>CM042088.1:441620-1781077 GCA_023512835.1 Taxillus chinensis | reverse complement strand
ACCCTAGAACAGAGGAGGATTTAGGAAGAACAAAACCCCTACCTTGTGTGTTCTCCTGCTCCCACTTCCACGCAAGACTCCGACCACCCACGCAAGACGCTCTGGCAGCCACCAGAAGCTCTCTTTCCCCCCCTCTCTCTCTCTCTCTGCGACGGCTGGTGGAACAACAAACCCTAAAACCTAAAACAGAGGGCTCCTCATCCTTATATAGACCTCCCACTATCAAAACGACGTAGTTTTGATGAAGTGAAACCCAGCATCAAAACGACGTAGTTTTGATGGAACAAGCTACAACCTTCCCGCATCCATACACACCAAAATATCCACAATTCCAACATGGTCCTTTGCGGAAAAATCATTAGAATGACAAAACCAAGGTAACCATGCAAAAACATGCTTGCACGCCAATTTGAACGCCAATTCCCCAATTGGCGTGCAGCTCCAAATGCACTCAAACTTTACCCCAAGCCTCCTTGCACCATGTAAAAGACATCCATGCCATAAAAACCTTGCACGCCAAATGGGTCAAATTCACGTGCACGTCCGTTTAGCCTAAAACTTCTGTGGTAGATAGAAGACATCATTCTAAGAATCTTTTGGTGTGCACGCCAATTCATCTGAGCCCATCTACTAGGTCAAAATCTAGAAAGTTCCCATTCAGAAGGCAAGACTGACTAACTCAAAACACGGGTCCTCACATCCAAGGTGTTTAGCTAAAGTGTGTGGGAAGGAAACTCCCTAAAACCCAACAATTTCCACTCACAAGGCATCTGTGGTTAACTTCGTACATACCACAAACACGGGTCATTACATGTCAACAAATCACATCAGCAGGATAGCCTATCCTATCCACACAAGGACCAAGCATATTCAGCACAATCCTAAACAGGATCCACATCACCTCAGAGCACAGCCTCCATGATCCTTCACAAGATCATATCAACTCGACAAGCTCATCAGGTCATAGCCTCACCCAACAGGGTATATCACAAATTGAGGGGCCTTAGCCACCTATCATATCCACGCAAAGGTACATCCGCACTGAGCTCAACTCAGCTCAAACTCAACCACTGAATATGTCACCGGGCACAATTAACATCTCACATGGACTTAAGAGTCCCATATGTCACATAAATCTCACACATAGGTATACAAGCAAGCGTAACATATCACAACAAACCCAAAGGTCCCACACAGTACACGTAAGTATACGAGCTAACCATAACCATAACCGTCAACATACCATGAGGCTCTCACAATGTCAACCACGCACCACCCCTTTGACACTGTAGCCCTCATGACCCAAACCATAACATCAAACCAGCCACAATAGTTTCGTCACACAGCCTCACTAGGCTCAGTCTTACCTCTCATACATAGTATTTCCTCTCAGAAACAATATGGCCTCTCAAGCATAGGATTGCCCCTCGGGCACAGTATTGCTTCTCAGGCACAATATTTTATATTACCTATCAGGTTCTCAGGTACATTGCATCTCAAATACATTACTATATTACCTCTCAGGTACATTACTATATTACCTCTCAAGCACAATATTGCCTCTCAGGCATAGTATGGCCTCTCAAGCATAGTATGGCCTCTCAGACACAACATTTCCTCTCAAGCACAATATTGCCTCTCAAGCATTGTATTGCCCCTCAGGCATAATATTACCTCTTAGGCACCATATTTTATTACCTCTACGGTACATTACCTCTCAGGTATAATGTTACCTCAGGCCCCGCCTTAACTCTCAAGTACAGTATTACCTCAGGCCACGGCTTAACTCTTAGGTACAGTATTACCTCTCAGGTACATTAATGTATTACCTCTCAGGTACATTAATGTATTACCTCTCAGGTACATTATTGTATTACCTCTCAGGTACATCATCTCTCAGATAGTATTACCTCTCAGGCACAGTAGCCTCTTAGGCTTTGAACACCACTCACCTCCCAGGCCCTCAATAGTAGCCTTCTAGGATTAACAAGGTAGCCTCGCGGGCCTACATGACCACTAGGGTTCATATACTCTCTCTGTAACAGAGGCCAATCTTCACAACTCTATCCTCAAGTCTTGACTCAGAGAGAGAATTTTTGTAGAACTTGTTTTCTTGAAATAAAACGTTTCAGCATTGGCTCCCCATATCTTAACTAAGATAATCTGGTTTTTGGGGATTTTTCTGAGAGGTCTCACCTAGGTGCGCAAATGGTCACCTCGGACCAAAAACTGGATTTTTCCGGAATTCAGTACTAATTCCCAAAAATCACATTTTGAAGGGGTGGGAATTTAATTTTCTAGTATTTTTCTTTGAATCCAAATGGGGGGTATTTCACTATTTACATTTAAGTATTATACTTAAATGTAGAGAGATTTAATGGTTACAATGTAAATGAGTCCAGGCACCCTAGCAACATACACTGGCAACTGTAGTGTCTAACTGCTCGAGACACCTTGCTCGAAACACCTTACTCGAAGCTCTACTCGATGCTGCTCGACACTCTAAGCTCGAGCAACATGCTCAACGCTCCCTACTCGACACTTTGCTCGAAGCTCTGCTCAAAGCTAGCCTCGAGCAGTTCGCCAGTCGTGAAACGTCAACTGCGTTCTTTCCAATTTCGTCCCAAAACCCAATTATACTCATTAAATCTCCATTTTTAAGCACTAATTCATCCCCCAAATGGCTTTCTAACTCATCCTAGCCATCTTAGGCTACCAAAACAACATCAATTCATACCAAAACAACATAAATTGAGTTTCTCAAACTCTAGGGTTCATACTTCCAATTCCACGAATTGGGAGTTAAATCACGTGTTTTAGCTACTCTAGCAAGCATAATCAACGATATAGGGGTGAGAAGAATGAATCTCTACCTCGACTTTGATCAATTTGAGCTCCAAATCGTCAAATTTCGCTTTCTCCCTTCTCTTTCTCTCTCTAGAAAGGCAAGCACGTATGATAATTAGGGATTTGAGTTTTTCACTGCCCTATTTATACTTTCCCACATTTAATTCATTAAAATATCAAAATTACCCTCATAGGGTCCAGACTCCAAATCAAGCCTAATTACTGTCAAAACGCTCCATTTGATGAGTATATCACTGTACTGAGATTTGTTTTTTCCAAATAAGGCCTTGAATACAAAGTCACCCGACCACACCACAAAAATCCCAAAATTAGCCTTTCAGGGCTCCGACTCCGAATCGAGCCCACTCTCAGTCAAAACACTATATTCGATGCATACGTCGTCTTATTGATATTCACATTCCTCGATGTGCACTCCAACACATGGTTAACTACCGAAACCCCAAACACGTGTTATTACACATGTAACCGCACAATCAAATCAAGATACCTTTCTCCCAAAGTCCTCATTGGGTCTGTCTCCCGAATCGGGATAAAATGCACAGATTTGGTTAATCGGTCCACAATAACCTATATAGTGTCGTGTCCCCTAGAACAAGGAAGTCCAGTGACAAAATCCATGGTTAGGTGGTCACATTTCCACTCTGGCACTGGCAATGACTACAACTCACCAACTGATCTCAGGTGCTCTGCCTTGACCTGCTGACAGGTCAAACACCTCCTCACATAATCATCAATGGCCTTCTTTAGGCCTGGCCACCAATACTGCTTGTTCACGGCATAGTACATCTTGGTCCCACCAGGATGTACAGCTAACCGTGACTAGTGAAATTCCCGAAGAACCTCCTCCTGAAGAGAAGTGGGAACTATCGGTCTACCCTTATCTTCGCAAAGACATGCTCGCATTCTCAGTCCAATCAGAAGATGCCTGCCCTGTCTGAATGTTGTCCCTGATGACCTCACAGTCAACATCCCCCAGCTGATCCTCTATGATCCGGTGCTGTAACTCTGGGACTGCTACAACAACACTAAGCATCCCTCGCCCATCACTGGTCACCATCTGGAACCTCATCGTTGCCAACTGGTCCATCATTTCCCATTCCTTAATGGCACAATGAGCAACCACAGCCCTACTCTTCCTACTCAGAGCATCTGCCACCACATTACCCTTACTTGGGGTATACAGCAAATCAAACTGAAACTGCTGTAGGTACTCTACCTACCGCCTTTGCCTAAGGTTCAGGTCTCTATGAGAAAAGATATACTGTAAGCTCTTGTGGTCCGTATATACCACAAATTTCTCCCCAAGGAGATAATGTTGCCATCTCTTTAAAGCAAAGATCACTGCAGCCAACTCAAAATCATGCGTGGAATAGTTCTGCTCATGTGGTCTCAACTGCCTAAACCCATAAGCAATCACTTGCCAAGTCTGCATCAACACACAACCAAGCCCCACCCTGGAAATATCACAATACACCTCAAAAGGTACACCATCCTGTGGAAGAATCGGGATAGGTGATGAGGTCAATCGTGCCTTCAACTCCCTAAAAGCACTCTCACATGCATCAGATCAAACGAAAGGAACTCCCTTCCTGGTCAAGTTCGTCATCGGAGCTGCCAACTTGGAAAAATCCTCTACAAACTTCTAATAATAGCCTGCCAAACCAAGGAAGCTACGAACCTCAAACACATTCGTAGGCCTCTTCCATGACATAACCGCCTCGATATTCGCAAGATCCACTGTGATACCCTCCGAAGATACCACATGTCCTAAGAAGTTCACCTGTTTAACCAGAAGTCACATTTTGTGAACTTCGCGTACAACCGGTGCTCTTGCAAGGTCTGCAACACAACCTGCAAATGCTCCTCATGCTCCCTCTTGGTCGTTGAAGAGACCAAAATATCGTCAACAACACCACAACGAACATATCTAAATATGGAGCAAACACCTGGTTCATCAATCCCATAAATACTACTGGAGCATTCGTGAGCCCAAACGGCATCACGAGCCACTCATAATGCCCATAGCAACAACTGAATGCGGTCTTAGGCATATCTGCTTCCCAAACCCTCAATTGATGGTATCCAGATCTCAAGTCTATCTTGGAAAACCATAAAAAATGATCGAATAGATCATCGATCATCGGCAATGGATACCTGTTCTTCACAGTCACCTAGTTCAAGTTTCGATAGTCTATACACAGCTGAAGCGAACCATCCACCTTCTTGGCGAACAACACTAGAGCGCCCCATGGTGAGCTACTCCGCGTGATAAAGCCTCGTGCTAGAAGATAATCTATATGCCTCTTGAGCTCTCTAAGCTCTATCGGCACCATCCGGTAGGCTGCCAACCTAATAGGTATTGTCCCCGGCAACAGCTAAATCGAAAACTCTACCTCCCTCACAGGTGGTAAACGGACTAAGTCCTTGGGAAACACATCCGGGAATTGATCTACATTGGGTGGCAAAATAGCCTTCACCTCTCTCCTCCTATCAACCAATGTCAGGCTGGCTAACTGGTGGGTCACATCACCCCACCCATGCCTTAAAGGTCCCAACCTGCATGCCTCCTCAGTCCACTCACCCATAAAGACACCGCGCGTGCCCTCTGGTGTGAGAAACGTCATACGTCGTCAAAAACAATCAATCTTGGCCTCCACGGAAACCAAGCAATCCATACCCAGGATAACATCAAAATTATCTAACTCCATAATATACAAATCACATAATAGGTTAACACCCCCAAGTGTTACCCAACAAGCACGACAGATACTCTCAAGTATCACAATTCCACCCAAAGGTGAAGCAACCATCAAAGACTGACTAACTGTCTTTTGGTCTAACTCCAATCCAACCACCGTAGCATACGAAATAAAAGAATGGGTAGCACCAGTATCAATCAAAATTGAACAGATAGTATGAGAAATGATTATGGTACCTCTCACCACTGAAGGTCCTGGTCCTGCCTCGTCCACTGGTGGAACCTCTACCTCTCTGTTGGTAAGGGTAAAAGTCCTCCCTCATGGCCCACTACTACTAGCCTGGCCCATTGGGGCCATGCCCCGCTGATCAACATGACCATGTGCCTCCCACTAAGGCTACTGCACCGTAGGTCGCGTCTACGTGCTCTGTGCTGCGGCACCGACCTCTGAGACGGAGCCCCACTCCTCTATCCCTGTTCTCTCGGACGAGGGCCTACACTGCTGGTCGAGCTAAGGGTAACACATTCCCTAGCTCCATGTCTCACCTTCCCGCATCGGAACCATGTCATCTTTTTCCTCGGGCAGTCTCTCGATACATGCCCGGTCAAACCACAACTCCAACAGGCACCTAGCCTCCTGCTGGTTGAACTCTCCTGGGGTCCCACTGCCTGGCTGGAAACCCTCTGCACCTGCCTCCTCTCAGGCTAAACTGCACTTCTCTCCCCACTCTACCTCTTCCTGCTCGAACTTGCCGAGCCCCCTGGTCTCTGGGCTCTCACCTGATCCTGACCTCGCTCAATAATGAGTGCCTTGTCGACTGCCTCCCTGTAGCTGGTCAACTGCATCGGTTCCAGCTTGTTTTTCAAAGATAGCCTCAAGCCCCGGATAAAATCCTGCATCTTACGAGCTTCCTTCTCTGAAGCCTCAAAAGCAAACTGCCCTAAATCTGTGAAGGCTTGCACATACTCGCCCACCGTCTAGCTACCTTGCTAAAGCTCATAATACTCTCTCCATTAGGCATACTGTACCGAGCTAGGAAAATACTCCCCAAAGAAGTGCTCCTCAAACTCCCTCCAACCCATCTGACTGCCATGGACAGCTCTAGTGGACTCCCACCGCCTACGAGGGATACCGAACAGATAGTGCATCGCCACTCGCACTCGCTCCTCATTTGGCCTCCTTGTAGCTCAAGCAACACCTGAGCCAAGTTAGGTCCCACAATGGGAACCGGCGAACTCTACTGCGGGCTTTGCTGCCCCTGGTGCCCTGACTCTATCGTGGGCTCCTTTGCTGGGCCCTAGCCTCGGACAACTCTCCTCAATGGTGCCATCACACTGGCCACAACAACAAACAACAAATGATCAAAACTAGCACTGCTAGCACAAACAGCCATCAAAGGCACAAATCAACTCATAGGTTCTCACCACACGACCTGTAGGTCCATAACCATGCATATAGCATCGTATCACCCTTTAGGGAACACAAAATCAAGTCCTGGCTCTCACGACTACGTGCCATTCAGGCACCACATACAAGCACATCACACACAAAGATAATCTAGTGCCCTATATGCATACAATCATAACACTAAAAATGAATCCATCCCCACATATGCTCCTAGGATTATCTAATTGACACCAACATAACTTCGAATACATGTAAGGACTACGTTGATCAGGCGCCCTCCCTACAGTTTTCCAAGTCACATGTAATCAATTAACCACCCCTCACTAACCTAGGCCCGCTAGACCATGCTCTGATACCAACTTGTCTCACCCCAAATTCCAGGGTACTCGAAAGCAGGAACATGACTTCCCCTTACCCACACCCGAAAGGTCAAGGGGTAGGTGACTAGCACCAATAGAGACTACATTGCGGGTGCTGTCTCAATTATGCAACCCTGTATAGTCATACATCAAGGGTAATCCTGTACTTTCCCATACATCATCATGCCTACAATAATTCAAATAGTCATATAAACATCACATCACAAATAGTATGCAAATACAACTGTCCACAAACCCATGTCCGGGATACAATACAAAACAATACAGAAGACATTACTGTATCACACATCAGAGTAGTGGGCACGTCCTCCTGGAAGAAAGTCCTCCACTAGTCTCGGGTCACACTTGAAAAAGGTAAACAAGTAGGGGTGAGTGACAAGCTCAGTAGGTGACCCCAATACTCCACATCATGCAAACATACAAGTCTATACTACATGCTCTGTGTACTCATGCATTGTATAGTGTCCACAATCATCAGGACTCAACCTTGCATACAAACATCGGGACTCGGCCCGCCCACATAGGACGGCTTGTCCACAATCCTCCACGGGATCCCAGCTCAGGGCACTTAGCCCTAGCTCGACGAGCTCAATGGCTCACGAGCTCAATGGCTCAACACAATCATCAACGGGATCTCAGCTCAGGGCACTCAGCCCTAGCTCCACGAGCTCAACGGCTCAACACAATCCTCAACGGGATCTTAGCTCAGGGCACTCAGCCCTAGCTCCACGAGCTCAACGTCTCATGAGCTCAACGGCTCAACACAGGCCTTAGCCTCACGGTGAGAACCCAACAAGTCATAGAGCCCAAGCCCTAATTCCTCAAACCAACATACCTTGACCAGTCTTCACAAATCGATCATCATGTCTAGGTGAGCTCTCATTCTCGCTTTCCATTTGGAGAAGCGTGTGGGTGTGCACATAGGTACTTGGGAGGACGAGCCAGGAAAGATGTCGTAGAAGTCTTCTTGTTCTTTCTTGTTGTTGCTGGTGCTCGGTTCTTCTTGCTCCCAGTCAGTCGGTCCTTCTTTCGGAGCACGATCGGCTTCTTGTTTCTTGATAGCAACTGGAGCTTGCTCGGTAGCGGAAGCTGCACTGCTGGAATCCAGAGTGAAGTTTAGAGGGGGTGTGAATAGACTTTTTTCGTGCGTGGAAGCTAGACTGTTAGCTAGTTTGCTGGTTTATGATTCTTCTATGGATAACTATGATGGAAGTAGTAATGGAGAATATGACAATATGGAATGAGAGTGATAATGAGAGTTATTATGAACTATTAGACAAATCTAAAATGTGAGTAAATGCTCTTCGCTTAATAGATCTTAGATGTGAAAGGAATAATCTATGATAGTTTGGATTGTGGAAAACAACACGGAGATTAGACTCGATGATAGTGCTGGATCTTTGTTGATGAACAAGAGTTTGTTATTAATCAAAGGATTGTTCTTGTTCAAATCAACACGGAACACAACACTTAGAATGTTTCTCTCAGAGTCTCTCTCTCCAGCATTGGAACTCTTACATACAATTCCGCAAAAGATTATTTTCTTTAACGTGTGTCAGAATCCTATATCTTGTGTTATGTGTGTTCCACGCTTTTTGAGAGAGAGGTATATTTTTGTCGTTTTGTATATGAGAGATATATTTTAAGGTTATAGAGCTAGTGCACCTTGTTGTCCATCCCGACAGTCTGACTTCCCGCCACTGAAAATGTGAAAGTGCAGGGGATGGGTGATCTGCTCTAATCTGCAGATTTGTTGGCCATACTGCGTATTTGCATGCCCATACTAACGTAGTTGATCTTGACCGTTCATCTGTTGTGCTGGTTTGCAGTAATTAATGCGACATTAAATGCACTCAACTGCTCAGAACGGCGCAATCTTACTGTACAAACCCTAGCTGACGATATCGCTAAGTTGGGATACTTAGGGTATACTTAGGGTTGCACGTTTGCCTTGAAGGCGGGTGCCTCATAGGTTTGGTGACTGGAAGATTTTGGGTAAAGCCTGTAGAAGTTGTGGAATTTTGCTTCAGGCTTTACAGTGTTAATTTCTGCGAGTCTACGACTCACATATTTTCTGGTCTTCGAGGCTAGAGTTCAGGTTAGATTAGGTCTTTTGTGTCACTCTATTAACTTTAAGTCTATGACTTTGCGAGTATGAGACTCTCCTAATGGCTCTTAGAGTGACTTTTTCGTAGTGCACCTAATCCACCCGTTGTTATAGTTGCGAGTCTACGACCCTAACGCTGCGAGTCTACAACCCTAGCCTCTGAGTCTACAACCTTTGGGTCTCTCAATTTACTATACTTGACTAAGAAGCTCTTCGACCATCAATAGGTCGGAGTGACCATAGGATCATTGACTCTATGAGTTTTCAACCCCGAAAATCTTTGACTCTATGAGTCTTAGACTTTGCATTTATTTTCTTAGTCTTTCGCGTTGCTTATAAACTGAGTCTCCGTATTCTTTGAGTCTTTGACTCTACGGCTTTGACCCTTCAGCTATAACTCTTAACCATCAAGATCTCTGAGTCTGTGACGTCTGACAATTTCTTTAGATTGCAATATATGGGCTTCGAGTCTTCAAGTCATTTCAAGTTGGTTACTATTCTTTAGAATTCTTCAACTTTGCGAGCCTTTGAATTTATCATCGCTTGCAATAACACTCTCTTTTCTGCACTTTAACTCTACGACCTTCGACCCTGGATCTACGAGTCGCAATGTGTTCCCGTCACAAATTTGCTTCGAGTCTCCGGACCCTATGAGTCTACGAGCCTCTTGCCAATATGTCCTGTGACAGTTCTTCTACGAACTTCGACTCTTCGACCCTACAACCTTCGGATCTTCGAGTCTCCAGACTTAGACTGTATTTTGGCAGCTTCATCAAATCATATATATCCAACACATTTATATCTCATTTATCTAGCAATTCAATTTCTACAGAACATGCATTGTGATTCCTATCATAGTAAGAAACACTTACTGTACTTCATGCTGATCATTTTTACTTATAAATTATACATCATGTTTTTGATAATACTTACATAAGTTAAAGTGGGAGGATGCTTCCTAATCCAGACTGACATTGGTAAAGCCAACATAATTAAGGATATATGAATGAAACCTTCTTTGGATTTCATGATTCCTATTTCCATCTCTCACCACATGTCATATGATTCCTCTTATTGATTGAAATTTCTAACATGCACTGATGAAGAATTAAAATGGGTGTGCTCGAAATGCCAGGTGGATAAACTCACAATTACAGTCTGATAAGCACCTTGAGTAGAGATTCATCAAGGATAGACAACCCTTTCTCACAATCTTACTTCTTATTATAGGAAAAATCTATCGAGAGGATCGCATGATCTAAGAGGAAGAAAATGCTTCATTTATTAACTAAGTAATACCCCCCCTAATGTGTCTTGTGACCTATTTCCTGGTTGTTTATTTAAGGGAGAGTTTTTATCGAGAGGATCACATGATCTAAAGGGGAGAAAATGCTTCATTTATTATCTAAGCCATACCCCCCTGATATGTCTTGGATGCTTTACCCTACAAGCTCTCACTCTTAAGTCTGATTGGACTCGCACTGTTGAATTGGAACTGTGGAATGAGTAGAATGATTTCTTCTTCAACCTTGTATTTTAGGCATACCAATCAATTGCTTAATCATACATCATGTGATTTCTTCCTCAACCTCACTCATGAATCTTAAGTCAAATAAATTCATATAGCTTTAATTCATCTTTGCTATGTCTCTTAGTATAAAGGATTGCTTATGTTGACCAATTGAACTTACGTGTTTATTCTCTCGTCATATGCATTGATTTCGTAAATTGATCATTAACTTATATCTATGTGTCTCTCATTATCAACTTCTTAATGCATAAGTTCTACTCTCTATTAGTTAGGATGATGCTATATGTTTTATCATTTGTTTTCATTCATATCCATACTAACCCCCAACTATTAAGCCATCTGCACTTTTTAGTCTATTCTTATGAAGCTACTGGTTTAGATTCTCTTTGCACATCAACGCATATATCTCTGAATGATGTCTCGCATTTGAGGTGTTGTGGTACCTCTTATCCGTTTGACTTGAAGACCGCAAAGGAATCTTCATCTCTCTTTCAAGACTTGAGCACCTGTTATCACGGAACTAGTCAGTCCTTCATCCGGATCATTGTTACTATGGATTATCTCTACTCCAGGATGACGGTCGGTGTACTCCCTCCCGACTCTTGGAATTCTCAAATTGCGGTAATTCACGTGTTATCTTACATTGTGTATTCTTGATGAAGGATAATGATGGTTCATTAATTGGCATCTCAAGCCGAGCAATTAGTCGTTTCAAATTTCCGGAGTTGCCATATAGGTGTCATAAAAGCTTGGTTCTTATGGCCTCCACATCATCCGATTATCCGGAGGCGTTTGTATATCAAGTTTAATGACGTATTTTGTTAGACGACTCCTTGTTCATCTCGCTTAAACCCTAGAACCCCTGGCATCAACGACATCACATTATATATTCTGAGTGTTAACGGGAAGAGCGACATTGCAATTTCCAAGACCAAAACTTTCGTCGCTTTCCTCATCTTCCAATACCCTAGCTTCCTTCACCTTCTAACACTTCATCTCTGAAATGGCACCCATGTGGAATTTGGCTCAATCTTGGTGGCCTTAGGCGGTTGGCCGGTGGTCGGCGTCAAACATGGTAGCTATAGGCCGTCATGGTTGGCGTCCACCTTTGCGGCTGGAGAAGTTGTTTTGAATTTCTCTTCTCCATTCTCTTCTCCTCTCATTTTCTATATAAACATGTCATCTGCTCTATAATATGTGTGGAAAAATAGAAAAAAAATCTGTGTAAAAGAGAGAGATGTGAGATCTATAAAACCCATCTCTATTATACTGAAATCAGTTCCTCCCATTGATGTAGGCATTTATTGGCTGAACCACGTTAAATCTTGTGTGTTATTTGTGTGTATGTGTGCTATGATCCTACAATTGGTATTAGAGCCAGTTTGTTACATACATATCATTCAGACTAGTTGTGTGTTGTCACATGCCGTAGCTCCGACTATCTCACAAGCACGTTGCAATCACCACAATCCTTACGCACCTCCACCACATGCTGCCTCGCCAGCCCACCCGCACGTCCGACCAGCTACTGCATCACACCGCTGAATTATGTGAATCGTCAAGCCTGCGGCACTATCCGGCTATGCCTTGCCAAGGACCAAAAGTATTTTGTTATAAAAGAGACTATGTGTAAGGACCCGTGTTTTGAGTTAGCCGCAGTCTTGCCTTCTGAATGGGAACTTTCTAGATTTTGACCAAGTAGATGGGCTCGGATGAATTGGCGTGCAGACCAAAAGATTCTTAGAATGTTGTCTTCTATCTACCACAGAAGTTTCAGGCCAAAAGGACGTGCACGCGAATTGGACCCATTTGGAGTGCAAGGTTTTTATTGCATGGATGTCTTTTGGATGATGCAAGAAGGCTTGGGGTAAAGTTTGAGTGCATTTGGAGCTGCACACCAATTGGGGAATTGGCGTTCAAATTGGCGTTGTCACGTCCCAGTTTTCCAACCCGAGAAGACCGGAACGTGACCCTCCCTTTATCCGGGTTTGAATAAAGGGGTAGAATACAACATACGCTTCACATTTTATTTTCAGAAACCAAAATCACATAATTATTAAATTCAAACCACATGCCTTTATTGTTTCTCAAACTTCATTACAATATCTCCCCGCTGGGGTTACAATGCCTCAACAAAATTACATAACGCAAATAACATAAAACAAAGCCACAAAACAGAACTCTTCCACCTTGGTGTTCCCACCTAACGCCTGTAGGTTCCTGCAAGAAAACACACCATAGTAGGAGGGGTGAGCATCCACAGCTCAGTAGGGATCATGTCTCCCCAACCCATCCCATGCTCCTAGCATCTACATGCCATGTGTACAAGTGCAGTGTCATGTTACAATAGTTTCAACAGACAATAACAAACCACTTCAGTAGTTACAATTCTCCCACACAAACCACAAGTGATTTAACCGCCTCTTCAGGCCAATAATTTAACCGCCTCTTAGGCATAGTTTCCACAGTCAGTCTCACTGACATTAACTCAGCCTCTCAGGCTCCACGGGTACACAAGCATTGCCTCAGCCTCTCAGGCTTCTTAAGCTCCACAGACATAACAACAAACATTTAACATATATCTCAGTTATTCAGACATAACAACAAACATTTAACATGCATGTCCACCCTAGTATAACATCAAACACCTAGCATGCATATCCTCACAGACATTACATCAAACACTTTTCAGGCATAACCACACTGGCATAACATCAATCGCATAACATGCATGGCCTCACAGGCATAATATCAAACACCTAGTGTGCAGTGCCGCACAGGCCTAATCTTATCCCCATACATGCCACTGAAAGCCAACATCCATATAGGAGATCACACCTATATGGATTTACATATAATATATATATATCCATATAGGAGAATAACAAGACCAAGGTAACCATGCAAAAATATGTCTGCACACCAATTTGAATGCCAATTCCCCAATTGGCGTGCAGCTCCAAATGCACTCAAACTTTACCCCAAGCCTTCTTGCATCATGTAAAAGACATCCATGCAATAAAACCTTGCACGCCAAATGGGTCCAATTCGCGTGCACGTCCTTTTGGCCTGAAACTTCTATGGTAGATAAAAGACATCATTCTAAGAATCTTTTGCTCTGCACGCCAATTCATCTGAGCCCATCTACTAGGTCAAAATCAACCTCCAAAACCGAACAAAACAGCCTAAAAACACCTGTATATGCAAATAGTATCTCCCATGGAATAAAAGCATGTTAGCAAACTCCATAAAACCCAACGATTTCCACTCACAAGGCATCTTCGGTTAACTTCTTACATACCACAAACACGGGTCATTACAGGCATGAAGACATATTTTTGCATGGTTACCTTGGTTTTGTCATTCTAATGATTTTTCCCCAAAGGACCATGTTGAAATTATGAGTATTTTGCCCTGTATGGAAGCGGGAAGGTGGTAGCTTGTGTGATCAAAACTACGTCGTTTTGATCCTGGGTTTCGCTAAATCAAAACTACGTCGTTTTGATGTGTGGTGTCTATATAATGGTGTTGAGGCTTAGGTTTAGGGTTTAGGGTTTTCTATTGCTGTTGCATCCGCCGGAGAGAGAGAGAGAGAGAGAGAGAGAGAGAGAGAGAGAGTGAGTGAGGCAACCTTCGGATCTTGGCCGTAGAGGTTCGCGTGGGTGGTCGGTGTATCGTAGAGGCTAGAGCAGAGGACGTTTGCAAGGTAGGGACTCCGTTCTTCCCAGTCTTTCTCTGTCCTAGGGTATCTGTCCTATACATGCTTGTATATATATATATGTAAATCCATATAGGTGTGATCTCCTATATGGATGTTAGCCTTCAATGGCATATTGGTTGATTTGATGTTTGGGAGTGGGCTGGAAATCGTTGGGTTGTCCATGCCCACTAGGTGTTTGATAAAATGTTTGTATGGCTACGCTCACTACGTGTTTGATAATATTCCTGTGTGGCTGTTGTATGTCGTGTGTTTGGTTTTAAGCCTGTGAGGCTGGTATACGTTGTTTGTAACCGACTATGTCGGCCGTGTGAACCTTGTTTGTGATATACTCTGTTGAGTAGCACTGCTATTTTGTATTAAGTTGGGATGTGTTACTAAGCCGTACTTTTGTAATCGATTATATTGTTGTTTGAGATTGATCACCCAAATGTGATGGGATTGAGCTGAGTTATGGGCCAGGCATGATAACTGGACCCCTTGAGATTTGGCCAGGACTGCGGTCCTGAGTCTCGGTGTAGCACTCACGATGGTGGGCTAAGTCTAAACCCATTCCTGAGGGTAGGTATGGCGCCCGAGGAGGTGGTTGACCATACCTGACTCGGGTGGAAAATGTTGCATTGGTGTCCATGCAACATTCGCTTGGATGTGGTATGTCATGTCGCCGTGGTGGCGGGGTGTCCTCTGCCCTCCAGTGTCGGCTCAGGTAAAAGGTGTGTTACTGGGTGATGTTTGCTACTTTAGCTTTAGGCACGACACGAGCACAAGTATACACTTGTCATGCATACTGTAGAGTGGAACAGGTCTGGGGAGACTGGATCCCTACTAAGCTATGGTTTGCTCACCCCTCCCATAAACTGTTCTTTTGCAGGGTTTAGCAGGCGGTAGGTGAACAGCCGTGGTGATAGGCCACCGAGGTCGAAGACTATGTTGGTTTTCTTTCTTTTTGTTATGGATTTCTATTTTATGTTTGGGATTATTTGTAAACAGTATATTCTGGTTTAAATGGGAACTTTTCCCCCTTGAGTTGTATTGAACTTTGAGCCCTTTTAAATGTAATGAACTGGGTTGTGGTTGTTATTTAACTATTGTTTGGGTGCATGGTTTGGGAGCAGGAGCATGCCCCGTGGCATGTTAGCCTGGTTGTACAGGTTTGGGACAGCACCCGTGTCATAAGTCCTTTTAGGTGCTTGCACCAACCCCTTGACCCTTCGGGTGCGGGCATGGGCAGTCATTACCCGTTTCCAAGTGAAAGGAAATTGGGGTGTGACACTATGTCTTCAAGTCTCTGGAAAAAGGTAGAAGACAAATATATGACAAAGAGCGTAGAGAATCGACTCTACATGGAGAAGAAGCTTTTCTGTTTCCAATATAAGAGAGGTATGGCTATGATTGAACATTACAATAATTTTAACGAAATTTTGGCTGATCTACAAAATTTAGATGTTGAAATTATTGATGAATATAAGGCACTATTATTATTGAATTCTCTCCCTGAAAGCTATGATCATTTAACCACCACTCTGTTATATGGAAAACATGAGGTTAAATTCATAGATGTTTCTAATGCTTTGGTGAATAATGAGTATCGAAAGAAAGATCAGAAAGACTCCAGGGACTTGACACCAGAAGCATTGACTATTACCCGAGGCGGAGAAGACAAAAGGAGATTTAGGAAATCTAGCATCCGAAATAAATATCGCTCAATGTCAAGAGGAGAATCACGAAGACATTTGGTGAAAGATAAATGTGCCTATTGTCACCAAAAAGGGCACTAGAAGAAAGACTGTCCGAACAAGGACAAATATGCTGCAAAAATTGCAAAGGATGTTGATGATAAAGAAGATGCGGCATTCTCAGTTACACCAACAGATATTCAATCAGACAAAATGGATCCTCGACTCGGGTTGTTCCTATCACATGTGTCCAAAAAGGAACTGGTTCACAAGTTTTCATGAGCTTGACGAAAGAGTTGTGATGATGGGTAACAACAATACATGCCAGACAAAAGGCATTGGAACTATCCGCCTAAAGATGCATGATAATACAACCAGACGACTAACAGAAGTCAAATATGTTCCATATCTGAAAAAGAGCCTTATTTCATTGGGGGCCTTAGACAATAGCGGATACAAGGTGACCATAGAAGGTAGAGCCTTGAAAGTTGTACGAGGAGCATTCTTGGCGATGAAAGGTACTTGAAAGGGAAATTTATAATTCCTAGATGGACATATAGTCACAGGAAGAGTAGCTATTGCCAGAAGTGCTGAGGATGAAGCACATGATTCTTCTCAACTATGGTACATGTGACTGGGACATGTTGGGGAGAAGGACTTATAGAATCTAGTGAAACAAGGTCTACTGAAAAGAGCTAAAAGTGGAAAACTTGACTTCTGTTAGCATTGTGTTTTGGGAAAGCAAACACGAGTCAAGTTTGGCACTGCCATTCACTGTACCAAGGGAATACTGGATTATGTCCACGCTGATGTTTGGGGACCAGCAAAGAATTTATCATTGGGAGGTAAACATTATTTTGTTACTTTTATTGATGATTTCTCACGATATGTTTGGATGTATATGATGAAACACAAGGATGAAATTCTCAATATCTTTCTTCAGTAGGAAAATCAAAAGACTTCGTTCAAATAATGGTGGAGAATACAAATCAGATCCCTTCAAGCAAATCTGTTAGAAAGAAGGGATAATCAGACACTTCATAGGTCCTGGTACACCACAACAGAACAGTGTTACGGAAAAGATGAATCGTACTCTGTTAGAGAAAGTTCGATATATGCTTTCTCAATCTGGCCAACACAACGCATTCTGGGTAGAGGCTTTGGTGTATGTCTCTCACATTGTTAATCGGTTACCTACTTCTGCACTTGATGGGAAGACTCCCAAAGAGATATGGACTGAACAACCTATTTCAGATTATGAGCGACTGCATATATTTGGATGTCCAGCATAGCCAAGAAAGCTATTTTCTTATGCTTTAGTGAAAGAGTTAAGGGATTCAGATTATGGAGTCCTGATTCGAAGAAGATTGTCATAAGTAGAGACGTTACCTTTGATGAATCTGCAATGCTTCAAAGGGTTATCACAAAAATGGAGAAAGAGAATCAAAACTCTCATAAGGTACTTTGAAACTTCAAAGGAGCTAGAAAATATTTCTCAGAAACAGGATTATTTTGATGACCAGGAGGATATCCTAGTTGAGGTGGAGGTTCCAATACTAACACTAGAACAACAAGAAGAATCCATTGCCACCCGTAGACAAAGGAGAGATATCCGAAAAACGGCCAAATACACAGACATGGTGGCATATGCCCTTCTCGTGATAGAGGGTGATATGCCCACACAGGCTGTTTCAAGGATCAAGTTCCAACACTGCTTGGACTTGATCAACATTTCTCAGAATTGTGCACCTTCGGGTGCCTGACGCCTTAGGGCATAATGGAGGAATGATGATCATTATGATTGGGTAGAGATTCTTCGCCAAGGTGGAGATTTGTGGAATTTGGCTCAGTTTTGGTGGCCTTAGGCGGCTGGCCGGCGGTCAGCATCAAACATGGTGGCTGTAGGCCGTCATGAAAAACAGAACAAAAATTTGTGTAAAAGAGAGAGATGTGAGATCTATAAAACCCATCTTTATTATACTGAAATCAGTTCCTCCTATTGATGTAGGCATTTATTGGCTGAACGATGTTAAATCTTGTGTGTTCTTTATGTGTATGTGTTACGATCCTACAACCCAAAGGTTTGTACAGAGTCACTCCAGGCCATCTTGTCGACTAAATGGAGTAATTTAAGACTCTAATGTGTCGAACCTCAGAGAATTTCTGTTAATTGGTATCAAATAAACAAGCACCAAGTAGAGGCAAGTGCTAGTTATGCCTAGAAAAATGATTTAGGTCTGATAACTTTCAAATAATAAGAACTAATTTGTTTTGCAATTTCTATTTTTCAATTTAAAAAGAATTCAATAATGGAGGTTCCTAGGGTAACAATTTCACCTCTCAAGCATTGTACTCTAACTTTGACATATGTTTTCACATTCCATCTCTTAATTTTAAAGGATATTGATTAATACCCATTTCCTTACATTTGATCCATGACAAGAAAATTAAAGATTCTCAAAACCACCTGGTCAATGAGAATTGAGATAATCAAAGGTATCAATCCTTCAATTGTCTAAACACTTGGTCCGTGCTTTAGCCAATTGAATCAAATAATTTCATTTTCGACCCAGACTAGGGCTAAGATAATTTGATCATGCATGAATTATATAGCATTGTATTCTAAAATTAATTTAAATATCTAAGAATTGTTCCAATCTCATAACCATGTCAAAATCATCATACAACACAGCGGGGGCTACATTGCTCCCCTAAGAAAAGAGATTACCCCATAATCATGTTCAAAGCCATCATCTGAAAATGTAAAAACATCCTCGATGAAATACGAAATTCAAATCGAGAAATCTTTAAGGCCCTCCTAGAATTAGACTCAAGAAATCTCCAAAAACTCTTGCTGTCTTTCCTCCCTCAGGATCCTTGTCTCTCTTCAGCCGTCATTCCCTAGGGCTACTCCTCCTTTTTGTTTTTCTCCCCTAGAAATTGACAAAGCTACCCTTCTGGACTTGGATGGACTTGGATGGCTTGCTCTACTGGCCCAACAATTAAACTCTTGGAGTAATCCCAAGGTAATGGGGAACTAGGCTGCCCATACCTCTTCTCCATGGCCCAGCTAAATAAAACCTGCAAAGAGACTTCAAAAATAACCAAAAACACATTTTGCCCAAAAATAAAAGAAACTACCAAAGTATATAAAGACAATCAACATGGGTCACAAAAAGGTATCAAATATATCTAAAACAAGGGAAAATATACCATAAATGTCTATATAAAATTCACTCATCACTAAACCGCCATTGATGATCCTTCGGCCTATTTTCCTGGAGCTCTAACCCCTTCTCGACGCAAGCCATATCCTCGATCTAGTCTCCAATCCGATCAAACTCCTGGAAGACATCATTGGGTACTACCAAAATTTCAGTTGCACCACCGATTCCATCACCTCCACCATTCGGGGTGTATCCATTGTCATCACCCCCGAGGTCCTTTGTGTCGCTCACCATCCCCCCTACCGGTACCCATCTGGGCCCAAACCAGATAAGATGGCAGCGTTGATAGGCTACCACTATAAAGTGAAAGAGCATAAGCTTAAAGCTTTTCATGGCCGTTATCGTTATATGGCCACTATTCTTAACCGGTGTCTACTGGCTTGTACCTCGGCACTCGACTCCATCCCATACAACCTTATCTTTTGGGCGGCTTCTCTCCATTGTGTTCTAGAATCTCCGTTCAGATCACTTCTTTGGGCAACTGGTGGTCACCTTCCCTCAGCCGTACTATCTCCGATATCTCTCACCTGATGGGACTCTCATTGTCTGACAAGCTACCACTCCTAGTCGTCTTGTTACTGCCTCGAAACAACAGCGCATTTCTACTGGTGACCAAGCCACCATCTCAGCCCACTTATCCTCCTGAATCCATTTTATTGCCGCTCCTTCCATCTCTCGAGGCTCAGAGCACAGCGTTGGCACTGATCCTCCAGAAGTTATCAGGCCATCACGCCCAGCTTCACCTCCGGCTACTCACTCGGCACCTTCGCTACCGACACTCCTCCCTGCCAATGCTCCTACGGCTAACTCTCCTCCGAGATGCTACTCGGACTTGCCCTCTAACCCTCAAGACTGGCTGAAGCGTCTCTTTGCCGGCGTTCTTACCTATTGTTGGTTCCGTTTCAGCCTCGCCTGCACTGCCTCCATTCCAGACAATGATCTCGAGTGTTTTACGCTCGTAAAACTCAAACCTTGGATGATATGATCTCTTGGAATCTATACCATGGCTTTCTAACGCCGTCTTTACTTCAAGCTGCACAACCTGTTGCTGCTTCTTCCGGACCGTCCCATGACACACAGTTGTCCTTCCCTGCCGAGGTCACACCATCCTCTCTAGCCATCCCTGTTGTTGATCTCTCTAATCATAATGACTCGAACGCCCCCGTTGATGTTGTTGCTGACCTACCCATCTTTCCTCCTGCTAACTCCTCTGCCCAGCGCACTCCTGCACCTCTACATGCGAGGGAGTCCTCTAAATCTTCAGAGCTTGTCCTTGGATGTGGTTCTATCGGCACGGTCCACTCTGAATCCCTTCTATCGACCCAGATGGAACACCATGCCCAGGACTAGATTGCCCAGATCGTGCCCATTGCTCTTAAGGTTGATAGCATCGGTGCTCAGCTCCTCTCTTCCCTCTCTAACATCTCCACTTCCATGGAGCAAAAGATGACTCTAGTGGCCAACTTGATCCATTCTCTGTCCTCATCCTTTGCGAATTTGGCTCACACCATGGCTCGTGCCCCCAAGTTCCTCTCACTGATCTGCCAAAACTGTCACGCCCCAATTTCCTTTCACTTGGAAATGGGTAATGACCGCCCATGCCCGCACCCAAAGGGTCAAGGGGTTGGTGCAAGCACCTAAAAGAAAAAGGACTTGACATGGGTGCTGTCCCAAACTTGTACAACCAGGCTACATGCCACGGGGCATGCTCCTGCTCCCAAACCATGCATACAACCACAAATTAAATAATAATCATATCTCAATTTGTTACATTTCAAAGGGGCTTCAAAGTCCATTACAACTCAATTGGGGAAAAACTCCCATCAAACCATAATATATTCTGTTTACAAACAATCCAAACCATAAAAGCACAATTCCACAAAAACAATGAAATTAATAAAATCTTCGGCCTCAGTAGCCTACCACCACAGCTCTTTCACCTACCGCCTGCTAGACCCTGCAAAAGAACAGTTTATAGGAGGGGAGAGCAAACCATAGCTCAGTAGGGTTCCAGTCTCCCCTGACCCGTCCCACTCTACAATATGCATGACAAGTGTATGTTTGTGCTCGTGTGGTGCCTAAAGCTAAACAGCACACATCACCCAGTAACACACCATTTACCTGTGCCCACACTGGAGGGAAGACGACACCCCGCCACCACGGTGACATGACATACCACATCCAGGCGAATGTTGCATGGTCACCAATGCAACATTTTCCACCTGAGTCAGATATGGCCATCACCTCCTCGAATGCCATACCTACCCTCAGGAATGGATGCAGACTTAGCCCACCGTCGTGAGTGCTACACCGAGACTCAAGACTGCAGTCCTGGCCAAATCTCAAAGGGGGTCCAGTAGTTGTGCCTGGCCCATAAGTCATCTCAACCCACAAGTGTTTGGGTACTCATTCTCAAATACAAGTTCACAGCATCTCAACAAATACATTTCAAGTACATCTTAGTAAACACAACTCAAACGCAAGTGTAACTCAGTAATGCAACTCAGGCATACATCTCAACTCAGTACAAAGTAACTCAGAGAGCACAACTCAAATATATCAATGCAACTCATCAAGCATAACTCAGATATATCAATGTAAATCAACAGTGCATTCAACTTCATACGCGTGCAACAGCATTCACTAACATTCACAATTTACAGTTCTACCAACATAGGTGTTTTTGAGCTGTTTTGGCAAATCTTTAGACAAATTCAACTCATACTTATTACCCAAATCACTCTATTTTTTACACAAGGGACTTCTGGCCAAATGGGGCAGCCAAAAGAAGCAAAATGAAGGGTGCACGTCATATGGGCCATATGACGTGCAGGGGTATTTTTTGGCTCCCTACATTCTACACACCTTAAGGATGTCCAGGGTAATTTTTAGGGCAATTGGACCTGCACGCCACTTGGGGATATAACATGCAAATTGGCGTGCAACCATGTTTTTGCACAGTTTTCTTTGTTTTGTTATTCTAAAGACTTCTCTCTAAAGAACCCACCTCCAATTCCAGTTAGTTTGTAAATTATTAGGCGTTAAACCTAGGATAAAAGGCCTATTTTCAATTCCAGCCTCTACACTCATGTTTAACCACCCATCCAGACATACCCAGGCCATCCAAATAAATTTTTCCCTCAGATATCTATTGAAAATCTCACAATAAACCAACACGCGCTTATATATATCGGTATATACTCGGCATCACATCCATGACAGGTAAAAATACAGAATTTTGTGAGAGAGTTTCAAGGGTTGATCAAGAAATCCCTACCTCAAGAATTTGGGAATACAACAGATCGTTGTATCCTAGCTACCTCGACGCCTCCGGTCTCCCGTCGTCAGCAGGAACCTCAGATCGTCGGCCTTGGATCGTCTCCCTCCCCTCTCTAGCCGTCTCTCCCTCTCTCCCGTCCGTGTCTCTCTCTCTCTCTCTCTCTCTCTCTCTCTCTCCCTGGACGGCTGCTAGGGTTTGCAAATGAGAAATCCCCTAATTTTCAACCCCTTTTTCTTTATATATTTTCCCACATAATCAAAACGATGTAGTTTTGATTAAGTGAATCCCTACATCAAAATGACGTAGTTTTGATTAGTCTAAAGCCCAACATCAATAAGTCCAAAGGCCAAGGTTTTCTAACCCATCTCTTAAGTGAACGCCCAATTCATTAAGCCCAACAAATATTTAAAATAAATCCCTCAAATAAATATTATTTACGATATGTGAAATTCCCAAAATACCCCTCAGGGCCTCGAACTCCAACTTGAGCCCAAGTATAGTCAAAATTCTCCATTCGATTAGCACATCACCGATCCGATGTTCATTCTCTAAGACAAGGTCTCTTACTTAAGGCTAACTCCAAGAACTCCTCAAACACCTGGTCCTTACATCCTCTCCCCCCTTAAAGACTTTTCATCCTCGAAAAGAAAACTTGGAATGAGGAAACGACCACAACCAATGAACACAATGTACAACAGCAAAAATAATCAATAGTACCTGATTATGTTGATGTTTGACTTGTTGCCTTGCCTTCCTCCCTTCCTTCAGGGTTGTTCGTCCTCGAACAGATCAGGGTAGTGAGCACGCATTTCAGCCTCACGTTCCCAAGTCTCTTCCTCCATACCTCAGTGTTGTCATCACTAGTTTTCGTCCGGGCCCGTTTGGGGTGAGCTCAAACTAGACCAATGGTGAGAAATTTAGAGTCGCCACCAACTGTTTTTGGGGTACAGTTGGATACCCTCTACTTTGAGTAGTTTAAATGTGTGGTTTGCGTTATCAGGGAAAGGTTCGGGAGTTGGTTACGTGTAGGGAAGGATTAGCACCCCTACAGCGCCCTTTCGATATCTAATTTAGGAGGAGGAGGTTTTTCTTTTATATGTACTGCTATGAATGGGTTAAACTTCCTAAAAGTCTATGATTTTTATTTGGCTAAGTTATTTGTTAAAATTATGGTTAAAATGACTTTTCCCTAAATTTCTAAAGGGTATCCTAAAAATTTTGGGTTTTTGTTTGAAGTGAAGAATGAGATCCTACAGGTTGATGTTGGTTTTTGGTTTTGCTCTTGGAAATTGAAGTCTTAAAAAATGTTTTTTTATTTTCCCCTTTTAAAAAAACATACACACATTTTTTTGTTTTTGTATTTTGTAGAAACGTTTTGTTTTTACCTTGTTTTGTTTTTTGTTTTTTTGGTTTTGTTTTGTTTTATTTTATTATTTTTTTGTCCTTTTTTTGGTTTTGGAAATTGAGGTATTAATTTTGGTTTTCTTCCTCTCTTTTTTTTTAAAACGTGAAAACGTTTTTTGTTGTTTTTTTTTTTTTTTGTTTTTTTTTTGCAAACCCAAAATTTTAAAGCAAAGTCAGGAACATATGCATGAAAATAAAATAAAATAAAATAAACGTGGAGTGTGTGACTATGGCATCCACAAAAGAAAGATAAAATCACTCTTTTCTTTTCTTTTTTTTCATCTTCTCCTTTTGCTCTCTCTCTTTTTCTTTCTTTGTTGTTTGTTTTTTGCTTGCTATACTTTACATATTACAATATACATATATACAAAGGAAAGTGAAATACAAAGGAAACACAACGCAACAAATAAAAGAAAAAAAGAAAAAGAAATGCAAGGAAATATTAAGAATTACATCAAAATCAATGTAAATAAGCTGAACCGACTTTGGGGCTTGCAACACCAACCTTCTGTTTGAGCTTCTGTCGGCGCTGATACTCACTTGCTCGAATTGGAACCAACAGATCTGGCAGCGGGACTTGTGAAGAGGCTTTCCTGGTATTTGGAGGCCGGAGTGATTTTTTTTTTTGAGGTTAAGATTTCCTAGTAGCTGGCAATAATCAAAGTGGGCGTGAGAAGCAGGGGTAGGAAAGGAATTGGAAACTGGTTTTCCTGCTTCTTTTTTGTTTGCTGAAAACACAGAAAGAGAGGGCTGAAGTTGGAGTTGTTTTTGTGTTTTTCTTTTACTAAAAAAAGAACTGGAACGAGATAAGAGAGAAAGAGGATGAAGGGGCAATGTGTGATTGCAGGATAGCAGAAAGATTGGGCAATCTTGTTAGGTGGGATCCCTGTTTTTCCTCTTTTTTTGTTCTTTCCGCGCGGGGAAGAATTTGGGACTCTACTCTCTTGTTTTCTTTTGTAGGGAAGAAGCTGGCGGGATTTCGTTTTTTTTTATTTTGGGACTCAACTCTCTGTTCTTTTTCTCTCTCTCCTTTGCGCTAGGGCGAGGCTGGGTGTAAATGGTATCCGTTTTTTTTTCGATGATCAAGGCCCTCTCTTTTTTTTTCTGGGCATTTTTTTTTTGGGAGGAAGCTGGGGCGTTTTTTTTTGATGTCTCGATCGATCTCCTCTCACGATGATGGCTCTCCCCCATGATGATGGCTCCTTTTTTTTTCCTCATGGTGATGGCTCTCTCTCCCTCTGCGTAGGAACTGAAGACTGCATCTTAAAGGGTTGCAGAAAATTTTTGGCTGGGCTCATTAATTGCTGTATTAATTGTTTTGTCGAGTGTATTATTAATTCCAGCCTTATTAATTTGAAGATTCGATGCTTTGTCGGGTAGACAGCTTGTGCGGAAAACAGGGCAGCTCGTGATTCCCCTTTTTTAAGATTTTTATTTAGCACATGTGACCGACAAGTATTCAGAAATAACTCTTTGTCACCTGGCCAGCACATAAAACAGGTCTCGTGAACAACCAGCGAGAGAAAAACAAAGCCAGCGAGAAAAGCCACCAGCGACGGTCCAAAGGCAAAGGACAAAATGTCGGCAGGGTCGAAGTGTCGGCATGGTCGAAGCTTCGGTGGGACGAAATTTCGGTAAGTCGAAGGTCAACGGTCAATGGGTCGAAGTGTCGGCAGGTCAAAGGTGAACGGTCAACGGGTGGAAGGCGTACGGGCGTCGCAGGTCAAGGTCTGAAGGTCGAAGTGTCGGCAGGTTTATAGGCTTCGAGTGTCCAGGGTCGAAGGTTCGAAGGCTTACAGGCGTCCGGGTTAAGGTTCGAAGGTCGAAGTGTCGGCAGGTTTATAGGCTTCGAGTGTCCAGGGTCGAAGGGTCGAAGGCTTACAGGCGTCCGGGTTAAGGTTCGAAGGTCGAAGTGTCGGCAGGTTTATAGGCTTCGAGTGTCCAGGGTTGAAGGGTCGAAGGCTTACAAGCGTCCGGGTCAAGGTTCGAAGGTCGAAGTGTCGGCCGGTTTATAGGCTTCGAGTGTCCAGGGTCGATGGGTCGAAGGTCGAAGTGTCGGCAGGTCAACGGTCAACGGCCGACGGGTCAAGGGTCGGAGTGTCGCAAGTCTTGGCGTCGTAAGTCCTGGCGTCGTAAGTCTCGAGGCGTCGCATCTTCACAAGGTTCGAAAGTCTGAAGGGGCGAGTCGAAGGCCGGAGTGTCGGCAGCGGGGCTTCGAGGCTTCGAATCTTCGAGGCTTCGAGGCTTCGAGGCTTCAATGCTTCGAGGCTTCGAGGCTTCGAGGCTTCGAGGCTTTGAGGCTTCGAGGCTTCGGGGCTTCGAGGGTTCGATGCTTCGGGGCTTCGGGGCTTCGATGCTTCGAGGCTTCGAAGGTCAATGGGTCGAGGTGTCAGCAGGTCAACGGTCAACGGTCAATGTTCAATGGTCAACGGTCAACCCCGAAGTTTTTTTGTTTTTTTTGAAAATTGTTTTGGCCATAATTTCTTCATTTTAGGTCCGATTTGAGCTCAGTCAAGTGCGTTAGTCTCCAATTTTCATCCTCTATCACTTGGTGTTGGTCTTGGGGTGCTTCAAGGACTTGTAGCAGAAACCACTCCTTGGAAGTGTGGGATGATTGTGGACCTGCTCAACAAGGTATATGGCATAGGCAGAAAGGTATATCAAATGGGGTTAGTATGTCCAACCCGGACAAAATGGGGTCCAATAGCTGCCCCTCTTTGTGCACTGTTTGTATACAAAAAGCATACAAAGATAAAAGGGAGTCATTTTGGACGGGTTGGAGCACCTACCTAGCTTACCTTGCATAGAGGAAGAATAGAATGCGGTGGTCTGTCCCCGAGAGGCCAAAAGGGCTTCACAGGTCGGTGGACTTGGGTAAGACTTTGATAAGGCATTTGAGGTTGTCTACGATGTAAAGATATCAGAGGTTGCAAGTAGCAACGATAGGTGCGAATTGAAGATGGATAGCCCACAGCAATGATAGGCTTGAACTGAAAAATGGAAAAAGGCCCACGACAATGATAGGTGTGAACTAAAAATTGAAAGGCCCACAGCAACGATAGGCATGAACAGGAAATGGAAAAGGCCCACAACAATGATGGGTGTGAACTAAAATTGAAAGGCCCACGGCAACGATAGGCTTGAACTGAAAAATGGAAAAGGCCCACAACAATGATGGGTGTGAACTAAAAATTGAAAGGCCCACAGCAACGATAGGCTTAAACTGAAAATGGAAAAGGCCCACAACAATGATGGGTGTGGACTAAAAATTGAAAGGCCCACAGCAACGATAGGCTTAAACTAAAAAATGCAAAGCCCACAGCAACGATAGGCTTAAATTACAAATGGAAAAGCCCACAGCAACAATAGGCTTGAAGTAAAGATGGAAAGCCTACGGCAACGTTAGGCTTGAATAAAAAATCGAAAGGCCCACAGCAACGGTAGGCTCGAATTGAAAATGGAAAGCCCACAGCAACGATAGGCCTAAATTGAAAATGAAAAGCCCACAGCAACGTTAGGCTTAAACTGAAAAATGAAAAAGCCCACAGCAACGTTAGGCTTAAACTGAAAAATGGAAAAGCCCACAACAACGTTAAGCTTAAACTGAAAAATGGAAAGCCCATAGCAACGATAGGCTTGAAGTGAAGATGGAAAGCCTACAGCAACGTTAGGCTTGAATTGACAATGGAAAGCCCACAGCAATGATAGGCTTAAATTGGAAAATGGAAAAATTGAAAGGCCCACAGCAACGATAGGCTCGAATTGAAAATGGATAGCCCACAACAACGATAGGCTTAAAGTGAAACTGGAAAAATTGAAAGGCCCATAGCAACGATAGGCTCGAATTGAAAATCGATAGCCCACAACAATGATAGGCTTGAATTGGAAGTGGATAGCCCACAGCAACGATAGGCTTAAAGTGAAACTGGGAAAATTGAAAGGCCCACAGCAACGATAGGCTCGAATTGAAAAAGGATAGCCCACAGCAACGATAGGCTTGAATTGAAAGTGGATAGCCCACAGCAACGATAGGCTTGAATTGAAAATGGAAAGCCCACAGCAATGATAGGCTTAAATTGAAAACGGAAAGCCCACAGCAACGATAGGCTTAAATTGGGAAGACTTATTGGAGACATCAAATGGTATTTGGGGAAATGCTTTAAGGAATTGGTGAGTTTGGGAAGTAACCCAATTTGGGCTCCCTCTATGAGTTCACTCAAGGAGATCGCTCTACGAGGTGACCCAAAAGGGGAAAAAGTTTGTCAAGTGCCAAAGGGATGTGTTTAGACTGTGGGGAAATTGCAAGGGAAGAGGTGTACAGCTGAACGAAGAAAGCTGGGATAGCTTGAAAAGAAGTTTCTTGAGTATGAGCTCCTAGGATCTCCTGGAGGCGGCAACATTCCTGCAATTACAGAGTATGTTGAATGTATGCCAATGATGCATGGAAGGCAGTGTGCTGTATGCGGGGATGCATAAACCTCAACTTGTGGTGAAATATGATGCAATATGATGCAATGCGATGTATGCATCGAATGCCATGCGATGTATCACTGAGGGTTTGGCCGTTGTTAGAGAGGTTGGCTAACATTTAACTTGTTGGGGAACAATGTTCTCTTTAGATGGAGAGTCCATTCTATCTTTGCTGGGGAACTCTCTTTTGTGCATGATCTGTTAAATTGAACTCTGCCATATTAGGGAGCTTGACTTGACGGCTTCCCTGGGGACAGTGATATTCTGTGGAGATATGAGTACTCCGAGTTGGGGGCCTTTAGTTGTTTGGGGATTTTGAGCTTGGCCCTACTCATAAGGCAATGCTAAAAGAGCTTACTGGGATTTAAGATGTTCTATTTAAATGTGAAATGAAGACGATGTAACATGATTAAAGAGATAAAAAAAGATTTTTACTGGTTCAATTCCATAAAACATATTTATATCATAAAAAGTGTCCTATTGTTATAATCTGATAAACAGAATCACAAGTCTTTAAAAGTATAATGTACAAATTTGATTCGAGTGTGCCACAGGTTTGACCAAGTCTTCCACTGTTTGCAGCCGCTGTTTTTGGATGATGTTGTCTCTACTGCTTGCAACGGACCCTATTTGTTGTGGTCCTGGTCCTTTTAGTTTCTGACCGAACGGATTTCATCCTTCAAGATTTATTGTTGGCTTTGTATTTTACCCTTGGTGCCCTTTCAGGTTTTCACCAAGTCTGCCTTTGTTTTCTCTTTTGTCTTTTGTTGGAGCTTTGTATTTTACCCTTGGTGCCCTTTCGGGTTTTCACCAAGTCCGCTCATTGCAGGAAAGAGAATCTGGTTGGGAGGTATGAGAGTTAAGCATAAAACTTTTTGACGGTGTCGCTATTCACTGGATTAGGAAGCTCGTCTCCGTCCATTTTGGCAAGGATCAATGCGCCTCCCGAGAATGCTTTTTTCACAACATATGGGCCTTCATAATTGGGAGTCCACATGCCTCTATGGTCATGTTGAATTGGTAAGATCTTCTTAAGGACAAGATCACCCTCTTGAAAGCTTCTGGCTTCACCTTTATATTGTAACTGTTCATCATTCTTTGTTGATACAGCTGTCCTCTGCAAACTGCTGCCAAGCGCTTGCCCTCAATTAAATTCAACTGCTCATAATGACTTTGGGCCCATTCTCGCTTCTTGAGCCGAGTATCCCTAAGTACGCGGAGGGAAGGTATCTCCACTTCGACCGGTAGAACTGCTTCCATGCCATAGACCAAAGAAAATGGAGTTGCCCCGGTTGATATACGCACTGAGGTACGATAAGCATGCAAAGCGTATCGTAGCTTCTCGTGCCAATCTTTGTATGTTTCAATCATTTTTCTGATAATGTTCTTGATGTTCTTGTTGGCTGCCTTGACTGCTCCATTCAACTTTGGGTGATAGGGGGTCGAGTTGCGGTGTTGAATTTTGTATGTTTCACACAACCTCCCTATCATTCCACTATTCGAATTGGCAGCATTGTCCGTTATGATCTGCTCGGGAAGCCCATATCAGCATATGATGTTGTTCCGCATGAATCAAAGTACCACGGCCTATGTGACATTAGCATATGATGCCGCTTCTACCCACTTGGTGAAGTAATCAATGGCTACCAAAATGAAACGATGACCATTAGAAGCTTTTGGAGATATCGTTCGATAACTTCAATGCCCCAAAGCGAGAACGGCCACGGGAAAACCATCACGTGTAGTTTGGACGGCGGTACTTGGATCTTATCGCCATAAATTTGACACTTGAGGCATTTGCGCACATATTCAATGCAATCTTTTTCCATGGTGACCCAATAATAGCCCATTCGCATGATTTGTCATGTTAATGCGTGTCCATTTGCGTGTGAACCGCATTCTCCTTCGTGCACTTCTTTCATTATTGGTGTCGATTCTTCTTTTGCCACACACCGCAATAGCACCATGTCATGGTTTCTCTTGTATGGAATCGAGTCATCAAGATAATAGTTGGATGCTGACCTTCGGATATTTCTTTTATCCGACTCGGAGGCCTCACTGGATACTATTGTTTAAGCAAGTATTGTCCGATATCATTGTACCAAGGCTTTTCTTCGGTATTTTCGTCAATGGCCATGCAATGTGCGGGAGCATCTTGTATGCGGATATCAAAAGACTGAACTTCCAACTTTGTGTCTAGCCGAAGGAGGGAGGCTAGAGTTGCCAGCGCGTCAGGGAATGACTTAAGGACTACCCTGCAAAACAAGGGTTAGCATGGAATGAGCAAAAAAAAGTGTGGGTCAATGCCCCTGATGGGCTTCTATTGCTACACCTATCTTATTCGTTGGTTCCCAAACTTCCTCAATAGAGGGCTCCGTACACCATGGGATTTACCGGAGGGGGATCTTAAAAGGACGTGCCTTAAAAGAACCTCAAGCTTGAGTGAGGAGTCCGAGGCCCCATTGCGGATAATGATCAACGCGCTAGGAACCGTACTGAACCTCGCTAACCTAAATTGTGCTAAACCCGGGTATAGGGTTATGCATGAATGCAACAAGTATGGAAAGCAGTAAATCACAACTATCATGGTAATTAAAGCGTATAAATAAATCACAGTTTAAACGACAATTGTAAAAAATAAGTAAATCACAATTATATCTAAAAAAACAACTTAGCATGACAGTTAAATATATATAACAGTACAATTAAATATAACCTCCTAATCCTAGTTCTAGACCTAACTCTCTAAAGTGTTCATTGTCCTCGGCAGAGTCGCCAGCTGTCATCACTGGTTTTCGTCCGGGCTCTTTTGGGGTGAGCTCAAACTAAACCAATGGTGAGAAGTTTTAGAGTCGCCGCCAACTATTTTTGGGGTACATTTGGATACCCTCTACTTTGAGTATTTTAAAGTGTGTGGTCTGCGTCATCGGAGAAGGATTCGGGAGTTAGTTACGTGTAAGGAAGGATTAGCACCCCTGCAGCGCCCTTTCGGTATCTAATTTAGGAGGAGGAGGTTTTTATTTTACTTGTACTGCCATGACTGGGTTAAATTTCGTAAAAGGTCTATGATTTTTATTTAGCTAAGTTATTTATTAAAGCTATAGTGAAAATGGATTTTACCCTAAATTTCTAAAGGGAATCCTAAAAGTTTTGGGTTTTTGTTTGAAGTAGAGAATGAGATCCTATGGGTTGGTTTTGGGTTTTTCTTTTGGAAATTTAAGTCCTAAAAAATGGTTTTTATTTTCCCCCTTTTTTTGGTTTTTTGGGTTAGAAAACATACATTTTTTGTTTTTTTGTTTTATTTTTTGTTGTTTTATTTTTGTTGTCTTTTTTTTTGTTCCTTTTTTTTTTGGTTTTCGAAATTGAAATACTAATTTTGGTTTTCTCCTTTTTTTTGGCTTTAAAACATGAAAACGTTTTTTCTATTTGTTTTTGTTTTGTTTTTTTCAAGGAGACATTTTAAACACATTTTGAAAACTTTTTATAGAAAAAACATGTTATAGAAGACGTTTTGGAAAAACATTTTGTGGAATTCATGTTGTTATTTTTTGTGTGTTTTTTTTTAAAGCTTTGAACCTAAATCTACACGTTTCAACAATTGAAAATACATAGGAACACATATATCAAAATAGATGTGGAGTGTGTGAGTGTGACATCCACAAAAGAAAAGTAAAAGCACTCTTTTTTTCTTTTTCTTTTTTTCATCTTCTCCCTTTTGATGCCTCTCTTTTGCTTCTCTTTTTTACTATACTTTACATATTTACAACGTACAACATAGAAAGAAATACAGGAAAATACAGTAAAAGAGGCTGGAAAACAATTACATCACATATAGGTAAGCTAAAAACGAAAACTAGAATAATGCTAAAAAAACAATTACATCAAATATAAATACAAATAAGCTAAAATAAAATAAATAAATAAATGAACAAAGAAACAGATGCAAAGTGAACTGACTTTGGCTTTGGATTGGGAATCTGGTAGTGATATCGTTAGTAGGAGGATGAATCTCCAAAGGCTGGCCGATTGGACTTGGGCCGAAGGTTAAACACCGCTGGATGGAGCTGCAAAATCTGTGTCTCTCTTTTTGTTTTTTGCTTTGGATTTGATTCTCTGATTTTGGTATTGTTGCTGAAAAGAAAAGAAAACAGAATTGGGGGATTAACAATGGTGTTGCAGAATTTCTGGGTTTGAAATAGGGGTAAGTGTATGTATGAATGCTAGCAAAGTGAAGAGAGAAGTGAGGAGAAAAGGAAAGAAAAAGAATTCGGATGGTATGTTTTTTTTTTTGGGGGAGGCAGGAGGTGGGCGAATTTGAGATGGAATGGCAGCAAATCTGGGCGTTCTTCTTCCTTTCTTTTCTCTCTTTCCTGTAGAACGTCCTCTCTTTCTGGGCGTGATCTCTGTTTTTTTTTTGTTTTGGGGCTGCACTCTTCTTTTTTCTCTCTGCTGAACCTCTTCCTTTTCTATCTCTCTCTTTTTGTTTGAACTCTCTGTTTTTCTTTCTTTTCTCTCTCTGTTTGCGCTGGGATCAGGCTGGGGCTAAATGGCAGCAGGTTTTTTTTCAACGATGATGGTCTCTCTCCCCTCTGCACAAGAACTAAACACTGTATCTTAACGAGCTGCAGAAATTTTTTGGCTGGACTCATTAATTGCTGCAATAAATGTTTTGTTGGGTGTATTATTATTTGCAGATCAGTGCTTGGTTGGGTGGACATCTTATGCGGAAAAAGGGGAGCTCGTGATTGCCTTTTGAATTTGTATTTTAGCAACGCATGTGACTGACAGGTTGTTAAGAAATGATTCCTTATCAGATGGCTAGCGCAGAAGACGGGTCTCGTGAAGCCAGCGAGAAAAAGAAAGAAAGAAGAAAAAAAAAAACAACGCGCGGAGCCAGCAAGATACGCCAACCAAGCAAAGGTCAAAGGGGTCAGAGGGTCGAAGTGTCGGTAGGTCGGAGTGTCAGCAGGGTCGAAGCTCCAGTGGGTCGAAATTTCGGTGGGGCAAAAGTCAACGGTCAACGGGTCGAAGTGTCGGCAGGTCGAAGGTCAATGGTCAACGGATTGAAGGGTCGAAGGTCGGAGGTTGACAGGCTTCGAGGGTCCATGGGTCGTAGGTCAAGGTTCGAAGGTTCGTAGGTCAAGGCGTCACAGGGTCCAGGGTCGAAGGGTCGAAGGTCGGAGTATCGGCAGCGGGGCTTCGAGGCTTCGAGAGTTAGGGGGTTGAAGGTTGAAAGGGCGAGTCGAAGGTCGGAGGGTTATAGGCTTCGAGGGTCAAGGGTCGAAGGGTCGAAGGTCGGAGTGTTGGCAGCGGGGCTTCGAGGCTTCGAGAGTTAGGGGGTTGAAGGTCGAAAGGGCGAGTCGAAGGTCGGAGTGTTATAGGCATCGAGGGTCAAGGGTCAAAGGGTCGAAGGTCGGAGTGTGGACAGCGGGGCTTCGAGGCTTCGAGAGTTAGGGGGTTGAAGGTCGAAAGGGCGAGTCGAAGGTCGGAGTGTCGGCAGCGGGGCTTCGAGGCTTCGTTGCTTTGAGGCTTCGAGGCTTCGATGCTTCGAGGCTTCGAGGCTTCGAGGCTTCGGGGCTTCGAGGCTTCGAGGCTTCGGGGCTTCGAGGCTTCAAAGGTCAATGGTTCGAAGTGTCGGCAGGTCAACGGTTAACGGTCAACGCCGAAGTTTTTTTTTTAATTACCTTCTTACCCTTCACCTAAAATGCAAAAATGGATAACTTTCCAGGGATTGTTTGGGGAGATCCGTATTCGCCTAAATTGACGCTTTGAAGAATTTCGCATGGCCACTTTTTCGGGCGATTTGGACCAGCGGCATTGACCGTCTTTTAGCAAGTTTCGACTTTTTCCAACGAAAGTTGTTTTGGCCATAATTTCTTCATTTTAAGTACGATTTGAGCTCGGTCAAGTGCGTTAGTCTCCAATTTTCATCCTCTATCACCTGGTGTTGGTCTTGGGGTGCTTCAAGGACTTGTAGCAGAAACCATTCCTCAGAAGTATGGGATCATTGTGGACCTGCTCAACAAGATATATAGCATGGGCAAAAAGGTATATACACCAAATGGGGTTAGTATGTCCAACCCGGACAAAATGGGGTCTAACAACCGGTGTAGTAGTCAGACGAGTCTTCAATTCCTCAAAAGCTTGCTGACAATTATCTGTCCACTCGAATTTGGCTCCTTTCCGTGTCAAGGCTGTCATCGGTGCTGCCAACCGAGAAAATCCTTCCACAAAACGCCGGTAATACCCCGCCAGACCCAAGAAACTGCGGATTTTGAAAACGTTCGTGTGCCTCTTCGAAGATGATACCGACTCAATCTTGGTTGGGTCCACTCTAACTCCTTCGGCGGATACCACATGTCCAAGAAAATGCACCTCTTGCATCCAGAAGTCGCACTTGCTAAATTTAGCATACAATTGATGATCTCGTAGTGTCTGCAACACCACGGTTAGGTGCTCCTCATGCTCAGTTCGTGTCTTAGAGTACACAAGAATATCGTCAATAAATACCACCATAAAGGAATTTAGGTATGGGGCAAATACCTGATTCATCAGATGCATGAACACTGCCGGTGCGTTCGTGAGCCCAAAAGGCATCACAAACCACTCATAGTGTCCATATCTGCACCTGAATGCTGTCTTAAGAATGTCCTCCTTCCTGACCTTCAACTGATGGTATCCCGAATGTAGATCAATCTTTGAGAACCACCGTGCTCCACTCAGCTGGTCAAATAAATCATCAATCCGCGGTAAAGGGTATTTGTTCTTGACCATTACTTGATTCAGCTTCCGGTAATCAATACAGAGTTGTAATGACCCGTCCACCTTCTTAGCAAACAGAATTGGTGCACCCCAAGGTGAGGTACTTGGGTGAATAAAACCTTTATCTCCCAGTTCCTTTATTTGCTTTTGAAGCTCCCGCAACTTGGTAGGTCCCATCCGGTATGCTACTTGGGAGATGGGTCCCACCCCTGGGAAAAGTTCAATCATGAACTCAATACTCCTATTTGGGGGCAATTCCAACAATTCCCCAGGAAACACATCCTGGAAATTTTCAACAACATATGGCCACACCCTTTTCTCTAAGTTACCTTCCTCCTCAATGGTTAGAGTGGCAAGTCTATGGGTAATATTACCCCATAGCTCCCTCATCGGTCCAGCTCTCCCAGCATTTTTATCCCATTCACCCACTAGGGTACAAGAAGATCCTGTGGGTGAAATAAACAACACTAGTCGTCTATAACAATCAATCTTGGCCTGAAAGGCCATCAACCAGTCCATCCCCAGAATCAAACTAAAAGTTCTCATGGGCATCACGTACAAATCAAATGAGAGTTCAACATCTCCTATCGTGAGTACACACTCACGACATACTTGGTAGATTGACTCCACACCTCCCATTGGTGACTCAACCCTCGGAGGTCTTTTAGCCCTCACACAATCAAGTCCAAGGCTCTCAACCAAGGACTCAACAATCAGGGAGCACGAAGCTCCGGTATCAAACAGTACAGCAACAACAGTACGAGATATTAAAATAGTACCTCGAACTACCGAAGGTCCGGCTCCACCTTCTTCGGAGGGTGATGGTAAGTCCTCCCTCTCAGGTGGTGTTGAGGTAAACGCAAACACTCTGCCCTGGCTAGCCCCACCACTTGCCTCTACTTCCTTTCCTTTAGTCCCCGCTTGGGGTCCACTTGGACGCCCCTCCGAACCTCCTTGTGGTTGTCTCTCCCCCTGTGGTCTGGTATAGCTGGAACGAGCCTGACTGGCTTGCCAAGAACGTGCTGGCCTCGGAGCTGGGGCTTGAAATTGGGTCTCACCCCTGCCTCCTTGTGTTAAACTTCTAGCTCCCCGACTGTTCCCTCTACTGAAACACACCGCGCTGATGTGTCCTGTTTTCCCACAGTTGTGACACGTCAGGTGCTACTTGGGGCACTCACGTTTGACGTGCCCTGACTGGCCACAACAGGTACACCCGCTTGGGAAACTCACAACTGAGCCTCCCTGTCCTCCAAAATAACGGGATCGGGATGGAGCCATTGAAGCTTGACCCCTGTCCTTGGGAAGAGTCCCACTCCCAGGCTCAACCTTCTGTCTCTTGGTTTCCCCTTGCTTGTCACGCGTAGTCTATCCCAGCTGCTCCTGATGAGCCTGTCTACCCTCTTCTAATCCTCTCTCCACAATCTTTGCTGTATCCACGACGTCAGCATAAGTCTTCAATCACAGCATCTCTACTCTCTGCTTCAGGGCAGGTCTGAGTCCCATGGTAAAATTATGGGCCTTCAGGTCCTCCCTTGAAATCGCTTCTAGAGCAAATCGACTAAGCCCTCTAAAATCTTGTTCATACTCTGCCACCGTACGCGATCCCTACTTAAGACTGCTGAACTCCTCCCGTTTCTGCCACCGCAGCGACTCGGGGAAGAACTCCTCATGGAACAACTGGAGGAACTCATTCCAGGACATGGCCTCCATGTCCTAGCTTCCTAAAATGCTAAGCCACCATTCCAAAGCTTCCTCCTCCAACTGTCGGACTGCCAGCCTCACCTTGTCTTCCTCCTGGGGTTGGAGATAGGAGAATATATGCTCGATCTGTTGCAGCCAATGCTCTGCAGCTAAAGGTTCAGCTCCTCCCTTGAACCTTGGTGGGTGTTCCTTTCGGAACCGTGTCACCACATCTCCCTCTTCCGGCCTCATCGGCCCTTCTTGCCTACGCGAAGGTCCTGCCTCACGGGGTTGAGAGGGTGGCACTGCCTGTCGTGCCATCATCTCCTGATATACCTCGTTGAGGATCTCCCCCCTGAGATCCTCACGCATTCCCTGCACGTTCTCACTTAAGGCCCGGACTTGGGCCATGATCAGCTCCAGGGGATCATCGCCCTCTACTCGCTGTCCTCTCTCCTGTCAAGCACGTGCAGAAGATTCATCTTCTACAGCTGGGGTAGCTCGGGTTACTCTCCTAGGAGGCATAGTCTACATATTAAACAAGACTAGAGTCAGCATCTCTCAGGCTCTATACACCCTCATCCCCATGGGCCATGAGGTACTCAAACAACTTTTCACATGTAAACATACATGATAATCACTCAAAATTGCACAGCAAAAATTCACAGCAACAATTCGCAGCAAAAATTTTCAGCAACAATTTTCAGCAACACAACATTCCAAATCATAACATTTATATTGAAATTAAACTAGTGCCCTAATGCCAATGCATGTATGCACCCCAACCCAAATGCGAATGTTCTACTCCTTCGTCTAACTACCCCTGAGTACACCCCAGAAACCCAGATAGAACCACGGTGATCAGGCGTGTCCTATACTGCCTCTCGAGAGCCTCAAAAGTAATTATCCCTCCCCACTATCCTAAGTCCACTAGACCATGAACTTGGGCTCTGATACCATATTGTCACGCCCCAATTTCCTTTCACTTGGAAATGGGTAATGACCGCCCATGCCCGCACCCAAAGGGTCAAGGGGTTGGTGCAAGCACCTAAAAGAAAAAGGACTTGACATGGGTGCTATCCCAAACTTGTACAACCAGGCTACATGCCACGGGGCATGCTCCTGCTCCCAAACTATGCATACAACCACAAATTAAATAATAATCATATCTCAATTTGTTACATTTCAAAGGGGCTTCAAAGTCCATTACAACTCAGTTGGGGAAAAACTCCCATCAAACCATAATATATTCTGTTTACAAACAATCCAAACCATAAAAGCACAATTCCACAAAAATAATGAAATTAATAAAATCTTTATCCTCAGTAGCCTACCACCACAGCTCTTTCACCTACCGCCTGCTAGACCCTGCAAAAGAACAGTTTATAGGAGGGGTGAGCAAACCATAGCTCAGTAGGGTTCCAGTCTCCCCTGACCTGTCCCACTCTACAATATGCATGACAAGTGTATGCTTGTGCTCGTGTAGTACCTAAAGCTAAACGGCACACATCACCCAGTAACACACCATTTACCTGTGCCCACACTGGAGGGCAGAGGACACCCCGCCACCACGACGACATGACATACCACATCCAGGCGAATGTTGCATGGTCACCAATGCAACATTTTCCACCCGAGTCAGATATGGCCATCACCTCCTCGGATGCCATACCTACCCTCAGGAATGGGTGCAGACTTAGCCCACCATCGTGAGTGCTACACCGAGACTCAGGACCGCAGTCCTGGCCAAATCTCAAAGGGGGTCCAGTAGTTGTGCCTGAATGCTAGCAAAGTGAAGAGAGAAGTGAGGAGAAAAGGAAAGAAAAAGAATTCGGATGGTATGTTTTTTTTTTTTTTTTGAGGAGGCAGGAGGTGGGCGAATTTGAGATGGAATGGCAGCAAATCTGGGCGTTCTTGTTCCTTTTTTTTTTCTCTTTCTTGCAGAACGTCCTCTCTTTCTGGGCGTGATCTCTGTTTTTTTTTTGTTTTGGGGCTGCACTCTTCTTTTTTCTCTCTGCCAAACCTCTTCCTTTTCTATCTCTCTTTTTTTGTTTGAACTCTCTGTTTTTCTTTCTTTTCTCTCTCTCTCTCGCACTGGGATCAGGCTGGGGCTAAATGGCGGCAGGTTTTTTTTCAACGATGATGGTCTCTCTCCGCTCTGCGCAGGAACTGAAGACTGCATCTTAACGGGCTGCAAAAATTTTTTGGCTGGACTCATTAATTGCTGCAATAAATGTTTTGTCGGGTGTATTATTATTTGCAGATCAGTGCTTGGTCGGGTGGACAGCTTATGCGGAAAAAGGGGAGCTCGTGATTGCCTTTTGAATTTGTATTTTAGCAGTGCATGTGACTGACAGGTTATTGAGAAATGATTCCTTGTCAGATGGCTAGCACAGAAGACGGGTCTCGTGAAGCCAGCGAGAAAAAGAAAGAAAGAAGAAAGAAAAAAAACAACGCGCGGAGCCAGCGAAGGTCAAAGGGGTCAGAGGGTCGAAGTGTCGGCAGGTCGGAGTGTCGAAGCTTCGGTGGGTCGAAATTTCGGTGGGGCGAAAGTTAACAGTCAACGGGTCAAAGTGTCAGCAGGTCGAAGGTCAATGGTCAACGGGTTGAAGGGTCGAAGGTCGGAGGTTGACAGGCTTCGAGGGTCTGTGGGTCGTAGGTCAAGGTTCGAAGGTTCGCAGGGTCCAGGGTTGAAGGGTCGAAGGTCGGAGTGTCGACAGCGGGGCTTCGAGGCTTCGAGAGTTAGGGTGTTGAAGGTCAAAAGGGCGAGTCGAAGGTCGGAGGGTTATAGGCTTCGAGGGTCAAGGGTCGAAGGGTCGAAGGTCAGAGTGTCGGCAGTGGGGCTTCAAGGCTTCGAGAGTTAGGGGGTTGAAGGTCGAAAGGGCGAGTCGAAGGTCGGAGTGTTATAGGCTTTGAGGGTCAAGGGTCGAAGGGTCGAAGGTCGAAGTGTCGGTAGCGGGGCTTCGAGGCTTCGAGAGTTAGGGGGTTGAAGGTTGAAAGGGCGAGTCGAAGGTCGGAGTGTTATAGGCATCGAGGGTCAAGGGTCGAAGGGTCAAAGGTCGGAGTGTCGGCAGCGGGGCTTCGAGGCTTCGAGGCTTCAATGCTTCGGGGCTTCGAGGCTTCGAGGCTTCGGGGCTTCGAGGCTTCGAAGGTCAATGGGTCGAAGTGTCGGTAGGTTAACGGTCAACGGTCAACACCGAAGTTTTTTTTTAGTTACCTTCTTACCCTTCACCTAAAATGCAAAAATGGATAACTTTCCAGGGATTGTTTGGGGAGATCCGTATTCGCCTAAATTGACGCTTTGAAGAATTTCGCATGGCCACTTTTTCGGGCGATTTGGACCAGGTGCATTGACCGTCTTTTGGCAAGTTTCGACTTTTTCCAACGAAAGTTGTTTTGGCCATAACTTCTTCATTTTAAGTCCGATTTGAGCTCGGTCAAGTGCATTAGTCTCCAATTTTCATCCTCTATCATCTAGTGTTGGTCTTGGGGTGCTTAAAGGACTTGTAGCAGAAACCATTCCTTGGAAGTATGGGATCATTGTGGACCTGCTCAACAAGGTATATAGCATGGGCAAAAAGGTATATACACCAAATGGGGTTAGTATGTCCAACCCGGACAAAATGGGGTCCAACAGCTGCCCCTCTTTGTGCATTGTTTGTGTACAAATAATGTACAAAGATTAAAAGGGAGTCAGTTTGGACGGGTTGGAGCACTTACCTGACTTACCTAGCACATGGGAAGAGTAGAATGCGACATTTGGATCTGTCCCCGAGAGGCACAAAGGGCTTCACAGGTCGGTGGACTTGGATAATACTTTGATGCGGCATCTGAGGCTGCCTACGATGTCAAGATATGGGAGATTGAAAGCCTACAACAATGACAGGCTTGAACTAAAAAAGAGAGCCTTCGGCAACGATAGACTTTGGTTAAAAAGGAAAAGCCCACGGCAATGATAGGCTTGAACTGAAAAGTGAAAAGGCCCACAAAAATGGTGGGCGTGAACTAAAAATTGAAAGACCCACAAAGAACGATAGGCTTGAATTGAAAATGGATAGCCCACAACAAAGATAGGCTTGAATTGAAAATGAATAGCCCACAAAGAACGATAGGCTTGAACTAAAAAATGTATAAGGCCCACAACAATGATGGGCGTGAACTAAAAATTGAAAGGCCCCCAAAGAACGATAGGCTCGAATTGAAAATGGATAGCCCACAAAGAACGATAGGCTTGAATTGAAAATGGAAAAGCCCACAACAACGATAGGCGTAAACTGAAAATGGAAAAGCCTACAGCAACGTTAGGCTTATACTGAAAGATGGAAAGCCCACAGCAACGATAGACACAAGCTGAAAATGGAAAAGCCCACAGCAACGATAGGCTTGAATGGAAAATGGAAAGCCCACAGCAACGATAGGCTTAAATTAAAAATGAAAGGCCCACTGCAATGATAAGCTCAAATTGAAAATGGAAAGCCCGCAGCAACGATAGGGAGGCCCACAGCAACGATAGGCTTAAATTGGAAATGAAAAGCCACAAGAACGATAAGCTTAAACTGGAAAGACTTGTTGGAGACATCAATTGGTATTTGGGGAAATGCTTTAAGGAATTGGTGAGTTTGGGAAGTAACCCAATTTGGGCTCCCTCTACGAGTTCACTCAAGGAGATCGCTCTACGACGTGACCCAAAAAAGGGGAAAAAGTTTGTCAAGTGCCAAAAGGAAGTATTTAGAGCTTGGGGGAAACTGCAAAGAAAGAGTTGCGGAATTGAACAAAGAAAGCTAGGATAGCTTGGTGAGAAGCTTGCTGAGTATGAGCTCGGATCTTCAGAGGCGGCAACATTCCTGAAATTACAAAGTATGCTGAATGTATGCAAATGATGCATGGAATGCAATGTGATGTATGCCGGGACGCATGGTGACATGTATGGCAAATGACCCAATATGAGCTGAGGGTTCATCTCCCTGCTGCTGGAGAGTTTAGATGACATCCAATTTGTTTCGTCTCTCGGGATGGGGAGACCTTTCTATCTTCGCTGGGGAACTCCCTTTTGTGCATGAAGGGTCTGTTAAATTTAGCTTCTCCATACTGAGGGGCTTGATTTGACGGCTTCTTTGGGGATAGTGATATTTCATGGAGGTATGAGTACTCCAAGTTGGGGGCCTCAAATTGTTTGGGGACTTTGAGCTTGACCCTACTCATAAAGCAATGCTAGAAGAGCTTACTAGGGATTTAAGATATTCTATTTAAATGTGAAATGAAGAGGATAAAATATGATTAAAGAGATAAAGAAATTTTGGCTAGTTTAGTTCCACAAAACATATTTATATCATAAAAAGTGTCCTATTGTTATAATCTGATAAACAGAATCACAAGTCTTTAAAAGTATAATGTACAAATTTGATCCGAGTGTGCCGCATGTTTGACCAAGTCTTCCATTGTTTGCAGCCGCTATTTTTTGTTTGGATGATGTTGTCTCTACTGCTTGCAACGGACCCTATTTGTTGTGGTCCTGATCCTTTCAGTTTCTGACTGATTTCACCCTTCAAGATTTATTGTTGGCTTTGTATTTTACCCTTGATGCCCTTTCAGGTTTTCACCAAGTCCGCCTTTGTTTTCTCTTTTGTCTTTTGTTGGAGCTTTGTATTTTACCCTTGGTGCCCTTTCGGGTTTTCACCAAGTCCGCTCATTGCAGGAAAGAGAATCTAGTTGGGAGGTATGAGAGTTAAGCATAAAACTTTTTGACGGCGTCACTATTCACTGGATTAGGAAGCTCATCTCCGTCCATTTTGGCAAGGATCAATGCACCTCCCGAGAATGCTTTTTTCACAACATATGGGCCTTCATAATTGGGAGTCCACTTGCCTCTATGGTCATGTTGAATTGGTAAGATCTTCTTAAGGACAAGATCACCCTCTTGAAAGCTTCTGGGCTTCACCTTTTTACTGTAATTCTTCATCATTCTCTCGTTGATACTGCTGTCCCTGGCAACGCCGCCAAGCGCTTGCCCTCAATTAAATTCAACTCGCTCATAACGACTTTGGGCCCATTCTGCTTCTTCGAGCCGAGTATCCTTAAGTATTCGGAGGGAAGGTATCTCCACTTCGACCGGTAGAACTACTTCCATGTCGTAGACCAAAGAAAATGGAGTTGCCCCGGTCGATGTACGCACTGAGGTACGATAAGCATGCAAAGCGTATGGTAGCTTCTCGTGCCAATCTTTGTATGTTTCAGTCATTTTTCTGATAATGTTCTTGATGTTCTTGTTGGCTGCCTCGACTGCTCCATTCATTTTTGGGCGATAGGGGGTCGAGTTGTGGTGTTGAATTTTGTATGTTTCACACAACTTCCCTATCATCCGACTATTCAAGTTGGCAGCATTGTCCGTTATGATCTGCTCGGGAAGCCCATATCGGCATATGATGTTGTTCCGCATAAATTGAAGTACCACAGCCTGTGTGACATTAGCATATGATGCTGCTTCTACCCACTTGGTGAAGTAATCAATGGCTACCAAAATGAAACGATGACCATTAGAAGCTTTTGGAGATATTGGTCTGATAACGTCAATGCCCCAAAGCGAGAACGGCCACGGGGAAACCATCACGTGTAGTTTGGACGGCGGTACTTGGATCTTATCGCCATAAATTTGACACTTAAGGCATTTAAGCACATATTCAATGCAATCCTTTTCCATGGTGACCCAATAATAGCCCATTCGCATGATCTGTCTCGTTAATGCATGTCCATTTGCATGTGAACCACATTCCCCTTCGTGCACTTCTTTAATTATTTGTGTCGATTCTTATTTTGCCACACATCGCAATAACACCATGTCATGGTTTCTCTTGTACAGAATCGAGCCATCAAGATAATAGTTGGATGTTGACCTTCGGATATTTCTTTTATCAGACTCAGAGGCCTTAGCTGGATACTCTTGTTTAAGCAAGTATTGTCTGATATCATTGTACCAGGGCTTTTCTTCAGTATTTTCGTCAATGGCCATGTAATGTGCAGGAGCATCTTGTATGCGGATATCAAAAGACTGAACTTCCAACTTTGTGTCTAGCCGAAGGAGGGAGGCTAGAGTCGCCAGCGCGTCAGGGAGCTGATTGTATTCCCTGGGCATATGCTCAAACGTGATGTCTTCGAATTGCTCGGCTAACTCGCAACGTGCCTCGATATGGGATTAATTTGTGGTTTCGAGTCTCCCATTCACCCCTTACGTGAAAAATGATGAGTGCCGAATCGCCGAACACTCGTAATTTTTTGATTCCTTTGTTAATGGCTTCTTGAAGTCCCATCACACAAGCCTCATATTCTGCAACATTGTTTGTACAAGGGAAGGTTAGCTTTGCCGCCATGGGAAAATGTTTGCCTTTTGGGGATATCAGGATGGCCCCAATACCGTGACCTAAAAGACTGGAGGCTCCATCGAACCACATCGTCCATATGTCTGATACTTCGGCCAAAATGATGTTGATGTGCTCATCTAGGAAGCCAATAGTCATGGGCTCAAAGTCTTCCAGCGCTCTATCTGCCAGATAGTCGGCTATCGCACTTCCTTTTATGGCTTTTTGAGGTACGTGGATGATATCGTACTCCGATAGGATCAACTGCCACTTTGCAATTCTTCCAAAAATGGATGGCTTTTCCAAGAGATATTTGAGCGGATCATGCCTTGAAATCAGCCAAGTAGTATGATAAAGAGTGTATTGCCTCAATCTTCTTGTTATCCAGACAAGAGCATAGCATGTCTTCTCCATGGGTGTGTAGTTTTCTTCATTGACGGTGAACTTCTTGCTAAGGTAATAAATGGCTTGCTCCTTCTTGCCTGTAGAATCGTGTTGCCCCAAGACACAACCTATCGCTGACTCCTGAATGGTCAAGTATAAGATCAGAGGTCTATCCGGTACTGGTGGGACCAAAATAGGTGTATTAGATAGGTATTGTTTGACCTTGTCAAAAGCTTTTTGACACTTGTCATTCCAAATTTCGGGGTTGTTCTTCCGTAAAGTCTTGAAAATGGGTTCGCATGCGGCTGTTAATTGGGAAATAAATCGGGCAATATAATTCAGTCGCCCTAGGAATCCTCTAACCTCCTTGATGGTCCGTGGTGGCGGCATCTCTTGGATAGCTCGAACTTTATCTGGATCGATTTCAACTCCTTTTTGGCTCACAATGAAACCCAACAGTTTTCCTGACATGGCTCCGAAAGTGCACTTTTCGGGGTTCAATTTCAGCTGATATTTCTGTAGCCTATTGAAGAGCTTGCAGAGTACTTCGATATGATCTTCAGTGCTTCGTGATTTGGCTATCATGTCATCCACATATACTTCGATTTCCTTATGCATCATGTCGTGGAATAGGATCACCATGGCTCACTGATAGGTTGCCCCTGCGTTCCTCAGACCGAAAGGCATCATATTATAGCAGAAAGTGCCCCAAAGTGTCATGAATGTGGTCCTCTCTTTGTGTTCAGGGGCCATACGAATTTGATTATAGCCCGAGAAACCATCCATGAATGAGAACAGGGCGTGTTTTGCTGTATTATCCACTAGCGTATCAATGTGAGGAAGTGGGAAGTTATCCTTCGGACTGGCCCAGTTCAGATCTCTATAGTCGACATACATGCATACTTTGCCTCCCTTCTTCGGTACTGGTACAACATTGGCCACCCATTCTGGATAATGGGAGACCCTTAGGAAACCTGCATCCCATTGCTTTTTGACTTCTTCTTTAATCTTTAGTATCATCTCTGGTCTCATTCTTCTCAATTTTTGCTGAACTGCCTTGCATTCCGGCCTCACTGGTATGTGATGCTGCACTATGTCTGTGTCTAATCCTGGCATATCTTGATACGATCATGCAAAAACATCCATGTAGCTCCTTAACAGCTCAATTAATTGCTTCTTGATGTCGGTAGCTATTAAGGATCCCATCCTCAATTCTCTTGGTTCAGCAACCGTCCCCAAATTCACTGTTTCTACTGGGTCTTCACTTGGAATGGAGAAATGGTCTTCCCTTTCCAATAGGCGTATAGTCTCCCCTGGTAGTTCAAGTGTCTCCTCTATCTCATTCTCATCAGCTTCAAACACGGGCTGCTCCCAGTTTGGACTTTGGTCAAACATTTGGCATCTCATTTCGCTTTCGCATACCATGTTTTCATTGACATTGTGATACTTGCTTATAAGAGAATGACAAGCTGGTAACCAAATATGATATGCATATGTTATGAATGGAATGCACCATAAAAGATTTTGCAAAACACATTTTATTGGAAGGTTTAAGGAAAAACAAATGTTCACAGCTTCAAAGTACATTAAAATATAATACATTAAATCCCAGCGACCCGTAAGCATTACATTATGGGGAGGTCCAGGCTGGTTCAATTGTTCAATGGCTGGTTAGGATCCTCTCGCACTAACTGAACCATCTCGCTTGGTGCATGCTCATTTGTGTCCAATACGACTACAGTCCCTATCTTGGGTTCAGGTTGGCTCTTATGGATAAACCCTCCACTCCGGAATGTAACATTCAAGGGGGGGAAGCTTCTCCTTTTTTCAGGTAATGGTCTTTTCTGCAACCTTGCCATTCTGATTTCCCTCTTCTTGGTAGCTTCACTCTGTCTGTCAGCTTTTGTAGGGACATAGCCTAGCCCAAACTTTTCGGTATTTTCTCGGATGGTCAGGGGTTTCTGAATCCCTTGAGCTGTCAGGCCTAATCCTTATCCCGGTTTGTACCCCTGTTTGATCATAGTGGCTGCAACCATTTTTGCTGCCTTCGAGAGACGATGGTCTAGGGCAGAAGCGACATTCACCATCTCAAAAGCCCGATAGGAGCATTCTGGAACATCTTCGTTGCTTTCAATATAAGGAACTGATGCCGGTTTAGTGACGAGGAAACTTGTCTCTCCAGGAGATGCGATGAGCTGGCCCCCCCATTACAAACTTTATCTTCTGGTGGAGACTTGATGGCACCGCTCCGCCATGTGGATCCGTAGTCTTCCCAACAAACAGTTGTAATATGGCGTGATGTCCATCACCTGAAATTCCACCGTAAAAGTAGTTGGCCCAATCATGAGCGGAATATCCAGAGTTCCCACCACGTCACCTTTCCTCCATCGAATGCTCATACTTTCATCATACAAGGACGCATATAGGATGCGTCGATTGGAAGTTGCTGTAGTATATGCAAGGGCATAATGTTCAAGGCAGAGCCGTTGTCAATGAGTACTCGGGCTATGGTATGCTCCTTACATTTGACTGTAATGTGCAGAGCTTTTATGTGCCCCTTTCCTTCTTGGGGTAGCTCGTCATCTCCAAAGCTAATGACGTTGTTCATGATGAGGTTACTGGCGATTCCATCAACATTTGCCACCGAGACGGTCGGTCGAACGTAGGCTTGGCTTAGAACTTTCAGCAGTGCTTCCCGGTGAGGTTGGGAATCCATCATTAATGAGAGCAAGGAGATGCGAGCCGGTTGTTGACTTAGTTGATCCACAATATCATACTCGCTTTGCTTCATGAGTTTTAAAAATTCCATGGTCTCTTCTTCAATAATTGGTGTTCCTTTCCTCGTTGCCTCCTATGTTGGCCCAATGTCTGGTTCTACAGCTTTTTCCTTCCTTGCTTTGTCAGCCATATCAGGGGCATATGCCCGACCGCTCCTGGTCTTCTTTTTTGCTGCGGTGGCTCCCTGGACTATTTCACAACTATAGTTCCATGGGACTGCTTTATCAGTCTTATAAGGAAAAGGAGAAGGAACACCTATGGTGAGAGGTGCAATTCCATGTGGTAGTTGTGGGATTTCGGTTCTCCCCCCCTTGTCTAGCACGAGACTTGAGGCATGGATAGTGAGAGGCTTGATTCCCTGTGGCAGTTGCGGGATCTCTGGAGCCGTAACATTTAAGACAAGAGGTCTTGGCACCCATGGCGATTTGTGTGGATCATCTCCTTAGATCATGTGGCTTTGGTTATCCGTTCCTCCTCTTGAGAATTCGATCATCCTTTGGTCCATGAGCCTTTGTACCATGCTAGCAAACTCGCTACAGTGTTCGACGTCATGCCCCCGTGACATTCTATGATAAAGGCATTATTTCTCCAACTCTGTCCCCTTTTCTGTCTTCAATGCGTCGGGAGCACGTATATATCCATATTCCTGCAAGGAGTTAAACAAGTAGCTTTTTTCCATTTGTATTTGTGAAACCTTCTCTAGTCGTCCTTCTGTTGTGATACTGGCCACGTCATGGGAATGTTCTGGAAGCGGATTACTGTTCACATTTGGTGTCCCAGCCAGTGTGGAAAAATCCAGCCACTTTGCATCCTTTAATGCCTAAACCTTCCTTTTAAATGTTATACAATTCTCGATATCATGTCCAGCTCCACCAGCGTGATATTCACACCTGGCATCCGGCTTGTACCAGGCCGGGCGAGGAGATCTTATTTCTCCCAAGGGTATAGGAGTTACCATCCTTGCTTCTAAAAGCTTGGGATATAATTCGGCATATGTCATTGGAATCGGGTCAAACTCTTGTCGTGGTCGATGAGAAGCCTGATTCGCTCCTGCTTGCTGGGTCGGGGCTCTTGGTTGCCCCTATCCTTGGAATGAGGCTCCTGATCCTTCCTGAGTTGCTGGCTTTGGTTGCTCTGCGTAAGGCGCTCTTGGTTGAAACGGATTTGGTGTCATCGGGTATGGAAATGGAACCCCTCCCTGTGGCAAGTATGGCATGAATTGGGGAGGTGGTGCAGGTGCAGCATAGGCAGCTACAGGTGACCCTTTATAGTACACTGGTGCTTGGTAGAATGTTGGTCGTATCGGCGGGTGCGATGGGTATACCAGGTTGCTCTCATTTTCCTTCTTCTTTGCTGGTGGTTGAAACCGTTTTGATGCCTCAGCTACATCACCCTTTAGCTTTCCTCCTTCAATTCCACTCTCTACACATTCACCGGATGCAACCAAGTCTGCAAAGCTGTTGGAGACGTTACTTATCAACTTCTCGTAGTATACGCCTTTTAGTGTGTTGATAAAAAGAGTGGTGAGTTCTCTTTCGGTAAGAGGAGGTTGGACCTCCACAGCGACCTCTCTCCATCTTCGTGCATAATCTTTGAAGTTCTCCTCGGATCCCTTTTCCATGGACTGCAGGGTTAGTCGATCCAGCGCCAGCTCGGTGACATGTTTGTATTGTGCCAGGAAAGAGGTAGCCAAATCCTTCCATGTCTTAATGTGGTTTCCATTCAGTTAAAACTACCAGCGAAGGGATGCCCCGATTAGGCTCTCCTGGAAACAATGCATGAGGAGCTTGTCTTTACCAGCATAAGCGGCCATCTTTTGACAGTACATGGCCAAAAGTGTCTTTGGACATCGGGTCCCGTTGAACTTTTCAAACTCTGGCATTTTGAATTTTGGTGGCAGCACCACTCCAGGGACTAAGCATAAGTCTTGTTCGCTGGTCATGCCATAACTATCAGTGCCTTCTACGGCTTTCAATCTTTCCTCGAGTTGGCGTAGAGCGGAAGACTCAACATTTTCCTGAGGAGCTGGGGAACCCACCGCTTCCATTACATTTCCCGGTGCAGGCATAGTGAAATGAGTTTGATTTGGGGTTGGAGGTTGTGCCATAGCAGGATGGTATATGGGCACCTGGCTTGGAGCCAGGTTGGGTGACTGAACGGCCTCATGTCCCTGCTCTTGATGGTGATTGGTAGTTCCCCCTGTCGGAAGTCTTCTTCTTTCTTCAGTCAATTTTGTGAGCATTTCCATTATTGCAGACATTTGCCCTTGTAGGGTTTGTTGTGACTGTTCCAACCCCATGAGTCTGTTCTCTGTTTCTTCTGCCATTGGCTGCGGTTGAGGTATTTGATTGTGCCGGGATCTGAGATTGTAAGAGTGCGCAATCCTGGAGGGAGGCTGCTACCCACCTGGGTACAAGGGAATTTTTATTTGATTTTTCATTTGATATGCATGTATGCATGAATGTCTATGCAGAGGGTTAAAGAAACAAACAACTTTATTGCAAATAAAACACACAATACAAACACTCAATACAAACATACAATGCTAAAATGCCATGTAAAATGAAAGCTATCACTACATGATCTTAAGGCATTCTTCCAGTCATCTCCTAAGGAGCACGGCGCCTCTTTCTCTGGGGTGGTCGTTCACCTGCTTCCTCCCTTTGCTTCATTATCGTCTCGATCTATTTTTCCCTCAGCTGCAGCCTTTGAAGAGCTCCTTCTAGAGATGCTTCTAGCCTCTGGATCTGCTGCCTTAAAGTCTGATTCTCCTGGAGGATAGCCTTCATGTCTGAAGATAGCTGTGGCTTGTATTGTGCCCTCCAAGATATGTATGCGGGGTAAACACCAGGTTTTGAGCTGTTGGGTTGGATCTTGTGTGGTGTGGACCATGCTTGATACATCTTCTTGCCTTCTTCTGTGAGCATGGTTCTGCTGTATGTGAAGTCACACTCTTCCATGCCAAAGAGCACGGGAATAATTTGATGACGCCCCACTTGTCTTCCCACCTACAGTCGTGCATATGCAGTTCCTCCCCAGGGACCTAAAAGTGGAACCCAATTGTAGTCCTCGCAGCTATATGTCATGGAGACCACCGGCATCCAAGGAGCAGTCCAGGTAATGTCAGCTTCTGTGAGGTTCTCCAATTTCTTTTTCCAGCTTTCAAAGTCTTTTGGTAGGCTCCACTTGCTGAGCAGAATATCTAGTAGTGTTGTGGCTGGTACTTGATAAACAGTAGGGAAACGATGAACACTACAGGGGAAATGACCTTGCAACCAGGTACACAAGAGAGGTAAGCACCCCATGAACTGTCCTGAGCCTTTACTCCTCAGGTACGTAAGAGATCGGATGGTTTCAGCCAAGATAGCAGGAGTAGGGTCACATCCTTTGAGCACCTGCTGGACCAAATCTACAATTGCCCCATCGATGTGGGCCGGTATCCTCGGGAAAATGACTAGCCCATATATAGCTAGTGTAAGCAGTTTGTGTGCCTCTGCTTCTGTTGTAGTCTATATTATTTCTTTGATTATTGCCCATGGAAGATATTCTCGCCCACCGTAGGTTGTGACCGCTGGTGAGTCCCATACTGGCTTTCCCATAATCTCACCAAAGGCCCTTCGACATGACCTTCTGGGCTCAGGTAGATAGATTTTCATTTTGTTTTCCACGGGGATGTCTAATAATCTTCTGTATTCTTCTATTGTGGGAACCAGATCTATGCCATTGAAGTCAAAGCATCGCCGCCGAGGCTCCCAGAAATATATGGCTGCCCCAAGCATATTTGTATCGGCCAGTAGCTTGGTCACATGGAGCAAATCCCCAAACTGTTGTATGTATATGCTTTTCCTTTCGTCTGACCACTGCCTCCATATTGTCTGCACCTCCTTAGTGTAGTCCAGCTGATCTTCTATGATAACATGTTCTGCCTTGTGGGTTTCCCCTGGCGGAAAGTCTCCAAGGCGAAGTTGAATGTCTCCAGATGCTTGGGCCACCACTGCGACAGCCTCCTTGTCCTGAAGGCCTTTTAGGAGATGACTGAAAGTTGCCATGCCTATATGAATGTTGTGTTATGCATGGTTACAGGTTAGGATGACAGGTTAATATATATCAAGGCAGTTAGACAGGAAAAAGAATAAACCAATAGTAAAAAAATAGCTAATATGTGCAGGGAATGACTTAAGGACTACCCTGCAAAACAAGGGTTAGCATGGAATGAGCAAACAAAGTGTGGGTCAATGCCCCTGATGGGCTTCTATTGCTACACCTATCTTATTCGTTGGTTCCCAAACTTCCTCAATAGAGGGCTCCGTACACCATGGGATTTACCGGAGGGGGATCTTAAAAGGACGTGCCTTAAAAGAACCTCAAGCTTGAGTGAGGAGTCCGAGGCCCCATTGCGGATAATGATCAACGCGCTGGGGACCGTACTGAACCTCGCTAACCTAAATTGTGTTAAACCCGGGTATAGGGTTATGCATGAATGCAACAAGTATGGAAAACAGTAAATCACAACTATCATGGTAATTAAAGCGTATAAATAAATCACAGTTTAAACGACAACTGTAAAAAATAAGTAAATCACAATTATATCTAAAAAAATAACTTAGCATGACAGTTAAATATATACAACAGTACAATTAAATATAACCTCCTAATCCTAGTTCTAGACCTAACTCTCTAAAGTGTTCATTGTCCCCAGCAGAGTCGCCAGCTGTCATCACTGGTTTTCGTCCGGGCCCTTTTGGGGTGAGCTCAAACTAAGCCAATGGTGAGAAGTTTTAGAGTCGCCACCAACTGTTTTTGGGGTACAGTTGGATACCCTCTACTTTGAGTAGTTTAAAGTGTGTGGTCTGCGTCATCGGAGAAGGATTCGGGAGTTGGTTACGTGTAGGGAAGGATTAGCACCCCTGCAGCGCCCTTTCGGTATCTAATTTAGGAGGAGGTTTTTATTTTACTTGTACTGCCATGACTGGGTTAAATTTCCTAAAAGGTCTATGATTTTTATTTAGCTAAGTTATTTATTAAAGCTATAGTGAAAATGGATTTTACCCTAAATTTCTAAAGGGAATCCTAAAAGTTTTGGGTTTTTGTTTGAAGTGGAGAATGAGATCCTATGGGTTGGTTTTAGGTTTTTCTTTTGGAAATTTAAGTCCTAAAAAATGGTTTTTATTTTCCCCCTTTTTTTGGTTTTTTGGGTTAGAAAACATACATTTTTTGTTTTTTTTTTTTTTGTTGTTTTTTTTTTTGGGTTATCTTTTTTTTTGTTCCTTTTTTTTTGGTTTTAGAAATTGAAATACTAATTTTGGTTTTCTCCTTTTTTTTGGCTTTAAAACATGAAAACGTTTTTCTTTTATTTGTTTTCGTTTTGTTTTTTTCAAGAAGACATTTTAAACACATTTTGAAAACTTTTTATAGAAAAAACATGTTATAGAAGACGTTTTGGAAAAACATTTTGTGGAATTCATTTTGTTATTTTTTGTGTGTTTTTTTTTAAAGCTTTGAACCTAAATCTACACGTTTCAACAATTGAAAATACATAGGAACACATATATCAAAATAGATGTGGAGTGTGTGAGTGTAACATCCACAAAAGAAAAGTAAAAACACTCTTTTTTTCTTTTTCTTTTTTTCATCTTCTCCCTTTTGATGCCTCTCTTTTGCTTCTCTTTTTTACTATACTTTACATATTTACAACGTACAACATAGAAAGAAATATAGGAAAATACAGTGAAAGAGGCTGGAAAACAATTACATCACATATAGGTAAGCTAAAAACGAAAACTAGAATAATGCTAAAAAAACAATTACATCAAATATAAATACAAATAAGCTAAAATAAATAAATAAATAAATGAACAAAGAAACAAATGCAAAGTGAACTGACTTTGGCTTTGGATTGGGAATCCGGCAGTGATATCGTTAGCAGGAGGATGAATCTCCAAAGGCTGGCCGATTGGACTTGGGCCGAAGGTTGAACGCTGCTGGATGGAGCTGCAAAATCTGTGTCTCTCTTTTTGTTTTTTGCTTTGGATTTGATTCTCTGATTTTGGTATTGTTGCTGAAAAGAAAAGAAAACAGAACTGGGGGATTAACAATGGTGTTGCAGAATTTCTGGGTTTGAAATGGGGGTGAGTGTATGTATGAATGCTAGCAAAGTGAAGAGAGAAGTGAGGAGAAAAGGAAAGAAAAAGAATTCGGATGGTATGTTTTTTTTTTGGAGGGGGGAGGCAGGAGGTGGGCGAATTTGAGATGGAATGGCAGCAAATCTGGGCGTTCTTCTTCCTTTTTTTTCTCTTTCCAGTAGAATGTCCTCTCTTTCTGGGCGTGATCTCTGTTTTTTTTGTTTTGGGGCTGCACTCTTCTTTTTTCTCTCTGCCGAACCTCTTCCTTTTCTATCTCTCTTTTTTTGTTTGAACTCTCTGTTTTTCTTTCTTTTCTCTCTCTGTTTGCGCTAGGATCAGGCTGGGGCTAAATGGCAGCAGGTTTTTTTTCAACAATGATGGTCTCTCTCCCCTCTGCACAAGAACTAAACACTTTATCTTAACGAGCTGCAGAAATTTTTTGGCTGGACTCATTAATTGCTGCAATAAATGTTTTGTCGGGTGTATTATTATTTGCAGATCAGTGCTTGGTTGGGTGGACAGCTTATGCGGAAAAAGGGGAGCTCGTGATTGCCTTTTGAATTTGTATTTTAGCAATGCATGTGACTGACAGGTTGTTGAGAAATGATTCCTTGTCATATGGCCAGCGCCGAAGACGGGTCTCGTGAAGCCAGCGAGAAAAAGAAAGAGAGAAGAAAGAAAAAACAAACAATATGCGGAGCCCGCGAGATATGCCAACCAGCAAAGGTCAAAGGGGTCAAAGGGTCGAAGTGTCGGCAGGTCGGAGTGTCGGCAGGGTCGAAGCTTCGGTGGGTCGAAATTTCGGTGGGGCAAAAGTCAACGGTCAACGGGTCGAAGTGTCGGCAGGTCAAAGGTCAATGGTCAACGGGTTGAAGGGTCGAAGGTCAGAGGTTGACAGGCTTCGAGGGTCCATGGGTCGTAGGTCAAGGTTCGAAGGTTCGCAGGTCAAGGCGTCACAGGGTCCAGGGTCGAAGGGTCGAAGGTCGGAGTATCGGCAGCGGGGCTTTGAGGCTTCGAGAGTTAGGGGGTTGAAGGTTGAAAGGGCGAGTCGAAGGTTGGAGGGTTATAGGCTTCGAGGGTCAAGGGTCGAAGGGTCAAAGGTCGGAGTGTTGGCAGCGGGACTTCGAGGCTTCGAGAGTTAGGGGGTTGAAGGTCGAAAGGGCGAGTCGAAGGTTGGAGGGTTATAGGCTTCGAGGGTCAAGGGTCGAAGGGTCAAAGGTCGGAGTGTTGGCAGCGGGACTTCGAGGCTTCGAGAGTTAGGGGGTTGAAGGTCGAAAGGGCGAGTCGGAGTGTTATAGGCATCGAGGGTCAAGGGTCAGAGTGTCGACAGCGGGGCTTCGAGGCTTCGAGAGTTAGGGGGTTGAAGGTCGAAAGGGCGAGTCGAAGGTCGGAGTGTCGGCAGTGTGGCTTCGAGGCTTCGAGGCTTTAGGGCTTCGAGGCTTCGAAGTGTTGGCAGGTCAACGGTCAACGGTCAACGCCGAAGTTTTTTTTTAATTACCTTCTTACCCTTCACCTAAAATGCAAAAATGGATAACTTTCCAGGGATTGTTTGGGGAGATCCGTATTCGCCTAAATTGACGCTTTGAAGAATTTCACATGGCTACTTTTTCGGGCGATTTGGACTAGGGGCATTGACCGTCTTTTAGCAAGTTTCGCTTGTTTTGGCCATAACTTCTTCATTTTAAGTCCGATTTGAGCTCGGTCAAGTGCGTTAGTCTCCAATTTTCATCCTCTATCACCTGGTGTTGGTCTTGGGGCGCTTCAAGGACTCGTAGCAGAAACCATTCCTTGGAAGTATGGGATCATTGTGGACTTACTCAACAAGATATATAGCATGGGCAAAAAGGTATATACACCAAATGGGGTTAGTATGTCCAACCCGGACAAAATGGGGTCCAACAACCGGTGCAGTAGTCAGACGAGTCTTCAATTCCTCAAAAGCTTGCTGACACTTGTCTGTCCACTCGAACTTGGCTCCTTTTCGTGTCAAGGCTGTCATCGGTGCTGCTAACCGAGAAAACCCTTCCACAAAATGCTGGTAATACCCCGCCAGACGCAAGAAACTGTGGATTTTGAAAACGTTCGTGGGCCTCTTCCAAGATGATACCGACTCAATCTTGGTTGGGTCCACTCTAACTCCTTCGGCGGATACCACATGTCCAAGAAAATGCACCTCTTGCATCCAGAAGTCGCACTTGCTAAATTTAGCATACAATTGATGATCTCGTAGTGTCTGCAACACCATGGTTAGGTGCTCCTCATGCTCAGTTCGTGTCTTAGAGTACACGAGAATATCGTCAATAAATACCACCATAAAGGAATCTAGGTATGGGGCGAATACCTGATTCATCAGATGCATGAACACTGCCGGTGCGTTCGTGAGCCCAAAAGGCATCACTAACCACTCATAATGTCCGTATCTGCACCTGAATGCTGTCTTAGGAATGTCCTCCTACCTGACCCTCAACTGATGGTATCCCGAACGTAGATCAATCTTTGAGAACCACCGTGCTCCACTCAGCTGGTCAAATAAATCATCAATCCGCGGTAAAGGGTATTTGTTCTTAACCGTCACTTGATTCAGCTTCCGGTAATCAATACAGAGTCGTAATGACCCGTCCGCCTTCTTAGCAAACAGAACTGGTGCACCCCAAGGTGAGGTACTTGGGTGAATAAAACCTTTATCTCCCAGTTCCTTTATTTGCTTTTGAAGCTCCCGCAACTCGGCAGGTCCCATCTGGTATGCTACTTGGGAGATGGGTCCCACCCCTGGCAAAAGTTCAATCGTGAACTCAATACTCCTGTTTGGGGGCAATTCCAACAATTCCCCAGGAAACACATCCTGGAAATTTTCAACAACATATGGTCACACCCTTTTCTCTAAGTTACCTTCCTCCTCAAAGGTTAGAGTGGCAAGTCTATGGGTAATATTACCTCATAGCTCCCTCATCGGTCCAGCTCTCCCAGCATTTTTATCCCATTCACCCACTAGGGTACAAGAAGATCCTGTGGGTGAAATAAACGATACTCGTCGTCTATAACAATCAATCTTGGCCTGAAAGGCCATCAACCAGTCCATCCCCAGAATCAAACTAAAAGTTCTCATGGGCATCACGTACAAATGAAATGAGAGTTCAACATCTCCTATCGTGAGCACACACTCACGACATACTCAGTAGATTGACTCCACACCTCCCATTGGTGACTCGACCCTCAGAGGTCTTTCAGCCCTCACACAATCAAGTCCAAGGCTCTCAACCAAGGACTCAGCAATCAGGGAGCACGAAGCTCCGGTATCAAACAGTACAGCAACAACAGTACGAGATATTAAAATAGTACCTCGAACTACCGAAGGTCCGACTCCACCTTCTTCAGAGGGTGATGGTAAGTCCTCCCTCTCAGGTGGTGTTGAGGTAAACGCAAACACTCTGCCCTGGCTAGCCCCACCACTTGCCTCTACTGCCTTTCCTTCAGTCCCCGCCTGGGGTCCACTTGGACGCCCCTCCGAACCTCCTTGTGGTTGTCTCTCCCCCTGTGGTCTGGTATAGCTAGAACGAGCCTGACTGGCTTACCAAGAACGTGCTGGCCTCGGAGCTTGGGCTTGAAATTGGGTCTCACCCCTGCCTCCTTGTGTTAAACTTCCAGCTCCCCGACTGTTCCCTCTACTGAAACACACCGCGCTGATGTGTCCTGTTTTCCCACAGTTGTGACACGTCAGGTGCTACTTGGGGCACTCACGTTTGACGTGCCCTGACTGGCCACAACAGGTACACCCGTTTGGGAAACTCACAGCTGAGCCTCCCTGTCCTCCAAAATAATGGGATCGGGATAGAGCCATTGAAGCTTGACCCCTGTCCTTGGGAAGAGTCCCACTCCCAGGCTCAACCTTCTGTCTCTTGGTTTCCCCCTGCTTGTCACGCGTAGTCTGTCCCAGCGCGTAGTCTGTCCCAGCCGCTCCTGATAAGCCTGTCTACCCTCTTCTAATCCTCTCTCCACAATCTTTGCTGTATCCACGACGTCAGCATAAGTCTTCAATCACAGCATCTCTACTCTCTGCTTCAGGGCAGGTCTGAGTCCCATGCTCATAACGACTTTGGGCCCATTCTGCTTCTTCGAGCTGAGTATCCTTGAGTACTCGGAGGGAAGGTATCTCCACTTCGACAGGTAGAACGGCTTCCATGCCGTAGACCAAAGAAAATGGAGTTGCCCCAGTTGATGTTCGTACTGAGGTACGATAACCATGCAAAGCATATGGTAGCTTTTCATGCCAATCTTTGCATGTCTCAATCATCTTTCTGATAATGTTCTTGATGTTCTTATTGGCTGCTTCAACTGCTCCATTCATCTTGGGGTGATAGGGAGTCGAGTTGCGGAGTTGGATTTTGTATGTTTCGCACAACTTACCCATCATCCGACTGTTCAAATTGGCAGCATTGTCTGTTATGATCTGCTCAGGAAGTCCATAGCGGCATATGATGTTATTCCGCATAAATCTAAGTACCACAGCTTGTGTGACGTTGGCATATGACGCTGCTTCTACCCACTTGGTAAAGTAATCGATGGCCACTAAGATGAAGCGGTGACCATTGGAAGCTTTTGGCGAGATTGGTCCGATAACGTCGATGCCCCAAAGCGAAAACGGCCACGGGGAAACCATCACATGCAGTCTACATGGCGGTACTTGGATTTTATCGTCATAAATTTGACACTTAAGGCATTTGCGCACATATTCAATGCAATCCTTTTCCATGGTTACCCAATAATAGCCCATTCGCATGATTTGTCTTGTTAAAGCATGTCCATTGGCATGTGAACCGCATTCTCCTTCGTGCACTTCTTTCATTATCTGTTTCGACTCTTCTTTTGCCAAGCACCGCAGTAATACCATGTTATGGTTTCGCTTATATAGGACGGGACCATCAAGGTAGTAGTTGGACGCTGACCTTCGGATATTCCTTTTATCAGACTCAGAGGCCTCTGCTGGGTATTCTTGCTTAAGCAAATACTGTTTGATGTCATCAAACCAAGGTTTTTCTTCAGTATTTCCTTCAATGGCCATGCAATGTGCAGGAGTATCTTGTATACGGATATCAAAAGACTGGACTTCCAATGTTGTGTCTAGTCGAAGAAGGGAGGCTAGAGTGGCCAGTGCATCAGGAAGCTGATTATATTCCCTGGGCATATGCTCGAATGTGATGTCTTCGAATTGCTCGGCTAACTCTGTAACATACTCCCGATAGGGGATTAGTTTGTGGTTTCGAGTCTCCCATTCACCCCTTACTTGAAAAATGATGAGTGCCGAATCGCCAAACACTCGTAATTTCTTGATTCCTTTGTTAATTGCTTCTTGAAGTCCCATCACACAAGCCTCATATTCTGCTACATTGTTTGTATAAGGGAAGGTTAGCTTTGCCGCCATGGGGAAATGTTCGCCTTTTGGGGATATTAGGATGGCCCCAACACCGTGACCTAAGAGACTGGAGGCTCCATCAAACCACATCGTCCATATGTCTGATATTTGGGCCATGAGAATGTTGATGTGCTCATCTGGAAATCCAACAGTCATAGGCTCATAATCTTCTAGTGCTCTGTCTACCAAATAATCAACTATTGCACTCCCTTTGATGGCTTTCTGAGGCACATAAATGATATCATATTCCGATAGGACCAATTGCCATTTGGCAATTCTTTCGGAGATGGATGACTTTTCCAAGAGATATTTGAGTGGATCATGCCTCAAAATCAGCCATGTGGTATGATAAAGAGTGTATTGCCTCAATCGTCTTGTTATCCAAACAAGGGCATAACATGTCTTTTCCAATGGTGTGTAATTCGTTTCATTGATGGTGAACTTCTTGCTTAGATAATAAATGGCCTGCTCCTTCTTGCCTGTAGAATCATGTTGCCCCAAGACACAACCCATTGAGGACCTTTGGACAGTCAAGTATAAGATCAAAGGTCTATCTGGTACTGGTGGGACCAAAACAGGTGGATTGGACAGATATTGTTTGATCCTATCAAAAGCTTCTTGACATTTGTCATTCCAAATTTCTAGATTGTTCTTCCGTAGAGTCTTGAAAATTGGTTCACATGTGGCTGTTAATTGTGAAATGAATCGAGCAATGTAATTCAATCGCCCGAGGAATCCTTTGACCTCCTTGATGGTTCGGGGTGGGGGCATCTCCTGGATAGCTCGAACCTTGTCTGGATCAATCTCCACTCCTTTTTGGCTCACAATGAAACCTATCAGTTTTCCCGACATGGCTCCAAAAGTGCACTTTTCCGGGTTCAATTTGAGTTGATATTTCCGTAGTCTATTAAAAAGCTTACGGAGTACTTCGATGTGATCTTTAGTGCTCCACGATTTAGCTATCATATCATCCACATAGACCTCGACTTCTTTATACATCATGTCGTGGAATAGGGTCACCATGGCTCGCTAATAGGTTGCCCCTGCGTTCTTCAGACCAAAAGGCATCACATTATAACAGAATATGCCCCAAAGTATCGTAAACGTGTTCCTCTCCTTGTGTTCGGGGGCCATGCGAATCTGATTGTACCCCAAGAAACCATCCATGAATGAGAATAGAGCGTGTTTTGCTGTATTATCCACCAATGTATCAATATGAGGAAGCGGGAAGTTATCTTTCGGACTGGCCCAGTTCAGATCTCTATAATCGACACACATGCGTACTTTGCCTCCTTTCTTCGGTACTGGTACAACATTGGCCACCCATTCTGGATAGTGGGAGACACTTAGGAAACCTGCATCCCATTGCTTTTTGACTTCTTCTTTAATCTTCAGTATCATCTTCGGTCTCATTCTTCGTAATTTCTACTATACTGGCTTGCACTCTGGCTTCACTGGTATGTGATGCTGCACTATGTCTGTGTCTAATCCTGGCATATCTTGGTATGACCATGCAAAAACGTCGATGTAGCTTCTTAACAACTCGATTAACTTCTTCTTGATGTCGGTAACTATCAAAGACCCTACCCTCAATTCTTTTGCTTCGGCTGTCATCCCCAAATTCACGGTTTCTACTGGGTCTTCACTTGGAATGGATAAGCGATCGTCCCTTTCCAATAGGCGTATAATCTCTCCTGGTAGCTCGGGTGTCTCCTCCGCCTCATTCCCGTCAGCTTCAAACACTGGCTACTCCCAGTTTGGACTTTGGTCAAACCTTAGGCATCTCATTTCACTTCCGCATACAATGTTTTCATTGACATTGTGATACCTGCTTATAAGAGAATTACAAGTTGGTAACCAAATATGATATGCCTATGTTATGAATGGAATGCACCGTGAAAGATTTGAAGAACAGTACATTTTATTGAAAAGCTTTTGATAAAAGCAAATGTTCACCGCTTCAAGAGACGTTAAAATAAAATACATTAAATCCCAGTGACCCCATGAGCATTACATTATGGGGAGGTCCAGGCTGGTCCAGTTGTTCAATGGCTGGTTAGGATCCTCTCGCACTAACTGAACCATCTCATTTGGTACATGCTCCTTTGTGTCCAATGCAACTATAGTCCCCATCTCGGGCTCAGGTTAGCTCTTATGGATAAACTCTCCAGTCCGGAATGTAACATCTAAGGGGGGAAAGCTCCTCCTTTCTTCTTGTACTGGCCTTTTCTGCAATCTTGCCATTCTGACTTCCCTCTTCTTGATAGCTTCCCTCTGTCTGTCAGCTTTTGTAGGGACGTAGCCTAGCCCAAACTTTTCGGTATTTTGTCGGATGGCCAATGGTTTCTGGATTCCTTGAGCCTTTGGGCCTAATCCTTGCCCTGGTTTGTACCCTTGCTTGATCATGGTGGTTGCAACCATCTTTGATGCTTTCGAGAGATGATAGCTTGGTACAGAAGTGATGTTCACGACCTCAAAGGATCGATAAGAACACTCCGGTACATCCTCGTTGTTTTCAATATATGGGACTGATGCAAGTTTGGTGACGAGGAAACTTGTTTCTCCAGAGACGCAAATGAGCTGGTCTCCCATCACAAATTTCATTTCTTGATGAAGGCTAGAGGGCACTGCTCCCGCCAGGTGGATCCAGGGTCTTCCCAACAAACAGCTATAATATGGTGCAATGTCCAGCACCTGAAATTCCACCGTAAAAGTAGTTGGCCCAATCATGAGTGGAATATCCAGAGTTCCCACCACGTCATGCTTTCCTCCATTGAATGCCCGTACCTTCATCGTACAGGGACGCATATAGGATGCGTCGATTGGAAGTTGCTGCAGTATATGCAAGGGCATAATGTTCAAGGCAGAGCCGTTGTCAATGAGTACACGGACTATGGTGTGCTCCTTGCATTTGACCGTGATGTACAAAGCTTTTATATGTCCCTTCCCTTCCTGGGGTAGCTCGTCATCTCCAAAACTGATGACGTTGTTCATAATGAGGTTACTAGTGAGTCCATCCACATTTGCCACCGGGATGGTTGGAGGAACATAGGCTTGGCTTAGAACCTTCATTAGTGCTTCTCGGTGAGGTTGAGAATCCATCATTAATGAGAGCAATGAGATGCGAGCTGGTTGTCAACTTAGCTGGTCCACAATGTTATACTCGCTCTGCTTCATGAGTTTCAGAAATTCTATGGTTTCCTCTTCAGTGACTGGTGTTCCTTTCTTTGTTACCTCCAGTGTTGGCTCAATGTCATGTTCGACAACCTTTTCTTTCCTTTCTTTGTCAACCATATCAGGGGCATAAGCCCGACCGCTCCTGGTCTTCTTTTCTGCTGTGGTGGCTCCCTGAACTACCTCACAGTTATAGTTCCATGCGTCTGCATTATCCGTCTTGTAGGGGAAAGGGGCAGGAACCCGTATGGTGAGAGGTGTAATTCCATGAGGCAGTAGTGGGATTTCTAGAGTCTTAACATTCAAGACAAGGGGGGTTGGCACCCACAATGGTTTGTATGACATGTCTCCTTGAATCATGTGGCTTTGACTATCTATCTCTTCCTTGGAGAATTCGATCATCCTTTGGTCCATGAGTTTTTGCACCACCTCGGAAAACTCGCTACATTCTGCGATGTCATGTCCCCGTGACATCTTGTGATAAGGACATTGTTTTTCCCCATATGTTTCCTTCCCTGCCTCTAGTGGGTCTTTAGCAAGTATATAGCCATGTTCATGTAGTAGGGTAAACAAATATGTTTTCTCCATTTGTACTTGGGAGACCCTCTCCAGCTGTCCTTCATTCTCGATACTAGCAACATTGTTGGAGTGTTCTGGGAGAGGATTGCTGGTTACATTTGGCATCCTGGTTAGTGCAGAAAAGTCTAGCCACTTTGCATCCTTCAATGCCTGAACCTTCCTCTTGAATGTTATACAATTTTCGATATCATGTCCAGCTCCACCTGCATGATATTCACATCTGGCATCTGGCTTATACCGAGTCGGGGGAGGAGTCTTTATTTCTCCCAAGGGTATAGGGGTTACCATCCTTGCTTCTAAGAGCTTGGGGTATAATTCCGCATAAGTCATTGGAATTGGATCAAACTCTTGTCATGGTCGACGAGAAGCCTGATTCGCTCCTGCTTGCTGGGTCTGGGCCCTCGGTTGCCCCTATCCTTGGAATGAGGCTCCTGGTCCTTCCTGAGTTGCTGGCTTTGGTTGCTTTGGGTATGGCGCTCTCGGATGAAATGAGTTAGATACCATTGAATATGGAAATGGAACCCCTCCTTACGGTAAGTATGGCATGAATTGGGGAGGTGGTGCAGGTGCAGCATAGGCAGCTACCGGTGACCCTCTATAGCACCCTGATGCTTGGTAGAATGTCGATTGTATCGGCGGGTGCGATGGGTATACCAGGTTGGATTCATTTTCCTTCTTTTTTGCTGGTGGTTGAAACCGTTTCGATGCCTCAGCCGCATCACCCTTTAGCTTTCCTCCTTTAATTCCACTTTCTACACGTTCACCGGATGCAACCAAGTTTGCAAAGCTGTTAGAGACGTTACCTATCAACTTCTCGTAGTATACGCCTTTTAGTGTGTTGATAAAAAGAGTGGTGAGTTCTCTTTCAGTAAGGGGAGGTTGGACCACCACAGCAGTCTCTCTCCATCTTCGTGCATAATCTTTGAAATTTTCCTCGGATCCCTTTTCCATGGACTGCAGGGTTAGTCGATCCAGTGCCAACTCGGTGACATGTTTGTGTTGTGCCAAAAAGGAAGTAGCTAATTCTTTCCATGTCTTGATGCGGTTTCCATTTAGCTGAAAGTACCAGCGAAGGGATGCCCCGGTTAGGCTTTCCTGGAAACAATGCATGAGGAGCTTGTCTTCACCAGCATAAGTAGCCATCTTTTGATAGTACATGGCCAAATGTGTCTTTGGACACTGGGTCCCGTTGAACTTCTCAAATTCTGGCATTTTGAACTTTGGTGGCAGCACCACTCCAGGGACCAGACATAAGTCTTGTGGGCTAGTCATGCCATAGCTATCGATGCCTTCTACGGCTTTCAATCTTTCCTCCAGTCGTCTTAGATCAGGGGACTCAATGTCCTCCTTCGGGGCTAGAGAACGCATTACCTCCACTGCATGTCCCGATGCGGGCATAGTGAAATGAGCTGGATTTGGAGTTGGGGGTGGTGCCATAGCAGGATGATAGGTGGGTGCCTGGCTCGGAGCCAGATTGGGTGGTTGAACTGCTTCCTGCCCCTGCTCTTGATGGTGATTGATAGTTCCCCCTGTCGGGGTTCCTCTTGCTGGGATTCTTTCTCTTTCTTCAGTCAGCTTGGTGAGCATATCCATCATCAAAGCCATTTGCCCTTGCAGGGCTTGTTGTGATTGTTCTAAACCCAAGAGTCTATTTTCTGCTTCATCTGCCATTGGTTGTGGCTGTGATACTTGCTTGTGGCGAGATTTGAGATTGTAAGAGTGCGCAATCCTGGAGAAAGGCTGCTACCCACCTGGGTACAAGGGAACTTTTATTTGATTTTTTTATTTGATATGCATGTATGCATGGAATGTATATGCGGAGGGTTAAAAAAACAAACAACTTTATTACAAACCAAACACACAATACAAACATTCAATGCTGAAATGTCATGTAAAATGAAAGCTATCTCTACATGATCTCAAGGCACTCTTCCAATCATCTCCTAAGTAGCACGGTGCCTCTTCCTCTGAGGTGGTCGCTTGCCTGCTTCCTCCCTCTGCTTCAATATGGTCTCGACCTATTTTTCCCTCAATCGCAACCGTCGCGAGCTCCTTCTAGAGATGCTTCCAACCTTTGGATTTGTTACCTGAGGTTTTGATTCTCCTGGAGGATAGCCTTCATGTCTGACGTTAGCTGTGGCTTGTGTTGTGCCCTCCAGGATATCTATGCGGGATAAACACCTGATTTTGGGCTTTTGGGTTGGATCTTGTATGGGGTGGACCATGCCTGATACATCTATTTTCCTTTTTCTATGAGCATGGTTCTTTTGTAGGTGAAGTCACAATCTTCCATGCCAAATAGCACAGGGATATTCTGATGATGCCCAACTTGTCTTCCACCCTATAGTGGTGCATATGCAGTTCCTCCCCAAGGACCTAGGAGTGGAACCCAATTATAGTCCCCGAAGCTATATGTCATGGAGATCACTGGCATCCAAGGAGCAGTCCAGGTAATGTCAGCTTCTGTGAGGTTCTCTAACTTCCTTTTCCAGCTTTCAAAGTCTTTAGGTAGGTTCCACTTGCTGAGTAGAATATCTAGTAGTGTTGTAGCTGGTACCTGATAAACAGCAGGAAAACGATGAACACTACAGGGGAAATGACCTTGCAACCAAGTACATAGGAGAGGTAGGCACCCCATGAACTGTCCCGAGCCTTTACTCCTCAGATAAGTAAGAGATCGAATGGTTTCGGCCAAGATAGCAGGAGTAGGGTCACATCCTTTGAGCACCTGCTGGACCAAATCTACAATTGCTCCATCGATGTGGGCCAGTATCCTCGGGAAAATGACTAGCCCATATATAGCTAGTGTCAGCAATTTGTGTGCCCCTGCTTCTGTTGCGGTCTGTGTCATTTCTTTGATTGTTGCCCATGGAAGATATTCCTGCCCACCATAGGTTGTGGCCGCCGGTGAGTCCCATTATCTCAGCAAAGGCCCTTCGACATGATCTTCTAGGCTCCGGTAGATAAATCTTCATTTTGTTTTCCACGGGGATATCCAATAATCTTCTGTATTCTTCTATCGTGGGAACAAGATCTATGCCGTTGAAGTCAAAGCACCACCGTCGAGGCTCCCAGAAATATATGGCTGCCCCAAGCATATCCTTATCGGCCAGTAGCTCGGTCACATGGAGCAAATCCCCCAACTGTTGTATATATATGCTTTTTCTTTCGTCTGACCACTGCTTCCATATTGTCTATACCTCCTTAGTGTAGTCCAACTGATCTTCTATGATAATATGTTCTGCTTTGTGGGCTACTTCTGGTGGAAAATCTCCAAGGCGAAGTTGGATGTCCCCAGATGCTTGGGCCACCACTGTGACAGCCTCTTTATCCTGAAGGCTTTTTAGGAGATGACTGAAAGTTGCCATGCCTATATGAATGCCGTGTTATGCATGATGACAGATTAGGATGGTAGTTAAAACAAATCAGGGCAAATAGACAGGATAAAGAATAGACCAATAGTAAGGCAAATAAGATGTGTAGGGGATGACTTATGGACTACCCTACGAAACAAAGGTTAGCATGGCATGGAATGAGCAAACAACATGTGGGTCAATGCCCCTGATGGGCTTCTATTGCTACACCTATCTTATTTGTTGGTTTCCAAACTTCCTCAATAGAGGGCTCCGTACACCATGGGATTTACCGGAGGGGGATCTTAAAAGGACGTGCCTTAAAAGAACCTCAAGCTTGAGTGAGGAGTCCGAGGCCCCATTGCAGATAATGATCAACGCGCTGGGGACCGTACTAAACCTTGCTAACCTAGATTGTGCTAAACCCGGGTATAGGGTAATGCATGGATGAAACAAGTAGGGAAAGTAGTAAATCATAACTATCATGGTAGTTAAAGTGTATAAATAAATCGCAGTTAAAATAAACGGCAACTATAATGGTAATGCAATAAAAAATAAGTAAGTCACAATTATATCTAGAAAAATAAAAAAAACACGACAGCTAAATATATACAACAGTGTAATTAAAATAACCTCCTATTCCTAGTTCTAGACCTAACTCTCTAAAGTGTGATATCCCCAGTGAGTCGCCATGGTCATGATTGGTTTTCGTCCGGGCCCGTTTGGGGTGAGCTCAAACTAGACCAATGGTAAGAAAATTTAGAATCACCACCAACTGTTTTTGAGGTACAGTTAGATACCCTCTACTTTGAGTAGTTTAAAGGTGTGGTCTGCGTTATCAGAGAAGGGTTTGGGAGTTGGTTACGTGTAGGGAAGGATTAGCAACCCTATAGCGCCCTTTCGGTATCTATTTTCGGATGAGGAGGTTTTCTATTTTATTTGTACTGCCACGACTGGGTTAAATTTCCTAAAAAGTCTATGATTTTTGTTTAGCTAAGTTATTTATTAAAGTCATGGTGAAAATGGATTTACCCTAAATTTCTAAAGGGAATCCTAAAAGTTTTGGTTTTTTTTTTGTTTGTAGTGGAGAATGAGATCCTAGAGGTTTATTTTGATTTTTGGTTTTATTTTGGAAATTAAAGCCCTAAAAAATGGACATATGTTTTTTTACTTTCCTTTTTTTTTTTGGTTTTTGGGTTTGAAAGCATTTTTTTGTGTTCTGTTAAAAAAAACGTTTTGTTTTCGTTTTGTTTTTGTTTTTTTGTTTTTTTTGTTTTTGTTTTTGTTTTTTTGTTTTGAGAGACATTTTAGAAAACATTTTATTAAAACATTTTGAAAGCATTTTATTGCAAAACGTTTTTTTGGTTTGTTATATATATATATATATATATATATATATATATATATATATATATATATTTAAGGTGATATTTTTGAAAACCTTTTATTAAAAACGTTTTATAAAATATTCTGTGGAAATATTTTGTTTTTGTTTTGTTTTGTTTTTTTTTTTGTTTAAGAATTGACCATATCAAAACACATGCATATCCGAATAAAACGTGAATTGTATGATTGTGACATACAATAACATAAAAAAAACGAAGCCACCCTCTCTCTTTTTCCTTTTTTCTTTTGTTTTTTTTTCATTCCTTTTTTTTTTGCTCTCTCTTTTTTCACTACTATTCTTTACATATTACAGCATACAATATATACAGGAAAAAAAACGAAATACAAGGGAAATACAACACAGAACAACAACTGCAAAAAGAAAGAAAATATACAGGAAAAGACTAAGAATTACATCTAATATAAAGATAAATAAGCTAAGAAATAATAAATGACAGAAATCGACTAGGATTATAGAACCGACTTTAGAGCTTCGAACACCGGACTGCTACGTGAATCCCGTCCACGCCTATAGTCACCTGCTCCAATTGAACCAACAAATCTGGCAATGAGATTTGTGAAAAAGATTTCCTAGTATTTGGAGGACTGGAGTGACGTATTTTTTGGGTTTGAGATTTTTGGTGACTGGGAATAAAGAAGGTGGGCGTAGGAAATAGGGAAATGAAGAAGAATTGTTTTTTTTTTATGTCTTTTTTTTTTTGATGAAAACGTAAGAGGAAGGGGGCAGAACTGGGTTGTTTTTGTGTTTTTCATTTTCTGGGAAAAAGAGAGCTGAAACAAGAAAGAGGGAAAGAGGGGCGATTTTGGTTTTCGGAAAGGGAGAGAGTTGGGCGAAAATCTGGGTGCTCTCTTCTTTTTGTATCTGAACTCTGGGCATTTTTTTTTTTTGGGTGAGAATCTGGGGATAGGGAAATTTTTGAACTCTGGGTGTTTTCTCTAGTTTTTTTTGCAGAAGTTTCCTTCTTTTTCTTTTTTTGGATAAGGGAGCTGGGTATGAAAAAATGGCAAAAGGGTTTTTCGTCAGAGATGAGGGGTCTTCTTTTTCACGTGGACAGGAGACTGAATTTAAAGGGTTGGCAGAATTTTGGCTGGACAGTCATTAATTGCTCCATTTAATGCTCTATTATGAATGCCACCGTTTTTAATTGCATATTCTGTGCGTTGTCGGATGGTTTGGCGACCTGCAGCTCGTGATTTGTCCTTTTAAATTTTTATTTTAGCACATGTGACTGACAGACGTTAAAAATTGATTCTGTCAGATGGCCAGCACATGAAAAACAGGTCTCGTGACTGCATAGGAAATAGTTGGCGGAAATGCAGCCAAACAACGAAGGTCAAAGGTCAATAGGGCCAAAGTGTCGGCAGGTCGAAGGTCAACGGTCAACGGGTCGAAGTGTCGGCTAGGTCGATGGTCAGTGGGTCGAAGGTCAACAGTCAACGGGTCGAAGATCCGTGGGTCATAGTTTCATAGGTCGTGGGTCGAAGCTCGTAGGTCGTGGGTCAATGGTCAACGGGTCGAAGTATCGGCAGGTCGGAGTGTCGGCAGGCTTATAGGCTTCGAGGCTTCGAGGCTTCGAGGCTTCGAGGCTTCGAGGCTTCGAGGCTTCGAGTCTTCGAAGCTTCGAAGCTTCGACCTGCCGACACTTCGAGGCTACGAGTCAAGTGTTTTTTTTTTAGTTTTTTTTTAATTACCTTTTTACCCCCACCAAAAATGCAAAAAATGGAAGACCTTTTGGGGATTGTTTCGGAAGACCCGTATTTGCTTAAATAGATGTGTAAGGACCTGTACCTTGAGTTAGTCACAGTTTTGCCTTCCGACTAGAGTTGTTTTCTAGATTTTGACCTAGTAAATGGGCTCAAATGTATTCACGTGCAAAAGGAAAGATGCTTAGAATGATGTCCTCTATCTACCACAGAAGTTTCAGGCCAAACGGACGTGTATGTGAGGTGCACGTGAAATGGGTCCATTTCATATGCAAGTGTGGTTGATGAGATTGTCCGCCTGCACGGAGTGCCCTTGTCTATTGTTTCGGACAGGGATGTGCGGTTTACATCCCGGTTTTGGGGAGGTCTGCAGGAAGCATTAGGAACCCGACTTAATTTGAGTACCGCATTCCATCCTGAGACTGATGGTCAGTCCGAGAGGACCATTCAAACATTGGAAGACTTGTTGAGGGCTTGTGTACTTGATTTTGGAGGATCATGGGCTTCCCACCTTCCTCTGGTGGAGTTTGCCTATAATAACAATTACCAGTCTTCGATTGGGATGGCCCCGTTTGAGGCATTGTATGGCCGACCGTGTCGGTCTCCATTATGTTGGGCAGAAGCTGAAGAGGCAGCTATGTTAGGACCTCAATTGGTCCAGGAGGCTACGACAAAAGTTTAGCTGATTCGGCAACGCCTTCTTACGGCTCGAAGCGGACAAAAGTCTTATGCGGATCGCCGACGCCGACCGTTGGAGTTTTTGGTGGGAGACCACATATTCCTTCGTGTTTCTCCACGGAGAGGGCATAAGAGATTTGGGACTGGGTCCAAGTTGTCCCCTCGGTACATTGGACCGTTCGAGATTTTGAGCAGAGTTGGACCTGTTGCTTATAGGTTGGCGTTACCACCTAGTTTGAGCGAGTTCATAATGTTTTCCATGTATCCCGTTCCGGAAATATCATCCGGATCCCACACACATGCTAGATTGGGGTACCCTGGATCTTGGAGAGGATGTGTCCGTTGTCGAGGCACCCATCCGTATTGTAGATAGGCGTGAGAAGCGGCTGCGAGGTAAGACTATTCCGTTGGTTCGGGTGTTGTGGCAACACCGAGGGCCGGAGGAAGAGACCTGGGAACGTGAGGCTGAGATGCGTGCTCATTATCCTGATCTGTTCGAGGACGAACAACTCTGAAGGAAGGGAGGAGGGCAAGCATCAAACTTCAACATAATCAGGTATTTGCCCAACTAGTTAGGTAACCTGAGAATATAATATCGCTACATGACCATGTGGAGTGTATAAATGTGTGAAATAATTTGTGATTTGTTGTGTATTAATTTGTGCTAGTGGGTGTTAGAGGCCTATGCATTGGTTGTGATTGTTTTCTTTCTTTCCACCTTTTCTTTTCGAGGACAAAAAGTCTTAAGGGGGAGAGGATGTAAGGACCCGTACCTTGAGTTAGTCACAGTTTGCCTTCTAAGTAGAGTTGTTTTCTAGATTTTGACCTAGTGAATGGGCTCAAATGTATTCACGTGCAAAATGAAAGACGCTTAGAATGATGTCCTCTATCTACCACAGAAGTTTCAGGCCAAACGGACGTGTATGTGAGGTGCACGTGAAATGGGTCCATTTCACGTGCAAGTGTGGTTGTCTTCTACATGATGTAAGGAGGCTAGGGGTGAAGTTTGAGCGCATTTGGAGTGCATATGGAGTTGCACGTGAATTGGGGAATTCACGTTCAAATTGGCGTGCGACCATATTTTTGCATGGTTCCCTTGGTTTTGACATTCTAATGATCTTCCCCCAAAGGACCATGTTGAAATTCTGAGTATTTTGGCCTATATGGGTGCGAAAAGGTGCTAACTTGTGTGATCAAAACTACATCGTTTTGATCCTGGGATTTACTTAATCAAAACTACGTCGTTTTGATGTGGGTACTGTCTATATAATGAGGGCTTGAGTTTGAGTTTAGGGTTCTTGTGTTCTTCTTTGCTGCTGCCCAGAGAGAGAGAGAGAGAGAGAGAGGATCTCCGGGCAGTTGCCGTGGTGGTTCACGTCGTTGGAAGGTGTCTAGCGTAGAGGTTAGGACAAAAGTCCGAGGTAGGGATTCATGTCCTTCCTAACTCTCCTCTCGTTCTAGGATATTCCCTTATATATATATATATATGTAAATCCATATAGGTGTGATCTCCTATATGGATGTTGGCCTCAGGTGGCATGTTCTGTTGATTCGATGTTGAATTTGGCCTGAGGATTTTCTGGGTTTGTTTATGCCCACCATGTGTTTGATGAAATGTCTGTGAGGCCTGCACACTATGTATTTGATAAAATTCCTGTGAGGCCTGCCTGCCATGTATTCAATATAATGCCTGTGAGACCTTGTATATGGGTGTCTGATAATATACCTGTGTGATGGGTGTGTACTTGTGTTTGATTTGTATTTGATAAAAAGCCTGTGAGGCTGATGTGTGTGGCTTGTATCGACCATGTTGGTCCCTCGAAATAAAGTGTAAATGTTGTGCTGAGTTTACATGTTGAGATGTAATGCTATGGCCGTTCGCTGGTCCTGTTTGAGACCGAGCCGAGATATGGGCCAGGCACAATAGCTGGACCCCTTGAGATTTGGCCAGGACGTGGTCCTGAGTCTCGGTGTAGCACTCACGACGGTGGGCTAAGTCTACACCCATTCCTGAGGGTAGGTATGGCGCCCGAGGAGGTGGTTGACCATATCTGACTCGGGTGGAAAATGTTGCATTGGTGTCCATGCAACATTCGCCTGGATGTGGTATGTCATGTCGCCGTGGTGGCGGGGTGTCCTCTGCCCTTCAGTGTGGCTCAGGTAAAGAGTGTTTACTGGGTGATGTTTGCTGCTTTAGCCTTAGGCACGACACGAGCACAAGCATACACATATCATGCATGTTGTAGAGCGGGACGGGTTTGGGGAGACTAGATCCCTACTAAGCTATGGTTTGCTCACCCCTCCTATAAACTGTCCTTTTGCAGGGTTTAGCAAGCGGTAGGTGAAGGCTGAGGAGCTAGGTCCCTGAGGCTGGGAGTTTTATGTTATTTCCTTTGTCGTGCTCGTGGTTTTATGTTCTGGAATTTGGTTTGGTTTTATTTGTAACAGTACACCTGGCTTCATAGGGGTTTTTCCCCGACTGGGTTGTAATAAACATTTAGTCTTTGAAATGAAATAAAATGAGCTGTTGTTATTCAATTTGTGTTTGTGTGCATGGTTTGGGAGCAGAAGCATGCCCCTTGGCATGTTAGCCTGGTTGTGCGGGTTTGGGACAAGACCCGTGCCGGGAAGTCCTTTTAAGGTGCTTGCACCAACCCCTTGTCCCTTCGGGTGCGGGCATGGGCAGTCACTACTCATTTCCAAGTGGAAGGAAATTGGGGCATGACAAGATGTTTTAGAGAATTTCAGACAGTCACTTTCCCGGGAAGTTTGACCAGGGGCATTGATTGTCTTTTGGCAGGTTTGACTTTTTCCAACGAAAGTTGTTTTGGCCATAACATCTTCATTTTAAATCAGAATTGAGCTCGGTCAAGTGCGTTAGTCTCCAAATTTCATCCTCTATGACCCGGCGTTGATGTTGGGGCATTTTAGGGGCAGGCAACAGAGGTTATCAATTTTGGGCTTCCTGGTTAGTGTCAATGCATCCATCTTGTGCAAATCGCAGGGAATCTCTAAGGACCTGTTCAACAAGGTATATGGCATGGGCAAAAAGGCATATATATCAAATGGGGTTAGTATGTCCAACTCGGACAAAATGGGGTCCAACATTAAGTACCAGACATCAAATTTGAATGCATTATTAGCTTACATCAAATAGGGGGAGATTGTTGGGGAAAACATGATTTCTTGAAGCTATCACGAATTTCTCAAAGTCTGGAGACTCGAAGACCCGAAGGTCCGAAGGGTCGAAGAGTCGAAGTATGAAGAACAAAAAATTGTTAATGTGTTATTATGTTAAACAACTGGAAGACTCAAAAAATCAAAGATGGTTAATTAGATGACATTACCACAAATGACTCAAAGTCCTGAAGACTCGAAGGCTAAAGTCGAAGGGTCGAAGAATATGGAACAAAGGAAACTAACAAAACATGCCTAAACGTGAGACTCTGAGAATTGAAGAGTCAAAGACTTGAAAGATTCGAAGGGTCGAAATACTCAAACACAGGAACAGTCAGCTAATAAAAATTCTAAGACCCGAAAACTCGAAGGTCAAGGAGTCGAGACAATAGAATAATAGAACTTGACAGAACATAAAATGTATCAAAAACGTAGAGAGTTGTAGATTCAAAGAGTCAAAGAATCAAAGATTGTTAATCAAAAGAAACGTCAGTATATAAATAAAGCTGAGACTCGTAGACTCAAAAGTCAAAGAGTTGAAGACTCGAAGAGTTGAAGATTCAGCTTGCAACATACCGTAATGGGCTAAGCAAAATACTCGAAAAATTAGAGACTCGAAGAGTCGAACTCAAAGAGTCAAAGACTCCTCTTACATTCGTAAACCCGAAGGTCCAAAAGTCATAGAACATTTTAGCCACACTACGCAAACTGAGCGACTCAAAGATTCGAAGACCCGAAGGTTCAACTAAACAGAGTTAAACACTCATAGCATGAGAGACTTAATAAAGGTTAAAGAAACCCTACTTGATGACTCAAAGAACTGAAGAGTCGTAGAGTTGTAGACTCCAAAATGGAGTCGTATTTCATATGACTTAACTTAAACAAATAAATGCTATGTAGACTCTAAGAACCGAAGAATCGAAGACTTACATGATCTAACAATGTAAAAGCCATAAGCATATCCTCACCAACCTATAAAGCTCAACCAAAATCTTCGAGTCACCTACCTTCGAGGCAAACTCACAACACTCAGTATGCACTTAGTAATATCATCAACTAGGATTTATGTAGTTTGCCACGCCGTTTTGCAACAATCAAGCGCATTTATTATCGTATTAATGACTATTAACCACTATCAGTAGATGAACGATGAAGATTAAAAGATCCAGTATGGGCATGCAACATTGTAGCATGGGCAGCGGATCTACGAGATATTAGCAAATCAACCCATCCCCTACACTCCCGTAATTTAATCGCGGGAAGTCAGTTTGTCGGGATGAAAAGTCATGCGCACATACACTCAAATGTTAATTTAATATCTCACATGCACCCTAACATAAAATTATCAACTCTCACAGAATGCGAGGAATTAGAACTCCAAGGAAAACATATAATCAATTCTCACATGAAAAACAAAAACAACTTTTATAGAATCAACTCAAGAGTTCCAACACAAGAGAGAAAAAGTGTGAGAATACTTCCTAAGTATTATACGCATGAAAAACACAGAAAAAGAACATTCTTTGAAGAATCATTTAACTTATCTTGTTCAAAGATCCAAATCCAGGGTGTCATGCAGGGCACAGTACCGATCGACTGGGTGAGTCGATTCCTGAAGCAGAAACCGACGAAGTTTGAGGCGAATACGAGACCCGATGAGGCCGAGGAATGGGTCAAATGGACAGAAGACATCTTCGAGCTGATCCAGGTGCCCGAAGAGGCTAAGGTCCGCTTAGCCACACATTTCCTAGTACGTAGGGCCCGCAGGTGGTGGGACGCTGTGAAGCATGTTCACGAGAGCCCGATGGCATGGGAGGACTTCGTGGAGCTCTTCTACATAGAGTATTTCCCTCGCTCTGTGCAGAAGATGAGGCGACGAGAGTACTACACACTGGAGCAGGGCAATCGGACTGTGACAGAGTATGTCACTGCCTTCACTGAGTTAGGGAGGTTTGCCCCAAAGTCATGGAAGGTTGAGGCTAATAAGACCCAGGACTTCATTGATGGGCAAAGACCATCACTCAGGAGGGGATTGAACATGATGGAGTTGACCACTTACAGTGACGCGGTCAACAAAGCACTTATTGGAGAACGGGACTTAAACCAAACTAGGACTCAGAGGCCAGGGAGCTCATCGGGGCCTAGCCAAAAGAGGCCAAGAGAGGAGCAGTCTGAGGGATAGGGGGACAAGAGGCCGATGCCCAAATTTTCACATTCAGGGAACTCAGGCAACAATTCTACCTCATGGTTTTTGGGGACATGTCAATCTTATGGACTTCGGGGACACAAGGAGACGGATTGTAGGCGGAAGAGTGGCAACCCACTCAAGTGCTTTCGATGTGGGGGGCTGGGACACAGGATAAGAGAGTGTCCTTCTGCCAGCTCAGCTAGTGTTTCGGGGCCACATCGACCTCGTGACTAGGGCCAGGGGAGCGGGGCTCCATATCAGAGACCAGTTCAGTCAGGACAGTTAGTACAGGGACAGCCTGCTACACAGCAGCCTCAGCGGGAGGCCCAGGCTCAGAAGGGACAGAATGATCGAGCTACGACGAGTCAGGTCAGTGGCAGTGTTCAGAAGGGGAGGAACTACACCATCACTAACAGGGAGGCAGAAGTTCCACCAGTTGACGAGGCGAGCCAGGGGCCAGCTGCGGTGAGAGGTACGATTTTGGTTTCACGCACTATCTGTACCGTTTTGATTGATACTGGTGCTACTCACTCGTTTGTTGCACACTCCGCCGGAGAGGGATTAGAGTTGGATTGTACTACTCTTGATCAGCCTCTTGTGGTTGATACGCCCGTAGGGGGCTTGGTAGTGATTGATAGGGTCTGTTCAGGATGTGAGGTTACTCTAGGAGGTGTCGACCTCCGGTGTAACCTATTTGTGATGCACTTTAATGCCTTTGATGTGATTCTGGGTATGGACTGGTTGACCCATGTGGAGGTAGTGATTGAGTGTTATAGGCAACGAGTGACCTTCCTCACACCTGAGGGCACTCGAGGCACTTTCGTGGGTGAGTGGTCTGATGATGCATGCAAGTTGGGGCCTTTGAGGCAAGGATGGGGTGATGTAACCCATCAGTTAGCCAGTCGACTCTAGTTGACCCCCAACAGGAGAGTAAGGTGGTGTTACCCAAGGTGGTGGGTCAGTTTCCTGACGTGTTTCCTGAGGACTTGGTTGAATTACCACCAAAGAGAGAGGTGGACTTCTTGATAGAGTTGCTACATGGGACAGCACCTATCAGATTGGCATCTTACAGGATGGCACCAGTTGAGCTTCGAGAGCTCAAGAGGCAGATAGACGATCTTTTGGCTCGTGGTTTTATTAGACGGAGTAGTTCGCCTTGGAGTGCTCTAGTGTTATTCGCCAAAAAAGCGGACGGTTCGCTTCGGTTGTGTATCGACTACCGATGGTTAAACCAGGTGACAGTGAAGAACAGATACCCCCTACCGAGGATCGATGATTTGTTTGACCAGTTCAGGGGTGCCCGTTGGTTTTCCAAGATCGATCTGAGGTCTGCATACCATCAGCTACGTGTGCGGGAGTCAGATATCCCGAAGATAGCCTTCAGTTGCAGATATGGCCATTATGAGTGCCTAGTGATGCCCTTTGGGCTCACAAATGCTCTAGCGGTGTTCATGGGATTGATGAACCAGATTTTCACACCCTATCTTAATCAGTTTGTGGTGCTCTTTATAGATGATATCTTGATTTATTCCCGAACAGAGAGTGAGCATGAGGAGCATTTACATGTGGTGTTGCAGACGCTAAGGGACCATAGATTATACGCAAAATTCATGAAGTGTGATTTTTGGCTGCAGCGGATGAAATTTTTAGGGCATGTGGTATCATCGGAGGGTATCACAGTGGATCATGGCAAGATTAAGGCAGTGATGTCATGGAAGCGCCCAACGAATGTCTTTGAGATCCGGAGTTTTCTGGGGTTGGCCGGTTATTACAGGAGGTTTGTAAAGGACTTCTCCCGATTAGCTACACCGATGACTGGCTTAACCCGAAAGGGAGTACAGTTTGACTGGTCGGATGCTTGTGAAGATGCTTTCAGTCAGTTGAAGGCTAGATTGACTTCAGCACCTATCCTGGTCCTGCCACAGGAGGGTGTACCCTATGAGGTCTATTGTGATGCCTTTAATGTTGGTTTGGGTTGTGTACTCATGCAGGAAGGACGGGTTATTGCTTATGGTTCCCGTCAGTTGAGGACCCATGAGAAAAACTACCCCACGCACGATTTGGAGTTAGCTACAGTAATCTTTGCATTGAAGAGATGGCAGCACTATCTTCTAGGGGAGAAGTTTGTGGTATATACTGACCACAAGAGTTTGCAGTACATCTTCTCTCAGAGGGATCTGAATCTCAGGCAGAGGCATTGGGTAGAGTATATGCAGTAGTTCCAGTTCGATCTTCAGTATACACCTGGGAAGGGAATATAGTAGCTGATGCCTTGAGCCGAAAGAGTCAGGCCACGGTGGCTCTCTGTGCTGTCAAGGAATGGGAGATGATGGGGCAACTAGCTGCTCTGAGGTTACAGCCAGTGCAGGGAGTAGTGCAGGGTATGCTGAGTGTGGTTATAGCAGTACCTGAGTTGCGACGTCAGGTTACTGAGGGCCAGTTGGGGGATGTGGAGTGTGAGGTCCTTCGAGATCAGATTCAGACTGTCGTACTTTCTGTTGATTGGACAGAGGATTTCGACCATGTGTTGCACTATCGAGGTCGGCTGATAGTTCCATCTTCTCTCTGGGAGACAGTTCTATGGGAATTCCATCACTCTCATTTGGCTGTTCACCCTGGAGGCACGAAGATGTATCATTCTGTTCGGCAACAGTTCTGGTGGTCGGGCCTTAAGAAGGTTATTACGGAGTTTGTTCGATGGTGCTTGACATGCCAGCAAGTCAAGGCCGAGCATTTACGATCTGCTGGTGAGTTGCAATCGTTACCTGTGCCGAAATGGAAGTGAGATCATGTGACTATGGACTTTGTCACAGGGCTTCCTCGTTCTAGAGGTCATGATACTATTTGGGTTGTTGTAGACCACTTGACGAAATTGGCTCACTTTATTCCGATTTGCGAGACCGATCCGGTCCGGACCTTGGGACAGCGTTATGTCGACGTGGTAGTACGATTGCATGGTGTGCCGTTGTCGATCATTTCCGATAGGGATGCTCGGTTCACTTCGCAGTTCTGGCGGCAGTTACAGTGTGCATTGGGCACCCGAGTGCACTTGAGTACGGACTTACCACCCTCACACGAGATGGCCAGTCGAGTGCACTATTCAGATTCTCGAGGATATGCTTTGTGCTTGTGTGTTGGATTTTGGAGGTTGTTGGGAGGCTCACCTTCCCTTGGTAGAGTTTTCCTACAATAACAGCTACCAGGCTACGATAGGGATGACACCATATGAGGCTTTGTATGGGCGACCTTGCCGCTCCCCTCTGTGTTGGGCTCAGGTAGGTGAGGCAGTTGTTTTAGGTCTCGATATGGTTCAGGAGACTACTGAGTTGATCCAGCTAATCCGACAGCGGATGTTGACAACCCAGAGCCGACAGAAGTCATATGCTGACAAGCGGCGATGACCTCTTCAATTTTTCGTGGGAGATCATGTCTTCTTACGAGTTTCGCCACGGCGGGGGCACAGACGGTTTGGGCGAAGGTCCAAACTCTCACCATGGTTTGTTGGTACTTTTCTTGTCATTGCTGTTGTGGGACCAGTTGCCTATCGATTGGAGTTACAACCCGAGCTAGCTCGTGTTCATAATGTTTTCCATGTCTCCCAGTTGCGGAGATATTACCCGGATCCTTCCCATGTGCTTGATTGGGGTGAGATAGAGCTAGCAGACGATGGTTCCGTTGTAGAGGCACCAGTTCAGATTTTAGACCGCCGGGAGCAGGTCTTGCGGGGCAAGACAATTCCGTTGGTTCGCGTTTTGTGGCGTCACCGCAACATGGAGGAGCAGACCTGGGAGCGCGAGAGCCAGATGCGTGTTCTTCACCCCGAGCTGTTCGAGGACGAACAGTCCTGAGGTGGGGAGGATGTCAAGATCTTTATCACGCATTGAGGTAGTTAACCTTGTTGTTTTTGTTTGCTGTGCTTATGGTTGTTAATATTTTTGGTTGCGTGTGATTTGTTGTGCTGTTGGTTACCTTATTCGTGGGTGTTGTTTTGTCTATCTTAATTCTAGCTAAGTTTGTGTGTACTTACGTTAGCTGGGGACGTGCTACCTCGTTGGGGATGAATTGTCTTTTCAGGGACGAAAAGTCCTAAGGTGGAGAGGATGTAAAGACCCGTGTCAATGTGTGACCGGAGTTAGACCCGCGTCAGTGTGTTTTTAACATTTGAATTTTATTGATATGTGTTATTATTATTATAATTATTTTAATATTTCGAGTTGTTCTTATAATTAGTATTAGAGTTGGGAATATCTGTGTTTATTACTATTATGGGATTATTATTATTACTGCAGATTTTGACTTTAAGACTATTAATATTAAGTATAACGTTATCATTATTAACTATTGTTATGAATTATTATTATTATTTATTAGTATAATTATTACTAAATATATTATCATTATAATTATTATTATAATCAATTATGTATACATATATATATATATATATATATATAAGTATAGAAGAGGAGCCTAAACCCTATTTCTTGGTCCGTGCGCAAGCTTAGCAGGAGAGGGGGAAGGAGGGTTTGAAGCAGTGTTATATCAATCATTGGAGACTTTAATCAGGTAGGTGGTTTCTCTTTCGTTGTACCGTTGCTTGATGACTAGAGGATGTGTTTGTTCGACCATGTCAATAAGAAATTATACATGTGTGTAGACGTATATGTATATGGAGATATATATATATATATATATATATATATAAAAGATATCTGTATATATATATGGTGCGTCCGGGTGATTTATTGCAGTCCGGCTGCGGTTGGGAGCCGTAGGGTGGCGTCTATCTCCTCCGGCCAGCGAACGGAGACCAGCTCCTTGGCTCCCGGGCTCACAACTCACGTCTTCTTCTCCTCCGTCAGAAACCATGGCGAACCGGCAAGATCTGGCAGATACGGTGCTTGGGGGCGGGTGCAGCGATCAGTATATTTTAATTTATTATGATTATTATCATCTTAACCTACCTATTATTATTATTATTATTATTATTATTATTATTATTAACACCAGGGTACCGAGGCGCCAGCCCTGGTTTCGGGGGCGGGGACTCGCCAGGCTGTCAATTGACAGCCTGGCTAGCGTCAGGGTCTAACCCTACCGCATTCTCATTGGAAGGCGGCGGCCTTATGCCATCCTCGCATTTTAAATTTCCGCCAGCCCTGATAGGGCTGGCTGTGTACCCGGGCTGGCCCTCATTGGGCCGGTTTTCCCTCCTCTTTATTGAATATATATAACCCACGCTTGATCATAATCAAGCGTGTATATTGATACCAATGGAGAAACGGAATGGAAGCGTGACTATTAGTACCGAATATTTTAATTATTGGTACGTGGCGTTGTATCTTCCAGAAGTGCCCTCTCCAATGGAGGATGTTACTGGTTTCCAGCCGATATACCAATATCTTTTTTAATATTTTCAATTTTTATTTTCTTTTCTTTTAATTTTTTAACACCATAAAAGACTTTAAAAGTAAACTAATAAGACAAGTAATAATAATAGCCTATAGGGCCCACACAAAGACTTTAATAAAGAAAAGACTTTTAAAGTAAAAGTAAACTAATAAGGACGAAACATAATGATGCCCTGTCGGGCCCACATGAAGAAAATAAGCAAAAGGGGAAAAGGACTTATTAAAAACCACCACGACCGAAAGCTAGGCACGTAATCATGGGGTCGTAGTAGTGCATGTATAATACATATACATATATATATATATATATAATTAAAGTCCTCCACGACTGAAAGCCAAGCACATAGTCATGGGGTTATATACATGTATAAATATATACTTTATATAATAATATACATATATATCAGTGATATATATGTATGTGCATAAATATAAAAGAGGATTGGGGGAAGGGAAAGATAAGATAAGAAAAGAACAAATTATTTCATTAATAAACTTAACAAACTTTGAAATACATATACATACCTTTGGAAATAAAAAAGGAAAATACAACTTCGGAGCTTCAACCAAGCATCCTGTAAAACAAACTTAATTAAGAAGAAGGAGGAAGAAGAAGATAGAACGTTGCCGGAGAAGTCTGCCGGAGGAGGAGAGGTTTGCCGGAGAAGGAGAGAGGAGAGAGAAGCTCTTCGGGGGAGAGGGAGAGTGTTTGTATGTATGCTTGGGGAATGAAAAGCTTATGGAAGAAGGAGGAGGGGGTCTCCTTATATAGGCACGGGAGGAGGCTTCCAGAAGAAGGAAGGGTAACTTAGGGATTTGACTTTTTTTTTTTTTTTTTTTTTAAAATTGCCACGTGGACTATGAACAGTAAAATGAAACCTTGGACTTGGGCTTTGGCATCATGGACCTTCGGGAATAGACTTTCCTGGGCTTGTGACTGCAATTTGGGCCGTATAGTCTTGGGCTTCACTTTGGCACAGGCGTTGGGCCTGGAACCAAATACTGTAGATGGACTTTGGGCTGTGTCTTGGTATGAGCCGTTGGGATTGGGCCTGTCCTGGACACTGAATTTGCTGTAAGAGCTTTATTGGGCCGCTGGGATTGGGCCGGATAAATTTGGACCTTCAATTTGGATGGGCCGCTGGGAATGGGCCTACATTGGATTTTTCGCAAATCCACAGCGATCAACGGATTTGATAGAGGCCCATTAGGCGCCGTTTGCACCTAATGAGGTGTAGTCATTCTGACCGACTACACACGGTAGTAACCATTTGTTATGGATCACCGAGATTTACATCGGGGAGAGAATTTGCATTAGATGAAGAAGATGAGTGTTTGGTGGATTGGAGCAATGTTTGCATAATGTAGAAATATTCTTCTTCGGATTGGGCTTGTGCCAATTTGGCTTGGGCAAAAGCCTTTTGGGTAAGAAAATTAGGCGTAGAGGACGTGGGTAATGGGGTTGGAGTTTGTTTGGAAAGCCATTGAAGAATGGAAGGTTTAGAGAGTTGGTTTGGAATATTATAGGAATTCCACCATTTGACTTTAAACCTACGAACAAGCATAGGAGGTTGTTCGGGCGATTCTTGGAATGCATAATACCAAGCGCAAACCCATGGGACATGAAGATGCGAGCGAAATGGTAGGTAAGATTCTTGAATGGTGAAATATCAGAGAGTCTGGTATTTGGATTTAAACAGTAAAAAGATTCAAGGATTTGAGGAGGGAAAATTTCATAAATGGATCCGAACCAAGACCACCAATGGGAGAACCAGGATGGAACGGTTAAAGGTTGAAAATCTTGTTGGAAAAGAAAGAGCCATGAATGGCTTTGTTGGGGATTTTGGATAAAGAAAGTATTAAACCATGCTTGCTGATAATCCCAAGTAATTAAAAGTAGGATAGTAAGAAAGGGGAGAATTTGAATTATTTGGAAGGCTCTTGGGGATATGGAGAGGTTGATTCCAGGCAGAGGTGGTAAGAATCCTTTGGATGCGGCATGTTGAATAGGCAGGGAAAGGATGATTGTTCTTTTGGTGAAAGTCTTTGAAAATTGCAGAACCAGGTGGATTCTAAGATAGAACGATAGTAATTTTGATTTTTGAGGGGATTAAAAGGTTTGAAATGGTAAGTTGGGGGAAAAATTTTGGAAGCATATTCTTTTGGAGACGGATGACAAATGTCATTTTCAACAGAAAAGATTTTTTGATAATTTGACTTGTCAATGTATTTAGATGAAGGTAATTTTGATGATGATAAAATAATTTGTGAACTGGAGGGTGTTTGTGAAATAAGTATTTGGGAAGATGATTGAGAAAGATCAGTATGAGTGGCTTTTGTTGGGTGAGAAAGAATACCTTTTCCTGGCGAGGATGAAGGAATTTGATGGATAGGGGAAGAAATACTTGGAAGAGGTATGAGATTTTTTGGGATAGAGGAGTCCATGGGGTTTTTTGCAGAGAATTGGCTTTGAAACATTTGGAACATTTGGGGGTTTTTGGACAGAGTTTCCACCCATTCGTGGACCATGGATGAGGATGGAGAGGCCTCAGCTGTGTCTTGTTCTTCTCCTTCAACAATGGAGGCCCAAGAAGGAAAATGTTGTTGTGAAGCTCCTTCGTGAAAATCTTGGACTTCTTTGCCTTTGTTCTTTTTGCGCCCCATTTGATGGAAGGATGGAGATGGAAACCGGGGCCTGGTGGGATCAGGGCCTGCTTTGCAAAAATTCACGGGTTAGAAAATCAGGAATATAATTCTTGCTACCTTTAATAAATTCAATATCAAAATCAAAAATGCTAAGAAGAGCTTGCCACCTAGCAAATATTTGTTTAGAAGCAAGATTTTGAACATCTTTTTGTAAAATTTCTTTAGCAGATTGACAGTCAATGCGGAGAAGGAATTTTTGATTTAGCAAATCACTTTGAAATTTTGAAATACAAAGAACAATTGAAAGAATTTCTTTTTTGACCGTTGAATAATTCTTTTGGCATGCATTCCAATGACCGGAAGTAAATTGGATGATTTGTTCATGATTATTAATGGTTTGTTTTAGAATACCACCATAACCAAGATCAGAGGCATCAGTTTCAACGATTTTTGGAAGATTAGGATCAGCAATGTGAAGGCAAGGAATAGTTTCAACTTGAGTTTTTATTTGTTTAATAATGTTAGTATGTTCATCTGTCCACGGAGGAGGATTCTTTTTTAACCTATCATGGAGAGGTTTAGCAATGCGATTAATATTTGGACAAAAATCTAGAATATAGTTTAAACTTCCTAGAAACCTTTGAAGTTGAGTTTTGTCTAATATTTTATCAGGAAATTTTTGAGCAAAGACAAGAGTTCTTTCTATTGGTGTAATCATGCCATTTGTAATATAATGTCCTAGAAAACGAACTTTGGTTTGAAAAAGAGAGATTTTAGGTTTGGAAACAACGAGGCCATTTTGTTTAACAACATGGAAGAATGTTTTGAGATGTTTAAAGTGTTGCTCAATAGAGGAAGAGAAAACTAAAACATCATCAATATAAACAATACAAAATTTAGAATATGGATTGAAAATGTCATTCATAATTCTTTGAAATTCGGATGGAGCATTTTTTAAACCAAAAGGCATTACTGTCCATTCATATTGGCCAAAGGGAACAGTAAAAGCAGTTTTGTAACGATCTTTTGGATGGATTTGAACTTGCCAAAATCCTGATTTCATATCAAATTTTGAAAAAATATTTGAGGAATAAAGTTTTTGTAAAAGATCTTTTTTGTTTGGAATGGGATAACGAATCCATTGAAGTGCTTTGTTAAGTGGTTTGTAATTGATAACAAGTCTAGGTGTACCCCTTTCTATTTCAGCATTTTTATTAACATAAAAAGCAGCACAGGACCAGGGTGATCTAGATTTTTGAATTAAACCTTTGGATTCTAAATCTTGGATTTCTTTTTTGCAATAATTTTCAAGTTCCTGGTTCATTTGGATAGGACGAGCTTTAGTAGGGATATTTTTATCAGAAAAATCTTTTTCATAAGGTAAATCAACTATATGTTGTTTTCTATCCCAAAAAGCATTTGGAAGGTCAGAGCAAAGTTCTTGCTCGATTTGTTTTTGAAAAGAATTAATTTTGGATTTAGTTGAATTTTGTAGAAGTTGTTCTTCGATTTTAAGGTTTAAAATAGATTGATTTAGATGAGAAAGATGAGCCTTTTCCTTTGATGGTGTTATGAATTTCATTTTTGAAAATATCTTGTGTAGTTAATAAATCTATGGTACGCGTTCGTGATTGTTCAAGAAAAGGAAAATTAAGTTTTGAAGAGAATGAATTTGATGAAATATGATCATGATGAACTGTGTAAGGAGTAATTAAATGGATAAACGGTGTTCCTAAAATAACATTATGTTGAATATCAGAAAGAAGGACAAAAATAGTTTGAATTTGAATATTTTGATTTATAATAGAAGCTTCAGTTTTATATTTGATAGGAAGTTGTTGATTATTGGCGGCACGAAGAGTTTGATTAGAGGGTTGTTGAAATCTTCGGGGAATAAGGCCTTCTTTAATACAGTTGAGATCAGCACCAGTATCAAAAAGGGCGATAGTATCAAGAGTAAAATTTTCAGAAAATTTGATTGTTATCTTAAGGAAATATTTTTGAGAAATAATATGCTGGAGAGGTGAGATAGAATCATAGTTTGGTGGTTTTGGTAATAAAGTATAATCCGAGAAAGGTTGATCCTTTAATTTGTTAAATTGATGAAGTTGTTCTTTAATTATTTTGATTTCTTGTTGCAAAATTTGTAAAGGTGGAGTAGGATTTGAAGGTTGATAATGATTTGGAGGAACTTTTGGGAAAATTGGTGGTAAAGAAGAGGTGGTATTTTGGGGAAACAATTGTTTGAAAAGTTGTTTATGAAGAACCGGATCTTCAATCTGTTGAAGAATACCAACAAGAGTATCTTGTTGATTTGTGAGAACATGGAGAGTAAGGGATTTAAAGGAGGGATCTTCTTTTGGTTTATAGGACTGAGGAGTAATAGATGTATTTTCTAAATCTTCATCTTCTTTGTCAGCTTCGATGTCTTCTTTCTTAGGGTATGAGGGGGGAGGAAGATCCATAAATTCATTCCAATGTTGCTCATTCATATATTTTTCAAACCAATCAAAGAAAAGGATTTTCTGATAATTAACGCAAGGAAGTAAAGGGAAGCGTGGGTTATTAGTAAGTCCCAATGGTGTTAGATCCAAGGAAGTAAGTCCCGTTGAAGCCGATGGATAGGCGTGTTTGGGCAGTAATACCTTGAGTTAAGCCAACGGTTACCGGCCTGACCTTTTACTCTACACCATTGACCGTTTGACGTCTTTGATTACCTTCGCCATGATTGCTTTGAGGTCTATCTTTGGGCATGCAGCATTACTTTGAGGTCCTTAATTGGGCGTGCGGTATTGCTTTGAAGTCCTTAATTGGGCGTGCAGCAATAGTCTATTGTTTAGCTTTGAGGTCCTTTATTGGGCGTGCAGCTTACTAAGACTCCATCCACCACCGTGAATTATGATCAAGGTAAAGTTATTATAGTTTGGGTTATCACTTGCTTTGAGGTCCTTCATTGGGCGTGCAGCAGCCATCGTCACACACTTAAGTTACTGGATTTTGTGTTTATCTGTCTCTTTACTGTTGTGTCATATTGTGTTTAATATTGATTGTTTTTTTTTTATTGTGTTCCACGTCCGTGTCTCACCTCTATAATTTTAAATTGTCTTTTATTATTATTGTGTTTACTTTTCTTTTACTTTTAAAAAAAAGTGTAATCATTACTTTACTTTTTAAAAAGTAGATTCTTTTCACTTTTTCTAAAAAGTATATTACTTTACTTTTACTTTTTTAAAGGTAGATTCCTTTATTGTAATTATTGCGTTAATTATGGTATTAAAAAACCCAAAAATATAATAAATTACCTGGAACGGGTAAAGGGTAAGGGAGAAGATTTTCACTCATCATGTTTTCAACTCCTTGTCTTCCTACACTTTCAATTCCTTCTTCTTCATTTCCTAACAATACTTCACAAATTTTACAAACTAATTTCAAAATTAAATTAAAAGAAATTTGTGAAGAAGCATATGATGAATTTTATGCAAATTATAATCTTTTCAAATGTACATGGTTTTTCAAAAATCTTTCAAACAAACTCTTTACAATTCTGGAAGAATATGATTCATTTATACAAACTTATGAACCTACACCTTTCTTTTTTGATTGGTTTCCAATTTATGCTTCAAAAAATTCTATCAAATATCCTTTTACATATAATCATATTTCTTATTCAAAAATCCAACCTCTTACAAACACTTTTAGTATAGACAAAAAATATTTACATCATGAATTCTATTCAATTGATAATAACGATAAACGTTTTTGGTTTTTTAAACATTTTCAAAATAATAAGCAAAAAATCCAGGATAGAATTTTATTCGTATCTTAATTCAAAACAAATTCAAATTTCTTTTTTTCCAATGGTTTGAAATTTATGCAAATGAACATAAAATTGATTATCCTTTCTTTAATTATACTCCAAAGATCGAAGCAAAAAATGACATATCTCTCTCTTGAAAATAATGAAGAATCACCTCTTGAAATTAAGGACACATTTCCCAAAAAAAGAGACAATTATTTCATCCTCCACTAAAGATTTATCTTTTTTCATCAATTCAAATAATTCCATTTTCGACCTCAAATTACATGTTACTTTCTGTTTCTCTTCAAAATGCAATTTTAATGTTTCGTTTCCCTATTTTACATTTTCCAATTGTTATGCAATACCAACCATATGTACAGCAAATTATTTACCTACCTCAAAAATTAATTCTAAACAAATTTTTGAAAACCATTATTTATGTATTACTTTTGATAATGTTTCCATTAAATGTAAAATATTATTTCAACAATATCATATTATATTATTTGTCACAAGCATATACTCTCGCTTTTACTTTGTTATTTCATTTTTTCATTATGATCAATACAAAGTCCAATTCACCATAATTGCTCAAATCTTTTCCACGAATCATCATGAGATTCATCATCATTATATATTCTATGTTTTCCTCATAATGGACAAAAGAACATTATTCCAAACATACCTGTCAAAGCATCTTTTAAAGCAGGTATCCAATGATGCCTTTTACTACGTCACCCCACAAAGAGCATCCAAAGAAGACATTACCATAAGAAGAATCCAAAGTAAGATTCGCTCTCGAGGTAAGATTCGCTTCCAAGGTACATTTTCTTATTACAAATCTTATTTTACTTATAAAATAAATTTAATTGGATTCACCATTCACATATATTATTATAAAAATAAATTCATAATATTTTTCCAAAAGAATAATCATTACATACCTTGCTTTTACTCTCAAATTTACGTTTCTAAATTCAAAAGCTACATGATTATTTTATCTCTTCACTATGATTTTCTGCCTCGTAATAATCATTTTTCTCTTTCCGCAATATATAATTTTTCTATAAATGACAAAAGTGCGTCCCTACAAAAATGTCAATCCAACACTTTTCACCATCATATTATTAAATTATTTAACAAAAGAATTCCTCGTCGGGTGCATCCAATCAAATATCTCCATTATTACAAACAAATAACCCTAAATAATTTATGCAAAAGATTCCATTACCAAAGCATTCACAGCACGAAAGACAAAATGTCTTTCAAAGTAACAGTTCCTTGTAGGCTATTCAATAATCCTTGCAGGGAATCTGAAGGCTCGTTTCCAAAGGCAGCATCCAATAATAATATCCCAAAAATTACATCAAAGTGGAGAATCCAAGGCCGAATTATTGACCACCGATGCTACCAAGGTATGATTCCTCCGCTCTATAAATTGATGAAGTCCAAGGACTCGTCATTCCAACCTTACTCCCACCATTACTCACATTCTCCCTCCTCCATTCTTAAAAGTCTTCTTGCTTCCTATATTCCCATGGGTCGAAAAATCTACAAGCTCCGATCTTCCAAACACCAACATGCAAAATGCATTGGGGTCAAGAAACCATGCTTTATTGATCTCACACTATCCCCTACGCATGAGTTTGAGCCTCCATCCGAGCCTCATATCCAAACACAACCTCCTTCTCCCCATAGCATTGAAATCCCGGATGCCACTTCATCAAATATGCCTAGGGACGAACCAATGGTCGGTCCAAATCTTCCTTCCCCTCATTATATCCCATCTCCTGATATCAAGCACAATTCCGCCAATCCTTATCCATACAAAGATCAAAAAATGAAGGCTCCAATGGCCTCACCTCCATCTCCTTATCATCTCTCCCCATATGAACAAAATACCTATGCTTATGTCTCCAACAATGGTATCCTTAGTCGCCCTAATGGGGTTCTTTCTTTTATCAACAAATCCACCCGTAAAAGAACCCAATCAGCCTCTTCCTCTCCGTCCAAAGTTAAGACCCAGCCAAATTCCCCCAAAAAAACTTCTCTTTATCCCCGATTCAGCATATTTCATCCCCTGAACCCTCTGCTGAAGCCTGGCATATATCATCTCCCGAAACATCTCCAAAGAAACAACCCATGGAGCCTGCTGTGCCTTTTACAGCATATAATCCATTTACAAAGAAATTCTTATCTTCTTCTGGAAAATTCCCATCTCTGGATATTTCATCCCTCCAAGAACCTTTTATCCAGAAAGGAGCTTTAAATAACAATAACCCTTGCCAAAGTCTACAAAAAATTACCTCTCCACCCGAAGAAAATCCCATTCCATCTCATGACCCTTACCTTCCTTATTATCTCCATGTAAACCGTCCAAACCAACCTAGTTATGCCGCCAACACACCAAATAATAAATCCCCTTGCCAGACTTATCCAAGGTTTTTCCAACCTCCTATATATTCTACCATATCACCACCTTCTCTTCCATCTGGCATCTTTCCCCTGAATCCTTCCCCATATGCCCTTAAGATGTCCCGTTTTAAGGATTCTATTGCAAAACAATATTCCAACAACCCCATCTTCGAAACCTTACAATCCTTTGCCTTGTTCCAACTTGACCAGGCTCAATCTGAAAATGAAATGTTCCAAATTATTCAAGCCCAAAAAGCCTTTAACCAATATCAACTTGCAATTTGTCAAATCAAAGAGGAATATTTACAAATTCAACATCAATTCCTCTATCCTCATACCAGACATTAACCATCCACACCAAAACCGTGTATAGTCGGTCAGAATGACTATACCTTATTAAGCTCAAACGGTGCTTAATGAGCATTCATCAAATCCGTTGATCACTGTGGATTTTCGAAAAATCCAATATAGGCCCACTCCCAACGGCCTCCAAAGATAATCCAGGATGAAGGCCCATTCCCAACGGCCCATCCAAATTATAGGTCCAACTTTATTAGGCCCAATCCCAATGGCCCATCAAGACTCGGCCCAAAGTTCCTCTATAATACTTGGCTCCAGGCCCAAATCAACCAAATGAAGGCCCAAAGCCCATGCCAAAAGGAAGCCCATGACTATATGGCTCATGTTGCAGTCACAAGCCCAAGAGAGTCCATTCCCGAAGGCCCATGATGCTCAAGCCCAAGTCCATGTTTTCATTTTACTATTCAAAGCCCACGTGGCAATTAAAAAAAAAAAAAAAAAGTCAAATTCCAATTGTACCCTTTGTTTTCTAGAAGCCTCCTCCCTCGGCTATTTAAGGAGACATCCTCCTCCGTCCTCCATAGCCTTTTTCATAGATAGGTTTTAAAGACAAGTTTTTAGATCATAGAGAGGGAAGCTCTCCCTTCTCTCTAGGCTCTCTCTCTCCTCTCTTCCAAAGGAAGATTGCTTCTCTTTGAAGCATCTTCCACAAGTGTATGAAGAAAGCTTCTCTCTGAAGCTCCTCTCTCCTCCCTTCTTCTCTTCTTTCAAAAGTTGTATACAAATTGTAACATGTTTACAAAATTATTAATGGAGTAGTTGTTCTTGTTCTTCCTCCCTAATCCCCGGATCCTTATCCAGTAAGTATGTAAGTTATATATATATATATATATATACTTGTATATATGTATAAGTATGTATCTCTTCTTCTCCCCTCTCTCTTATATATATATTTTTATGTGTGTGTTAACATATAAATATATGTATATGTTTCCATACTGTTAACCAATACGGTATCCTAAACCAATACGGTAGTTTATGCTCCAATACGGTTTAGATCCAACAAGGTTTCAGTTGTGGAGATTGACTACATATATGTATATGTATGTAGGTTTTACTTGTACTTCCATATTGTTAATCAATACGGTGTCTAGAACCAATACGGAGAAATCCAATACGGATCTAGATTACCAATACGATTACAATCGTGGAGGTTTTGATATAATAGTTGTATTTAAGTTTATATTTCTTATGTTTCTTATTTGTAAGTAATCTCTATTTGTTTCCATTCTTTTTTGTCATTATTTTATTTGTCATTATTAGTTTACTTTATGTCTTTTTCTTACTTTATGTCAATGTCTACTTTTATTAAAGTCTTGTATAATTAGTGCCCTTTACGTTATGTCCTTTTCTGTGTTTACTTTATGTCAATGTCACTTTTGTTAAAGTCTTTTGTAATCAATTTGTTACGTCTTATTAGTCTTTATGTGGGTCCCATGGTTATCCTAGTTGGTTCCATGTTCGTTTTAAGTCCATATCGTGCCCAGTAGCTTAGGTGACCTTCTATCATCACCCATCCCGATTCTAAAAATAACGCTACCTTGAAAATAACCCACGCTTCCCTTTACACCCCCCAATGGTATCAGAAACACACCCCCAATGGTATCAGAGCCTGTCGATCGTAGGTGTGGTAGAGTAAGGTGTTAGATCCAAGGAAGTAAGTCCCGTTGAAGCCGATGGATAGGCGTGTTTGGGCAGTAATACCTTGAGTTAAGCCAACGGTTACCGGCCTGACCTTTTACTCTACACCATTGACCGTTTGACGTCTTTGATTACCTTCGCCATGATTGCTTTGAGGTCTATCTTTGGGCATGCAGCATTACTTTGAGGTCCTTAACTGGGCGTGCGGTATTGCTTTGAAGTCCTTAATTGGGCGTGCAGCAATAGTCTATTGTTTAGCTTTGAGGTCCTTCATTGGGCGTGCGGCTTACTAAGACTCCATCCACCACCGTGAATTATGATCAAGGTAAAGTTATTATAGTTTGGGTTATCACTTGCTTTGAGGTCCTTCATTGGGCGTGCAGCAGCCATCGTCACACACTTAAGTTACTGGATTTTGTACTTATCTGTCTCTTTACTGTTGTGTTATATTGTGCTTAATATTGATTGTTTTTTCTTATTGTGTTCCACGTCCGTGTCTCACCTCTATAATTTTAAATTGTCTTTTATTATTATTGTGTTTACTTTTCTTTTACTTTTAAAAAAGTGTAATCATTACTTTACTTTTTAAAAAGTAGATTCTTTTCACTTTTTCTAAAAAGTATATTACTTTACTTTTACTTTTTTAAAGGTAGATTCCTTTATTGTAATTATTGCGTTAATTATGGTATTAAAAAACCCAAAAATATAATAAATTACTGGAACGGGTAAAGGGTAAGGGAGAAGATTTTCACTCATCATGTTTTCAACTCCTTGTCTTCCTACACTTTCAATTCCTTCTTCTTCATTTCCTAACAATACTTCACAAATTTTACAAACTAATTTCAAAATTAAATTAAAAGAAATTTGTGAAGAAGCATATGATGAATTTTATGCAAATTATAATCTTTTCAAATGTACATGGTTTTTCAAAAATCTTTCAAACAAACTCTTTACAATTCTGGAAGAATATGATTCATTTATACAAACTTATGAACCTACACCTTTCTTTTTTGATTGGTTTCCAATTTATGCTTCAAAAAATTCTATCAAATATCCTTTTACATATAATCATATTTCTTATTCAAAAATCCAACCTCTTACAAACACTTTTAGTATAGACAAAAAATATTTACATCATGAATTCTATTCAATTGATAATAACAATAAACGTTTTTGGTTTTTTAAACATTTTCAAAATAATAAGCAAAAAATCCAGATAGAATTTTATTCGTATCTTAATTCAAAACAAATTCAAATTCCTTTTTTCCAATGGTTTGAAATTTATGCAAATGAACATAAAATTGATTATCCTTTCTTTAATTATACTCCAAAGATCGAAGCAAAAAATGACATATCTCTCTCTTGAAAATAATGAAGAATCACCTCTTGAAATTAAGGACACATTTCCCAAAAAAAGAGACAATTATTTCATCCTCCACTAAAGATTTATCTTTTTCATCAATTCAAATAATTCCATTTTCGACCTCAAATTACATGTTACTTTCTGTTTCTCTTCAAAATGCAATTTTAATGTTTCGTTTCCCTATTTTACATTTTCCAATTGTTATGCAATGCTATTATTTACCTGCCGTATGTGCAACAAATTATTTACCTACCTCAAACAATAATTCTAAACAAATTTTTGAAAATCATTATAACAATTATTCATGTATTACTTTGGACAATGTTTCCACTATAATTAGATGTAAAATATCTTTTCAACAATATCATATTATGTTATTTGGTACAAGCATATATTCCTGTTTTTACTTTGTTTTTCAACTTTTTCATTATGATCAACACGAAGTCCATATCATCATTGCTCAAATCTTTTCTATGAATCATGATCAGATTCATCATCATTATGTATTCTATATTTTCCTCATAATGGACAAAAGAACATCATTCCAAACATACTTGTCAAAGCATTGTTCAAAGCAGGTATCCAATGATGCCTTTTACTACGTCACTCACTCCACAAAGAGCATCCAAAGAAGATATTACCAAAAGACGAATCCAAAGATTCGAGGTAAGATTCTATCCAATAACGATTATTCCAAATATCGAATCCGAGGTAAGATTCGCTTCCAAAGTACAATTTCTTATTTCAATTCTTATTTTATTTATAAAATAATTCTCATTGGATCCACCATTCAAATATATTTCCAAAAATATTATTATAAAAGTAAATTCATAATATTTTTCGAAAAGAATAATCATTTTGTTTTTTACATTGACAAATATAACATACCCCGCTTTTACTCTCAAATTTACGTTTCTACATTCAAAAACTACTTGATTACTTTATCTCTTCACCATGATTTTTTGCATCGTAATAATAATCTTTCTTTTTCCACAAAATATATTATAAATAACAAAAGTGTGTCCTTACAAAAATGTCAAATCAACATTTTCCATTATATTACTAAATTATTTGGTAAAAGAATGCCTCAACATCCAAGCAGGTATCTCCATGAATCAAATTATTACAAACAAATAACATCAAATAATTTATGTAAAAGGTTCCATTGCAAAACCATTCACAGCACGAAAGACAAAATGTCTTTCAAAGTAACAGTTGCTTGCAGGTTATTTCATAATTCTTGCAGGGAATCCAGAGGCCCGTTTCCAAAGGCAGCATCCCATCATGTTATTACATCAAATAATGGTTATTCCTCCAAATGGCGAATTCAAGGCCAAAATTTTGACCACCAATGCTACCAAGGTATAATTATTCTGCTCTATAAATTGATGAAGTCTAAGGACTCGTCATTCATACCTTACTCCCATCATCACTCACCTTCTCCCTATTCCATTCTCATAATTCTTCTTGCCCCCTACATTGCAATGACTAGAAAAACCTACAAGCTCCGATCTTCCAAACACCAACATGCAAAATGCATTGGGGTCAAGAAACCATGCTTTATTGATCTCACACTATCCCCTACGCATGAGTTTGAGCCTCCATCCGAGCCTCATATCCAAACACAACCTCCTTCTCCCCATAGCATTGAAATCCCGGATGCCACTTCATCAAATATGCCTAGGGACGAACCAATGGTCGGTCCAAATCTTCCTTCCCCTCATTATATCCCATCTCCTGATATCAAGCACAATTCCGCCAATCCTTATCCATACAAAGATCAAAAAATGAAGGCTCCAATGGCCTCACCTCCATCTCCTTATCATCTCTCCCCATATGAACAAATTACCTATGCTTATGTTTCCAACAATGGTATCCTTAGTCGCCCTAATGGGGTTCTTTCTTTTATCAACAAATCCACCCGTAAAAGAACCAAATCAGCCTCTTCCTCTCCGTCCAAAGTTAAGACCCAGCCAAATTCCCCAAAAAACTTCTCTTTATCCCCGATTCAGCATATTTCATCCCCTGAACCCTCTGCTGAATCCTGGCATATATCATCTCCCGAAACATCTCCAAAGAAACAACCCATGGAGCCTGCTGTGCCTTTTACAGCATATAATCCATTTACAAAGAAATTCTTATCTTCTTCTGGAAAATTCCCATCTCTGGATATTTCATCCCTCCAAGAACCTTTTATCCAGAAAGGAGCTTTAAATAACAATAACCCTTGCCAAAGTCTACAAAAAATTACCTCTCCACCCGAAGAAAATCCCATTCCATCTCATGACCCTTACCTTCCTTATTATCTCCATGTAAACCGTCCAAACCAACCTAGTTATGCTGCCAACACACCAAATAACTAATCCCCTTGCCAGACTTATCCAAGGTTTTTCCAACCTCCTATATATTCTACCACATCACCACCTTCTCTTCCATCTGGCATCTTTCCTCTGAATCCTTCCCCATATGCCCTTAAGATGTCCCGTTTTAAGGATTCTATTGCAAAACAATATTCCAACAACCCCATCTTCGAAACCTTTCAATCCTTTGCCTTGTTCCAACTCGACCAGGCTCAATCTGAAAATGAAATGTTCCAAATTATTCAAGCCCAAAAAGCCTTTAGCCAATATCAACTTGCAATTTGTCAAATCAAAGAGGAATATTTACAAATTCAACATCAAGTCCTCTATCCTCATACCAGACGTTAACCATCCACACCAAAACCGTGTATAGTCGGTCAGAATGACTATACCTTATTAAGCTCAAACGGTGCTTAATGAGCATTCATCAAATCCGTTGATCGCTGTGGATTTGCGAAAAATCCAATATAGGCCCATTCCCAACGGCCCATCCAAATTATAGGTCCAACTTTATTAGGCCCAATCCCAGTGGCCCATCAAGACTCGGCCCAAAGTTCCTCTATAATACTTGGCTCCAGGCCCAAATCAACCAAATGAAGGCCCAAAGCCCATGCCAAAAGGAAGCCCATGACTATATGGCTCATGTTGCAGTCACAAGCCCAAGAGAGTCCATTCCCGAAGGCCCATGATGCTCAAGCCCAAGTCCATGTTTTCATTTTACTATTCAAAGCCCACGTGGCAATTAAAAAAAAAAAGGTCAAATTCCAATTGTACCCTTTGTTTTCTAGAAGCCTCCTCCCTCGGCTATTTAAGGAGACATCCTCCTCCATCCTTCACATCCTTTTTCATGGATAGGTTTTAGAGACAAGTTTTTAGATCATAGAGAGGGAGGCTCTCCCTTCTCTCTAGACTCTCTCTCTCCTCTCTTCCAAAGGAAGATTGCTTCCCTTTGAAGCATCTTCCACAAGTGTATGAAGGAAGCTTCTCTCTGAAGCTCCTCTCTCCTGCCTTCTTCTTTTCTTTCAAAAGTGATATACAAATGGTAACATGTTTACAAAATTATTAATGGAGTAGTTGTTCTTGTTCTTCCTCCCTAACCCCCGGATCCTTATCCAGTAAGTATGTAAGTTATATATATATATATTTGTATATATGTATAAGTATGTATCTCTTCTTCTCCCCTCTCTCTTATATATATATATATATATGTTTATGTGTGTGTTAACATATAAATATATGTATATGTTTCCATACTGTTAACCAATACGGTATCCTAAACCAATATGGTAGTTTATGCTCCAATACGGTTTAGATCCAACAAGGTTTCGATTGTGGAGAATGAATACATATATGTATATGTATGTAGGTTTTACTTGTATTTCCATATTGTTAATCAATACGGTGTCTAGAACCAATACGGAGAAATCCAATACGGATCTAGATTACCAATACGATTACAATCGTGGAGGTTATGATATAATAGTTGTATTTAAGTTTATATTAGTTATATTTATTATTTGTAAGTAATCTTTATTTATTTCCATTCTTTTTTGTCATTATGTTATTTGTCATTATTAGTTTACTTTATGTCTTTTTCTTACTTTATGTCAATGTATACTTTTGTTAAAGTCTTGTATAATTAAGTGTACTTTACTTTATGTCCTTTTCTGTGTTTACTTTATGTCATTGTCTACTTTTATTAAAGTCTTGTATAATTAGTGCCCTTTACGTTATGTACTTTTCTGTGTTTACTTTATGTCAATGTTACTTTTGTTAAAGTCTTTTGTAATCAATTTGTTACGTCTTATTAGTCTTTATGTGGGTCCCATAGTTATCCTTGTTGGTTCCATGTTCGTTTTAAGTCCATATCGTGCCTAGTAGCTTAGGCGACCTTCTATCATCACCCATCCCGATTCTAAAAATAACGCTACCTTGAAAATAACCCACGCTTCCCTTTACACCCCCCAATGGTATCAGAGCCTGTCGATCGTAGGTGTGGTAGAGTAAGGTGTTAGATCCAAGGAAGTAAGTCCCGTTGAAGCCGATGGATAGGCGTGTTTGGGCAGTAATACCTTGAGTTAAGCCAACGGTTACCGGCCTGACCTTTTACTCTACACCATTGACCGTTTGACGTCTTTGATTACCTTCGCCATGATTGCTTTGAGGTCTATCTTTGGGCATGCAGCATTACTTTGAGGTCCTTAATTGGGCGTGCGGTATTGCTTTGAAGTCCTTAATTGGGCGTGCAGCAATAGTCTATTGTTTAGCTTTGAGGTCCTTTATTGGGCGTGCAGCTTACTAAGACTCCATCCACCACCGTGAATTATGATCAAGGTAAAGTTATTATAGTTTGGGTTATCACTTGCTTTGAGGTCCTTCATTGGGCGTGCAGCAGCCATCGTCACACACTTAAGTTACTGGATTTTGTACTTATCTGTCTCTTTCTTTGTTGTGTTATATTGTGCTTAATATTGATTGTTTTTTCTTATTGTGTTCCACGTTCGTGTCTCACCTCTATAATTTTAAATTGTCTTATATTATTATTGTGTTTACTTTTCTTTTACTTTTAAAAAAGTGTAATCATTACTTTACTTTTTAAAAAGTAGATTCTTTTCACTTTTTCTAAAAAGTATATTACTTTACTTTTACTTTTTTAAAGGTAGATTCCTTTATTGTAATTATTGCGTTAATTATGGTATTAAAAAACCCAAAAATATAATAAATTACCGGAACGGGTAAAGGGTAAGGGAGAAGATTTTCACTCATCATGTTTTCAACTCCTTGTCTTCCTACACTTTCAATTCCTTCTTCTTCATTTCCTAACAATACTTCAAAAATTTTACAAACTAATTTCAAAATTAAATTAAAAGAAATTTGTGAAGAAGCATATGATGAATTTTATGCAAATTATAATCTTTTCAAATGTACATGGTTTTTCAAAAAATCTTTCAAACAAACTCTTTACAATTCTGGAAGAATATGATTCATTTATACAAACTTATGAACCTACACCTTTCTTTTTTGATTGGTTTCCAATTTATGCTTCAAAAAATTCTATCAAATATCCTTTTACATATAATCATATTTCTTATTCAAAAATCCAACCTCTTACAAACACTTTTAGTATAGACAAAAAATATTTACATCATGAATTCTATTCAATTGATAATAACGATAAACGTTTTTGGTTTTTTAAACATTTTCAAAATAATAAGCAAAAAATCCAGATAGAATTTTATTCGTATCTTAATTCAAAACAAATTCAAATTCCTTTTTTCCAATGGTTTGAAATTTATGCAAATGAACATAAAATTGATTATCCTTTCTTTAATTATACTCCAAAGATCGAAGCAAAAAATGACATATCTCTCTCTTCTGAAAATAATGAAGAATCACCTCTTGAAATTAAGGACACATTTCCCAAAAAAGAGACAATTATTTCATCCTCCACTAAAGATTTATCTTTTTCATCAATTCAAATAATTCCATTTTCGACCTCAAATTACATGTTACTTTCTGTTTCTCTTCAAAATGCAATTTTAATGTTTCGTTTCCCTATTTTACATTTTCCAATTGTTATGCAATGCTATTATTTACCTGCCGTATGTGCAACAAATTATTTACCTACCTCAAACAATAATTCTAAACAAATTTTTGAAAATCATTATAACAATTATTCATGTATTACTTTGGACAATGTTTCCACTATAATTAGATGTAAAATATCTTTTCAACAATATCATATTATGTTATTTGGTACAAGCATATATTCCTGTTTTTACTTTGTTTTTCAACTTTTTCATTATGATCAACACGAAGTCCATATCATCATTGCTCAAATCTTTTCTATGAATCATGATCAGATTCATCATCATTATGTATTCTATATTTTCCTCATAATGGACAAAAGAACATCATTCCAAACGTACTTGTCAAAGCATTGTTCAAAGCAGGTATCCAATGATGCCTTTTACTACGTCACTCACTCCACAAAGAGCATCCAAAGAAGATATTACCAAAAGACGAATCCAAAGATTCGAGGTAAGATTCTATCCAATAACGATTATTCCAAATATCGAATCCGAGGTAAGATTCGCTTCCAAAGTACATTTTCTTATTACAAATCTTATTTTATTTATAAAATAAATTTAATTGGATTCACCATTCACATATATAAATATAAATTCATAATATTTTTCCAAAACAATAATCATTTTGTCTTTTACATTGACAAATGTAACATACCCCGCTTTTACTCTCAAATTTACGTTTCTAAATTCAAAAGCTACATGATTATTTTATCTTTTCACTATGATTTTCTGCCTCGTAAAAATAATCTTTTTCTTTCCGCAATATATAACTTTTCTATAAATGACAAAAGTGCGTCCCTACAAAAATGTCAATCCAACACTTTTCACCATTATATTATTAAGAGAATTCCTCGTCGGGTGCATCCAATCAAGTATCTCCATTATTATAAACAAATAACCCTAAATAATTTATGCAAAAGATTCTATTACCAAAGCATTCACAGCACGAAAGACAAAATGTCTTTCAAAGTAACAGTTCCTTGTAGGCTATTCAATAATCCTTGCAGGGAATCTGAAGGCTCGTTTCCAAAGGCAGCATCCAATAATAATATCCCAAAAATTACATCAAAGTGGAGAATCCAAGGCCGAATTATTGACCACCGATGCTACCAAGGTATGATTCCTCCGCTCTATAAATTGATGAAGTCCAAGGACTCGTCATTCCAACCTTACTCCCACCATTACTCACATTCTCCCTCTTCCATTCTCAAAAGTCTTCTTGCTTCCTATATTCCAATGGGTCGAAAAATCTACAAGCTCCGATCTTCAAAAAACCAACATGCAAATTGTAAACCATGCTTTATTGATCTCACAAATTCCCCTACGCATGAGTTTGTTCCTCCATCCGAGCCTCATATCCAAACACAACCTCCTTCTCCCCATAATAATGAAATCCCGGATGCCAATTCATCAAATATGCCTGGGGACGAACCAATGAAAGGTCCAAATCTTTCTTCCCCTCATTATATCCCATCTCCTGATATCAAACACAATTCTCCCAATCCTTGTCTATACAAAGATCAAAAAATGAAGGCGCCAATGACCTCTCCTCCATCTCCTTATCATCTCCCCCCGTATGCACGTCAGAATGCCTATGCCTTCAACAATGGTATCCTCATTCGCTCTAATGGTGTTCTTTCTTTTATCAACAAATCCACCAATAAAAGAACCAAACTTGTCCCCTCCCCTCCATCCAAGGTGAAGACCCAGTCAAATTCACCAAAAACCTTCTCCTTATCCCCGATTCAGCATATTTCATCCCTTGAACCCTCTGCTGAAGCCTGGCATATATCATCTCCAGAAACATCTCCAAAGAAACAACCCATAAAGCCTGCTGTGCCTTTTACAGCATATAATCCATTTACAAAGAAATTCTTATCTTCTTTTGGAAAATTCCCATCTCTGGATATTTCATCCCTCCAAGAACCTTTTATCCAGAAAGGAGCTTTAAATAACAATAACCCTTGCCAAAGTCTACCAAAAATTACCTCTCCACCCGAAGAAAATCCCATTCCATCTCATGACCCTTACCTTCCTTATTATCTCCATGTAAACCGTCCAAACCAACCTAGTTATGCTGCCAACACACCAAATAATAAATCCCCTTGCCAGACTTATCCAAGGTTTTTCCAACCTCCTATATATTCTACCACATCACCACCTTCTCTTCCATCTGGCATCTTTCCTCTGAATCCTTCCCCATATGCCCTTAAGATGTCCTGTTTTAAGGATTCTATTGCAAAACAATATTCCAACAACCCCATCTTCGAAATCTTACAATCCTTTGCCTTGTTCCAACTCGACCAGGCTCAATCTGAAAATGAAATGTTCCAAATTATTCAAGCCCAAAAAGCCTTTAGCCAATATCAACTTGCAATTTGTCAAATCAAAGAGGAATATTTACAAATTCAACATCAATTCCTCTATCCTCATACCAGACGTTAACCATCCACACCAAAACCGTGTATAGTCGGTCAGAATGACTATACCTTATTAAGCTCAAACGGTGCTTAATGAGCATTCATCAAATCCGTTGATCGCTGTGGATTTGCGAAAAATCCATTATAGGCCCACTCCCAACGGCCTCCAAAGATAATCCAGGATGAAGGCCCATTCCCAACGGCCCATCCAAATTATAGGTCCAACTTTATTAGGCCTAATCCCAGTGGCCCATCAAGACCCGGCCCAAAGTTCCTCTATAATACTTGGCTCCAGGCCCAAATCAACCAAATGAAGGCCCAAAGCCCATGCCAAAGGAAGCCCATGACTATATGGCTCATGTTCCAGTCACAAGCCCAAGAAAGTCCATTCCTGAAGGCCCATGATGCTCAAGCCCAAGTCCATGTTTTCATTTTACTGTTCAAAGCCCACGTGGCAATTAAAAAAAAAAAAAAAAGAAGTCAAATTCCAATTGTACCCTTTGTTTTCTAGAAGCCTCCTCCCTCGGCTATTTAAGGAGACATCCTCCTCCATCCTCCAGAGCCTTTTTCATAGATAGGTTTTAAAGACAAGTTTTTAGATCATAGAGAGGGAAGCTCTCCCTTCTCTCTAGGCTCTCTCTCTCCTCTCTTCCAAAGGAAGATTGCTTCTCTTTGAAGCATCTTCCACAAGTGTATGAAGAAAGCTTCTCTCTGAAGCTCCTCTCTCCTCCCTTCTTCTCTTCTTTCAAAAGTTGTATACAAATTGTAACATGTTTACAAAATTATTAATGGAGTAGTTGTTCTTGTTCTTCCTCCCTAATCCCCGGATCCTTATCCAAGTAAGTATGTAAGTTATATATATATATATATATATATATATATATATATATATATATATATATATATATATACTTGTATATATGTATAAGTATGTATCTCTTCTTCTCGCCTCTCTCTTATATATATATTTTTATGTGTGTGTTAACATATAAATATATGTATATGTTTCCATACTGTTAACCAATACGGTATCCTAAACCAATACGGTAGTTTATGCTCCAATACGGTTTAGATCCAACAAGGTTTCAGTTGTGGAGATTGACTACATATATGTATATGTATGTAGGTTTTACTTGTACTTCCATATTGTTAATCAATACGGTGTCTAGAACCAATACGGAGAAATCCAATACGGATCTAGATTACCAATACGATTACAATCGTGGAGGTTTTGATATAATAGTTGTATTTAAGTTTATATTTCTTATGTTTCTTATTTGTAAGTAATCTCTATTTGTTTCCATTCTTTTTTGTCATTATTTTATTTGTCATTATTAGTTTACTTTATGTCTTTTTCTTACTTTATGTCAATGTCTACTTTTATTAAAGTCTTGTATAATTAGTGCCCTTTACGTTATGTCCTTTTCTGTGTTTACTTTATGTCAATGTCACTTTTGTTAAAGTCTTTTGTAATCAATTTGTTACGTCTTATTAGTCTTTATGTGGGTCCCATGGTTATCCTAGTTGGTTCCATGTTCGTTTTAAGTCCATATCGTGCCTAGTAGCTTAGGTGACCTTCTATCATCACCCATCCCGATTCTAAAAATAACGCTACCTTGAAAATAACCCACGCTTCCCTTAACACCCCCCAATGGTATCAGAGCCTGTCGATCGTAGGTGTGGTAGAGTAAGGTGTTAGATCCAAGGAAGTAAGTCCCGTTGAAGCCGATGGATAGGCGTGTTTGGGCAGTAATACCTTGAGTTAAGCCAACGGTTACCGGCCTGACCTTTTACTCTACACCATTGACCGTTTGACGTCTTTGATTACCTTCGCCATGATTGCTTTGAGGTCTATCTTTGGGCATGCAGCATTACTTTGAGGTCCTTAATTGGGCGTGCGGTATTGCTTTGAAGTCCTTAATTGGGCGTGCAGCAATAGTCTATTGTTTAGCTTTGAGGTCCTTTATTGGGCGTGCAGCTTACTAAGACTCCATCCACCACCGTGAATTATGATCAAGGTAAAGTTATTATAGTTTGGGTTATCACTTGCTTTGAGGTCCTTCATTGGGCGTGCAGCAGCCATCGTCACACACTTAAGTTACTGGATTTTGTGTTTATCTGTCTCTTTACTGTTGTGTCATATTGTGTTTAATATTGATTGTTTTTTTTATTGTGTTCCACGTCCGTGTCTCACCTCTATAATTTTAAATTGTCTTTTATTATTATTGTGTTTACTTTTCTTTTACTTTAAAAAAAAAAAGTGTAATCATTACTTTACTTTTACTTTTTTAAAGGTAGATTCCTTTATTGTAATTATTGCGTTAATTATGGTATTAAAAAACCCAAAAATATAATAAATTACTGGAACGGGTAAAGGGTAAGGGAGAAGATTTTCACTCATCATGTTTTCAACTCCTTGTCTTCCTACACTTTCAATTCCTTCTTCTTCATTTCCTAACAATACTTCACAAATTTTACAAACTAATTTCAAAATTAAATTAAAAGAAATTTGTGAAGAAGCATATGATGAATTTTATGCAAATTATAATCTTTTCAAATGTACATGGTTTTTCAAAAATCTTTCAAACAAACTCTTTACAATTCTGGAAGAATATGATTCATTTATACAAACTTATGAACCTACACCTTTCTTTTTTGATTGGTTTCCAATTTATGCTTCAAAAAATTCTATCAAATATCCTTTTACATATAATCATATTTCTTATTCAAAAATCCAACCTCTTACAAACACTTTTAGTATAAACAAAAAAATATTTACATGATGAATTCTATTCAATTGATAATACCGATAAACGTTTTTGGTTTTTTAACCATTTTCAAAATAATAAGCAAAAAATCCAAATAGAATTTTATTCGTATCTTAATTCAAAACAAATTCAAATTCCTTTTTTCCAATGGTTTGAAATTTATGCAAATGAACATAAAATTGATTATCCTTTCTTTAATTATACTCCAAAGATCGAAGCAAAAAATGACATATTTCTCTCTTCCGAAAATAATGAGGAATCAACTCTGAAAATTAAGGACACATTTCCCAAGAAAGTGACATCCTCTTCCTTGGAAATTGTCTCGTCCTCCATAGAAGATTTATCTTCTTCATCAATTCAAATAATTCCATTTTCTACCGCAAATTACATGTTACTTTCTATTTCTCTTCAAAATGCAATTTTGATGTTTCATTTCCCTATTTTACATTTTCCAATTGTTATGCAGCGCTATTATTTACCAACCATATGTACAGCAAATTATTTACCTACCTCAAAAATTAATTCTAAACAAATTTTTGAAAACCATTATTTATGTATTACTTTTAATAATGTTTCCATTAAATGTAAAATATTTCAACAATATCATATTATATTATTTGTCACAAGCATATACTCTCGCTTTTACTTTGTTATTTCATTTTTTCATTATGATCAATACAAAGTCCAATTCACCATAATTGCTCAAATCTTTTCCACAAATCATCATGAGATTCATCATCATTATATATTCTATGTTTTCCTCATAATGGACAAAAGAACATTATTCCAAAAATACCTGTCAAAGCATCTTTTAAAGCAGGTATCCAATGATGCCTTTTACTACGTCACCCCACAAAGAGCATCCAAAGAAGACATTACCATAAGAAGAATCCAAAGTCAGATTCGCTCTCGAGGTAAGATTCGCTTCCAAGGTACATTTTCTTATTACAAATCTTATTTTATTTATAAAATAAATTTAATTGGATTCACCATTCACATATATTATTATAAAAATAAATTCATAATATTTTTCCAAAAGAATAATCATTACATACCTTGCTTTTACTCTCAAATTTACGTTTCTAAATTCAAAAGCTACATGATTATTTTATCTCTTCACTATGATTTTCTCATTCGTAATAATCATTTTTCTCTTTCCGCAATATATAATTTTTCTATAAATGACAAAAGTGCGTCCCTACAAAAATGTCAATCCAACACTTTTCACCATTATATTATTAAATTATTTAATAAAAGAATTCCTCGTCGGGTGCATCCAATCAAATATCTCCATTATTACAAACAAATAACCCTAAATAATTTATGCAAAAGATTCCATTACCAAAGCATTCACAAGACGAAAGACAAAATGTCTTTCAAAGTAATGATTCCTTGTAGGCTATTCAATAATCCTTGCAGGGAATCTGAAGGCTCGTTTCCAAAGGCAGCATCCAATAATAATATCCCAAAAATTACATCAAAGTGGAGAATCCAAGGCCGAATTATTGACCACCGATGCTACCAAGGTATGATTCCTCCGCTCTATAAATTGATGAAGTCCAAGGACTCGTCATTCCAACCTTACTCCCACCATTACTCACATTCTCCCTCTTCCATTCTTAAAAGTCTTCTTGCTTCCTATATTCCCATGGGTCGAAAAATCTACAAGCTCCGATCTTCAAAAAACCAACATGCAAATTGCAAACCATGCTTTATTGATCTCACAATTTCCCCTACGCATGAGTTTGTTCCTCCATCCGAGCCTCATATCCAAACACAACCTCCTTCTCCCCATAATAATGAAATCCCGGATGCCAATTCATCAAATATGCCTGGGGACGAACCAATGAAAGGTCCAAATCTTTCTTCCCCTCATTATATCCCATCTCCTGATATCAAACACAATTCCCCCAATCCTTGTCTATACAAAGATCAAAAGATGAAGGAGCCAATGACCACTTCTCCATCTCCTTATCATCTCCCCCCATATGCACATCAGAATGCCTATGCCTCCAACAATGGTATCCTCATTCGCTCTAATGGTGTTCTTTCTTTTATCAACAAATCCACCAATAAAAGAACCAAACTTATCCCCTCCCCTCCATCCAAGGTGAAGACCCAGTCAAATTCACCAAAGACCTTCTCCTTATCCCCGATTCAAGATATTTCATCCCTTGAACCCTCTCTTTGAAGCCTGGCATATATCATCTCCAGAAACATCTCCAAAGAAACAACCCATGGAGCCTCCTGTGCCTTTTACCACATATAATCCATTTACAAAGGAATTCTTACCCTATTCTGGACAATTCCCAGAACCTTTTATCCAGGTAGGAACTTCGAATGACAATAACCCTTCTCAAACTCTACCAAAAATTATCTCTCCACCCAAAGAAAACCACATTCCATCTCATGATCCTTACCTTCCTTACTATCTCCATGAAAACCGTCCAAACCAACATATTTATGCTGCCAACACCTCAGATAATAAATCCCCTTGCCAAACTTATCCAAGGTTTTTCCAACCTCCTATATATTCTACCAACTCACCACCTTCTCTTCCATCTGGCATTTTTCCTCTGAATCCTTCCCCATATGCCCTTAAAATTTCCCGTTTTAAGGATTCCATTGCAAAACAATATTCCAACAACCCCATCTTCAAAGCCCTACAATCCTTTGCCTTGTTCCAACTCGACCAGGCTCAATCTGAAAATGAAATGTTCCAAATTATTCAAGCCCAAAAAGCCTTTAGCCAATATCAACTTGCAATTTGTCAAATCAAAGAGGAATATTTACAAATTCAACATCAATTCCTCTATCCTCATACCAGACGTTAACCATCCACACCAAAACCGTGTATAGTCGGTCAGAATGACTATACCTTATTAAGCTCAAACGGTGCTTAATGAGCATTCATCAAATCCGTTGATCGCTGTGGATTTGCGAAAAATCCAATATAGGCCCACTCCCAACGGCCTCCAAAGATAATCCAGGATGAAGGCCCATCCAAATTATAGGTCCAACTTTATTAGGCCCAATCCCAGTGGCCCATCAAGACTAGGCCCAAATCCACCAAATGAAGGCCCAAAGCCCATGCCAAAAGGAAGCCCATGACTATATGGCTCATGTTGCAGTCACAAGCCCAAGAGAGTCCATTCCCGAAGGCCCATGATGCTCAAGCCCAAGTCCATGTTTTCATTTTACTGTTCAAAGCCCACGTGGCAATTAAAAAAAAAAAAAAAAAAGAGAAGTCAAATTCCAATTGTACCCTTTGTTTTCTAGAAGCCTCCTCCCTCGGCTATTTAAGGAGACATCCTCCTCCATCCTCCATAGCCTTTTTCATGGATAGGTTTTAGAGACAAGTTTTTAGATCATAGAGAGGGAGGCTCTCCCTTCTCTCTAGACTCTCTCTCTCCTCTCTTCCAAAGGAAGATTGCTTCCCTTTGAAGCATCTTCCACAAGTGTATGAAGGAAGCTTCTCTCTGAAGCTCCTCTCTCCTGCCTTCTTCTTTTCTTTCAAAAGTGATATACAAATGGTAACATGTTTACAAAATTATTAATGGAGTAGTTGTTCTTGTTCTTCCTCCCTAACCCCCGGATCCTTATCCAGTAAGTATGTAAGTTATATATATATATATATATATATTTGTATATATGTATAAGTATGTATCTCTTCTTCTCCCCTCTCTCTTATATATATATATATATATATATATGTTTATGTGTGTGTTAACATATAAATATATGTATATGTTTCCATACTGTTAACCAATACGGTATCCTAAACCAATATGGTAGTTTATGCTCCAATACGGTTTAGATCCAACAAGGTTTCAGTTGTGGAGAATGAATACATATGTATATGTATGTAGGTTTTACTTGTATTTCCATATTGTTAATCAATACGGTGTCTAGAACCAATACGGAGAAATCCAATACGGATCTAGATTACCAATACGATTACAATCGTGGAGGTTATGATATAATAGTTGTATTTAAGTTTATATTAGTTATATTTATTATTTGTAAGTAATCTTTATTTATTTCCATTCTTTTTTGTCATTATGTTATTTGTCATTATTAGTTTACTTTATGTCTTTTTCTTACTTTATGTCAATGTATACTTTTGTTAAAGTCTTGTATAATTAAGTGTACTTTACTTTATGTCCTTTTTCGTGTTTACTTTATGTCATTGTCTACTTTTATTAAAGTCTTGTATAATTAGTGCCCTTTACGTTATGTACTTTTCTGTGTTTACTTTATGTCAATGTCACTTTTGTTAAAGTCTTTTGTAATCAATTTGTTACGTCTTATTAGTCTTTATGTGGGTCCCATAGTTATCCTTGTTGGTTCCATGTTCGTTTTAAGTCCATATCGTGCCTAGTAGCTTAGGCGACCTTCTATCATCACCCATCCCGATTCTAAAAATAACGCTACCTTGAAAATAACCCACGCTTCCCTTTACACCCCCCAATGGTATCAGAGCCTGTCGATCGTAGGTGTGGTAGAGTAAGGTGTTAGATCCAAGGAAGTAAGTCCCGTTGAAGCCGATGGATAGGCGTGTTTGGGCAGTAATACCTTGAGTTAAGCCAACGTACCGGCCTGACCTTTTACTCTACACCATTGACCGTTTGACGTCTTCGATTACCTTCGCCATGATTGCTTTGAGGTCTATCTTTGGGCATGCAGCATTACTTTGAGGTCCTTAATTGGGCGTGCGGTATTGCTTTGAAGTCCTTAATTGGGCGTGCAGCAATAGTCTATTGTTTAGCTTTGAGGTCCTTTATTGGGCGTGCAGCTTACTAAAACTCCATCCACCACCGTGAATTATGATCAAGGTAAAGTTATTATAGTTTGGGTTATCACTTGCTTTGAGGTCCTTCATTGGGCGTGCGTAGCCCATCGTCACACACTTAAGTTCTTGGATTTTGTGTTTATCTCTGTCTCTTTCTTGTTGTGTCATATTGTGTTTAATATTGATTGTTTTTTTTTATTGTGTTCCACGTCCGTATCTCACCTCTATAATTTTAAATTGTCTTTTATTATTATTGTGTTTACTTTTCTTTTACTTTTAAAAAAAAGTGTAATCATTACTTTACTTTTTAAAAAGTAGATTCTTTTCACTTTTTCTAAAAAGTATATTACTTTACTTTTACTTTTTTAAAGGTAGATTCCTTTATTGTAATTATTGCGTTAATTATGGTATTAAAAAACCCAAAAATATAATAAATTACTGGAACGGGTAAAGGGTAAGGGAGAAGATTTTCACTCATCATGTTTTCAACTCCTTGTCTTCCTACACTTTCAATTCCTTCTTCTTCATTTCCTAACAATACTTCACAAATTTTACAAACTAATTTCAAAATTAAATTAAAAGAAATTTGTGAAGAAGCATATGATGAATTTTATGCAAATTATAATCTTTTCAAATGTACATGGTTTTTCAAAAATCTTTCAAACAAACTCTTTACAATTCTGGAAGAATATGATTCATTTATACAAACTTATGAACCTACACCTTTCTTTTTTGATTGGTTTCCAATTTATGCTTCAAAAAATTCTATCAAATATCCTTTTACATATAATCATATTTCTTATTCAAAAATCCAACCTCTTACAAACACTTTTAGTATAGACAAAAAATATTTACATCATGAATTCTATTCAATTGATAATAACGATAAACGTTTTTGGTTTTTTAAACATTTTCAAAATAATAAGCAAAAAATCCAGATAGAATTTTATTCGTATCTTAATTCAAAACAAATTCAAATTCCTTTTTTCCAATGGTTTGAAATTTATGCAAATGAACATAAAATTGATTATCCTTTCTTTAATTATACTCCAAAGATCGAAGCAAAAAATGACATATCTCTCTCTCGAAAATAATGAAGAATCACCTCTTGAAATTAAGGACACATTTCCCAAAAAAGAGACAATTATTTCATCCTCCACTAAAGATTTATCTTTTTCATCAATTCAAATAATTCCATTTTCGACCTCAAATTACATGTTACTTTCTGTTTCTCTTCAAAATGCAATTTTAATGTTTCGTTTCCCTATTTTACATTTTCCAATTGTTATGCAATACCAACCATATGTACAGCAAATTATTTACCTACCTCAAAAATTAATTCTAAACAAATTTTTGAAAACCATTATTTATGTATTACTTTTGATAATGTTTCCATTAAATGTAAAATATTATTTCAACAATATCATATTATATTATTTGTCACAAGCATATACTCTCGCTTTTACTTTGTTATTTCATTTTTTCATTATGATCAATACAAAGTCCAATTCACCATAATTGCTCAAATCTTTTCCACGAATCATCATGAGATTCATCATCATTATATATTCTATGTTTTCCTCATAATTGTCACGCCCCGGATTTCCAACCCGAGGAAACCGGCACGTGACTCCCCTTTTACCCACACGGAGGGCAAAGGGGTTAGGATACAAACCAAGAATTTTTCATTTCAAACATCCACAACACATTCAAGAAAGTAATGTTCATAAAAATAATCCAAACCAGTTTATTACAACGGAATTCTTTCCAATCCCATCCCCACCTGGGGTTACATCGCTTCCCATAAAAGAAAACAACATAAATGGAAGAGAGTAAAATGGATAAGGTCTTCCACCTTGGTGTATCCACCTAACGCCTGTAAGTCCCTGGAAAACAAGCAAACACAGTAGGAGGGGTGAGCAACCACAGCTCAGTAGGGATCAAGTCTCCCCAACCCTTCCCATGCTCCTAGCGGCTACATGCATGTGCACCGGTGTAGTGACGTGTTACAACAATCTCAACAAGCAATATCAAACCACCTCAGTAGTCACAATTATCCACCACACAAAACACAAGTGATTTAACCGCCTCTTCAGGCCAAGTTATTTAACCGCCTCTTCAGGCCAAGTGATTTAACCGCCTCTTCAGGCCACTGGTTTAACCGCCTCTTAGGCAAAGTAGTTTAACCGCCTCTTCAGGCCAGATACCACAGTCAGGCACACAACTTAACAATATTGCACACAGCACAGTCCACATTGTAGTCATACCCAAGGCATTCCAAGAATATTCAGAGTTGCAGAGTTCACATAATCATGTTAAGCACACCTTCACACATGTCAACAAATGCAACTAGTGCCCTAATGCCAATGTATGCAAATCCTACCACAAGACTGGACTACCCTAAGTACACCTTGGAGGCTCAAAGAGGACCATGTTGATCAGGCATGTCCCTCCAGGCTCCTCCAAAGGACTCAAGATAACCAGGTCCGCCCACTACCCTAGGCCAACTAGACCATGCTCTGATACCATATTGTCACGCCCGGATTTCCAACCCGAGGAAACCGGCACGTGACTCCCCTTTTTACCCACACGGAGGGCAAAGGGGTTAGGATACAAACCAAGAATTTTTCATTTCAAACATCCACAACACATTCAAGAAAGTAATGTTCATAAAAATAATCCAAACCAGTTTATTACAACAGAATTCTTTCCAATCCCATCCCCACTGGGGTTACATCAGTTCCCATAAAAGAAAACAACATAAATGGAAGAGAGTAAAATGGATAAGGTCTTCCACCTTGGTGTATCCACCTAACGCCTGTAAGTCCCTGGAAAACAAGCAAACACAGTAGGAGGGGTGAGCAACCACAGCTCAGTAGGGATCAAGTCTCCCCAACCCTTCCCATGCTCCTAGCGGCTACATGCATGTGCACAGGTGTAGTGACGTGTTACAACAATCTCAACAAGCAATATCAAACCACCTCAGTAGTCACAATTATCCACCACACAAAACACAAGTGATTTAACCGCCTCTTCAGGCCAAGTTATTTAACCGCCTCTTCAGGCCAAGTGATTTAACCGCCTCTTCAGGCCCCCTGGTTTAACCGCCTCTTAGGCAAAGTAGTTTAACCGCCTCTTCAGGCCAGATACCACGATCAGGCACACAACTTACACCACAGTCACACAAACATAAAACCAAACACTTGGTGTGCACCCGCTCACCAGTGCACAAACCCAGCCATTCAGGCAATAGAACACACACCCAGCATACATACATACACTAAATCACAAGTCCAGCCACACAGGCATATTATCAAACACGTAACATGCCACTGAAGGCCAACATCCATATAGGAGATCACACCTATATGGATTACATATTTATATATAACAGTTATAACCAGAAATCTGCCCTGGAACCCTAGGACAGAGAAGGACTTAGGAAGAACAGAACCCCTACCTTAAAGCGAGATCTTCCTTGCTCCCGCGCCAAACGCCGTCCTCCCCACGCAAGATGCTCCAGGCAAACAACCAGCAACTCCCCTTCCCTCTCTCTCTCTAGCTCTCTCTCTCAGCAAGAAGCTGCAGCAAAGGAACACAAGAACCCTAAACTCAAACTCAAGCCCTCCTTATATAGACACCATCCACATCAAAACGACGTAGTTTTGATTAAGTAAACCCAGGATCAAAACGACGTAGTTTTGATCACACAAGTTAGCACCTTTCCGCACCCATATAGGCCAAAATACTCGAATTTCAACATGGTCCTTTGGAGAAAGATCATTAGAATGACAAAACCAAGGGAACCATGCAAAAATATGCTTGCACGCCAATTTGAACGCCAATTCCCCAATTGGCGTGCAGCTCCAAATGCACCCAAACTTTACCCCAAGTCTCCTTGCATCTTGTAGAGGCCTGAGAAGCAAAAATATGCTTGCACGTGAAATGGGTGAATTCACGTGCAGCTCCAAATGCTCTGAAATTTCTGTGGTAGATAGAGGACCTCATTCTAAGAAACTTTTGTTCTTGCACGCCAATTGTTTGAGGCCATCTACTAGGTCAAAAGTGAGCTCCAAGATCAGCCAAAACAGCTTAAAACCGCCTAGAACGCATAACATCTTCCTAGGGCATAAATGTACGCTATCGCTTGACACATGCACCTCTCAAAAGTCCCCTCTTGGGCTCATCTCTTACCTTAAACTTGTGTACCAACATCCAAGGTGTTTGTGGTTAACTCCTTACACACGGGTTACACACGGGTCATTACAATAATGGACAAAAGAACATTATTCCAAACATACCTGTCAAAGCATCTTTTAAAGCAGGTATCCAATGATGCCTTTTACTACGTCACCCCACAAAGAGCATCCAAAGAAGACATTACCATAAGAAGAATCCAAAGTAAGATTCGCTCTTGAGGTAAGATTCGCTTCCAAGGTACATTTTCTTATTACAAATCTTATTTTACTTATAAAATAAATTTAATTGGATTCACCATTCACATATATTATTATAAAAATAAATTCATAATATTTTTCCAAAAGAATAATCATTACATACCTTGCTTTTACTCTCAAATTTACGTTTCTAAATTCAAAAGCTACATGATTATTTTATCTCTTCACTATGATTTTCTGCCTCGTAATAATCATTTTTCTCTTTCCGCAATATATAATTTTTCTATAAATGACAAAAGTGCGTCCCTACAAAAATGTCAATCCAACACTTTTCACCATCATATTATTAAATTATTTAATAAAAGAATTCCTCGTCGGGTGCATCCAATCAAATATCTCCATTATTACAAACAAATAACCCTAAATAATTTATGCAAAAGATTCCATTACCAAAGCATTCACAAGACGAAAGACAAAATGTCTTTCAAAGTAACGATTCCTTGTAGGCTATTCAATAATCCTTGCGAGGAATCAAGGCTCGTTTCCAAAGGCAGCATCCAATAATAATATCCCAAAAATTACATCAAAGTGGAGAATCCAAGGCCGAATTATTGACCACCGATGCTACCAAGGTATGATTCCTCCGCTCTATAAATTGATGAAGTCCAAGGACTCGTCATTCCAACCTTACTCCCACCATTACTCACATTCTCCCTCTTCCATTCTTAAAAGTCTTCTTGCTTCCTATATTCCCATGGGTCGAAAAATCTACAAGCTCCGATCTTCAAAAAACCAACATGCAAATTGCAAACCATGCTTTATTGATCTCACAATTTCCCCTACGCATGAGTTTGTTCCTCCATCCGAGCCTCATATCCAAACACAACCTCCTTCTCCCCATAATAATGAAATCCCGGATGCCAATTCATCAAATATGCCTGGGGACGAACCAATGAAAGGTCCAAATCTTTCTTCCCCTCATTATATCCCATCTCCCGATATCAAACACAATTCCCCCCAATCCTTGTCTATACAAAGATCAAAAGATGAAGGAGCCAATGACCACTTCTCCATCTCCTTATCATCTCCCCCCATATGCACATCAGAATGCCTATGCCTCCAACAATGGTATCCTCATTCGCTCTAATGGTGTTCTTTCTTTTATCAACAAATCCACCAATAAAAGAACCAAACTTATCCCCTCCCCTCCATCCAAGGTGAAGACCCAGTCAAATTCACCAAAGACCTTCTCCTTATCCCCGATTCAGCATATTTCATCCCTTGAACCCTCTGCTGAAGCCTGGCATATATCATCTCCAGAAACATCTCCAAAGAAACAACCCATGGAGCCTCCTGTGCCTTTTACCACATATAATCCATTTACAAAGGAATTCTTACCCTATTGGACAATTCCCGGAACCTTTTATCCAGGTAGGAACTTCGAATGACAATAACCCTTCTCAAACTCTACCAAAAATTATCTCTCCACCCAAAGAAAACCACATTCCATCTCATGATCCTTACCTTCCTTACTATCTCCATGAAAACTCGTCCAAACCAACATATTTATGCCGCCAACACCTCGGATAATAAATCCCCTTGCCAAACTTATCCAAGGTTTTTCCAACCTCCTATATATTCTACCAACTCACCACCTTCTCTTCCATCCTGGCATTTTTCCTCCTGAATCCTTCCCCATATGCCCTTAAAATTTCCCGTTTTAAGGATTCTATTGCAAAACAATATTCCAACAACCCCATCTTCAAAGCCCAACAATCCTTTGCCTTGTTCCAAGTCGACCAGGCTAAATCTGAAAATGAAATGTTCCAAATTATTCAAGCCCAAAAAGCCTTTAGCCAATATCAACTTGCAATTTGTCAAATCAAAGAGGAATATTTACAAATTCAACATCAATTCCTCTATCCTCATACCGGACGTTAACCATCCACACCAAAACCGTGTATAGTCGGTCGAATGACTATACCTTATTAAGCTCAAACGGTGCTTAATGAGCATTCATCAAATCCGTTGATCGCTGTGGATTTGCGAAAAATCCAATATAGGCCCACTCCCAACGGCCTCCAAAGATAATCCAGGATGAAGGCTCATTCCCAACGGCCCATCCAAATTATAGGTCCAACTTTATTAGGCCCGATCCCAGTGGCCCATCAAGACTCGGCCCAAAGTTCCTCTATAATACTTGGCTCCAGGCCAAAATCAACCAAATGAAGGCCCAAAGCCCATGCCAAAAGGAAGCCCATGACTATATGGCTCATGTTGCAGTCACAAGCCCAAGAGAGTCCATTCCCGAAGGCCCATGATGCTCAAGCCCAAGTCCGTGTTTTCATTTCTTGTTCAAAGCCCACGTGGCAATTAAAAAAAAAAAAAAAAAGAGAAGTCAAATTCCAATTGTACCCTTTGTTTTCTAGAAGCCTCCTCCCTCGGCTATTTAAGGAGACATCCTCCTCCATCCTCCAGAGCCTTTTTCATGGATAGGTTTTAGAGACAAGTTTTTAGATCATAGAGAGGGAGGCTCTCCCTTCTCTCTAGACTCTCTCTCTCCTCTCTTCCAAAGGAAGATTGCTTCCCTTTGAAGCATCTTCCACAAGTGTATGAAGGAAGCTTCTCTCCTGAAGCTCCTCTCTCCTGCCTTCTTCTTTTCTTTCAAAAGTGATATACAAATGGTAACATGTTTACAAAATTATTAATGGAGTAGTTGTTCTTGTTCTTCCTCCCTAACCCCCGGATACTTATCCAGTAAGTATGTAAGTTATATATATATATATATTTGTATATATGTATAAGTATGTATCTCTTCTTCTCCCCTCTCTCTTATATATATATATGTTTATGTGTGTGTTAACATATAAATATATGTATATGTTTCCATACTGTTAACCAATACGGTATCCTAAACCAATATGGTAGTTTATGCTCCAATACGGTTTAGATCCAACAAGGTTTCAGTTGTGGAGAATGAATACATATATGTATATGTATGTAGGTTTTACTTGTATTTCCATATTGTTAATCAATACGGTGTCTAGAACCAATACGGAGAAATCCAATACGGATCTAGATTACCAATACGATTACAATCGTGGAGGTTATGATATAATAGTTGTATTTAAGTTTATATTAGTTATATTTATTATTTGTAAGTAATCTTTATTTATTTCCATTCTTTTTTGTCATTATGTTATTTGTCATTATTAGTTTACTTTATGTCATTGTCTACTTTTATTAAAGTCTTGTATAATTAGTGCCCTTTACGTTATGTACTTTTCTGTGTTTACTTTATGTCAATGTCACTTTTGTTAAAGTCTTTTGTAATCAATTTGTTACGTCTTATTAGTCTTTATGTGGGTCCCATAGTTATCCTTGTTGGTTCCATGTTCGTTTTAAGTCCATATCGTGCCTAGTAGCTTAGGCGACCTTCTATCATCACCCATCCCGATTCTAAAAATAACGCTACCTTGAAAATAACCCACGCTTCCCTTTACACCCCCCAATGGTATCAGAGCCTGTCGATCGTAGGTGTGGTAGAGTAAGGTGTTAGATCCAAGGAAGTAAGTCCCGTTGAAGCCGATGGATAGGCGTGTTTGGGCAGTAATACCTTGAGTTAAGCCAACGGTTACCGGCCTGACCTTTTACTCTACACCATTGACCGTTTGACGTCTTCAATTACCTTCGCCATGATTGCTTTGAGGTCTATCTTTGGGCATGCAGCATTACTTTGAGGTCCTTAATTGGGCGTGTGGTATTGCTTTGAAGTCCTTAATTGGGCGTGCAGCAATAGTCTATTGTTTAGCTTTGAGGTCCTTTATTGGGCGTGCAGCTTACTAAGACTCCATCCACCACCGTGAATTATGATCAAGGTAAAGTTATTATAGTTTGGGTTATCACTTGCTTTGAGGTCCTTCATTGGGCGTGCAGCAGCCATCGTCACACACTTAAGTTACTGGATTTTGTGTTTATCTGTCTCTTTACTGTTGTGTCATATTGTGTTTAATATTGATTGTTTTTTTTTATTGTGTTCCACGTCCGTGTCTCACCTCTATAATTTTAAATTGTCTTTTATTATTATTGTGTTTACTTTTCTTTTACTTTTAAAAAAAAGTGTAATCATTACTTTACTTTTTAAAAAGTAGATTCTTTTCACTTTTTCTAAAAAGTATATTACTTTACTTTTACTTTTTTAAAGGTAGATTCCTTTATTGTAATTATTGCGTTAATTATGGTATTAAAAAACCCAAAAATATAATAAATTACTGGAACGGGTAAAGGGTAAGGGAGAAGATTTTCACTCATCATGTTTTCAACTCCTTGTCTTCCTACACTTTCAATTCCTTCTTCTTCATTTCCTAACAATACTTCAAAAATTTTACAAACTAATTTCAAAATTAAATTAAAAGAAATTTGTGAAGAAGCATATGATGAATTTTATGCAAATTATAATCTTTTCAAATGTACATGGTTTTTCAAAAATCTTTCAAACAAACTCTTTACAATTCTGGAAGAATATGATTCATTTATACAAACTTATGAACCTACACCTTTCTTTTTTGATTGGTTTCCAATTTATGCTTCAAAAAATTCTATCAAATATCCTTTTACATATAATCATATTTCTTATTCAAAAATCCAACCTCTTACAAACACTTTTAGTATAGACAAAAAATATTTACATCATGAATTCTATTCAATTGATAATAACGATAAACGTTTTTGGTTTTTTAAACATTTTCAAAATAATAAGCAAAAAATCCAGATAGAATTTTATTCGTATCTTAATTCAAAACAAATTCAATATATATAACCCAAATTCAATATATATATATATATATTGCAGCTTAACTGATCTAATATAATGGATATTAATTTGTGGTTGTCAGTATTATCTGGACATTAGAAGAATTTTATGTGACCTAACACTAATAGTTATTTTGTATATATGTACATATACTTGTGGTGTGTTATTACCAGTTTGATGACCTGAATGTTTGTAATGTTGTAGTATTGTATATTAATTTTTGTGGAATGTTTTTGGCTGACTTTATGTGTGGGAATGGTCATGAAATTAGTTGGGTAACCGTGGGTCCCACATAGGGCTGGCAAGAGGCCACAGGTCCCCTATGTGGCTGGTAACCTAGGTCCCATATGTGGTAGGTTATCGTCAGGGACACCACAAGTCCCACATATGGCCGTCTGGTGGTAATCTAAATTCCTGGTGTGGGTAGCAGGCATTTCGTGGATGGTTGAATTTCGATGCGAGCCATTTATGACTAACATGTGATGTGATGTCTTACTTTGTGGTTTAAATGAAATTTAATTGTAATAGAATGTGACATTACACTAGCACAAGTACACACTTGTTCTTATAGTCCTAGGAATTTAGGTAATAGGATAATGGAGATGAGGATCACCTACGGGCACACGTGCTCATCCTAATTTATTTATATTTTCTACAGGTTGTAGAGAATAGCTGTTGGAGCCATATAGCGAGTTGGACGAGACATCTTTATGTTGGATTTCTCATAGACCTTGTTATTTATTTAATTAATTTATTTTCCGGACTTGGGTCCGTGGCAATTGAATGAACCAAATTAGTGGTACTATTTTGTGAGCTGTCTAGTGTGCTGGACATTTGTGTGGATTGATTGAATTGGTATACCCATCTATTAAATTTTGAATTTATCACATAGTGTACAGATCTATCCCTGCTGTAGTTTTGTACAGGTTTGGACCTATCATCAACCCCACGACTCCTGGAGTGGGCGTGGGGAAGTTGCGTTCCTAGTTCTGTGGGTTTTAGAATTTGGGGGCGTGACAGCTGTCCAAATATACGTGTATAATCATACATTAGCTAGGGGTATTCCTATATATTCTCACATGTTATGAAGCTAAGAAAAATAATTTATTAAAAATATTATCATGCTATAAATCCAAAATAGCTTTCACGGACCCTCGTCCGAATATTCAAATAATAAAACCAATTATGTTTTATAAAATCCATAAACCAAATTAAAACAAAATTTGAAACAAATAACGATTAGCTTCAGACCGGCCTCTAGTGAATGAGTCGATACCTATAACATGTCAACAAAGTAGGGGTGAGCACAAATGCTCAGTAGGTAATCCACATCTCCCCACCATCCTAAAACATGAAATCCTAAGTTTACATGACCGGTGTATGTTTATGTCAGTGTAGTATCCTATTCTATCACAGAAAGCTTACATTAAAACATAAATATGACATCACACTCATTACATTTCATTCATTAAAGATTCACACTGGACAATCTAACTATCCACGGGATTCCCGCAACCAACTCCAAGGATCTTAGTCACTACCGAATAGCCATATATGGGACCTGCTGTGTCCCTAACGACAACCTGCCACATGAGACCTGGATTAACCAGTCATATAAGAGACCTGTGGCCTTTTGTCAGCCCTATATGGGACCCGCGGTTAACCCAACTAACCACACCACCCAATCCACACATAATCAATAATAGTAATTTCAATTAATTATTATTTAATACAATAGCTTTACAAAACATTTAAATTGCGAAACCAACAAATAACATCCCACAACGACAATGAAATTACCAAACCGATAATAACAATCCAATAGTATTTATTAACTAAACTAACCAATTGAAGCTCGGATAATATTTAAATTGTAAACTATCATTATTAAGCCCTAGTAATATCTATTTATTTAGTTATTCTTTATTATTATTTTTTAAAGGATATTAATTTAATAATATTACCTTACAAATAATATTATAATGACAATCAATAATAACAAGCCCAACAGTATTTAACATGCCGGACATTATTAAACACAATAATATTTTTAAAACGTTTAACTATTAACATCAAGCTACAGAAAATAATTATTTCTAATATCAAATTATCAATGCCACCAACAATATTTATAATTTCAAACTAATAATATTAATTCACTACAACATTTATAATGCCAAACAAACATTTTAATTAACTAATAAGTTATAAGTACTACACTCTCAAATAATCTTACCCGCGTCCAAAACCGATCATAGTGAGGTAATTTATAATGATTAATGCTATCGGCTACATGGAAAACGTTGGGTATATAGTATATGAGGAACATTATTTTGTCTACTAGCAGCCTCCAAACAATCCAAATACACCGTCGGTCCAAATACGTTAAAAACGTGAACCAACTGAGCTTGGCCGTTTTTGACCACCCCCAATTAATCCATTCAGGCAATCTACAAAAACGTTGAAAAAGGATGGCGGGAAAATTTCAGCGACCGGCAGACCAAATCAAGATAAATTAATAATGATGATCTTCAGTTTTAACTGGATACATACATTGGGGACTATCCTTCAGCATTACGTTTTATATACCTATTACATCTTTTCTCTTTTTTTGAGGGGGTTTCAAAGCTCCCCTATGACGAATTTAAGGATTAGGAAGGGATGGAAGGCACTGAATAAAATTTTCCACCCATCAAGTTTGAACACTTATTTCGACTCTGAAAAAAGGTGAGGGTCGGTCTGGTAGTACACAATCTCTCCCTCGTCACTGACATAATGGTCATGCTTTAAGCTCTTGATCAAGTCCCCGATCAGGTGAAATGGAATAGGCCCTGATTTCTTTGGTTCCCGGTAGTATTCCCCAAGAACTGGCCTTGCTGCCTCCGTCTACATCGTTACAATGGTATGTGAAATGGTAGACAATTAGAAGGAAACAAAATGGAAAGGAAGAGATATACATATACTTTATTTATTTGAAGGAAGAGAGTGGATACTCACTGCTTCTATGAGGTGGTAGTGAGGAATCTGAGGGAAGAGATGGTGTATGACATGGGTTCCAATATCATGGTGGATGTTGTTAATCCATCCATAATCACGATCAAGCGTGGTGAGTCCACCTCTTAGATAACTCCACTCCTGCAAATAATAATAATAATAAATAAAAAGTCAAAACTGTGTGATTGAGCGCTTGAAATACAAAACAAAAACAAAAGCAAAGTAAAGAAAATAAACCTTCCCTAAAGTTTCAATCGAGGAAAGAAACTTCATAGAAATTACTCACCAATCTGAGACCAAAATTTTCACTTCCTACGGATGAGCTAGAAAGACACATACTGGGTTGTTGCTAAAGGCATAAAATCACAAATTTCCACCATTAACTTTTCTGTCCCTTGTTGCAAGTTCCAATACTGAATCCCCGCAACAATTAAAGATTGGAACCCGGTTTCCTTCTTATTTCATTCCAGCCCCAAGTGAATTTAGAATCAAAAATCAACCATTGAAGAGCTCTATATCTATTACATTGTATGTGTACGCGACAAACATTATGTACAGGAAAGAAAAGTAATAAAAGAGAAAAGTGTAGGAAAGAATGACGCCATACCTTCCCACGGTACCAAGGAAGTCCTTCTTGACCATGGTGGTGCAAGTAAGTCACTAAATCCAACCACATAACAAATATCTGAAATAGCAACCAAGCATGCAAGAATTAAGAAACTCACTTCTGAGTTGTAGAAATTTATTTTCTACATATTTTGATCCTTTAAATTTTGGAGGAAAAAAAAATAGATATTGAGAAGAGATGTAACATACCCAATAAGGAACCCCATATAATTTTAGTACTTGCAGAGGACCCATGACAAAGCACAGCCCTATGAGAAAGGAAACCATTGTGGTCCAACAAAAAGTTGAGGTGATAACATCCTTCTTCTCACTGGGAACAAACAAGTCGCTTTTTGGGTGGAAATGTGAACCACTCTTCCCAGGCGTCCGAACCCACTAAAAAGTGATAATTATCAGCCACTAGTTTCAAACACCAAGGCTCAAATTTGATTAACAAGAAAAACAAGAGTACCAGATAAATAGGATATGCAAGCATCGGAAAAGGTGCTATAAACCGCAAAATCTTTGTGACCTTATCCAAACTCCTGAAGAGTTTCTCTGGTAACTGCGAGGAAAATGGGGGGGAGATAGTTTCAGATTTAAATGGAGAAACAGTTAAATAAATTAGCAAACGCCATGACCTTGACACAGAAGCTCACAGGTCATTGAAAGAGAAAACAACTATCCTTTGCTGGCTAAATAAGCAAAACAAAACCCAAAAATAAAAAAAACACAATTTTTCCTGGGTAAAAGAGAAAACAGTTTTCTTTCATGGGGTATTAAAATAACAACAATCTTTGCAGGGCAAAAGAGAAGATGATTTACTGGATGCCATGACTCATCCTTCTCAACATGACCATGGTTCTGATGATGAGTTCGGTGACTGATCCTCCTGTAAATTTCCTAAAAAAGTCAGCCTTTCAGGGAAAAAAAATACATGTACATGTGTCATGTGTGGGTAAACAAAAGCGCGTTTGAACCCAAAATATTTCAGATAGCTTGAATTGCATATGATGAAGCACAAAAATTCCATTAAACACTAAGCGCAAAGATTATTCAAAAGATTTACCATCCATGATAAGGCACAAGAATTGATGAGTGAAGAAAATGCCCCACGACGCTGTTCAACTTGGGATTGATAGAAAAGCTCCCATGACCACTGCAAAATCAAAATAAAAAATAAATTAGGAAAACAGAACATGCAAAAGCCCGGAGCGGGAGAGAGAGAGAGAGAGAGACGGAGGGAGAGAGAGGGGTGCGGGGTTGGTGAGATTGAAGATTTACCAATCATGGCCAAGAACAAAGAGAGCCCAGAACATGGTTCCCTGAGCAGCCCAATAGAGAGGCCAAACTAGCCAGTTGTCTAAGTAAGCAGCTCCGACAGCTAACCCCAGAACCACAACAACATCCCTCACGACGTAGCTCATGGACCGCCACGTATCCTTGACCCAGCAATGTCTCGGAATAGCCGCTCGAATGTCGGCCAAATTAAATCGCGGCGGTGCCCCGGGGTCGAAACGGGACCCATTGACACCGCCTCCGCCACTGTCGCTTACGTTCTCGCCGCCCACGCTCTCTTCCTCAACCGTCGTGACCCTGTACGGAGCGCTGACTTTCAGGCTCCAACAATTCCTGAGCCTAGAAAACGAGGAACTCAGATCCGCCGTTGCTCCTTCGAATCTGAGGCAGCTGTCCGGATTGCGGATAGTAGGGCTGGAGACGCATCGGGTTTTGGGCTGAGGCGAAATTCGAGGGAGTGGTCTGATGCCGCATTGCGACAGGACCATGTTAGCCATTGGAGGAGACCCACACACACAACACAGTAGGGTTTGTGATGGGTCTCCCAATTAATTGCTTCTGTGCTGCTAGATTGAATTCGATTTTTTTTTTTATAATTATTAGAGAGAGAATGTGTAAGCGCAGATGACAAAGAGAGAGAGAGAGAAAGAGACAGGGAGAGGAAGAGGGAGAGAAAGGGAAAAATGGTTGGAATTTGGTACTCCACAAATTGAGAAGCGTAGACTTTGAATGCAGGAATGAAGAGTCCCTGATAACGCGCCTCTATATAACAATCCCACGAACCGACCACCACCACCACCCCACCCTCGCTTTTCTTCCCACATGCATTGAACGCTTTGCGTTAGCCGCCGGCCTTTTGCATTTTCTTTTTTCATTTTTTATAATGTTTTTCATGTTTTTATTGAAAGCTGGTGAATAATTTATATAATATATCTCCACCAGTCTAGGGCATTTAATTTGTCTGGTATTCACATATAACAACCCCAAATAGTTTTCACAAATGCTCGCGTATTTACATTTGGCTCAAGGCTCAGCCACTAGCTTAAAAAGTCCATTTTATAAACATAGTTGCGACGGCAGCTCTGACAACAATGACGTCGATGAGAAGAATTATCAGTAAGTTCAAAATGCCAAGGCACGGCTGTGATGTGTTGTTCACGTTTGCGGTGCGGGCTTGTGTAGACCGATCAAAAGGGCAAGGTGAGGCTGTGATATGCCATCTATGCCTGCCCACTGCTAGAAATTCACAGGAATTTTCGCATAGGCTCAAAGAGAATTGAAGGAGGAGGCGAGAGGGATCTTCCTCCATTGAAGTCAAGACATAGGGAAAAAAAAATTCCCCTGGCCTCTCTATAAATACATAGGCAGTTTATTAAACCAGGGGACAGACATTACCCTGGTGATTGGTAAGAGGTAAAATGTATGGAAAAATTTTAAATGAAAACACGATGGAAGAAAAATATATTTTTTATAATATTATTTGATTGGTATAAAAAGGTATAATCGTATAGAAAAGTTACAAATTAATATTTTTTATTGTTTAGTGAAAAATTTAAAATAAATAAATTTAAATTACATAAATATCATTTTTAATCTTGATTATAACATATAAATAAATAAATATTTTTCTCATGTTTCGCCTCCCAAAGCTTGGATCGTTTCTTCCAATAAACAATTTCCTAGCAAACAATTCGGTTTTTTCTATACCAATTCGACTAGTATAGATCCAGCAGCACCAGTTCATTCGTCCCTTTCCCCGATCCCGATTTTGGCGGCGGCAAATCCAATTCTACCTGATTTAGCTAGGACGATAAACGTGACGAGAGGGAGGAGGGTGACCGGAGCCCAACTGGTTACCGGTGGCCGCGCCAGCAGACACTAGCTCTGCTCAGAGGTAGCTTGCTGCATGCTTGTCTCTTTTGATTCTTTGTCAGAAGAACCACTCACTTACTAGTATTATTTCTTCTTCTGTTTTTTTAAAAACTTGCATGAATCAAATCAAACTAGTCAAATTGCTTGATTTTGGATCCAATTTGAGATGTGAGTGTGAGCCTCACTGGTCCGATTCGCCATAGTTGGATGTTGGGAACCATAGGATTTGATAAAGCTGTCAATCATACTCTAAGTCTGGAGACTCGAAGATCAGAAGGTAGGAAGTTGAAGAGTCGAAGCTCGTAGAAGTGAAACTGTCACTAAGCATATTGACAAGAGACCCGTAGACTCGTAGAGTCTAGAGGCTCGAAGCAAGTAAGTGACAGGTAAATACGCGACTCATAGATCTACAAGGTTGAAGGTCGTAGAGTCGAAGTTCAGAAATGCATAAGTCACTGCACTCAAAGACATACTCGTAGAGTCAAAGAATCTCAGGAGAAGTGACTGAACATTAATCGACTCAAAGACTCGAAGCCCGTAACATTGAGAGTCCTCATATATGGCTAAGATAATTAACGGAACCTAATGTGCTGCTAAGACTCGAAGACTCATAGGGTCTTAGAGTTGAAGTCATAAATATGGTTAAGAATCAAAATGGAGACTCATATACTCTAAGGTCAAAGAGTCCATGCAATATAAACTGGCAAACGAAAAGATAACTGTAACTCGTAGACTCGTAGGGTCGTAGACTCAAAGAGTCGTAGAACTAGACAGTTAACTCAAAGAAATTGTCAGAAAACTTAGTCTCAAAGATCTTGAGGTTGAGAGTTAGTAGTAGAGTTAAAGACTCGAAGAATACGGAAACTTAGTCAATAAGCAAACGGTGAAACTTAGTCAATAAGCAAACGTTCATCTGTAGATGTTGGTTGTACAGTAAGCCTGTGCTATTCTGAGCAGTTGAGCGCATTTAATGTCGCATTAATTACTACCAACCAACATCTGCTGGATGAACGGCCAAGATCAATCGAACCAGCATGGGCATGCAAATACGTAGTATGGGTAACAGATCTGCCAAATCAGAACCGATCGCCCATCCTCCGTACTTTCGCATTTTCAATGGTGGGAAGTCAGACTGTCGAGATTGACGATAAGACGCACGAGCACTTTAAACTTAAAATATATCTCTCACACACTGAACGAAAAAAAAAATGAGTTAACCTCTATCTCAAAAAGCATGGAACTCATGGAATATAATATATAAGATTCTGACATACATTAAAGAATCAACTTTTGAGAATCAGCTTGAGAGTTCCAACACTAGAGAGAGATACTCTGAGAGACATTGACCAAATGTTGTGCTCCGTGTTGAAGGAAGAACAAGAACAATCTACTCATACACAAATTAATCTCTTGTTTTGTCTACGATTCAGCCACACCTTTGTGTCTGATTCCAGTGTTGTTCGTTCACAATCCAAATCTATCATAGAACATTCCAAACGGAATCAATCAGTTCATATTGACATCCGTAGGAATATTCACTTCGTTCACATCTGAGAACTGTTACCGCTTTAATAATTACTCTACTCTCAGATTTGTTTGATAGCTAATAATCACTTCTACTCCATATTGTCATATTCTCCATAAATACTCATCGTCGTTGTCTATAGAAGACATTAAACCAGCTAACAGTCTAAGCTTCCGCGAAGAAAGTCTATTCATTCCCCCTCTAGACTCACCTTTGGGACCTACATTGGAGACACCCTAAATCGACAGAAGTGATGCTTGGGCTTAATCATGAAAAAGAAGAGTATTTTCAGAATCAAATAATACTGTAGTTTTACTGTATATAATTTTGCCATTTGATATGTAATAAAAATATAGTCGTTATCTATTACTTTTTCATGGTTACTGTTTATTTTCTACTCCATCCAAACAAGAGAAAATTCATTTTCTCTGCCTTTTCCATATCTGATCAGATTTTCCATAGAAAATCCACACTTACCAAACAAAGGGTACATGAATTATTGATTTATAGGTTATGACCCTAAATAGAGGTTAATTATTAATTTTTGAGGTTTATTAATTCCAGGTCGGCCCTCGTTTTGGAGAATAGTTAGTTTGTTATATGAGTATACTTATAAAATTTGACTGGTTTAATTTTTTGTTTAAATTTTTTGTCTTTTAATTAAATAAAACTAAATTCCCATTTAGATTTTTCTTGTGCCTTGTTTTTGGTAATATTGTGAAAAATAGCACATCCGGATTCAATGATCTATTATAGTTTATTGAGTCGACCAATGCATAGTCATTTGTTGGATCTTTGAGTTAACTTAGATAGATTATAGCTTAGGTAAAACCTTCAGAGCTAAAAGGTGTTTAAATCAATTAAATATTAGATCTATCGATACTCTTATCGAATCTATATTGTCACCATACAAGTTATTCAATGATACATTTTAAAGCTTATTTGTCCGAAGATGGTGCAATGCTTACAAGACTATAATAGTTTACTCGAGCATGCGGAAGAGATTCGAAGAGACTAAGAACATAATGTAATGACCCGTGTTTTAAGATGTGGAGTTAGTCACAGTTTTGCCTATTGGGGTGGCAAATTGTTGGGTTTTAGGGAGTCTTATTCCCACACACATTGGCTTGAACACTTTGTATGATGATGGGCAAGCTTAAGGTAAGAGATGAGCCCAAGAGGGAACCTTTAGGGGGTGCACATGACAATGGCTTGTCACGGGTAGTGGTGTTTTTGCATGGGAGCTTTCTAGAAGTTATTCTAAGTTTTGTGGCAAAATCTTAGGGCATTCGGAGCTTGCACGTGACAATGGCTTTTATCACATGCAGCCATGTTTTTGCACCATCACCTTGGTTTTGTTATTCTAATAATCTTTTCCTAAAGGGACATGTTTGAATTATGGGTATTTTGTCATGTGTGGATGCGGGAAGGTTGTAACATGTTTTAATCAAAACTATGTCATTTTGATGATGAAGTTAACTTAATCAAACTACGTCGTTTTGATGTTGTGGTGTCTATATGAGGAGGTGGAGACCTCTTGTGTTGGGGTTTTAGGGTTCATCTGCCGCAGCCGTCGCATAGAGAGAGAGAGAGAAAGGGAGATTAGAAGAGAGAGCTCTTGATCGTGGCTGCCGTGGTTGGACGGCGTTTGGCGTGGAAGCAAGAGCGTGAAGGATCCTTCTGAGGTAGGGGTTCTATCTCTTTTAGTACCCATTTCGGGGTTAGGCCCTGTGGTGGCTGATTTGTAGAGTATTGTCGTTGTTGTTATAATATATATATGTAAATCCATATAGGTGTGATCTTCTATATGGATGTTGGCCTTCAATGGCATGTTTCGTTTGATTCTGACGTTGAGTCCGGGGTATGGGAACTCTCGGGGTTCGTTGTGGGGCAGTGGGCTTTTAGAGGCCATTGGGATGTCTGTGGTTCGTTAGGCTCCGTTCCGCTGTAGGATCACGTGGGAAACCTTGGGGTTTCTGGGTGGGGGGAATATACTTGATATAATGATTGTTGATCCAGATGCATATGTTGGAAATATAGGATTTGATGAAGCTGCCAAAATATAGTCTAAGTCTTGAGACTCAAAGATCCGAAGGTCGTAGGGTCGAAGAGTCATAGTTCGTAGAAGTAAAACTGTCACAGGACATATTGGCGAGAGGCTCGTAGACTCGTAGGGTCTGGAGACTCGAAGCATATTTGTGACAGAACACATTGCGACTCATAGATCCCAAGTCGAAGGTCGTAGAGTCGCAGTACGAAAAAGAGAGCGTTATTGTAAGCGACGATTCAATTTAGAGACTCGTAGAGTTGAAGAATTCTAAAAGAACAGTAACCAAACTTAAATAACTCGAAGACTCGAAGCCTGTAGAACTGTAGAGTCCCTAGAGCGCTTATATCACTTAATAGAACTTAAAGTACCGCTAGACTCGTAGACTTAAGGGTCGTAGAGTCGTAGCCTTAAAACACTATTAAGAAAACAGGACTCGCACACTCGTAGGTCGAAGGTCGAAGAGTCGAAGCCAAAAAGACTGACCAACTTAAATGAATCTGTAACTCGAGAGTCGTAGAATCGTAGACTCAAGGGATACAGGTATGTTAAAGAACTTGTTAGACATATCATAGACTCGAAGATCATAAAGGCAGAGAGTTACAGCTGAAGGGTCATAGCCTTAAAGTCGAAAACTCGTAAAAATGAAAACTCAGTGCATACGCAATCGCGAAAGGCTAAGGAAGAAATATAAAGTCTAAGACTCGTAGAGTCGAAGAGTTTCAAGGTCAAATACTCGCAGAGTCGAAAAACCTCTTAGTCAAGTAAAATATACTTGAGAAACCCGAGGGTTGTAGATCCATGAGCTAGGGTCGAAGACTCGCGTTGTAACAACGGGTAGATTAGGCGCACTTCAAAGAAGTCACTCTAAAAGCCATTAGGACAGTCATAGACTCGCAGAGTTGCTGACTTTTAATTAATAGCGTGACACAACAGACTTAATCTAACTTGAACTCTAGCCTCGAAAGCTCGAAGATATGTGAGTTGTAGACTGCAGATACCAACATTGTAAAGCCTAAAGTAAACTTCCGTAACCTCAATGGGCTCTAACCGAAATCGTCAAGTCGTCAAACCTACGAGGCACCCGCCTTCAAGACATACTTAAAACCCTAAGTATACGTACTTAGCGATATCTTCAGCTAGGGTTTGTATAGTAAACTTGCATCGTCTCGAACAGCTGGAGTGCAATTAATGCCACATTAATTGCGATAAACCACTTTCCATAGATAAACGGTCAAGATCAACTACGCAAGTATGGGCATGCAACAGCACAACATGGGCAACAGATCTGCAAATCAGAGCAAATCAACACATCCCCTGACATCCCGCATATCCAGGTGGCGGGAAGTCGATCTGTCGGATGGACAACTAGGCGCACAAAGAATCTAAACTTAAAATATATATCTCTCTCACACAAAATGACAAAAAGTAGAGTTAGCCTCTTTCTGAAAGAGCGTGGAATACACAGAACACAAGAATAAGGATTCTCACAAACATCAAGATCTATCTCTTGAAGAATCAAGAAGAGAGTTTGAACACTAGAGAGAGAGACTAAGAGAGAGAAAAAGAACTTCCAAGTGCTGTGCGCCGCGTTGAACCAAGATCAAGATCAAACTTTACGATCCATCATATACTCTTGTTCACCCAAGATTCAACACGATTATCTAGTCTACTCTCTGTGTTGTTTCCCACAATCCAAACTATCACAGTGCATTCCTGTGACATCTGAGATCTGTTTAACAAGGAGCATTTACTACATCTTAGATTTGTCTGATAGTTCATAACTCACATTATCACTCAAATTACTACTATCATCTTCTCCATAAATACTTCTAGCATAGTTATCCTTAGAAATACCACATACCAGCCAACAGTCTAGCTTCCGCGCACGAAGAAAGTCTATTCACCCCCCCCCCTCTAGACTCACTTTGGGAACTACAGCATGCTATGTGTTTGATTATATGCTTGTGTGGCTGAGATGCATGTTATGTGTTTGATTATATGCTTGTGTGGCTGAGATGTATGCTATGTGTTTAATTGTATGCCTGAGTGGCTGAGATGCATGCTATGTGTTTGATTGTATGTCTATGTGGCTGAGATGCATGCTATGTGTTTGATTGTATGTCTGTGTGGCTGAGATTGGAGCTTGTGTGGCTGGAGCCTTCGAGGCTAGTTATGGAGCCCAGTGGTTGTGGAAGCCCATGGCTAGTTATGGAGCCCGGTGGTCGTGGAAGCCCGTGGTCGGGTTATAGAGCCTAGTGGGTGTGGAAGCCCGTGGTCGGTTATGGAGCCTGGTGTGGTCGTGACAATGGTTGTACCTGATGATGTGGCTTGTTTTTATATAAATGTTAATTATGGCCTGTCTGTATAGTATTGCCATGACACTGCACTCGTGCACGTCAACATGTAGATGTTAGGAGCATGGGATGGGTTGGGGAGACATGATCCCTACTAAGTTGTGGTTCCTCACCCCTCTCGTTGTGTTTTGTTTACTTTTCAGGAACCTACAGGCGTTAGGTGGGAACACCAAGGTGCAAGACAGCTTCGCTTTATTGTTTTGATTAATATTATTTTGTGGTAATTTTTGTGGGACCTTTGTAACCCCAATGGGGAAATATTATAAGGGGAAATTTAATTGTAATAAAGGCATGTTTGGTTTGTAAACACCTATTGTCTGGTTTGTAATTGATTATTATGTTTTAATTTGAATAAAGATACATGGTTTGGTCTTCTGAATATCTATATGGGAGTTTGAGCCCTGTGTAGAGTTATTTTATCCCAACCCCTTGCCCACCTGGGTGGGTAAAGGGGAGTCACGTATCGGTTTTCTCGGGTTGGAAATTCGGGATGTGACAATATGGTATCGAGCATGGTCTAGTTGGCCTAGGGTAGTGGGCGGATCCTGGTTATCTTGAGTCCTTTGGAGGAGCCTGGAGGGATGTGCCTGATCAACATGGTCCTCTTTGAGCCTCTAAGTTGTACTTGGGGTAGTCCAGTCCTGTGGTAGGATTTGCATGCATTGGTATTAGGGCACTAGTTGCATTTGTTGTCTATATGTGATTGTGTGGATAACTGAGATAAAGCATGTGATAAGAAAATACGAGGAACGTGATTTAATCTGTGCAACTCTAATTTTGTGATAACTTGAGCTGTGTACTCGTGGAATTCTTGCTTGTGCAATGTGACTTAATGAGAACTGAAATGTGTGCAAAGTGTGTAAAGTTATGTGATAATTGAATTGATAAATGGGGTAGAGGTAGTGACATGCGATAGATTTTGAAACGCATTTTGACGATTGTCTTTCTTACTTCGTGTAATAAGAATGAATGTCACCGAGGAGAGCGACGCGCGCGTTTGGGGCAGTGGTTGATGAGTCATCTACCAATGAGGGACCAGGTGCGGGGCAACCCGCTGGAGGACATGTGATGTTGTTGGCACAACTACGAGAGGGCATCCGACAGGAAGTCCAAGAGCTAAGGGAGGGTATCCGGCAAGAGGATCGGGAGGAAGTGCGCCATGAGATGGCAGCACAGCAAGTGCCACCGCCACCACCACCACCAGTGGGGGAGTTACCCCGTGAGCATGAGAGTTCGCTAGGTGGCATATCGATTCGTGCAGAGGATGACGTGGTGATGAGGTTCCGAAAGGAACAACCTCCGAGGTTCAAGGGAGAAGTGGATCTCGTGGTGGCTGAGCATTGGTTGAGGCAGATCGAGCATGTATTTTCCTTTCTCCTACCCCGGGAGGAGGATAAGATGAGGCTGGCCATTAGGCAGCTAGAGAGGAATGCTTTGGAGTGGTGGCAGAGTGTCACGGGAAGCCATGCCATGCAGTTCATGCTATGAGAGGAGTTCTTACAGCTCTTCCACGATGAGTTCTTCCCCGAGTCATTGAGGTGGCAAAAGAGGGAGGAATTCGGCAGCTTGAGGTAGGGGTCGAAGATAGTGCCCGAGTATGAGCGAGAGTTTCGGAGCTTGAGTAGATTTGCTCTTGAGATTGTGGCAAAGGAGGACCTGAAGGCCCACAAGTTCACCTTGGGTCTCAGTGTAATGACCCGTATTTTGGGATGTGAGGAGTTACTCTCAGTTTTTCCTTTTTGGGTGGAAATTGTTGGGTTTTAGGAGTTTTATTTTCACACACTTTGGCTAAATCATCTTGTATGTTGATGAGCAAGCAACAGGCAAAGTTTGAGCACAATAGGGAGTGCCCGTGAGAATGCACGTGAGAATGGATTTTCACGTGCGGTGATATTTTTGCATGGGAGCCTTCCTGATGTTGTTCTAAGGCTTATGGTAAATCCTAGAGCATTTGGAGGTGCCCGTGAGAAAGGCCTTTCTCACATGCAGCCTCCATTACCCTTGTTTTGTTGTTCTGATACGCTTTTGCTAAAGGATCATGGTGAAATTATGAGTGTTTTGTCCTGTGTGGTTGCAAAAAGTTGTAGTCTGTCATTAAAACTACGTCGTTTTGATGCTGGGATCCATTTAATCAAAACGACATCGTTTTGGGGTGTGGAGGTGTCTATACAAAGAGGTGAAGGCTCCTTGTTTTAGGTTTAGGGTTCCCTTCAGCCGCTGCAGCCGTCGCAAAGAGAGAGAGAGAGAGAGAGAGAGAGAGAGAGAGAGAGAGAGAGAGAGAAAAAAAAGGAAGAAGAGCTTCGGTCGTGGTTCGTTGCGGTGGTGTTTCTGTGGGCGGACGGCGTTCGGCGTGGAGGCTAAGGCGTGAAGGAATCTGTTGAGGTAGGGGTTCTATCTTTCCTAGTTTGTCCTGGAATTAGGCCCTATGTAGATGTTTTGCAGAGTTTCTATTGTTGTTGCTATAATATTTATATGTAAATTCATATAGATGTGACCTCCTATATGAATGTTGGCCTTCAATGGCGTCTTGGTGTGATTCTGACGTTGGGTGGGCAGTGCATGTTAAATGTTCGATAAAATGCCTGTGTGAATATGTCTGTGTGAATGTGCCTAGTACGTGTTTGATAATAAGCCGGTATGGCTGGATTTGTGAGGTTGTAAAGGTGTGCATGCTAAGTGTTTGGTTTTATGCCTGAGTGGCTATGTGTACTGTGTTTTGTGAAACTCAATGGCTGTGGAAGCCCGGGACTGCTCTTGGAACCCGGTGGTTGTGGAAGCCCGGGACTGCTCTTGGAACCCGGTGGTTGTGGAAACCCGGGATTGTTCATGTGTTAGGCTGTGTGGCCGTGGAAATGATTGTATTTGCTGATGTGGCTTGTTATTATACTTGTTGAAATAATTGTATCACGACATCGCACTTGTACACATGACATGTAATCGCTAGGAGCAGGGGATGGGTTGGGGAGACATGATCCCTACCGAGCTGTGGTTGCTCACCCCTCCTACTGTGTTTGGTTTTTCTACATGGACCTACAGGCGTTAGGCGGAACACCCGCGGAAGGCAGTTATATTTTCTGGCCTTGCTTATTATTATTTGAGTGTTGTTGTTTTTGTGTAAGCTTTGTAACCCCAATGGGGAGATATTGTAATGAGGAGTTTTATGTAATAAAAGCATATTTGGGCACGTTTGTATGTTTGGACTTAATAAATATATGATTTTATCTCTCTGAATATAAAATGTGAAGTGTATGGTATCCTGTGTGGGCATGTTGTATTCTACCCCCTTTATCCAACCTCAGGTAAAGGGAAGGTCACGTTCCGGTCTCCTCGGGTTGGATGTCCGGGGTGTGACAATATGGTATCAGAGCATGGTCTAGTTGGCCTAGGGTAGTGGGCGGACTTGGTTATCTTGAGTCCTCTGGAGGAGCCTGGAGGGACATGCCTGATCAACATGGTCCTCTTTGAGCCTCTAAGGTGTACTTGTGGTAGTCCAGTTTTGTGGTAGGGTTTGCATGCAAGGGCATTAGGGCACTAGTTGCATTTGCTTATGTGTGTTTGTGTGGATTGAACTGTGATAATGTGAAATGTGGTTTTTCCTTGTTTATATGAGTTATGTACAATGTGGATTAAGGCAAAGAGTGTAATACTATGTGACAGTTGTGGTAGAATTGTTAAGTGGGGTAGAGGTAATGTCGCGCGATAGTTAGTGAATGCGATTTGACAAATATCTTTCTTACTTCGTGTAGTAAGAATGCCACCGAGGAGAGTGACACACGTGTCCGGGGCAGTGGCTGATGAGTCATCTGCCATGAGGGTCCGGGTGCGGGGCAGTTCGCTGGAGGACATGCGCTGTTGCTGGCGCAACTGTGAGAGGGCATCCGACTGGAAGTCCAGGAGTTGAGGGAAGGTATCTGGCAAGAAGTTCGGGAGGAGGTGCACCGTGAGATGGCGACACAGCAGGTGGTGCCACCACCACCGCCACCACTAGTGGAGGAGTTACCTCGTGAGTGTGTGAGTTCGCTGGGTGGCGAACCGATTCGTGCAGAGGATGATGTGGTGACACGATTCCGAAAGGAACAACCTCCAAGGTTCAAGGGAGAAGGGGACCCCATGGTAGCTGAGCAGTGGTTGAGATAGATCGAGCATGTGTTTTCCTTTCTCCTACCCCGGGAGGAGGATAAGGTGAGACTGGCCATTCAGCAGCTAGAGGGGAATGCTCTGGAGTGGTGGTTGAGTGTCGCGGGGAGCCGTGCGGTGCAGTTCATGCTATGGGAGGAGTTCTTGTAGCTCTTCCATGACGAGTTCTTCCTGGAGTCCTTGAGATGGCAGAAGAGGGAGGAGTTTGGCAGCTTGAGGCAGGGATCAAGGACGGTACCTGAGTATGAGCAAGGGTTCCGGAGCTTGAGTAGGTTTGCTCCCAAGACCGTGGCGCTGGAGGACCTAAAGGCCCACAAGTTCACCTTGGGTCTCAGGCCGGCTCTTAAGCAGAGGGTGGCAATTCTGCGTTTGAAGACCTATGCTGAGGTTGTGGAGACGGCCCGTATAGTTGAGAGAGAGCTAGATGATGGGAGGCAGGCTCATCCGGGTCGCCAGTTGCAGAGTGCGCCTAATCGTGATTCGGGGCCCAGGAGGCCCAAGACCGAAGAGAGAGATAACAGTTCCTTCCGCAGCAGTGGACAGACATCGGTGCACCCAGAGAGGGCTAGCTTTGGTGGTGGCAGACAGGGAGGTCCAATAGGAGGTCTCCCCAGCGGTTGTCATCGCTGTGGGGAGCAAGGCCACTTCAGGAGGGAGTGTCCAAAGAAAGACTGGAAATGCAATAGTTGTGGACGAGAGGGCCATTTGAGCCGGGTTTGCCGGAGTGGCAATAGGGGAGTTGGAGGCATGGCATCCAGCACGAGAAGTGATGCCAATTTCCGTGCACCAGCAGAGAGACCAGCTCGTCAGTGGCAGGCTAGTCAGATCAGATCAAACCAGACCCGACCCCAGGGGAGGCCGGAGCGGCAGTAGACTGAAGCTGGAGGCAGCCTTGGCGGGAAGCGCCTAGTGAGTTAGCCGACCAGTGGCACAGGCCAAGGGAGGGTGTTTGCGCAAGAGGCGACGCCAGGAGGAGGCCGAGCTACCACCCCCACCGGCGGAGGGTGGAGCAGGACCATCGGTGGTTAGAGGTACCCTTTTGATCTCCCATACGTTAGCTCGTTCTTTTCGATACGGGTGCAACGTGTTCTTTTGTTGCTAAGCTTGTAATAGATAGTTTGGGGTTAGTTTGTGTGGAGGCAGCGAGGCCCCTAGTTGTTGAGTCTCCAGTGGGAGGTATGATTGAGGTGCGGCGTGTTTTCCGTGACTGTGTGTTAACCATGGGAGATGTGGAGCTAAGTTTTGACTTGCATGTAATGCCCTTGCGTACTTTTGACCTGATCTTGGGAATGGATTGGCTTATGGCTTTCCAGGCCAAGATAGATTGTTATCGGTAGCATGTATCCTTCGTGACACCTGCAGGGACCTCTTGCACCCTGCAGGGGGAGTGGGACTGTGAGGCGAGTCGAGCTGGGCCAGTGTTGGACCAGTGGGGTGCCATTACCCATAGGTTGGTAGCCCTGACCTTTACTGAGGAAGGGAAAGTGGAAAAGAGAGTGTGGCCAGCTGTCATTGACAAATTTCAGGATGTCTCTCCTGACCAGTTGAGGAGTCTACCTCCTAAGAGAAGCGTGGAGTTCACCATTGAGTTGGTACTGGGGACTGGTTCAATCTCCCAAGTGGCTTACCGTATGGGGCCAGCGAGTCGAGGGAGGCGGCAGAGGCAAATAGAGGAGTTGGTGGACCAGGGGTATATCAGACCAAGTACCTCACCTTGGGGTGCTCCGGTGCTCTTTGCAAAGAAGGCAGATGGCACGCTATGCCTTTGCATCAACTATAGGAAGATGAATTCGGTGACTGTGAAGAACAAGTATCCGTTGCCTCGGACAGATGACCTGTTTGACCAGTTGGGTGGAACCCGGTGGTTTTCCAAGATAGATCTACGGTCGGGGTATCATTAGTTGAGGGTTAGGGAGGAGGACATCCCTATGACTGCTTTTCGCTGCAGATATGAGCACTATGAGTGGGTAGTGATGCCTTTCGGACTCACTAATGCACCAGCAGTGTTCATGCATTTGATGAACCAGGTCTTTGCTCCATATTTGGATTCCTTTGTGGTGGTGTTTATAGACGATATTCTGGTGTATTCCAAGACGGAGAGGGAGCATGTGGAGCATTTGGCAATAGTGTTACAAACCTTGAGGGACCAGCAGTTGTTTGCTAAGTTTAGCAAATGTGAATTTTGGATGCCGGAGGTCCATTTTTTTGGCCATGTGGTGTCAGCTGAGGGAGTTAGAGTGGACCCAGCTAAGATTTAGGCCATGACATCGTGGGAGAGGCCAACCAATGTTTTTGAGATTCATAGCTTTCTTGGCTTGGCAGGGTATTACCGTCATTTTGTAGAGGGACTCTCCCATTTGGCAGCTCCTATAACGGCGTTGACCCAGAAGGGAGTGAAGTTTGAGTGGACTAACAAGTGTCAGCAGGCGTTTGAGGCTCTCAAAACCCGTTTGACCACTACACCGGTGTTGAGGTTACCTTGGGAGGATATCCCATATGAGGTATATTGTGATGTGTCCAGGGTTGGTTTGGGGTGTGTGCTTATGCAGGAGCACAGTGTGGTAGCTTATGGGTCGAGGCAGCTGAAGCCTCATGAGTAGAATTACCCTACCCATGATCTTGAGTTGGTGGCTGTCATCTTTGCCTTGAAAAGTTGGCAACATTACCTTTTAGGGGAGAAGTTCGTAGTGTTTTCTGATCACAAGAGTGTTCAGTACATCTTTACTCAGAAGGACTTGAATTTGAGGCAGAGGAGATGGGTGGAGTATTTGCAGACCTTTGACTTTACTCTTGCCTATACCCCGGGCAAGGGTAATGTTGTGGCTGACGCATTGAGCAGAAAAGGGAAAGTTGAGGTGGCCCTGAGAGAGTGGAAGGCGATGGAGCGGTTGCGGCTTGTTGTTCGTGATGGTGGGACAGTCCCTGAGTCCTTTGGTTGTTGTGCCTGAGTTGTACCAGCGCGCCCGGGAGGGACGGTTGGGTGACATTGAGTGTGAGGTTCTCCGTGTCCGTATTGAGGCTGGTGAGCTATCTAAGGGCTGGACAGAGGGTCCTGAGCATGAGTTGTCTTTTCAGGGGCGGCTAGTAGTGGCTTCTTCTCTCCGGGACGAGGTGATGAGGGAGTTTCATCAGTCTAGGCTTGCCGTGCAACCAGGGGGTACGAAGATGTATCATGCACTTTGGGAACATTTTTGGTGGCCTGGGATGAAACGTGATGTAGCTGCTTTTGTTTCAAAGTGCCTCACTTGTCAACAAGTGAAGGCTGAGCACCATTGGCCGGCGAGCATGTTACAGCCGTTGCCAATAGCCGAGTGGAAGTGGGACCACATAGTAATGGACTTTGTAACTGGACTTCCACCCACTGCTGGGCGGAAGGACATGATATGGGTGATTGTGGACCGGCTGACTAAGTCGGCCCATTTTCTTGCTGTCCGCGAGCGGGATTCCATCGGGGCCTTACGTCAGCTGTATGTGAACGAGGTGGTGAGACTGCATGGGGTGCCATCATCGATTGTGTCCGACAGGGATTCACGGTTTACTTCTCGTTTTTGGGCAGGTTTGCAGGAGGTTATGGGGACAAAGCTTAACTTGAGTACAACCTTTCACCCTGAGACTGACGGTCAGACGGAGAGGACGAATCGAACTTTGGAGGACATGTTGAGGGCCTATGTACTAGATTTTGGGGGTTCGTGGGCAACTCACCTTCTTTTGGTGGAGTTTGCCTACAACAACAGTTATCAGGTGTCCATTGGGATGGCTCCTTTTGAGGCGTTGTATGGGCGGCTGTGCCGATAACCTTTGTGTTGGACCAAGGAGGGGGAGACAGCTCTATTAGGACCACAGTTGGTTCAAGAGGCTACTGAAAAGGTCAAGTTGATTCGTCAACGCTTGTTATCAGCCCAGAGTCGGCAGAAATCTTATGCAGATCAGCGGCGGTGACCTTTGGAGTTTTCTGTGGGGGATCATGTGTTTCTCCGTGTCTCTCCACGACGTGGACAACGACGCTTTGGGAGAGGTTCCAAACTCTCTCCCCGGTTCATTAGTCCTTTTGAGGTTATAGCTCGTGTGGGGCCTGTAGCTTACCGGTTAGCATTGCCACTGTGATTGAGTCGAGTGCACAATGTGTTCCACATGTCCCAGTTGACGATGTATCATCTTGACGCCATTCATGTGATAGATTGGGGGACTTTGGACATTGGGGTTGACATGTCCGTTGTTGAGGCCCCTATCCGTATACTAGATCGACGGGAGAAACTTCTGCGGGGTCGTGCTATTCCTTTGGTTCGCGTACTATGGTAGCACCGTGGCATTGAGGAGGAGACTTGGGAATGGGAGTCTTTGATGCATGAGCAACACCCAGAGTTGTTCGAGGACGAACACTCTTAAGAGTGGAGGGGTGGCTGTTGGCTGGTGTATTTGTATCTCCTTTCGACTTTTGACTTTTATTTATATTGAATGTGTTAACGAAATGTGCTTGAGATGGGTATTTGTGACATGTGGATGTGTTTCCATGGATTGTGATGCATGTGGTTATGGACTGTGGTGTGCTATTGTGTGCAATGTGCGGTGTATGACCCATTTGGGTGTTGTGGCTTGTTGTGTTTGTTTTCCTTGCATGTTGTTTCTTTTCGAGGATGAAAAGTCTTAAGGGGGAGAGGATGTAATGACCTGTATTTTGGGATGTGAGGAGTTAGCCTTAGTTTTGCCTTTTTGGGTGGAAATTGTTGTGTTTTAGGGAGTTTTATTTCCACACACTTTGGCTAAATCATCTCGTATGTTGATGAGCAAACAAGAGGCAAAGTTTGAGCCCAATAGGGAGTGCCCGTGAGAATGCACGTGAGAATGGCTTTTCACGTGTAGTGATGTTTTTGCATGGGAGCCTTCCTGATGTTGTTCTAAGGCTTGTGGTAAATCTTAGAGCATTTAGAGGTGCCCATGAGCCTCCATTACCCTTGTTTTGTTGTTCTGATACTCTTTTGCTAAAGGACCCATGGTGAAATTATGAGTGTTTTGTCCTGTGTGGTTGCAAAAAGGTTGTAGTCTGTCATCAAAATTATGTCGTTTTGATGCTGGGATTCATTTAATCAAAATGACGTCGTTTTAGGGTGTGGAGGTGTCTATATAAAGAGGTGAAGGCTCCTTATTTTAGGTTTAGGGTTCCCTTCAGTCGCTGCAGCCATCGCAGAGAGAGAGAAAGAGAGAGAGAGAGAGAGAGAGAGAGAGAGAGAGAGAAGGAAGAAGAGCTTCTGGTTGTGGTTACTGCGGTGGTGTTTCCGTGGGCGGACGGCGATTGGCGTGGAAGCTAAGGCGTGAAGGAATCTGTTGAGGTAGGGGTTCTGTCTTTCCTAGTCTATCCCTGGGGTTAGGCCCCGTGTAGATGTTTTGCAGAGTTTCTATTGTTGTTGCTATAATATTTATATGTAAATTCATATAGGTGTGACCTCCTATATGAATGTTGGCCTTCAATGGCGTCTTGGTGTGATTCTGACGTTGGGTGAGCAGTGTATGTTAAATGTTCGATAAAATGCCTGTGTGAATATGTCTGTGTGAATGTGCCTAGTACGTGTTTGATAATAAGCCGGTATGGCTAGATTTGTGAGGTTGTAAAGGTGTGCATGCTAAGTGTTTGGTTTTATGCCTGAGTGGCTGTGTACTATGTTTTGTGAAACCCGGTGGCTGTGGAAACCCGGGACTGTTTTGTGAAACCTGGTGGCTGTGGAAGCCCGGGACTGCTCTTGGAACCTAGTGGCCGTGGAAGCCCGGGATTGTTCATGTGTTAGCCTGTGTGGCCGTGGAAATGATTGTATTTGTTGATGTGGCTTATTATTATACCTGTTGAAATAATTATATAACGACACTGCACTTGTACACATGGCATGTAACTGCTAGGAGCATGGGATGGGTTGGGGAGACATGATCCCCATTGAGCTGTGGTTGCTCACCCCTCCTACTGTGTTTGGTTTTTCTATAGGGACCTACAGGCGTTAGGCGGGAACACCCGTGGAAGGCAGTTCTGTTTTGTGGCTTTTCTAATTATTATTTGAGTGTTGTTGTTTTTGTGTAAGCTTTGTAACCCAGTGGGGAAAATGAGGAGTTTTATGTAATAAAAGCATGTTTGGGCACGTTTGTATGCTTGGACTTAATAAATATATGATTTTGTCTCTCTGAATATAAAATGTGAAGTGTATGGTATCCTGTGTGGGCATGTTGTATTCTACTCCCTTTATCCAACCTCGGGTAAAGGGAAGGTCACGTTCTGGTCTCCTCGGGTTGGAAGTCCGGGGCGTGACACTCAGGCCAGCCCTTAGGCAGAGGGTGGCGATTCTGCGTTTGAGGACCTATGCTGAGGTTGTTGAGACAGCTCGTTTAGCTGAGAGGGAGCTGGATTATGGGAGGCTGGCCCATCAGGGTCGCCAGTTGCAAGGTGGGTCTGAACGTGATTCAGGGTCCAAGAGGCCCAAGATTGAGGAGAGAGATAGCAATTCCTTCCACAGCCGGGGTCCACCATCTGTGAACCCAAGGAGGTTTACCTTTGGCAGCAGTAGGTAGGGCGGTTCTGTAGGAGGTGTTCCGAACGGTTGTCATTGCTGTAGGGAGCAACGCCAATTCAGGAGGGAGTGCCCCAAGAAGGATTGGCACTGCAAGAGTTGTTGACTAGAGGGTCATTTGAGCTGAGTTTGCAGGAGTAACAACAAGGGAGCAGGAGGCATGGCATCCAACATGAGGAGTGATGCTAGTTTTTGGGCACTAGTAGAGAGACCAGCTCGTCAGTGGCAGGCTAGTCAGGCAGGATCCAGTCAGACCCAACCTCAGGGGAGACCGGAGCGGCAGCAGACTGATGCTGGAGGCAGTCAGGGCAGGAACCACCCAGTAGGTGAGCGGGCCAGTGGCACGGGTCAGGAGAGGGTGTTTGCGCTGAACACGACACCCCAGGAGGAGGCTGAGCTACCACCTCCACCAGCGGAGGGTGGGGCAGGACCTTCAGTGGTTTGAGGTACCGTTTTGATCTCTCATACGCTTGCTTCTGTTCTTTTCGATACGGGTGCGTCATGTTCATTTGTCGCTGAGCTTGTGATTGATGGCTTGGGGTTAGTATGTGTTGAGGCAGAGAGACCCCTAGTTATGGAGTCTCCGGTGGGTGGTATGATTGAGGTGCGACGTGTTTGCCGTGACTGTGTGTTAACCATAGGAGATGTGGAGCTTAGCTTTAATTTGTATGTGATGCCATTGAGGACATTTGATCTGATCTTGGGTATGGATTGGCTTATGGTTTTCCAAGCCAAGATAGATTGTTATCGGCGATGGGTAACATTCGTGTCACCTGCGGGGATTTTCTGTACCCTACAGGGAGAGTGGGATTGTGAGGCGACTCGAGCTGGGCCGGTGATGAACCAGTGGGGTGCTATTACCCATAGGTTGGATGCTCTAACCTTTGCTGAGGAAGGCAAAGTGGGAAAGAGGGTATGGCCAACAGTCGTTGACCAATTTCAGGATGTCTTTCCTGAGCAATTGAGGAGTTTACCACCTAAGAGGAGTGTGGAGTTCACCATTGAGTTGGTACCGGGGACTGGTCCAATTTCCCAGGTGGCTTATCGTATGGGACCAGCTGAGTTGAGGGAGCTCCAGAGGCAGATAGAGGAGTTGGTGGGCCAGGGATATATTAGGCCGAGTACCTCTTTGACCGGTGGGCCAGGGATTTCCAGTGCTCTTTGCAAAGAAGGCAGATGGCACACTTCATCTTTGCATCGACTATAGGAAGCTGAATTTGGTGACTGTGAAGAACAAGTATCCATTGCCTCAGATAAATCACTTGTTTGACCAGTTGAGTGGGGTCTAGTGGTTTTCCAAGATAGATCTGCGGTCGGGGTACCACCAGTTGAGGGTTAGGGAGGAGGACATCCCTAAGACTGCTTTTCGGTGCAAGTATGGGCATTATGAGTGGGTAGTGATGCCTTTTGGGCTCACTAATGCACCATCCGTGTTCATTCATTTGATGAACCAGGTCTTTGCTCCATACTTGGATTCTTTTGTGGTGGTGTTTATAGATGATATCTTGGTGTATTCCAAGACGGAGAGGGAGCATGTGGAGCATTTGGCAACAGTGTTGCAAACCCTGAGGGACCAGCAGTTGTTTGCTGAGTTTAGCAAATGTGAGTTTTGGATACAGGAGGTTCATTTTCTTGGCCATGTAGTGTCAGCTGAGGGGGTTAGAGTAGACCCAGCTAAGATTGAGGCTGTATCATTGTGGGAGAGGCCAACCAATGTTTTCGAGGTTTGTAGTTTCCTTGGCTTGGTGGGGTACTACCGTCATTTTGTAGAGGGATTCTCCCATTTGGCAGCTCCTATGATGGCGTTGACCCGGAAGGGAGTGAAGTTTGAGTGGACTGACAAGTGTCAGCAGGCATTTGAGGCTCTCAAAACCCATTTGACCACTACACCGTTGTTAAGGTTACAAAGGGAGGACGTCCCATATGAGGTGTATTGTGATGCATCTAGGATTAGTTTGGGGTGTGTGCTTATGCAGGAGCACAGTGTGGTCGCTTATAGGTTGAGGCAGTTGAAACCACATGAGCAGGATTACCCTACCCATGATGTTGAGTTGGCAGCTGTCATCTTTGCTTTGAAGAGTTGGCAGTATTACCTTTTGGGGGAGAAGTTTGTGGTGTTCTCAGATCACAAGAGCCTTCAGTACATTTTTACTCAAAAGGACTTGAATTTGAGGCAAAGGAGATGGGTGGAGTATTTGCAGACCTTTGACTTTACTCTTGCCTATACCCCGGGCAAGGGCAATGTTGTGGCCGATGCGTTGAGCAGGAAAGGAAAAGCTGAGGTGGCAGTGAGAGAGTGGAAGCTGATGGAGCAGTTGGCGATGTTGCAGTTGTAGCCTATTGCTCGTGATGGTAGGATAGTGCTGAGTCCTATTGTTGTTGTGCTTGAGTTGTACCAGCGAGTCCAGGAGGGACAGTTGGGTGATATTGAGTGTGAGGTTCTCCGTGCCCGTATTGAGGCTAGTGAGCTATCTGTGGACTGGACAGAGGGTCTTGAGCATGAGTTGTCTTTTCAGGGGCGGCTAGTAGTGGCTTCTTCTCTTCAGGATGAAGTGATGAGGGAGTTTCATCAGTTAAGAGTTGTTGTGCGTCCAGGAGGTACGAAGATGTACCATGCACTCCGGGGGCATTTTTGGTGGCCTGGGATGAAACGTGATGTGGCAGCATGTGTTGCAAGGTGCCTTACTTGTCAACAAGTGAAAGCAGAGCATCAACGGCCGGCAGACATGTTACAGCCGTTACCAGTAGCGGAGTCGAAGTGGGACCACATAGCGATGGATTTTATGACTGGACTTCCACCCACCACTGGGAGGAAATACATGATATGGGTGATTGTGGATCGGTTAACGAAGTCAGCCCACTTCCTTGCCGTTTGAGAGCGGGATTCCATCGGGACGTTGAGCCAGCTGTATCTAAATGAGATTGTGCGATTGCATGGAGTGCCATCGTCTATTGTGTCCGACAGAGATTCAAGGTTTACTTCTCATTTCTAGATAGGCTTGCAGGAGGCTATAGGGGCCAAGTTTCACTTGAGTACAGCTTTTCACCCTGAGATTGACGGTTAGACCGAGAGGATGAATCAGACATTGGAGGACATGTTGAGAGCCTGTGTGTTAGATTTTGGGGGTTCGTGGGCAACTCACCTTCCTTTGGTGGAGTTTTCCTATAACAACAATTATCAGGCATCCATTGGGATGACTCCTTTTGAGGCGTTGTATGGCAGACCATGCCGATCTCCTTTGTGCTGGACTAAGGTGGGGGAGGCAGCTCTATTGGGACCATAGTTGGTTCAGGAAGCTACAGAGAAGGTCAAGTTGATTCGTCAGCACTTGTTGTCAGCTCAGAGTTACCAGAAATCTTATGTAGATCAGCGGTGACGACCTTTGGAGTTTTCTGTGGGAGATCATGTGTTTCTCCGTGTTTCTCTACGTCGTGGACATCAGCAATTTGGGAGAGGTTCCAAGCTATCTCTGTGGTTTAATGGTCCTTTTAAGGTTATGGATCATGTGGGGCCAGTGGCCTATCAGTTAGCATTACCACCGCGGTTGAGTCGGGTACACAATGTGTTCCATGTGTCCCAGTTGAGGACGTATCATCCTGACCCAACTCATGTGATTGATTGGGGAACATTAGATATTGAGGATGATATGTCCATTCTTGAGGCCCCTATCCGTATACTTGACCGACGGGAGAAGCTTTTGTGTGGTCGTACTATTCCTTTGGTTCGCGTGTTGTTGCAGCACCGTGGCATTGAGGAGGAGACATGGGAACATGAGTCGATGATGCTTGAGCAACACCCAGAGTTGTTCAAGGACAAACAATCTTAAGGGTGGGAGATGGCTGTTGGCCAAGGGATAGTGATGTGCTTTCCTGTATTAGTTGTTTAGACATGTATTTATTTGAGATGTGTTTTGAGATGTGTATTTGTGTCATGTGGGTATATGTTATATGCATTGCGATGCATGTGGTTATGAATTGTGGTGGTGCTTTGTTAAGTTTGCATACATATGTCCTGTTATATGCTGTGTGCGATGTATAACCCATTTGGGGTGTTATGGCTTGCCATTCTGCAAACGGGTAGCATGTGTTGGTTATTCCTTGCATGTTGTTTCTTTTTGAGGACAAAAAGTCTTAAGGAGGAGAGGATGTAATGACCCGTGTTTTGGGATGTGGAGTTAGTCACAGTTTTGCCTTTTGGGGTGGCAAATTGTAGGGTTTTTGAGAGTCTTATTCCCATACACATTGCCTTGAACACTTTGTATGATGATGGGCAAACTTGAGGTAAGAGATGAGCCCAAGAGGGAACCTTTAGGGGGTGCACGTGACAATGGCTTGTCACGGGCAGTGGTGTTTTTGCATGGGAGCCTTCCAGAAGTTATTCTAAGTCTTGTGGCAAAATCTTAAGGCATTTGGAGCTTGCACGGGATAATGGCCTTTGTCACGTGCAGCCATGTTTTTGCACATTACCTTGGTTTTGTTATTCTAATAATCTTTTCCTAAAGAGACATGTTTGAATTATGGGTATTTTGTCATGTGTGGGTGCGGGAAGGTAGTAGCATGTTTTAATCAAAACTACGTCATTTTAATGATGGGGTTCACTTAATCAAAACTACGCCGTTTTGATATTGTGGTGTCCATATAAGGAGGTGGAGACCTCTTGTGTTGGGGTTTTAGGGTTCATCCGCCGCAGCCGTCGTAGAGAGAGAGAGAGAGAGAGGGAGATTGGGAGAGAGAGCTCCTGATCCTGGCTGCCGTGGTGGTTCCCGTGGTTGGACGGAGTTTGGCATGGAAGCAAGAGCGTGAAGGATCCTTCTAAGGTTGGGGTTCTGTCTCTTCTAGTACCCATTCCGAGGTTAGGCCCTATGGTGGATGATTTGTAGAGTATTGTCGTTGTTGTTATAATATATATATGTAAATCCATGTAGGTGTGATCTTCTATATGGATGTTGGCCTTCAATGGCATGTTTCGTTTGATTCTGACGTTGAGTCCGGGGTATGGGAACTCTCGGGGTTTATTGTGGGGCAGTGGGCCTTAGAGGCCGTTGGGATGTCTGTGGTTCGTTAGGCTTCGTTCCGCTGTAGGATCACATGGGAAACCTTGGAGTTTCCAGCTGGGGGGAAATATACTTGATATAATGATTGTTGATACAGATGCATGCTATGTGTTTGATTATATGCCTGTGTGGCTGAGATGCATGCTATGTGTTTGATTATATGCTTGTGTGGCTGAGATATATGCTATGTGTTTGATTGTATGCCTGAGTGGCTGAGATGCATGCTATGTGTTTGATTGTATGCCTATATGGCTGAGATTGGAGCCTGTGTGGCTGGAGCCTTCAAGGCTGGTTATGGAGCCCGGTGGCTGGTTATGGAGCCTGTGTGGCTGTGGCAATGGTTGTACCTGTTGATGTGGCTTGTTTGTGTATAAATGTTGATTATGTCCTGTCTGTATAGTATTGCCACGACACTGCACTCGTGCACGTCAACATGTAGATGTTAGGAGTATGGGATGGGTTGGGGAGACATGATCCCTACTGAGCTGTGGTTGCTCACCCCTCCCGTTGTGTTTTGTTTACTTTTCAGGAACCTACAGGCGTTAGGTGGGAACACCAAGGTGGAAGATAGTTCTGCTTTATTGCTTTGATTAATATTATTTTGTGGTTATTTTTGTGAACACCTATTGTCTAGATATTGCTTTGCTTTGTAACCCCAGTGGGTAGATATTGTAAGGGGAAATTTAATTGTAATAAAGGCATATTTGGTTTGTGAACACCTATTGTCTAGTTTGTAATTGATTATTATGTTTTAATTTGAATAAAGATACATGGTTTGGTCTTTCTGAATATCTATAGTGGGAGTTTGAGCCCTGCGTAGAGTTATTTTATCCCAACCCCTTGCCCACCGGGTGGGTAAAGGGGAGTGACGTACCGGTTTCCTCGGGTTGGAAATTCGGGGTGTGACAAATAACATGAGGCCATCGAGACTTCTCATCGAGAGTATTGATCTGAACAACAGATTCGAAGACCTCACTTGAAGACAGTTTAAAATATATTCTACTTCAGAAGATACTTCAAGTCAACATAATCAATGCCAAGAGATTTGAAGCTATGTTTGTAAGCCTTCAACATATCAGTGACTAAGTTCTTCGAGACTACATGTTTGATACAAGATTCGATGAAGACATTTGAAGAAGTAACTAGCTTGTAGGTCCCAAAGTGAGTCTAGAGGGGGGGGGGGGTGAATAGACTTTCTTCGTTTGCGGAAGCTAGACTGTTAGCTGGTTTTGGATTCCTCTACAGATCACTATGATGGAAGTATTTATGGAGAAGATGACAGGAGTGTTGTGAGCGATAACGTGAGTGATGATGAACTATCAGACAAAACTGATATGAGAGTAAATGCTCTTATCTCCACAGATCTCAGTTATGAAAGTTGTGGTTTATGATAGATCGATGTGTGGAAAACAACACAGAGATTGGACTTAATGTAAGTGCTAGATCTTTGATGAGCAAGAGGTTCTTCAATGATCAGATGGATTACTCTTGTTCTTCGTTCAACGCGGCGCATAGCACTTGGAAGGATTCTCTCTTAGTCAGTCTCTCTCTCTTGCGTTTGAACACTTACTTTGTTGGTTCTGCAAAGGATTATTTATTTCAAGTGTGTCAGAACCATTGTCTTGTATTTTGTGTGTTTCCTTTTTTTGAGAGAGAGGTTAAACTCTTGATTTTGTCATTAAGTGTGTGAGAGATATATTTTTTAGATTAAAGTGCTCGTGCGCCATGATGTTCATCCTGACAGACTGACTTCCCACCACTGAAAATGCAGAATGACAGGGGATGGGTTGATCTGCTCTGATTTGTAGATCAGATGCCCATATTGTGTATTTGACATGCAGTCGATCTTGGCCGTTCATCCGTGGATGGCAGTTGGCAACAATTAATGTGTCATTAATGCGCTCAACTGCTCGAAACGGCACAGACTTGCTGTACGAACCCTAGTTGACGATATCGCTAAGTGACTATGTTTAGAGTTGTAAGTCTGCCTCGGAGGTTGATGCCTCGTAGGTTCGTTGACTCGAAGATTTCAGTTAGAACCTATAGGAAGTTGCGAAGTTTTGCTTCAGGCTTTATAGTGTTTCTGCGAGTCTACGATTCATATCTTCGAGTCTTCAAGGCTAGAGTTCAGGTTGGATTAGCCTTTTGTGTCACTCCATTAATTGAAGTCTACGACTCTGCGAGTCTACAACTCTACGAGTCTGCGACTCTTTGAATGACGCTTAGAGTGACTTCTTCGTAGTCCATCTAATCTACCTGTTATTATAGCTACGAGTTTACGACCCAAGCTCTGCGGGTCTACGGCTTTCGAGTCTCTCAGTTTACTATATTTGACTAAGTGGCTCTGATGATCTTCGACTCTACGAGTCTTAAACTTCGCTTTTCTTCTTTAGTCTTTCCTAGAGGCTCATAAACTGAGTTTCTGTATGGCCATGCCCCTTGAGCTACAACTCTCAGCCATCGATCTCCGAATCTGGAAGTGTGGCAATTTCTTTATAATGACTGTATCCCTTGAGTCTACGAGTCTACGACTCTACGACCCTTGAGTTACAGTTTCATTTGTTTGCCAGTCTTTATAGCATCGACCCTTCAACCTTCAACCTACGAGTCTACGAGTCCTATTTTCTTAACAATGTTCGAAGGTTTGGACTCTACGACTTTCAACCTACGAGTCTACGAGTCCTGTTTGCTTAACACTGTTCGAAGGCTTTGATTCTACGACTTCAATCTACGAGTCTGTGAGTCCTGTTTTCTTAACAGTGTTCGAAGGCTTCGACTTTACGACTTTACGAGTCTTCGAGTCTAGTGGTAGTTCAAGTTCTGTTAATTGACTTAAGTATTTTTAGGGACTCTACAGTTCTACGGGCTACGAGTCTACGAGTCATTTAGCGTTGGTTACTGTTGTTTAGAATTCTTCGACTCTACGAGTCTCCGAGCTTGTCGATGCTTGCAGTAACTCTCTCTTTTCCGTACTACGACTCTATGACCTTCGACCCTGGATCTACGAGTCACCAGATGTTCTGTCACCATCTTACTCTGAGTCTCCAGACCCTACGAGTCTACGAGCCTCCCGCCAACGTGTTCTTTGACAGTTTTATTTCTACGAACTATAACTCTTCGACCCTACGACCTTCGGTTCTTCGAGTCTCCAGACTTAGACTATAATTTGGCAGCTTCATCAAATCCTGTGTTTCCAACAATCTCCCCCTATTTAATGTAAGCTGACAACGGGTAAATACATGAAGTTTGAGACTACGAGTTTGATGGGCAATTTTAGTTTAATGAGAAAATATCTTTGCATATAAAGAATTAAAGAATTTGGAGGAGATCAAAATTACAAAAATACACACTCCTCTCCTCCGTAGGCATGAAGTTGCGTTAGCTTGCTCCTGTCAAAGATAACTCCCTTTACGAGCTTGCTCCCCCTGAGAGACACTCCTCCTTTCTGGGGTGAGGAACAAGCACCAGAACACAGACCTCATGGGAGCAATGGAATAAATCACAAAACAGCAGGCAGCAGAGCAAAGACATACATAAAAGGAACTGACAGAAAGTAAGTACACAAAAAAGTGAAAAGCAAGACATGCAGTGTACAAGGAATTAGAGTACAAGATAGTTATAGGTTAAATTCAGAGTAGAGTACACTCTGTGTAAACAGAAAAACAGTGGCTTGCTCGCGCAGGAGTTGAGCAAGAGTCAAATGTAATGAGGCAGCTTGACTGCTCACACGATCAAATTCAGGCACGAGAGGCAGGGAACCTATTGGTGGTCAGGATGCGAATGTAATGGCAAACATAGAAGCCGTAGCTATGAGCATCATCCTGAGCAGGAACGCCTTGCTTGACTCGAGTAATTTGCATCAGTTTGGAGAGATGATAGCCACCACACCCATGCGAATATCCTTGCATGACACGGGTGAGGGTGCGATTGAATTCACGGAGTTGTTCACGTTGATGGATTAGTAAAGTACTAGGTTTGGAGTCAAAGATGACGATCTGTTGGTTCTTGAAGTCAATATCGAGAAGAAACCAGTGCGGGGATGTTGACAAGTAGGGGATGAGCACATGGTCTACCTCATTCCAGGGACAGAAAGAGTTCTCATATCTGCGACCTTGTATAATCTCGATCATTACTGCATCATCGAGGAGCTGAGCCTGCATGATCGGCAAACAGAGTTCCATCCTGGTATCTCTGCGGATATGGAGAGGTAGTCTCTAGGTATGACTTTTGTGCAAAGATGAACTGAGTCATCTCAATTTATCCATTTCTTCACCGTCATGTAGTAGTCAACACAGGTCAGGTCCGGTGAAGAAGGCTTCATAGCCACACGTCCGCGCAGTGGTATCCCCAGTAACATAGGTATTGAATGCAGCAAGTTCAGCTGAGGTGCCTCCAGTTGTTACAATGTGCGGTGGGGCTAATGGTTGGTCGGTGGTGGTAGCGGCTGGTTTGGTATGTGAAGCAGGCATGGTGTACTCAGCCGTACTTGGATGGGTAGTGGAGGGACCAGGCTGAGTGGAAGAAGATGGTTGGCAGGGAGCAGCTGTCTGCTTCTTCATGCGGGTTGCAATAGGAACATCATCATCATCCTCAGAATCTGTGATGACAGTGGTTCTGCGCGCGCTTTCTCCCCCGCATGTAAGTGGCAGTAGATGGAGGTGGTGAGTGACTCGGGGAAGGCACAACTGGCTGTGGAGTATCTACTGGTTCAGGTGCAGGCCGGTCGGATGGCTGTGGGAGTGTGTTTTTGACAGTGAGAGATATTTCGCCACTAGGAAGACGATGACATTCAGAAAGAATAGCTGCCAGAGTTGTACTGAGTCCTTTGTATTGTCTATGGTAAGCTCCTTTAATGTCTTCACAGTGTTCCTCCAGATGTCTAAACCCATCGGTGGTCACATGTGTGAGAGATGTCATTTCTTGTTGCACCTTGTCTAGGGTACGGTCTGATAATTCAACTTGAGTTCGTACCTCTTCCATACTTGACTCCATCGTAGCCAGCCGTTCTTCAAAGGCCTGAGAGACTGATGTTTTAAGGATGCCAGAGGAAATCAGTTTCTCAATGACCTTGCTTGCCAGAAGATCTACTTCTTCGGCCGTCAGGGAACGTGAGTGAGACGCAGCTGGTACTGGGATAGACATTGGGATATTGGCTGCGAACTCCTCACTCACTTGAGTGGCAACTTGATGAATTACAGGTGCAGATGGTGTGGCCATCTCAGTCCTTTCCATAGTCTCAGGGACCTGTGGGATAGCTCCTGCATCGAAGTCACTGGCTGCAGCGCCAATGGTTTCTTCTTTTTCTGCTTCTTCTTCCACCACAATTGGTACCATCTCAGCATCATGAGGAGTAGATGTGGCAGGTGAGTCCACCATGATGGGAGATGGGGCAACCATTGATACGGCTTCCACTAGGTCTCTTCTTACAAGACCCCAACCAATTAATCAGATGGTCTCTATCTACCATCTGCTTACCAAAGGCGATCCATGCCTTCCGCAGTTCTGTGGGGGTCATATGAGCCTTGGCATATTCCATATAGAAGTCTTTTAGCTCAGTCTCCCCAAGAGAGCTCAACAGAACAGGTGTCCTACCCCTATCCTCTGGGGTTTCCTGTGCTGGTGTCTGCCCTCCATCTGCAGGTGCTCTAGTTTCTACAATATCCTTGGGAAGCTCGGCAGTAGGGACCTCCTCAGGTGTATAACTAGTGGGGAGATGAGTTCTGGCAATGTTCTCGACCACTTCAGCTATATGTATTGTTGCGGCAGATGCAGAGGAGCCCCTAGAAGTCTGTGGGACACAGACCGGTTGTCGTGGTATGCGAACTGGGGCTCGTACAGAGCTGGCTGTGTCCCCTACATGACTTCTTGCACTTGACTCAGGCCTCTTCATCGACTTGATCTCCAGCTGGCTATCCTCATAAATGCTTTTAAAAATGTATTTGGTCAGCAGTGGCACTGAAGGTCTGTTGCAGAATACAACAGGGTGTAGGAACCTTAGGACTTTGGTGAGAAGTAATCCAAAGTGTCCCTTCTTGCTTTTGATCATGGTGTATACCTGAGTTCCCCAATCTACTCGTCTTCCCTGTAGAACACTACACATGATTTTCATCTGCTCATGGCTTGCAGAGTCATGAGCAGTCTTCTTACACAGCAGGCACTGTCTGGTGACTATGAGAGTCACTAGTGCCTGACCGGAAAACCCAATCTTCAAGGCTCCCCGACCTTGCTTTCCGGGATTGGAATACCCAAGAAAAGACTTACACTCTTCTCTGGAGAGACTAGGAAGAGGATCAAAGTTACCTTTTGGGAGTGGAAGTGCATTTCAGAGCGTTTCGGCAGAGACTCGAATCTCCACTCCGTGTACCGTTCCCACAATGTCGTCTCCAGCGAGTACCATGGTCTCGTAAAATTTTGAGACATCTTCTATCAGCAAGTCTTGCATCCCTGAGCAGACAGATGCAATACCAGTATCATCAAGGCGAATTCTGAATTCGTCTAGCCAGCTGACTTTTGCATCGCCTATGGCTTCCCAATCGATGATGAATCCCGGGACGATATTGCGTAGATTGTCGGCCATCGATGAGCTTGGACCTGCCATTGAGCTTGTAGAGAGAGAAAGAGACACTCGTAGAGAGAGATTGTAAGGTTCGAAGGTGGTCAGGCAAAGAGAAAAAGAGAAAGAGACAGAATCGAAGAGAGAGAGAGAGAGAGAGAGTTCTAGGGTTAGGGTTCGAGTGTGAAAACGACGAACATACCTTCGAGATTTGTCTCTATCAGTGACTTATATATGAGTTGAGAAGTGTATCGTAGAAGTCACTCACTCTGTCAGTTCGTCTTCATGGTCCCCGTTCTTTTCTCTGACCCGCCTCTTTATTATCCGGATCCACCCGTTGGAATACTCAAGCAACGAGTGCACGTCACCCCTTAAGTCGGTGTAAGTTTAATTTTAAGTGCACAGTGACGTGCTTACGTGTCTGCGATGCTTGAGTACTAAGTGACAGACTCCGTCTCGCTTCGATCCTTTGGACTACGACTCTACAAAGCTGCATTAGGATGCTTCGAGGCTTCGACCTTCGAGGCTTTGAAGCAGCAGTCTTCGATCCAGCAGTTCTTCGATGCAGTTTGCTTTGAGGTCGACTACGAATTTAGCAAATGATGGATTTCTCTAGATTTTTTCAACACTTAACAACACACATGGGATGCATATGACAATTCACATAATATTATTCATGATGAACAGTGTTGTGAGTGGAATTGAAATTACGTGCCCAGAACTTGATTTCTTTCAACCGTAATACCTGGTTTACATGTATGGCTACTGCATCACTACCATTTAACTCTCCATTTACCTTAGAAATGACTAAGTACTTCATCACACTACATCATGTGCTAGAAAATGATCCCTATGTTAACATTGCATCCAGTAAACCATGGTTTATCAATTGCAGCAACCCAGTCAAGAATTTAGAGTCTCCTCACACATTTAGCAAAACTCACTCAGTGGAGGCCTCACCCTCTCACTCTCGGATCAGCATGTGAGTTTGATTTAGGAACTAGAATTACACTGTTTGGTATGCTCATGGTCAACCGAATCTTACCACAACCCTGATCCAACAATGATTTTCAGTTCAGCATAGATGACTTGAGAGACAAGATGGCCCTATTGAGAATCAGAACACACACTCTATCATTGTCTAATTTACAACTCAGTATAGGTAGAGTTTGGAGTTTGATCATTCAGATTGTCTGTGTGAGTTGTCTCTTCTCTTTTATAGAGCATCAATTTTCAGTGCTTATTCATGAGCCTTTTTACAAGGACAGAGCTCAACACAGTATCTTTTTGAATCACAAGATCATACAATTTGACCTCCAACTATTACTCTAACAGAGACATAATCTGGGGGAATAGTGAGGACTCCCCCTAAGATAGGCAGTCAATCTATTGTCTATTATCATTTTGCCTTTTTCACCTTGTCTTTTTCTAGTGAAAGGTAGTGGCTCTTTTTAAGTAATAGGCTTTCTATGATTCTCAAATACTACAGTCTCAGTCATCCTTTGAGCATTAAATCATTGAGGATCCTTTCCGTGCAAGCCAACAGTGCCATGAGATACACAGTTCTTGCTAGTTAATGAATACAATGTCACACAAGTGATATTCACTCAGAATGAAGATGACAGATAATGTAATATCATTTAATTTAACTATAAAGGGAATTGCACTCATTTCACTCAAGACTTGAGCATTCATGACAAGTTGCACAAAAGACTTGAACCAGGTTCAGAGGTGGCAAGTTTCATCCATGTGATTTCTCACTTTCCCGCAGTAGACATGCATGAATCACACTTAGCCATTGCTAATTTTCATGGAGACATAAACAGTTATTAACAGTGTCATACTTATGTTTATGCACAGGTAATTAGGTTGAAATGAAACACGAGACATGCTAAGAAATTTATGAATTTAAATCTAACATGCCAAGTTTTGTCAGAAGTTCATTGAACCTGGCTTCTTGCAGTGGTTTGGTGAATATGTCGGCAAGCTGGTCATCAGTGGATATATACTCCAGGGAAATGTCTTTCTTCAGCACATGGTCCCGTATGAAGTGATGTCTGACCTCAATGTGCTTGGTTTTGGGATGTATAACAGGATTGTTGGAGATTGCAATGGTGCTTGTATTGTCACAGTACCCATATTCTGAAAGTTGACTGGCCATCCAAAGCAAGTTGACTTCCTGCATCAATATATTCAGCTTCAGCTGTGGAGGTTGAAACTGAATTTTGTTTCTTGCTAAACCAGGATACAAGTCTGTTGCCAAGAAGTTGGCATGTTCCACTTGTGCTCTTTCTATCAATCCTGCATCCTGCAAAGTCTGCATCTGAATATCCTCTCAATTTAAAATCAGACTCTCTTGGATACCATAGTCCTAAATTCTCAGTTCCCTTCAGATACCGCATAATCCTCTTGACATGTGACAAGTGAGATTCCTTGGGATTAGCTTGGTATCTGGCACAGATGCATGTTGTAAACATTATGTCTAGTCTGCTTGCTATCAGGTACAGCAAGGATCCAATCATGCTTCTGTATTCTGAGATATCCACCTCCTTGCCTGCTTCATCCATATCCAGTTTGGCATTTGTAGGAATGGGAGTTTTCATGTGTGTCACGTCAGTCATCTTAAACTTCTTCAGTATCTCCTTTGTGTATTTGGTTTGACTGATAAAAATCCCGTCCTCCAACTGCTTGACCTCCAATCCAAGGAAGAATGAGAGTTCTCCCATCATACTCATTTCATATTCACTTTTCATTAGATGGGAGAAGTCTTCACATTGCCTTTTATCCCTTGATCCGAAAATGATGTCATCCACATAAATCTGGACTATCAAGGGTGATCCTTTTCCTTCCTTGAGAAACAGTGTGGGGTCAATTTTGCCTTTTCTGAACTTATTCTTGATCAGAAACTCTGACAATGTTTCATACCACGCTCTGGGAGCTTGTTTTAGTCCATAAAGAGCCTTTTTCAGTTTGTATACTTTGTGCTCTTGGTTTGGCTCTGGAAATCCGGGTGGTTGTTCAACATAGACTTCTTCTTGGAGGTCTCCATTCAAGAAAGCACTCTTGACATCCATCTGATAAACTTTGAAGTCCTTGAATGCTGCATATGCTAAGAACATGCGAATGGCCTCCAGTCTAGCAACTGGTGCAAAGGTTTCATCATAGTCGATTCCTTGTTCTTGTCTGTATCCTTTTGCAACTAGTCTGCCCTTGTTTCTAATTACAACACCATTAGCATCAAGTTTGTTTCTGAAGATCCATTTCACGCCAATGACTTGCTGTGATCTAGGCCTGTTGACCAACTCCCATACTTTTTGTCTTTTGAACTGATTTAATTCTTCTTGCATCGCATCAATCCAATGGTGATCCTGAACTGCATCATCAACTGACTTTGGCTCCACTTGAGATAGGAAACACATATACAGATTTTCATGAAGTGTGGCAGCCCTTGTTTTAACTTGTGTAGCAGGATCTCCAATTATCAGTTCAGAAGGGTGGTCCTTTAACCTTCTTCTTGCATTTGGAAGGTCTTCTGTTTCTTCATGATGAATGCCCAATTGCTCAATGTCAGGTTCTTGGGCTGGTAGAAGTGGCAGAGAATGAACAGGTTGAATGTTAGAGTTATGATTTTCTGCTGATTTTTTACTTGGTTCCTCAGCAACCAGTTCAGCTCTATGTTCATTAGGTTCAGGTGCATCTTCCATTGTTTCTGTTGTAGTGGGATGACAGATAGATTTTTAGCCTCCCTAAAAGAGTTAGCTAACGTCGTTAAACCTCTCTTCAAGATAATTAATTCCCTTAGTTTGCACTAAACAGAATAGTAGAAAGTAAGGGGTCGAACCCACAGGGATTAGCCTAGTTCTCGAGTTTTTTCAAACCAAACCACTCAATTACTCTTGCTCTATAAATTGTCCTGGCAAAAACGAATTCTTTTTATAACTAAAGATCTAATTTTTATTTGGTTTTCTGAATAAACAAAGAAAGCAAATTGTTTTTAGGATTAAGATTCAAGGATTAAAGGTATCTAGGGTCACAACTTCACCTCCCTATGTTGTTTCTACTGATTTAAGATTCTTGAGATTATTTACTTGATAACATACTATAACTAAGCCAAGGTACTGCAATTGGTCATTGCCAGCCCTTCTAAGTTCTTTCTGCCTGAATGGTTGATAGACAGATTTTTAGCCTCCCTAAAAGAGTTAGCTAACGTCGTTAAACCTCTCTTCAAGATAATTAATTCCCTTAGTTTGTACTAAACAGAATAATAGAAAGTAAGGGGTCAAACCCATAGGGATTAGCCTGGTTCTCTAGTTTTTTAAACCAAACCACTCAATTACTCTTGCTTTATAAAATGTCTTGGCAAAAACGAATTCTTTTTATAACTAAAGATATAATTTTTATTTGGTTTTCTGAATAAACAAAGAAAGCAAATTGATTTTAGGATTAAGATTCAAGGATTGAAGGCATCTAGGGTCACAACTTCACCTCCCTATGTTGTTTCTACTAATTTAAGGTTCTTGAGATTATTTACTTGATAACATGCTATAACTAAGCCAAGGTACTGCAATTGGTCATTGCCAGCCCTTCTAAGTGCTGTCTGCCTAAATGGTCATCATCACATCAACATGCAAAGCCTAATTATCTTACTCATGACAGGATAATGGTCACACCAATCACAAATATGTTATGAATCAAAGATCAGCCTCAGACTAAGGCTAAGCAAACCTAGGTGTACAGCCCAGATATTAAAAGATAAGAACAGATCCATATAACATGCAATCTCAATTAAACAAACTCAATATTCAATCAATCAGTTTAACAACTTAGGGGGCTACATTGCTCCCCTTGATAAAGGAAACTACTCACACATGTTCTTGGATAAACAATAAGAAATAAAGAACATCATCCTTAAGCAGGTGCAGCAAAACTCCAACTTTAGGTCTTTTCCAGCCGTTAGATCTCCTAGGGCCGGCAGCTCCAGGATTAGAACCCTAGCCTCCAAAACCGTCAGCCTCTCTCTCTCTCTCTCTAAAAAACATGCCCCCCTCTCTACATGCTCCAAAAGGGCTGCTGCCTCCTCTATTTATAGAGAAAACTGCTGTGCAATGAGTGCCCTAGCCGTCAGCAGTTGCCACTTATCAAAATGACGTAGTTTTGATAAATAGTTTCCATTCTTCTTCCAACTTGAGTACAACTAGAACCAAGCATAATTTGGACTAGGTGCTTTAGAGAAAAGTGCTTAAAATAACAAAACAAAGCAATCGATGCAAAAATCCGGCTACACGGCACATTGCACGTCATATGGCCATATGACGTGCACCTCTAAATGGTCTAAAATTTTTGTCCAAGCTTCCTTGAAATGTGCAGAAAGCAGGGCTGCAATAAAATCCTTGTACGTCATAATGGTCCATATGGCGTGCACTTTTGTTTTGCCTCCTCAGGCTGCCCTATTTTTGCCAAAAGTTCCTTCTTTAGTAAATGAAGTGATTTGACTGATGTCCATGAAATGAAATTGCCTAAAAACCTGCCAAAATAGCTCAAAAACACATATATATAGGCCAAGCAGTCTTCCTAGGGTGTTAGAGCAAATATTTAAGAAATATGGATGAATTAAGCTCTAATCATGCTCTTTAATACCCTAAATCTGCACTAGAATAACGGCATAAATGCACGTTATCAAATACAGCACACTTGAACCATTGCTTGTCCTCAAGCAAAAACACACAAACATATAAAAATAAAATAAACATACAGTCACACTGGAATAAAAATAAGATAAATAAAAATCAAAGAGAGTCATGGTTTCCTAGGCATACAACTCTATCATGATGAAGTGGGCAATCAAGTAACTCAAAATGAATTATAATTAAGCTCAATCATGTCCATACCCCTAAGTCCAACAACCATGCAGTGTCATCACTGAAAATTCAAACATTAGCAAGCATACCATGATAAAACAGCACCTAATTTCTCTTAAAATTCTCACCTAGGATAAAGCTGCCTCACTCAAATATATACTCTCATTTCTCTCCACACAACCCAAATACCATACCTAACAGAAAATCAATGGTTGGAAAGCTCCTCCTACATTCTCCACTAGTTATCAATTAAGTACTTGCCAAGCAAACATGAGAGTTCCCTATTGTGCTCATCAAAGGAAACACACTCTCTATTATACTTTGTTTGAAAACTCACACACTATTCTATTCTCAATGAACTCACACTCTACTCTAATGACTGATAAAACACACCTTGAGCCAAAGAAATGAGTTCAATACTCTAAATAAACATAACTCAGCCATTATGGCTTTTATTCTGAAAAACTTTTTTTTTGGTTTTTTTTACACTTCTTTTAAATAATAATCTTACAAGGTTGCATTTTATACTCTCCCTTGATGGATTATTCACTCTTTTTTTTACTCACATAACACATAAATAAGACTGATTTTTCTAATGTATACCCCTTGCCATTTTGCTACATAAGGAGAGACAGAAATTCATTGATGTCTCACATCCCATTATCAAATTAAGTGATGGCCTTTTCACATTCTATATGATAGCCTTCTACATTTACAACACAACAAAACAAAAACTAGGATACATAGAAAGTTAAAGTGACTTAAATGACCTTGTATCACTAGCAACACCAAACACTGAGCACTAATAAGTAATCATCATGCTTATTTAACTCCTACCATTAAATAACTAATGTTAAATGCAGAGAGGAGCATCAAATCAAACTATTACCCATAAACCATAAATGTCACTCAAGAGCTAGAATGAGGTTTTTCTCATTTTTCTTTTGGATTTTCTTTCACTCAACTCTAAGGGTCACTAAGTGTTATCCTAACATGTCATGCTCAGCTAATATTCAAATTTCAGCTCCAAAAACATGGTGATATCATTCAAGAAGTAAAGACATGCTTAAACCAAATCATAACACACCTTAATTACTTTAACACCCTTATCACAATATGATACTAATGTGGCATAAAAATTAAAATTTAAGCCAAAATTGCATACCTAGTATCCATGCCTCTCCACATGAAAATCACACAATCAAACAACTCAAACAATCATACAAAATAAAAAGAACATTATAACTACTAAGCAAACCAAAACAAACCAACACATACAATCAAGCAAAATAAAGGACAAACAAGTGGCTTGAGCCACTCCCCACACCACACTAAAAATATGCTGTCCTCATGGCATGATAGAGAGGTTAAGAAGAACCTGGCCTATCTGCTAGTAAGCTATAATAGTAGATCACTTGGGCCACCAACCTCCGCACCCGAGCCACAAAATCGGCTGAAGTTTCACCGCGTATGGTCCATGTATCGCGCTGCTACAAAATAGCCAGCATATAATAACAAACGAAAATCCCACAGCTGAATTGATCAAGTTGATGAGGGAATTCCATTTCCGTGAGATGAATAAGAGGCAATTTGTCCTGCAGCAACCCCTCTTTCTTCATTGTATCCTTGATTCGTTTCAGGAGGCCGTGGACTAAATGCCGCTTCCTTTTGCTGAATCCATGTCCTTGACTGGGATCATAAAGCACCGTGTGCCCTACACTCAAATACAAATGCAATAATAAAAAGTGGTGGTCAATGTGTACAGGTATTAGTATCTCATGCATGGTGCGCCAGGGTCGGTGGCCTTCATTCTCACCATTCATGCGTTGACGCAGAACAGTTTCAGACAAGGGGTGCTCGTATAACTCGCACAGCATAATAGACGTGTACTGGGCCAATAGATAATCATGAGGCTCAGCCTCCACTACGAACCGCATGGTCTTGCAAAACAAATCCACATCATCTGTGAATAAAAATTCATTACCTGAAATGCGCCGGAGGAAGTCGGAGGTGAAGACATCCATGTCCCTTGCAAAACGAGCTAGCAGCATCGTAGGGTCAATGAAACTTGCAAATGCTTCTTGAGCTACCACAGAAGAGATAGCCGGATTAATCCGCAGATGCACCGGTGTGCCAAGGAGATCTTGAGGTTCTGCTGGCATATAAAGTCCCCATGAAATAGGTTGCACAATGGGCACAATGGCCTGAGAATAGGAAGGATCCACAAAGGGATCAAATGAGGAATATTGTGGTTCTGGCGCAGCGTCTTGCTGAAATGGATGATAATCAGTGTACTCCACAGATGGCCCTGGTGGAGGGTACTCTTCTTGGGCAGGGGAGGAACTGTCGTATGCTGCAGGTACTGGAGCAGAGTCCTCATGAGTAGGAGGTATATCCTCATCGGAGATCTCCACCACTGGAGATTTTTTTGACTTTTGCTTGTTGCTCAAGGCCCTCCAAATTTTTCCCAGAACTCCTTTTATTTCGTTGTCTCTCTTCAGCTCTTCTACTGCACACTTTGTTCCAGCTTGATCCCTTCTCAGCTCTTGAGTTTCTTGCCTCCATGCATCATGAGAGGCAGCAGCAGGAGCTGCTGGAGCTTCCCATGCCCTTGCTGACGGTCTAGAATGGGACTGCTGATCTTGCGAAATAAGTGCCATTAACTCAGTAAATTGGGCACCATTGATGTGACCATTTGTGAATGCCCAATTTATAACTTCCACCTCACTAACCACTTGGCCACTAATACCTTGAAAGAAGTTGAAAACATCTTCCTTATGCACATTAAATTGCATGTACATGGCAGTGAGCCTGAAAAGGGTCTGCTTTCTTTCATCTAATGGGGTGGAGGTGTCTCGTGCAGCAAACTCAGTGGGTCTCTCTATATGAACATTGTGCCTTGATGGCTGTGGTTCAGCTTGGGGAACATTCCCCTAGTTGCCTCTAGAGCTTACCCCTAAACCTCCTTCTGGTTGCAATACTCTCAAAAGCTGCTGAGATGGGAAGGGGGTGCTATCTAAAGAGGTAAAGTGCTGGGCATATTGGTTTTGAAAAATGACACATAGCATTCTGCCATATACTCTCTTTGTCAAGTTTTTCGTCCACCATTTGAAAATGGCGGCAGCCCAGTCCATATCTAACATATGGTCAATGCTATACATGAATTCAAGATGGGTCATAGGCACACCATCCTTTCCACTAGTTTGCAACAACAAGCACTTTCCTACCAGATGAGCTAAACATCTAAATTTACCCACAAAGCCATTTTTTGTAAACTGCCTCCTCTTCTCAGATCGTTTTGCATAGTTGAAGGCAGTACCATACTCCCTTAAGGTCAGGTGAGGGAAGTGATCAGTAGGTACAGGAAGGTTAAAGGTTTTCCTAATTGTCTCTGGTGTGATACGGATATACACCCCCTGCACCTGCCCTATAACTGCATCCTCTTCCTCATTGAAGTAAATGGAATGATAAAATTCATGCAAGGCAGGATAATAAATAGCACATCTGGCTGAAACTAATCTTACTAACCCAAGATTTTGAAGCTTTAAGGCCACCTCACTTGACCATCCCAGGTTGGATTCCTCTAAGGCATTCAGATCCAGAGCATGCCCCAGGAAGATCTCCCCATCCTCACTGCTTGAAGAACTTGAGAAATGGACTTCTTCCTTTCCTGATCGCCTTGTGTGTACCATCTTGCTATAGAAATTGAAGGAGAGGAAGGATGAAATTTAGCTACAACAACAAGAACCAGAGTTTTTCAAATTTCAGATCTAGAAATCATTTCTGGTGTATTTGACTTAGCTCCCGGCCTCAGTATTTATAGCGTGCAAAAGGAGATGTGCTTCAAATGCCATCATACACGTGTCCTCCAATTTTTAGGTTGATCGGACGAAAATGCCCCTATGCACGTCATATCATCATTGTGGCGTGCACGTTAAAATAAGCTCATATTCAGATGGTGGGTCCCTCATGAGCTGTATATCACATGTCTCTTCTGCACGGCGTATAGTGGAAGGCTCTAGAAGGGTGAAAAGTGGTATTTTTGCCTTTTGACCACCAAATAGACGGATAGGATATGGCGTGCAGAAGACATTATTATTTCCCATGATGTTAGCTGTCTTCCATGAACATTTTAGAGAAATCCAAGGTGCACGCCATATAATCTTAGCACGTGCAATATGACGTGCAGGCCCAAATTGGCCCATTTTTCTTCTATAGCTAGCCCATGTAATGAGGATCATTTCTATCTTTTGCACGGTATATGGTTGGGCTCAATGTCAAGCACTTGTGGTTTCACTTTGTCTTTACTCTTGACATGGGCTTGCAACTAAATTCAAAAGTCTACTGCCCATAGATGGTTAGTAAAAAGAAACAAAGTTCCCTGCACCTTGGTGAGTTCACACAACAAATATGGAAACAAGAACTAAAACAAAACCGTTGGGTTGCCTCCCAACAAGCGCTTCATTTAAAGTCTGTAGCTAGACTTCAAAATCTGCTCATGAAGGCTCAAAAGAGAGGGAATCAACTATCTCCCTCTGTGTTGGGTTATAAATAGGTTTCAGCCTATTGCCATTAACCCAAAATTTCTTGTCATCTTCAGCTTGGAGCTCAAAGCTCCCATATGGCTTCTTATCAATTAGCACAAATGGCCCCATCCATTTTGATCGTAGCTTTCCTAGAAATAACCGTAGCCTAGTGTTGAATAACAAAACTTTTTGTCCTAGGGCTAAAGATTCTGTACTAAGTTGCCTATCATGCCATTTTTTGTTCTTTCCTTACAAGTTTTAGCACTCTCATATGCATCCATTCTAAACTCATCTAACTCAATTAGTTAAGTCATCCTCAGTTCCTTGGTTTCGTGTGGATCAAAGTTTAATTTCCTCAAGGCCCGTTGAGCCTTGTGTTCTAATTCCACAGGTAAATGACAAGACTTCCCATATAGGATTCTGTAAGGGGACATTCCAATGGGAGTCTTGTAAGCTGTCCTATAAGCCCATAAGGCTTCATCAAGCCTTTGAGACCAATCCTTTCTATTTCCGCCAACAGTTTTCTCAAGGATAGCTTTGATTTCCCTGTTTGACACCTCAGCTTGTCCATTAGCTTGTGGGTGGTAAGCTAAGGACCTCCTATGGTTGACTCCATACTTTGTTAACAACTTGTCAAACAATTTGTTACAAAAATGACGACCTTGGTGTCCCAAAATGGTTAAAGATGTTTCTGGTAAGGAATTTAGTCACCACTCTAGCATCATTCACTCTCGTTGGTATTGCCTTAACCCACTTGGACACATAATCTACAGCCAACAGAATGTATGAATACCCATCAGAAATGGGGAAAGGCCTCATAAAGTCGATGCCCCAAACATCAAAGATTTCAACTGGAAGGATTCCAGTTAAAGGCATCTCATTCTTCCTAGACAGTCCACCTACCCGTTGACATTTATCACAAGTTTTAATGAAGACATAGATGTCTTTAACCATGTTTGGCCAATAAAACCCACATTGCATTATCTTAGCTACTGTTCTTTGTACTCCAAAGTGGCCCCCATAATGTGATGCATGACACTAATGCACGATAGCATCCATCTCCTCCTCAGGGACACACCTCCTAATGATTTGATCAGCACACCACCTATAGAGGATAGGATCATCCCAAATATATTTCTTTGCATTCACTATGAATCGCTTCCGCTGGTGGTAATCAAATCCCTTAGGTATAAACTCAGTGGCTAAATAGTTTACTATATCAGCAAACCAATGAAGCTGGCTTACTTGAAACACTGCCTCATTAGGGAAGTCATCAGAGATAGGTAGAGACTTAGGTGCATTCTCAAGTCTAGAAAGGTGATTTGCAACAGTGTTTAAAGCTCCCTTAGTGTCTCTAATCTCTAGATAAAACTCCTGTAAGAGGAGAACCCATCTCAGCAAACGTGGTTTAGCTTCCTTCTTAGTTAAGAAATACTTAAGAGCTGCATGGTCAGTATAAACAACAACCTTAGACCCCAACAGGTAAGATCTAAACTTGTTGCAGCCATACACTACAGCTAGCAACTCTTTCTCAGTAGTTGTATAGTTTTGTTGGGCATTATCTATAGTCTTACTAGCATAGTAAATCACCCTAAAAATTTTCTCTCTCCTCTGCCCTAGAACTACCCCTACAGCATAATCACTCGCATCACACATAAGCTCAAATGGTTGTTCCCAATCAGGAGTAACTATGACAGGGGCTGTAACTAGCTTGTGCTTAAGGACCTCAAAAGCTTTTAAACACTCTTCATGAAATTCAAAGGTTATGTCCTTCTCCAACAACACACTTAGGGGTTTAGCTATTTTGGAGAAGTTCTTAATAAACCTTCTATAGAACCCAGCATGTCCTAAGAAACTTCTCACCCTTTTCACATTGGTTGGAGGTGGCAGGGTTTCAATTGTCGATGTCTTAACTTTATCCACCTCCAAACCTTTTGTGGACACTTTGTGTCCTAGGACTATGCCCTCACTTACCATAAAATGACATTTCTCCCAATTGAGGACAAGTTCTTTCTCTTCATATCTCTCTAGGATAGTATCTAGGTTCTTTAAGCAATGTTGGTAAGAATTACCAAACACAGAGAAATCATCCATAAATACTTCCATTATTTCCTCCACCAGGCCCTGAAAAATGGCCATCATGCACCTTTGAAAGGTCGCAGGTGCATTACACAGCCCAAATGGCATCCTCCTAAATGCAAAGGTGCCAAAAGGGCAAGTGAACGTTGTTTTCTCCTGGTCCTCGGGTTTAATCATGATCTGATTGTACCCGGAATACCCATCTAAGAAATAGTAATGATTATACCCAGCCAACCTATCAAGCATCTAATCAATAAAAGGAAGGGGAAAGTGGTCCTTCCTAGTGGCCTTATTTAGCTTCATATAGTCCACACAAACTCTCCACCCCGTCACAGTTCGGGATGGAATCAATTCATTTTTTTCATTCCTAATCACCGTCATGCCCCCTTTTTTGGGCACAACATGTAAAGGACTAACCCACTCACTATCAGATATAGCATAAATTATCCCAGCATTTTTCTATTTTAGAACTTCTTTCCTAACAACTTCTTTCATTACTGGGTTTAATCTTCGTTGTCTTTCAACAGTGGGGTGAAAATCATCATTCATTAAGATTTTATGCATGCACAACCCTGGACTAATGCCCCTAATATCTTCAATATTCCACCCAAGGGCCTTTTTATGTTTCCTTAGAATTTCTAGCAATTGTTTACATTCTAAAGCATTTAAATTTGAAGCAACAATTACTGGAAATCTATTTGTGGAATCTAGAAATTCATACCTCAAGTGTCTAGGCAACTCCTTCAGTTCTAGCGCTGGAGTTGTTTGCTCGTCATGCTCCTCCTTAGCTTGCTCCAATGGACTTGATTTTAGTTCCTCTTCATCAGTGATCAAGTCCTCTACCACTTGCTACTGGATCGCTGATGTGTGAAGCACTTCATCTTTTTGTTCGGTTTGCTCGCTCAAGTAATCTTCAACTAATTCCTCGAAATCTTCGATCCAGAGACAACTTTCCTCTGCTTGCCCGTGAAGAGACCGTTCCATGTGGAAGACTAAGGTATCATCGTTTATCCTCACGGTTAATTTACCCTGAGTGACATCAATCAAAGCACACCCTGTCCTCAGGAAGGGTCTTCCTAGGAGTAACTGAACTCCCGTGGCTTCTTCCATCTCTAATACCAAAACGTCAGCTGGAAAAATAAATGATCCCACTTTCACCAGTACATCTTCTATGATTCCCTCAGGCCTTCCAATGGACCGGTCAGCGAACTGAAGTGATATAGAAGTGGGCTTCATTCCTGTTAACCCAAGCTGCTTGTAGAGGGTAAAGGAGATTAAATTTATACTGGCCCCCAAATCACATAAAGCCTTCTGTTGTGGTGCGTCTCCTATTACATACGGTAGCACTACAAGAAATCAGGCCTTTAGTAAGACATAAAATGCGTTACCGTAGGATACCGTAACACTTTTTGGGGTGTTAGGTCTGCTTGGCTTATGGAAAGTCCCTCATCTTTCAGTAACACTTTTTGGTGTGTTACGATTTTCTGTTATGATAGATCATATAGTAACACATATTATTGTCTTATAAAACATTTAGTTAAGCTTTTTTTAAGCTTACCATAGAACTCTCTACATAACACTTTTAATTTTGTTACAATTATATGTTGTCAAAAATTATACAATATGATCTTTTTTGTGTTATGAAAAGTAGACGATATACCATAAGCCAAGCAGACCTAACACACTACAAAGGCTTACAATATATAACACAAAAATATGACAAGCCTTCTCAAATGCTTGCAATTATTGATTCAATTTCATAAATACCATTACAGTTCAAAAACTACAATATTCAAATAAACAAACCATCAAAAATATAATTAATATATTTTCACATCGAGAAATAGTATTCTAAAGTGTTACAATCCAAAATAACCAGCCGTGTTCAAAATATTTTACATACTATAATATGAAATTTAAAATGTCTTAAAATAAAACCCCTAATGCCATCTTCATTCCATGCCAAAATAAATTGCAAGCACTCCACCATTCTGCAAGAAAAAACAAATAATTATCAGTTACCAAAAATACATTAAAACAAAAAATAAATAACATGAGCAAATCATATAACTTATTAAAGAGGAGCAAAAAAAAAAATTATAACTATATACTTGTCAACAAAATAGCTATAAAAATACAAGATCAAAAGTCCAAAGTTGTTTTTTAATCAAGTCCACATATTTTATGATGTTCTAAGTTGAATATATTATTAATTGTAAACTATGAAATAAAATTACAGTGCTCTTTTAAATTAAAGAATTATAAATGATAACGTGCATTTTATGCCGTTATTCTAGTGTTTATTTAGGATGTTTAAGAGCATGATTAGAGCCTTATTGCCTCATATATCATATATATTTGCTCTAACCCCTAGGAAGATGCTATTTGCAAATACATGCGTTTTTAAGCTGTTTTGACAGATTTTGGAGCTCACTTTTGACATAGTAGATGGCCTCAAACAATTGGCATGCAAGAACAAAAGTTGCTTAGAATGATGTCCTCTACCTACCACAGAAATTTTAGAGCATTTGGAGCTGCACGTGAATTCACCCATTTCACGTGCAAGCCTATTTTTGCCTCTCAGGCCTCTACAGGATTCAAGGAAGCTTGGGGAGAAGTTTGAGCTGATTTGGAGTTGCACGTGAATTCACCATATCACGTGCGAATTAGCGTGCAGAGATATTTTTGGACCGATCCTATCGTTTTTCCATGCTGATCATTTGTTTCTGAAGGCCCAAGTCCAAATTGTGGATGGAAGATAGAGTTTTTAAAGTTTTGAGTGTTACTTATCAAAACTACGCCGTTTTGATAAATGGGCTAGGGTACACACCTCAAAGCCCATCCAAACTCTATAAATACAAGCCTCCACGCCTCTGCTATGCATCCTAGACCCCCTACACGTTTTTAGAGAGAGAGAGAGGCTCCATGACTTGGAGGTTGCTCCTTGACCTAGGAGAGCAGCCGTCGCAGCTGTCGCAGCCGTCGCAGATTTTGGAGCCTGGATTTGAAGCTTTGCTGTGCGCGTGGTTAAGAAGAAGATGTTTAGCTTTTCTGCTATGGTTTTGCTTGTAATCATGCATGAGTAGTTCTTATAATCTAGGGGAGCAATGTAGCCCCCTTGTTGCTTTGCTGTGTTTATGAATATTGGGTTTGGATGATTGAGTTTTGCATGTTTTATAAATCTGTTCTTAAGTTCTATCTTTGGATGTACACCTTGGTATTTTTAGCCCTAGTCTGGGGCAGATTGAGATTCATAACTTATTTGTAATTGGTGTGATCATTATCCTTTTGCAAGTATGATTTATTGGCTTTGCATGTTTGTGTGTTTTGATGACCATTCTGGCATACAACTCTTAAAAGGACCTCAATGACCATTTGTTGTCCTTGGCTTATGTTTAGCATGTTTTCAATCAGACAACCCTAATATCATGAACCAGTAGAGATAACATAGGGAGGTGAAATTGTGACCCTAGATGCTTTTAATCCTTGAATCTTAATCCTAAAACCAGTTTGTTTTCTTTGTTTATTCAGAAAACCACATAAAAAATTAGATCTTTAGTTATAAAAAGAATTTGTTTTTGCCAAGACATTGTTTTAAGCAAGATTGATTTGGTGATTTGAGTTAAAGCTAGATAACTTGGTAATCTCTGTGGGATCGACCCCTTTCTTGCTGCTATTCTTTTATTGCAAACTTAGGGAATTTATTATCTTGAAGAGAGATTTAACGACATTAGCTAGCTCTTTTAGAGAGGCTAAAAATCTGTCTGTCAATAAACAAAAGCAAAAATATAATAACAAAAATGATTAATTCACACACATATAAGGACACCAAGAAGAATTTCAAGTTGCAAACTTAAAACTTTGATTTCTTTGGTATTTCATTAGTAGTAGAATGACTTCATTCTAACACATAAAGACACTATATGTATATTTATTATAACAAAATAAATCTAACAAACATAATTTACATGAAAGGTATAATATGGGCAATGATGGATGCAAGAAATTTTTAATTTCAAGTCCTCATTTCACAGAAGGGCAGACACAACTGTAGTCTCCGAGATGAGGAATTTCCCTGAAGAATATCATTGGTCACAAGATAGATTTTGGTACCGAAGAGTAGGCAACAACACCTGCTGTATAGGAGGTCCAATCAAGATGGATACACTGTCTTGCTGATAAAAGTTACCATCCTTCAGACAAATATTTCCCTGCCCCAGTTCTGACATGGTTTCACCTAACCAAATCACATTATGAGCTCTGAAGTAGCAATTACAAAGCATTTATTCGATGAAGCACCTTCCCATACTCAAAATTCATGATATGACAGGCTATGGGTGGGATATGCAAACATGATTTTATATTTCAGGCCTATGAATTTAATTTCATATACTTGTACTTTAGAACACTGAACTACATTCCTTTAGAAATGCAACCTTTGGTAAAAACAAGGATGTTTTTGACGTGTGTGAATGAAAGTGCACATGTCTGTGCAAACACGCACCGATTCTTGTGTATGTGCATCCATATACAAATGCAGTTAAAGTCAAGATTACTTCCATGAAAGAAAATTTAAAACAAATATAATTTTAGAGTCTTTTGAACCATATCCAAGAATCAAAAAAAAAAAAAACTTCAGATCTAGAGGCTCGGGACATACATATTCAAAATGTGAATAGAAATGCCAAAAGTGGGGAAGATTACAGGGGGAAGGAGGGGGTTTTGGTGTCATACCTACTTATTTGCTAGGTTGCAACCCTAAGAAAGCCGCACTATTTGCTTTCCAATCACAGTTCCATTGAATTGCTGCAGGGCAGTCTCACATTATTTCTGTCAAGGAAAATTTAGGAAAGTATTCAATGAAAAGATAATAAACAACTGAGCATAAAACCTACACAATTCCATGATATGAACAAAGTTAAGGCTTGATTACCTGTTAGCAAACTACACAAACCCACATCCTTTCCCAACTAGTATTTTTACAAAGATTATATCACCATGCTGGAAAAATGGTTGTCTGAGATCATCATCATCAGTGATGCTAGAATCAAGCCCTCCAACAAATATCTACAACCAAACATAAATTAGAGAGGAGAAAGTACTAGGTGGATAATAGCTCTAATGAGCTCAATGACCCACCGTTGTATTTGTAGAGTCCCCTTCAGATTGAAAGTTATGAGTGAAGGCACCATTTGAGCCTTGTCCACCTAACAAGACAATTCATGAAAGTACAATACCATTTACTTATACAAGACACGTGATATATTTACTATGGCCTGCATGATGAGCACATTAACAATCAACTACACCAACTACAAATGATCTTGCAAGCCAGAAAATTTTCAAGCAACTCAAAAGAAAGTGTTGAATTATCACTGGCATTGAATGACTTAACAACATTTTCAAGGACACAATTAGAAAAAACAAAGAGAACAAGCAAAGATATATATTACAGATGTTTTATCAGCTCAGTTAGTGTAGCTATGGTTAAAGCCCAACTATGAACTCCATGCTACCGCCTTTATCATCAGCTTCGTGTCTTCTATTTCTAATGTCAACATCTCTTTAGCCATGAGATATCTGAAAAAGCAGGAAAGAAATAACAAAATTTAGGCAGTCATATTCAAAGTGTTTAATGGTGCTAGGCAATTTCAACCACTAACTTGTACTGAATTGGCTATAAAAGCAAGGAGATAGGAAAGGTCTCTTACTCCCAATGCTCAAAGACCCTTTACCCTTAACAAAATAAATGAATAGAAGGCAAAGAATTATCTTTAGTACTAAAAGGAACAAAAATTAGCCACTACATAATTTCTACACTATATTAAAATACTTGCTACTCCAAGTCTATGCCACCACAGTAGAGCCCCTTTTCCACGAAAATAATTATATAAAGCATGCTAACAAATAGTAGGGCATAAAGTAATAGTGTGAATTACCATATCCTTCAAGATCTTTATTGACGAACCTTATCAGTTGATTAGTAGTAGCCAGGTTTGCATCACTAAAATAATATTCTAAGTACAAAAGGATCAGAAAAAATACATGAAAAAGATAAAGAAACATAGAACAGTAAAAAAAATGACTACAACCAATTGTAATAATTCTATACATCTCTCTCTCTCTCTCTTCAATTATCGCAACAAAACCTTCCCTGCAAGGACCCTTAGATTCACCTCATCTACCCCAACTTTAAAATCACAGGCGACAACCACACCTCAACTTATAGCTCTTTATTGAATCATTACACCCAAAAGCATACCCAGCCCTTCCTCCCTCAAACCCAAGGTGATGTAGAGTTTAACACCAAGCAGCCTTCAAATTAGTTTCCAAAACAGATGTTGTACAAAACTTATTAATTATTGAAATTTGTGAGAACAAATCTGGGCATCAAATCAGCCTCCACACAAGTCAATGGTATCATATTAGGGTTTGTCAAAACACCTTGCTAATTTACCAGTCTGTAATAACTAGAGAATGTCTAATTAAATACCCATTAGGCTATACAATAATCATGAGAAATAACAAATATTAATTTTATGTTTAACTGAATGTTTCTTTTAATATCACATATTGTTTCTACATAAAGCATAATGTAAAAATTGCAAGAAAGATAAGTGTAAATAACTCACATGAACTGAGAACTTGGGTTTCTTGCGCTTCTTGCTCGTCGAAGGCGATTCATTCCTTTTCTTCTCTCCTCTCGTCGTGGCCAGTGGCTGCTATGGTGGCTCAGTGCATGCTGCCCTTGCTGTCCTTAAATTCCATAGCCTCACCGCACCTGACTCATCTCAGACAACCTCGTCATGCACGGACACCAAAGTCCCATCGTTGGCGACTGGGAGATCAAGAGTGACCCTGTTATCCACCTTAGCCTTGTCTTTGATTTTCAGAGTTGGGTTCGAAGAGGAGTAGCATGTCTTGGGCTAGGTTGCTGCTGATCGGATTTGTGGATAGGAATCAGGAGGGGGAGATTTGCCAGGGTTCATAGTGGATAAGGATCGGAGAGCATCGGTCTGAGTCTTGACTCCTCCGATTTCATGGCGATCGTCTTCCATTTAGGGTCTAGAGAAAGGGGAAGAAGACGATCGATCCATTTAGGTCTCCTGATAGGTGATAGAAATGACCAAGAGAGAGAGAAGAGGAAAGTTAGAGTATGGAGTAAAGTAGGGCAAAAAAAAAAAACAAAAAACCAAAAGCGTTGGTGCGCACCCAAAAAACGCACCAGGCGCGATGTGAATTATGGTGGGCGGTAACACTTTACCTTCATTAAAATATCTCGTGCTCCACGCGATGTGAATTATGGTGGGCGGTAACACTTTACTTTCATTAAAATATCCCGCGCTCGACCGAGCTTGCTTCCGCGTTTTTTCTTTCAACTTATGGTAATACTTTTTTAATAGTGTTATGCTTTAATGTTACGGTAGAGCTGATTTCTTGTAGTGTAGAGTGAAGCTAGCCGGATCTTTATGCTTTGTGGTTAACTTCCTCTAAACCACATTGCTCACCTCATTAGTGATAGCAACAATTTCGTGATCGCTGTATTTCCTCTTCTTCAGCATGAAGTCCTTTAAAACCTTTTTGCATCTGGGCATCTGCTCAAGAGCTTCAATAAATGGAATATTGATTTCCAGCTTCTTGAATATCTGCATAAAGCATTCATTCTCTTCTTCCATCTTTTGATTCCTCATCCGCTGAGGAAATGGCATTGTAGGCCTAAGCTCTCTTGGCCTTTGTTCTTCAACTGGTTGAGTCTTAGTTGGTTGTTGCTCCTGGTTATCTCCCATTTATTGCTCTTCCTCAACAGCTCTTTCCGGATTGTCACCTGCTAAAGGCTGAATTGGTGCATCTGGTATGGCCTTCGTCTTGGGCTCTCCAGCTTCCTTAATTGCCTTACCACTTCTCAAAGTGACAGCCTTGCAGCTCTCCTTGGGATTAACCTCGTGTCACTGGGAAAAGCTTTGGAGGAGACTCCTTGGTTGGCATTCTGTGCCACACTCACTAGTAACTTTTCCAAGTTCTTTATGGCAAACTCCATACTGCTTAGTCTCTCATCCACATTACCACCTTCCCTCTTTGCTACCTCATTCTCAGTCTGATAATTTCTTCTCTGTTGCTGAGGGTGAGGCTGTTGTTATTGCTGCTCAAAACCTGGAGGTGGTTGTAAATAATTATCGTAGCATATGGATTCTTGCTTCATTCCTGGAGGTATATATTTATACCGATTTGAAACTTCACCTCCTCTATTCTGATTCTGAGTAAAGGCATTCTTCTGATAGCCTTGGTTTTGTTGTTGCGGATAGCCTTGACCTTGGTAAAAAGGTTGCTTCTGATACATCCCCTTTCCGCCAACAAAATGTGCATCTTCTGCTCCACTCCATCCTTGATCAACCCCTTGTAGAGCTTCTTGTGGTCCTTCAACCTTAAGAGATAATACTTCAATATTTTTAGCTAGAGCCCGAATCTGCTCTTGCATATCATTGGAAGAATTATCAACTAAAGCTATCTTCTCCTTTGGCCTTGAGGTTTGAATATTTGACCATTGCTAATCAGCTAATGATAGTCTCTCTAAGAGGTCAGCAGCTACGTCAGGTTCCAAGTTCATTAAACATCCTCCTGCAGCTGCATTCACTTTGTCTTGTGAGTGAGACTGAAGACCAGTGTAGAAGGACTCAATTTGAATCCATTGGGGTCTTCCATGATCAGGACATCTTCAGATCAAATCTTTAAATCTCTCCCAAGCCTCATGGAGAGTCTCCACCTCGTCTTGCCTAAATCTGCTGATTTCCCCTCGAAGTTGGATCACCTTGGTAGGAGGGAAATACTTGGACATGAACTTGGTCTGCATCTCCTCCCAAGTGTTTATTGAACCAGCAGGTAGGCTGTTGAACCATGCAAGAGCTCTATCCTTTAAAGAGAAGGGAAAAAGCCTTAACTTTATCGCTTCCTCCGACACATTGTTGAGCTTTATTGTGTCGCACATCTGAAAGAACCTCATCAAGTGTTGATGCGGATCATCCATTGCTGTTCCGCCAAATGTATTATTGCTCACCATGTTGATCAGTGCCGGTTTCAACTCGAAACTGTTTGCTTGGACTCTTGCTTGCCTAATCCATGAATAGTGATCTGACATAGTTGGCCTTGCAAAATCCAAGAAAGTCCTGGGCCTAAATCTGTTACCATCTTCATCTGGGTATTGGCCATTATAATTGGCCCCTCCTTGTACACTGCCATCGGGTCTTGTATCCTCCATAATTTCAAGAACTGTATCCTCTAAACCTTGCAGTGCTTCTTCAGCTTCCCTTGCGGCTTCTCTAGCTGCCCTACGGCGATCTCTAATTATCCGTTCAGTTTCTGGATTAAATGGCACAAGTTCCCTTCGTTGTATACACAGCTGAGAATTTTTTCAAACACCTGGTGAACGTTCCTATAAAACAACAAGAACATACCCAGCAGCTCCGAACAAGACAAAATAAATAAATAAAACACAAAATAACAGAAAATAAAAGACAAAATTAAACACCAAGATTAGAATTCAAACAATTTCACTCAATGTTGATTTTGAAAAACTAGTTAACCGTACAATCCCCGACAACGGCGCCAATTTGATAGACAGATTTTTAGCCTCCCTAAAAGAGTTAGCTAACGTTATTAAACCTCTCTTCAAGATAATTAATTCTCTTAGTTTGCACTAAACAGAATAGTAGAAAGTAAGGGATTGAACCACAAGGATTAGCCTAGTTCTCTAGTTTTTAAACCAAACCACTCAATTACTCTTACTCTATAAAATATCTTGGCAAAAATGAATTCTTTTTATAACTAAAGATCTAATTTTTATTTGGTTTTCTGAATAAACAAAGAAAGCAAATTGATTTTAGGATTAAGATTTAAGGATTAAAGGCATCTAGGGTCACAACTTCACCTCCCTATGTTGTTTCTACTGATTTAAGGTTATTGAGATTATTTACTTGATAACATGCTATAACTAAGCCAAGGTACTGCAATTGGTCATTGCCAGCCCTTCTAAGTGCTGTCTTCCTGAATGGTCATCATGACATCAACATGCAAAGCCTAATTATCATACTCATAATAGGATAATGGTCACACCAATCACAAATATGTTATGAATCAAAGATCAGCCTCAGACTAAGGCTAAGGAAACCCAGGTGTACAGCCCAGATATTAAAAGATAAGAACAAATCAATAAAACATGCAATCTCAATTAAACAAACTCAATATTCAATTAATCAGTTTAACAACTTAGGGGGCTACATTGCTCCCCTAGATAAAGGAAACTACTCACACATGTTCTTGGATAAATAATAAGAAATAAAGAACATCATCCTCAAGCAGGTGCAGCAAAACTCCAACTTTATGTCTTTTCCAGCCGTTAGATCTCCTAGGGCCGGTAGCTCCAGGATTAGAACCCTAGCCTCCCAAACCGTTGGCCTCTCTCTCTAAAAAACGTGCCCCCCTCTCTACATGCTCCAAAAGGGCTGCTGCCTCCTCTATTTATAGAGAAAATTGCTGTACAATGAGTGCCCTAGCCGTCAGCAGTTGCCACTTATCAAAACGACGTAGTTTTGATAAATAGTTTCCATTCTTCTTCCAACATGAGTACAACTCGAACCAAACATAATTTGGACTAGGTGCTTTAGAGAAAAGTGCTTAAAATAATCAAACAAAGCAATTGATGCAAAAATCCGGATGCACGGCACATTGCACGTCATATGGCCATATGACGTGCACCTCTAAATGGTCTGAAATTTTTCTCCAAGCTTCCTTGAAATGTGTAGAAAGTAGGGCTGCAATAAAATCCTTGCACGTTATAATGGTCCATATGGTGTGCACTCTTGTTTTGCCTCCTCAGGCTGCCCTATTTTTGCCAAAAGTTCCTTCTTTAGTAAATGAAGTGATTTGGCTGATGTCCATGAAATGAAATTGCCTAAAACCTGCCAAAACAGCTCAAAAACACATATATATAGGCCAAGCAGTCTTCCTAGGGTGTTAGAGCAAATATCTAAGAAATATGGATGAATTAAGCTCTAATCATGCTCTTTAATACCCTAAATCTGCACTAGAATAACGGCATAAATGCACGTTATCAATGGTCATCATGACATCAATATGCAAAGCCTAATTATCATACTCATGACAGGATAATGGTCACACCAATCACAAATATGTTATGAATCAAAGATCAGCCTCAGACTAAGGCTAAGAAAACCCAGGTGTACAACCTAGATATTAAAAGATGAAGAACAGATTCATAAAACATGCAATCTCCATTAAACAAACCCAATATTCAAATAATAAGTTTAACAACTTAGGGGGCTACATTGCTCCCCTAGATAAATGAAACTACTCACACATGTTCTTGAATAAACAATAAGAAATAAAGAACATCATCCTCAAAAAGGTGCAGCAGAACTCTAACTTTAGGTCTTCTCCAGCCATCAGACCTAGGGCCGGCAGCTCCAGGATCAGAACCTAGCCTCCAAAATCGTGAGACTCTCTCTCTCCTCTCTCTAAAAAATGTGCTCCTTTCTTCTTCTTTTGAAAACGGCTGCTGCACCCTCTATTTATAGAGAAACATGGAGTATAATGGGTGCGCTAGCCGCCAGCAGTTGCCACTTATCAAAACGATATAGTTTTAATAAGTAGTTTCCATTCTTCTTCCAGCTTGAATACAACTCGAACCAAACATAATTTGGACTAGGTGCTTTAGAGAAAAGTGTTTAAAATAACAAAGCAAAGCGATCCATGTAAAAATCCGGCTGCATGGCATGTTGCACGTCATATGGCCATATGACGTGCACCTCCAAATGGTTTGAAATTTTGCTCGATGATTCCTTGAAACATGTAGAAGGAAGGGCTGCAATAAAATCCTTGCACATCATAAGGGTCCATATGACGTGCACCCTTATTTTGCCTCCTCAGGCTGCCCCATTTTGCCGTAAGTCCCTTCTTCGATAAATGAAGTGATTTGGCTGGTGTCCATGAGATGAAATTGCCTAAAAACCTGCCAAAACAGCTCAAAAACACATATATATAGGCCAAGCAATCTTCCTAGGGTGTTAAAACAAATATCTAAGAAATATGGATGAATTAAGCTCTAATCATGCTCCTTAATACCCTAAATATGCACTAAAATAATGGCATAAATGCACGTTATCAAATACACCACACTTGAACCATTGCTTGTCCTCAAGCAAAAACACACAAACATACAAAAATAAATTAAACAAACAATCACACTGGAACAAAAACAAAAATAAATATCTAACAATCAAAGAGAGTCATGATTTCCTAAGCTTGCAACTCTATCATGATGAAGTGGGCAATCAAGTAACCAAAATGAATTATAATTAAGCTCAATCATGTCCATACCCCTAAGTCCAACAACCATGCAGTCTCATTACTGAAAATGCAGACATTAGCAAGCATACCATTATAAAAGAGAACCTAGTTTCCCTTAAAGTTCTCACCTAGGATAAAGCTGCCTCACTTAAATATAAATTCTCATTTCTCTCCACACAAGCCCAAGTACCATACCTAATAGAAAATCAATGGGTGGAAATCTCCTCCTATATTCTCCACTAGTTATTAATTAAGTACTTGCCAAGCAAACATGAGAGTTCCCTATTGTGCTCATCAAAGGAAACACACTCTCTATTCTACTTTGTTTGAAAACTCACACACTATTCTATTCTCAATGAACTCATACTCTACTCTAATGACTGAATAAACACACCTTGAGCCAAAGAATTGAGCTCAACACTCTAAATAAACACAACTCAGCCATTATGGCTTTTATTCTGAAAAACTTTTTTTTTGTTTTTTTTTCATACTTCTTTTAAATAATAACCTTACAAGGTTGCATTTTATGCTCTCCCTTGATGGATTATTCACTTTTTTTTACTCACATAACACATAAATAAGACTGATATTTTTGTTTTTTTTAATGCATACCCCTTACCAATTTGCTAAGTAAGGAGAGACAAAAGTGCAATAATGTCTCACATCCCATTGTTCAATTAAGTGATGGGCTTTTTTTTCACATTGTGCATCACAGCCTTCTACATTTACAACACAACAAAACAAAAACTAGGATACATAGGAAATTAAAGTGACTTAAATAGGCCTTGTATCACTAGCAACACACCAAACACTGAGCACTAATAAGTAATCATCATGCTTACTTAACTCTTACCATTAAATAACCAATGTTAAAAGTTAAGAGGATCAAAGAAAACTATTACCCCAAAAACCATGAATGTCACTCAAGGGCTAGAAAGAGGTTTTTCTCATTTTCCTTTTGGATTTTCTTTCACTCAACTCTAAGGGTCACTAAGTGTTATTCTAGCATGTCATGCTCAGCTAATATTCAAACTTCAGCTCCAAAAACATGGTGATATCATTCAAGAGATAGAGACATGATTAAACCAAATCATAACACACCTTAATTACTTTAACACCCTTATCACAACATGATACTAATGTGGCATAAAAATTAAAATTTAAGCCTGTTGGATCAAGCCCAGAATTTGGATAATGATGATAAAGCCTTATGTAATTTGATCTGAGATCTTTTGTGTTTCTTTGATCGTTGCAGAAGATATGTTATTAATCCGGAGATACACTCGTGAGAGCAAAGCTAAGGACATGATACATAATCCTGATCCGGACAAGAGTGAGTGTCGTCAAACGCTTGGTAAATAACCAAGTCACCAATACATACGGAATAAGGAACATTCATGCGGACTAAGAACTTAAAAGCTATGGATTACGGAATCTGTTCCTAATGCCTCAAACGGACTAAGTCAAACTGATGCGGAGTAAGAGTCTTGGTCTACAAGGTCGCACGAAGTAAAAGGTTTGACATGGAGTTAAAAAGTTAAGTTTTCCCCTCAAGCGAACTAAAGTAAGGAAGACACGGAGTAAGGCATCCGAGTCTTTCATACATACGGAGTAAGGAAGTATTGATGCGGAATAAGGACCCGAGTCTTTATTCGCACGGAGTAAGGAAACTAGATGCGGAGTAAGGAATCCAGGCCACTCACTCATACGGAGTAAGGATGGCTAGTACGGAGTAAGCCATCCGGTCCTTTAAACTCATACGGAGTAAGGAACGTACATACGGAGTAAGGAACTTACATGCGGAATAAGGAAGCGCTGATACGGAATAAGCACTCCGACCTTCTCATTCACACGGAGTAAGGAAGCCACGACACCGGACTAAGGATTCCAGTACCAAATAGATACGGAGTAAGCAACCACTGACACAGAGTAAGGTTCCGAGCTTCATTAGCAACGGAGTAAGGAAAATTACACCAGATCAAGAAGATGTTACTTCAAACTACCGCATTTAAAGTTATCAGCTCGTGATGTCCCGATGTAAGACAAACTCGTTGAAAACCTAAAGAATCTTACACGTGGATCACCCGGATATGTGGACACAACCTTAGTTATATTTGGGAACTCACAAAGGCACTTATGCTCTTCAAACCCAAGTTCTTGAGCTCCACAAACCGCAACAGTCAAGGCAGAGAGATTACCAAGGAATAGTTAGTGCTGAACGCCTTCCGGAACTACATGTTCCAAGGTTGTCTCTTAGGAATATTTGTATAAATATTCATACTTGTACATTTGTGAGCGAGAGCGAATGATCCTGAATTAACCCTGTGTATGCACAAGAGCTCAAAGATATAATCTAGGCTAGTATGTGAATCCTTTTGTAAACAGAGTGTAAGAGAGTCTTGCTTCTATTTTGTTGTAATTATCTCTTGATAATAAAACAAAAAACTTCCACTATCTGGTTATCTTCCGCAGTAATTCTATCACTTAACTAGATAAGTGTGGTGTCTTAAGAGATTAGAAAGAGTTTTGATACGAGCCTATTCACCCCCCTCTAGGCTCCAAGGGACCATCAAGTGGTATCAGAGCAAGTTTATTTGTTCAAAAGTATAGATCCCACTCTTTTACTCTAAGCAATGGCCGAAGAAAGCAGTATGCTATTCAACACTCGCCTTAACTCCGGAGGTGCACAAGAGCCCATCCCGAATCGAAGCAGCAGTGAAAACGTCGACCCACCTCAACCTGCTATTGCCGCCGCTCCTCTACCACGGAGTTCTGGTTTTACTCTGACAAAACCGCCCAAATTCACACCTGAGCTTTTGTCCCAGTGGAAATCTCGCATGAAGATGTTTATGGTATGCCATGATCATCTCATGTGGCCATGTCTTCATCAGGAGATTCCAATTCCAATGACTATCGGAGAACATGGAATTAGGAGGCCAAAGACAGATGTCGAACTTACCAACGATGAAAGAGCCTGGCAGTGCGCTAGTGAAAAGGCTCTGGCTTATGTTACATCGTCTTTGGATTCCGAGGCTTTCACGGACGTCCAGGGCTGCACGCTAGCAAAAAGCCTGGGGATAAACTGACAATCCTCTATGAGGGGAGTCAGTCCCAGATGCAAAATGTGATATGTGCTCTCAGACAGAATTTTGAGAGTTTCAATCACAAACCTGGCGAATCCCTGAAAGCATCTATCGGAGATTCGGCAAGCTCATTCTAGAGCTAAAAACTGTCAATGAGCACTACACTCAGTCTCAAATCAATGACAAGTTCTTTCGATCCTTGCCGGATTGCTACTACTCCAAGCAGCTCCAGATGCAAGCTGACAAAAACCGGCCATTTACTGCCCTTGAGGAAATATATGGAGAGCTTCGGACTCATGAGGTCAGATTCAGATACACTGACCATGATGAGAAAATAGCTCGGAAAGAAAAAGGGGTAGCTCTCAAAGCTACGGATTGCTCCAGTAATCATTAAGAGGATGATACGGATGAGTCAGAGAATTCTGACTCAGACGCAGAAGAGGAAATAGCTCTTCTTGTCAAATCCTTTGAACAATTCCTTTGGAAAAGTAGAAAAGGATTCAGAAGAGGCTCCTCGTCGTCCAGAAGGAAGGAACGATCGGAGTCGAGCTCCCAAGAATGCTTTAATTGTGGGAAACCCGGTCACTGGGCCAAGGAATGCAGATCCAAATCTAAGACGGCAGAGAAAAGTGACAAGGTTACTCTTCGACGTACCACCTCAGACAACAGCAAGAACAAGAGGAAGGCGTTCGTGACAAAGTACATCAGTGGCTTGGAAGAAGAGGAGGAATCCTCGGATGATGAGCCAACTCCTAAGCCGAACGTCTGCCTCATGGCAAATACTGAGGTACCTTCTATCTCTGAGCTCATGAGTAAATTAGAATCTCTTACTACTGTATGTGATCACGAAAAGAATGAGAGACTAATAATTACTCAAATGTACAAAGATATGGAAAGTCAGAATAAACGTCTTGAATTTACTATTACTAGACTTGAAAAGGACATAGCTGACTTCAGAGGAAAAGAAGCTTGGTATCACGATCTAAGAGCTGAAAATCATCTGCTAAATACCAATCTTTCAGGCCTAAAAGTTATAGTAAAAAGACTCGAGAATGAACTTGAACAGGAAAGGGAAATAAATCGTAAGTGGCTTAAATCTGGGGAAATAGCCTCTACATTTAGGACTGATCCGGATAATATTCGAGTCAAACCTGGCCTAGGCTCCGAATCATCAACCTCCAATGCTCAAGCTACTGAGTGTCCTCCCGATTTCACTCCAAAACTAACCAACTTATATCCTGTTAGTACATCTAAACCGTTGGATGGTTTCATTTCAGGTGGCACCATAGTTTATGACTGTGGAGTGGAGGCTGTTACTGCACTTCCCAAAGTAGTAGCACCCATAACTAATGATGAAGGGAAGGCTGATGCAGTTAAAGCCAAAACTGTAGCACCCAAAAAGAAAGGAAAGGCTAAGGCTGACGCATCTAGGGCCAAGAGCGCGTCACCCAAACGCAATGGATTAGGCCACAGGGAACAGAGTAAAAAGTCTGTAAAATCTAAGAGACCTGTATCCCCTGTTTGTACTTCACATTATAGTGTCTGTTCCATTTGTAGGGAAATGGGTCATTATCACTATGAATGTTGGAGTTTATCTGATAATTGGCTTTGTAATCAAATTCGTACCAATAAAGATCAGTTTAATAAAAAGGTTTCTTTGAGCAAAACAAAATCTAAACCACAAAGGAGTGTCTCTCCCAAGAAAACCCAAATAAAAGAGGCAGCTGAAACGAACAAGTTAAAGTCAACCTGGAGAGCTAAAAGTCCTAGCAAAATCAAATCTAGAACCGTTGACATTACTGCTGCTCTCTCTAACCGCCCGAAACAAGTTTGGGCTTTCAGGAGCATCTCTGGAATGCATTGCCGGATCACTTGAAGTTAAAGATCAATCAAAGCAAGTGGATCCTCGATAGTGGATGCTCCGGACATATGACAGGTGATCAGACTCTGCTTGTAGAAGTTAATGTAAAACGAGGTCCATCCGTTTCATATGGTGACAACAGCAAAGGTAAGACTGTCGGGTATGGCACTTTAACTAACGGATGTGTATCAATCACTAGAGTTGCACTAGTCGAAGGTTTAAAGCATAATTTGCTAAGTGTCAGTAATTTATGTGACAAAGGATTTACTGTTTCTTTTATGTCCAACACTTGTACAGTAAGAGAAAACTTATCCGTAGATGTTAAGTTATCCAGATCAAGAGATGGGGACATATACGTAGTGGTCTTAAGAAATAATTCTTCTGACCCTGTATGCTTCCTCACTAAAGCTTCAGATGAAGATAGTTGGTTATGGCACAAGCGATGCGCACATTTAAACTTTAAGACATTGTCTAAATTAGCATCACTTGATCTTGTCACTGGTCTACCTAAACTCAAATTCTCCAGAGACACTCTCTATCGAGAATGCCAACTGGGCAAACAGACCAAACATAGCTTTAAGAGCAAATCAGTTAATTCAATAACTGCTCCTCTACAACTTCTTCATATGGACCTCTGTGGTCCTATTTCTGTTCCTTCTCTGCCTGGTGCGAGATATACCCTTGTGGTTATCGATGATTTCACCAAATACACATGGGTGATGTTCCTGAAATCAAAGGATCAAACTTTTGAGCATCTTGTAGATCTTTTCAACTGGATAAGCAACTCACAAGGACTGAGCATAAAGTACATCAGGAGTGATCATGGTACAAAATTTGATTTTTTAGAAATTAGATCATATTGTTCTGAACAGGGCATACAGCATGACTTCTCTGCGCCCAGAACTCCACAACAAAATGGGGTAGCTGAGCGCAAGAATCATACCTTAGTTGAGGCTGGTAGATCTATGTTAGCAGGGGCAACGCTTCCTCTCAGTCTATGGGCTGAAGATGTGTCCACTGCCTGCTATGTTCAGAACAGAACTCTAGTAAATAAATCTACCATGAAAACACCCTATGAGATGTGGAGAGGACGAAAACCCTCAATTTCACATTTCAGAGCTTTTGGGTGTACGTGCTATATATTGATAAATGGCAAAGAAACCCGGAATAAATTTGAACCAAAATCTGATGATGGGATTTTTGTCGGGTACTCATTACATAGCTAGGCTTATCGGGTCTTCAATAGAAAACTTTTTAAAGTTGAAGAATCTATCCATGTGACTTTTGATGAAGCTAATCTTGATTGGTCAAAAGTTGCTTCTTCAAGTTCTAATGTGCAGGTCCTGGACACTAACATCGATTATTCGAAGTTTATGAATGTTCCTGTTACACATTCTAACCAACCACATGGCATCAGCGAGGCACAAAGAAATTATATGGATAATGCTATGGATGACTCGAACTCAGGACTACCATTAAGCTCCGGACATACTCCTACGGATACCCAAAATTCCGGAGCACCTTCAAGTCCGTCCGGACCAGTTAACACTGAAAGAAACAGTGTTGAAGAACCACCTAGTTCTACCGTACCTTCCAATACGGAAACATCTAGTCCGAACGAAGCTCAACCAGCAGATACACCTGAACCACCTAATCTGGCAGAGCTTCAAATTGTTCAAGATCATCCATCACATGCACAGAATTACAGATGGACTCGAAATCATCCCACAGATCAAGTGATTGGTGATCCTACTATTGGTGTAAGAACAAGAGTTGCCACCTCCAAAATGAGTCTTTACTCGTGTTTTCTATCTCAAATAGAACCAAAGGTGGTAGATGAAGCTCTTCAGGATTCGAATTAGATAGAAGCCATCCAAGAAGAGCTGAATCAATTTAAGAGAAATAATGTGTGGACTTTAGTACCAAGGCCTAAGTCTCAGCAAGTCATTGGAGTTAAATGGGTGTTCCGGAACAAGCTTGATACGGATGGAATAGTAATCCGGAATAAAGCCAGATTGGTAGCCAAAGGATATCGTCAAGAAAAAGGAATAGACTATGATGAGACCTTTGCTCCAGTAGCAAGACTTGAGGCAATCCGAATGTTTCTGGTGTATGCTTCATATGAAAACTTCATAGTTTATCAAATGGACGTCAAGAGCGCATTCCTGAATGGAGATCTTCAAGAGGAGGTTTACGTAGAACAACCTCCCGGTTTCATTGAACCTGAAGCAGGACATCTAGTCTACAAACTTTGGAAAGCTTTATATGGTTTGAAGCAAGCTCCAAGAGCCTGGTACGACACACTGTCAGAATTCCTACTTGCTCACAACTTCCAAAAAGGGAAGATAGACACCACCTTATTTCTACGAAAAGAGAAAGGACACACTCTAATCGTACAGATATACGTGGATGATAGGATCCTTGCTGTATCTTACTGCAAGTCGCCCAGACATTATGTTTGCAACTTGCATCTGTGCACGATATCAGGCGAATCCCAAGGAGTCACATATGCTTCATGTTAAACGGATATTAAGGTATCTCAAGGGAACGATGAATTTGGGACTCTGGTACCCAAAAGAGTCCAACTTCACCTTATCCGGATACTCTGTTGCCGACTTCGCTGGATGTCGCATCGACAGGAAGAGCACAAGTGGTACGTGTCAGTTTCTTGGAAATAGATTAATTTCATGGTTCGAAGAAAGCGAATTCCGTATCAACCTCTACTCGCCGAGGCGGAATATATAGGCTCTTTGGGAGTTGCCGCGCACACCTACTACTTGGATGCAAAGTCAACTTACTGACTACGGTTTGAACATGTCAACTATTCCACTCTACTGCAACAACACTAGTGCAATTGCTATCAGCAACAATCCTGTCATGCACCCTAAGACGAAGCATATTGAGGTCAGGTATCACTTCATACACGACCATGTTCTCAAAAATCACATTTCTATGGAACATGTTGCTACTGAAGATCAACTGGCAGACATACTTACAAAGCCCCTACCTGATGCAAGATTCTCTGAACTACTCATCCGATTAGGTATGCTTGACTTCTCTACATAGTTTCACATGTAAATTACCCAACAGTATACTTACTATCAGAACATGCATTGTGCTTTTAGTGAAAGTAGAAGATACATACTGATTTTAATGCTGATCATACTTACTGATTAACGGCTTCATGCTTCTGATATTAATATCAACTTCATAGTGGGAGGATGCTTGCGTTTCCCGACTGAAGTCGTTTAAGCAAACATGATTAAAGTTTATATGATTAACCTTATTCTGGTTTCATGATCTTAATTTCCACTGATCACCACATGACAAAAGCCTGTTCATTTAGATTACTCTATTAACATGTATAGTTGAAGAAATGAAATGGGTTAGCTTGGAATGCCTGGTGGATAAATACTCATGATCTGATCATGACTCCAAGTATAGTTTCCTAAAAAGATAGACAGTGCTGAATTTCTATAAGCCGGAAAGGTCTACCGAAAGGATTGCACAATCTATGGGGGAGAAAATGCTTTATAAATTATTCGAGTAATACCCCCCGTATATGTCTCATGAACTCTTTCCTGGCTGTCTATTTGAGGGGGAGCCTTTCATTGAGAGGATCAAATGATCTTCGAGGGAGCTTAAGCTTTATCTATTACCTCAGTAATGACCCCCTAATATGTCTTGGATACTCTCTCCTCTAAACCTTTACCTCCGGATCTGACTGGACATGTGGTTTTGGAACAGAATAGTGGCATGCTTGGATGTATTTTTTTTCTTCAACCATGCATTTTAATCGGGTAATCAACAGCTTACTTTTGACATGTGTCCGCTTCCTCATTTTTCACTCATGAATCCTAATTTGGCCAAATCATATGATCTTTGATTAATCTTAGCTACGTCGTTCAGCAGGACGGTTTCGCTATGTTGACCTATATGAACTTGTGTATTTATTATCTGATATATGTCCTGATTCAGTCACATTGATCATTCTCTCGTCTGTATATGTCTATTTTATTCTTTGTAATGCATGAGTTTTGCTTCTCTTTAGTTCGGATTATGTAGCTCTTCACTGACTATTTTCTCCTATCCGTACTATTCCGTGCCTGTTCAGCTTTTGTATTTTTAGTTTATTTTTTTTTAGGCTACAGGTTCAGTTTTTCTTTGCAACCTTATCGGTAAATCTAGTCCATAGTCTTGGATTTGAAGTGTTGTGGTACTTCTCTTCTCTTCGACTTATTGACAGCAAAGGAATCTACTTCTCTCTCACCACACTTTGTTACTACGGACACGGTCTACTTTTCATCCGGATACTCTTCACTCGACTATCGTTGATTCCGGATGATTGTCGGTTCATTCCTCCGGACTCCTAACACTGTCAAATTGCGATAATCCATGTATTCTTTTATATCGTGTGCTTTTGAGGAGGAATCATGATGATTCATTAAATGCATATCTCGGGATGCACACACTTCTCCGGAAGGCGAACAGCTGTTACCCTTATTTGGTCATGCCGCCTCCACGTCATCTTTTAATTCGGAGGCGCATCGATATCAAGACTAATGACATTAGCCTGTCAAGCGGTTCACTGTTTCACTTGCCAAATTCCTAGACCTTCCGACATTTACAGACTCGGTCTTATATATTCTGGTCATTCCTGCGAAGCACGAGCGTTACCCGTTTCAAATCCCTAAACCTCTCGTTGCTCCTTCAATCCCCAAGACCTTACCTTTCCTCTCGCCCTTCAACTTTCATCTACAATGGCACCCAGAACCTCTCTTTCCAGCGTTAATCCCGGCCATCTGGTTGATTGGAGCGCTATCTCCAACCCTCTAGACCGGTTTTTCGATATTCGCCCTCTTCTAGAAGCCTCTCACCTACTCGACCTGATCTCCAATCCTGTCGATCTGCTTATAGACGACATTCTCGAGTTTTACCAACGGATTCGCTGTACCACCGACTCCATCATCTCCTATGTTCACGGTGAATCCATCCTCCTTACCCCCGTCGTTCTCCGCGCTGCTCTCCATCTACCCCCAGGTGAACCATAGCGCCCCGATGCCGATCCCATGGCAGCTTCAATGGGTTGCACCTACAAAGGCAAGGAATACAAGGTGAAGTCCTTCCAAGGTCGCTATCGCTGTATGGCGACCATCTTGAGTCGATGTTTACTGGCTCGCACATCCGCCCTGGACTCCATTCCGTACGACCTTCTTCTGGCCATGTACGGCATTTTCGAAGGTCTTCCAATGGACTGGAGGACATTTTTGTTCCGACTGCTGCAGACTGGACCCAAGAACCGTTCTTTTGGGTGCATACTCAGCATTGTCTTCCGGCATCTTCATCTGGACCATTTCGCCCGCTCTGATGCTGTTTCATTCCCTCCGGCTTATTACCTTCGCTATCTTACGCCTTATGGGAATATGACAGCCCGTCGTCCCTCTGTAGCTCTTCGCCCCCTCCCTTCCGCGGAACAACAAGGCAGTTCTGTTGGTGATCCCTCTGCCAGCCATGCCCCAGAGGTCAGCTCTACTCACCGGTCCTCCTGGATTCGGTCCGTTACTGCACCCTCCGTTTCTCGGGCTTCCCAGCACAGCATCCATGCTGACCCTTCCGAGGTTGCGGGGCCCTCTCAGCGCAGTGTCCCTAAAGCTGTTTCCTCAGCCCCTTCTGCTGCGGATGTCCCCACTCCCTCCACTTCCGCCATTGCTACTGCGGTTGATACCGCTATTGCTGTCGTCACTGCTGATGTCCTGGCATCTACTCCGGAAGCTCCTTTGCCTCCCCTACCTTAACCCCGAGATTATCTTGACCATCTATCCACTGACACCTTAACGGACCTATGGCTCCGTTTCAGCCTTGCCCACACTGCCTCCATTCCTGACACCGATCTCCGGGTGTTTTACACGTGCCATACCCAATCCCCAGAGACCATGATCATCTGGAACTTGGACCACGACTTTCTTACGCCGGCCTCCATTCCAGATGTGCCATTTCCTACCCCCTCCAGCCCGGTCCATGCCGCCCGGAGTCCTTCCCCTGCTAAGGCTGGCCCCTCTTCTCCTGCTGCCGCGATTCCCGTGGTTGACCTATCTGGTCAAAGCGGGTCAGCTGCTCCGAATGCCTCTGATGCTCCGGATGCCCCTTCTGCTGCTGCTGTTGATACTCCTACGGACTCCTCTGCCCAGCGCACTGCTGCTCCTGTTCATGCGGGGGAGTCCTCCAAAGCTCCGGAGTTGGTCCTTGGGCGTGCTTCTTTTGGCACGGTCCACTCCGACGCTATGCTCTCCGCCCAGCTAGACCGACACGCTCAAGCTCATAGCGCCCAAATATCCGCCATCGCCGCCAAGGTTGATGCACTTCGCGCCCAACTCCTCTCCGCTCTCACTGATTCCTCCACTTCCATGGAACAGAAGATGGATCTCGTCGCCTCGTCCGTCCATTCCTTGTCTACCTCCTTCACGGACCTGGCGCACACGATGGCTCGCCCTCCCGTTGCTTCCCGGCGATCTGCCAAACCGGGGGAGAGAGTGTCATCTGATCCTTCTGCTCCTCCTGCACCACAATCATCCACTCGTGCTGAGAAGCGGCCTGCCTCTTCATTGCTTCAGGGAGTTCAAATTCCCAAACGTAGCCGCTTCTCTCAGCCAAGCTCCTCGACTGCAACTCCTCCTCCATCCTCTCCACCCGCAGCTGACACCTTCCTCCCATCATACGCGGCGTGTGACCCTTCTGATGTGGATGGAAGCGTGCGTAAGGCAATGAAGTCCTATACTGCGTCTTCTGCTGAGAGAAGATGTCTCTCTGACCTGTACCCTTTCTCCCCGGCCGACATTCAGACTCTTTGTTCGGAGAGAGGACTCTTTACAACGGAAGACATTGATAACTTCTCTAGGGCTGCTAAAATGGGGATGAGGCTGTTTCCATCTCTATACAAGGATGGGCACTTGTTTGAAGTTCTGCCGTGCTGGAATGAAGGCTATCTTCCCAGTGTAGATCTTATTCAGTCCTTTATTGATGGAACTGCTGAGGATAGCAAGCCATGGAAAACTCTCTCAACTATCCTCATTCCGTACCGGATCATGTCGCCACATTTCATGATGGCTGTCTTCATGATTCAGTCCAAACAAATGATTCTGATTGATTCTCATCAGATTGTGGAGCATTATGTAAGAAAGAATCAATGGGAACCACTGTGTCTCAGGCTGACTGAAGCTGTGAAGAAAGCTAGATTATATGAAGAGTTGGGCATCACACCCTTGAGTCCAACTGAGAAGCTGAAGGCGACATTCCGGGGCAAAAAGCAAGTGCCACAACAGCCGGATGGAGATAGCTGCGGGGCCTTTGTCTGTTACTTCATCAAGTCATTCTTAACTGTGGACAAATCTTGGAGCCAACACACCACTTATACGATGAAGCAGACAATGGAGCTTAGAGAGAAAGCAGCAACTATGATCTTCAAGTATAGTAAGCCTTATGTACCTTGATGAAAATCTTGTATAAAGGATGAATTGTATTCTGTTACGGATGAATGAAATTGGTTGTGATGCGTATTTTGTATGTTATCTTTTTGCATTGCTTACCAGATCAGATTACAAAGGGTTTGGGCATATCCATAATTTGGCGAGATTGTTGGATCAAGCCCAGAATTTGGATAATGCTGATAAAGCCTTATGTAATTTGATCTGAGATCTTTTGTGTTTCTTTAATCGTTACAGAAGATATGTTATTAATCCAGAGATACACTCGTGAGAGCAATGCTAAGGACAGGATACATAATCCTGATCCGGACAAGAGTGAGTGTCGTCAAACACTTGGTAAATAACCAAGTCACCAATACATACGGAATAAGGAACATTCGTGCGGACTAAGAACTTAAAAGCTACGGATTACAGAATCTGTTCCTAATGCCTCAAACGGACTAAGTCAAACTGATGCGGAGTAAGAGTCTTGGTCTACAAGGTCGCACGAAGTAAAAGGTTTGACAAAATACCCATAATTCGAACATGGCCCTTTGGTAAATGATTATCAACATAACAAAACAAAGGTGACAGTGCAAAAACATGGCTGCACGTGACAAAGGCCATTGTCACGTGCAACCTCCAAATGGCCTAGGATTTTGCCACTAGCTTTAGAACTTGGTCTGGAAAGCTCCCATGTAAAAATAATACTGCACGTGACAAAGGCCATTGTCACGTGCAGCCTCTAGATGCCCCCTCTTGAGCTTATCTCTTGCCTTAAGCTTGCTCATATATATGCAAAGTGTTCTAGCCAATGTGTATGAGAAGAAATCTCCTAAAGACCTGACAATTTCCACCCAAAAGGCATAACTATGACTAACTCCTCACATCCCAAAACACGGGTCATTATATCCTCTCCCGCTTAAGACTTTTTGTCCTAAAAAAGAAACAACATACCACTAGAACTGCAAGGAATAACAAACACATGTATCTCATTATGCAAAACCGCAAGCCACAACACACAAATGGATCATACACTACACACATCTCGCGTATTTTTATGGGTTTCACCTCGTCGAGGGCATCGAAGGTTTGGGCGTGGATCCAAAGTCTCCCCTCATTTTGTTGGGCCATTTGAGATTATTGCCACCGTAGGCGCAGTGGCTTACCGATTAGCTTTGCCACCGGAGTTGGCTTGAGTACATGATGTGTTCCATGTGTCTCAGTTGAGACGGTATCACCCAGATCCTTCTCATGTGCTGGACTATCACGAGATAGACTTGGCTGATGATGGTGCCGTTATTGAGATGCTGGCACAGATTTTGGATAGGCGGGAGCAGGTCTTGCAGGGCAAGACGATCCCACTGGTCCGGGTGTTATGGCGACACCGAGGCATGGAGGAGCAGACTTGGGAGAAAGAGAGCCAGATGCGGGTTCTTCATCCTGAGCTGTTCGAGGACGATCAGTCCAGAGGTAGGGAGGATATGAGGGCCTGTAAAGACTCGTATTTGGGTAGTTTTGAGAGATAGCCATACTATGGGAATGTAACTATCTGGACGGTGGTGTAGTCGTCGATGTGAGCATTTTGACTGTACCTGGTCCTGATTCTGAGTCGGGGCCCCATTTGACCCGATTGTTGACTTTTTGGGGTTTATTGGTTGACTTTGCATTTGGGCGGTCATTTGAGTGTGATAATATCTGCTTAGTGTTGTGCTCGTTATTTCGAGCGTTTTGATAGTAATTTGACTCAATTTAGAGTTCGTGACCTCGAGAGGTCAATTATTGCTGGGAGGCCAATTATTGGCAGTAGTATAAATAATTAAGAAACTGCCTTATCCCTTTAATTTGCTTGGTGCATGCGTGTTTGAGAGAGAGAGAGAGACAGAGAGAGAGAGAAAGAAAGTGAAGAGCTTCCGTTGGTGATTTGGGGCGATTGGAGTTCGTGGATCGCAAATAATCTTTCTAGGTAGGTGTCCTTGAACCTCTTATCTCGATTCGTTCTTTGAATATGCATGAATTTATCATGATTTATGAAATTGAGTATGAACCCTAGGTTTTGGGGAAAACCCAATTTTCTGTGGGTAAGAACTAATTTATATCAGTTTGGGTATGTAATTTTGTACTTTGTTTAGTAAAACACGTGTTTGTGAGTGCCTGGGGGTTGCTGGGTTGATTCCAGATGAAAAATAGGCCAAAAATGATGATGAATAGTACCCTGGGCGAGCTGTAGGGTCAAAGTTCGTAGTCAGCAGCTATGGAGCCAGTAGCTTCGTAGTCATCAGCTGTGGAGTCAGCAGCTTCGTTAGTCTAGATCAGTAGTCCAGATCAGTTAGTCCGGATCAGCAGTAGTGATCCATAGCATCGCCCCACAGCATTGTTTTTGTAGCATCGCTCCGCAGCAGTGTTTCCGCAGCATCAGTCCGCAACTTCAATTCGCAACAGTGTTCCGCAGCAATGTAACTGCACTGCACGGGACATTTATATTGTAAACCATTATGCCTCAAGTACTATACTTAAGTTACAATGTTAATAACGAAATACCCCCCATTTGGATTCAAAGAAAAATACTAAAAAATATAATTCTCACTCCTTCAAAATGTGAAAATTAGGATTTAGTGTAAAATATCGAAAAAATCCAGTTTTTCGTAGAGGTGAATTTTTGAAAAGTGGGGTTAGACATCTCAAAAAAATCCCCAAAAATCAGATTATCTTAGTTATGATATGGAGACCCAATGCTGGGACTTTTTATTGCAAGAAAATAGCTGCTATGGGTATCTCCTTCCTTAGTCAAGGAATGAGGATCGACTTGTGAAGACTGACTACAGTTCTAAAGGGAGTGTTGTACACCTTAAGACCATATTGATGTTGATATGATTGGTTTTTGGATTTGCGACTTAGGTTCCATGACTTGTTGGGTTCTCACCATGATGCACCGATGGAGCTATGTGGTTGACGTGGCAGGCATATGCGCCGATGGTAGGCCTGTGTGGCGACTATGGCCGAGCATATTGCATTGTGGACAGGCTAAGGCCTAAGTGAGCCGTTGAGCTCGTGGAGCTAGGGCTGAGTGCCCTGATCTGGGATCCCGTGGAGGATCGTGGATAGGCTGTCCTGTGTGGGCAGGCTGGGTCCTGATGTTTGTTTGCAGGCTGAGTCCTGATGATTGTGTAGACTACACAGTGCACGAGTACACAGAGCATATAGTATAGACTTGTATGTTTGCATGATGTGGAGTATTGGGGTCACCTACTGAGCTTGTCGCTCACTCCTACTTGTTGTTTACCTTTTCTAGGTGTGACCCGAGACTAGTGGAGGACTTTCTTCCAGGAGGACGTGCCCACTACTCTGATGTATGAGTACTGTATTTCATATTGTATTCTGTGTTGTATCTCAGACATGGGTTCGTGGACAGTTGTATTTGCATACTATTTGTGATGTGATGTCCGTAAGACTGTTTGACTCATTGTATGCATGATGATATATGGGAAAGTACAAGATTACCCTTGATGTATGACTATACAGGGTTGCATGATTGAGACAGCACCCACGGTGTAGTCCCTATTGGTGCTAGTCACCAACCCCTTGACCTTTCGGGTGCGGGCAAGGGGAAGTCATGTTCCTAGTTCCGGGTTCCCTGGAATTTGGTAGCGTGACAAGTTGGTATCAGAGCATGGTCTAGCGGACCTAGGTTAGTGAGGGGTGGTTAATTGATTCTATGTGACTTGGAAAACTGTAGGGAGGGCGCCTGATCAACGCAGTCTTTACATGTGTTCTAGGTTATTTTAGTGTCAGTTGGATCATCCTAGGAGCATACATGGGGATGAGGTGCATTGCTAGTGCTATGCTTGTGTCCATGTAGGGCACTAGTTTGTCCCTGTGTGTTTGAAATGATTGCATTTGGTGCCAGGATGGCACGTGGCTGTGAGAGCCAGGTGATAACGTGCATTTATGCCGTTATTCTAGTGCAGATTTAGTTTATTAGAGAGCATGATTAGAGCTTAATTCATTCATATTTCTTAAATATTTGCTCTAACACCCTAGGAAGACTGCTTGGCCTATATATATATGTGTTTTTGAGCTATTTTGGCAGGTTTTTAGGCAATTTTATCTTATGGACACCAGCCAAATCACTTCATTTATCAAAGAAGGAACTTGTGGCAAAATAGGGCAGCTTGAGGAGGCAAAACAAGAGTGCACGCCATATGGACTTTTACGATGTGCAAGGATTTTATTGCAGCCCTACCTTCTACACATGTCAAGGAAGCTTGGAGCAAAATTCTAGACCATTTAGAGGTGCACGTCATATGGCCATATGACGTGCAATGTGCCGTGCAGCCAGATTTTTGCATCGATTGCTTTGTTTTGCTATTTTAAGCACTTTTCTCAAAAGCACCTAGTCCAAATTATACTTGGTTCGAGTTGTACAAGTTGGAAGAAAAATGGAAACTACTTATCAAAACTACGTCGTTTTGATAAGTGACAACTACTGACGGCTAGGGCACTCATTGCACAGCAGTTTTCTCTATAAATAGAGGAGGCAGCAGCCCTTTTGGAGCATGTAGAGAGGGTGGCACGTTTTTTAGAGAGAGAGAGAGAGAGGCTGACGGTTTTGGAGGCTAGGGTTCTAATCCTGGAAGCTACCGGCCTAGGAGGTCTAACGGCTGGAGAAGACCTAAAGTTGGAGTTTTGCTGCACCTGCTTGAGGATGATGTTCTTTATTTCTTATTATTTATCCAAGAACATGTGTGAGTAGTTTCCTTTATCTAGGGGAGCAATGTAGCCCCCTATGTTATCAAACTAATTGATTGAATATTAAGTTTGTTTAATTGAGATTGCATGTTTCATGGATCTGTTCATATCTTTTAATATCTGGGCTGTACACCTGGGTTTTCTTAGCCTTAGTCTGAGGTTGATCTTTGATTCATAACATATTTGTGATTGGTGTGACCATTATCCTGTCACGAGTATGATAATTAGGCTTTGCATGTTGATGTCATGATGACCATTCAGGCAGACAGCACTTAGAAGGGCTAGCAATGACCAATTGCAGTACCTTGGCTTAATTATAGCATGTTATCAATTAAATAATCTCAAGAACCTTAAAATCAGTAGAAACAACATAGGGAGGTGAAATTGTGACCCTAGATGCCTTTAATCCTTGAATCTTAATCCTAAAATCAATTTGCTTTCTTTGTTCATTCAGAAAACCAAATAAAAATTAGATCTTTAGTTATAAAAAGAATTCATTTTTGCCAAGACATTTTATAGAGCAAGAGTAGTTGAGTGGTTTGGTTTAAAAACTAGAGAACTAGACTAATCCCTGCGGGTTCGACCCCTTACTTTTTACTATTTTGTTTAGTGTAAACTAAGGGAATTAAATATCTTGAAGAGAGGTTTAATGACATTAGCTAACTATTTTTAGTTGGCTAAAAATCTGTCTATCAAATTGGGGCCGTTGTTGGGGATTGTACGGTTAACTAGTTTTTCAAAATTAACATTGAGTGAAATTGTTTGAATTCTGATCTTGGTGTTTAATTTTGTCTTTTATTTTGTGTTTTATTTATTTATTATGTCTTGTTCGGAGCTGCTGGGTGTGTTCTTGTTGTTTTATAAGAACGTTCACCAAGTGTTTAAGAAAATTCTCAGCTGTGTATGCGACGAAGGGAACTTGTGCCATTTAATCAAGAACCTGAACGGATAATTAGAGATTGTCGTAGGGCAACTAGAGAAGCCGCAAGGGAAGCTGAAGAAGCACTGCAAGGTTTGGAGAATACAGTTCTTGAAATTATGGAGGATACAAGACCTGATGGCAGTGTACAAGGAGGGGCCAATTATAATGGCCAATACCCAGATGAAGATGGTAACAGATTTAGGCCCAGGACTTTCTTGGATTTTGCAAGGCCAACTATGTCAGATCCTATTCAGGGATTAGGCAAGCAAGAGTCCAAGCAAACAGTTTCGAGCTGAAACCGGCACTAATCAACATGGTGAGCAACAATGTATTTGGCGGAACAGCAATGGATGATCCGCATCAGCACTTGATGAGGTTCTTTCAGATGTGCGACACAATAAAGCTCAACAATGTGTCGGAGGAAGCAATGAAGTTAAGGCTTTTTCCCTTGTCTTTAAAGGACAGAGCTCTTGGATGGTTCAACAGCCTACCTGCTGGTTCCATAAATACTTGGGAGGAGATGCAGACCAAGTTCATGTCCAAGTATTTCCCTCCTGCCAAGGTGATCCAACTTCGAGGGGAAATCAGCAGATTTAGGCAAGACGAGATGGAGACTCTCCATGAGACTTGGGAGAGATTTAAAGATTTGATCCGAAGATGTCCTGATCATGGAAGACCCCAATGGATTCAAATTGAATCCTTCTACACTGGTCTTCAGTCTCACTCACAAGACAAAGTGAATGCAACTGCAGGAGGATGTTTGATGAACTTGGAACCTAACGTAGTTGCAGACCTCTTAGAGAGACTATCATTAGCTGATTGACAATGGTCAAATATTCGAACCTCTAGGCCAAAGGAGAAGATAGCTTCAGTTGATAATTCTTCCAATGATATGCAAGAGCAGATTCGGGCTCTAGCTAAAAATATTGAAGTATTATCTCTTAAGGTTGAAGGACCACAGCAAGCTCAACCAGGGGTTCATCAAGGATGGAGTGGAGCGGAAGACACACATTTTGTTGGCGGAAAGGGGATATATCAGAAGCAACCTTTTTACCAAGGTCAAGGTTATCTGCAACAACAAAACCAAGGCTATCAGAAGAATGTCTTTACTCAGACTCAGAATAGAGGAGGTGAAGCTTCAAATCAGTATAAATATATACCTCCAGGCATGAAGCGGAATCCATATGCTACAGATAATTATTTACAACCACCTCCAAGTTTTGAGCAGCAATAGCAGCCTCACCCTCAGCAACAGAGAAGAAATTATCAGACTGAGAATGAGGTAGCAAAGAGGGTAGGTGGTAATATGGATGAGAGACTAAGCAGTATGGAGTCTGCCATAAAGAACTTGGAAAAGTTATTAGTGAGTGTGGCACAGAATGCCAACCAAGGAGTCTTCTCCAAAGCTTTTCCCAATGACACAGAGGTTAATCCCAAGGAGAGCTGCAAGGCTATCACTTTGAGAAGTGGTAAGGCACTTAAGGAAGCTGGAGAGCCCAAGACAAAGGCCATACCAGATGCACCAATTTAGCCTTTAACAGCTGACAATCAGGAAAGAGTTGTTGAGGAAGAGCAACAGATGGGAGATAACCAGGAGCAATAACCAACTAAGACTCAACCAGTTGACGAACAAAGGCTAAGAGAGCTTAGGCCTATAATGCCATTTCCTCAGCGGATGAGGAATCAAAAGATGGAAGAAGAGAATGAACGCTTCATGCAGATATTCAAGAAGCTGGAAATCAATATTCCATTTATTGAAGCTCTTGAGCAAATGCCCAGATGCAAAAAGGTTTTAAAGGATTTCATGCTGAAGAAGTGGAAATACGGCGATCACGAAATTGTTGCTGTCGCTAATGAGGTGAACAATGTGGTTCAGAGAAAGTTACCCACAAAGCATAAAGATCCGGGTAGCTTCACTTTACCGTGTGTAATATGAGACGCACCACAACAACAGGCTTTATGTGATTTGGGGGCCAGTATAAATTTAATCTCCTTTGCCCTATACAAGCAGCTTGGGTTAACAGCAATGAAGCCCACTTCTATATCACTTCAGTTCGCTATTTGGTCCACTGGAAGGCCTGAGGGAATCATAGAAGATGTGTTATGTCATCACTAGTTTTCGTCCGGGCCCTTTTGGGGTGAGCTCAAACTAGACCAATGGTGAGAAATTTTAGAGTCGCCACCAACTATTTTTGGGGTACAGTTGGATACCCTCTACTTTGAGTAGTTTAAATGTGTGGTCTGCGTTATCAGAGAAAGGTTCGGGAGTTGGTTACGTGTAGGGAAGGATTAGCACTCCTACAGCGCCCTTTTGGTATCTAATTTAGGAGGAGGAGGTTTTTATTTTATTTGTACCGCCATGACTAGGTTAAGTTTCCTAAAGAGTCTGTGATTTTTATTTGGCTAAGTTATTTGTCAAAGTTATGGTTAAAATTGATTTACCCTAAATCCCTAAAGGGAATCCTAAAAGTTTTGGGTTTTTGTTCGAAGTGAAGAATGAGATCCTATGGGTTGGTTTTGGTTTTTTCTTTTGGAAATTTAAGTCCTAAAAATGGTTTTTATTTTCCCTTTTTTTGGTTTTTTGGGTTAGAAAACATACATTTTTTTTCTTTTTTATGTTTTGTAAAAAACGTTTTGTTTTGGTTTTGCTTTCTTTTGTCTCTTTTTTTTCTTTTTTTCTTTTTTTTTTCTGTTTTTTTGTTTTTGGAAGGTAAAACATGTTTTTTTTTGCTTTGTGTTTTAAATAGAATTGGAACTCCTAAATATGGAAACGTGCATTTTTTTAGATGCTTTCTTTTTTCTTTTTTCTTTTTTTGACTTGAAGTGCATTTTTTTGTGGTTTTGAAAACGTTTTCTTTTTTTGTTTTTTTTGGAAGGATAAAACTTTGAAACTGACACAATAACATATAAAGTGATGTGTGTGATTGTGACATCCATAAATCAAAATGACCCACTCTTTTTCTTTCTTTTCTTTTTCTTCATGCCTCCCTTTGCTCTCTCTCTTTTTCTTTCTTTGTTTTTTTTTTGCTATACTTTACATATTACAACATACACATATACAAAGGAAAGGGAAATACAAGGAAAAACACAATGCAACAAGTGAAAGAAAAAGAAATACAAGGAAATATTAAGAATTACATCAAATATTAATGTAAGTAAGCTGAAAAATAATGAGTAAATAAAGATTGAACCGGCTTTGGGGCTTGCAACACCAATCTTCCGTTTGAGCTCTTGTCGGCGCTGATAATCACTTGCTTAGAACCAACAAATCTGACGGCGAGATTTGTGAGGAGGATTTCTTGGTATTTGAAGATTGGAGTGATGTATTTTTTGGGTATGAGATTTTTTGGTGACTGGAAATAAGGAGGGTGAGCGTGAGAAATAAGGGCATGAAAAAGAACTTGGAAACTGGTTTTCCTGTTTTTTTGTTTTGCTGAACATGCAGAAAGAGAGGGCTGAAGTTGGAGTTGTTTTTGTGTTTTTCTTTTGCTGGAAAAAAGGAACTGGAACGAGATAGGAAGGGAAGAGGATAAAGGGGCGATGTTTGATTGCAGAATAGCAGAAAGACTGAGCGTTTTTATTTTTAGGATGAATCTAAGAGAGGATGGCAGTCAGGGAGGCTTTTTTTTTTCTCTCTTTTTTCTGGGTGTTATCTCTCTCTTTTTCTGTCTTTTTTTTTTCTCTGCTCAACTCTCTGTTTTTTCCTTTTTTCTCTCTCTCTTTTGCGCTAGGACGAGGCTGGGGTGTAATAATGGTAGCAGGTTTTTTCAACGATGATGGCTCTGTGTTTTTTTTCGAGCTTTTTTTTTTTTTTTTTTTTGAGGGGGGGGGTGGGGGAGGAAGTGGGGCATTTTTTTTGATGTATCGATGGGTCTCTCGGTGTGTCCCCCTTTCTCGCATGGAAAGGAGCCTGGATTTAAAGGCTGGCAGAATTTTTGGCTGGATTGTCATTAATTGCTGCATTTAATGCTCTATTATGAAGGCCAGCATTTTTTAATTGCAGATTTTGTGCTTTGTCTGGTGGTTGGACAGCCTATGCGTAAAATGGGGCAGCTCATGATTGCCGTTTCGTTCTTTTGTGAGCACATGCATTTGACAGGCGTTGAAAGGCATCTTTGACAATTGCCAGCAAATAAAAACACATCCTGTGAGCAGCCAGCAAGAAAAGCCAGCGAGAGGAGCCAAACAGCGAAAGTCAGACGTTAAGGGTCAGAATGTCGGCAGGGTCGAAGTGTCGGCAGGGTTGAAGCTGCAATGGGTTGAAATTTCGGTAGGGCGAAAGTCAATGGTCAATGCGTCGAAGTGTCGGCAGGTCGAAGGTCAACGGTCAACGGGTCGAAGGGTCGAAGGTCAGAGGTTGACAGGCTTCGAGGGTCCGTGGGTCGTAGGTCAAGGTTCGAAGGTCAAGGCGCCGCAGGTCAAAGCGTCGTAGGTTGCGTGTCAAGGTTCATAAGTCGCGGGTCGAAGGTTTATAGGCTTCGAGGGTCAAGGGTCGGAGGGTCGAAAGGGCGAGTCGAAGGTCGGAGTGTCGGTAGGTCAAAGGTTTATAGGTTTCGCGTGTCCAGGGTCGAAGGGTCGAAGGTCGGAGTGTCGGCAGCGGGGCTTCGAGGCTTCGAGAGTTAGGGGGTTGAAGGGCCGAAGGGCGAGTCGAAGGTCGGAGTGTCGGTAGCGGGGCTTCGAGGCTTCGATGCTTCGATGCTTCGAGGCTTCGGGGCTTTGAGGCTTCGAGGCTTCGACGCTTCGGGGCTTCGAGGCTTTGAAGGTCAATGGGTCGAAGTGTCGGCAGGTCAACGGTCAACGGTCAACCTCGAAGTTTTTTTTTTAACTTTTAATTACCTTTTTACCCTTCACTTAAAATGCAAAAATGGATAACTTTCCAGGGATTGTTTGGGGAGATCCGTATTCGCCTAAATTGACGCTTTGAAGAATTTCGCATGATCACTTTTTCAGGCAGTTTGACCAGGGGCATTGACCGTCTTTTGGCAAATTTGACTTTTTCCAACAAAAGTTGTTTTGGCCATAACTTCTTCATTTTAAGTCCGATTTGAGCTCGGTCAAGTGCGTTCGTCTCCAATTTTCATCCTTTATCACCTGGTGTTGGTCTTGGGGTGCTTCAAAGACTTGTAGCAGAAGTCATTAATTTTGGACTCCCCCGTCCGTGTCAATTGTATCCATCTCGTGCAAATTGGGGTAAACCATTCCTTGGAAGTATGGGATCATTGTGGACCTGTTCAACATGGTATATGGCATGGGCAGAAAGGTATATCAAATGGGGTTAGTATGTCCAACCCGGACAAAATGGGGTCCAACATGTTAGTAAAAGTAGGATCATTTATTTTTCCAGCTTATTTTGTGGTATTAGAGATGGAAGAAGCCACAGGAGTTCAGTTACTCCTAGGAAGACCCTTCCTGAGGACAGGGTGTGCTTTGATTGATGTAGCTCAAGGTAAATTAACCTTGAGCATAAACGATGATAACTTAGTCTTCCACATGGAATGGTCTCTACAAGGGCAAGCAAAGGAAAGTTGTCTCTGGATCGAAGATTTCGAGGAATTAGTTGAAGATTACTTGAGCGAGCAAATCGAACAAGAAGATGAAGTGCTTCACACATCAGCAATCCAGCAGCAAGAGGCAGAGGACTTGATCACTGACGAGGAGGAACTAAAATCAAGTCCATTGGAGCAAGCTAAGGAGGAGCATGACGAGCAAACAACTCCAGCGCCAGAACTGAAGGAGTTGCCTGGACACTTGAGGTATGAATTTCTAGATTCCACAAATAGATTTCCAGTAATTGTTGCTTCAAATTTAAATGCTTTAGAATGTGAACAATTGCTAGAAATTCTAAGGAAACATAAAAAGGCCCTTGGGTGGAATATTGAAGATATTAGGGGCATTAGTCCAGGGCTTTGCATGCATAAAATTTTAATGAATGATGATTTTCACCCCACTGTTGAAAGACAACGAAGATTGAACCCAGTAATGAAAGAAGTAGTTAGGAAAGAAGTTCTAAAATGGAAAAATGTTGGGATAATTTATGCTATATCTGATAGTTAGTGGGTTAGTCCCTTACATGTTGTGCCCAAGAAAGGGGACATGACGGTGATTAGGAATGAAAAGAATGATTTAATTCCATCCCGAATTGTGACGGGGTGGAGAGTCTGTGTGGACTATAGGAAGCTAAATAAGGCCACTAGGAAGGACCATTTTCCCTTCCTTTTATTGATCAGATGCTTGATAGGTTGGCTGGGTATAGTTATTACTATTTCTTAGATGGGTATTCTGAGTACAATCAGATCATGATTAAACCCGAGGACCGGGAGAAAACAATGTTCACTTGCCCTTTTGGCACCTTTGCATTTAGGAGGATGCCATTTGGGCTGTGTAATGCACCTGCGACCTTTCAAAGGTGCATGATGGCCATTTTTCAGGGTCTGGTGGAAGAAATAATAGAAATATTTATGGATGATTTCTCTGTGTTTGGTAATTCTTACCAACATTGCTTAAAGAACCTAGATACTGTCCTAGAGAGATGTGAAGAGAAAGAACTTGTCCTCAATTGGGAGAAATGCCATTTTATGGTAAGTGAGGGCATAGTCCTAGGACACAAAGTGTCCGCAAAAGGTTTGGAGGTGGATAAAGCTAAGATATCCACAATTGAAACCCTACCACCTCCAACTAATGTGAAAGGGGTGAGAAGTTTCTTAGGACATGTTGGGTTCTATAGAAGGTTTATTAAGGACTTCTCCAAAATAGCTAAACCCCTAAGTGTGTTGTTGGAGAAGGACACAACCTTTGAATTTAATGAAGAGTGTTTAAAAGCTTTTGAGGTCCTTAAGCACAAGCTAGTTACAGCCCCTATCATAGTTACTCCTGATTGGGAACAACCATTTGAGCTTATGTGTGATGTGAGTGATTATGCTGTAGGGGTAGTTCTAGGGCAAAGGAGAGAGAAAATTTTTAGGGTGATTTACTATGCTAGTAAGACTCTAGATAATGCCCAATAGAACTACACCACTACTGAAAAAGAGTTGTTAGCTGTAGTGTATGGCTGCAACAAGTTTAGATCTTACCTGTTGGGGTCTAAGGTTGTTGTTTATACTGATCATGCAGCCCTTAAGTATTTGTTAGCTAAGAAGGAAGCTAAGCCACATTTGCTGAGATGGGTACTCCTCTTACAGGAGTTTGATCTAGAGATTAGAGACACTAAGGGAGCTTTAAACATTGTTGCAGATCACCTTTCTAGACTTGAGAATGCATCTAAGTCTCTACCTATCTTTGATGACTTCCCTGATGAAGCAGTGTTTCAAGTAAGCCAGCTTCCTTGGTTTGCTGATATAGCAAACTATTTAACCACTGAGTTTGTACCTAAGGGATTTGATTACCACCAGCGGAAGCGGTTCATAGTGAATGCAAAGAAATATATTTGGGATGATCCTATCCTCTATAGGCGGTGTGCTGATCAAATCATTAGGAGGTGTGTGCCTGAAGAGGAGATGGATGCTATCATGCATCAGTGTCATGTATCACATTATGGGGGCCACTTTGGAGTGCAAAGAACAGTGGCTAAGATAATGCAATGTGGGTTTTATTGGCCCAACATGGTTAAAGACACCTATGTCTTCATTAAAACCTGTGATAGATGTCAAAGGGTAGGTGGTCTGTCTAGGAAGAATGAGATGCCTTTAACTAGAATCCTTCCAGTTGAAATCTTTGATGTTTGGGGCATAGACTTTATGGGGCCATTTCCTATTTCTGATGGGTATTCATACATTTTGTTGGCTGTAGATTATGTGTCCAAGTGGGTTGAGGCCATACCAACGAGAGTGAATGATGCTAGAGTGGTGACTAAATTCCTTACCAGAAACATCTTTAGCCGTTTTGGGACACCAAGGGCTATCATTAGTGATGAGGGTAGTCATTTTTGTAACAAATTGTTGACAAGTTATTGACAAAGTATGGAGTCAACCATAGGAAGTCCTTAGCTTATCACCCACAAGCTAATGGACAAGCTGAGGTGTCCAACATGGAAATCAAAGCTATCCTTGAGAAAACTGTTGGAGGAAATCGAAAGGATTGGTCTCAGAGGCTTAATGAAGCCTTATGGGCTTATAGGACAGCCTACAAGACTCCCATTGGAATGTCCCCTTACAGAATCCTATATGGGAAGTCTTATCATTTACCTGTGAAATTAAAACACAAGGCTCAATGGGCCTTGAGGAAATTAAACTTTGATCCACAAGAAACCAAGGAACTGAGGATGACTCAATTAATTGAGTTAGATGAGTTTAGAATGGATGCCTATGAGAGTGCTAAAACTTATAAGGAAAGAACTTGGATTTCTCTGAAATTTTAAAGGAAGACAGCTATCATCATGGGAAATCATAATGTCTTCTGCACGCCATATCTTATCTGTCTATTTGGTGGTTAAAAGTCAAAAATACCACTTTTCAGCCTTCTAGAGCCTTCCGTGATATGCCGTGCAGAAGAGAAATGTGCTATACAGCTCATGAGGGACCCACCATCCGAATATGAGCTTATTTTAACGTGCACGCCACAATGATGATATGACTTGCATAGGGGTATTTTCGTTCGATCAGCCTGAAAATTGGAGGACACGTGTATGATGGAATTTGAAGCACATCTCCTTTTGCACGCTATAAATACTGAGGCCGGGAGCTAGGTCAAATACACCAGAAACGATTTCTAGATTTGAAATTTGAAAAGCTCTGGTTCTTGCTGTTGTAGCTAAATTTTATCCTTCCTCTCCTTCAATTCCTATAGCAAGATGGTGCCCACAAGGCGATCAGGCAAGGAAGAAGTCCATTTCTCAAGTTCTTCAAGCAGTGAGGATGGGGAGATCTTCCTAGGGTATGCTCTGGATCTGAATGCCTTAGAGGAATCCAACCTGGGATGGTCAAGTGAGGTGGCCTTAAAGCTTCAAAATCTTGGGTTAGTAAGATTGGTTTCAGCCAGATGTGCTATTTATTATCCCGCCTTGCATGAATTTTATCATTCCATTTACTTTAATGAGGTAGAGGGTGCAGTTATAGGGCAGGTGCAGGGGGTGTATATCCGTATCACACTAGAGACAATTAGGAAAACCTTTAACCTTCCTTTACCTACTGATCGATTCCCTCACCTGACCTTAGGGGAGTATGGTACTGCCTTTAACTATGCAAAATGATCTGAGAGGAGGAGGCAGTTTACTAAAAATGGCTTTGTGGGTAAATGTCACGCCCCGGATTTCCAACCCGAGGAGACCGGAACGTGACCCTCCCTTTACCCGGGTTTGGATAAAGGGGTTAGAACACAAGATACGCATCACATTATATATTCAGAGACAAAACCAAATATTTATTAAGTTCAAACATTACATTTATTACATTAAACTCCACATTACAAGATCTCCCCACTGGGTTACAAAGTTCATAAAAACAACAAAATTCAAGAACTATAAGCAAGCCACAAGTAGGTCTTCCTTGGTTCCCACCTAACGCCTGTGGGTTCCTGTAAGAAAACAACACGGTAGGAGGGGTGAGCAACCATGGCTCAGTAGGGATCATGTCTCCCCAATCCATCCCATGCTCCTAGCATCTACATGCCGTGTGTACAAGTGCAGTGTCGTGATATAATTATTTCAGCAAATATAACAGTAAGCCATCAGCAAAAACAAATATTTCAAACAGCCACACAGGCTAACACATGGGCAGTCCCGGGCTTCCACAGCCACCGGGTTCCAAGACAGTCCTAGGCTTCCACAGCCACCGGGCTTCACAAAATAGTCCCGGGCTTCCACAGCCACTGGGTTCCAAGAATAGCCCCGGACTTCCACAGCCACCGGGTTTCACAAAATAGTCCCGGGCTTCCACAGCCACCGGGTTCCAAGAACAGTCCCGGGCTTCCACAGCCACCTGGTTTCACAAAACAGTCCCGGGCTTTCATAGCCACCGGGTGTACACGCAAACACACAGCACACATGGCCATACAGACATAACATAAAACACTTAGTATGCTTAGTCACATAGGAATAACATCGAACACTTAGCATGCATATATTCACAGGCTCACAACCCAGCCACACAGGTATAATCTCAACACATAATATTCACAGCCTCACAGGCATTTCAAACACTTAACATGCGTGGACTCACAGGCATAATCTCAAACACATAATATGCACAGCCTCACAGGCATAATTTCAAACACTTGGCATGCATATATAAATATATCCAAACAACACGCCATTGAAGGCCAACATTCATATAGGAGGTCACACCTATATGAATTTACATATAAATATTATAACATAGCCATAGAAACTCTGTAAATCATCTACACCGGGCCTAACCCCGGGTCAAACCAAGAAAGACAGAACCCCTACCTTAAAGAAGATCCTCCTTGTTCCTATGCTAGACGCCATTCTTCCCACTCAAGACACTCCGGCAGCAACCGGTAGCTCTCCTTCTTTCTCTCTCTCTAGCTCTCTCTCTCTCTCTCTCTCTCTCTCTCTCTACGACGGCTGTAGTGGCTGAAGAGAACCCTAACCCTAGAACAAGGAGTCTTCACTTCTTTATATAGGCATCACAACATCAAAACGACGTAGTTTTGATTGCACAAGCTACAACCTTTTCGCATCTAAACACGACAAAATATCCATAATTCCAACATGGTCCTTTGGGAAAAGATGATTAGAATAACAAAACCAAGGTGACTGTACAAAAATATGGCTGCACGCCATATCCCCAATTGGCGTGCAGGTCCAAATACCCTGAAATTCTACCCCAAGCTTCTTTGCATCATGTAGAAGACAGGAAAACCAAAATCCCCTTGCACGCCATATCCCCAATTGGCGTGCATTATCATGTGCACCTCCCAAAAGTCCCCTCTTGGGCCCATCTCTTGCCTCAAACTTGTGCACCAACATCCAAGGTGTTTTAGCTCAAGTGTGTGGGAAGAAAACTCCCTAAAACCCAACAATTTCCACCCAAAAAGGCAAAACTGAGACTAACTCCTCACATCCCAAAATGCGGGTCATTACAGTAAATTTAGATGTTTAGCTCATCTGGTAGGAAAGTGTTTGCTGTTGCAAACTAGTGGAAAGGATGGTGTGCCTATAACCCATCTTGAATTCATGTATAGCATTGACCATATGTTAGATGTGGACTCGGTTGCCACCATTTTCAAATGGTGGACGAAAAACTTGACAAAGAGAGTATATGGAAGAATGCTATGTGTCATTTTTCAAAACCAATATGCCCAGCACTTTACCACTTTAGATAGCACCCCCTTTCCATCTCAGCAACTTTTGAGAGTATTGCAACCAGAAGGAGGTTTAGGAGTAAGCTCTAGAGGCAACTGGGGGAATGTTCCCCAAGCTGAACCACAGTGTTCATATGGAGAGACCCACTGGGTTTGCTGCGCGAGACACCTCCACACCTTTAGATGAAAGAAAGCAGACCCTCTTCAGGCTCACTGCCATGTACATGTACTTTAATGTGCATAAGGAAGATGTTTTCAACTTCTTTCAAGGTATCAGTGGCCAAGTGGTTAGTGAGGTGGAGGTGGAAGTTATAAATTGGGCATTCACAAATGATCACATCAATGGTGCCCAATTTACTGAGTTAATGGCACTTATTTCACAAGATCAGCAGTCCCATTCTAGACCGTCAGCAAGGGCATGGGAAGCTCCAGCAGCTCCTACTGCTGCCCCTCATGATGCATGGAGGCAAGAAACTGAAGAGCTGAGAAGAGATCAAATTGGAACAAAGCGTGCAGTAGAAGGGCTAAAGAGAGACAACAGGGAAATAGAAAGAGTTTTGGGAAAAATTTGGAGGGCCTTGAGCAACAAACAAAAGTCAAAAAAATCTCCAGTGGTGGAGATATCTGATGAGGATGTACCTCCTGCACATGAGGACTCTGCTCCAGTACCTGCAGCATACGACAATTCCTACCCTGCCCAAGAAGAGTACCCTCCACCAGGGCCATTTGCGGAGTACACTGATTATCATCCATTTCAGCAGGATGCTGCGCCGGAACCACAATACTCATCATTTGATCCCTTTGTGGATCCTTCCTATTCTCAGACCATCGTGCCCATTATGCAACCTATTTCATGGGGACCTTACATGCCAGCAGAAACTCAAGATCTCCTTGGTGCACCGGTGCATCTGCGGATTAATCCGGCTATCTCTTCTGCGGCAGCTCAAGAGGCGTTTGCAAGTTTTATTGACCCTACGATGCTGGTAGCTCATTTTACACGAGACATGGATGTCTTCACCTCCGACTTCCTCCGGCGCATCTCAGGTAATGAATTTTTATTCACTGATGATGTGGATTTGTTTTGCAGGACCATGCGATTCATTGTGGAGGCTGAGCCTCATGATTATCTATTGGCCCAGTACACGTCTATTATGCTGTGTGAATTATACTAGCACCCCTTGTCTAAAACTATTCTGTGACAGCGCATGAATGGTGCGAATGAAGGTCGCCGACCCTGGCACACCATGCATGAGGTACTAATACCTGTACACATTGACCACCACTTTGTATTATTGCGTTTGGATTTGAGTGTAGGGCACGCGGTGCTTTATGATCCCAGTCAAGGACATGGATTCAGCAAAAGGAAGCGGCAGCTAGTCCATGGCCTCCTGAAACGAATCAAGGATGCAATGAAGAAAGAGTGGTTGCTGCAGGACAAATTGCCTCTTATTCATCTCATGGAAATGGAATTCCCTCAGCAACCTGATCAATTCAGTTGGGCGATTTTCGTTTGTTATTATATGCTGGCTATTTTGCAGCAGTGCGATACATGAACCATACGCGGTGAAACTTCAGCCGATTTTGTGGCTCGGGTGCGGAGATTGGTGACCCAAGTGATCTACTATTATTGCTTACCAGCAGATAGGTCAAGTTTTTCTTAACCTCTCTACCATGCCATGAGGGCATAGCATATTTTTAGTGTGGTGTGGGGAGTGGCTCAAGCCACTTGTTTGTCCTTTATTTTGCTTGATTGTATGTGTTGGTTTGTTTTGGTTTGTTTAGTAGTTATAATGTTCTTTTTATTTTGTGTGATTGTTTGAGTTGCTTGATTGTGTGATTTGCATGTGGATATGTGGAGAGGCATGGATGCTAGGTATGCAATTTTGGCTTAACTTTTAATTTTAATTTTTATGCCACATTAGTATCATGTTGTGATAAGGGTGTTAAAGTAATTAAAGTGTGTTATGATTTGGTTTAAGCATGTCTTTACTTCTTGAATGATATCACCATGTTTTTGGTGCTGAAATTTGAATATTAGCTGAGCATGACATGTTCGGATAACACTTAGTGACCCTCAGAGTTGAGTGAAAGAAAATCCAAAAGGAAAATGAGAAAAACCTCTTTCTAGCTCTTGAGTGACATTTATGGTTTTTGGGTAATAGTTTGATTTGATGCTCCTCTCTGCGTTTAACATTAGCTATTTAATGGTAGGAGTTAAGTAGGCGTGATGATTACTTATTAGTGCTCAGTGCTTGGTGTGTTGCTAGTGATACAAGGTCATTTAAGTCACTTTGACTTCATATGCATCCAAGTTTCTGTTTTGTTGTGTTATATATGTAAAAGGCTGTGATATAGAATGTGAAAATGCCGTCACTTAATTTGATAATGGGATGTGAGACATCAATGAATTTTTGTCTCTCCCTACTTAGTAAAATGGCAAAGGGTATGCATTAGAAAAATCAGTCTTATTTATATGTTATGTGAGTAAAAAAAAGAGTGAATAATCCATCAAGGGAGAGCATAAAATGCAACCTTGTAAGGTTATTATTTAAAAGAAATGTGAAAAAAAAACAAAAAAAATAAAAACAAAAAAGCAAAAAGTTTTCAGAATAAAAGCCATACTGGCTGAGTTGTGTTTATTTAGAGTGTTGAGCTCATTTGTTTGGCTCAAGGTGTGTTTTATCAGTCATTAGAATAGTGTGTGAGTTTTCAAACAAAGTAGAATAGAGAGTGTGTTTCCTTTGATGAGCACAATAGGGAACTCTCATGTTTGCTTGGCAAGTACTTAATTAATAACTAGTGGAGAATGTAGGAGGAGCTTTCCACCCATTGATTTTCTGTTAAGTATGGTACTTGGGCTTGTGTGGAGAGAAATGAGAGTTTATATTTGAGTGAGGCAGCTTTATCCTAGGTGAGAACTTTAAGGGAAATTAGGTGCTGTTTTATCATGGTATGCTTGCTAATGTCTGAATTTTCAGTGATGAGATTGCATGGTTGTTGAACTTAGGGGTATGGACATGATTGAGCTTAATTATAATTCATTTTGAGTTACTTGATTGCCCACTTCATCATGATAGAGTTGTATGCCTAGGAAACCATGACTCTCTTTGATTTTTTTTTATTTATCTTATTTTCATTCCAGTGTGACTGTATGTTTATTTTATTTTTGTATGTTTGTGTGTTTTTGCTTGAGGACAAGCAATGTTTCAAGTGTGGTGTATTTGATAACGTGCATTTATGCCGTTATTCTAGTGCAGATTTAGGGTATTAAAGAGCATGATTGGAGCTTAATTCATCCATATTTCTTAAATATTTGCTCTAACACCCTAGGAAGATTGCTTGGCCTATATAAATGTGTTTTTGAGCTGCTATGGCAGGTTTTTAGGCAATTTCATCTTATGGACACCAGCCAAATCACTTCATTTATCAAAGAAGGAACTTGTGGCAAAATAGGGCAGCTTGAGGAGGCAAAACAAGAGTGCACGCCATATGGACTTTTATGACGTGCAAGGATTTTATTGCAGTCCTGCCTTCTACACATGTCAAGGAAGCTTGCAGCAAAATTCTAGACCATTTAGAGGTGCACGTCATATGGCCATATGACGTGCGATGTGCCGTGTAGCCAGATTTTTGCATCGATTGCTTTGTTTTGTTATTTTAAGCACTTTTCTCTAAAGCACCTAGTCCAAATTATACTTGGTTCGAGTTGTACTCAAGTTGGAAGAAAAATGGAAACTACTTATCAAAACTATGTCGTTTTGATAAGTGGCAATTGCTGACGGCTAGGGCACTCATTGCACAGCAGTTTTCTCTATAAATAGAGGAGGCAATAGCCCTTTTGGAGCATGTAGAGAGGGGGCACCTTTTTTAGAGAGAGAGAGAGAGGCTGACGGTTTTGGAGGCTAGGGTTCTGATCCTGGAAGCAGCCGACCCTAGGAGGTCTAACGGCTGGAGAAGACCTAAAGTTGGAGTTTTGCTGCACCTGCTTGAGGATGATGTTCTTTATTTCTTATTATTTATCCAAGAACATGTGTGAGTAGTTTCCTTTATCTAGGGGAGCAATGTAGCCCCCTATGTTGTTAAACTGATTGATTGAATATTGGGTTTGTTTAATTGAGATTGCATGTTTTATGGATCTATTCTTATCTTTTAACATCTGGGCTGTACACCTGGGTTTTTTTAGCCTTAGTCTGAGGCTGATCTTTGATTCATAACATATTTGTGATTGGTGTGACCATTATCCTGTCATGAGTATGATAATTAGGCTTTGCATGTTGATGTTATGATGACCATTTAGGCAGACAGCACTTAGAATGGCTGGCAATAACCAATTGCAGTACCTTGGCTTAGTTATAGCATGTTATCAATTAAATAATCTCAAGAACCTTAAAATTAGTAGAAACAACATAGGGAGGTGAAATTGTGACCCTAGATGCCTTTAATCCTTGAATCTTAATCCTAAAATCAATTTGCTTTCTTTGTTTATTCAAAAAACCAAATAAAAATTAGATCTTCAGTTATGAAAAGAATTCATTTTTGCCAAGACATTTCATAGAGCAAGAATAATTGAGTGGTTTGGTTTAAAAACTAGAGAACTAGACTAATCCTTATGGGTTCGACCCCTTACTTTCTACTATTCCGTTTAGTGCAAACTAAGGGAATTAAATATCTTGAAGTGAGGTTTAACGACGTTAGCTAACTCTTTTTGGAAGGCTAAAAATCTGTCTATCACCAGGACATGATTGTGGTGTACCCTAATGGGTGACACGATGCTATATGCATAGTTGTGGACCTACGGGTCGTGTGGTGTACCCTGTGGGGGACAAGATGCTATGTGCATGGTTGTGGACCTACGGGTCGTGTGGTGAGAACCTACGAGTTGATTTATGCCTTTGATGGTTGTTTGTGCTAGCAGTGCTAGTATTGATCGTTTGTTGTTTGTTGTTGTGGCCAGTGCGATGGCACCATCGAGGAGTGTTGTCCGAGGCCAAGGCTCGACAGAGGAGCCCACGATAGAGTCGGGACACCAGGGGCAGCAAAGCCCGCAGCAGAAGTCATCAGCTCCTGTTGTGGGACCTGATTTGGCTCAGGTGTTGATTCTGTTGTAGGAGGCCATGAAGGTATGCAAGGCTCGATGAAGGATATGGCTAGAGAGGTGGATGAGCTGAAGAGGAAGCAGCAGCCTCAGCAGCCGCCACAGCCTCAGCAGTAGGAGGTGAGGGTGGTGCAGGATGTGCACCAGCAGGAGGTCGTGATAGAGCCAGCACGACAAGGAGTTGACTGGGCTGCATAGTTTTTGAAACATGCACCCAAGACTTTTGAGGATGGTTCGCGGCCAGAGGCAGCCGAGGATTGGATTAGGTGAACAGAGGACATCTTTGAGATGTTCGGGGTGCCTGATGAGGAGAGAGTGCGCGTGGCGATGCACTATTTATTGGGTATCCCACGTAGGTGGTGGGAGTCCACTAGAGCTGTCCATGGCAGTCAAATAAGTTGGCGAGAGTTTGTTGAGCACTTCTTTGGGGAGTATTTCCCAGCTCATTGCAGTATGCACGACGGAGAGAGTATTATGAGCTTCAGTAGGGTAGCCAAACGGTGGGTGAGTATGTGCAAGCCTTCACAGATTTAGGGCGGTTTGCTCTTGAGGCTTGGGAAAAGGAAGCCTGTAAGACGTAGGATTTTATTCAGGGCTTGAGGCCATCTTTGATGAAACAGCTGGAACCGATGCAGTTGACCAGCTACCGGGAGGCAGTCGACAAGGCACTCATTATTGAGCGAGGTCAGGATCAAGCGAGAGCCCAGAGGCCGAGCAGTTCGGCAGGTCCGAGCAAGAAGAGGCAGAGTGGGGAGAGCAGTGCCACTCAGTCTGAGAGGAGGCAGGTGCAGAGGGTTTCCAGCCAGGCGGTGGGACCCTGTGAGAGTTTAGCCAGTCGGAGGTCAGGTACTTGTTAGAGTTGTGGTTTGACCGGATGTTTGTCAAGAGACTGCCCAAGGAAAAAGATGACATGCTTCCGATGCGGGAAGGTAGGACATGGAGCTAGGGAATGTGTTACCCTTAGCTCGACCAGCAGTGTAGGTCCTCATCTGAGAGAGTAGGGACATGGGAGTGGGGCTCCATCTCAGAGGTCGGTGCCACTGGCACAGAGCACGCAGACGCGACTTGCGGTGCAACAGCATCAGCGGGAGGCACAGGGTCATGTTGATCAGCGGGGCAAGGCCCCAATGGGCCAGGCTAGTGGCAGTGGGCCACGAGGGAAGACTTTTGCCCTTACCAGCAGAGAGGCAGAGGTTCCTCCAGTGGACAAGGCAGGAGTAGGACCTTCCGTGGTGAGAGGTACCATTATCATTTCTCATACTATCTATTCAGTTTTGATTGATACTGGTGCTACCCATTCTTTTATTTTGTATGCTACGGTGGTTGGATTGGAGTTAGACCAAGAGATAGTTAGTCAGCCTCTGATGGTTGCTTCACCTTTGGGTGGAATTGTGGTACTTGAGAGTATTTGTTGTGCTTGTCAGGTAACACTTGGGGGTGTTAAGCTGTTGTGTGATTTGCATATAATGGAGTTAGATGATTTTGATATTATCCTGGGTATGGATTAGTTGGTCTCTATGGAGGCCAAGATTGATTGTTTTCAACAACACATGACGTTCCTCATGCCAAAGGGCACGTGGGGTGTCTTTGTGGGCGAGTGGACTGAGGAGGCATGCAAGTTGGGACCTTTGAGCCATGGGTGGGGTGATGTGACCCAGCAGTTAGCCAGCTTTACGTTGGTTGACAGGAGGAGAGAGGGGAAGGCTATTTTGCCACCCATTGTAGATCAGTTCCCGGATGTGTTTCACGAGGACTTGGTCAGTTTGCCACCCGTGAGGGAGGTAGAGTTTTCGATCGAGTTGTTGCCAGGGACAACACCGATCAGGTTAGCGGCCTACAGGATGGCACCGACAGAGCTTAGAGAGCTCAAGAGACAAATAGATGATCTCCTGGCACGAGGCTTTATCAGGCGGAGTAGCTCACCGTGGGGCATTCCAGTGTTGTTTGCCAAGAAGGCGGATGGTTCGCTTCGGCTATGTATCGACTACCAGAAGCTGAACCAGGTGACTGTGAAGAACAGGTACCCATTGCCGAGGATCGATGACCTGTTTGATCAGTTTCGCAGTGCGAGGTGGTTTTCCAAGATAGACTTGAGGTCTGGATACCATCAGTTGAGGGTTAGGGAGGCAGATATCCCTAAGACCGCGTTCAGTTGTTGTTATGGGCATTATGAGTGGCTTGTGATGCCGTTTGGGCTCACGAATGCTCCAGCAGTGTTTATGGGATTGATGAACCAGGTGTTTGCCCCATATGTAGATATGTTTATTTTGGTGTTCATCGACGATATTTTGGTCTATTCAGCGACCAAGAGGGAGCATGAGGAGCATTTGTAGGTTATGTTGCAGACCTTGCAGGAGCACCGGTTGTACGTGAAGTTCACAAAATGTGACTTCTAGTTGCAATAGGTGCACTTCTTGGGGCATGTGGTATCTTCGGAGGGTATCACAGTGGATCTTGAGAAGATCGAGGCGGTTGTGTCATGGAAGAGGCCCACGAATGTGTTTAAGATTCATAGCTTCCTTGGTTTAGCAGGTTACTATCGGAGGTTTGTGGAGGATTTTTCCAGGTTGGCAGCTCCAATGATGAACCTGACGAGGAAGGGAGTTCCTTTCGTTTGGTCTGATGCGTGTGAGAGTGCTTTCTTAGAGCTGAAGGCACAATTGACCTCAGCACCAATCTTGATTCTCCCACAGGAGGGTGTGCCTTTCGAGGTGTATTGTGATGCTTCCAGGGTGGGACTTGGTTGTGTGTTGATGCAGGCTCGGCAGGTGATTGCTTATGGATCTAGGCAGTTGACACCACATGAGCAGAACTATCCCACGCATGATTTGGAGTTGGCTGTAGTGATATTTGCTTTAACGAGCTGGCAACATTATCTCCTTGGGGAGAAATTTGTGGTGTATACGGACCACAAGAGCTTGCAGTATATCTTTTCTTAGTGAGACCTGAACTTTAGGCAGAGGCTGTGGGTGGAGTACCTGCAACAGTTTCAGTTTGATATGATGTATACCCCTGGGAAGAGTAATGTGGTGACAGATACTCTGAGTAGGAAGAGCAGGGCCGTGGTGGCCCATTGTGCCATTAAGGAATGAGAGATGATGGGTCAGTTGGCAGTAATGAGGTTGCAGATGGTGACCAGCGAGGGGGCGAGGGACCCTCAGTGTTGTTGTCGCAGTCCCTGAGTTACAGTGTAGGATCATAGAGGATCAGCTGGGAGACGTTTATTGTGAGGTCATCAGGGACAGAATTCAGACTGGGCAAACATCTTCTAATTGGACTGAAGATGTAGAGCATATATTGTGGTATAAGGGTCGACTGATAGTTCCCACTTCTCTTCAGGAGGAGGCTCTTCGGGAATTTCACCAGTCACGGTTAGCTGTACATCCTGGTGGGACCAAGATGTACCATGCCGTGAGGAAGCAGTATTGGTGGCCATGCCTAAAGAAGGCCATTACTGATGATGTGAAGACGTGTTTGACCTGTCAGCAGGTCAAGGCAAAGCACTTGAGATCAGCTGGTGAGTTGCAGTCATTGCCAGTGCCAGAGTGGAAATGGGACCACGTAACCATGGATTTTGTCACTGGACTTCCTCGTTCCAGGGGACACGACACTATATGGGCTATTGTGGATTGATGGCCAAATCGGCGCATTTTCTTCCAATTCGGGAGACAGACCCAGTGAGGACTTTGGGACAGAGGTATCTTGATGTTATTGTGTGGTTGCATGGAGTCCCATTGTCTGTTGTATCTGATCGGGATGCGAGGTTCACCTCTCAGTTTTGGAGACAGTTGCAGCGAGCTTTGGGTACTAGGGTGAACCTGAGTACAGCCTTTCATCCGAAGACGGATGGTCAGTCGGAGCGGACGATTCAGACGCTCGAGGATATCTTGCATGCCTGTGTCCTAGATTTTGGAGGTTGTTGGGAGACTCACCTTCCTTTGGGGGAGTTCTCTTACAACAACAGTTATCAGGCCATGATTGGGATGGCTCCATATGAGGCGTCGTATGGGCGGCCTTGTAGGTCACCTTTATGTTGGGCACAGACGGGAGAGACAGCGGTTTTCGGTCCCGATATGGTTCGAGAGACCACGGAGATAGTGCAGTTGATTCGACAGCGTATGCTGACAGCACAGAGTAGGCAGAAGTCCTACGTGGACCAGAGGCGTCGACCTTTGCGGTTTTAGGTGGGGGACCGTGTATTTTTGCGGGTTTTGCCGCGTCGAGGGCATCAGAGGTTTGGACGTGGATCCAAACTCTCCCCTCATTTTGTGGGACCATTTGAGATTATTGCCACCGTAGGCGCAGTGGCTTACCGATTAGCTTTACCATCGGAGTTGGCGCGAGTACATGATGTGTTCCATGTGTCTCAGTTGCGACGGTATCACCCAGATCCTTCTCATGTGTTGGACTATCGCGAGATAGACTTGGCTGATGATGGTGCCGTTGTTGAGATGCCGGCACAGATTTTGGACAGGCGGGAGCAGTTCTTGCGGGGCAAGACGATCCCACTAGTCTGTGTTATGGCGACACCGAGGCATGGAGGAGCAGACTTGGGAGAAAGAGAGCTAGATGCGGGTTCTTCATCCTGAGCTGTTCGAGGACGATCAGTCCTGAGGTGGGGAGGATGTGAGGACCTTCCCTGAGGTATGAGTTATGTTTTATGCATTTGTTTTGCATATGTTGTTTGAGATGCGGTTTAGCATGTTGTTGTTGGATTTTATCAGCCCTTTTGGCTTGTTGTGAGTTGTATTGCACATGTGTGATCAGTGACCATGTTTTATGTTTTGTTGCTGGGACATTGGGCTTGAATTTTGCTATGTCCAATGGGCATGTGTTTTATTTTCAAGGACGAAAAGTCCTAAGGTGGGGAAGATGTAAAGACTCGTATTTGGGTAGTTTTGAGAGATAGCCATTTATGGGAATGCAACTATCTGGACGGTAGTGTAGTCGTCGATGTGAGCATTTTGACTGTACCTGGGCCTGATTCCGAGTTGGGGCCCCATTTGACCCGATTGTTGACTTTTCGTGGTTTATTGGTTGACTTTGCGTTTGGGCGGTCATTTGAGTGTGATAATATCTGCTTAGTATTGTGCTCGTCATTTCTAGCGTTTTGACAGTAATTTGACTCAATTTGGAGTTTGTGACCTCGGGAGGTCAAGTATTGCTGGGAGGCCAATTATTGGCAGCAGTATAAATAATTAAGAAACTGCCTTATCCGTTTAATTTGCTTGGTGCGTGCGTGTTTGAGAGAGAGAGAGAGAGAGAGAGAGAGAGAGAGAGAGAGAGAGAGAGAGAGAAAGTGAAGAGCTTCCCTCGGCGATTTGGGGTGATTGGAGTTCGTGGATCGCAAATAATCTTTCCAGATAGGTGTCCTTGAACCTCTTATCTCGATTCGGTCTTTGAATATGCATGAATTTATCATGATTTATGAAATTGAGTATGAACCCTAGGTTTTGGGGAAAACCCAATTTTTGGGTTAGATTTAATGTTTTAGCATAAGATTTGTGGGTAAGAACTGATTTATATTAGTTTGGGTATGTAATTTTGTACTCTGTTTAGTAAAATGCGTGTTTGTGAGTGCTTGGGGGTTGCTGGGTTGATTCCAGACGAAAAATAGGCCAAAATCGATGATAAACAGTACCTTGGGCGAGCTGTAGGGTCGAAGTTCGTAGTCAGCAGCTATGGAGTCAGTAGCTTCATAGTCAGCAGCTGTGGAGTCAACAGCTTCGTAGTCAGCCGCTGTGGAGTCAGCAGCTTCGTTAGTCTGGATCAGTAGTCCGGATCAGTTAGTCCGGATCAGCAGCAGTGATCCGTAGCATCGCTCCGCAGCAATGTTTCCGTAGCATCGCTCCATAGTAGGGCTTCCGCAGCATCAATCCGCAGTAGTGTTCCACAGCAGTGCAATTGCACTGCACTGGACATTTACATTGTAAACCATTATGCCTAAGTACTATACTTAAGTTACAATGTAAATAACGAAATACCCCCCATTTGGATTCAAAGAAAAATACTAGAAAAATTAATTCCACTCCTTCAAAATGTGAAAATTAGGATTTAGTGTAAAATCTCAGAAAAATCCAGTTTTTCGTAGAGGTGAATTTTTGGAAAGTGGGGTTAGACATCTCAGAAAAATCCCCAAAAATCAGATTATCTTAGTTATAATATGGAGACCTAATGCCAGGACTTTTTATTGCATGAAAATAGCTACTATGGGTATCTCCTTCTTTAGTCAAGGAATGAGGATCGACTTATGAAAACTAACTACAGTTCTAAAGGGAGTGTTGTACACCTTAAGACCATATTGATGTTGATATGATTAGTTTGTGGATTTGGGACTTAGGTTCCATGACTTGTTGGGTTCTCATCGTGATGCACCGATGGTGCTATGTGGTTGACGTGGCAGGCATATGCGTCAATGGCAGGCCTGTGTGGCGACTATGGCCGGGCATATTGTGTTGTGGACAGGCTAAGGCCTAAGTGAGCCATTGAGCTCGTGGAGCTAGGGCTGAGTGCCCTGAGCTGGGATCTCATGGAGGATCGTGGACAGGATGTCCTGTGTGGGCAGGCTGGGTCCTGATGTTTGTTTGCAGGGTGAATCCTGATGATTGTGCACACTACACAGTGCATGAGTACACAGAGCATGTAGCATATACTTGTATATTTGTATGATGTGGAGTATTGGGGTCACCTGCTGAGCTTGTCGCTCACTCCTACTTGTTGTTTACCTTTTTCAGGTATGACCCGAGACTAGTAGAGGACTTTTTTCCAGGAGGACGTGCCCATTACTCTGATGTATGAGTAATGTATTTTGTATTGTATCCCGAACGTGGGTCCGTGGACAGTTGTATTTGCATACTGTTTGTGATGTGATGTCTGTATGACTGTTTGACTTATTGTATGCATGATGATATATGGGAAAGTACAGGATTACCCTTGATGTATGACTGTACATGGTTGCATGATTGAGACAGCACCCGTGGTGTAGTCTCTATTGGTGCTACTCACCAACCCCTTGACCTTTTGGGTGCGGGCAAGGGGAAGTCATGTTCCTGGTTCCGGGTTCCCTGGAATTTGAGAGCATGACAGGGCCTTCCCTGAGGTATGAGTTATATTTGATGCATTCGTTTTGCATATGTTTTGTACCCTTATATGGTTATGCTTGAGATGTGGTTAAGCTTGGTTTAGCTTGTTGTTGTTAAATCTTGTGAGCCGTTTTAGCTTGTTATGAGTTGCATTGCACATGTGTGGTTGGTGATCATGTTGATGATCATGTGTTTATGTCTTGTTGTTGTGCGGTGCTTGAGCTTGAATTTTGCTATGTCCTTTAGGCATGTGTTTTATTTTTGAGGACGAAAAGTCCTAAGGTGGGGAGGATGTAAAGACCCGTATTTAGTAGGGCTGAGAGATAGTCTTTCTATGTTTCTAAAAACATCTGGACAATATTGTGTTCGTCAATGTGAGCATTTTGACTGTAATTGGGCCCAATTCCAGGTCGGGGCCACGAGTGGCCTGATTGTTGACTTTTTGGGGTTTATTGGTTGACCTTGCATTTAAGCGGTCAATTGGGTTGAAAAATATCTGGATAGTGATGTGCTCGTCATTTTGAGCATTTTGACTTTACTTGGGCTCAATTTGGAGTTCGTGAGCTCGAGAGGTCAATTAATATTTTTGGGATTTATTAATAAAAGAAAATGCAGAAATATAAATAGGGGGAAAGAGAGGTTCCACGTTACGTTTCAGCATTTCTGCGTTGGAGAGCTTAGAGAGAGAGAGAGAGAGAGAGAGAGAGAGAAAGAGAGAGAAGGAAGCTTGGAGCCTTCGATTTGGGGCATTTTGAGCTCGTTCAATCATCAAGAATCATTCCAAGTAGGTGTTCCATTGATTCTTCACCCTTTCTTTGCTGTTTCATTGGATTAACATGTAAGAATTAGATGAAATCATGAAAATTCGTGATGAATCCTAGAAATTGGGGAAAATGGAAATTGAGCATGAAACCTAGATGATTTAGGTTGTTTGGTAGCATAATGTGGCTAGATGATGTTAGAAACCCTTAATAGGGATGAATTGTTGCTTGAAAATTGAGATTTAATGAGTATAATTGGGTTTTGGGACGAATTGGGGAAGAACGCAGTCGGCAGTTCGTGACTGGAGAACTACTCGAGGCTAGCTTCGAGCAGTCTCAAGCAGGGAGCGTCGAGCAGAATGTAGCCTCGAGCAAGTGTCTCGAGTAGAGGCTTTCAAGCAAGGAGCATCGAGCAAAATGTAGCATCGAGCAGTCTCAAGCAGGCAGTTCTGCGCAGTGTCTTGAGCAGTTGGACAGTGCAGTTCTAGTTTGACTGGACTGGACCATTTACATTGTAACCATTATGCCTCTCCACATTTAAGTATTACTTAAATTACAATGCAAATAACAAAATACCTCCCATTTGGATTCAAAGAAAAATACTAGAAAAATAAATTCTCACTCCTTCAAAATGTGAAAATTGGGATTTAGTGTAAAATCTCGGAAAAATCCAATTTTTCGTAGAGGTGGATTTTTGGAAAGTAGGGTTAGACATCTCAGAAAAATCCCCAAAAATCAGACTATCATACTTATGATATGGAGACCCAATGCCGGGACTTTTTATTTCAAGAAAACAACTCCTATGGGTATCTCCTTCCTCGGTTAAGGAATGATGATCGATTTGTGAAGACTAGCTTCAGTTATAAAGGGAGTATGGAACCTTAATGCCATATTGGTGTTGGTATGTTGGTTTGAGGAAGTGGGGCTTGTTTGGTTCTCACCGTGAAGCACAGATGATGCTATGTGGTTGACGGGGCAGGCATATACGCCGATGGGAGGCCTATGTGGTACTGTGGCCGGGCATATTGCGCTGTGGCCGCGGCAGGCATATTCGCCTATGGCAGGCCTGTGTGGCAGTGTGTCCGGGCATATAGCGTCGTGGTAGGGGTATGTGCCCTGAGCTGGGATCATATTGAGGATCGTGTTGAGCCGTTGAGCTCGTGGAGCTTGGGCTAAGTGCCCTAAGCTGGGATCCTATTGAGGATCGTGGACAAGCTGTCCTGTGTGGGTAGGCTAGGTCCTGACATTTGTTTGCAGGCTGAGTCCTGATGATTGTGCATACTACACTGTGCACGAGTACACAGAGCATGTAGTATAGACTTGTATGTCTGCATGATGAGGAGTGTTGGGGTCACCTACTAAGCTTGTCGCTCTCCCATACTTGATAACGTGCATTTATGCCATTATTTTATAGCCTATTTAGGGTGTCAAAGAGCATGTTTAGAGCCTTTTACTACCATATTTTATATATATTTGCTCTAACCCCAAGAACGACACTGCTTGTGCTGTATATGTGTTTTTGAGCTGTTTCGGGAAGGTTTTTGGATGATTTCTTCTCTAGTCATCAACTAGACTACTCTATCTCCTAAAGAGGGAGGTCGTGGCAACTTATGAGCTCACAAGGAGGCATTTTGAAGGCTACAAGCGACAAGACTGCAAGAGGTCTCTTCACACTATCAGTGCTGAACATACGTTTTGATTTATTTGACCATGAAGATAGCCTTAACAATATCATGTGCAGAAGGGAAAGTTGCTTCAAATGATGCCCTTTACCTCCCATAAAAATTTCAGAGCAAAAGGACAACAAAATATTTTACACGTGATATTGGGATTTGATTTTTTTTGACCTAGTAAGAGGCTTCAGATGATCTCACGTGCAGAACAAAAGTTGCTCCAAATGATGTCATCTATCTCTCATAAAACGTTTAGACCATTTGGAGGTTCCCGTGATAATGACCTTTGTCGTGGGCAAGGATATTTTTGCATGGAAAGCTTTGATATGATGTGATAAAGTCTTGGTGAAGTTTCAGAGCAAATGGAGGTGCCCGTGACAATGACCTTTGTCACGGGCAAGATTGTTTTTGCACAGTCACCTTCGTTTTATTATGCTGATGATTTTTCTCTTCTGGAGCTTGATCTAATTCTGTTTTGTTTAAGGTGTTTTTAAGGTTTGAATGAAGAATAAGGGTCACTTACCAAAACTACATCGTTCTGATAGCGACAACAGCTGGCATTAGGGCACACTTTATACAACACCTGCAGCCCTATAAAAAGGGAGATCTTGGAGGCAGCAACGCATCAATTATTCAAGGCTGAGACGCAGACAGAAGATAGAGAGAGATGTTCTTGGAGTTAGAAGCAGTGCTTGAGTTTGATTGCAAGGGGTTGCTGTCAGAGAAGGAGAAGTATTGGGGCTGTTAATCATCTCTATTCCTCTCTTTCTCTATTCCTCTCTTTTAATAAAGTATGCACTTTTGGTTGATATTTAATTTAAGTAATTAAAGTGTATTATGCTTTGGTTTATTCATGTCTGTACCTTGTGAATGAGATCACCATGTTAGTGGAGCTGGCATTTGAATATTAAATGAGCATGACATATTATGATAGACCTTAGTGGCCTTTAAAGTTGAGGGAGAAAGAAAATACAAAAAAAAAAAAAACTAAGATCAGCAGCCTCTTTCTAGCCCTTGAGTGACATTTTTGGGTATGGGTAATAGTTTGCTTTGCTCCTCTTTGCATTCAACATTAGTTATTTAATGGTAGGAGTTAAGTATGCATGATGACTATTTATTTGTGCCCAGTGCTTGGTGTTGTTGTCATTGTAATAAAGAGGCCAAAGAGCCTTTTGTGTCATGTAATAAAGGGATTGAGATACATTTTTCTATCCTTCTAGCGAAGAAAAAGGCAAATAAAAATAAATAAATAAAAGGTGAGTATATAAAAAAGAAAAAAAAGAGTGAATAATCCATCAAGGGAGAGCAAAAAATGCAACCTTGTAAGGTTATTATTAAAAAGAAGTGTGAAAAAAAAAAGAGAAACAGAAAAAAAAAGTGTTTGCCAAAATAAAAGCCACAATGGCTTACTGTTTATATGTGTTTTTGTTTTCGTGTTGCAGCCATAATGGCTAAGTTGTTTTGTTTTACAATTTGTTTCGAAAGTGTGAGCTTAAATCTTTAGCTCCAAGTGTTTATCAATAAGTAGAATAGAGTGTGCGTTTTTGTTGATGAGCACGGTTTGGAACTCTCATGTAGCTTGGCAAGAACTTAAGCAATAGCTAATGGAAAATGTAGTGAGGGGTTTTTCTACCCCTATTTTTGTTAGGTATTGATCTTGGGCTTGAGCATGAGAGAGAAGAAACATTATACCTGAGTGAGGCAGTTCTAACCTTGGTAAGGACTTTAAGGGTAGCTAAGTTCTATTTTAGCAAGGAATGCTTATTGATATCCGACTTTCAGTAATGAGACTGCATGGTTGCTGGACTTAGAGGTGTGAACATGAATGAGCTAAATTATAATTCGTTTTGCTTACTGAAATGCCCATTTTAGCATGATAAGGTTGCATACTTAGGAAACATGACTTTTTTGTTTGTTATTTTATTTTTCTTCATGCTTGAATTAGTGTTTGTTTTTTTTTCCTGATTGTGTTTTTGCTTGAGGACAAGCAATGGTTCAAGTGTGGTGTATTTGATAACGTGCATTTATGCCATTATTTTATAGCCTATTTAGGGTGTCAAAGAGCATGTTTAGAGTCTTTTTAGTACCATATTTCATATATATTTGCTCTAACCCCAAGAAAGACACTGCTTGTGTTGTATATGTGTTTTTGAGCTGTTTTGCGCAGGTTTTTGGATGATTTCTTCTTTAGTCATCAGCTAGACTACTCTATCTCCTAAAGAGGGAGCTTGTGGCAACTTATGAGCTCAAAAGGAGGCATTTTGAAGGCTACAAGTGATAAGGCTGCAAGAGGTCTCTTCACACTATCAGTGCTGAACAAACATTTTGATTTATTTGACCATGAAGATGGCCTTAATAATATCATGTGCAAAAGGGAAAGTTACTTCAAATGATGCCCTTTACCTCCCATCAAAATTTGAGAGCAAAAGGACAACAAAATATTTTGCACGTGATATTGGGATTTGATTTTTTTTGACCTAGTAGGAGGCTTCACATGCAGAACAAAAGTTGCTCCAAATGATGTCATCTATCTCTCATAAAACTTTCAGACCATTTGGAGGTGCCCGTGATAATGACCTTTGTCACGGGCAAAGATATTTTTGCGTGGAAAGCTTTGATATGATGTGATAAGTCTTGGGTGAAGTTTCAGAGAAAATGGAGGTGCCCGTGACAATGACCTTTGTCACGGGCAAGATTGTTTTTACACAGTCACCTTCGTTTTATTATGCTGATGATTTTTCTCTTCTAGAGCTTAATCCAATTCTGCTTTGTTTAAGGTGTTTTTAAGGTTTGAATGAAGAATAAGGGTCACTTACCAAAACTACGTCATTTTGATAGCGACAACAGCTGGCATTAGGGCACACTTTATACAACACCTGCAGCCCTATAAAAAGGGAGATCTTGGAGGCAGCAACACATCAATTATTCGAGGCTGAGACGCAGACAGAAGATAGAGAGAGACGTTCTTAGAGTTAGAAGCAGTGCTTGAGTTTGATTGCAAGGGGTTGCTGTCAGAGAAGGAGAAGTATTGGGGCTGTTAATCATCTCTATTCCTCTCTTTCTCTACTGGTACTATAATCATGTGTTATTCTGAACTTTTTGGGTTTGTAAAGTTGATTATGGGGTAAAACCTTATTTCTAGGGGAGCAATGTAGCCCCCAAGGTCTTGTAATGTTTTGGTATTCTGCTTGCTAATATATGAAATTCTGGGCTTTTAATTAGTTCATTTGGGTTTAATGCAAAGTCTGATGTATGCATGGTTAGGCTATTTTAGCCCTCGTCTAGGGCGGAATGTGATGAACTAGATTTGACATTACATGATGGATCAAGTTTGTATTTGTCGAATTGGTTGTTTAACTTCGAAAACTTTTATTCTCACGGACCAAGTGGTTTAAAAGACTTAAACTTCCCTTTTCATGGACCAAGTGTTAGGGCAGTGGGTGATGACCATTATAAACTTGGAATTAATCAAATGTTTTTAAGCAAGTACCATAACTAGAATATTATCAGGCATTGGGTGGTGAAATTGTGACCCTAGATCCTTTAATTCATTGCTATCTTCGAATTGCGTTACAATCTCAATAGTTTCTGCATTTTGCATGTTTAAGACTCATGCTTTAATTTAAAAACTCAAAAATCAATTGTCCAGACATAAATTCAACTTGTCGCTTAGTGCTTGCTGCTTAACGGCATTAGCTACCTCCCTATGGGTTCGACAACCGGAGTCTTAATACTCCATTTTATTACTTGACCAGTGCACTTGCTGCAAAACCTATAGACACAATTTATTCAGGTCAACACTTGTTGTTTACCTTTTTCAAGTGTGACCCGAGACTAGTGGAGGACTTTCTTCCAGGTGGACGTGCCCACTACTCTAATGTATGATACAGTATTGTATTCTGTATTGTTTTATATGATACCCGGACATGGGTCCGTGGACAGTTGTAGTTGGATACTATTTGTGATGTGATGTCTGTATGACTATTTGACTTATTGTATGCATGATGATATATGGGAAAGTACAGGATTACCCTTGATGTATGACTGTACAGGGTTGCATGATTGAGACAGCACCCGCGGTGTAGTCTCTATTGTTGCTAGTCACCATCCCCTTGACCTTTCGGGTTCGGGCAAGGGGAAGTCATGTTCCTGGTTTTAGGTTCCCTGGAATTTGGGGGCTTGACAAGTTGGTATCAAAGCAAGTTGATGTAATGGCCCGTGTTTTGGGTTTCGGTGGTTAACCATGTGATGGAGTGCACATCGAGGGATGTGAATATCAGTACAATGACGTATGCATCGAATAGAGCATTTTGATTGTGAGTGGGCCCGATTCGGAGTCGGAGCCCCGAAAGGCTAATTTTGGTTGTGGTGTGGTCGGGTGACTTTGTATTCGAGGCCTTATCTGGAAAAACAAACCTCAGTACAGTGATGTACTCATCAAATGGAGCGTTTTGATAGTAATTGGGCTTGATTTGGAGTCGGGACCATGTGAGGGTAATTTTGATATTTTAACGAAATAAATGTGGGAAAGTATAAATAGGGCAGTGAAGAACTCAAATCCCTAATTGTCATACGTGCTTGCCTTTCTAGAGAGAGAAAGAGGAGAGGAGAGAGAAAGGAAAGGGAGAAAGCGAAATTGACGATCCGGAGCTCAAATCGACCAAAGTCGAGGTAGGGATTCGTTCTTCTCACTCTTATATCGTTGATTATGCTTGCTAGAATAGCTAAAACATGTGAATTAACTCCCAATTCGTGGAATTGGAAGTATGAACCCTAGAGTTTGAAAAACCCAATTTATGTTGTTTTGGTATGAATTGATGTTGTTTTGGTAGCCTAAGATGGCTAGGATGAGTTAGAAAGACATTTGGGGGATAAATTAATGCTTAAAAATGGAGATTTAACGAGTATAATTGAGTTTTGGGATGAAATCGGGAAGAACGCAGTCGGCGGTTCGCGACTGGGGAACTGCTCGAGGCTAGCTTCGAGCAGAGTGTCGAGCAGAGCAAAGAGTAGAGAGCTTCAAGCAAAAGTGTAGTGTTGAGCATAGTTTCGAGCAGTCTCGAGCAGGGTATCTTGAGCAGTTGGGTAGTGCAGTTCTGGTGTAGTTCCAGTTTCACTAGACTAGATCATTTACATTGTAACCATTATGCTCAAGTATACATAAGTTACAATGTAAATAACGAAATACCCCCCATTTGGATTCAAAGAAAAATACTAGAAAATTAAATTCCCACTATTTCAAAATGTGATTTTTGGGAATTAGTACTGAATTCCGGAAAAATCCACTTTTTGGTCCAAGGTGACCATTTGCGTACCTAGGTGAGACCTCTCAGAAAAATCCCCAAAAATCAGATTATCTTAGTTAAGATATGGGGAGCCAATGCCGGGACTTTTTGTTTGAAGAAAACAAGTTCTACGAAAATTCTCTCTATGAGTCAAGACTTGAGGATAGAGTTGTGAAGATTGGCCTCTGTTACAAAGAGAGTATATGAACCCTAGTGGTCATGTAGGCCTGCAAGGCTACCTTGTTAAGCCTAGGAGGCTACTATTGAGGGCCTGGGAGGTAAGAGGTGTTCAAAGCCTAAAAGGCTACTGTGCCTGAGAGGTAATACTGCCTGAGAGGTAATGTACCTGAGAGGTAATACAATAATGTACCTGAGAGGTAATACATTAATGTACCAGGGAGGTAATACTGTACCTGAGAGTTAAGGTTGGGACCTGAGGTAATACTGTACCTGAGAGGTAATGTACCTTAGAGGTAATAAAATATTGTGTCTGAGAGGCAATGTTGTGCCCGAGGGGCAATACTATCACGCCCCGGATTTCCAACCCGAGGAGACCGGAATGTGACCTTCCCTTTACCCGAGTTTGGATAAAGGGGATAGAATACAACATGCTCACACAGGATACCATACACTTCACATTTTATATTTAGAGAGACAGAAACCATATTTTTATTAAGTCCAAACATACAAGAGTGCCCAAACATGCTTTTATTACATAAAACTCCTCATTACAATATCCTCCCACTGGGGTTACAAAGCTCACACAAAAACAGCGAAACTCAAATAATAATAAACAAAGCCACAAAACAGAACTGCCTCCAACTTGGGTGTTCCCGCCTAACGCTTGTAGGTCCCTGTAGAAAAACCAAACACAGTAGGAGGGGTGAGCAACCACAGCTCAGTAGGGATCATGTCTCCTCAACCCATCCCATGCTCCTAGCATCTACATGCCATGTGTACAAGTGTAGTGTCGTGATACAATTATTTCAACAAATATAATGGCAAGCTATATTGTCACGCCCCGGATTTCCAACCCGAGGAAACCGGTACGTGACTATATGGTATCAGAGCATGGTCTAGTTGGCCTAGGGTAGTGGGCGGACTTGGTTATCCTAAGTCCTTTGGAGGAGCCTGGAGGGACATGCCTGATCAACATGGTCCTCTTTGAGCCTCCAAGGTGTACTTAGGGTAGTCCAGTCTTGTGATAGGATTTGCATGCATTGGCATTAGGGCACTAGTTGCATTTCTTGTGAATGTATGCTAAACTGTGGATAAGATCACATGATTAAGTGAAATGTGCAACTCTGATTTGTTTGGCAATGTGTACTGGACTGTGAACTGTGAAATGTGATTGATGCAATGTATGTGTGTAATGTCATGTGTTAGTGAAATTGATCAGTGGGGTAGAGGTAGTGACGCGATAGATTATAAAAATTTGTTTTGACGTTGTGCTTCTTACTTCGTGTAGTAAGAATGCCGCCGAGAAGAGTGACACGTGCGTCCGGGGCAGTGGCCGATGAGTCATCTCGCCCATGAGGGTCCGGGTGCGGGGCCATCCGTTGGGGGGCATGTGTTGTTACTGGCACAGCTACAAGAAGGCATCCGGCTGGAGGTACGAGAGCTACGGGAGGGGCTCCGGCAGGACGTTCGGGGGGAGGTGCGCCGTGAGATGGCAGCCCAGCAGGTGGTGCCGCCACCACCACCACCACCAGTAGGAGAGCTGCCTCGTGAGCGTGAGAGTTCGCTGGGTGGTGTACCGACCCGTGCAGAGGATGACGTGGTGACACGGTTCCGAAAGGAACAACCTCCGCGATTTAAGGGGGGGGGGGAAGATCCTGTGGTAGGCGAGCGGTGGTTGAGGCGGATTGAGCATGTGTTCTCCTTTCTCCCTGCCCAGGGAGGAGGATAAGGTGCGACTGGCAATTCGGCAGCTGGAGGGGGATGCTTTGGAGTGGTGGACGAGTGTAGTGGGGAGCCGTGCGGTGCAACTCATGTTTTGGGAGGAATTCTTGCAACTCTTCCATGATGAGTTCTTCCCGGAATCAGTGAGATGGCAGAAGAGGGAAGAATTTGGCAGCTTGAAGCAGGGATCCAAGACGGTACCTGAGTATGAGCGGGAGTTCCGGAGATTGAGTAGGTTTGCTCCCCGAGATCGTGGAAAAGGAGGACCTGAAGGCCCACAAGTTCACTCTGGGTCTTAGGCCAGCCCTTAGGGAGAGGGTGGCGATTCTACGCTCGAGGACCTATGCTCGAGGTCGTGGAGACGGCCCGTATAGCCGAGAGAGAGCCGGAAGGTGGGAGGCAGGCCCATCAGGGGCGCCGGTTGCAGAGTGGGCCCGATCGAGATGCAGGGTCCAAGAGGCTCAAGACGGAGGAGAGGGATAGCAGCTTCTTTTCGCGATCGGGTCGGACATCCGTGAACCCTGGGAGGTTCACCTTTGGCGGCGGAAGACGGGTGGTCCATCCTGGGAGTCTACCGAGTAGATGCCATCGTTGTGGAGAGCAGGGTCACTTCAAAGGGGAGTGCCCCAAGAAGGACTGGCGATGCAACAACTGTGGACGAGAGGGACATTTGCGCCGGGTTTGCAGGAGTGGCAACAGGGGAACAGGGGGCGCGGCATCCAGCGTGAGGAGTGATGCTAGCTTCCGTGCACCAGCTGAGAGACCAGCTCGTCAGTGGCAGGCCATCCAGGCAGGATCTAGTCAGACCCGACCCCAGGGGAGGCCGGAGCGGCAGCAGACCGAGGCTGGAGGCAACCTTAGCGGGAAGCGTCCAGTGAGTGAGCCGACAAGTGGCACGGGCCAAGGAAGGGTGTTTACGCTGGAGGCGACATACCAGGAGGAGGCCGAGCTACCGCCCCCACCAGTGAGGGTGGAGCAGACCATCGGTGGTTAGAGGTACCCTCTTGATCTCCCGTACATTAGCTTCGTTCTTTTCGATACGGGTGCATCATGTTCGTTTGTTCTCGAGCTTGTAATAGACGGCTTGGGGTTAGCTTGTGTGGAGGCCGCGAGGCCCCTAGTTGTGGAGTCTCCGGTGGGAGGCATGATTGAGGTACGGCGAGTGTGTCGTGGCTGTGTGTTAACCATAGGCGAGGTGGAGCTGAGTTTTGACTTGCATGTGATGCCTTTGAAAACGTTTGACCTGATCTTGGGTATGGATTGGCTTATGGCTTTCCAGGCCAAGATAGATTGTTATCGGCGGCGTGTGACCTTCGTGACACCTGCAGGGACCTCTTGCACCCTGCAGGGGGAGTGGGATTGTGAGGCGAGTCGGGCCGGGCCAGTGTTGGACCAGTGGGGTGCCATTACCCACAGGTTAGCAGCCTGACCTTTGCCGAGGAGGGTAAGGTGGAAAAGAGGGTGTGGCCCGTTGTTGTGGACCAATTTCGGGATGTTTTTCCCGAGCAACGAGGAGTTTGCCACCTAAGAGGAGTGTGGAGTTTACCATTGAGTTGGTGCCGGGAACGGGTCCGATTTCCCAAGTAGCATATCGTATGGGGCCGGCCGAGCTGAGGGAGCTGCAACGGCAAATCGAGGAGTTGGTGGGTCAGGGGTATATCAGACCGAGTACCTCACCTTGGGGTGCCCCGGTGCTCTTTGCTAAGAAGGCTGATGGCACGCTTCGTCTCTGCATCGACTACAGGAAGTCGAGTCGTGGATCGTGAAGAACAAGTACCCATTGCCTCGGATAGATGACCTGTTTGACCAGTTGAGTGGGGCCCAGTGGTTTTCCAAAATAGATTTACGGTCGGGGTATCACCAGCTCAGGGTTAGGGAGGCGGACATCCCTAAGACGGCTTTTCGGTGCAGGTATGGGCATTATGAGTGGGTAGTGATGCCTTTCGGGCTCACTAATGCGCCAGCAGTGTTCATGCATTTGATGAACCAAGTCTTTGCCCCATACTTAGACTCGTTTGTGGTGGTGTTTATCGACGATATCTTGGTGTATTCCAAGACTGAGAGGGAGCATGTGGAGCACTTGGCAACAGTGTTGCAAACCTTGAGGGACCAGCAGCTGTTTGCTAAGTTTAGCAAGTGTGAGTTTTGGCTACAAGAGGTTCACTTTCTTGGCCATGTGGTGTCAGCTGAGGGAGTTAGGGTGGACCCAGCCAAGATTGAGGCCGTGGCATCGTGGGCGAGGCCAACCAACGTTTTTGAGATCTGTAGTTTTCTTGGCTTGGCGGGGTACTATCGTCGTTTTGTCGAGGGGTTCTCCCGTTTGGCGGCTCCTATGACGGCGTTGACTAGGAAAGGAGTGAAATTTGAGTGGACGGACAAGTGCCAGCAGGCGTTTGAGACTCTCAAAACCCGTTTGACCACTGCACCTGTGTTGAGGTTGCCTCGGGAGGATATTCCGTATGAAGTGTACTATGATGCGTCCAGGGTTGGTTTGGGGTGTGTGCTTATGCAGGAGCACAGTGTGGTAGCTTATGGGTCAAGACAGCTGAAGCCTCATGAGCAGAATTATCCTACTCATGACCTTGAGTTAGCGGCTGTTATCTTCGCCCTGAAGAGTTGGCAGCACTACCTCTTGGGGGAAAAGTTTGTGGTGTTCTCAGATCACAAGAGCCTTCAGTACATCTTTACTCAGAAGGACTTGAATTTGAGGCAAAGAAGATGGGTGGAGTATTTGCAGACCTTTGACTTTACTCTTGCCTATACCCCGGGCAAGGGTAACGTTGTGGCTGATGCGTTGAGCAGAAAAGGGAAAGCTGAGGTGGCTGTGAGAGAGTGGAAGCTGATGGAGCAGTTGGCGACATTACACCGCGGCTTGTTGCTCATGATGGTGGGACATCCTGAGTCCTTTGGTGGTTGTGCTCGAGTTGTACCAGCGCGTCCGGGAGGGACACTGGGTGACATTGAGTGTGAGGTTCTCCGTGCCCGTATTGAGGCCGGGGAGCTATCGGGGACCGGACAGAGGGTCCTGAGCATGAGTTGTCATTTCAGGGGCGGTTGGTCGTGGCTTCTTCCCTCAGGGATGAGGTGATGAGGGCGTTTCACCAATCTAGAGTTGCTGTGCATCCAGGGGGTACGAAGATGTATCATGCGCTTCGGGCACATTTTTGGTGGCCTGGGATGAAACGCGATGTGGCTGCCTTTGTTTCGCGGTGCCTCACGTGTCGGCCAGGTGAAGGCCGAGCATCGGCGGCCGGCGGGCATGTTACGGCCCTTGCCCATAGCAGAGTGGAAGTGGGACCATATAGCGATGGATTTTGTGATCGGTCTTCCACCCACCACCGGGAGGAAGGATATGATTTGGGTAATTGTGGATCGACTCACAAAGTCGGCCCATTTCCTGGCTGTTCGCGAGCGGGACTCTATTGGGACCTTGAGTCAGCTGTACATAAACGAGATTGTGAGGCTGCATGGCGTACCCTCATCGGTTGTCTCAGACCGGGATTCGAGGTTCACTTCCCGTTTCTGGGCAGGTTTGCAGGAGGCTATGGGGACCAAGCTTCACCTGAGTACGACCTTTCACCCTGAGACCGACGGTCGGGACCGAGCGGACGAATCAGACCATGGAGGACATGTTGAGGGCTTGTGTGCTAGATTTTGGGGGTTCGTGGGCAACTCACCTTCCTTTGGTGGAGTTTGCCTACAACAACGCTTATCAGGCATCCATTGGGATGGCTCCTTTTGAGGCGTTGTATGGACGGCCGTGTCGATCCCCTTTGTGTTGGACCGAGGTGGGGGAGACAGCTCTCTTGGGACCGCAGTTGGTTTAAGAGGCTACTGAGAAGGTCAAGTTGATTCGTCGGCGTTTGTTGTCGGCTCGAGTCGGCAGAAATCTTATGCGGATCAGCGACGGCGACCTTTGGAGTTTTCTGTTGGTGATCATGTGTTCCTTCGTGTCTCTCCACGTCGTGGACATCGACGGTTTGGGCGAGGTTCCAAGCTATCTCCGCGGTTTATTGGTCCTTTTGAGATTCTTGGATCGTGTAGGGCCCGTGGCCTACCGGTTAGCGTTACCACCGCGGGCCGAGTCGAGTTCACAACGTGTTTCACGTGTCCCAGTTGCGGAAGTATCACCCTGACCCCACTCATGTGATTGATTGGGGGAAATTGGACATTGAGGATGACATGTCCGTCATTGAGGCCCCTATCCGCATCCTAGATTGGCGAGAGAAGCTATTGCGTGGTCGTGCTATTCCTTTGGTTCGCGTGCTGTGGCAACACCGTGGCATTGAGGAGGAGACATGGGAACGTGAGTCCGTGATGCGGGAGCAACACCCGGACTTGTTCGAGGACCGAACAATCTTAAGCGTGGGAGGTGGGCGTTGGCCAAGGGATAGTGATGTGTTTTCTTGTGATGTGTTTTCTTGTATTAGTTGATGTATTTGTATTGTCTTTTAAAGACATGTGCTTAATTGTGATGTGCTTTGCTTTGAGATGTGTATTCGTGCCATGCGGACATGTGTTATGTGCATTATTGTGGTTATGGATTATGGTGGTACTGTTATGTGCTGTTGTGCTGTGTGTGGTGTATGACCCATTAGGGTGTTGTGGCTCGCCGTGTGGCAAATGGGTAGCTTGTGTTTGTTTTCCTCTTATGTCATTTCTTTTCGAGGACGAAAAGTCTTAAGGGGGAGAGGATGTAAGGACCCGTACCTTGAGTTAGTCGGTTTGCCTCCTGAGTAGAGTTTTTCTAGATTTTGACCTAGTAAATGGACTCCAATGAATTCACGTGCAAAAGGAAAGATGCTTAGAATGGTGTCCTCTATCTACCACGAAGTTTCAGGCCAAATGGACATGTATGTGAGGTGCACGTGATATGGGTCCAATTCACGTGCAAGTGTGGTTGTCTTCTAAATGATGCAAGGAGGCTAGGGGTGAAGTTTGAGAGCATTTGGAGTGCATATGGAGTTGCACGTGAATTGGGGAATTCACGTGCAAATTGGCGTGCAGGCATATTTTTGCATGGTTCCCTTGGTTTTGTCATTCTAATGAACTTTCTCCAAAGGACCATGTTGAAATTCCGAGTATTTTGCCTCGTATGGGTGCGGAAAGGTGCTAACTTGTGTGATCAAAACTACGTCGTTTTGATGCTGGGATTCACTTAATCAAAACTACGTCGTTTTGATGTTGTGTTGTCTATATAAGGAGGAGAAGCCCTCTGTTTTAGGTTTAGGGTTCTCTTCAGTTGCTGCAGCCGTCGTAGAGAGAGAGAGAGAGAGCTAGAGAGAGAGAAGGAAGGGGAGTTGCTGGTCGCTGCCGGAGCATCTCACGTGGGGAGGACGGCGTTTAGCGCGGGAGCAAGGAAGATCTGTTGTAAGGTAGGGATTCTGTTCTTCCTAAGTCCTCCTCTGTCCTAGGGTCCTAGGGCAGAATATGAGTTATATCTCGTTATATTATTTATATGTAAATTCATATAGGTGTGACCTCCTATATGAATGTTGGCCTTCAATGGCGATTTTGGTGTTTCGGTGTTTGTGTGATGCATGAAAAGTGTTTGATAAAATGCCTTGTATGACATGCCTGCTACATGTTTGATGAAATGCCTGTGTGAACTTAGCCGTGTGTATATGCCTATTAAGTGGTTGGTAATATGTCCGTGTGATTGGACTTGTGGTTTAGTGTATGTATGTATCTTTGGATGTTTGCTCTATGGCCTGAATGGTTGGGTTTGTGCGCTTGTGAACGGGTGCACACCAAGTGTTTGGTTGTATGCTTGAGTGACCATGTGTGTTGTGTGCTTGACCGTGGTATCCGGCCTGAAGAGGCGGTTAAATAACTTTGCCGGAGAGGCGGTTAAACCAAGTGGGCCTGAAGAGGCGGTTAAATCACTTGGCCTGAAGAGGCGGTTAAATCACTTGGCCTGAAGAGGCGGTTAAATAACTTGGCCTGAAGAGGCGGTTAAATCACTTGTGGTTAAAGTGTTAGCCGGTGTGGCGGTGGAAGATTGTGAATTGTTGATGTGGTTGTTATTATGTCTGTTGAAATCATTGTACACAACACTGCACTTGTACACATGGCATGTAGATGCTAGGAACATGGGATGGGTTGGGGAGACATGATCCCTACTGAGCTGTGGTTGCTCACCCCTCCTACTGTGTTTGTTGTTTTTTTTCCAGGGACTTACAGGCGTTAGGTGGATACACCAAGGTGGAAGACCCTCTCCACTTTATTGTTCATTTCCGGAATGTACTTTTATGATTTATGTAACCCCGGGGAGGGGAATGTACTAAGGGATTGAATCGTAATCAGGGACTTGGTTGTTTTGTGAACCTTTGATGTTTTGGAATTAAATAAAGATGTGGCTTATTTGATTTATTGTAATTGTTAGACTTGCTTGTGTGGCATCCAGTAATCCAACCCCATTGCCCTCCGTGTGGGTGAATGGGGAGTCACGTACCGGTTTCCTCGGGTTGGAAATCCGGGGCGTGACATATATCAGCAAACACAATTATTTCCACAGCCACACAGGCTAGCACATGAATAGTCCTGGGCTTCCACAGCCACCGGGTTTCCAAGAGCAGTCCCGGGCTTCCACAGCCACCGGGTTTCCAAGAGCAGTCCCGGGCTTCCACAGCCACCGGGTTTCACAAAACAGTCCCGGGCTTCCACAGCCACCGGGTTTCACAAAACAATCCCGAGCTTCCATAGCCACCGGGTTTCACAAAACAATACACACAGCCACTCAGGCATAAAACCAAACACTTAGCGGGCACACGTTCACAAGTGTACAAACCCAGCCATTCGGGCATAAAAACAAACACTTGGCATGCACACCTTTACCAACTCACAATTGTAGCCTTACTGGCATATTATCAAACACATACTGGGCATTGTCACACAAACAGATTCACACATGCATTTTATCGAACATTTAACATGCATTGCCTACTCAATGTCAGAATCACACCAAAACGCCATTGAAGGCCAACATTCATATAGGAGATCACACCTATATGAATTTACATATAAATAGTATGATAACAATGGAAACTTTACAAAATATCCACAGGGCCTAACCCCGGAACAGACCAGGAAAGACAGAACCCCTACCTCAAAGATCCTCCACGCTCTTGCCTCCACGCCTAATGCCGTCCAACCACGGGAATGACAACGATAGCCATGAACTGGAGCTCTCTCTCTCAATCTCTCTCTCTCTCTCTCTGTGACGGCTGCGGCGGTTGACAACAAAAACCCTAAACCTAAAATAAAGAGAGCTCCTCTTTAAATAGACCTCACTTATCAAAACGACGTAGTTTTGATAAATGAAATCCCACCATCAAAACGACGTAATTTCGATAAATGAAATCCCACCATCAAAACGACGTAGTTTTGATAAATAAAACACACCATCAAAACGACGTAGTTTTGATAAATAAAACACATCATCAAAACGACGTAGTTTTGATAAATAAAACATGAACTAACCACTCCGCTTCCACACAGGACAAAATACCCACAATCCGAACATGGTCATTGTCACACGCAGCCTCTACACGCTCCCACTTGAGTTCATTACACTCTCTAACAACCAAGCCACAAAGACTCGTAGAAACACTCCTTCGAAGACTCGCTGGAAACGCGGCCTCAAAGATCTGTCTCAAAGATCTAACTTTCGACCCTCAAACCTTTGAACTTCGACCCTCGGTCTTCGACCCTCGGTCTTTGACCCTATGACCCAAATCTTCGGGTCTTCCACCTTTCGACCCAAGCGTTCGCCCAGGGTATTGTTCATCTTCGTTCCAGCTTGTTCTACCCAAAACACGGGTCATTACATCCTCTCCCCCTTAAGACTTTTCGTCCTCGAAAAGAAACAACATGCAAGGAAAACAAACACATGCGGCCCATTTGCAAGACAGTGAGCCACAACGCCCAGATGGATCACACAACATAACAGGACATCTCAAACACATTTTGCAACCTCAAAACACATCTCAATAAAAATACCAGTTTACAAGTAGAAATACAAATACACCAAAGCATGAACCACAAGAAAACACATCACTACAGCCACCTCCCCCCCTTAAGATTGTTCGTCCTCGAACAACTCTGGGTGTTGCTCACGCATCATGGATTCACGTTCCCATATTTCCTCCATAGGATGTGTCGTCCTCAAAAAGACAATACACTTTCCATAATGCACATGCTGATGCACATCGCCCACAACCATTCACATACCCGCGATGGAAGATATCACACAATAACACACATGAAGGCGCGTACCCACGGACCCAATACAACACAAGCATGATAGGGAAACACATATTCTAAACTCACAAACAATCCTTGTTCTCCTCACCTAACACCTGTCACAAGTATTCACATGTCACGACGGTGTACGACATATACGCCCATCCCCAACATGTACGTTTTACAAATCACATAGGTCACAGACCAACTCACATCATAAACACCACTACAAGGAACAACTCACAAACAAAACACTACTACACATTTAACATTCCACTGCCCATTTGCCAACACCATACAAACTCATCCGCAGGGAGTTTCCTCACAACCTTCCCACCTTTGGACTTTTCGTCCCCGAAAAGAGAAATCAAGTAGTAAACATCACGAGAAGATCAAAGCAACACATAACACCCATGAGCACAACAAGAACTAGAGCTTGGCCAATTAGCGTGCTGACAACAACTCATGTGAGCAAGTCTGACAACAGTGAGGTTGAGAAACCTCCCACAGATTCGTTAAGACCCCGACAACCGAACAAGGCCAACACCATAAGCCTATGCGTGAAGCATCCATTCGCTAGAATTCATATGATTGAACGAGAAGTCACTACATCGGCATAGAAGGGTACTCGGCGTTAGACGCCTACTTGTGTCACAATAAGACCAACGCTCCACAATATAGAATACCCAACAATGACACCACTGAGATTTGATGTCAACGGACACCAACAATTTACGACGCAGCCACACTCCATATGTAGACCTTACCCTGACAGCAAACACAAAGAGGTCACAAGGAAACACAAACAAACAAGAGAAAAGCATTATGCAAACCACAATCGCATTCCCACACATGGAGATCACCCCAAAGAGCACCATCATCATTGCTAAAACCGCCTCACGCTATAGCGATACACGCAACAACAGAACCCAACCAATGCCAAAGGGAACTCAAGATGACTTACAATCCAGGACACAACTACATCAGGATGAAGTTTGCCCTCCACCAATTCGGTCATAGTCAACAAGACGCCCAACGGAGTCCAAGGAGTAACTCAAAACAACAAACGTAGTACCATACTCAATCACGGCAAGACCAAAAAAAAAACGACTATTGGGCTAACACCAGTCACCAACGTTGAGAATATACTAAAGAATCCCATGAACCAGAACGTCACACAAATAACACCTCTCTGACTACGGTCAAATAAGGATCCACCAAGGTCCCACACAGCCTTCACTAATCGAGGCTTACTCAGTCGGCAGACATTCCATGCGATAAGAATCCTTTGACGCTGGGTAGTTGCCAACAACGTAGTTCTCTCCACCCTGGAAAACTCTCCTACCTGCAACATGACAATAACGGAATCCGCGGTGTCACCACTCACAGGTCACAGGGGAATCCTTAGCCTCCAGGACATACTCTACCTCATGGCCCACTAACCCCGCTATACCAACCGTCACGTTCTATCTCAACACACCAATAAAACACTCAAACTGACCAAGAAATACTCAGGCTCTAGCCTTAGCTAAATGTGATCATCGCCATTCCTCCGGGTAGGCACAGGAAACAAGACATGCAAACGCCTGATTCGGGACTTTCATGTAGCACCCAAACACACCAACACCTTGATAGCGTGAACCATCTCCCTTATCGCGTGATACTGTACATGAAAAGTTTTCAAGCAGGACATATGTAGGTCATTCGCCTACCACCACCGCTCTAATTCATACTCCTTTTGATATCCGCCCGACATAAATCTCTCCCCAAGGAGTAGCACTAATACCCCGTCCTAGCAAAACTGTCACAACTGACTCAACTCGGGAAATCAAACAACTCTTTTTCTTTCCCAACTTACCAACATTTTAGTAACACCAGACAAGGAATAACATAAACAACATCACCTCTAACACTCTTCCTCATCCTCACACCACGCTTACTATACCAATACGACATGCCTCATCCTTCTCTACGCATATGTGTCGCAACACCCACACGTAACAATTCCACTATATACCTTTACCACTTATGCAACACATACAACAAGACAATGCTACATTTTCTCGCACATTCTCAACACATACAACGAAACACAAGACACCCGACGAGTAGAACGTACCAGGTTTTAAACCTTCTCCTCTCCTTTAAACCCACTTCCCACAAGATACAGACTAAAGGAATGGCCCTACCATGCAAAAGCACACCCTTAGTCCCTAGAGAAATGTTTTCCAGATGTGGGTAAAAAGCCCGAATGAGGCCTGCCAAATCTAACTTGCTTACCTCTTGTTACCAATTGGATGCACCGGGCATGACCCTTGAAACCCACTCACGACCGATACTGAGCTCCAGAACAATTCACATTTTATACATGTGCATACCCATTTCACAACATATTCTAGGAACATTACTCAAGGTCTTTCACACACCACAAACATAACAAATGGCCACCGCTTGACCATCCGAGAACCTAGAACACCTATATAGTTACTAACCAAAACTTGCAACGACCACTCTAGCCAACAAGATAACACTTCAAGGACTCTAAGAGCAGGCTATACTAGCTGCGTTTTCCACCCTCAACCATAACGCTTGGAAAGGTAACCATAGGAATAGCCCTTTCAAGTAGTACTCCACACATACCTTTATCCACATAAGAACATATCTCTATTATTCAAGGTTGCCAAGGAGGGGTCACATGTTACCCACAAGCCATCACCTCACGCCTCAAGCTCTACTAGCTAGCAAAAAGGTAGCCTACAAGGTTTGATTACTTTAATTATCCACGATTGTCAAAATTGAATACCACTCCCATATAAAACCAACACTCACATATCTATCAGTTACTTATTATCCTTCTAGTGTCATAAATATAAATGTTCATTTTTCTTATTATATTCTTATTATTATATATATATATATATATATATATATATATATTGTTACAAGTCACCAACCACGTCTATTAATAATGCTAACTCAAACGATCTCCTAAGCTTCACCAAACAAGAACCGTGGCTCAAGAGCCCTACCAACGAGAATACCCCTCTATTACAAGTGTCTTAATTTAATTGCTAGAAACTCAACAATCAAAGGTCCACCCATCCTCACCTAGGTCAGTACGAGACTCAACCAATCACTATCTTCTGGAGATGTCCTACTTTTCCACGGATGCAACACTGATACTGCTTCCTGCTACACTCTTTTCCAATGTCCCGATTGTCCACAGCAAGAACAACCCTTTAAGCAATTGGTCTCAAATTGATTTGTTGGGGGATTGACCCCCGTCTCGAAACTTGTGGCCATCTTCTGATTGCCCTCGTCTGCCTCTTGGGGTCCTTTCTGCTGATCAGGACAACAATGCTTCAGTTGATCTTCATCCGAGCTCCTCCAAATGATGTGGGTTAACCGCCCTCGGCGTGCCTCGCTCTTAATCAGTTATCGAATCTCATCCCTCAATTCTGGAATAATCAGGGTTAAAATGCCAATCTCTGCCATGTGAAGATCATTACTTACAGCCTGGAGCTCTGCCACTTGCCCAGCCTGGGTGGCGGGCTCTTCTGTCGTACAGGTCATAATTTTTCAGAGGCTAGGTACACGAGGAGGTAGCGCTCCAGGTTAACACTCAACGCTCTTAATACCATTACCGACTAGGCGTTTGGAGCTATAACTAATCTCAAAACACATTATCACCACACATATTCGCAGATTCACATTTCACAGACTATACAAGTTCACACCTTCACATTGCACATATCATTTATACTCAAGTGATTATCTCATCGTTTTGAACACCACATTACTTATTCCACACAATACCATACAAAGGCACACACTTAAGCATTCACATATCTCACTTAGTCATTTTCATAATATCAACAGTATTATCTCTATGTAGTTCGTTCACATTGCACAAGTCCACTAGTACACAAATTCCATACCACATATTTTTTTTTGTAGTCATGCTTAAGTTGTCACAATATATCAGAGTTGCACAATTAAAACATATTTAATGCCAACAAATGCATACATATTACATTTTTTTTTTTCGTTCATATTTTTTTTTCATTTAAAACATTCCCACAGTTATCCATACATTCATACATAAACAACAAATGCAACTAGTGCCCTAATGTCAATGTATGCAAATCCTACTACAAGACTGGACTACCCCAAGTATACCTTAGAGGCTCCAAGAGGACCTTGTTGATCAGGCACGTCCCTCCAGGCCCCTCCAAAGGACTCAAGATAACCAAGTCCGCCCACTACCCTAAGCCAACTAGACCATGCTCTGATACCATATTGTCACGCCCCGGATTTCCAACCCGAGGAGACCGGAACGTGACCTTCCCTTTACCCGAGTTTGGATAAAGGGGATAGAATACAACATGCTCACACAGGATACCATACACTTCACATTTTATATTTAGAGAGACAGAAACCATATTTTTATTAAGTCCAAACATACAAGAGTGCCCAAACATGCTTTTATTACATAAAACTCCTCATTACAATATCCTCCCACTGGGGTTACAAAGCTCACACAAAAACAAATAAACTCAAATAATAATAAACAAAGCCACAAAAAGAACCGCCTCCAACTTGGGTGTTCCCGCCTAACGCCTGTAGGTCCCTGTAGAAAAACCAAACACAGTAGGAGGGGTGAGCAACCACAGCTCAGTAGGGATCATGTCTCCCCAACCCATCCCATGCTCCTAGCATCTACATGCCATGTGTACAAGTGTAGTGTCGTGATACAATTATTTCAACAAATATAATGGCAAGCTATATCAGCAAACACAATTATTTCCACAGCCACACAGGCTAGCACATGAACAGTCCCGGGCTTCCACAGCCACCGGGTTTCCAAGAGCAGTCCCGGGCTTCCACAGCCCACCGGGTTTCACAAAACAGTCCCTGGCTTCCACGGCCACCGGGTTTCATAAAACAGTCCCAGGCTTCCACACCACCGGGTTTCACAAAACAGTCCCGAGCTTCCACAGCCACCGGGTTTCACAAAACAATACACACAGCCACTCAGGCATAAAACCAAACACTTAGCGGGCACACGTTCACAAGTGTACAAACCCAGCCATTCGGGCATAAAAACAAACACTTGGCATGCACACCTTTACCAACTCACAATTGTAGCCTTACTGGCATATTATCAAACACATACTGGGCATTGTCACACAAACAGATTCACACATGCATTTTATCGAACATTTAACATGCATTGCCTACTCAATGTCGAATCACACCAAAACGCCATTGAAGGCCAACATTCATATAGGAGATCACACCTATATGAATTTACATATAAATAGTATGATAACAATGGAAACTTTACAAAATATCCACAGGGCCTAACCCCGGAACGGACCAGGAACGACGCAACCCCTACCTCAAAGATCCTCCACGCTCTTGCCTCCACGCCTAATGCCGTCCAACCACGGGAATGACAACGATAGCCATGAACTGGAGCTCTCTCTCTCAATCTCCCTCTCTCTCTCGTGACGGCCGTGGCGGTTGACAACAAAAAACCCTAAACCTAAAATAAAGAGAGCTCCTCTTTAAATAGACCTCACTTATCAAAACGACGTAGTTTTGATAAATGAAATCCCACCATCAAAACGACGTAATTTTGATAAATGAAATCCCACCATCAAAACGACGTAGTTTTGATAAATAAAACACACCATCAAAATGACGTAGTTTTGATAAATAAAACACACCATCAAAACGACGTAGTTTTGATAAATAAAACATGAACTAACCACTCCGCTTACACACAGGACAAAATACCCACAATCCGAACATGGTCATTGTCACACGCAGCCTCTACACGCTCCCACTTGAGTTCATTACACTCTCTAACAACCAAGCCACAAAGACTCGTAGAAACACTCCTTCGAAGACTCGCTGGAAACGCGGCCTCAAAGATCTGTCTCGAAGATCTAACTTTCGACCCTCAAACCTTTGAACTTCGACCCTCGGTCTTCAACCCTCGGTCTTCGACCCTACGACCCAAATCTTCGGGTCTTCCACCTTTCGACCCAAGCGTTCGCCCAGGGTATTGTTCATCTTCGTTCCAGCTTGTTCTACCCAAAACACGGGTCATTACAAATACGATGCCTGAGAGGAAACGTTGTGCCTGAGAGGCCATAATATGCCTGAGAGGTAATAAGAGGTAATATAATACTGTACCTGAGAGGTAATAGAGTAATGTATCTGAGATGCAATGTACCTGAGAGGTAATATAAAATATTGTACCTGAGATGCAATGTTGTGGCCGAGGGGCAATATTATGCTTGAGAGGCCATACTGTTCCTAAGAGGAAATACTATGTATGAGAGGTAAGACTGAGCCTAGTGAGCCTATGTGATGAAACTATTGTGGCTAGTTTAATGCTATGGTTTGGTTCGTGAGGGCTATGGTGTCAAAGGGGTGGTGAGGGTGGCCAACATTATGAGAGCCTCATGGTATGTTGTCAGTTATGGTTATGGTTAGCTTGTATACTTACGTGTACTATGTGGGACCTTTGGGTCTGTTGTGATATGCTATACTCGCTTGTATGCTCGTGTGTGAGTCTATGTGACATGTGGGAGTCCTAAGTCCATGTGAGATATTAATTGTGCTCGGTGACATATTCGGTGGTTGAGTTTGAGCTGAGTTGAGCTCAGTGCGGATGTACCTTTGCGTGGATGTGATAGGTGGCTAAGGCCCCTCAGTTTGTAATATACCTCGTTGGGTGAGGCTATGACCTGATGAGCTTTTCGAGTTGATATGATCTTGTGAAGGATCATGGAGGCTGTGCCCTGAGGTGATGTGCATCCTTTTTAAGGTTATGGTGAATATGCTGAGTCCCTGTGTGGATAGGATAGGCTATCCTGCTAATGTGATTTGTTGATAATCCTATTTTGGATTGTGGGGAAACATACCAAGTCCTAATGAGGAGAGGTTGTCCTAGTGTAATGTTGTATTGATGGGATGTTGTGAGGCTTCTGATGACAAGTGGTAGAGACCCCTGAAATGTTATGCTGGTGTCAGAGTCTGTTTCTCCTCAAGAAGGTGTTCTATGATATCGAAAGTCCTCTCAATCTGAGGTGGTTGAGCGGCGTGTCCCGCAGAGCGGCGTATCAGATTGGAATATCTATTCCTTCGCACTCAGTGATGGCACCAGTACGTTGTGAGAGCTGTCTGGAGAGTTGGAGGTTAAAAATAATGAATCTGTTCCCTTATTTTAGTTTGCTTCAGGCTGTGTCCTGACATTTGTTGTCTGTATGGTTATGCTTTGAGCATGTATTGAGTGGAGGGTGTAAAGTGATACGATCCCTACTGAGCTGTGGTTGCTCACCCCTCTTGTTGTGTTTGTTTTTGTTTGTTTCAGGTGCTTACAGGAGCTAGGAGGTTCACCAGATGTGGAGAACTTGTGTGTGTTTATTTGTTTTATTGGACTATGAAAATTATGGTGTAACCCCGTGGGGGGAAGAACATATATGTATGTGTGTTTGTATTGTGATTTGAAATGAGATTTCTATATGTGTGTGATATAGTTTTAGGGACGGCAACTGTGTTAAGGTCCCTTTCTCGGTGTTCTCACCAAACCCTTGTCCCTTTGGGTGCGGGCAAGGGCATTCACTACCCGGTGTCTGCGGGCCGAAAAGTCGGGGCGTGACAGCAAGGAATAACAAACACATGCATCTCAATATGCAAAACTGCAAGCCACAACACACAAATGGATCATACACTGCACACAGTACATAAAAGGGCATACGTCGACAAACTCAACAAAGCACTACCACAATGCATATAACGCATACCCGCATGTCACAAACACATCTCAAATACAAGTACATGTCTCAAAAGGACAATACATAACATATCATGAACAACTAGCACAGGAAATCACATCACTATCTCTTGGCCAACTTGGCCAACAGCCACCTCCCACCCTCAAGATTGTTCATCTTCTAACAACTTCGGGTGCTGCTCACGCATCATGGACTCATGTTCCCATGTCTCCTTTGCAATGCCATGGTGCTGCCACAACACGCGAACCAAAGGAATAGCACGACCATGCAAAAGCTTCTCCCATCGATCCAGTATACGAATAGGGGACTCAACAACGGACATGTCATCCTCAATATCCAATGTCCCCCAATCAATCACATGAGTGGGGTCAGGATAATATTTCCTCAACTGGGACACATGGAACACATTGTGCACCCGACTCAACCGCAGTGGCAATGCTAACTAGTAGACCACTGGCCCTATCACGCCCAGGATTTCCAATCCGAGGAAATTGGTTCATGATTCCCCTTTACCCACCCGGTAGGCAAGGGGTTGGGACAAATAATTCCACACATGACTACACACATCCACAATAGATAACCACAAGACGCTTATATCTTTATTAATTTCAGAGCCATAATAAAGGTTTACAAACCAAATATGCCTTTATTTCAGTCAAAACCCTTTTATAATCTTTCCCCACTGGGGTTACAAAGGTTCCACATAATAACATAACACAAATTACATTTAACAAAGCAACAAAGTAGAACTGCCTTCCACCTTGGCATCTCCACGTAACGCCTATAGGTCCCTGAAACAAAAACAAAACACAGTAGGAGGGGTGAGCAACCACAGCTCAGTAGGGATCATGTCTCCCCAACCCATCCCATGCTCCTAGCACATACATTTCAATGTGTACTGGTGCAGTGTCGTGATACAAGTATGTACAGGTTTATTCAACATAAATAAATATGACAACATACAAACCACAAAGGCAAGCACAACTATTTCCACAGCCACACAAGCTCCACGGTCACACAGGCCCACGTCCACAGCCACACAGGCTCACAATCACCACTACACAGGCTCCACGACCACACAGGCCCACGACCACAACCACACAGGCTCACAATCACAGCCACATAGGCTCACAATCACAGCCACACAAGCCACCATAACCACATAGCACACATAGTCACATTCACATGTATCCAACAATCTACACACATTCCATAATTATCATATCCACATAGATATCATATCAAACATAATTTTTATATTGACATAACTACCCCGGAAACTCTAAGGTTCCCTCACGCGATCTTATCACAGGACTAACTCTAACGATCTCACCACGGACGAATAGCGTAAATGCCCTAACGGCCCTTAGGGTCCTCTGCCCCGGGAACGAACCCGAAATCTCCTCGACCCTGGACTCAACATCATAAACCAAACAAAATATGCCATTGAAGGCCAACATCCATATAGGAGATCACACCTATATGGATTTACATATATATATATATATATATATATATATTAACAATAACAATCTACAATTTCGTCTGTCACAGGGCCTAATCCTAGAATGAGTACTAGAAGAGACAGAACCCCTACCTCAGGATGATTCTCCTTGCACATGCTCCCACGCTAGTCGCCGTCCACCCATGTGAGTCACCCTAGCAGCAACGATCAGGAACTCTCTCTCTCTCTCTCTCTCTCTCTCTCTCTCTCTCTCTCTCCCTTTGCGACAGCTAACAACAAAAACCCTAAACCTAAAACAAAGAGAGCTCCTCCTCCTTATATAGACACCTCACTTATCAAAACGACGTAGTTTTGATAAGTGAAACCCATCATCGAAATGGCGTAGTTTTGATAAATGAAACGCACAATCAAAACGACATAGTTTTGATAAATGAAACCAACCATCAAAACGTAGTTTTGATAAATGAAACCCACCATCAAAATGATGTAGTTTTGATAAATGAAACATGTAATAACCACTCCGCTCTAACACAGGACAAAATACCCACAATTCGAACATGGTCCTTTAGGAAAAGATTATTAGAATGACAAAACGAAGAAGACGGTGCAAAAACATGGCTGCATGTGACAAAGACCATTGTCACGTGCAAGCTCCAAATGCCCTAGGATTTGGCCACAAGCTTTAGAGTTAAGTCTGGAAGGCTCTCATTCAAAAACACCACTGCACGTGACAAGCCATTGTCACGTGCACCCTCTAAAAGTATCCTCTTGGGCTCATCTCTTGCCTCATGCTTGCTCATCAACATACAAAGTGTTCTAGCTAATGTGTGTGGGAATAAAACTCCCAAAAACCTAACCATTGCCACCCAAAAGGCATAACTGTGACTAAATCCTCACATCCCAAAACACAGGTCATTACATCTTCTCCCGCTTAAGACTTTTCGTCCTAAAAAAGAAACAACATGCCACTAAAACTGCAAGGAATAACAAACACATGGAACCCATTTGCAAAATGGAAAGCCATAGCAAATAACAGGACATACGTCCGCAAACTCAACAAAGCACCACAATGCATATAACACATAGCCGCATGTCACCAATACACATCTCAAAACACATCTCAAATACAAAATGTCTAAAAAGGACAACACACAAATACACAACACATCACGAACAACTAGCACAGGAAATTTCATCACTATTATCTCTTGGCCAACAGCCACCTCCCACCCTCAAAATTGTTCATCCTCGAACAACGCTGGGTGCTGCTCACGCATCATGGACTCATGTTCCCAAGTCTCTTTCTCAATGCCATGGTGCTGCCACAATAAGCAAACCAAAGGAATAGTGCGACCACGCAAAAGCTTCTCTCGTCGATCCAGTATACAAATAGGGGCCCCAACAACGGACATGTCATCCTCAATGTCCAATGTTCCCCAATCAATCACATGAGTTGGGTCAGGATGATACTTCCTCAACTGGGACACATGGAACACATTGTGTACCTGACTCAACCGCGGTGGCAATGCTAACCGGTAGGCCACTGGCCCCACACGAGCCATCACCTCAAAAGGACCAATAAATCGCGGGGATAGCTTGGAACCTCTCCCAAACCGTCAATGGCCATGATGTGGAGAAACACGGAGAAACACATGATCACCCACGGAAAACTCCAAAGGTCACCGCCTCTGATCTGCATAAGACTTCTGGCGACTCTGAGCGGACAACAAGCGCTGACAAATCAACTTGACCTTCTCTGTAGCCTCCTGAACCAACTATGGTCCCAAAAGAGCTATCTCCCCCACCTCAGTCCAACACAAAGGTGATCGACACAGCCGCCCATACAACGCCTCAAAAGGAGCCATCCCAATGGATGCTTGATAACTGTTATTGTAGGAAAACTCCACCAAAGGAAGGTGAGTTGCCCACGAACCCCAAAAATCTAACACACAGGCCCTCAACATGTCCTCCAATGTCTGATTCGTCCTCTAGGTTTGACCATCAGTCTCAGGGTAAAAAGCGGTACTCATGTTAAGTTTTGTCCCCATAGCCTCCTGCAAACCTGTCCAAAATTGAGAAGTGAACCTCAAATCTCTGTCGGACACAATCGATGCTGGCACCCCATGCAGTCTCACAACCTTGTTCACATATAACTAACTCAAGGCCCCAATGGAATCCAGCTCTCGAACGGCAAGAAAATGGGCCGACTTGGTTAACCGATCCACAATCACCCATATCATGTCATTCCTCCCAGTTGTGGGTGGAAGACCAGTCACAAAATCCATCGCTATGTGGTCCCACTTCTACTTCGCTATCGACAATGGTTGCAACATGCCCGCCGGATGCTATTATTAAGCCTTCACTTGTTGACAAGTGAGGCACTTCGAAACAAAAGCAGCCACATCATGTTTCATCCCAGGCCACCAAAAATGCCCGTGGAGTGCATGGTGCATCTTCGTACCCCCTGGATGCATAACAACTCTTGACTGATGAAACTCCCTCATCACCTCATCCCAAACAAGCGAAGCTACTACAAGTCGCCCCTGAAAAGACAACTCATGCTCAGGACCCTTGGTCCAATCCTCAGATAGCTCACCAGCCTCAATACGGGTACGAAGAACCTCACAGTCAATATCCCCCAATTGTCCCTCCCGGACTCGATGGTACAGCTTAAGCACAACAACAATAGGACTCAGGACTGTCCCACCATCAGGAACAATAGGCTGCAACTGCAACATCAACAACTACTTCATCAGCTTCCACTCTCTTACTGCCAACTCAGCCTTTTCTTTCCTACTCAACGCATCAGTTGGAACATTGCCCTTGCCCAGGGTATAGGCAAGAGTAAAATCAAAGGTCTGCATATACTCCACCCATTTCCTCTGCCTCAAATTCAAGTCCTTCTGAGTAAAAATGTACTGAAGGCTCTTGTGATCTGAGAACACCACAAACTTCTCCCCCAAAAGTTAATGCTGCCTGAGTTTGATCAGACAGAGGAAACACCTAAGTACCCACACTACCCCTAGGAGGAGGAGACTCATGCTTATCAGCCATACTTTCACCCAACAGCACCAGCTCCATTCGAACCTCAGGCCGGCCCCAGTTCTTCTCATGCTCTCATTCCACTGATTCAGCCTCTACAATGGTGGTCTGGTGTTCCTTCAGAGGTTGCATAAGAGGATTTACTGGGCAAGCTAGTATATGTGACTCTCAATCCAATTTTGTCAACTTCCGAGGCCACGGTAGCATTTGAGCAGTTTCTTCAAGGTGGAGCTTGGCGAGCGCAATTTGCTAGAAGTGTTCATATCGTCCTACCTGCAGCGGATCTTATCTAATGAATATTTATGTGCGGACGATGTTGATCTTTTTTGCAGAACCATGTGGCATGTAGTGGAGGCAGAGCCTAATGACTACCCTGTGGCACAATACACTTCCATCATGTTGTGTGAATTGTATGAGCAACCTCTGGCAGAGCATGTTCTTCGTTAACGAATAAATGGAGCTGCAAAAGGTCATCGCTCTTGGCATCAAGTGCAAGAGGTCCTCATCCCTATCTTAGTAGACTGCCATTTTGTGCTTCTTCAGTTGGATCTAAGTGTGGGACATGTGGTATTGTATGATCCTTGCCAAGCACATAGATTTGCTACACGAAAGAAGAAGATAGTCCATGGTTTCTTGAGAAAAATCAAAGACGCACTCAGGAAAGAAGGGCTGTTGACATCCAAGTTCCCTCTCGTGCACTTCAATGAAATGGAGCTTCCCCAACAACCCGACCAGTTTAGTTGTGGGATTTTGTATGTTATTATTTGCTAGCTCTATTGCAGCATAAGGATACCTGGGTGCTCACAGGGGAAACATCTGTTGAATTTGTAGCGTGCCTTAGGAGTATGGTGGCCCATGTTATTTTCTACTACAGCTTACCCACTCAAAGGTAAGTGTTTTCCTTTCCCTTATCCCATGCTCTGAGGACATAGCAATTTATTAAGTGTGGTGTGGGGGTAGCTTTCGCCATTTACTTGTCCTTATGGTTAAGTAAATTGTTTTCGTGTTTGAATGTGTGTTTTGTATGTGGAGAGCCATGGATAATAAGTATGCATTTTTGACTGAAATTTTAACACGTATGTTGGTAGCATGTATTATGCTTTGGTTTATTCATGTTTGTAATTTGTGAATGAGATCACCATGTTAGTGAAGCTGGAAGTTGAATATTAAATGAGCATGACATATTATAATAGACCTTAATGGCCCTTAAAGTTAAGTGCAAACGCATATTCAAAGCAACAAATGAGCACAGCAGCCTCTTTCTAGTCCTTGAGTGACATTTTTGGTATGGGTAATAGATTGCCTTGCTCCTCTCTATATTCAACATTAGTTATTTAATGGTAGGAGTCAAGTATGCAGGTGTTTAATTACTTGTGCTCAGTGATTGGTGTTGGTGTGTAAGATGCAAAAGCATTAAAGTTGTATAGCCGTTCAGAGCATCTGTTCCTTCTGTTGTGTAATAAAGAGGCCAAAGAGCCTTATGCGTCATGTAATAAAGGGATTGAGATACATTTTTCTCTCCCTCCAACAAAGAAAAAGGCAAATAAAAAATAATAAAATAAAAGGTGAGTATAAAAAAGAAGAGTGAATAATCCATCAAGGGAAAGCATAAAATGCAACCTTGTAAGGTTATTACTAAAAAGAAGTGTGAAAAGAAGAAGAAGAAGCCAAAAACAGTAAAAAAATGTTTTCAGAATAAAAGCCACAATGGCATACTATTTATATGTGTTTTTTGTTTTCGTTTTGCAGCCATAATGGCTAAGTTGTTTTGTTTTGCAATTTGTTTCGAATGTTAGAGATTAATCTTTAGCTCCAAGTGTTTATCAGTAAGTAGAATAGAGTGTGTGTTTTCTTTGATGAACACGGTTTGGAACTCCCATGTATGCTTGGCAAGAACTTAAGCAATAGCTAATGGAAAATGTAGTGAGGAGTTTTTCTACCCCTATTTTTGTTTGGTATTGATCTTGGGCTTGAGCATGAGAGAAAAGAAAAGCTATATCTGAGTGAGGCAGTTCTAACCTTGGTGAGGACTTTAAGGGTAGCTAAGTTCTATTTTAGCATGGAATGCTTATTGATATCTGATTTTCAGTAATGAGACTGCATGGTTGTTGGACTTAGAGGTATGAACATGAATGAGCTAAATCATAATTTGTTTTGCTTACTAAAATGCCCATTTCAGCATGATAAGGCTGCATACTTAGGAAACATGACTCTTTTGTTTGTTATTTTATTTTATTCCTCATGTTTGAATGAGTGTTTGTTTTCTTTTTGCCTGATTGTGTTTTTGCTTGAGGACAAGCAATGGTTCAAGTGTGGCGTATTTGATAACGTGCATTTATGCCATTATTTTATAGCCTATTTAGGGTATTTAAGAGCATGTTTAGAGCCTATTTAGTACCATATTTCATATATATTTACTCTAACCCCTAGAAAGACACTGTTTGTGCTATATATGTGTTTTTGAGCTATTTTGGGCAGGTTTTTGGATGATTTTTCTCTTCTAATGACCCGTGTGTAAGAAGTTAACCACAAACACCTTGGATGTTGGTGCACAAGTTTGAGGTAAGAGATAAGCCCAAGAGGGGACTTTTGGGAGGTGCATGTGACAAGTGATAACGTGCATTTATGCCCTAGGAAGATGTTATGCATATACAGGCGCTTTTAGGCTATTTTGTCAGGTTTTGGAGATTTATTTTGACCTAGTAGATGGGCTCAGATGAATTGGCATGCAGAGCAAAAGATTCTTAGAACGATGTCTTCTATCTACCACAGAAGTTTCAGGCCAAAAGGACGTGCACGCGAATTGGACCCATTTGACGTGCAAGGTTATTTTTGCATGGATATCTTTTACATGATGCAAGAAGGCTTGGGGTAAAGTTTGAGTGCATTTGGAGCTGCACGCCAATTGGGGAATTGGCGTTCAAATTGGCGTGCAGGCATATTTTTGCATGGTTACCTTAGTTTTGTTATTCTAATCATCTTTTCCCAAAGGACCATGTTGGAATTGTGAATATTTTGGTGTGTATGGATGTGGGAAGGTCATAGCTTGTTCCATCAAAACTACGTCATTTTGATGCTGGGTTCACTTAATCAAAACTACGTCGTTTTGATGTTGTGTTGTTTATATAAGGGGGAGAAGCCTCTCTGTTTTAGGTTTAGGGTTTGTTGCTCCACCAGCCATCGCAGAGAGAGAGAGAGAGAGAGAGAGAGAGGGAAGGAGAGCTCCTGGTTGCTGCCGGGCATCTTGCGTGGGTGGTCGGTGTCTCGTGGGCGGACGGCGTTCGGCGTGGGAACAGAATATTGCTGTGTTGTTGCATTTTACTTGAGGTAGGGGTTCTGTTTCTGCTAATCCCTCTCTATCCTAGGGTTCTTAGGTAGAATTCGGTCTATACCTGCTATTTTGTATATATAAATCCATATAGGTGTGATCTCCTATATGGATGTTGGCCTTCAATGGCATTTTGGTGTGATTCTATTGTTGGGTGGTCAGTGCATGTTATATGTTCGATGAAATGCTTGTGGGAATATAGATGTGTGTATATGCCTCTTACATGTTTGATAATATGCCTGTGTGGCTGGACTTGTGATTTTGGTGTATGTATGCATGCTGGGTGTTTGTTCTATTGCCTGAATGGGTGCACACCAAGTGTTTGGTTTTATGCTTGAGTGACCGTGGTGTATGTTGTGTGCATGACTGTGGTATCTGGCCTGAAGAGGCAGTTAAATTACTTTGCCTGAGAGGCGGTTAAACTAGTGGCCTGAAGAGGCGGTTAAATTACTTTGCCTGAGAGGCGGTTAAATCAGTGGCCTGAAGAGGCGGTTAAATTACTTGCTTGAAATGTGGTTTTTTAGCCAGTGTGGCTGGGGCTGAGATGACGCCCGCTTGTGTGGAATGCTTTATTTTTGTTAATACTGCCACGTCATTACACTTGTGCACATGCATGTAGCCGCTAGGAGCATGTGAAGGGTTGGGGAGACTTGATCCCTACTGAGCTGTGGTTGCTCACCCCTCCTACTATGTTTGCTTGTTTTCCAGGGACTTACAGGCGTTAGGTGGATACACCAAGGTGGAAGACCATCTTCATTTTATTGTTCACTTCAGTGATGTAATTTCTTAATTTATGTAACCCCAAGGGGGAAATGTACTAAGGGAATTGAATTGTAGTAAGGAACATGGTTGGTTTGTGAACCTTAAATGTTTGAAATTAAATAAAGATGTGGCTTGTTTGATTTATTGTAATTCTTAGTCTTGTTTGTGTGGCATCCAGTAATCCAACCCCGTTGCCCTCCGTGTGGGTGAATGGGGAGTCACGTACCGGTTTCCCCGAGTCGGAAATCCGGGGTGTGACAGTATGGTATCAGAGCATGGTCTAGTTGGCCTAGGGTAGTGGGCGGACCTGGCTATCCTAAGTCCTTTGGAGGAGCCTGGAGGGACATGCCTGATCAACATGGTCCTCTTTGAGCCTCCAAGGTGTACTTAGGGTAGTCCAGTCTTGTGGTAGGATTTGCATGCATTGGCATTAGGGCACTAGTTGCATTTGCTGTGAATGTGTGCTAAACTGTGGAAATTGTGGATAAGATAATATGATTAAGTGTGAAATGTGCAACTCTGATTTGTTTGGCAATGCGTACCGACCTGTGAAATGTGATTGATACAATGTATGTGTGTAATGTCATGTGATAGTGGAATTGATCAGTGGGGTAGAGGTAGTGACACGATAGATTATAAATTCGTTTTGACATTTGTGCTTCTTACTTCGTGTAGTAAGAATGCCACCGAGGAGAGAGACACGTGCGTCCGGGGCAGTGGCTGATGAGTCATCTGCCCATGAGGGTCCGGGTGTGGGACAGTCTGTTGGAGGGCATGCGTTGTTGCTGGCACAGCTACGAGAAGGCATTCGGCTGGAAGTACGAGAGCTATGGGAGGGACTCCGGCAGGAGGTGCGCTGTGAGATGGCAGCACAGCAGGTGGTGCCACCACCACCACCAGTAGGAGAGCTACCTCGTGAGCGTGAGAGTTCGTTGGGTGGTGTACCGACTCGTGCAGAGGATGACGTGGTGACACGGTTCCGAAAGGAATAACCTCCGCGATTCAAGGGGGAAGGTGATCCCGTGGTAGCTGAGTAGTGGTTGAGGCAAATCGAGCATGTGTTCTCCTTTCTCCTGCCCCGGGAGGAGGATAAGGTGCGACTAGCCATTCTGTGGTTGCTCACCCCTATTGAGTTGTGGTTGCTCACCCCTCCTACTGTGTTTGCTTGTTTTCCAGGGACTTACAGGCATTAGGTGGATACACCAAGGTGGAAGACCATCTTCATTTTATTGTTCACTTCAGTGATGTAATTTCTTAATTTATGTAACCCCAAGGGGGGAAATGTACTAAGGGAATTGAATTGTAGTAAGGAACATGGTTGGTTTGTGAACCTTAAATGTTTGAAATTAAATAAAGATGTGGCTTGTTTGATTTATTGTAATTGTTAGTCTTGTTTGTGTGGCATCCAGTAATCCTACCCCGTTGCCCTCCGTGTGGGTGAATGGGGAGTCACGTACCGGTTTCCTCGAGTCGGAAATCCGGGGCGTGACATCTCTAGTCATCAGCTAGACTACTCTATCTATTAAAGGGGGAGTTTGTGGCAACTTATGAGCTAAAAAGGAGGTATCTATTCCAGGCTACAAGTGAAAAGGCTGCAAGAGGTCTCTTCACACTGTCAGTGCTGGACAAGCATGTTTTGACTTATTTGACCTAAAAGGAGGTTTCGAATGATTTCACGTGCAAAACAAAAGTTGTTCCAAATGATGTTCTCTACCTTTCCAAGAAATTTTAGCTATTTTGGAGATGCCCGTGACGATGATCTTTGTCATGGGCAAGATTATTTTTGCGTGGAAGGAATCTATATGACTAGATAAAGCTGGAGACAAATTTTCAAACCATTTGGAGGTGCTTGTGACAATGACCTTTGTCACGGGTAAGGATGTTTCTGCATGGAAGGCTTCTATCTGATGTGATAAAGTCTTGGGTGAAGTATTAGAGCAAATGGAGGTGCTCGTGACAATGACCTTTGTCACAAGCAAGAATATTTTTGCACAGTCACCTTTGTTTTGTTATGCTGATGATTTTTCTCTTCTGGAGCTCAATCAAATTCTGCTTGGTTTAAGGTGTTTTTATGGTTTGAATGAAGAATAAGGGTCACTTACCAAAACTACGTCGTTTTACTAGCAACAACAGCTGGCATTAGGGCACACGTTATACAATACCTACAGCCCTATAAAAGGAGGGATCTTGGAGGCAACAACGCATGCTAGGGAGGCTGAAACACAGACAGAGGCTAGAATGGATTCAGGACTTCAAAAGAAGGAGCATTGGAGGTTGGTGTAGCGTGTTATTGGAAGGACAAGAGAAGGGCTGGAGCTTCTATTTTCATCTCTCTATTCTATTCTATCTCTCTACTGGTACATTTGTTATGCCTTATTCTGAATTTTATGGGTTTGTACACATGATTATGGGGTAAAACCTTATTTCTAGGGGAGCAATGTAGCCCCCAAGGTCTTGTAATGTTTTGGATTACGGAATTTTGCTTGCTGTTATATGAAATTCTGGGTTTTTAATTAGTTCATTAATGTTTAATGCAAAGTCTGATGTATGCATGGTTAGACTATCTCAGCCCTTGTCTAGGGTGGATTTTGATGAACTAGATTTAACATTACATGATGAATCAAGTCTGTATTTGTTGAATTGGTTGTTTTCCTTTGAACACTTTTATTCTCCTGTACCAAATGGTTTAAAAGACTTTAACTTCCTTTTTCATGGACCAAGTGTTAGGGAAGTGGGTGATGACCATTATAAACTTGGAATTAATTAAATGTTTTTAAGCAAGTGCTAAAACCAGAATATTGCAAGGCTGTGGGTGGTGAAATTGTAAACCTAGAATCACTTAAACTAGTTGAAAACCTCCATTGAAGCATCGGTTAAACCCAATCATTTCCCTAGATTTTGCTGAATTTATAAGTTCTGTAGATCTACTTAAATGACAACTGTAATCAATTGTCTAGACATAAGCTTAAGCTTGGTGCTTGGTGCTTGCTGCCTAACAGCAAGGCTACCTCCCTGTGGGTTCGACAATCGGAGTCTTAATACTCCATTTTGTTGCTTGACCAGTGCACTTGCTGCAAAGCCTATCAAACTAATTTTTTATAGGTCAACAGTGTCGTGGCAATAATACATAAACAAGTCATGAACAACATTTAATATTAAGTCAACAACCAAGCAAGCACATCCATAGCCATAGCTACACAGGCTTTCTCATCCACAGCCACAGGCTCCACTACCACACAAGCTACTATAACCACAGCCACACAGGCTCCACATGTCACATACAACATATACAATCACAACACAATATTACGCATTCACAACACAAATAAAAACACAAGTATTCAACTTCACATAAACCATAATTGTCATATCCACATGTTATATTCTCAAACATAATTCCCCTGGAAACCCCAAGGTTTCCCCACGAGGTCCTACCGCGGGACTAACCCTAACGGATTCAACCACGGAAAGAATAGCGCAGACACCCCAACGACCCCCGAGGTCCACTACCACGTGAACGAACCCAAAATCCATGGACCCCAAACTCAAAGACATATCCAAACACAACTTTGCCATTGAAGGCCAACATTCATATAGGAGATCACACCTATATGAATTTACATATATATATATATAACATATAATCCATAAATCATCTACTAGAAAGAATTAATTAAAAACATAATAGGTTCAGGAAGAACGGAATCCCTACTACAAAAGCATCCTCCTTGCTCTTGCTCCCACACTAGACGCTGTCCACCCACGCGAATCACCATAGCAGCGATAAGGAGAAGATCCTCTCTCTCTCTCTCTCTCTCTCTCTCTCTCTCTCTCTCTCTCTCTCTCTCTCTCTCTCTCTCTCTCTCTCTCTCTCTCTCTCTCTCTCTCTCGGGCGCTGACGAAAAGTACCCTAAACGTAAAACAAAGAGAGCTCAACCTCCATATATAGACACCTCACTTATCAAAATGACATAGTTTTGATAAGTGAACCTGTGTATCAAAACGACATAGTTTTGATAAGTAAAACATGTTTCAACCTTCTCGTTTCCACACAGGACAAAATACCCATAATTCGAACATGGCCGTTTGGAAAAAGATTATCAGCGTAACAAAACAAAGGTGACGGTGCAAAAACATGGTTGCACGTGACAAAAGCCATTGTCACGTGCAACCTCCAAATGGTCTAGGATTTTGCCACTAGCTTTAGAACTTGGTCTGGAAGGCTCCCATGCAAAAACAACACTACACGTGACAAAGGCCATTGTCACGTGCAGCCTCTAAATGCCCCTCTCGGGCTTATCTCTTGCCTCAAGCTTACTCATATATACACAAAGTGTTCTACCCAATGTGTATGAGAAAAAATCTCCTAAAGACCTGACAATTTCCACCCAAAAGGCATAACTATGACTAATGATAACGTGCATTTTATGCCGTTATTCTAGTGTTTATTTAGGATGTTTAAGAGCATGATTAGAGCCTTATTGCCTCATATATCATATATATTTGCTCTAACCCCTAGGAAGATGCTAGTTGCAAATACATGCGCTTTTAAATTGTTTTTGGCAGGTTTTGGACCTCACTTTTGACATAGTAGATGGCCTCAAACAATTGGCGTGCAAGAACAAAAAGTTTCTTAGAATGATGTCCTCTACCTACCACAGAAATTTCAGAGCATTTGGAGCTGCACGTGAATTCACCCATTTCACGTGCAAGCCTATTTTTGCCTCTCAGGCCTCTATAGGATGCAAGGAAGCTTGGGGAGAAGTTTGAGCTGATTTGGAGGTGCACGTGAATTCACCATATCACGTGCAAATTGACGTGCAGAGATATTTTTGGACCGATCCTATCGTTTTTCCATGCTGACCATTTGTTTCTGAAGGCCCAAGTCCAAATTGTGGATGGAAGATAGAGTTTTTAATGTTTCGAGTGTTACTTATCAAAACTACGCCGTTTTGATAAATGGGCTAGGGTACACACCTCAAAGCCCATCCAAACTCTATAAATACAAGCCTCCACGCCTCTGCTATGTATGCCTAACCCCCTTACACGTTTTTAGAGAGAGAGAGAGGCTCCACGACTTGGAGGTTGCTCATTGACCTAGGAGAGTAGCCGTCACAGCCGTCGCAGCCGTCACGGATTTTGGAGCCTGGATTTGAAGCTTTGCTGTACGCGTGGTTAAGAAGAAGATGTTGAGCTTTTCTGCCTTGTGTTTGCTTGTAATCATGCATGAGTAGTTCTTTAATCTAGGGGAGCAATGTAGCCCCCTTGTTGCTTTGCTGTGTTTATGAATATTGGGTTTGGATGATTGAGTTTTTCATGTTTTATGAATCTGTTCTTAAGTTCTATCTTTGGATGTACACCTTGGTATTCTTAGCCCTAGTCTGGGGCAGATTGAGATTCATAACTTATTTGTAATTGGTGTGATCATTATCCTTTTGCAAGTATGATTTATTGGCTTTGCATGTTTGTGTGTTTAGATGACCATTCTGGCATACAACTCTTAAAAGGACCTCAATAACCATTTGTTGTCCTTGGCTTATGTTTAGCATGTTTTCAATCAGACAACCCTAATACCATGAACCAGTAGAGATAACATAGGGAGGTGAAATTGTGACCCTAGATGCCTTTAATCCTTGAATCTTAATCCTAAAATCAGTTTACTTTCTTTATTTATTCAGAAAACCAAATAAAAATTAGATCTTTAGTTTAAAAAAGAAAACATTTTGCCAAGACATTTTATAGAACAAGAGTAATTGGGTGCTTTGATTTGAGAACTAGAAAACTAGGCTAATCCCTGTGGGTTCGACTCCTTGCTTGCTGCTATTCTTTTAGTGCAAACTTAGAGAATTTATTATCTTGAAGAGAGATTTAACGACATTAGCTAACTCTTTTAGAGAGGCTAAAAATCTTGTCTGTCAAATTAATTGTGACCCTAGATGCTTTTAATCCTTGAAACTTAATCCTAAAATTAGTTTACTTTCTTTGTTTATTCAGAAAACCAAATAAAAATTAGATCTTTAGTTTAAAAAAGAAAACTTTTTGCCAAGACATTTTATAGAACAAGAGTAATTGGGTGATTTGATTTGAGAACTAGAGAACTAGGTTAATCCCTGTGGGTTCGACCTCTTCTTCTTGTCGCTTATTCGTTAGTGCAAACTTAGGGAATTTATTATCTTGAAGAGAGATTTAACGACATTAGCTAGCTCTTTTAGAGAGGCTAAAAATCTTGTCTGTCAACTAAATCCTCACATCCCAAAACACGGGTCATTAGATATATGAATACATATATACATATACATCAATTACCAATTTCAAGGCCGAACCCTAGAATAGGTCTAAGAGTCTAGAATCCCCACCTCCAGTCTTGGTTCCTCCTTGCTCCTTACTCCTCTCTAAAGGCACATCCCGCTTCCTAGGACGTAGCAGCAACGAATGCACCAAGAATGATCTCTCTCTCTGCGACGGCGGCTTTAGAAGAAAACCCTAAAGTTGAAAAACCGAAAATAGTATCAAAAATATGCTATCGCAAAGGCAACGTCAACCAAAAATAGGCAAAGTCGACCACCTTTTTTTTCGTGTCGACCAGACCCCACATCAACCAAACTTCACATCGCACAAGGTCAATCTCAAGCTAGGTCGACCACGTCGACCTCACATCGACCACTATTTCACATTGACCAACACATGGGAAAGCTCTTAGGAAACTGCACTTGGTCGACCTCAACCACGTCGATCACACATCAACCCACATCGAAATTCATCTCGGGTCGACCAAAGCTCAAATGACACACATCGACTGCTCAGTCCGCCAGGTCGACCACATCGACCCTTGCCAAACTGACCAAGGCTGCATCGACTAGCCTACACACAAAATTCCAACTCGCTTTCTCCATGTGAAAAATTAAAGATTGTCAATTGAATTTCAGATGACCAAATCAGAGACCGCATTCCATTTCCGCATGACGTGTACTGCAGACCAACATAATTGCCATAGATGCCACCTATATAGCCCATAGCTCTTCATTAAAGAATCTTACAACTCTTCTTCAATCATTTTAAGAGGGAAACAAGTTCCAATTATTTGAGGGAACAGTTTTTGTCGGTTAGGAGTAGTTACCCAAGCGATGGAAATTTAAATGCGGAAGCTTTGTAATTAGGGGATCGGTTCTTCTGGGGAGAGAGAGAGGGAGTGCTCTTTGGGCTCTTATGGCAAGAACATTTGTATTATTTGGTACTATGGTTGCTTAATCCTCCTTGGGAGGACGATGGATACTGATGTAAGCTTGTGGTTTCCTTTCTTTTGGTATGTTAATTTGAATTTCCCTCTTTGTTTATCAAATCTCTTGAATGTGCATGTGAGAATTAGGTTTGGTCATCTTAATTCTTGTTAAATGTTATTCAATTATGGATCGAAAGAAGACATTGATAACTGCATAGTTAAGAAACTTGACTTGAAAAGAACATAATTTGTGAAAGCTAGTATTCTTGCTTGTAACCTAATTAAAATTGGTGTGATGTCAATCTACACTCAAACAACTTAAGCACTTAATGGGTTGCCCATCTCCCAAGCTAGGGTTTACACATGGCTAGATCACTCGAAAGAGGCTAGTTCATGCAAAAGTGTTGGATTTTAGATAAAAAGGAAAAGTTTGAATTAACATGCTTTAAGAATTTGGAATAAATAAATTACATCAATTGAAATCCGAATCTCTAATTTCCCCATAAGATTATTTACATTTGCTTGTTAATTTAAATTACAAACTTGAAATTTCTAATTATTACAAAACCAAACTCAACTTGACTCAATGAAATTACAAAATGAGCTTTACACTTAGCTACCTTCCCTGTGGGTTTGATATCCAGACTTTAAGTCCACTTTATTACTTGTAGCGATCCGTGCACTTGCGGAAATCCTATCAAGTTTTTGGCGCCATTACTGGGGAAGGTAACGAAGTTAAAAGTGAATTTTGTAATTGTTTGTGGAAAGCACAACTCTTTATAAATGCGAAACCCTGTGTGCGGTATTATATTGGGTATGTGTTCAGTATTGTTTTCTTACAGGTGCGAATGAATGAGCAAGCGTTCATCAACGTTTGAAGATTTGTTTGACCCTGAGCCGGAACGTACATTCTTTGTGAGATTGAGGAAGTAAAAGAGTGTATAGTCAGCAAGCGCAGAGGAATCAGATTCTGCTCCTGGATTTTGGAGTGAGCCAGAGTTCAATTTGCAGAATTTATTTCGGGCAGAAGAAAATATTCAGTGTTGTTCAGTAATGGAGGATCAAAATCAATATCAGTAGCATAATCAAGGGCCAGATCTTAGCCTAGTTAAAGAGCATCATACCACTGATGTGTCTAATGTTAGAAATCCCATTCATCCACCACCTCTCATGAGAGATAATTTTGAGTTCTCTCCACAGCTCATCAATTTGGTAGTGCAGAATAGTTTTGGAGGGACAGCTTTGGAAGATCCTCGCCATCATTTGGCCAGATTTGTGCATATTTGTAGGATTATGTCAAATTAGAGTTATTCCCTTGGTTATTGAAAAAGGATGCTTTAATCTGGTTCAATTCATTTTTCAGATGGATATTTCACTATTGGGAAGATTATGCTCAAGAGTTTCTCACTAAATACTTTCTAAGAGGAAGAACAGTGAAATTCAAAAACAATATCAATGCTTTTATTCAAGCAAGTGGAGAAACATTGGGTGAAGCATGGAACAGATTTAGGGAATTGCAGAGGAAATGTCCCAATCATGGTTTAAAAGATTGGATTCTCATAGAAGCTTTTTATGGAGGGCTCACAACTGAGGAACAATATATGGTGAATGCAGCAGCAGAAAGAGCTCTGACAACCAAATCAGCAAATGAAGCCAAAGAAATCATAGAGGAATTGACTAAAAAGCAAGCTCAATGACCCTATAGGAGAGTAGCTGTGAAGAAGCCTGGCTTAATTGAGGTGGATAATTCCACAATATTGAATCCTAAACTGGAAGCTCTTACAAAGCAAGTAGAGAAGTTAAATGTCCAGCGAGTGGCAAAGGTGAATTCTGCTTGCCAAGAATGTGGGGGAATACATCCGCTAAATGAGTGCCCACTAAAGTCTTAAGAAGAATCAGTGGAGGGTTGTTCAGCCAACATGATTGAAGCGGTTAGCTACATAGCTAACCAAAATAGACAGCAGAATAATCCATTTTCAAATACCTATAACCCTGGATGGAGAAATCATCCAAACTTTTCATGGGGAGGACAGAATGTGTAGCGAAGTAATCAAAGTTGAAATAATGCAATCCCAGTGCAGAATAATTAGAACAATTAGCAATTTAATAGGCAGTTTCAACGTAAACCACAAGGAGTTGGTTATGGGGAGAAAAAGAAGGCTAATTGGGAGTTTGCAATTGAGAAGATGTCAGTAGGAACTGAACATAGATTGAATAAGATTGAGACTGATATTGGTAGCAAGTTTGACAGACTTGAGACTCATAACAAGAAGTTGGAGACTCAGATTACTCAAATTGCAAATACTTTTACTACAAGAAATCCTAGTGAACTCCCTAGTAAGACTAAGCCAAACCCAAAGGAGTATGTGTAAGTTGTCATTCTAAGAAGTGGAAAGGAACTAACAAAGAGAAAGGTTTCTCAAGTGGAGGAAGTGATTCATGATAAAAAGGATGAAAGTGATCCTAGTTCAAAGAGATGAAAGAGGAACATCCAGAGGTTCCTAAGGTGGTAAAGAACTATGCTCCACCTATACTTTTTCCTCAAAGACTGAAATAGAGGAAGAGAGATTAGCAATACAAGAGTTTTATTGAGCATCTTAAGGAATTGAAGCTGTCACGCCCAGGATTTTCCAACACCAAGAAACCGGTTAGTGATGCCCCCATGCCTCGCACCTAGGAAGACAAGGGGTTGGTGAATGGCCACCTAATTGGGCTCCCTCAAGGGTGCTGCCCACAACCTGCTATAATCTCACACATGGCATGAACAATCCACACAAAAGTATGCAATCCAACATACAACTGTATTACATATTAAAGTGGGTCACCAGCCCAAAGACACAATGTCTCAAATAGGTACATCAATGTCAAATAATACATGGGCTCAAGTCTCAACAGTTACAATTTTGTCAAATAAACACATTAAATCCACGCAACATGGTTCCACTGTGGTGTAGTCCACCTAACGCCTACTAGGCCCTGCAGAGAAAGACATCAAAGGTGGGTGAGCAATCATAGCTCAGTAGGGGTTATGCCTCCCTGGACCAACCCAACATCTCCTCTACAACATGCTCAGTGCAAATATGTGTAGTGTAGTGTAAATAAAGTAGAAATAAATCACACACAAAGGATTGTCAGGTGGTTCCCTCAATGGAACCTAATTACTCATGTCCATCCCATGGACTGTCTCCTTATTGGAACCTCAGCATCTCATATCCAGTCCAGGACTGTCCCATCACTAGGGACCTTAATATCTCAAGTCCATCCCATGGACACTCAGTATCTCGCGTCCATCCCATGGACTCTCAATATCTCATATATCCAAGCACAATAACAAAATGTACAAATAACTCATGGAACACCTCTGTTAAGAATAACAATTCACGCATGTACTCGATTTCACAACACACAACAACATAATTCAACATCTCATTCTCACTTTTCCCAACACAAGCATATATATCATATATGTATATATATATATGCATATCTTAATCTCACACATGACAATATAATCTCTCCACAATAATCATATTAGACAATTATAGCCATGAAACAGATTCCAAGAGATAGAACCACCTACCTCAAATCGGTTGCATTAAGGTTTAGAAATCAAGAAAATTGGATGATCCTCTTTCCTCCTTGCTCCTCTCCAATGGCACCTCCCGCTCCCAAGCACGCACCCGCTACGATCGCGTAGACGATGATCTCTCTCTCTCTCTTTCTCCTTCCTCTCTCTCTCTCTCTCTCTCTCTCTCTCTCTCTCTCTATGACGGCGGCTCGGGAATTTGCTCTTGGTCGACCTCGATCACACATCAACCCCACGTCGATCTTCTTCTCGTATCGACCAACGCACCCACGACGTACGTCGACCACGTCAACCGCTCACTCAGCCAAGTCGACCACGTCGACCCTAGCCACACCAACCAAAGCCACATCGACCAGGTCTTCATGCGAAATTCCAACTTAGTTTGCTCCAAAATAATTTGGTTTTCGGGGCGCTGTGCCCTCGGACTCCCGCTGGCCATTGGGTCAAGCTGCTTGCCCAAACACAAAAAATGACTAACTCATCTAAGCCCAAACACGTGTTGATACAAAATAAGGCACCTAACTTCCTCTAACTTCCAGGACTAGGACACGGGTCCTCCTAAAAGCTCACTATCCCATTCTTGGAAGCTATAGTTCAAATGCCTTCATACTCTAAGTTTTTGAAGGAAATGTTGAGCAATAAGCAAAAGATTGAAGAAAAGGGAACAATTACACTTACAGAGGAGTGTAGTGCAATCATTCAAAGGAAGTTACCATAGAAAATGGGAGACCCAGGGAGTTTCTCTATACCTTATACCATTGGAAATGTTACATTTGATTTAGCTCTTTGTGACTTGGGAGCTAGTGTCAGTCTAATTCCATCATTGGTGCACAGCAAGTTGGGGCTTGGGAACTTACAGCCCATATCAGTGACTTTATAGCTTGCAGATAAGTTTATTAAGTATACAGTTGGAATTATTGAGAATGCACCTTTACAGATTCAGAATTTTATTATGCCTATTGATTTGATTGCTTTGGACATGGAAGAAGGTGGCTCTATGCCACTTATTTTGAGGAGACCCTTCTTAGCAACAGCAGGGGCAACAATTGATGTTAAAGGTAGAAAATTAGATTTGCATATTAGTGAGAACAAAGTGGAGTTCAATCTGTATAGGAGTTTGAAGAATCCTTAGGAAGTAGAGCATGAACAAGGTTATTTGGTGGAAATGTTGAATACTGTGATTGAGGATCATGCTAAGGGATTTCGTGATCCCTTAGGCTTGTGTTTAGAAAATGTGTCTTCAATTGTTAGTGACGAGATTCAAGATGAAAAGCATACTTTGGAGGCTACACCAATTATTCAGTTCCAACATAAGAAAGCATTTGAGAGCATTGGAAAAGTCTCTAAACCGATTCCATCATTAGAAAAAGCACCGAAGGTGGAACTGAAGACTTTACCATCACATCTAAAGTATGCATTCTTGGGAGAAAAAGGAGAGTGCTAGTGATTGTACCTACTGAGCTACAAGGGGAGAAACTAATCACTTGTTGAAAGTTTTGAGAAAGAGAAAAAATGTCATTAAGTGGACAATGGCTAATATAAAGGGAATCGATCCTTCTATGTGTATGCATAGAATCTTTTTAGAACACAAGGGCAAAACCAGCATTGAGCATCAGAGAAGATTGAACTCAAACATGAAGGAGGTGGTTCGAGCTGAAGTTACTAAACTTCTTGATGCTGGAATTATCTATTTTATTTCCAACAGTCCATGGGTAAGCCCTATACAAATTGTGCTCAAGAAAGGAGGAATGACAGTGGTCAAGAATTCAGAGAATGAACTCATTTCTACAAGAACTGTCATGGGTTGGAGAGTTTGCATAGACTATCGCAAGCTCAATGCCAACACAAGGAAAGACCACTTCCCTTTACCTCATATTGATCAGATGTTGGAAAGGTTGGCCAGGCATAATTATTATTATTTCCTTGATGGATATTCTGGGTATAATCAAATACCCATTGCACCAGAAGATCAGGATCACATGTCCTTAAAGAACATTCACTTATCGGAGAATGTCATTTGGACTATGCAATGCCCCTGCTACCTTCCAACGTTGTATGATGGCGATCTTTTCAGAGTTTTTGGAAAAAACAATTGAACTTTATGGATGATTTCTCTATTTTTGGATCTTCTTTTGATGACTGTTTTGTAAGGACCCGTACCTTGAGTTAGTCACAGTTTTGCCTTCTGAGTAGAGTTTTTTCTAGATTTTGACCTAGTGAATGGACTCCAATGAATTCACGTGCAAAAGGAAAGATGCTTAGAATGATGTCCTCTATCTACCACAGAAGTTTCAGGCCAAACGGACGTGTATGTGAGGTGCACGTGAAATGGGTCCAATTCACGTGCAAGTGTGGTTGTCTTCTACATGATACAAGGAGGCTAGGGGTGAAGTTTGAGCACATTTGGAGTGCATTTGGAGTTGCACGTGAATTGGGGAATTCACGTGCAAATTGGCGTGCAGGCATGTTTTTGCATGGTTACCTTGGTTTTGTCATTCTAATCATCTTTTCCCAAAGGACCATGTTGGAATTGTGAATATTTTGGTGTGTATGGATGTGGAAAGGTCATAGCTTGCCCCATCAAAACTACGTCGTTTTCATGCTGGGATTCACTTAATCAAAACTACGTCATTTTGATGTTGTGTTGTCTATATAAGGAGGAGAAGCCCCTCTGTTTTAGGTTTAGGGTTTGTTGCTCCACCAGCCGTCGCAGAGAGAGAGAGAGAGAGAGAGAAAGGGAAGGAGAGCTTCTGGTGGCTGCCGGAGCGTCTTGCGTGGGTGGTCGGAGTCTTGCGTGGAAGCGGGAGCAGGAGAACGTACAAGGTAGGGGTTCTGTTCTTCCTAAATCCTCCTCTGTCCTAGGGTTCTAGGGCAGATTATGGGTTATAACTGTTATATATACATATGTAATCCATATAGGTGTGATCTCCTATATGGATGTTGGCCTTCAGTGGCATTTTGGTGTGATTCTGTTGTTACATGCTATATGTTTGATGAAATGCCTGTGTGAATTTAACTGTGTGTATATGCCCATTACGTGTTTGGTAATATGTCTGTGTGGCTGGACTTGTGGTTTAGTGTATGTATGTATGCTGGGTGTTTGTTCTATGGCTCGAATGGTCGGGTTTGTGCACTTGTGAACGGGTGCACACCAAGTGTTTGGTTGTATGCCTGAGTGACCGTGGTGTGTGTTGTGTGCTTGATCGTGCTATCCGGCCCGAAGAGGCGGTTAAACTACTTTGCCTGAGAGGCGGTTAAACCAGGGCCTGAAGAGGCGGTTAAACTACTTTGCCTGAGAGGCGGTGAAATCGTGGGCCTGAAGAGGCGGTTAAACTACTTGCTTGAGATGTGTTTTGTTAGCTTGTGTGGCGGTGGAAGATTGTAATTGTTGATGTGGTTGTTATTATGTCTGTTGAAATTATTGTAACACGACACTGCACTTGTACACATGGCATGTAGATGCTAGGAGCATGGGATGGGTTGGGGAGACATGATCCCTATTGAGCTGTGGTTGCTCACCCCTCCTACTGTGTTTGTTTTCCAGGGACTTACAGGTGATGAACCCATTTTATATGCATTTTTGGTATGTGTTCATCCCTTATTTTAATGGATTTTAGAGTATTTTATTGTATTTGAGTTATGTTTTATTTGATTAATGTGTTTTTAGTATTTTTGCCGTGTTTTGGTGTGTTTTGTGTATTTTGGTGTGTTTTGTAGGTACTTGGAGCAATTTGGCCCAAACGGAGTTGAAAAAGGGTAAAATTGGCATCAGATAATGTTGGACAACTAAAAAGTACTTTACACAGCCATGGCCGCAGCGTTCGACCATGGCGGGCGTCTTTCATGTTCACGACGAAGTTCTCGCCGTGGCCGCAAAATTAATGGCCGCCGACCTTCACAAATATCCAACAGATCTTGTCGCCATGGCCACGGTTTTTGGTGGCCATGGCCTGGTGTCGACGACATTTCTCCTTTTTCTTTTTATTTTATATATTTTTCTTAATTATTTTAATGCAATAATTGGGGGACTATATAAGGGCCATGTTTATGTTAGAGTTAGGGATTCTGAACTATTGGGGAGCCGTCCTTGGCGGCTCAAGAACCATAGCTTTGATTTTAGATTTCTTTTTTGATTTTGGAGAATTTTATGTGATTTTGGATAAAAAACACATTGGTTTTGGGTGAGGATCGTTTGTATGCCTTCGTGACAGGTTGGTTCGCCTTCTTTTCTCCCTTTATAATCCCAATTTCATGATTTTATATATAGATATGTTTATTCAAATTCTCATGGGATAATCCGTTCTTCCTAGGGATTGGGGGTAGCCTAATCCCAATTTCTTGATTGTATGTGTTTTTATTTAATTATTTCTTATCTTTTTTCATAAACAATTTCATTTTATTAATTGAATCCGTGTTTGGGCGTCGCGAACCTATTACATGTCTTGGATAATTGGGGGAAGGACCGAAAGGTGAACCTCGATTATCGGAACTATAGAATGAGACCTAGGACTTGCGTGTCACGAGAGTAGTCCGTGATCCTAGGAGGAATCATGGTTGATCACCTATTAATGGGCTTGATCCTATTTCAGCGAGTCACGAGAGTAGCCGGCTAGTTGGGGTTAGGCACGCCGCTATTTTGTGCGAAAGCGGTTGGCGATTACATTAGGATCAACCACCTTCACATGTTAAAGAATTAATAGGAATAATTAATTAAGCCATACAATTAAGGATTGGAAATTGTGGTGAACCTCAGCCCCTAGACCTTTATTCCCTTATTTTCCCTTTTCTCTAGGATTGTTTTATTTTATTTATTTTTATTTAATTTCTCTACCATTATTTGCTTAGACAATAGGAGCGCAATTAAGTTATAGATTTCCAACTGTGTCTCTGTGGGATCGACCCTGACTTACCCTTCTACAGGTTAGTTAGGTTTATAAATATTATTTTGAGAGCGTTAGTGCGACAAAAATGTCTTATCAAATTGGCGCCGTTGCCGGGGACACGGCAATTCTTGGGAACTTTAGCCGAACATGTGAAAATTGGACTAAGCATGTATATATGTGTGTTTGGTTTTGTTTTTCATTTTCTTGTGTGATTTTATTTATTTTATTTGTTTTTTTTATTATTGTGTTTTTTTTATTGTTGTTTTGTTTGCTTTTTTTTTTTTTAAAATATTTTGCTAGTGTTTATTTTATTTTATTATTATTGCTATTGTATTTATTTATTTGTTAATTTTAGGTGCAAGTTTTTTTTAAAACTTATTTGCGTTTTTTTTTTCTTTTCATTTTCTTTTTTTTTCCTTCTCTTCTCCTCTCAAATCGGCAGTGTACTTTATTTTATTTGAAAATGCCGGTTCGTTGTATGTTTTGTGGTGGTGAGCATGAGCCCTCACGATGTCCACACGCTACTATTAGGCAACTCACCAATCGCATTTAGGTGTCACTCATGATGATCCTAATTTTTATGGTGCTTATAATGCATATGTTAATTCATTACCTCTTGTGCTTTGTACTCGTTGTGGAAGTGGTGGCCATATGGCTAATACTTGTTTTTTGAATTTATTTGCCCTTCCTATATCTTGTGAGGATAATGATGGGATGAAATCTCTTTGTTCCACCATTCATGAATTACATAGAGAGGTAGAAGCCTTAGAGAGCTCTACCATTGATAAGGCTACATTTGAGGACCTAGTTAAGGAAACTCATGGCACCGCTTTTGATTGTCTTATTAATTTGAATGCCTGTGAGGATAGACTTCATACCTTACTAGAGTCCATAGAGGAGACCGACAGCTTGATTTTCGAGTTACAAAAATTTTTGGATTTTTGTACCCCTTCTAGTAGTTCCTCTAATTTTGGCATTGATGCACCATGTGAACATATTGACCATATAGGATTACAGAGTGAGCATCCTTTTAGGGAGATCGATGACTTTAGTGTGAATGGGCATAGTACTTCTTCTTGGTCCCCGTTGTATGTTGATTTATCTTGCAGGGCCAATGATGATATCATTGATAGCTACCATGCCGGGTCTGCACCACTGGTTGACGACACAGCTGGAGTTGGGCATTTATATGAGACCCTTGCCGAGGGAGATTTCCCCCGAACAGGTAATTATTGGTGACTCCCAGGTTCATGTCCAAGAACCCGGGCAGGTAAGTCTTAAGGTAACTAGTCCATCTTGCTCTAATTCGAGGAGGTAACAGCCATTGAATATTATAAACCTTCCTCTCACTCCCTTTGTTCTTTATTTGTTTTACCTATTTATTTTTCTTTTTCTTTTTCTAGTTATAGGTGTAGCTTTTGTTTTTGTTTTTCTTGCTTGTGTGTAGTCCCTAACTTGGGGGTCTATGCTTGCGGGACCTTCCTCTGCAACCCCGTCGGCTAATTAGAGGTTTCGTAGGAGTTCCTCTAATTCCGCACAGGTATGATCTCTCCTACACACCGCGGCCACCTGATAAAGCCGTGGTATTTGTTTTTATTATTTTTATTTATGATTTATCTTTCTCACCACGGCCTCCTGATTGGGTCATTTTTTTTTCTTTTTTTCTATCCTCATTTTTTTTATTGTATGTTTGATTTTTGAAATAAAATCCTTTCACCCTCTATATGCCTTTCCTCTTTTGTTTTATTTTATTGTTTGCTATGTGTTTTTACATGCTTTGTGTGGGTGTCTATTCCCTTTCACAATGAGGACATTGTGTCTTTCAAGTGTGGGGGAGAGTCTGCATGATTGTTTATCCTTGTTTTGTTTTGTGTTTGATTGCGTGATTGGTTGTATGAGTCCGGAGATATTATGGGAATATTCTTAATATGCTAGTTTTAGTGAAAATTTTTTATTTTTGCTATTTACCATGCTTGAGGTGTTATGTATTGTTTGGTTTGGGTAATTATGCCTTTAGGCCTATACATTATTTTCCTTGTGCTTAGGATGAGATCATTGCGTGTTTGAGCTAGGAGTTGGGTTCTTTCCTTAGTTTTTCAATTCTAGGGTGAATGCCTTATATTTTCTTGGAGTTGTGTGTTAAGAGCGATACAGTCCATGCATCCTTTATTCTTTTAAGTGTGATTAGCCTCCTGGTTGATGATCTTGGGCAAGTGCTTGTATAGTTGTGTTGTGGTGATGGGTTAGTGCTTGAATGTTGGGCTAGAGTCACTTGTTGCTTTGATGTTAGTTGCCTAGATTGGTGCTCTTTAGGGTGTGGCTCAAATTTGAAAAAAAAAAAAAGAAACAAAAAAATCTGAAAAAAAGAAAGGAAAGAAAAAAAGAGAAAGAATAAGAGCTTTGTTGTTTGCCATTTATAGGTGACTTGGCCAATCATGTATATTTGGCTATTTTATGTTTTATTTCTCATAGTTGTGGCATTTTATGTAAATGGGGTACTTTTATTTGTAATCCTTGTGGCATAATCTTTATATTTAGGCCCAAGGGAATGTTGATTTTGTAAACCCCATGTTTGAATGTTAACATATATATTCATGCCACTTAGTTTGAAAAGAAAAAGAGTTGCAATTATTTGAATGTTTATTTCAAAAAAAAAAAAGATGAGATTGAGCCTTATGTTGTTAGTTTAGAGCATCATAACTGGTAGCTTATCTCTCCCCCGAGGTCCTCACGCATGCCTTGCACGTTCTCACTTAGGGCCCGGACTTGGGCCATGATCCGCTCCAGGGGATCATCGCCCTCTACACGCTGTCCTCTTCCCTCTCCAAAGACGGGGCAGAAGATTCATCTTCTACAACTGGAGTAGCTCAGTTACTCTCCTAGGAGGCATAGTCTACATAATTTAAACCAAACTAGGATCAGCTTCTCTCAAGCTCTACACACCCTCATCCCCATGGGCCATGAGGTACTCAAGCAACATTTTACATTTAAACACACAGGTAAATCACAGAAGTACACAGCAGCTATTCATAGCAACAAGCTTCACAGAAAATCACCGAATTTCACAGCAACAACATTTTGTTTTTTTTAGCAACAAGTTTCAGCAATATAGCATGTCTAATCACAATACTTATACTGAAATTAAACTAGTGCCCTAATGCCAATGCATGTATGCACCCTCAACCCAAATACAAATGCCCTACTCCTTGGTCTAACTACCCCCCGAGTACACCCCAGGAAAACCAGATAGGACCACGTTGATCAGGCGTGTCCTATATCGCCCCTAAGAGTCTCGAAGCGACCAGGCCTCCCCACTATCCTAGGTCCACTAGACCATGAACTATCGCTCGATACCATATTGTCACGCCCCAATTTCCTTCCACTTGGAAATGAGTAAGGATCGCCCATGCCCGCACCCGAAGGGACAAGGGGTTGGTGCAAGCACCTTAAAAGGACTTCTAGCAGCAGTGCTTTGTCCCAAACCTGCACAATCAGGCTAACATGCCAAGGGGCATGCTCCTGCTCCCAAACCATGCACACAAACACAAATTGAATAACAACATCTCATTTTATTTCATTTCAAAGACTAACCGTTTATTACAACCCAGTCGGGGAAAAACCCCTATGAAGCCATCAATAAAACCAAACCAAAATCCAAACACATAAAACCAAAGTACAACAAAGGAAATAATATAAAACTTTCAGCCTCGGGGGCCTAGCTCCTCACCTTCACCTACCGCCTGCTAAACCCCTGCAAAAGAACAGTTTATAGGAGGGGTGAGCAAACCACGGCTCGGTAGGGATCCAGTCTCCCCGGACCCGTCCCGCTCTACAACATGCATGATATGTGTATGCTTGTGCTCGTGTCGTGCCTAAGGCTAACGCAGAGAAACATCACCCAAGAAACACTCTTTACCCGAACCCGCACCGAAGGGCAGAGGACACCCCGCCACCACGGCGACATGACATACCACATTCAGGCGAATGTTGCATGGACACCAATGCAACATTTTCCACCCGAGTCAGATATGGTCAACCACCTCCTCGGGCGCCATACCTACCCTCAGGAATGGGTGTAGACTTAGCCCACCGTCGTGAGTGCTACACCGAGACTCAGGACCACGTCCTGGCCAAATCTCAAAGGGGTCCAACTATTGTGCCTGGCCCATATCTCAGCTCAATCTCAAACAGATCAACGAACAAGATAACATTACATCTCAACATGTAAACTCAAGACATCATTTACACTTTATCTCGAAGGACCAACATGGTCGGATACAAGCCACACACATCACCCTCATAGGCTTAAAATCAAATACAAATCAAACACAAGACACACCAGTCACACGGGTATATCATCAAACACCCATATACAAGGTCTCACAGGCATTATATTGAATACATGGCATGCAGGCCTCACAGACATTTCATCAAACACATAGTGTGCGAGCCCTCACGACATTTCATCAAACACATGGTGTGCGGGCCTCACGGACATTTCATCAAACACATGGTGGGCATAAACAAACCCGGAAAATCCTCAGGCCAAATTAACATCGGAATCAACAAAACATGCCATCGAAGGCCAACATCCACATAGGAGATCACACCTATATGGATTTACATATATATATATATATATATATATAGGTGAATATCCTAAAACAGAGGAGAGTTAGGAGAACATGAACCCCTACCTCAGGCTTTTGTCCTAACCTCCACGCTAGACGGCTCCCAACGACGCGAACCACCACGGCAAGAATCGCCCTGGAGATCCTCTCTCTCTCTCTCTCTCTCTCTGGCAGCACTACAACAAAGGGACACAAGAACCCTAAACTCAAACTCAAGCCCTCATTATATAGACACTACCCACATCAAAACGACGTAGTTTTGATTAAGTAAACCCAGGGATCAAAACGACGTAGTTTTGATCACACAAGTTAGCACCTTTCCGCACCCATATAGGCCAAAATACTCAGAATTTCAACATGGTCCTTTGGAGAAAGATCATTAGAATGTCAAAACCAAGGGAACCATGCAAAAATATGGCTGCACGCCAATTTGCACGTGAATTCCCAATTCACGTGCAACTCCAAATGCTCTCAAACTTCACCCTAGCCTCCTTGCATCATTTAGAAGACAATCACACTTGCACGTGAATTGGACCCATATCACGTGCACCTCACATACACGTTCTGTTTGGCCTGGAAACTTCTGTGGTAGATAGAGGACATCATTTTAAGCATCTTTCCTTTTGCACGTGAATTCATTTGAGCCCATTCACTAGGTCAAAATCTAGAAAAACTCTACTCAGAAGGCAAAACTGTGACTAACTGTGACTAACTCAAGGTACGGGTCCTTACATTTGAGAGCTTCAACCACAAACCTGGCGAATCCCTGGAGAGCATCTATCAGCGATTCGGCAAGCTCATCCTGGAATTGAAAGCTGTCAACGAGCACTACACTCAGTTCCAAATAAATGACAAGTTCTTTCGTTCCTTGTTGGATCGCTATTACTCCAAGCAACTCCAGATGCTATCCAAAGACAACTGGCAGTATGCTCCCCTTGAAGAGCTATATGGACAGCTACGGACTCATGAGGTCAGATTCAAATACACTGACCGAGACGAGAAGATAGCTCGGAGAGAAAAGGGGGTAGCTCTTAAGGCTACGGTTGGACCAAACATGCTGGCAAAGGATGATACGGAAGAGTCAGAAAACTCTGACTCGGACATGGAAGAAGAAATAGAACTCCTGGTAAAATCCTTCACACGATTTCTGCGGAAAAGCAGAAAAGGATTCAGAAGAGGTTCTTCCTCATCCTCGAGAAGGAAGGAGCGGTCAGAGCTAACATCCCAAGACTGCTACAATTGCGGGAAACCTGGTCATTGGGCCAAGGACTTTAGATCCAAATCCAAGATGGCCGACAAGGATGACAAGGTTAAATCCCGACGCTCCACCTCAGACAACAGCAAGATGAAGAGGAAGGCGTTCGTCTCAAAATACAACAGTGGTTCGGAAGAAGAAGATGAATCTTCAGACAACGAACCAACGGAAAAGGCGAACGTCTGCCTTATGGCAAACGCTGAGGTACCTTCTATCTCTGAGGTCATGAGTAAATTAGAATCTCTCACTGCTGAATGTGATCATGAAAAGAATGAGAGACTAATAATTACTCAAATGTATCAAGATATGAGTAGTCAGACTAAACGACTAGAACTTACTGTTTCTAAACTTGAAAAGGACATAGCTCACTACCGAAGCAGGGAGGTTTGGTATCACGACCTAAGAGCTGAAAATCACTTGCTGAATTCCAATCTCATAGGCTTAAACGTAAATCTTAAACGACTCGAAAATGAACTTGAAAAGGAAAAGAAAATCAATCGTAAATGGCTAAAATCCGGGGAAATAGCCTCTATGTTTAAAACTGATCCTGACAATATCCGAGTCAAAGCTGGCCTAGGATCCAAATCCACTTCCACTGCTCCAGCTACTGAGTGCCCTCCGAACTACACTCCAAAACTAACCAACCTATATCCTGTTAGTATGTCTAAACCGTTGGATGGTTTTGTTTCAAGTGGCACCATAGTTTATGACTGTGGAAAAGAGGTTGTTACTGCTAATCCTGAAGTAGTAGCACCCGTACCAAATGATGAAGGGAAGGCTGCTACAGTTAAAGCCGAAACTGCAGCACCCATAAACAAAGGAAAGGCTAAGGCTGACGTATCCAGAGCCAAAAGCGCGTCACCCGTTCGCAAAGGATTAGGCCATAGGGAACAAAGTAGAAAACCTGTAAAACCTAAGAAACCTGTATTGTAAGGACCCGTACCTTGAGTTAGTCAGTTTTACCTCCGGAGTAGAGTTTTTCTAGATTTTGACCTAGTAAATGGACTCTAATGAATTCACGTGCAAAAGGAAAGATGCTTAGAATGGTGTCCTCTATCTACCACAGAAGTTTCAGGCCAAATGGACATGTATGTGAGGTGCACGTGATATGGGTCCAATTCACGTGCAAGTGTAATTGTCTTCTAAATGATGCAAGGAGGCTAGGGGTGAAGTTTGAGAGCATTTGGAGTCCATATGGAGGTGCACGTGAATTGGGGAATTCACGTGCAAATTGGCGTGCAGGCTTATTTTTGCATGGTTCCCTTGGTTTTGACATTCTAAGGAACTTTCTCCAAAGGACCATGTTGAAATTCTGAGTATTTTGGCCTATATGGGTGCGGAAAGGTGCTAACTTGTGTAATCAAAACTACGTCGTTTTGATCTTGGGATTCACTTAATCAAAACTACGTCGTTTTGATGTTGTGTTGTCTATATAAGGAGGAGAAGCCCTCTGTTTTAGGGTTAGGGTTTGTTGCTCCACCAGCCGTCGCAAAGAGAGAGAGAGAGAGGGAAGGAGAGCTCCTGGTTGCCGCCGGGCGTCTTGCGTGGGTGGTCGGTGACTCGTGGGTGGACGGCGTTCGACGTGGGATCGGGACTTTCTTTGTGTTGTTGCGTTTTAGTTGAGGTAGGGATTTTGTTCTTCCTAAATCCTCCTCCGTCCTAGGGTCCTAGGGCAGAATATTATATTATTTATATGTAAATTCATATAGGTGTGACCTCCTATATGAATGTTGGCCTTCAATGGCGATTTTGGTGTTTCTGGTGTTTGTGTGATGCATGAAACGTGTTTGATAAAATGCCTGTACGACATGCCTGCTACATGTTTGATGAAATGCCTGTGTGAACTTAGCTGTGTGTATATGCCCATTAAGTGTTTGGTAATATGTCCGTGTGACTGGACTTGTGGTTTAGTGTATGTATGTATGTTGGATGTTTGCTTTATGGCCTGAATGGTTGGGTTTGTGCGCTTGTGAACGGGTGCACACCAAGTGTTTGGTTGTATGCTTGAGTGACCATGTGTGTTGTGTGCTTGACTGTGGTATCCGGCCTGAAGAGGCGGTTAAAGAACTTTGCCTGAGAGGCGGTTAAACCAGGGCCTGAAGAGGCGGTTAAATCACTTGGCCTGAAGAGGCGGTTAAATAACTTGGCCTGAAGAGGCGGTTAAATCACTTATGGTTAAAGTGTTAGCCTGTGTGGCAGTGGAGGATTGTAAATTGTTGATGTGGTTGTTATTATGTTTGTTGAAATTATTGTAACACAACACTGCACTTGTACACATGGCATGTAGATGCTAGGAACATGGGATGGGTTGGGGAGACATGATCCCTACTGAGCTGTGGTTGCTCACCCCTCCTACTGTGTTTGCTTTTTTTCCAGGGACTTACAGGCGTTAGGTGGATACACCAAGGTGGAAGACCTTATTTACTTTACTGTTTATGTTATTTTTATGGGAACTGATGTAACCCCAATGGGGATGGATTAAAAAGAGGACTTTGTAATAAAGACTGACTTTGTTATTGGTTTGTGGACAGCTTTGATGGACTTTATTTTTCTTGAATGTGTTGTGAAAGTTTTAAAATGTTAAATTCTTGATTTGTATCCTTACCCCTTTGCCCTCCGTGTGGGTAAAAGGGAAGTCACGTACCGGTTTCCTCGGGTTGGAAATCCGGGGCGTGACAATATGGTATCAGAGCATGGTCTAGTTGGCCTAGGGTAGTGGGCGGACTTGGTTATCCAAGAAAACACAAGGTACGGGTCAAACTATCCCTTGGCCAACAGCCACGCGGTCCTTACATCCTCTCCCCCAAGAGGATGTAAGGACCCGTACCTTGGTTAGTCAGCTTGGCCAAGACAACAAAAGTCTTAATGGGCCTGTGGACTTGGTTTTCTTGTGATACTTATGGTATTTGTTTTCTTGTGATAGTCCTTTGGAGGAGCCTGGAGGGACATGTATCCCCTGTTGTAACTCCTCATCACAGTGTCTGTTCGATATGTCGCGAAATAGGTCATTATCACTATGAGTGTTGGAGTCTATCTGATGACTGGTTATGTAATCACTTTTCAATCAATAAAAATCCGGTTGTCAAAAAGGGTTCTTCTCGGAAAGCTAAATCTAAAACTCCTCGGAGTATTTTACCTAAGAAAACCCAAGTTAAAGAAGTAACTAAGACGGAAAAAGCTAAGTCAACTTGGAAAGTTAAAGTTCCTAGTAACATAAAATCCGGAATAGTTGACACCGTTGTTGCTTCTCCTAACCGCCCAAAACACATTTGGGCACCAAAAATGTAATCTGTTGTCTTGCAGGAGCATCTATGGAATTCACTGCCATCTCACTTGAAGTCAAAGATCAATAAAAGCAAGTGAATACTCGATATCAGATGCTCCGGACATATGACGGGTGATAAGTCTCTGCTCGTGGATGTTAATGATAAACGAGGCCCATCCGTAACATATGGTGACAACAGCAAAGGTAAGACTGTGGGGTATGGCACTTTAACCAATGGCTGTGTATCAATTACTAAGGTTGCATTAGTCGAAGGTTTGAAGCATAATCTGCTGAGTGTCAATAATGTATGTGACAAAGGATTCACAGTTTCCTTTTTGTCAAACACCTGCACAGTTAGAGATAACTTATCCGGAGATATTAAGTTATCCGGATCTAGAGATGGGGACATATACTCTGTGGTCTTAAGAAATAATTCTTCTGACCCTGTATGCTTCCTCACTACAGCATCACATGAAGATAGTTGGCTATGGCACAAGCGTTGCGCACATCTAAATTTTAAGACCTTGTCTAAATTAGCGTCGCTTGATCTGGTCACTGGTCTACCTAGACACAAATACTCCAGAGATACTCTCTGTAGAGAATGTCAACTTGGCAAACAGACCAAACATAGCTTTAAGAGCAAATCAGTAAATTCAATAACTGCTCCTTTACAACTTCTTCACATGGACCTATGTGGTCCCATTTCTGTTTCTTCACTTGCTGGTGCGAGATACACCCTAGTGGTTATCGATGACTTCACCAGATACACATGGGTGTTGTTCCTGAAGTCTAAGGATCAAACCTTTGAACACCTTGTAGATCTCTTCAACTGGATAAGCAATTCACAAGGATTGAGCATTAAATGCATCAGGAGTGATCATGGTACAGAATTTGATTTTTCAGATATGAGATCATATTGTTTTGAATAGGGCATTAAGCACGACTTCTCTGCACCCAGAAGTCCACAACAAAATGGAGTAGCTGAGCGCAAGAATCGCACTTTAGTTGAGGCTGGCAGATCAATGTTAGCAGGGGCAAAGCTTCCTCTCAGTCTATGGGCTGAAGCAGTGTCTACTGCCTGCTATGTTCAGAATAGAACTCTTATAAATAAATTTACCATGACAACACCTTATGAGATGTGGAAGGGCAGAAAGCCTTCTATTTCACACTTCAAAACTTTTGGGTGTACTTGCTACGTACTGAACAATGGAAAAGAATCCCGGAATAAATTTGAACCTAAATCTGATGATGGGATATTTGTTGGATACTCATTACATAGCAAGGCTTATCGGATTTTCAATAGAATACTTTTCAAACTTGAAGAATCTATCCATGTGACTTTTGATGAAGCTAACACGGATTGGTCGAAAGTTGGTTCTTCAAGTTCTAATGTGCAGGATCAAGACGACAACATTGACAACTCAAAGTTTATGAATGTTCCTATCACTTCTACTGACCAACCACATGGCACCAATGAAGAACGAAGAAATGATGCAGATGATGCTACGGATGAATCGGACTCGGGACTTCCACATAACTCCGGATATATTCCTTCGGATATTCAAAATACCAGAGTACCTTCCAGTCCATCTGGACCAGTTGATACGGAAATGAACAGTAATGGAGAACCTCAAAATACTCCAGAACCTATTAATTTGAATAATGCTGGCCCGGAAGAAGCTCAATCAGTGGATGACCAAGGACCACCTAATCTGACAGAGCTTCAAATCATTGAGTATTCACCACCACTTGCGCAAAACTATAGGTGGACTTGAAGCCACCCTCAAGAACAAGTGATTGGTGATCCTACTATTGGTGTTAGAAAAAGAGCAGCCACCTCCAACATGTGCCTCTACTCTTGCTTTTTGTCGCAGATAGAGCCAAAAGTGGTGGAAGAAGCTCTTAAAAAGTCAAATTGGATAGACGCCATGCAGGAAGAGTTAAATCAGTTCAAGAGGAATAATGTGTGGACTCTTGTACCAAGGGTAAAGTTTCAACAAGTCATTGGAGTTAAATGGGTGTTCCGGAACAAACTTGATATGGACGAAATTGTAATCCGGAACAAAGCCCGACTGGTAGCTAAGGGTTATCGTCAAGAAGAAGGAATAGACTATGATGAAACCTTTGCCCCAGTGGCCAGACTTGAAGCAATCAGAATGTTCTTGGCATATGCTTCATACGAAAACTTTAAAGTTTATCAAATGGATATCAAGAGTGCATTTCTGAATGGAGATCTTCAAGAGGAGGTATATGTTGAACAACCTCCAGGCTTCGTTGAACCAAAGGCTGGACATCTGGTCTACAAACTAAGGAAAGCCTTGTATGGATTGAAGCAAGCTCCAAGAGCCTGGTACGACACACTTTCGGAATTCTTACTTGCTCACAACTTTCAAAAAGGGAAGATTGACACCACGCTATTCTTACGGAAAGAGAAGGGACATACTCTGATCGTACAGATCTACGTGGATGATATCATTTTCGGATAACCTAATCCGAAACTTTGTGATGAGTTCGCCAAGTTGATGACTAGCAAGTTTGAGATGAGTATGATGGGAGAACTGTTCTACTTCCTTGGGATCGAGGTCAAACAACTAAAGGAAGGGATCTTCATCAACCAAGCTAAGTATACTCGGGACTTAATCAAGAAGTTTGGTATGGAAGCGAGTTTGACCCAGATGTTAATGGCAAATCAGTGAATGTGACTGAGTACAGAGGGATGATTGGATCCTTGCTGTATCTTACAGCAAGTCGCCCGGACATAATGTTTGCAACTTGCATCTGCACAAGATTTCAGGCGAATCCCAAAAACTCACATATGCTTCATGTAAAACGGATATTAAGGTATCTCAAAGGGGCGATGAATTTGGGACTCTAGTACCCAAACGAGTCCAACTTCGCCTTATCCGGATATTCTGATGCTGATTTTGCCGGGTGTCGCATAGACAGGAAAAGCACCAGTGGTACATGCCAATTCCTTGGAAATAGATTGATCTCTTGGTTCAGTAAGAAGCAGAATTCCGTATCAACTTCTACTGCTGAAGCGGAATATATAGCTGCTGGGAGTTGCTGCGCACAGCTTCTCTGGATGCAAAGTCAACTTACTAACTACGGCTTCAACATGATATCTTTTCCACTCTACTGTGACCAATACCAGTGCTATTGCTATCGGCAATAATCCCGTCATGCTTCCAAAGACAAAACATATTGAGGTCAGGCATCATTTCATTCGCGACCATGTTCTTAAAAAGCACATATCCCTGGAACATGTTGCTACTGAAGATCAACTGGCGGATATACTTACAAAGCCCCAACCTGATGTAAGATTTTCTGAACTTCTTCTTAAATTAGGTATGCTTGACTTTTCTGCATAGCTTCTCACCTGTTATCCATCAGTAGTTATTTTCAGAACATGCATTGTTGTACTTCATGGTTAGTGATAGATACTGAACTTCATGTTTAACTATCTTACTTTAGTCGTGTAAATGTTCTGATATTTCTCACTAAGTTCATAATGGGAGGATGCTTGCTTATCCGGACTGATAGTGAATCAAGCAAACATAATTAAATATATATGACGCAAATCCTCTTATGATGTCATGAATTCTACTCCATCTTCCATCTCATGTCTTATGATTTCGTGACTGACTGAACTATCTAAGATGAATGGTCGAGGAATGACTTGGGATAACTCGGACTGAAAGTGGAAATTCACTATGTCTGCTGATCAGTTGCTTGAGTGGAGTAAATCAAGGATAGGCAGCAGTTTCTCTCGATTCATGATTAAGCAGGAAACGTCTTAACAGGCTCTAAAAGTCCACGGGGGAGAAATTTCTCTCTCTCTATTATCTAAGTAATACCCCCGGATTCGTACTTCATGACCTCTTTCCTGGTTGTCTATCTGAGGGGGAGTCATCCTCGAGAAGATCGCATCAAAATGATTCGCTGATCTCAGGGGGAGAGAATACTTCATTGAATCTTAAGTAAGACCCCCTGTTTCAGCAAAAGGCATGACTACAGGGCGAGAGAATGCTTATTATTAAGTAATGCCTCCCTGATATGTCTCGGATGTTCCACCCTATAACTCTCACTCATAAAGCTGATTGGATTTGCACTGTTGAATCGGAATTATGGATTGCTTGGCTGTTATCTTCCTCTTCCTAGCATTTTAGGCATAACAGTCGGTTGTAACATCATACATCATGTGCTCTTCTTTCCATTTTCACTCATACATTCTTTGATGGATGAAGTCATATAAATCTAATTAATCTTCGCTCTTATTCTTAGTATGAAGGATTGGCTATGTTGACCTATTGGATTTATGTGTTAATTATGTCACACATACATTGATTTCAGTATGATGGCTTTCACTTCGTATGTATGTGTCTAGCACTTAACTTCTTATGCATAAGTTCTGTTTCTTCTTAGTTTGGATTGTGTGTTATGCTCTTATATTGTTTATCCGGACTAACCCAAACCTGACGAGACTTGCTCTTCAAAGCATCTATTTGTTAAGTCACAGGTTCAGATTCTCTTTGCAATTCATCGCTCTATCTTGTCAGATGTCTCGGATTTCTGAGGTGTTGTGGTATTTCATACTTTCTCGATATCAAGACAACAAAGGAATCATCTCTACTCAACACTCTGTTCACATGGATACAGTTAGTCAGTCTCATCCGGATGTGCTTTATATGGATTATCCTTCTCCGAATGAAAGTCGGTTTATTTCCTCCTGATTGTTGGAATTCTCAATTCGCGATAAACCAAGTATTTATCTTACATTGCTTATTTTTAAGGAGGGATAATGATGGTTCATTTAATGCACGCATCGAGCCCAGTATTTTATCTTTTCAAAAATCCGGAAGTATGCCTACAGTTGTCATCTTTGAATGGTTAGCACAGCCGCCACGTCATAGGTCTATTCGATGGCGCTAATCCATCACTTCTAATGACATAAGGAAGTCGGGTGGCTCACTGTTCATTTCGCTTAAACTCGAGACCCACTTGCTTCCACGGAAAGAATCCTATTTATACCGCACTATCGGCGTCGACCGAGGTTATCGCTCCCAACTCTTAAAACCTGTAAGGACCTGTACCTTGAGTTAGTCACAGTTTTGCCTTCTGAGTAGAGTTTTTATAGATTTTGACCTAGTGAATGGACTCCAATGAATTCACGTGCAAAAGGAAAGATGCTTAGAATGATGTCCTCTATCTACCACAGAAGTTTCAGGCCAAACGGACGTGTATGTGAGGTGCACGTGAAATGGGTCCAATTCACGTGCAAGTGTGGTTGTCTTCTACATGATGCAAGGAGGCTAGGGGTGAAGTTTGAGTGCATTTGGAGTGCATTTGGGGTTGCACGTGAATTGGGGAATTTTTTTTTTTTTTTTTTTTTTTTTTTTTGGGGGAAAGTGAATTTATTAGACGAAGAAAGAAAAATACATCAATTACGCAGCCTCCATAAAGGGGAGACGCCTGGCCAAACTAAGGACAAACCCCCTAGAGCCAAAAGAAAAATAACGTGGAGCCCCTTAGCCCTCATTAAAAACCCCAAAAAGAGTAGCCCGAGAGACTCCATGCTATGAGAAACAAAAAATAATACATCAAGTCCGAGGTCCAAAGAAGCCTTAACATACAAGGGAGTACAAAGGCAGAGCAAATAGAGAAACAAAACAAGATTACAAGAGTGGCAGAAAGGCTAATAGCGAGCCGCCCGCCGGAAGACTAAGAGACCACCACCCGCAAAAGAAGAACAGAGAAGCAATACAAAACTAATAAAGAACCAAACAAGATACCTATACTTACCAAGGACAGCCGAATGCAAGAGAGCGAAGAGAAGCCCCAAAGGAACGAGGCAAAGAGAGAGGAAGACCAAGCAAGAAAACAGCCATGAGGGAAGCAAAAGAACCGCAAAAGAAGCACCAAAGAGAAAAAACCAGCAGCAAAAATATCGCACAAACAGCCTAAACGAAGCAGACCAAAAGAAAAGAAAAGAAAAGAAAAAGAAAATTCGACAAGATAACATTTGAACAAGGAGCCAAAACAAAAGAGGCGCCACAAAGAAACACGCAAAACGAGAAAAGAGATAAAGACCGAACCAAAGACAAGCAAAGAAAAAAAACGAGCAGAAAAACAATGAAACAGACAGCCCCAAGCCAGCCCAGGCAAGAAAGAAAAAGATAGCAACATAACAGCCCACACACAAGCAAAACACCACAAGCACCACGGAGCCAGCAAGATAAAAGCCGCTCCAACCACCAAACAAACACAGCACCAAGCAAAACCCTAAACAAAAGCCATACAGCCAGAACCCAGCCCAAACTCCAACCCACAAGGACCCATGCAACAAAACCAAGAAGAGAAAAAGAAGAAAGAGAAAAGGAGGGCCGTGCCCCGCTCCGGAGGGCAACGCAGGGACCAAAAAGCAGCCAAGAGGACACCCAAAGAAGCCCCAAAAACGCCAGCCACCGAGAGACCAAGAGTAGAACCACGCCGGCAGCCCGTCGGCAAGACAAAGGGCTGTCCACAAGCACCACCAGGGCCACAGGCAGGGAGAGGGTGGAACAACAAAAACAGCCAAGCACGCTAAGACCCACGCACCAAGCAAACAGCGAGGCAGATGGAGAAGCAGCCGGCACCTACAAAAAACACAACACAAAAACACAAACCAAGCAAAGAAAAAGGAGGGAAAAGCAAGAAAAACAGCAAGACAGAGCATAGAGGAAGAGAGAAGAAAGAAAATCCAAAACCAGGAGGGCAGAGAAGGAGCGAGCAAGCCCAAGACGCGGGTGCCCAAACAGCGGACCGGAGACCGCACCACCAAACGCCAGCCAGCCCCACACAACACCCAAAAAACAGCCCAACCAAAACCAAATCATGGCCTATAAACCGAATCCCAGCAGAATCCTGCAAGAAGAAATCGGAACAAATAGGAGGAAGGGCGGGAGCAGAGCAATCATTCGAGAACACCACAAGATGGTCGACATTATGCCCAATAGCACGAGCCTATCCGCCACCCGATTGCCCTCCCGGTGAATGTGAGAAATCCCGAGAGTGGGAGCAAGAAAGGCAACACACTCACGATAAATATAGGCAATCCGCCAAGGAGGGGGGACCGCTCAGGAGGCAATCAACCAACACCAAAGAGTCCAAGTTCAAGCCAAGTAAGAGGAAGATGAAGCGCCCGGGCAAGTTTGAGACCCTCAAGAACCGCCGAGCCTGCCTCTAAAGAAGACAGCTCCCAAAGTTAGAGCTAAAACCAGCCCACACCACACCATGACAAGCCACGGAAAACACCACCCCCAGCCAGCCGAGTGGCGAAGAGCGAACCATCACGGTTGAGCTTAAGCCCATGAGGCGGCCGATGCCACCGAACCCGGTGGCCTTGAGGAGGGATGGAGTCAATAACAGAAACCGAAGGACGGAGAGAGCCCGGATATCCCGAAGAGTAGGAAAAGAGCACACCCGGGTAAGAAACCATAACAGGAACAATAGAGGTAATCCGAGAAAGGACATGAGGAAGAGAGATCGATTTCTGCAGTAAAGACAATCATTCCGGGTAACCCAGATCACCCACGAATAACCCCACCCAAGCTAAGCAAGGTCGCCCGAATTGCGAATTCCAAGAGGCATGAGAGAACCAAGCAGAGAGGAAGGCCGGAACGAAGAACTAGGCTTGGAGAAGCCAGGAAGCGCCCGAAATAAGCCCAAAGAAAAGAGGCCACCACTATCCACCAACAAATGATCCAAAGTTTCTTCGTGAGGGGAACCACAACGACACATTTAGAAGCCAAAGAAATACCCCGACGCTTAAAGGAAAGGTCCACACCGACACGTTGATGGTAGGCCTTCCGAGAGAAAAAGACTAGTTTTGAGCGAATGAACAGGATGCCAAATAGCCTTATAAATAGGGTGAGCGGGCCTGGAAGAGCGAAGAGCCTCATAAACACGCCGAACAGAGAAAACGCCAGCAGCCCCGCATTCAAAAATGAGCACATCAAGCTCAAGGGTAAACGGTAAAGCATGGAAAGCGGTCCCAACAGCCTCGGGAAGACCATCAAGGTCGAAACAAGCACCGAACGCAAGGGAAGAGCAGGAGGAGGGTGGGTGGAAGGGAAGATAGAATAAGGCAGCCAGCGATCCCGCCAAAAATCGACCTCCCCACGCCCAATAATCCACCGAGAGTTGTCCCGAACAAAACCAAGCAGCGGATGGATAGTTTTCCAGCAATGAGAGGCAGCCCGAGGACAAGGCCGACCCCGAGCCTCGTGGGATGGCCATATTTCAGACGAAGGATAAGCCCACAAGGTATCGCCTTTGATAAAAGACCAAGGCTAACTTAGATTGTAAAGCAGCCATCAAGCACGGAGAGTTGCTTAACACCCAAACCACCTTCGAATAAGGCGACACACCCGACGCCATTTGATCCAAATGAGGTGGGAGGCGTTTTTACCGATCCAAGAGAAAGGTAGCAAACATGGAATTGAGCCGTTTGAGCACCAGCCGAGGGATTTTCAGAATCGACATGAGATAGATGGGCATAGAGCTAAGAACACTCTTGAGCAGAACAAGACGACCACCCGGGCTAAGGAGCCGATTTTTCCAATTGGTCAAACGGAGGGCAATAAATCAAGAAGGGCTTCAAAATAGGCAATCTTCGGCCGACCTTTAAGAGGGGAACTCCAAGATAAGTAATAGGAGTAGACCGGTGTTGGAAACCCGTGATCTCCTTGACAGAGTGGATGGAACGAGGAGAAGCATGGTCGGCAAGATGAACCCGCTCTTAGAAAGATTGGCACCGCCCACTACTAGAGGAATAGCTATCAAGGAGGGCCCGGAGATGCCGCAGGGATCGCCGGGTCCCATTAAGAAAAACCAACATGTCGTCCGCAAAGAGGAGATGAGAAGGCCCGGCGATGGAACCCCAAGAACCCCGATTCAATAAGTAAGGGGAGATGCTGCCCGCAGAAACCATGTCCCGAAGATTCCGCGAAAAGACCTCCGAGCGATGATGAAGAGGCTCGGGGACAAAGGGTCCCCTTGCCGCAAACCCCGAGCAGTGAAAAAACCAAACCGCCGGCCGAGATACCCGATAGAGAACCAAGTACTCGAAAAGCAACGAACATCATGTCGCGCCACAGCGGATGAAACCCAAAGCCGTCCAAGGCTTGCAAGAGAAAGCTCCACTCGATGGTATCATAAGCCTTGGCTATATCCACTTTAAGAATAGTATTCTCGCCCCTTCACCTTTTTATCAATATTATTAAGCATTTCCGTGGCAAGAGCTATATTCTCATGGATGCTCCGCCCCGCCACAAAACCGGCCTGCTCGGGGAGATTAAGCCCTGAAGAACCAGACGAGACGGTCATTAAGAAGCTTGGATAAAATTTTGTAAGAGAAGTTGCATAAACCAATGGGCCTCATGTCGCCAAAGGAGGAAGGATGAGGCACTTTAGGGATAAGAGTCGACAGGAGCACCAAGAGAGGCCGAATAGTAGCACCTTTAAAGAAGTCCAAAATAAAAGAAGTAATATCAGCCCGAAGAACCTCCAAATTCCAGAAAAAAATGTCCATTGTAGCCATCCGGACCGGGGGCACTATCCGGGTTAAGGGCCTTAATGGCAGCAAGAATTTCAGCCAATCGGGAGGACGAATCACAGCGCATTCGAGCGGAAGTGATAACCGAGGGGACAGCAGCAAAGAGGTCAATAGAAGCCGGGCGGGGATCGCTACCAGGTGCCGACACTTAGTGAAGATATCCTGAAAATACGTAACAGCCCGTTCACCAATCGAGAGGCATCCCGCACAAAGCACCCATCACCCAACTTAAGATTAAGCCGGGAGATACGATGGCGGTCTCGCATACAAGCATGAAAGAAGGCGAGTTCGGTCCCCCTCCCGGAGCCATCGGACTCTAGATTTTTCCTTGAGGACGCTCTCCTCAAGAGCAAGAAGAGCGAATACTCTTTTCGGGCAGCCTCAAGCTGTTGAAGGTGGGGCACGTAACCGTCCCTGAACCGTAGCTTCTAAACGGGAGATAGAACTCTCCAGGTCCCTAATAGAGCGCTGTCGCTGCTGGGCGTTAGCCTTGCCCCAAGGAATGAGCTGTTGTTTAACCAGACATAGCTTTTTTTGAAAGCTGGACCAAGGAGAGCCGCCCAAATCGACATCCCACTGCTGCCGAATGAGAGACACACAATCAGCCTCTTGGCCCCAAATCTTTTGAAACCGGAAGGGACCACGGGGCCTATAAGGAGCAGCGTCGTGAACCAAGAGAGGGCTGTGATCCGAGAGAGCCCGAGGGAGATGAGTAACCTTGCAATTGGGAAACACACGGTGAGCCTCCTGGATTCAAGAGAAGACGATCCAACCGGAGCCAAATGCGAGCCCGCCCTGCCGATTATTACACCACGTGAAGGGTGCCCGAAAAACCAATGTCAATGAGTTGGGAGGTGGCGATAAACCGATTCAAGTCCCGAATAGCATTGGAGTGCTTGTAAGAGCCCCCCTTCTTTTCGACCAACTTAGAAGTAATAGAATTAAAATCGCCACCAAGGAACCAAGGCCGGGTACCGCATTGAAAGAGGCTAAAGAGGACCAAAGTGCCCTTTTTTGGGCGTCAACAAGTGCTAGCATAGACAAAAGTATGAAGATAAGAGTGAGAGGAACTCGACGGAAAGGCATGAACATAATGCTTACCAAAAGCACAAACCCGAACTTGCACGTCCGCCTTCCATAATAACCAAATATGAGAGTTGTCAGGGTTGCCATGCCAAAAATTGGGAAACCCAACACTGACCGCAAATTTGTAGAGATGGGCACCACGCATCTTAGGCTCCAAGAGAGCAAGAACCTGAATGTTGGAAGACCGGACTGCATGCTTGAGGAAATTGATTTTGTCCTCACTGCCCACACCGCGGATGTTCCAAATAAGAGTATTATACATCGAACTACGGAGGGTGGCCTTGGGGGAACACGGCAGAAGCACGGGGCAGCATCGATAACAGAACAGAGGTGTCCTCATCAGAGGGGGCAGGAAGCCCACAAATAATACCGGGTGGAATGAGCCCCGGAGGGCTGACAGGGGAGGATTGCTTGTCAGCCCGCTTGCGCTGCCGTCGCGTCATGACAGGACTCAAGCGAGAGGGGTCCTTGGCATGGAGGTATTTCTGGCGAAGGGGAGCAAAATGTTGAGTCTGAAGGCGGGCAGCAGCCTCATCCTCACCATCCTCAGAACTGGAGGAGCCATCAGAGCGGTCAGCTGCAGAGGACGAACGGAAAAATTTAGAATGGCTGTGAGGGGGCGAAGACGGGCCAGCCGAGAAGGTACGGGCAGCAGCGGCATCCTGGGCCTGCACACTCAAAACAGAGTTAGGAGCAGTCCCAAGAGGGACGACCTCCTCGTGGGTGAGATCAGCAAGAGCAGAAAATTTATTAAATTGAGGCAAAGGAGGACCCTGATGCGTGGTATCCAGACCAGGGGAGGAGGAGCACGGGGCAGAGGCGGGGCGAGTCACACCCATATCCACAACGGGAGGGCGGGACATGCGGGCAGCACCATCGGAGGCTGAGGCGGAGAGGGACAAAGAGGTGGGGAGGGCATCAAAAATAGACTGCAGTTGAGAATGAGCAGCCACATCTTGAGTGTCACGTTGGGCGCGGGATATAGAATGTTTGAGCTGACGAATCTGCCCATCCAAAGACGGGCCAGCCTTGGGGGAAAGCTGAGAATCAGACGGGTAAGGAGGCAAGGCAGCAGCGGACCGTTGGGGTGGGATAGAAGCAAGCTGGGGGATAGGGTGGGGAGGGGGCAGACCGCTGTCCACAGCGAGGGTGAGGGCCCCAGTGGGGGGCAGCACAGCCAAGGGGTCAAGAGGGGCCTGCAGGGAAGGAGGGGAGGGTGAAACAGTAGGAGGCACCACCGGAACACTGCCCGCAGCAGACATGGCGAGGTGCCGAGCAGTGTCCTCATCCCAGTGCTGGACTTCTTTGCCTTTATTGCCACGAGGCTTAGGGCGGGCGGAAGCAGGGGCGGGAGGAGCAGGTTGAACGGAGGGGGGGCCACGGCGACGGCAGTTAGTGAAGTCATGGCCCTTCATTTGACAAAAACTACAGTAGCGGGTGGAACTATCATATTCAATGGCTTGCCAAAACCCTTCCTCAGCAACGCCCAAGTGAATTCGACCAGGTAGGGGTTTGGAGAGATCCATTTCCACACAAATCCGCGGCTGCATGGGAAGTTTCTGACGAGCAGTACGGGGATCATGGCGGATGAAGGTCCCAAGGGACCCACCAAGACCTTCAAGGATGGCCGGGTTTTGGTAAGGCAGGGGCATTTGAGGGAACCGAAGCCAAACCGGAGCCAAACGGGAATCAATCTTCTTCTTTAAAAAATCCGGGGTCCACCGCATGAGCAAGAACCGCCGGTTGTCCACCATGGTGTTCTCAGTAGATAAGGCCAAATGAAAATCTTCCAACGAATGAAGCCGAATGCTAAAGGACCGATGATCCAAAAGGCCCACTGTGGCAGGGCAAGAAAGGCCCCACGTGGAATTAACCACTTTATCAAACACATCCGCAGACGGCCTGTCAGTGCTGAATTTGGCAACAAGAGTGTATCTGAGTTCCTCCACGGCCAGGTGAAATTCCTGAGGGGTAAGGTGGAATTTAGGCTCCCCGTTAACAGAGTCAGGAAGCTTGGGGCCCAACTGAATTTTAGGAACCACGGGGAGAGTATCAGTGGGGTAAAACGGGGTGGAGGAGGGGCGGAGGGTGTCCCTATAAGACCGCGAGGGGAGCGGACGAGTAGAGGATGGGGCGGAGGCGGAAGGAGGCAGCAGCGGGCCAGGAGGTAGGTTTGTGCCCCCGGGGGCTGGAGGAGTAGTGTGGAGGATCTGTTCATGAGGTTTGGAATGTGCCGGAGGGACCACAGAAGGCACGGCAGCACTGGCAGGAGAAGGGGTGGCAGAGGACACCGCAGCAAGGACAGGCGGAACAGAGGGGGCAGAGGGAGGGGGTCCAGGAGGCCGAAAAACATCAGCAGGAGCACTGGAAACACCATCACTAGCCAGAACAGGTGCAGGCGGCACAGACAAAGAGACCCGAGGAGAAGGAGAATGGTATATGGGAGAGCTGGAGGGGGCAACCACCTGAGCAGGAAGAGACAACCCGGAACACACAGCGGCCATCCCGGCAGAACCAACAGAAGGAGGAACAGCGGAGACAATATCACCGAGGATAGTGGAGGGGTTACCTGCAGGACCTATCCCTACCAGCTGGCTCAAAGCAGTATTAGCATGCAGAGATGCAGAAGAAAGAACTCCCAAAGCCACAGGAGCCACACCAACACACGAACCAGACTGAGAGTGTGAAGAAATACCAGTACCCACATTCAAAACTGGCAACCCAGCAGGCAAAGACGATGGTGCACTAACAGAAGCCACAGACAGAGCATCCAACGAACCAGCTGGAACCATGGAGACGCCAACAGAGGGTGGGGGGAGTACGCCAAAATCAGGTACAGCGGCCGGAGCAAGGTTACCAGCCTTGGGAGGAAGAACCGCAGGGACAGAGCTCACAGAGCTCGATTGAGCAAGCACGGCAGACAACAGCTTATGCATATCATGAAGTAAATGGAAATTAGAAGAATCAGAGAGGAGAGGACTAGCAAGGGGGGGAGACGAACCTGGCGGCAGTGGAGGGGGGTCGTCCACGGGGGGGGCCATCGCTGGCCACCGCGACACAAGGCCGCAACACCGCGCGGACGGCAGACCCACGCAACGCCGAGGCTGGAAACACCGTGGGGGGCGCGGCAGACGCGGACGGGATGCGGTGCGCTGACGCCGGTTGCACGGATCTGAGGAGAGGCACCCGAAGACCCCACGGCCACCCTGCGCAGCGCTAATCCGGAGCAGGCGAGACGCGCCGAGGACCGCCGGAGTTGGACAAAGTGGCGCAGTCACCGGATCCCCCAAACGCCAGAGGACGCAGACGCAAAATCCCTAGCGCGAGGAGGTGCATAAGCGCCGCCGGTGGAGAACAGAAACCTAATGCCCAATACGCCCCTGCGAGGGAAGAAAAAAAGGCAAGAGTGAGAAAAACAGTCACGCTCAAGAAAACCCAAACGGAGAAAATCCAGAATGAGCAGCGGAGAGCGCGCGGTAGCCAAAATCGATCTGCGCGAGATGGTGGAAGACGATCGCCAAGAAATCGCCTGCAAAGCCAGCGCGTGTAGCGCGTTCCGATAACCGTAGTAATTCTAGAGCTAATACGCGCCGTGAATTGGGGAATTCACGTGCAAATTGGCGTGCAACCATATTTTTGCATGGTTCCCTTGGTTTTGTCATTTTAATCACCTTTTCCCAAAGGACCATGCTAAAATTCTGAGTATTTTGGCCTATATGGGTGCGGCAAGGTGCTAACTTGTGTGATCAAAACTACGTCGTTTTGATGCTGGGATTCACTTAATCAAAACTACGTCGTTTTAATGTTGTGTTGTCTATATAAGGAGGAGAAGCCCCTCTGTTTTAGGGTTAGGGTTTGTTACTCCACCAGCCGTCGCAGAGAGAGAGAGGGAAGGAGAGCTCCTGGTTGCCGCCGGGCGTCATGCGTGGGTGGTCGGTGCTTCGTGGGTGGACGGCGTTCGACGTGGGATCGGGACATTCTTTGTGTTGTTGCGTTTTACTTGAGGTAGGGGTTCTGTTCTTCCTAAATCCTCCTCTGTCCTAGGGTTCTAGGGCAGATTATGGGTTATATCTCGTTATATATACGTACGTAATCCATATAGGTGTGATCTCCTATATGGATGTTGGCCTTCAATGGCGTTTTTGGTGTATTCTGGTGTTGGATGGTGTGCATATTAAGTGTTCGATAAAATGCCTGTGTGGATATGTCTGTGTGAATATGCCTAGTATGTGTTTGATTTTATGCCTGATGGGCTGTGCGAACTAAGTGTTTGGTATTATGCCTGTGAAAGTGTGTATGCTACGTGTTTGGTTTAATGCCTGTGTGACCTTGTTTGCTGTGTTTGTGGAACCCGGTGGCTGTGGAAGCCCGGGACTGGATATGTTAGCCTGTGTGGCTAAGCCTATATGGCCGTGGATATGTTAGCCTGTGTGGCTAAGCCCGAGAGGCTGTGGATATGTTAGCCCGTGTGGCTAAGCCTGAGCGGCTGTGGATTTGTTAGCCTATGTGGCTAAGCCTGTATGGCTGTGGATAGGTGTGTGCCTTGTGAATGTGGGATACTACCTGTTTACATTTTATTGTCACTACACTGCACCTGTACACACTCATGTACACGCTAGGAGCATGGGATGGGTTGGGGAGACATGATCCCTACTGAGCTGTGGTTGCTCACCCCTCCCTCTATGTTGTGTTTTCTTTCAGGAACATACGGGCGTTAGGTGGGACCCCAAGGTGGAAGACCATATTTACTTTACTTGTCTACCATTTATGTTGTTTTTATGGGAATCGATGTAACCCCAGGTGGGGATGGATTGAAAAGAGGACTTTGTTGTAATAAAGACTGGTTTGGTTTGTGGATTGTTTTGATGAACTTTATTTTCCTGAATGTGTTGTGGATGTTTAAAATGTAATATTCTTGGTTTGTATCCTAACCCCTTTGCCCTCCGTGTGGGTAAAAGGGGAGTCACGTGCCGGTTTCCTCGGGTTGGAGATCCGGGGCGTGACAATATGGTATCAGAGCATGGTCTAGTTGGCCTAGGGTAGTGGGCGGACCTGGTTATCCTAAGTCCTTTGGAGGAGCCTGGAGGAACATGCCTGATCAACATGGTCCTCTTTGATCCTCGAAGGTGTACTTAGGGTAGTCCGGTCTTGTGGTAGGATTTGCATGCATTGGCATTAGGGAACTAGTTGCATTTGCTGTAAATGTATGCTAAACTGTGGATAAAATCATATGATTAAGTGAAATGTGCAACTCTGATTTGTTTGGGAATGTGTACTGAACTGTGTAATGTGATTGATGCAACGTATGTGTGTAATGTCATGTGATAGTGGAACTGATCAGTGGGGTAGAGGAAGTGACGCGATAGATTATAAAATTGTTTTGACGTTGTGCTTCTTACTTCGTGTAGTAAGAATGCCGCCGAGGAGAGTGACACGTGCGTCCGGGGCAGTGGCTGATGAGTCATCTGCCCATGAGGGTCCGGGTGCGGGACTGTCAGTTGGAGGGTATGCGTTATTCGGCACGGCTACGAGAAGGCATCCGGCTGGAGGTACAAGGGCTACGGGAGGGACTCCGGCAGGACGTTCGGGAGGAGGTGTGCCGTGAGATGGCAGCACAGCAGGTGGTGCCACCACCACCACCACCAGTAGGAGAGCTGCCTCGTGAGCGTGAGAGTTCGCTGGGTGGTGTACCGACTCGTGCAGAGGATGACGTGGTGACACGGTTCCGGAAGGAACAACCTCCACGATTCAAGGGGGAAGGTGAACCCGTGGTAGCTGAACAGTGGTTGAGGCAGATAGAGCATGTGTTCTCCTTTCTCCTGCCCCGAGAGGAGGATAAGGTGCGACTGGCAATTCGGCAGCTGGAGGGGGATGCTTTGGAGTGGTGGACGAGTGTTGCGGGAAGCCGTGCAGTGCAACTCATGCTATGGGAGGAGTTCTTGCAACTCTTCCATGATGAGTTCTTCCCGGAATTAGTGAGGTGGCAGAAGAGGGAAGAATTCGGCAGTTTGAAGCAGGGATCTAGGACGGTACCTGAGTATGAGCGGGAGTTCCGGAGCTTTAGTAGGTTTGCTCCTGAGACCGTGGCAAGGGAGGACTTGAAGGCCCACAAGTTCACTTTGGGCCTTAGGCCAGCCCTTAGGCAGAGGGTGGCAATTCTACGCTTGAGGACCTATGCTGAGGCTGTAGAGGCGACCCGTGTAGCCGAGAGGGAGCTGGATGATGGGAGGCAGACCCATCAGGGTCGCCCGTTGCAGGGTGGGTTGGAGCGTGACTCCGGGTCTAAGCGGCCCAAGACTGAGGAAAGAGATAGCAGTTCCTTTCGCAGCCGGGGACAACCATCAGTGCCCCCAGGGAGGTCTAGCTTTGGCGGTAGCAGATAGGAAGGTCCAGCAGGAGGACTCCCCAGCGGTTGTCATTGCTGTGGGGAGCAAGGCCACTTCAAGAGGGAGTGTCCCAAGAAGAACTAGCGATGCAATAGCTGTGGACGAGAAGGCCATTTGAGCCGAGTTTGCCGGAGTAGCAACAAGGGAGTTGGAGGCATGGCATCCAGCATGAGGAGTGACGCCAGTTTCCGTACACCAGCGGAGAGACCAGCTCGTCAATGGCAGGCTAGTCAGGCAGGATCGAGTCAGACCCGACCCCAGGGGAGGCCGGAGCGGCAGCAGACTGAGGCTGGAGGCAACCTTAGCGGGAAGCGTCCAGTGAGTGAGCCGACCAGTGGCACGGGCCAAGGAAGGGTGTTTGCGCTGGAGGCGACGTACCAGGAGGAGGCCGAGCTACCACCCCCACCAAGCGAGGGTGGAGCAGGACCATCGGTGGTTAGAGGTACCCTCTTGATTTCTCGCACGTTAGCTTCGTTCTTTTTGATACGGGTGCATCGTGTTCCTTCGCTGCCGAGCTTCTTATTGATGGCTTGGGGTTAGCTTGTGTGGAGGCCGCGAGGCCCCTGGTTGTGGAGTCTCCGGTGGGAGGCATGATTGAGGTACGGCGTGTGTGTCGTGACTGTGTGTTAACCCTAGGAGAGGTGGAGCTGAGTTTTGACTTGCATGTGATGCCCATGCGTACTTTTGACCTGATCTTGGGTATGGATTGGCTTATGGCTTTCCAGGCCAAGATAGATTGTTACCGGCGTCGTGTATCCTTCGTGACACCTGCAGGGACCTCTTGCACCCTGCAGGGGGAGTGGGACTGTGAGGCGAGTCGGGCCGGGCTGGTGATGGACCAGTGGGGTGCCATTACCCACAGGTTGGCAGCCCTGTCCTTTGGCCGAGGAGGGTAAGGCGGAGAAGAGGGTGTGGCCCGCTGTGGTGGACCAATTTTAGGATGTTTTTCCTGAGGAGTTGAGGAGTTTGACACCTAAGAGGAGTGTGGAGTTCACCATTGAGTTGGTGCCGGGGACGGGTCCGATTTCTCAAGTAGCATATCGTATGGGGCCATCCGAGCTGAGGGAGCTGCAGAGGCAAATCGAGGAGTTGGTGGGCCAAGGGTATATCAGACCGAGTACCTCACCTTGGGGTGCTCCGGTGCTCTTTACTAAGAAGGCTGATGGCACGCTTCATCTCTGCATCGACTACAGGAAGTCGAATTCGGTGGATCGTGAAGAACAAGTACCCGTTGCCTCGGATAGATGACCTGTTTGACCAATTGAGTGGGGCCCAGTGGTTTTCCAAGATAGATTTACGGTCGGGGTATCACCAGCTCGGGGTTAGGGAGGAGGACATCCCTAAGACAGACTTTTCGGTGCGGGTATGGGCATTATGAGTGGGTAGTGATGCCTTTCGGGCTCACTAATGCGCCAGCGGTGTTCATGCATTTGATGAACCAAGTCTTTGCCCCATACTTAGACTCGTTCGTGGTGGTGTTTATCGACGATATCTTGGTGTATTCCAAGACCGAGAAGGAGCATGTGGAGCACTTGGCAACAAGTGTTGCAAACCTTGAGGGACCAGCATTGTTTGCTAAGTTTAGCAAGTGTGAGTTTTGGCTGCAGGAGGTTCACTTTCTTGGCCATGTGGTGTGAGCTGAGGGAGTTAGGGTGGATCCAGCCAAGATTGAGGCCGTGGCATCGTGGGCGAGGCCAACCAACATTTTTGAGATCCGTAGTTTTCTTGGCTTGGCGGGGTACTATCGTCGTTTTGTCGAAGGGTTCTCCCGTTTGGCAGCTCCTATGATAGCGTTGACTCGGAAGGGCGTGAAGTTTGATTGGACTGACAAGTGTCAACAGGCGTTTGAGACTCTCAAAACCCGTTTGACCACTGCACCAGTGTTGAGGTTGCCTCGGGAGGATATTCCATATGAAGTGTACTGTGATGCATCCAGGGTTGGTTTGGGGTGTGTGCTTATGCAGGAGCACAGTGTGGTAGCTTATGGGTCGAGGCAGCTGAAGCCTCATGAGCAGAATTATCCTACTCATGACCTTGAGTTAGCGGCTGTCATCTTCGCCCTGAAGAGTTGGCAGCACTACCTCTTGGGGGAAAAGTTTGTGGTGTTCTCAGATCACAAGAGCCTTCAGTACATCTTTACCCAGAAGGACTTGAATCTGAGGCAGAGGAGATGGGTGGAGTATTTGCAGACCTTTGACTTTACTCTTGCCTATACCCCGGGCAAGGGTAATATTGTGGCTGACGCGTTGAGCAGAAAAGGGAAAGCTGAGGTGGCCGTGAGAGAGTGGAAGTTGATGGAGCAGTTGGCGATGTTGCAGCTGCAGCCTGTTGTTCGTGATGGTGGGACAGTCCTGAGTCCTTTGGTGGTTGTGCCTGAGTTGTACCAGCGCGTCCGGGAGGAACAGCTGGGTGACATCGAGTGTGAGGTTCTCCGTGCCCGTATTGAGGCTGGTGAGCTATCCGAGGACCGGACGAGGGTCCCGAGCATGAGTTGTCATTTCGGGGGCGGTTGGTAGTGGCTTCTTCCCTCAGGGATGAGGTGATGAGGGAGTTTCACCAGTCTAGAGTTGTTGTGCATCCAGGGGGTACGAAGATGTACCATGCGCTTCGGGGACATTTTTGGTGGCCTGGGATGAAACGCGATGTGCCTGCCTTTGTTTCGCGGTGCCTCACCTGTCAGCAGGTGAAGGCTGAGCATCAGCGGCCGGCGGGCATGTTACAGCCATTGCCCATAGCGGAGTGGAAGTGGGACCACATAGCGATGGATTTTGTGACTGGTCTTCCACCCACCACAGGGAGGAAAGATATGATTTGGGTGATTGTGGATCGACTCACAAAGTATGCCCATTTCCTGGCTGTTCGCGAGCGGGACTCCATTGGGACCTTGAGTCAGCTGTACATGAACGAGCTTGTGAGACTGCATGGAGTACCATCATCGGTTGTCTCTGATCGGGATTCGAGGTTCACTTCCCGTTTTTGGGCTGGTTTGCAGGAGGCTACGGGGACCAAGCTTCACTTGAGTACAGCCTTTCACCCTGAGACTGACGGTCAGACAGAGAGGACGAATCAGACTTTGGAGGACATGTTACGGGCCTGTGTGTTAGATTTTGGGGGTTCGTGGGCAACTCACCTTCCTTTGGTGGAGTTTGCCTACAATAACAGTCATCAGGCATCCATTGGGATGGCTCCTTTTGCGGCGTTGTATGGGCGGCCGTGTCGATCACCTTTGTGTTGGACCGAGGTGGGGGAGACAGCTCTCTTGGGACCGCAGTTGGTTCAAGAGGCTACCGAGAAGGTCAAGTTAATTCGTCAGCGTTTGTTATCAGCTCAGAGTCGACAGAAATCTTATGCGGATCAGCGGCGGCGACCTTTGGAGTTTTCTATTGGTGATCATGTGTTTCTTCATGTTTCCCCACGTCGTGGACATCGACGGTTTGGGCGAGGTTCCAAGCTATCTCCGCGGTTTATTGGTCCTTTTGAGATTCTGGATCGTGTAGGGCCTGTGGCCTACTGGTTAGCGTTACCACCACGGCTGAGTCGAGTGCACAACGTGTTTCACGTGTCCCAGTTGAGGAAGTATCACCCTGACCCCACTCATGTCATCGATTGGGGGACATTAGACATTGAGGATGACATGTCCGTTGTTGAGGCCCCTATCCGTATCCTAGATCGGCGAGAGAAGCTTTTGCGCGGTCGTGCTATTCCTTTGGTTCGCGTGCTGTGGCAGCACCGTGGCATTGAGGAGGAGACTTGGGAGCGTGAGTCCGTGATGCGTGAGCAGACCTTGAATTGTTCGAGGACGAACAATCTTAAGCGTGGGAGGTGGTCGTTGCCGAGCGATAGTGATGTGTTTTCTTGTACTAGTTGTGTATGATTTGGTGTATTGTCTTTTAGACATATGTTCATATTTGTGATGTGTTTTGAGGTGTATTTGTGACACACATGCGGATATGTGTTATATACATTATTGTGATGCATGTGGTTATGGATTATATGGTGGTACTTTGTTATGTGCTGTTATGTGCTGTGTGCGATGTATGACCCATTTGGGTGTGGTGGCTTGCCGGGTGGCAAATGGATAGCTTGTGTTTGTTTTCCTCGTATGTCATTTCTTTTCGAGGACGAAAAGTCTTAAGGGGGAGAGGATGTAAGGACCCGTACCTTGAGTTAGTCACAGTTTTGCCTTCTGAGTAGAGTTTTTATAGATTTTGACCTAGTGAATGGACTCCAATGAATTCACGTGCAAAAGGAAAGATGCTTAGAATGATGTCCTCTATCTACCACAGAAGTTTCAGGCCAAACGGACGTCTATGTGAGGTGCACGTGAAATGGGTCCAATTCACGTGCAAGTGTGGTTGTCTTCTACATGATGCAAGGAGGCTAGGGGTGAAGTTTGAGCGCATTTGGAGTGCATTTGGGGTTGCACGTGAATTGGGGAATTCACGTGCAAATTGGCGTGCAGGCATATTTTTGCACGGTTCCCTTGGTTTTGTCATTTTAATCACCTTTTCCCAAAGGACCATGCTGAAATTCTGAGTATTTTGGCCTATATGGGTGCGGCAAGGTGCTAACTTGTGTGATCAAAACTACGTCGTTTTGATGCTGGGATTCACTTAATCAAAACTACGTCGTTTTGATGTTGTGTTGTCCATATAAGGAGGAGAAGCCCCTCTGTTTTAGGGTTAGGGTTTGTTGCTCCACCAACCGTCGCAGAGAGAGAGAGAAAGAGGGAAGGAGAGCTCCTGGTTGCTGCTGGGCGTCTTGCGTGGGTGGTCGGTGCTTCGTGGGTGGACGGCATTCGACATGGGATCGGGACATTGCTGTGTTGTTGCGTTTTACTTGAGGTAGGGGTTCCGTTCTTCCTAAATCCTCCTCTGTCTTAGGGTTCTAGGGCAGATTATGGGTTATATCTGTTATATATACATATGTAATCCATATAGGTGTGATCTCCTATATGGATGTTGGCCTTCAATGGCAGTTTTTGGTGTATTCTGGTGTTGGATGGTGTGCATATTAAGTGTTCGATAAAATGCCTGTGTGGATATGTATGTGTGAATATGCCTAGTATGTGTTTGATTTTATGCCTGATGGGCTGTGCGAACTAAGTGTTTGGTATTATGCCTGTGAAAGTGTGTATGCTACGTGTTTGGTTTAATGCCTGTGGGACCTTGTATGCTGTGCTTGTGGAACCCGGTGGCTGTGGAAGCCCGGGACTGGATATGTTAGCCTGTGTGGCTAAGCCTATATGGCCGTGGATATGTTAGCCTGTGTGGCTAAGCCTGAGAGGCTGTGGATATGTTAGCCCGTGTGGCTAAGCCTGAGCGGCTGTGGATTTGTTAGCCTATGTGGCTAAGCTTGTATGGCTGTGGATAGGTGTGTGCCTTGTGAATGTGGGATACTACCTGTTTACATTTTATTGTCACTACACTGCACCTGTACACACTCATGTACACGCTAGGAGCATGGGATGGGTTGGGGAGACATGATCCCTACTGAGCTGTGGTTGCTCACCCCTCCCTCTATGTTGTGTTTTCTTTCAGGAACATACGGGCGTTAGGTGGGACCCCAAGGTGGAAAACCATATTTACTTTACTGTCTACCATTTATGTTGTTTTTATGGGAACTGATGTAACCCCAGTGGGGATGGATTGAAAAGAGGACTTTGTTGTAATAAAGACTGGTTTGGTTTGTGGATTGTTTTGATGAACTTTATTTTCCTGAATGTGTGGTGGATGTTTAAAATGTAATATTCTTGGTTTGTATCCTAACCCCTTTGCCCTCCGTGTGGGTAAAAGGGGAGTCACGTGCCGGTTTCCTCGGGTTAGAGATCCGGGGCGTGACAAAACCCTAAACCCTTGCCGCACCTGTTCCTGCAAAGCTCTTCTCTCCTTCTCCATTAATCTTTCACTCCCAATGGCATCCCAAGCTCTCTATGGTGTTGTTCCTAGCCATCTTGTCGACTGGTCTGGAATCTATGATCCTCCAGGATGGCTCCACGAGGTTCGCCAGCTACTCGAGCACAGCAACCTTTTCGCGCTTGTCTCTGCCCCGGCTGATCTTCTAGTGTCGGACGTCCTGGCCTTCCATCAGCACTCTACCTCCACTGAGGAGTATATCTTTTCTGTCGTTCGAGGGGAACGTATCAAGATAACACTTTAGGTGATCCAGGACGTCTTCAACCTTCCTGCCGGCGATGACATCCGGCCGAACGCTGCTGCCATGGTTACTTCTGACCCGTATAAATTGTGTCTATAGGTTTTGCAGCAAGTGCACTGGTCAAGTAATAAAATGGAGTATTAAGACTCCAGTTGTCGAACCCACAGGGAGGTAGCTAATGCTATTAAGCAGCAAGCACTAAGCTAACAAGTTGTTTTTATGTCTGGACAATTGATTTTTTGTTGGACAAATAATGTGAACGAAAGGTGATTAAATCAGAAAGTTGGCAAGCTATTGGTATAGAAATTTCAGTGATTAAGGATCTAGGGTCACAATGTTTACCACCCAATCGATTGTAATAGTCTGGTTATGGCTCTTGTTCTTGATTTATGTTCTAGTTCATGTTCATGTTGATTATCTCCTACCTATCTTACATTTGGTCCATGCTAAGATAGTTTTTAAGGCTTTTATCCCATTTGGTCTATGTGAATAAAAGTGATCAAGGTAGATAAACAATCTAATAGTTGCAGACTTGGTCCATCATGCAATATTAAATATAAGTCACTAGTGTTCCACCCTAGACAAGGGCTAAGATTACCTAATTATGGATAAACTAGGCATTTCCATTCAAGCAAATGAATTAAACAAGAACTGAATTCTATTTTATTGAACAACCATAACCAAACTGACTACAATTTATTGGGGGCTACATTGCTCCCCTAGACTAACAAGACTACTCCATAATCATGACAAAAACAATAACAATCACAGGAAAGAACATGATTACAGTACCAGGACAATAAAGGAAGATCCCAAGATGAACCAGGACTCCAGCCTCCAAAGACTCCGGCGTCTGCTGCCCAAACTCACTCCTTGCCAAGGACAATCCGATCTTTAAGCAATGGCTATAGCTCTTTTCAGAACTCAGATCAGATTCTCCCACTCAAGATGATTTACAATGCCTCCAAAGACCCCTATTTATAGGTTTTAGTGGGCCAAATTAGGGTTACAAAAGGTGTGCCCTAATTATAAATGTGGTCGCAGCCAAAACGACGTCGTTTTGGTTAGTGACACTATTCGACGCTCTAGGCGCAATAAAACTCAAACTACACCAAATTTGACCCCAGTTCTTTAGAGGAAAATGATTAAAACAACAAAACACAACATTTAGAGCACAAAAATGCCTGCACGTGAGACCCTTTTCACGTGCAGCTCCAATTCGACTCAAATTTGCTCCAAAGCTTCCTCTTGAGTTGTAGAAGGTGTCCATGCAATAAAATCCTTGCATGTGAGAAAGCCTTTTCACGTGCACCTTGATTTTGCCTTCATTTTGCTTCCATCTTCTTCCTATAGCTTCCTCTTGAGTGTATGGAGTGATCTAGCGAAGGTGTGTGGGAAAAGGTTGCTCCAAAATCTGCTAAAAACACTCAAAAAAGTACCACTATACACCAAACAGGGTCTTCCTAGGGATTAGAGTAAATATGTGTAAAATAACATGCAAATAGGTACAAAACATACGCTAAAACACCCTATATAAGGCATAGGATAACGGCATAAATGCACGTTATCAAATTGCCCCACACTTGAACCTTTGCTTGTCCTCAAGCAAAAAGAAATAAACACACAGTCAAACGAAAAAGAAAGAATAAACTAACAAACAAGAGAGGCATGGTTTCCCAAGACATACAATTCTATCATGATGAAATAGACATTCCAATAGCTAAAAATGAATCATAAGTTAATCAAAACATGCCCTTACTATCAAGTCCAACAACCATGTAATATCGTTACTAACAGTTCAGATAGAAGCAAACATGCCAGGATAAAATGAACTTAGCTCCCCCTGAAAGTCCTCACGAAGGTTAGAGCAGCCTCACTCAAATATAACTTTCTTTTCTCTCCTCTCAGGCCCTACTATCAATGCCTAACAACTAAGGGTTTACTCTTACACCCACTACTAGCTATTGATTAAGTTTTTGCCAAGTAAACATGCGAGGTCCCCATGTGCTCGTCAAGGAAAACACACACTCTATTCTACTTACTGATAAACACTGGGAGCTAAAGATTTAAGCTCACATTTGTGACACAAATTGCTCAGCAAAACAACTTAGCCATTATGGCTGCAACACGAAAACAAAAACACATATAAACAGTAAGCCATTGTGGCTTTTATTCGGGCAAACACTTTTTCTGTTTCTGTTTTTTTTTTCACACTTATTTTTAGTAATAACCTTACAAGGTTGCATTTTATGCTCTCCCTTGATGGATTATTCACTCTGCTATTGTCCTCACACAAGCCCTTTTGTTTTTTTTTTTGTTTTTTTAAACAATAACGGAGCTGAAATACTGGAATCACTAACATCATATACCAAACACTGAGCACAAACAGGTACTTCTTATGCCTAAGTAACTCCAATTATTAAATAGCTAGTAATGAATATTAAGAGCGAATTGGTAACCCAGTAACCCATAAAATACACTCATAGGCAAGATAATGGTGCTCTCAAAAAGTATATGCCTATTCTGTACTCAACTTCAGGGTTTACAAAGCTCATCCTAACATAACAAGCTCAGCTTACTATTCAAATGTCAGCTCCAAAATCATGGTGATATCATTCAAAAAGTAAAGACATGCTCAACTAACTTATAACACACCTTAACAAGTGAAACATCTTTATCACAACAAGATACTAAAGTGGTCAATATAGTTAACCAGAATTGTCATACCTTCGTAGCCATTGCACCTCACAGGCAAAACAAACATTCACAGCAAAAACATAAAATAAAAGTAATGCATGCGGGCAAACAAACAAGCAACCGGTTCAAGGGAAATCCCCCCCCCACACTTAAACAATGCGATAACATGGTTGGGAGAGCAGGGGAAAAGGAAAAAGGGAGAAGACCGTTACCGGTTGGTGGGGACGCTGTAGTAGAAGATAACATGGGCCACCATTCTTCTAAGACGTGCGACAAAGTCAGTCGAGGTTTCTCCTGTGAGCGCCCAAGTATCCTTATGCTGCAACAGAGCTATCAAATAATAGCAGACAAAAATCCCACAACTGAATTGATCAGGTTGTTGGAGAAGCTCCATTTCATTAAAGTGCACCAGAGGAAACTTGGATGTCAACAGCCCTTCTTTTCTGAGTGTCTTTTTGATTTTTTTCAAGAAACCATGGACAAGCTTCTTCTTTCGTGTGGAAAACCCATGGGCTTGGCTTGGGTCATAAAGGACGGCATGGCCCACAGTCAGGTCCAACTGCAAGAGTACAAAGTGTCGATCAAGGAGGACCGGTATAAGAACCTCATGGACCTGGTGCCAAGAGCGATGTCCTTCTGCTGCTCCATTCATCCGCCGGCGGAAGATATGTTCCTCTAACGGTTGCTCATAAATCTCACACAGCATGATAGAAGTGTACTGAGCCATAGGGTAGTCGTTGGGCTCGGCTTCCACCACGTGTAGCATCGTACGGCAGAATAAGTCAACGTCATCGGACGATAAAAACTCATCAGCTAGGATACGCTGCAAATAGGATGACGTGAAGATTTCTAAATCACGTGTAAAACGTGCTTGCAAGGTGTCTCCGTAAGTAAACTGCTGAAAAGCAGCTGTGGCATCAGCAGTGGAGAGGGCCGGATGAAGATGAATATAGATGGGTGCCCCGAGGTTATCTTCTTGGGGAGCTTCTGATGATGCGCCCATGACCACCATTGCAACGGCTGGATTAAGGGAACTAGGGCCCGTGAAGAGCGGGGCCCGGCTGGTGGTGTGAAATAAACGAGGCCGCTGGAGGGGAAGGGTGGAGCGGTGTAGGGCTCCGCCTCTTGCGGATACTGTGGATACTCCGGTGTCTCTTTGCTATGTGCAGCGTGCTGCTGTACCGGAGGTGACGGTGCGTCAAATGGATCCTCCACATGAGGTGTAGGAGTTTTCTTCTTCTTTTTCCCCAGGGCTTTCCAGATCTTACCAAGCAGCCCTTTGACTTCCTTCTGCTCCTTGAGGATAAGAGTTTGATTTTTCTTCAGTAGCCCGATCTCCTGAACGGTTTCCGCCTGTGCCTCTTGTAGTTGAGCGGTTGCTTCCGTAAGTCTTCATAAGAAGCAGCAGGAGTTGGCTCCGGGGCTTCCCATGGTCGGGCAGATGGACGAGACGTTGCTTGTTGATCTTGAGTGATGTACTCGAGCAGCTCATCCAGCTGAAGTCTTGTGATGTGGCCATTAGTGAAGGCCCAGTTAAGAACGTCAACTTCACTGATAACTTGGCCAATGATGCCTTGGAAGAAATTGTAGATTTCCTCCTTGTGAACATTGAACTGCATGTACATGGCAGTCAACTGGAAAATGTGCTGTCGGCGGGCATTCATGGGAGTGGAGGTGTCCCTAAACAGCTCCGTGGGTCGCTCCATATGCACGCTATGACGTGAAGGCTGTGGTGCGACGTGGATACTATCTCCCCATTTGCCCTTGTAGCTAACTCCTAAGACACCCTCTGGATGGAGAACTCGTAACCGCAAGTTATCCGGGAAAACAGTGGGGACTACTTGAGCACTAAGATGACCATATTGATATTGCAGAAGCATGCTAAGTAGTCGACCATATAAACATTTATGAATGTCCCGTTTCCACAATTTAAAAATTTCCGCAGCCCAATCAATGTGTAACTGACTGTAAGGACCCGTACCTTGAGTTAGTCACAGTTTTGCCTTCTGAGTAGAGTTTTTCTAGTTTTTCTAGATTTTGACCTAGTAAATGGACTCCAATGAATTCACGTGCAAAAGGAAAGATGCTTAGAATGATGTCCTCTATCTACCACAGAAGTTTCAAGCCAAACTGATGTGTATGTGAGGTGCACGTGATATGGGTCCAATTCACGTGCAAGTGTGGTTGTCTTCTACATGATGCAAGGAGGCTAGGGGTGAAGTTTGAGCGCATTTGGAGTGCATTTCGAGTTGCACGTGAATTGGGGAATTCACGTGCAAATTGGCGTGCAACCATATTTTTGCATGGTTCCCTTGGTTTTGACATTCTAATGATCTTTCTCCGAAGGACCATGTTGAAATTCTGAGTATTTTGGCCTATATGGGTGCGGAAAGGTGCTAACTTGTGTGATCAAAACTACGTCATTTTGATCCTGGGATTCACTTAATCAAAACTACGTCGTTTTGATGTTGTGTTGTCTATATAAGGAGGAGAAGCCCCTCTGTTGTAGGGTTAGGGTTTATTGCTCCACCAGCCGTCGCAGAGAGAGAGAGAGAGAGGGAAGGAGAGCTCCTGATTGCTGTCGGGCGTCTTGCGTGGGTGGTCGGTGCTTCGTGGGTGGACGACGTTCGACGTGGGATCGGGACATTGCTGTGTTGTTGCGTTTTACTTGAGGTAGGGTTCTGTTCTTCCTAAATCCTCCTCTGTCCTAGGGTTCTAGGGCAGATTATGGGTTATATCTGTTATATATACATATGTAATCCATATAGGTGTGATCTCCTATATGGATGTTGGCCTTCAATGGCAGTTTTTGGTGTATTCTGGTGTTGGATGGTGTGCATATAAAGTGTTCGATAAAATGCCTGTGTGGATATGTCGTGTGAATATGCCTAGTATGTGTTTGATTTTATGCCGATGTGGGCCGTGCGAACTAAGTGTTTGGTATTATGCCTGTGAAAGTGTGTATGCTACGTGTTTGGTTTAATGCCTGTGTGACCTTGTATCTTTGTGCTTGTGGAACCCGGTGGTCGTGGAAGCCCGGGACTGGAAATGTTAGCCTGTGTGGCTAAGCCTATATGGCCGTGGATATGTTAGCCTGTGTGGCTAAGCTTGAGAGGCTGTGGATATGTTAGCCCGTGTGGCTAAGCCTGAGTGGCTGTGAATTTGTTAGCCTATGTGGCTAAGCCTGTATGGCTGTGGATAGATGTGTGCCTTGTGAATGTGGAATACTACTTGTTTACATTTAATTGTCACTACACTGCACCTGTACACGCTAGGAGCATGGGATGGGTTGGGGAGACATGATCCCTACTGAGCTGTGGTTGCTCACCCCTCCCTCTATGTTGTGTTTTCCTTCAGGAACATACAGGCGTTAGGTGGGACCCCAAGGTGGAAGACCATATTTACTTTACTGTCTACCATTTATGTTGTTTTTATGGGAACTGATGTAACCCCAGTGGGGATGGATTGAAAAGAGGACTTTGTTGTAATAAAGACTGGTTTGGTTTGTGGATTGTTTTGATGAACTTTATTTTCTTGAATGTGTTGTGGATGCTTAAAATGTAATATTCTTGGTTTGTATCCTAACCCCTTTGCCCTCCGTGTGGGTAAAAGGGGAGTCACGTGCCGGTTTCCTCGGGTTGGAAATCCGGGGCGTGACAATATGGTATCAGAGCATGGTCTAGTTGGCCTAGGGTAGTGGGCGGACCTGGTTATCCTAAGTCCTTTGGAGGAGCCTGGAGGGACATGCCGGATCAACATGGTCCTCTTTGAGCCTCCAAGGTGTACTTAGGGTAGTCCAGTCTTGTGGTAGGATTTGCATGCATTGGCATTAGGGCACTAGTTGCATTCGTTGTGAATGTGTCTTGAATCGTGGATAAGATCATATGATTAAGTGAAATGTGCAACTCGATTTGTGTGGCAATGTGTCTTGAAGCGTGCAATGTGATTGATGCAATGTATGTGTGTAATGTCATGTGATAGTGGAATTGATCAGTGGGGTAGAGGTAGTGACGCGATAGATTATAAAATTGTTTTGACGTTGTGCTTCTTACTTCGTGTAGTAAGAATGCCGCCGAGGAGAGTGACACGTGCGTCCGGGGCGATGGGCGATGAGTCATCTGCCCATGAGGGTCCGGGTGCGGGACCGTCCGTTGGAGGGCATGCTTGTTATTCGGCATAGCTACGAGAAGGCATCCGGCCGGAGGTACAAGAGCTACGGGAGGGACTCCGGCAGGACGTTCGGGAGGAGGTGCGCCGTGAGATGGCGACACAGCGGTGGTGCCACCACCACCACCACCAGGTAGGAGAGCTACCTCGTGAGCGTGAGAGTTCGCTGGGTGGTGTACCGACTCGTGCAAGAGGATGACGTGGTGACACGGTTCCGGAAGGAACAACCTCCGCGATTCAAGGGGGAAGGTGAACCCGTGGTAGCGAACAGTGGTTGAGGCAGATAGAGCATGTGTTCTCCTTTCTCCTGCCCCGGGAGGAGGATAAGGTGCGACCGGCAATTCGGGCACTGGAGGGGGGATGCTTTGGAGTGGTGGACGAGTGTTGCGGGGAGCCGTGCGGTGCAACTCATGCTTTGGGAGGAGTTCTTGCAACTCTTCCATGATGAGTTCTTCCCGGAATCAGTGAGATGGCAGAAGAGGGAAGAATTCGGCAGTTTGAAGCAGGGATCTAGGACGGTACTTGAGTATGAGCGGGAGTTCCGGAGCTTGAGTAGATTTGCTCCTGAGACTGTGGCAAGGGAGGACCTGAAGGCCCACAAGTTCACCTTGGGTCTCAGGCCAGCCCTTAGGTAGAGGGTGGCAATTCTACGCTTGAGGACCTATGCTGAGGTTGTGAAGACGGCCCGTGTAGCCGAAAGGGAGCTGGATGATGGGAGGCAGACCCATCAGGGTCGCCCGTTGCAGGGTGGGTTGGAGCGTGATTCCGGGTCCAAGCAGCCCAAGACTGAGGAAAGGGATAGCAGTTCCTTTCGCAGCCGGGGACAACCATCAGTGCCCCCCGGGGAGGTCTAGCTTTGGCGGTAGCAGACAGGAAGGTCCAGCAGGAGGACTCCCCCGGCGGTTGTCATTCTTTGTGGGGAGCAAGGCCACTTCAAGAGGGAGTGTCCCAAGAAGAACTGGCGATGCAATAGCTGTGGACGAGAAGGCCATTTGAGCCGGGTTTGCCGGAGTAACAACAAGGGAGTTGGAGGCATGGCATCCAGCATGAGGAGTGACGCCAGTTTCCATACACCAGCGGAGAGACCAGCTCGTCAGTGGCAGGCTAGTAAGGCAGGATCGAGTCAGACCCGACCCCAGGGGAGGCCGGAGCGGCAACAGACTGAGGCTGGAGGCAACCTTAGCGGGAAGCGTCCAGTGAGTGAGCCAACCAGTGGCACGGGCCAAGGAAGGGTGTTTGCACTGGAGGCAACATACCAGGAGGAGGCTGAGCCACCACCTCCACCAGCTGAGGGTGGAGCAGGACCATCGGTGGTTAGAGGTACCCTCTTGATTTCCCGTACGTTAGCTTCTGTTCTTTTTGATACGGGTGCATCGTGTTCCTTCGCTGCCGAGCTTCTTATTGATGGCTTGGGGTTAGCTTGTGTGGAGGCCGCAAGGCCCCTAGTTGTGGAGTCTCCGGTGGGAGGCATGATTGAGGTACGGCGTGTGTGTCGTGACTGTGTGTTAACCATAGGCGAGGTGGAGCTGAGTTTTGACTTGCATGTGATGCCCATGCGTACTTTTGACCTGATCTTGGGTATGGATTGGCTTATGGCTTTCTAAGCCAAGATAGACTGTTACCGGCGGCGTGTATCCTTCGTGACACCTGCAGGGACCTCTTGCACCCTGCAGGGGGAGTGGGACTGTGAGGCGAGTCGGGCCGGGCCGGTGATGGACCAGTGGGGTGCCATTACCCACAGGTTGGCAGCCCTGACCTTTGCTGAGGTGGGTAAGGTGGAAAAGAGGGTGTGGCCCGCTGTTGTGGGCCCATTTCAGGATGTTTTTCCTGAGGAGTTGAGGAGTTTGCCACCTAAGAGGAGTGTGGAGTTCACAATTGAGTTGGTGCCGGGGACGGGTCCGATTTCCCAAATAGCATATCGTATGGGGCCAGCCGAGCTGAGGGAGCTGCAGAGGCAAATCGAGGAGTTGGTGGGCCAAGGGTATATCAGACCGAGTACCTCACCTTGGGGTGCTCCGGTGCTCTTTGCTAAGAAGGCTGATGGCACACTTCGTCTCTGCATCGACTACAAGAAGCTGAATTCAGTGACTATGAAGAACAAGTACCCGTTGCCTCGGATAGATGACCTATTTGACCAATTGAGTGGGGCCCAGTGGTTTTCCAAAATAGATTTACGGTCGGGGTATCATCAGTTGAGGGTTAGGGAGGGAGACATCCCTAAAACGGCCTTTCGGTGCAGGTATGGGCACTACGAGTGGATAATGATGCCTTTTGGGCTCACTAATGCGCCGGCAAGATTTATGCATTTGATGAACCAAGTCTTTGCCCCATACTTAGACTCGTTCGTGGTGGTGTTTATCGACGATATCTTGGTGTATTCCAAGACCGAGAAGGAGCATGTGGAGCACTTGGCAACAAGTGTTGCAAACCTTGAGGGACCAGCATTGTTTGCTAAGTTTAGCAAGTGTGAGTTTTGGCTGCAGGAGGTTCACTTTCTTGGCCATGTGGTGTCAGCTGAGGGAGTTAGGGTGGACCCAGCCAAGATTGAGGCCGTGGCATCGTGGGCGAGGCCAACCAACGTTTTTGAGATCCGTAGTTTTCTTGGCTTGGCGGGGTACTATCGTCGTTTTGTCGAAGGGTTCTCCCGTTTGGCAGCTCCTATGACAGCGTTGACTCGGAAGGGCGTGAAGTTTGATTGGACTGACAAGTGTCAGCAGGCGTTTGAGACTCTCAAAACCCGTTTGAGCACTGCACCTGTGTTGAGGTTGCCTAGGGAGGATATTCCGTATGAAGTGTACTGTGATGCGTCCAGGGTTGGTTTGGGGTGTGTGCTTATGCAAGAGCACAATGTGGTAGCTTATGGGTCCAGGCAGCTGAAGCCTCATGAGCAGAATTATCCTACTCATGACCTTGAGTTAGCGGCTGTCATCTTCGCCCTGAAGAGTTGGCAGCACTACCTCTTGGGGGGAAAAGTTTGTGGTGTTCTCGGATCACAAGAGCCTTCTAGTATATCTTTACTCGAAGGACTTGAATTTGAGGCAAAGGAGATGGGTGGAGTATTTGCGGACCTTTGATTTTACTCTTGCCTATACCCCGGGCAAGGGTAATATTGTGGCCGACGCGTTGAGCGGAAAAGGGAAAGCCGAGGTGGCCGTGAGAGAGTGGAAGGCGATGGAGCAGTTGGCGATGTTGCCTGCAGCCTATTGTTCGTGATGGTGGGACAGTCCCGAGTCCTTTGGTGGTTGTGCCTTGAGTTATACCAGCGCGTCCGGGAGGAACAACTGGGTGACATTGAGTGTGAGGTTCTCCGTGCTCGTATTGAGGCCGGTGAGCTATCCGAGGACTGGACGGAGGGTCCCGAGCATGAGTTGTCATTTCAGGGGAGGTTGGTAGTGGCTTCTTCCCTCAGGGATGAGGTGATGAGAGAGTTTCACCAGTCTAGAGTTGCTGTGCATCCAGGGGGTACGAAGATGTACCATGCGCTTCGGGGACATTTTTGGTGGCCTGGGATGAAACGCGATGTGGCGCCTTTGTTTCGCGGTGCCTCACGTGTCGGCAGGTGAAGGCCGAGCATCGGCGGCCGGCGGGAATGTTACTGACCATTGCCCATAGCGGAGTGGAAGTGGGACCACATAGCGATGGATTTTGTGACTGGTCTTCCACCCACCACGGGGAGGAACGATATGATTTGGGTGATTGTGGATCGACTCACAAAGTCGGCCCATTTCCTGGCTGTTCGTGAGCGGGACTCTATTGGGACCTTGAGTCAGCTATACATGAACGAGATTGTGAGACTACATGGGGTACCATCATCCGTTGTCTCTGACCGAGATTCGAGGTTTACTTCCCGTTTTTGGGCAGGTTTGCAGGAGGCTATGGGGACCAAGCTTCACTTGAGTACAGCCTTTCACCCTGAGACTGACGGTCAGACAGAGAGGACGAATCAGACTTGGAGGACATGTTACAGGCCTGTGTGTTAGATTTTGGGGGTTCGTGGGCAACTCACCTTCCTTTGGTGGAGTTTGCCAACAATAACAGTTATCAGGCATCCATTGGGATGGCTCCTTTTGAGGCGTTGTATGGGCGGCTGTGTCGATCACCTTTGTGTTGGACCGAGGTGGGGGAGACAGCTCTCTTGGGACCGCAGTTGGTTCAAGAGGCTACCGAGAAGGTTAAGTTGATTCGACAGCGGTTGTTATCAGCTCAGAGTCGGCAGAAATCTTATGCGGATCAGCGGTGGCGACCTTTGGAGTTTTCTGTTGGTGATCATGTGTTTCTTCGTGTTTCTCCACGTCGTGGACATCGACGGTTTGGGCGAGGTTCCAAGCTATCTCCGCGGTTTATTGGTCCTTTTGAGATTCTGGATCGTGTAGGGCCTGTGGCCTACCGGTTAGCGTTACCACCGCGGCTGAGTCGAGAGCACAATGTCTTCCACGTGTCCCAGTTGCGGAAGTATCACCCTGACCCCACCCATGTGATCGATTGGGGAACCTTAGACATTGCGGATGACCTGTCCGTTGTTGAGGCCCCTATCCGTATCCTAGATCGGCGAGAGAAGCTTTTGCGTGGTCGTGCTCTTCCTTTGGTTCGTGTGCTGTGGCAGCACCGTGGCATTGAGGAGGAGACGTGGGAACGTGAGTCCGTGATGCGTGAGCAGCACCCAGAATTGTTCGAGGACGAACAATCTTAAGCGTGGGAGGTGGCTGTTGGCCAAGGGATAGTGATGTGTTTTGTATTAGTTGTGTACGATTTGGTGTATTTGTATTGTCTTTTAAAGACATGTGTTCTTATTTGTGATATCTTTTGAGATGTATATTCGTGACATGCGGACATGTGTTATATGCATTATTGTGGTTATGGATTATGGTGGTACTTTGTTATGTGCTGTTATGTGTTGTGTGCGATATATGACTCATTTGGGTGTTGTGGCTTGCCGTGTGGCAAATGGGTAGCTTGTGTTTGTTTTCCTCGTATGTCATTTCTTTTCGAGGACGAAAAGTCTTAAGGGGGAGAGGATGTAAGGACCCGTACCTTGAGTTAGTCACAGTTTTGCCTTCTGAGTAGAGTTTTTCTAGTTTTTCTAGATTTTGACCTAGTAAATGGACTCCAATGAATTCACGTGCAAAAGGAAAGATGCTTAGAATGATGTCCTCTATCTACCACAGAAGTTTCAGGCCAAACTGACGTGTATGTGAGGTGCACGTGATATGGGTCCAATTCATGTGCAAGTGTGGTTGTCTTCTACATGATGCAAGGAGGCTAGGGTGAAGTTTGAGCGCATTTGGAGTGCATTTGGAGTTGCACGTGAATTGGGGAATTCACGTGCAAATTGGCGTGCAGCCATATTTTTGCATGGTTCCCTTGGTTTTGACATTCTAATGATCTTTCTCCAAAGGACCATGTTGAAATTCTGAGTATTTTGGCCTATATGGGTGCGGAAAGGTGCTAACTTGTGTGATCAAAACTACGTCGTTTTGATCCTGGGATTCACTTAATCAAAACTACGTCGTTTTGATGTTGTGTTGTCTATATAAGGAGGAGAAGCCCCTCTGTTGTAGGGTTAGGGTTTATTGCTCCACCAGCCGTCGCAGAGAGAGAGAGAGAGAGGGAAGGAGAGCTCCTGATTGCTGCCGGGCGTCTTGCGTGGGTGGTCGGTGCTTCGTGGGTGGACGACGTTCGACGTGGGATCGGGACATTGCTGTGTTGTTGCGTTTTACTTGAGGTAGGGTTCTGTTCTTCCTAAATCCTCCTTTGTCCTAGGGTTCTAGGGCAGATTATGGGTTATATCTGTTATATATACATATGTAATCCATATAGGTGTGATCTCCTATATGGATGTTGGCCTTCAATGGCAGTTTTTGGTGTATTCTGGTGTTGGATGGTGTGTATATAAAGTGTTCGATAAAATGCCTGTGTGGATATGTCTGTGTGAATATGCCTAGTATGTGCTTGATTTTATGCCTGATGGGCTGTGCGAACTAAGTGTTTGGTATTATGCCTGTGAAAGTGTGTATGCTACGTGTTTGGTTTAATGCCTGTGTGTCCTTGTATGCTGTGCTTGTGGAACCCGGTGGCTGTGGAAGCCCGGGACTGGAAATGTTAGCCTGTGTGGCTAAGCCTATATGGCCGTGGATATGTTAGCCTGTGTGGCTAAGCCTGTATGGCTGTGGATAGATGTGTGCCTTGTGAATGTGGAATACTACTTGTTTACATTTAATTGTCACTACACTGCACCTGTACACGCTAGGAGCATGGGATGGGTTGGGGAGACATGATCCCTACTGAGCTGTGGTTGCTCACCCCTCCCTCTATGTTGTGTTTTCCTTCAGGAACATACATGCGTTAGGTGGGACCCCAAGGTGGAAGACCATATTTACTTTATTGTCTACCATTTATGTTGTTTTTATGGGAACTGATGTAACCCCAGTGGGGATGGATTGAAAAGAGGACTTTGTTGTAATAAAGACTGGTTTGGTTTGTGGATTGTTTTGATGAACTTTATTTTCTTGAATGTGTTGTGGATGCTTAAAATGTAATATTCTTGGTTTGTATCCTAACCCCTTTGCCCTCCGTGTGGGTAAAAGGGGAGTCACGTGCCGGTTTCCTCGGGTTGGAAATCCGGAGCGTGACACTGACGATCGATGCAAAACATAAACTCCAAATGGGATTTAGGGACTGAGTCTACGCCACTAGTTTGTAACAGTATGCACCTCCCTACCAAATTGGCAAGGCAACGGTATTTCCCGTGAAATCCGTTTTTCGTAAATTGCCGACGTTTCCCAAATTCCTTATTATACTGTAAAGCTCTACCATATTCTCCTAAGGTCAATGCAGGCTTTGCGTGCATGGGATTTGGCAGATCAAAGCAATCTCTCAACATAGCAGGGGAAATAGAAATTAAGACACCTTGAACCTCCCCAATTATCTCATCATCTTCCTCATTGACATAGACTGAATAATAAAAGTCTAACATGGCAGGGTAATACAAATCACTGCGAGCGCATACTAACCTTCTCAGTCCTAACGCCTGCAGCTTGGTCATAACTTCTTCAATCTAGTCAAGGGTGGAGGACTCCAGGATCTCCCAATCAAGCACATTCCCCACGAAGATGGTGTCGGCGTCTCTCAATGCCGAAGGCATAGAGGTGGCAGAGGCTTCAGGACTGCCTTCTCCTTGGTGGGCTCTCCTTGTGTGCACCATGACTAACCAGAGAAGGGATTTGCTCTCAGCAAGAAGGAAGAGGAAAGTATGAGATGTGAGTTGTAAGCTTGGAACCCATCCCTATTTATAGTGATTCGCCACAAGGGGAAAAGACAAAAAGGACCCTCTTAAAGTGCTCCATCATTTTCACGTGCAGACCAAAGAAGATTCTAGAAGATGCCAGCTAGCGCCCACCGAAATTTCAGACTGATTGGCCAAAGGTAGGTGTGCACGTGAAAAGCGTGTTTTCACGGGCAGAGCTTGGATGACTCTAGACACTGCCAGCTGTCGTCCACCAAAATTTTAGATCGAAAAGACGCGTCTATCCTTGTGCACGCGAAAAGTGTTTTCACGGGCACGTCTCAGAAGGGTCTAGAAGATGCCAGTTGCCTCTGTGCAAAATTTCAGATCGAGTGGACCATTCTACCCTTGTGCACGCGAAAAGCCTTTTCACGGGCAGGGCCTTTTTTGTCCAAATTTCACCTGTAGGTCATGGATGAACTGTAGATTCATTATAGATGTGAACGTGACATACTGCTTCTCACGGGCAAGCTGGTTGACACCCTAAATGAAGCCCAACATTGTTGAAATTGGACAGACTAGTAGCCCATCTCCCAAGGACAAAAACGTGTCAGTTAGTGGGCCCAAAATACCATCCCATAATCCATAACTTCATCTCCTTGGTTTGGCAATAGATTGGAGTGGGCCCCTCTAATTTAATTCCACTGAGCTTGGCTGTGGGCCTGAGAAAATTTAGTTGAAGTTCTGATACACATGCCCAAGTAAGCCCAAGCATAAAGAAGCTCCATCAAGGAATTTGGGCCTAGGCCCTGGTTCAAATACTGCAAATAAAAGTTAAAACAAAACAGATATGCACTCCCTACAGACTATGGGTTAAAGCACACAATAACAATATCCCAATAAAATAAAATAAAATAAACGGGAAGAGAAATCACCATGGGTTGCCTCCCATGAAGCGCTGAGTTTAGGTCTTTAGCTTGACCGTCCCATTGTCAAGTTGTGCTCGAGTGAAATGATCAACCTCCTTAACATGGTCCTGCATGTAGTATGGCTTCACACCCTGACCATTTACTTTGAATATTTGTCCAGAGGTTGATTGGAGTTCAACACTGCCATATGGAAAAACCTTTGTAACAGTGAAAGGCCCCATCCATTTAGATCGCAGCTTCCCAGGGAAGAGTTTAAGTCTGGAATTAAAGAGAAGCACCTTCTGCCCTGGTTCAACAGTAGAGGGGCTGATCTTCTGATCATGTCAGAGCTTAGACCTCTCCTTGTACAGCTTTGCACTCTCATAGGCATTGAAGCGAAATTCCTCCAACTCATTTAGTTGGTGCAATCGTAGGTCAGCAGCAACATTGGGATCCATATTAAGCTTTTTAACTGCCCAAAATGCCTTTTGTTCCAATTCAACAGGCAAGTGGTAGGCCTTTCCGTACAGTAGACGATAAGGAGACATTCCAATGGGCATTTTGAATGCTGTGCGATAAGCCCACAACGCCTCATCGAGTTTTAGAGCCCAATCTTTTCGGTTGCCTCCCACTGTCTTTTCCAAAATGTGCTTGATCTCACGGCTGGAAACTTCAGCTTGACCGTTTGCTTGTGGATGATAGGCTAAGGTGCGCCTATGTCGAACTCCATATTTGTTTAAGAGCTTGTCGAAAAGTTTATTGCAGAAGTGACTCCCTTCATCACTGATAATTGCTCTAGGTGTTCCAAATCGGCTGAATATGTTGCGGCGAAGGAACTTGGTAACCACTTGAGCATCATTCTTCCTAGTGGGTATAGCTTCAACCCACTTTGAGAGGTAGTCAACAGCCAGAAGGATGTAAGAAAATCCATCCGATGGTGGGAAAGGTCCCATGAAATCGATTCCCCATATGTCAAAAAGTTCGATTGGCATAATGCCAGTTTGGGGCATCTCTTGCTTCCTTGTAATCCCTCCTGTTCGTTGACACTGATCACATGACTAAACAAAGGTGTATGTATCTGTGAACATGGTTGGCCAGTAAAACCCACTTTGTAGGATCTTTGCCACCATTCTTTGCACTCCTAAATGGCCAGCATAGTCAGATGAATGACAATGCGTCAGTATGCTGTCCACTTCCTCTTCTAGCACACATTTTCTGATGATCTGATCAGCACATTGCCTGTATAGAACAGGCTCATCCCAAATGTATCTTCTTGCATTAAAGAGGAACCTCTTCTTTTCCTGATAAGTAAACTCGGTAGGTACATAGTCACATGCATGGTAGTTTACTATATCAGCAAACCATGGCGTCTTTGCTTCAGCTACAAAGAGCTGCTCATCAGGGAAGGTATCAGAAATAGTAGCACCTTGTGTACTACCTTCCCCTAGCTCCAGCCTTGACAAATGGTCTGCCACAGTGTTGGAAGTCCCCTTCAAGTCTTTAATCTCCAGATCAAACTCTTGGAGTAACAAAACCCATCCGATCAACCTGGGTTTCGCATCCTTCTTGCGGAACAATTATCTCAGGGCAACGTGGTCGGTGTAAACAATGACCTTAGTGCCCAAAAGATATGACCGAAACTTATCACAAGCAAACACCACAGCAAGTAACTCCTTCTCTATAGTGGTGTAATTGAGCTGGGCCTCATTGAGTGTGCAACTAGCATAATATATTGCCCTGAAAACTTTGTCCCGTTTCTGCCCAAGCACCGCTCCGACTGCAAAGTCACTCGCATCACACATCAGCTCAAAGGGTTGCGACCAGTCTTGAGCTACTATCACTGGTGCTGAACTGAGCTTCTCTTTCAACACTGTAAAGGCCTGAAGTGTCACGCCCTGGATTTCCAACCCGAGGAAACCGGTACGTGACTTCCCTTTTACCCACACGGAGGGCAAAGGGGGTAAGGATACAAATCAAGGATTTAACATTTTAAAACTTTCACAACACATTCAAGAAAAATAAAGTCCATCAAAGCTGTCCACAAACCAATAACAAAGTCAGTCTATTACAAAGTTCTCTTTTTAATCCATCCCCATTGGGGTTACATCAGTTCCCATAAAAAATAACATAAACAGTAAAGTAAAAAAAAGGTCTTCCACCTTGGTGTATCCACCTAACGCCTGTAAGTCCCTGGGAAAAAAGCAAACACAGTAGGAGGGGTGAGCAACCACAGCTCAGTAGGGATCATGTCTCCCCAACCCATCCCATGTTCCTAGCATCTACATGCCATGTGTACAAGTGCAGTGTTGTGTTACAATAATCTCAACAAACATAATAACAACCACATCAACAATTTACAATCCTCCACTGCCACACAGGCTAACACTTTAACCACAAGTGATTTAACCGCCTCTTCAGGCCAAGTGATTTAACCGCCTCTTCAGGCCAAGTGATTTAACCGCCTCTTCAGGCCAAGTACCACAGTCAAGCACACAACACACATGGTCACTCAAGCATACAACCAAACACTTGGTGAGCACCCGTTCACAAGCGCACAAACCCATTCAGGCCATAGAGCAAACATCCAAGATACATACATACACTAAACCACAAGTCCAGTCACACGGACATATTACCAAACACTTAATGGGCATATACACACAGCTAAGTTCACACAGGCATTTCATCAAACATGTAGCAGGCATGTCGTACAGGCATTTTATCAAACACGTTTCATGCATCACACAAACACCAGAAACACCAAAATCGCCATTGAAGGCCAACATTCATATAGGAGGTCACACCTATATGAATCTACATATAAATAATATAATATTCTGCCCTAGGACCCTAGAACCTCAAGTAAAACGCAACAACACAGCAAAGTCCCGATCCCACGTCGAACGCCGTCCACCCACGAGTCACCGACCACCCACGCAAGACGCCCGGCAGCAACCAGGAGCTCTCCTTCCCTCTCTCTCTCTCTCACTGCGACGGCTGGTGGAGCAACAAACCCTAACCCTAAAACAGAGGGCTTCTCCTCCTTATATAGACAACACAACATCAAAACGACATAGTTTTGATTAAGTGAATCCCAGCATCAAAACGACGTAGTTTTGATTACACAAGTTAGCACCTTTCCGCACCCATATAGGCCAAAATACTCGAATTTCAACATGGTCCTTTGGAGAAAGTTCCTTAGAATGTCAAAACCAAGGGAACCATGCAAAAATAAGCCGCACGCCAATTTGCACGTGAATTCCCAATTCACGTGCACCTCCATATGGACTCCAAATGCTCTCAAACTTCACCCCTAACCTCCTTGCATCATTTAGAAGACAATTACACTTGCACGTGAATTGGACCCATATCACGTGCACCTCACATACATGTCCATTTGGCCTGAAACTTCGTGGTAGATAGAGGACACCATTCTAAGCATCTTTCCTTTTGCACGTGAATTCATTGGAGTCCATTTACTAGGTCAAAATCTAGAAAAACTCTACTCAGGAGGCAAACCGACTAACTCAAGGTACGGGTCCTTACATCCTCTCCCCCTTAAGACTTTTCGTCCTCGAAAAGAAATGACATAAGAGGAAAAACGAACACAAGCTACCCATTTGCCACACGGCGAGCCACAACACCCTAATGGGTCATACACCACACACAAGACAACAAAGACATAACAAGTACCACCATAATCCATAACCACAATAATGCACACAACACTTCCGCATGGCACGAATACACATCTCAAAGCACATCACATTTAAGCACATGTCTTTAAAAGACAATACAAATACATCAACTACTACAAGAAAACACATCACAAGAAAACACAACACTATCACAAGAAAACACAACACTATCCCTTGGCCAACGACCACCTCCCACGCTTAAGATTGTTCGTCCTCGAACAAATCGGGTCTTTGCTCACGCATCACGGACTCACGTTCCCATGTCTCCTCCTCAATACCACGGTGTTGCCACAGCACGCGAACCAAAGGAATAGCACGACCACGCAATAGCTTCTCTCGCCGATCCAGGATACGGATAGGGGCCTCAATGACGGACATGTCATCCTCAATGTCCAATTTCCCCCAATCAATCACATGAGTGGGGTCGGGGTGATACTTCCGCAATCGGGACACGTGAAACACGTTGTGCACTCGACTCGGCCCGCGGTGGTAACGCTAACCGGTAGGCCACAGGCCCTACACGATCCGAATCTCAAAAGGACCAATAAACCGCGGAGATAGCTTGGAACCTCGCCCAAACCGTCGATGTCCACGACGTGGAGAGACACGAAGGAACACATGATCACCAAAGAAAACTCCAAAGGTCGCCGTCGCTGATCCGCATAAGATTGCTGCCGACTCGAGCGGACAACAAACGCCGACGAATCAACTTGACCTTCTCGGTAGCCTCTTGAACCAACTGCGGTCCCAAGAGAGCCGTCTCCCCCACCTCGGTCCAACACAAAGGGGATCGACACGGCCGCCCATACAACGCCTCAAAAGGAGCCATCCCAATGGATGCCTGATAACTGTTGTTGTAGGCAAACTCCACCAAAGGAAGGTGAGTTGCCCACGAACCCCCAAAATCTAGCACACAAGCCCTCAACATGTCCTCCATGGTCTGATTCGTCCGCTCAGTCTGACCGTCAGTCTCAGGGTGAAAGGCTGTACTCAGGTGAAGCTTGGTCCCCATAGCCTCCTGCAAACCTGCCCAGAAACGGGAAGTGAACCTCGAATCCCGGTCTGAGACAACCGATGAGGGTACGCCATGCAGTCTCACAATCTCGTTCATGTACAGCTGACTCAAGGTCCCAATAGAGTCCTGCTCGCGAACAGCCAGGAAATGGGCCGACTTTGTGAGTCGATCCACAATTACCCAAATCATATCCTTCCTCCCAGTGGTGGGTGGAAGACCAGTCACAAAATCCATCGCTATATGGTCCCACTTCCACTCCGCGATGGGCAAGGGCTGTAACATGCCCGCCGGCCGCTGATGCTCAGCCTTCACCTGCTGACACGTGAGGCACCGCGAAACAAAGGCAGCCACATCGCGTTTCATCCCAGGCCACCAAAAGTGTGCCCGAAGCGCATGATACATCTTCGTACCCCCTGGATGCACAGCAACTCTAGATTGGTGAAACGCCCTCATCACCTCATCCCGGAGGGAAGAAGCCACTACCAACCGCCCCTGAAATGACAACTCATGCTCGGGACCCTCTCGTCCGATCCCCGAGATAGCTCCCCGGCCTCAATACGGGCACGGAGAACCTCACACTCAATGTCACCCAAGCTGCCCCTCCCGGACGCGCTGGTACAACTCAGGCACAACCACCAAAGGACTCGGGGCCGTCCCACCATCATGAGCAATAGGCTGCAGCTGTAACGTCGCCAACTGCTCCATCAGCTTCCACTCTCTCACGGCCACCTCAGCTTTCCCTTTTCTGCTCAATGCATCAGCCACAACATTACCCTTGCCCGGGGTATAGGCAAGAGTAAAGTCAAAGGTCTGCAAATACTCCACCCATCTCCTTTGCCTCAAATTCAAGTCCTTCTGAGTAAAGATGTATCGAAGGCTCTTGTGATCTGAGAACACCACAAACTTTTCCCCCCAAGAGGTAGTGCCGCCAACTCTTCAGGGCAAAGATAACGCCGCTAACTCAAGGTCATGAGTAGGATAATTCTGCTCATGAGGCTTCATTGCCTTGACCCATAAGCTACCACACTGTGCTCCTGCATAAGCACACACCCCAAACCAACCCTGGACGCATCACAGTATACCTCATATGGAATATTCTCCCGAGGTAACCTCAACACCGGTGCAGTGGTCAAACGGGTTTTGAGAGTCTCGAACGCCTGCTGGCACTTGTCCATCCACTCAAATTTCACTCCTTTCCTAGTCAACGCCGTCATAGGAGCCGCCAAACGGGAGAACGCCTCGACAAAACGACGATAGTACCCCGCCAAGCCAAGAAAACTACGGATCTCAAAAATGTTGGTTGGCCTCCCCCACGATGCCACGGCCTCAATCTTGGCTGGGTCCACCCTGACTCCCTCAGCTGACACCACATGGCCAAGAAAGTGAACCTCCTGCAGCCAAAACTCACACTTGCTAAACTTAGCAAACAGCTGCTGGTCCCTCAAGGTTTGCAACACTGTTGCCAAGTGCTCCACATGCTCCTTCTCGGTCTTGGAATACACCAAGATATCATCGATAAACACCACCACGAACGAGTCTAAGTATGGGGCAAAGACTTGGTTCATCAAATGCATGAACACCGCTGGCGCATTAATGAGCCCGAAAGGCATCACTACCCACTCATAATGCCCATACCTGCACCGAAAAGCCGTCTTAGGGATGTCCTCCGCCCTAACCCCGAGCTGGTGATACCCCGACCGTAAATCTATCTTGGAAAACCACCTGGGCCCCACTCAATTGGTCAAACAGGTCATCTATCCGAGGCAACGGGTACTTGTTCTTCACGATCACCGAATTCGGCTTCCTGTAGTCGATGCGAGAGACGAAGCGTGCCATCGGCCTTCTTAGCAAAGAGCACCGGAGCACCCCAAGGTGAGGTACTTGGTCTGATATACCCTTGGTCCCCCAACTCCTCGATTTGCCTCTGCAGCTCCCTCAGCTCGGCTGGTCCCATACGATACGCTACTTGGGAAATCGGACCCGTCCCCGGCACCAACTCAATGGTGAACTCCACACTCCTCTTAGGTGGCAAACTCCTCAACTGCTCAGGAAAAACATCCTGAAATTGGTCCACAACAGCGGGCCACACCCTCTTTTCCACCTTACCCTCCTCGGCAAAGGTCGTGGCCGCTAACCTGTGGGTAATGGCACCCCACCTGGTCCAACACGGCCCGGCCCGACTCGCCTCACAATCCCACTCCCCCCTGCAGGGTGCAAGAGGTCCCTGCAGGTGTCACGAAGGTCACACGCCGCCGATAACAATCTATCTTGGCTTGGAAAGCCATAAGCCAATCCATACCCAAGATCAGGTCGAACGTCCTCAAAGGCATTACATGCAAGTCAAAACTCAGCTCCACCTCGCCTATGGTTAACACACAGCCCACGACACACTCGCCGTACCTCAATCATGCCTCCCACCAGGAGACTCCACAACTAGGGGCCTCGCGGCCTCCACACAAGCTAACCCCAAACCGTCTATTACAAGCTCAACAACAAACGAACATGATGCACCTGTATCGAAAAGAACAGAGCTAATGTACGGGAGATCAAGAGGGTACCTCTAACCACCGATGGTCCTGCTCCACCCTCACTGGTGGGGGTGGTAGCTCGGCCTCCTCCTGGTATGTCGCCTCCAGCGCAAACACCCTCCCCTTGGCCCGTGCCACCTGGTCGGCTCACTCACCTGGACGCTTCCCGCTAAGGTTGCCTCCGGCCTCGGTCGCTGCCGCTCCGGCCTCCCCTTGGGGTCGGGTCCGACTAGATCCTGCCTGGCTGGCTTGCCACCGACGAGCCGGTCTCTCACTGGTGCACGGAAGCTAGCATCACTCCTCACGCCGGACGCCGCGCCCCCTGTTCCCCTGTTGCCACTCCCTGCAAACCCGGCGCAAATGACCCTCTCGTCCACGGTTGTTGCATCGCCAATCCTTCTTGGGGCACTCCCCTTTGAAGTGACCCTGCTCTCCACAAGAAGTGGCATCCGCTCGGTAGACTCCCCGGATGGACCACCCGGTCTTCCGCCGCCAAAAGTGAACCTCCCAGGGTTCGCAGATGTCTGCCCCCGACCGTGAAAAGAAGCTGCTATCCCTCTCCTCCGTCTTGAGCCTCTTGGACCCTACATCTCGATCAGGCCCACTCGCAACCGGCGACCCTGATGGGCCCGCCTCCCACCATCCGGCTCTCTCTCGGCTATACGGGCCGTCTCCACGGCCTCAGGATAGGTCCTCAAGCGTAGAATCGCCACCCTCTCCCTAAGGGCTGGCCTGAGACCCAAGGTGAACTTGTGGGCCTTCAGGTCCTCCCTTACCACGGTCTCAGGAGCAAACCTACTCAATCTCCGGAACTCCCGCTCATACTCGGTCTTGTCTTTGATCCTTGCTTCAGGCTGCCAAATTCTTCCCTCTTCTGCCATCTCACCGATTCCAGGGAAGAACTCATCTTGGAAGAGTTGCAAGAACTCCTCCCAAAACATGAGTTGCACCGCACGGCTCCCCGCAACACTCGTCCACCACTCCAAAGCGTCCCCCCTCCAGTGCCGAATTGCCGGTCGCACCTTATCCTCCTCCCGGGGCAGGAGAAAGGAGAACACATGCTCAATCCGCCTCAACCACCGCTCGCCTACCACAGGATCTTCCCCCCCCTTAAATCGCGGAGGTTGTTCCTTTCGGAACCGTGTCACCACATCATCCTCTCGCACGGGTCGGTACACCACCCGGCGAACTCTCACGCTCACGAGGCAGCTCTCCCCCTGGTGGTGGTGGTGGTGGCACCACCCGCCGTGCCGCCATCTCACGGCGCACCTCCTCCCGAACGTCCCGCCGGAGTCCCTCCCGTAGCTCTCGTACCTCCGGCCGGATGCCTTCTTGTAGCCGTGCCGGTAACAACGCATGCCCTCCAACGGATGGTCCCGCTCCCGGACCCTCATGGGCAGATGACTCATCGGCCATCGCCCGGACGCACGTGTCACTCTCCTCGGTGGCATTCTTACTACATGAAGTAAGATGCACAAACGTCAGAACGCGTTTGACTACTAACAAGTTGACTACCTCTACCCCATTATCAAGTCAAGCCGTACATGGCATTACACACATTGTAACCATTGCATCAATCAATATTGCACACAGCACAGTCCACATTGTCCAAGAATATTCAGAGTTGCACAGTTCACACATAATCATGTTATGCACATCCTTCACACATGACAACATATGTAACTAGTGCCCTAATGCCAATGCATGCAAATCCTACCACAAGACTGGACTACCCTGAGTACACCTTGGAAGCTCAAAGAGGACCATGTTGATCAGGCATGTCCCTCCAGGCTCCTCCAAAGGACTCAAGATAACCAAGTCCGCCCACTACCCTAGGCCAACTAGACCATGCTCTGATACCATATTGTCACGCCCCGGATTTCAAACCCGAGGAAACCGGTACGTGACTTCCCTTTTACCCACACGGAGGGCAAAGGGGGTAAGGATACAAATCAAGGATTTAACATTTTAAAACTTTCACAACACATTCAAGAAAAATAAAGTCCATCAAAGCTGTCCACAAACCAATAACAAAGTCAGTCTATTACAAAGTTCTCTTTTTAATCCATCCCCATTGGGGTTACATCAGTTCCCATAAAAAATAACATAAACAGTAAAGTAAAAAAAAGGTCTTCCACCTTGGTGTATCCACCTAACGCCTGTAAGTCCCTGGGAAAAAAGCAAACACAGTAGGAGGGGTGAGCAACCACAACTCAGTAGGGATCATGTCTCCCCAACCCATCCCATGTTCCTAGCATCTACATGCCATGTGTACAAGTGCAGTGTTGTGTTACAATAATCTCAACAAACATAATAACAACCACATCAACAATTTACAATCCTCCACCGCCACACAGGCTAACACTTTAACCACAAGTGATTTAACCGCCTCTTCAGGCCAAGTGATTTAACCGCCTCTTCAGGCCAAGTGATTTAACCGCCTCTTCAGGCCAAGTGATTTAACCGCCTCTTCAGGCCAAGTACCACAGTCAAGCACACAACACACATGGTCACTCAAGCATACAACCAAACACTTGGTGAGCACCCGTTCACAAGCGCACAAACCCATTCAGGCCATAGAGCAAACATCCAACATACATACATACACTAAACCACAAGTCCAGTCACACGGACATATTACCAAACACTTAATGGGCATATACACACAGCTAAGTTCACACAGGCATTTCATCAAACATGTAGCAGGCATGTCGTACAGGCATTTTATCAAACACGTTTCATGCATCACACAAACACCAGAAACACCAAAATCGCCATTGAAGGCCAACATTCATATAGGAGGTCACACCTATGTGAATCTACATATAAATAATATAATATTCTGCCCTAGGACCCTAGAACCTCAAGTAAAACGCAACAACACAGCAAAGTCCCGATCCCACGTCGAACGCCGTCCACCCACGAGTCACCGACCACCCACGCAAGACGCCCGGCAGCAACCAGGAGCTCTCCTTCCCTCTCTCTCTCTCTCTGCGACGGCTGGTGGAGCAACAAACCCTAACCCTAAAACAGAGGGCTTCTCCTCCTTATATAGACAACACAACATCAAAACGACGTAGTTTTGATTAAGTGAATCCCAGCATCAAAACGACGTAGTTTTGATTACACAAGTTAGCACCTTTCCGCACCCATATAGGCCAAAATACTCAGAATTTCAACATGGTCCTTTGGAGAAAGTTCCTTAGAATGTCAAAACCAAGGGAACCATGCAAAAATAAGCCTGCACGCCAATTTGCACGTGAATTCCCAATTCACGTGCACCTCCATATGGACTCCAAATGCTCTCAAACTTCACCCCTAGCCTCCTTGCATCATTTAGAAGACAATTACACTTGCACGTGAATTGGACCCATATCACGTGCACCTCACATACATGTCCATTTGGCCTGAAACTTCTGTGGTAGATAGAGGACACCATTCTAAGCATCTTTCCTTTTGCACGTGAATTCATTGGAGTCCATTTACTAGGTCAAAATCTAGAAAAACTCTACTCAGGAGGCAAAACTGACTAACTCAAGGTACGGGTCCTTACATGAAGGCAGTCTTCCGAAAATATGAAAGGAACATCCTTCTCTAAAAGCATGCTTAGGGGCTTGGCAATTTTTGAGAAATCTTTGATGAACTGCCAATAAAACCCTGCATGACCCAGGAAGCTCCGGATGCCCTTCACATTGGTAGGAGGAGGTAGACTCTCAATGGTGGAGATCTTTGCTCTATCTAATTCCAACCCAGCTGTGGACACTCTATGCCCAAGGACGACTCCTTCCTTGACCATGAAGTGACACTTCTCCCAGTTCAAGACCAAGTCCTTTTCCTTGCATCGGACTAACACGGTTTCCAGATTTCTGAGGCAGATGGAAAAAGTTGAACCAAATACCGAGAAGTCATCCATAAAGAATTCCATAATGTCCTCCACCAACCCTTGAAAAATGGCCATCATACACCTCTGGAAGGTAGCAGGTGCGTTGCAGAGACCAAATGGCATACGCCTGAAAGCATACGTGCCAAAAGGGCACGTGAATGTAGTCTTCTCTTGATTCTCCGGGGCAACTGCTATCTGGTTGTATCCAGAATAACCATCCAGAAAACAATAATACGGGTAGCCAGCTAACCGATCTAGCATTTGATCAATGAAAGGTAACGGAAAGTGGTCCTTACGCGTGGCTTTATTCAGCTTGCGGTAATCAATGCACACGCGCCACCCGGTCACTGTGCGGGATGGAATGAGCTCGTTCTTCTCATTGCGTATCACTGTCATGCCGCCCTTCTTGGGAACCACTTGTACTGGACTAACCCAGGAGCTATCTGAAATGGCATATATGATGCCCGCTTTCCTCCACTTCAGAATCTCCTTGCCAACGACTTCCTTCATTACAGGATTGAGCCTGCATTGGCACTCTACAGTAGGAGTATAAGACTCCTCCATCAGTATCTTGTGCATGCAGACCGCTGGACTTATACCTTTTATATCATCCAGAGACCACCCCAGGGCCTGCTTATGCTCCCGTAAGACTTCTAGTAGCTGTCTGGTTTCTTCTACTGTTAAGGACGCAGCTACTATCACAGGGTAACGCCCTTGTGTATCCAAAAACTCGTACCTCAGATGTTCTGGGAGTTGCTTTGAACCGGCAAGGGTTCCGTGATTGCCGAGGATTCGGTTGAGGAAGGTCTGCCGCTCGTTTGTTCTTTCAAAGACTTCATAAGTCTCTTCTGGTTCCACCTCCGCAAAATCCACCTGCTGCAATTCGTGATCCAAGCTTTCAGTGATCAAGCTCTCTTTGAAGTAGCTGTCCACGAATTCAGCAATCTGATCAATCCAAAAACAGCTGGAATGATCATTTGCCTTGCGCATCGAACGCTCCATGTTGAACACCACTGCTTCTTCATCCACACGCAGCGTCAACTCCCCTGAGTTTACATCGATCAAGGCCCATCCAGTACTCAGGAATGGCCTTCCAAGAATCAATTGGACTCCTTTATCTTCTTCCATTTCCAATACAACAAAATCCACTGGGAAGATAAAGCGATCCACCTTGATTAAAACATCTTCAATAATGCCCGCCGGCTTTCCTATCGATCGATCAGCAAATTGTAAAGATATGGAAGTGGGCTTTATTCCAGTCAAGCCCAGTCGCCGATAGATGGACATTGGCATCAGATTTATACTCGCCCCTAAGTCACATAGGGCTTGCTCCAATTGCGAGGTGCCAATGGTACAGGTTAGCGTGAAACTACCCGGATCTTTAAGCTTGGGCGGTAGCTTGCGCTGCACCACTACACTGATGTCATTTGTGAGAGCCACTATCTCGCAATCAGTGTAACTTCGCCTCTTGGACAGTAGATCCTTTAAAAATTTGACATATCCAGGCATCTGTTCCAAGGCTTCTATGAATGGGATGTTCACCTCCAGCTTTTTGAATACATCTAAGAATTTCTGGAACTGAGCATCTAATTTCTGTTTCCTCAGCCTTTGAGGATACGGCATAGGAGGTTTATACGGAACGGGAGAGCTAACTTCAGGCTGACGGATTGTCGGTTGACTACTCCCAACCTTTTCTGTCTGGTCCTTACGCTGCTCAGCATCTCCTTCTTTAGCTTCCTCCTGGGCATGCTGTGCCAACTCCTCCTTGTTTGGCTCGATTTTCTTCTCTCCAGCTGGTAGTTCTTTCCCACTTCTAAGCATTATAGCTTTGCATTGCTCCCTTGGGTTGACCTCTGTATTGCTGGGAAAAGTATTTGATGAAGATGGCCTAACTGCATTTGCTAGCTGGCCAATCTGCTGCTCTATATTCTTCATGGCAGCCCCAAGATCCTGGACAGACGTGGTAAGGGACTCAATCCTCGTCTCCCCCTTACTCATTCTATCCGTTGCTTGCTTAGCAAATTGATAAAAGAAGTTCCGCATCTCTTCATCCTTTGCCTTCTCTTTGTCTTCCTCCTTCTGTTGAGGCATCTTCTGGAACCCAGGAGGAAGTTGTGGCTGAGAATGTTCTCCATACTGTGTTGCTCCAGTAGTAGAGACTTTATTCTGCCTTGGCCATAAGTAAGGGTGTTGTTGAAATTGGTGAGGTCCTCCTTGATTCCTGGAAGTTGTTGGGGCGAGGAGGATTCAGTGCTGGTTTGGATTCTGAAATTGTCGCTGAAATCCTCCACCTCGATTCCCAACATATTGGGCTTATTCGTATAGGTGGGCTGCAGTAGCGTCTTAAGTAACTGCCTTTGGTTGTTCAGTTCTGCCCTCCATGCGAACAGCCATCACTGACATTTGCTTTGTCAGTAACTCCATCTTCCTTGTCAACTCATCGAACTGAGTTGAATTTGATACCGCAGCCACCGGCTCAGCTCTAGGGCGTCTGTCATTAGACCATTGGCAGTTGGACAACGCCATTCTCTCTATAAGCTCTACTGCTGCAGAAGGCTCCATCATCATGAACGCTCCTCCTGCGGCTGCATCTATCATGCTCCTTGTATTTGCGTGCAGACCTGCATAAAAAGATTCGACTTGTAACCATTCTGGCCTGCCATGATTAGGACACCTCCTAACCAAGTCTTTGAATCGCTCCCAGGCCTCATATAGCGACTCATCACCATGCTGGGTGAATTGATTTATTTGGCTCCTTAAATGAATAACTCTTGTTGGTGGAAAGTACTTGGAGAGAAACTTCTCCACCATTTGGTCCCAGTGTGTATCTTTGCCCAGCAGGTAGGGACTGGAACCAACCAAGAGCTCGGTCCTTCAGGGAAAATGGGAAGAGTCGCAGCTTAATGGCGTCATCCGAGACTCCATTAATTTTGATGGTGTCACAAATTTGCAAGAATCGCGCTAGATGGTTGTGTAGATCATCTAGTGCCGAGCCTCGGAATGCATCTTGCCCAACCATTTGCAGTAACGCAGGCTTCAGCTCGAAGTTGTTTGCTTGGACCGGCACCCTTCTAATGCCTGAATACTCATCCGATAGTACAGGTCTAGCATAATCCATGAAAGTCCTTGGCTGATACCTCCTTGGCCGTTGTGTCCCTAATCTTCCCTTGCTCTGTTTTCAGCCATGATTTCTTCACACAAGGTATGTAAGCCTTCCAATTGCTGTTCAGCTGCAGCTAATACCCTTTGAGCTCTTCGCTGCTCTCGCAATGTCCGTTCGATTTCGGGATCGTATGGTAATAACTCAACCCTGGTGTGACGCATACACAGAGGAATTTTCTCAAACACTTATGGTGCACCCCTGCAACGTAGCAAAAACAAAAAGATACCAGGTAACACCGTACTAGCAAAATTACAAGAAAATAAAATTCCAGATCACAAATAAACTTAAGCACCTAATGTCACTTAGTCCTAACAACGTTTGGCTTGCCTCCCCGGCAACGGCGCCAAAAACTTGACCCGTATAAATTGTGTCTATAGGTTTTGCAGCAAGTGCACTGGTCAAGTAATAAAATGGAGTATTAAGACTCCGCTTGTCGAACCCACAGGGAGGTAGCTAATGCTGTTAAGTAGCAAGCACTAAGCTAACAAGTTATTTTTATGTCTGGACAATTGATTTTTTGTTGGACAAATAATGTGAACGAAAGGTGATTAAATCAGAAAGTTGGCAAGCTATTGGTATAGAAATTTCAGTGATTAAGGATCTAGGGTCACAATGTTTACCGCCCAATCGATTGTAATAGTCTGGTTATGGCTCTTGTTCTTGATTTATGTTCTAGTTCATGTTCATGTTGATTATCTCCTACGTATTTTACATTTGGTCCATGCTAAGATAGATTTAAGGCTTTTATCCCATTTGGTCTATGTGAATAAAAGTGATCAAGGTAGATAAACAATCTAATAGTTGCAGACTTGGTCCATCATGCAATATTAAATCTAAGTCACTAGTGTTCCACCCTAGACAAGGGCTAACATTACCTAATTATGCATAAACTAGGCATTTCCATTCAAGCAAATGAATTAAACAAGAACTGAATTCTATTTTATTGAACAACCATAACCAAACTGACTATAATTTATTGAGGGCTACATTACTCCCATAGACTAACCAGACTACTCCATAATCATGACAAAAACAATAACAATCACAGGAAAGAACATGATTACAGTATCAGGACAATAAAGGAAGACCCCAAGATGAACCAGGACTCCAGCCTCCAAAGACTCCGGCGTCTGCTGCCCAAACTCACTCCTTGCCAAGGACAATCCGATCTTTTAGCAATGGCTATAACTCTTTTCAGAACTCGGATCAGATTCTCCCACTCAAGATGATTTACAATGCCTCCAAAGACGCCTATTTATAGGTTTTAGTGGGCCAAATTAGGGTTACAAAAGGTGTACCCTAATTATAAATGTGGTCGCAGCCAAAACGACGTCATTTTGGTAAGTGACACTATTCGACGCTCTAGGCGCAATAAAACTCAAACTACATCAAATTTGACCCCAGTTCTTTAGAGGAAAATGATTAAAACAACAAAACACAGCATTTGGAGAACAAAAATGCCTGTACGTGAGAATGCACGTGAGAAGACCCTTTTCACGTGCAGCTCCAATTCGACTCAAATTTGCTCCAAAGCTTCCTCTTAAGTTGTAGAAGGCGTCCATGCAATAAAATCCTTGCACGTGAGAATGCACGTGAGAAAGCCTTTTCACGTGCACCTTGATTTTGCCTTGATTTTGCTTCCATCTTCTTCCTATAGCTTCCTCTTGAGTGTATGGAGTGATCTAGCGAAGGTGTGTGGGAAAAGGTTGCTCCAAAATCTGCCAAAAACACTCAAAAAGTACCACTATACACCAAACAGGGTCTTCCTAGGGATTAGAGTAAATATGTGTAAAATAACATGCAAATAGGTACAAAACATACGCTAAAACACCCTATATAAGGCATAGGATAACGGCATAAATGCACGTTATCAGCTTCCATGAGATGTCCTAATAAGGTGAAGGAGTACAAAATGAAGTCTTTCCATGGTCCTCACCGCTATATGGCCACCATACTCAGCCGGTGTCTTCTGGCTCGCTCCACGGCTCTCGACTCGGTTCCGTACGATCTCCTGCTGGCGATGTATGCGATTTTTGAGTCACTACCACTTGACTAGGGCAACTTTCTCTTCCGGGTGTTGTGGAATGGGAAACGGAACTCGTCTTTCGAACGGATTCTTTCCAAAATTTTTCGGCATCTTCACCCCGCGCACTTCCAGGGTGAACTGGTGATTCCGTTCCCGACGTCCTACTACTTCCGCCATCTTACTGCTGACGGGGCCCTCACCGTTCGCCGCCCTCCAGTCTCCCGTGCCCTTGTTGTTGCTTCTGAACAGCAAGCTAGTTCTATTGGTGAACCTGTTGCAAGCTCGGGCCACGAAATTAGTTCTGCTCTGCGGTCCGTTCACTCCCATATCTGGTCTGTTGCTGCTCCGGCATGCTCCTACAGTTCGCTGCACAGCGTTCGGGCTGACCCGTCTCCCCACCGACCTACTGAATGACTGCTGGCTGTGCTTTAGCCTCGCCATTACTGCTGACATCCCAGAACCTACCCTCTGGATGTTTTATACTTAACACACCCAGACCCCGGAGGAAATGCTTACTTGGAACTGCTACCACGGCTTTGTGATGCCGTCGCTCCTTAAGGCCGCACCTCCTGCTGCTGCCTCTTCCGGTCATGCCCACGACGCACGGACACCTGCCCCTACTGAGGCTGGACCCTCTTATCCTGCAGATATCCCTATCATTGACCTCTCCGGTCAAAGTGGATCTGCTCGCACCTCCTACTGCTGCTGCTGTACAACCACCGTCCTCTCCTTCTGCCGCCGACTCTGCCCTGCCCACACCGGCCCCTCTTCATGCAGGTGAGTCTTCGAAAGCTCCCACCTTTGGTCTTGGGCGCGCCTCTTTTGCCACGATTTTATCCGAGGCTGCTTTCTCCACCCAACTTGATCGCCTTGCTGAAGACAGTCGTCTTCAGACCTAGGCCCTTTCCGACCATGTCCGGGCCATGGGTGCCGAGCTTTTTTCTGCCTTCTCCTCTACCTCTCTCTCCATGGATCAGAAGCTTGAGCGGCTTGCCGCGTCTTTCTCTGACTTGTCTACCTCCATTGCGGACTTAACGCAAGTCGTGGCTAGTCCCTCCCGCTCTCGCCGATCTGCCAAACTGGGGGAGAAATCATCTGATCCTTCCCCTCTTTCCACTACTGGCGTTGCCTCTCACAAACGGTCTGCACCTGCTCTTCCTCCGGGCCTGCCAGTGCCTAAACACAGCTGTTTCTCCACTGGTCAGACCAGCTCTCCCACTCCTACTGTTCCATCTGGTGCCATCTCCGTCCTCCCATCATACGCAGAATTGCATCCGGATGATGCTGATGGGAGCATTCTTGCTGCGGCCAAGGCCTATGCCTTCTCCACTGCCGAGCGCCGATGTGTGTTTGCCTCGTCCCCCTTTGAACCTCAAGACATTCGGACCATACTGTCTGAGGAGGGACAATTTTCCACTGGCGACATCGACAACTATGCTTTGGCGGTAAAGATGGAGTTAAGGCTATTCCCTTCTTTACTTGAGGAAGGCCTTGATTTCGATGTTCTTCCTTGCTGGGTTGAAAACCAGTTTCCTGCTGTGGATGTTATTCTATCCTACATCTATGGTACAGCAGAGAACGGCCGACCATGGACCTCTCTGTCCATCGTTTTCATCCCCTTCCGGGTCGACTCCCCACATTTCATGCTGACTATTTTCCTGATCAAAGAGAAGAAAATCTTGCTTCTAGATTCTCATCAGGTTGTTGACCGCCCAATTAGAAAGAATCAGATGAGGAGTCTCGTTCGAACCTTGTCGGATGCAATCAGACAGAGTTCTCTCTACAAAGACTTGGATCTACCGCCTCTTGGTCAGGATGAAGTACTTATGGGGACAATCCGAAACAAGAAGAATGTGCCCCAGCAACCCGATGGAAACAGTTGTGGAGCCTTTGTCTGCTACTTCTTGAAATCTGTTATCTCCTTCGATGATGACTGGAAAAATATCATCGAGTTCTCCAAGAAGCAGACAATGGCACTACGAGAGCATGCAGCAAGGATGATCTTCAAATATAGTAAGTCGTATGTACCATAATTTATATCTGTACTAAGGCTTAATGTATTCCTGCTGTAACTGAGTGGAACTGTTCTCTTTAATCCTTACCTCTATGTTATTTTTTGCTGCCTTACCGGATCAGATTACAAAAGGTTTGGCATATCCATATTGGGGGAGATTGTTGGATCAAACCGAGAATTTGGATAATGGGGAACAAACCCTATGTAATTTGACTCGAGATGTTTCATGTTTACCATTAAGTTTGTGCAGATGAGTTAACTCTAAATCCGGACCAACTCATGTGAAGACAAAGCAAAGGACAGGATACATAATCCTGATCCGGATCATCATGAGTGTGGTCATTCACTTGGTATATAACCAAGTCATCATCCGGAGTAAGGACCCTTCGTGCTGATTAAACACTTGACAAAATGACTAGGAACCCGCGTCTAACACTCAACTAGATTATGTCAATTAATGCGGAGTAAGTTCCTGAGTCTACATCTTGCACGGAGTAGAAGAGACTTGTGAGACAGAAAGAATCGAAGTTGTCACTCCACCAGACTAAGGAAAAGAAAACACGGACGAAGAAATCCGAGTCTATCATTCGAGTGGAGTAAGGACAACTGTTGCGGAGTAAGGACATCAAATGTAGAATAAGGAATCCGAACCATTACTCATGCGGAGTAAGGAAGCGCTGATGCGGTGTAAGCTCTCCAAACCACTACTCATGCGGAGTAAGGAAGAGCTGACACGGAATAAGGATTCCAGGAATTCATTCATACGGAGTAAGCAATCACTGATACGGAGTAAGGATCCGAGCTTCGTTCATGCGGAGTAAGGAACCTTGCAACGGACCAAGAAGACGCTGCTTCATCTCTCCAAGCCGCAATTAATGCTAGCAGCTCGCTAAGTCCCGATGTAAGACAAACTAATTGAATACCTAAATTGTCTGACACGTGGAACACACGGAGATGTGGATGCAATCTCAAATGCAATTGGAATCAAGCAAAGAATTCATTACAACTTATGCTTCCAATATTTCGAGCTCCACATCCGCAACAGTTAAAGCTTCAGCATTTTCCGATGAAGAACTTCAATGCTCCACACGGCTCGGAAAATGCAGTTCCAAGATAGATTCCTAGGATGTCTATATATATGCCTGAAGCAATGTAAATAAAAACGCGCGTGCTTACTTGTACTCATATACTCATAAGCGTATATCTTGTAAAGAGCCAAAAACAGAGATTTACAGCCAAGTTTGTGTAACCATAAACAAAAGTGTTGTGCTATAATCAGCTAAAACGCTGTTTTGCTTTGTTGTAATTATCTTCAGATAATAAAACAACATACTTCCACTACCTGGTTAATCTTCCGCACTGATTTTATCTGTTTAGCCAAAGTGAGTGTCCAGCCATTAAGGGAGAGAGATTTTTCAAAGAGCCTATTCACCCCCCTCTAGGCTCTCCGGGACCAACAGAGGGGTTAGTACAATTGAAGGGAGCAAGTTCTGATGTTTAGACTGAGACTAGCAGACTTTAGTGGATTGGTCAATTAAAATTTGAAATGACCAAATTGACATGACCAAGCAATTTCAATTGACCAAAACTTTCGGAGGGCCCATTCAATTGAAATTTTAAATAGACCAAATCGGTTGACTCAGAATTTCAGTTGACCAACGGCACTTATATATAAAGGGGCTCTGAAATTTCAGTTGTACTTCACTCGCACGTAACCCGTCATCTAAATCCTTAATTTTGTGATCCAAACTTCGTTCTCCCTTGTTCTGAAGCTTATTGGATCAACATCAACTTTAACCATACACTTTAATCGGTTGCCTTTCTCCAAGACTGAAGTTTTTAGCAATGCCGAGTTCAAGTGACCAAACCAATCGATCAAATGTCAAAGCAATGACGTCGGGACTGGTATTTCCCTGGGAGCTTCTGGAAAATCCCAACATCTCATGGGCAGCTAACATGCAGAGAATGCTTGAACAGTAGTATTTACATGAGGTATGTAATGATCCTTGACTCCTTTTGATGGAACTCGCTCAAGAATTTTACAATAATTTAGAAACAGAGGAAACTTGTATGGTTTCTAAAGTAGGGGGAAGAAGAATAGTCGTTTCTATTGCAAATATTCGGAAAACTTTTAACCTGCCTAGTAGTTATTGTGCTCTGCCAACTTTAACCAAGGAAGAGTATAACGAGGAGTTAAATTACTCTAAACCCAAAGGAAACACGAGGAGATATCATAAGAAAACTGGGTTTACAGGGTACCTCAAATTTCTGGCAATTCTCTTTGGTAGATGTATATTTTCTCAAATGATTGGGATTGATGTAGTTCCTACAGCCCATCTATAGATTGGGTAGATATGATTTTCCAGTAGTGGAAGAAATCAATTGACAAGAGGGGTTTGTTAGAATTTTGACTAAGAAAATGCTACCCTAGCATTTATAAAGCTGTTGTTAAAACCCCTTACTCCAAGAACTTGATTATGAAGTGCATTACAGAGGAGGGAACCGTTGCTGTTAAATTAGTAGGACCAGTTTTTCAAAGCGGGAAGCATCAATCCCTTGCAAAGATTGAACTAGCTCCTCCACTTCAAACTTCTTCTTCAGAAGAAAATGAACCTGAAGATGAGCCTGAGCAGCGGGAATCTTCACCAAAAGTTAAGGAAAAGTTAATGGATAGCTTAAGCATAGAAACTACTTTGTTTGCACTTTAAGGAAGTGTAAAAACTTCATATGATAGCCATATACAATAAATTGCAAAGTTGTTAAAAATGGTGCATCGAAGCAAGAAGGAATCAGTTGATATACCTCCATTTACAAAAGGAAAAAAGTTTTCACTACCATAGACCCCAATAGAAGATGAGCAATAACAACCTAAAGAGGAGATTGCTTTTACTCATGAAGCCATGCCTGAACTATCTGTTGAAAAGCAACAATCGAAGAAGAGGTGGAGAGGGATCCTACTCCTTTGGCAATGCAAAATTATGCACCATTTGACATTAGTAGCACTGTGCATCTTGAAAGTGCTATACAGACTCGGCAAAAGAGGACAAGGGGTCCAACAAAGAGATCTCAAACAAAGTTCAGTAAGAAAAAGAAAGTGAAATCTTCCATAGACTAAGAGACAACTTCTATTTGGTCCATGTTGGACATTATTGTCACTCCGGAGCTAGATTCAAAGGAGACAAGAGATAAGTATTCCTAATTCAAGAATTCTAAGAAGGAACTTTGGCGATCAACTAGATATTATGAACATTTTCATCTAGAAGATTTGAGAAGGATAGTCGGTATTCGGAACTGGTTAGAGTCGAGTGATATAGGCAATTTTGTTTTTGCCTTAAGAGCTACTATAAGACAGGAACTTGCTATTTTCAAAGATGGTGAGGATTGTGAGGTACTTCCATTCTTTGCGAATTCTCCTATTCCTACGCCAAAGGGACTTGCAGCATATATAGTAGGAAGTGAAGAAGATTTTCGACCATGGGTTGATTTAAAGGCTATTTTGATCCTCATTCACATTTTAGATCATTTCATATTACTAAAGTATACAGTGGGGAAAAATTCTATCTATGTCTATGATTCATTGGGAACAAATATTGCAGACAGAATGGAAGCTTTATCAGCTGGGATAGGAGGAGTTCTGCATCAGGCTTTGAAAATAGTTGAAATCTATACTCATTTTGGTATGAAGGATCCAAAGAAGCCAATGCCCTTCTCAGTCCAACACCACCTATGGAAATTGACAATGCAAGTTGTGGACCTTTCACTTGTTATTACATGACAGCTTGCATGCAAACACACGGAGGTATTTGGAATGATCCAAACTCAACTCCAATCCCTATGCAAGCCCTTCGAGAATTGATGGCTCGGATGATGTACTTCTATAGTAAACCAGCTCCTCCTCAAAAAAAGAAAAAGGTTTGAACATTTTTTTTTCCTTTTTGCAATTGCTTGAAGGACATGCAAAACTTCAAGTGTGCAGTTGTTGTTTGGATTGCAATATGGATTAATTTTGGTATGAGTTGTGAATATGAGCTGCTATCCTGTTATGTTGAATTGTGGAACTATGTGTTGGTCCCGGAGAGCCTAAAGGGGGGGGGGGGTGAATAGGCTCTCTAAAAAATCTTTCTCTCTCTTAATGGCTTAGACACTCACTCTGGTTAAATGGATAAAATCAGTGTGGAAGGTTAACCAGGTAGTGGAAGTATGTTGCTTTATTATCTGAAGATAATTACAACAAGGGAAAATAGCGTTTTAGCTGATTACAACACAACACTCTGTTATAGATACACACACTTGGCAAAAAGTCTCTGTCTATTAGCTCTTTACAAGATATACGCTTATAAGTGTATAAGTACAAGTAAGCATGCGCGCATTTTAATTTACATTGCTTCAGGCATATATATAGACACCCTAGAAATCTATCTTGGAACTGCATTTCCTGAGCAGTGTAAAGCATTGAAGTTCTTCATCGGAAAATGCTGAAGCTTTAACTGCTGCGGATGTGGAGCTTGAAATATTGGAAGCATAAGTTGTAATGAATTCTTTGCTTGATTCCAATTGCATTTGAGACTGCTTCCACATCTCCGCGTGATCCACGTGTAAGGTAATTTAGGTCTACAACGGGTTTGTCTTACATCGGGATGAAGTGAGCTGATTGTAATTAATGCGGCTCGAAAATGATGAAGCAGCGTCTTCTTAGTCCGTCATAAGGTTCCTTACTCCGTATCACCGAAGCTCGGATCCTTACTCCGTGTCAATGGTTGCTTACTCTGTGTGAATGAAGTCCTGGAATCCTTGTTCCGTGTCAGCGCTTCCTTACTCCGCATGAGTAGTGGTTCGGAGAGCTTACTCCGCATCAGCGCTTCCTTACTCCGCATGAGTAGTGGTTCGGTGAGCTTACTCCGCATTAGTGCTTCCTTACTCCGCATGAGTAGTGGTTCTGAGAGCTTACTCCGCATTAGCGCTTCCTTACTCCGCAACAATTGTCCTTGCTCCGTTCAAATGAGACTTGGATTTCTTTGTCCGTGTCTTCCTTTTCTTTAGTTCAGTGGAGTGACAATTTCGATTCTCTCTTCACAATAGGTCTCTCTTATTCCGTGCGAGTGGTAAACTTCGAATCTCATTCCATATCAATTGACTTAGCCAAATTGAGAATTAGACACGGATTCCTTAAGTCGTTTTGTCAAGTATTTAGTTCGCACGAAAAGTCCTTACTCTGGATAAAGACTCGGTTATGTACCAAGTGAATGACGATACTCATCATGATCCGGATCAGGATTATGTATCCTGTCCTTAGCTTTGTTCTCACACGAGTAGGTCCGGATTTAGAGTTAACTCATCTGCACAGACTTAATGGTAAACATGAAACATCTTGAGTCAAATTACATAGGGTTTGTTCCGCATTGTCCAAATTCTCGGTTTGATCTAACAATCTCCCCCAATATGGATATGCCAAACCCTTTGTAATCTGATCCGGTAAGGCAACAAGAAATAACACAGAGGTAAGGATTAAAGAGAACAGTTCCACTCAGATACAGCAGGAATACATTAAGCCTTAGTATAGATATAAATTTTGGTACATACGGCTTACTATATTTGAAGATCATCCTTGTTGCATGCTCTCGTAGTGCCATTGTCTACTTCTCGGAGAACTCGATGATATTTTTCGAGTCATCATCGAAGGAGATAACGGATTTCAAGAAGTAGCAGACAAAGGCTCCACAGCTTTTTCCATTGGGTTGCTGGGGTACATTCTTCTTGTTCCGGATTGTCCCCATGAGTACTTCATCCTGACCAAGAGGCGGTAGATTCAAGTCTTCGTAGAGAGAACTCTGTTTGATTGCATCCGACAAGGTTCGAACAAGACTCCTCATCTGATTCTTCCTAATCAGGCGGTCAACAACCTGATGAGAATCCAGAAGCAAAATTTTCTTCTCTTTGATCAGGAAAACAGTCAGCATGAAAAGTGGGGAGTCGACCCTGAAGGGAATGAAAACGATGGACAGAGAGGTCCATGGTCGCTGTTCTCTGCTGTACCATTGATGTAGGACAGAATAACGTCCACAGCAGTAAACTGGTTTTCAACCCAGCAAGGAAGAATATCAAAATCAAGGCCTTACTCAAGTAAAGAGGGAAATAGCCTCAACTCCATTTTTACCGCCAGAGCATAGTTGTCGATGTCGTCAGTGGAAAATTGTCCCTCCTTAGACAGTATGGTCCGGATATCTTGAGGTTCGAAGGGGGACAAGGCAGACACACATCGGCGCTCGACAGTGGAGGAGGCATAGACCTTGGCCGTAGCAAGAATGCTCCCATCAGCATCATCCGGATGCAATTCCGCGTATGATGGGAGGAAGGTGATGGCACCAGATGGAACAGGAGGAGTGGGAGAGCTGGTCTGGCCAGTGGAGAAACGGCTGCGTTTAGGCACGGGAAGGCCCGAAGGAAGAGCATGTGCAGACCGTTTGCGAGAGGCAACGCCAGCAGTGGAAGGAGGGGAAGGATCAGATGATTTCTCCCCCGGTTTGGTAGATCGACGAGAGTAGGAGGGAGTGGCCACGATTTGCGTTAAGTCCCCAATAGACGTAGACAAGTCATAGAAAGACATGGCAAGCCGCTCAAGCTTTTGATCCATGGGGAGAGAGAGGTAGAGGACAAGGCAGAAAGAAGCTCGGCACCCATGGCCCGGACATGGTCGGAAAGAGCCTGGGTCTGAAGACGACTGTCCTCAGCAAGGCGATTGAGTTGGGCTGAGAAAGCATCCTCAAATAAAATCGTGGCAAAAGAGGCGCACCCCAGACCAAAGGCGGGAGCTTTCGAGGACTCGCCCGCATGAAGAGGGGCAGGTGTGGGCAGGGCAGAGTCGGTGGCAGCAGGAGAGGATGGTGGTTGTACAGCAGCAGCAACAGGATGGGCGGCAGATCCACTTTGACCGGAGAGGTCAATGGTAGGGATATCCGCAAGATAAGAGGGACCAGCCTCAGCAAGGACAGGTGTCCGTGCGTCATGGGCAGGCCCGAAAGAGGCAGCAGTAGGAGATGCAGCCTTTAGGAGCGACGGCGTGACAAAACCGTGATAGCAGTTCCAAATAAGCATTTCCTTCCGGGGTCTGGGTGTGTGGAGCATAAAACACCCAGAGGGTAGGTTCTGGGATGTCAGCAGTGATGGCAAGGCTAAAGCGCAGCCAGCAGTCATTCAGTATGTCGGTGGAGAGATGGTCGAGATAGTCTTGGATGGCTGGAGAGTAAGCGGGAGAGGCTCCCGCGGGAGATGGAAGATCCGGAAGAACAGTAGCAACAACCATTGTGACCGGAGAGATGGGTGCGGGAGCATCAGCAGCAGCATCAGGAGCAGCAACAGCATCAGCTGGAAGAGAGGCAGGGACATCAGCAAGAGAGATGGAGGTGGAAACCTCATGGAAAGGCGGCTGAGAGGGCCCTACAGCAGTAGACGAGTCAGCCCGAAAGCTGTGCAACGAACTGCGGGAGTGTGCTGGAGCGGCAACAGACCGGATGCGGGAGTGAACTGACTGGAGAGCAAAACTAGCTTCGTGGCCCGAGCTGGCAACAGGCTCACCAACAGAACTCGCTTGCAGTTCTGAAGCGACAGCAAGGGCACGGGAGACTGGAGGGCGGGGAACGGTTAGGGTCCCGTCGGTAGTAAAATGGCGGAAGTAGTAGGACGTCGGGAAGGGAATCACCAGTTCACCCTGGAAGTGCACGGGGTGAAGATGCCGAAAGATTTGGGACAGAATCCGTCCAAAAGATAAGTTCCATTTCCCATTCCGTAACACCCGGAAGAGAAAGTTGCCCCAGTCAAGTGGCAGTGACTCAAAAACCGCATACATCGCCAGCAGGAGATCGTACGGAACCGAGTCGAGAGCCGTGGAGCGAGCCAGAAGACACCGGCTGAGTATGGTGGCCATACAGCGGTGAGGACCATGGAAGGACTTCATTTTGTACTCCTTCACCTTATTAGGACACCCCATGGAAGCAGCCATGGCAGCAGCGTTTGGTCGAATGTCATCACCAGCAGGAAGATTGAAAACATCCTGGATCACCTGAGGCATGATCTTGATAGTTTCCCCTCGAACCACAGAAAGGATAAACTCCTCAATGGAGGTGGAGTGGTGATGGAAGGCCAGGACGTCTGACACTAGAAGATTGGCCGGGGCAGAGACAAGCGTGAAAAGGTTGCTGTGCTCGAGTAGCTGGCGAACCTCGTGGAGCCATGCTGGAGGTTTAGAGATTCCGGACCAATCGACAAGATGACCAGGAACAACACCATAGAGAGCTTTGGATGCCATTGAGAGTGAAAGGGTGAGGAAGAAGGAGAGAAGAGCTTTGCCGGAACAGGTGCGCCGAGGATTTAGGGTTTTGAGAGTTGGTAGCGATAACCTCGGTTGACACCGATAGTGCAGTATAAGTAGGATCCTTTCCATGGAAGCAAGTGCTCTCAAGTTTAAGCGAAATGAACAGTGAGCTACCCGACTTCCTTATGTCATTAGAAGTGATGGGTTAGCGCCGTCGAATAGATATATGACGTGGCGGCTGTGCTAACCATTCAAAGATGACAGTTGTAGGCATACTTCCGGATTTTTGAAAAGATAAGTATCGGGCTCGATGCGTGCATTAAATGAACCATCATTAGCCCTCCTCAAAAATAAGCGATGAAAGATAATTACTTGGTTTATCGCGAATTGAGATTTCCATGAGTCAGGAGGAAATAAACCGACGTTCATCCGGAGAAGGATAATCCATATAAAGAACATCCAGATGAGACTGACTAACTGTAACCATGATAACAGAGTGTTGAGAAGAGATGATTCCTTTGCAGTCTTGATGTCGAGGCAGTATGAGGTACCACAACACCTCAGAAATCCGAGACATTTGATACGATAGAGCAATAAAGTGCAAAGAGAATCTGAACCTGTGACTTAACAAATAGATGCTTTGAAGAGCAAGTCTCGTCAGGTTCGGGTTAGTCCGGATAAACAATATAAGAGTGTAACACACAATCCATACTAAGAAGAAACAGAACTTATGCATAAAAAGTTAAGTGCTAGACACATACAAACGAAGTGAAAGCCATCATGCTGAAATCAATGTATGTGTGAGATAATTAACACATAAATCCAATAGGTCAACATAGCCAATCCTTCATACTGACAATGAGAGCAAAGATTAATTAGATTTATATGACTTCATCCATCAGAGAATGTGTGAGTGAAAATGGAAGGAAGAGCACATGATGTATGATGTTACAACCGACTGTCATGCCTAAAATGCTAGGAAGAGGAAGACAACAGCCAAGCAATCCGCAATTTCGATTCAACAGTGCAAATCCAATCAGCTTTATGAGTGAGAGTTATAGGGCGGAACATCCGAGACAATCAGAGAGGCATTACTTAATAATAAGCATTCTCTCGCCCTGTAGTCATGCCTTTTGCTAAAACAGGGGGCTTAAGATTTAATGAAGTATTCTCTCCCCCTGAGATCAGCGAATCATTTTGATGCGATCTTCTCGAGGATGACTCCCCCTCAGATAGACAGCCAGGAAAGAGGTCATGAAGTACGAATCTGAGGGTTTTACTTAAATAATAGAGAGAGCAATTTCTCCCCCGTTGACTTTTAGAGCCTGTCAAGACATTTCCTGTTTTCCATGAATCGTGAGAAACTGCTGCCTATCCTTGATTTACTTCACTCAAGCAGCTGATCGGCAGACACAGTGAATTTCCACTTTCAATCCGAGCTATCCCAAATCATTCCTCAACCATCCATCTTAGATATTTCAGTCAGTCATTAAATCATAAGACATGTGATGGAAGATGAATTGAATTCATGACATCAGAATAGGATTTGTATCGTATAAATTTAATTATGTTTACTTGACTCACTGTCAGTCCGGATAAGCAAGCATCCTCCCATCTGAACTTAGTGAGAAATATCAAAGCATTTACACGATTAAAGTAAGATAGTTAAACATGAAGTTCAGTATCTATCACTAACCATGAAGTACAACAATGCATGTTCTGAAAATAACTACTGATGGATAACAGGTGAGAAGCTATGCAGAAAAGTCAAGCATACCTAATTTGAGAAGAAGTTCAGAAAATCTTACATCAGGTAGGGGCTTTGTAAGTATATCCGCCAGTTGATCTTCAGTAGCAACATGTTCTAGGGATATGTGCTTTTTAAGAACATGATCGCGAATGAAATGATGCCTGACCTTAATATGTTTTGTCTTTGGATGCATGACGGGATTATTGCTGATAGCAATAGCACTGGTATTGTCACAGTAGAGTGGAACAGATGTCATGTTGAAACCATAGTCAGTAAGTTGACTTTGCATCCAGAGAAGCTGTGCGCAGCAACTCCCAGCAGCTATATATTCTGCTTCAGCAGTAGATGTTGATATGGAATTCTGCTTCTTACTGAACCAAGAGATCAATCTGTTTCCAAGGAATTGGCATGTACCACTGGTGCTTTTCCTGTCTATGCGACACCCGGCAAAATCAGCATCAGAATATCCGAATAAGGCAAAGTTCGACTCTTTTGGGTACCAGAGTCCCAAATTAATTGTCCCTTTGAGATACTTTAATATCCGTTTTACGTGAAGCATATGTGACTCTTTGGGATTCGCCTGATATCTTGCACAGATGCAAGTTGCAAACATTATGTCCGGGCGACTTGCTGTAAGGTACAGCAAGGATCCAATCATCCCTCTGTACTCAGTTACATTCACTGATTTGCCATCAATATCTGGGTCTAACTTGGCACTGACTGGCATTGGAGTTTTGATGGGAGTTGAACCTTCCATACCAAACTTCTTGATTAAGTCACGAGTGCACTTAGCTTGGTTGATGAAGATCCCTTCCTTCAGTTGTTTGACCTCGATCCCAAGAAAGTAGGACAGTTCTCCCATCATACTCATCCCAAACTTGCCAGTCATCAACTTGGCAAACTCATCACAAAGTTTCGGATTAGTTGATCCAAAAATGATATCATCCACGTAGATTTGTACGATCAGAGTATGTCTGTTCTCTTTCGTAAGAATAGCGTGGAGTCAATCTTCTCTTTTTGGAAGTTGTGAGCAAGTAAGAATTCCGAAAGTGTGTCGTACCAGGCTCTGGAGCTTGCTTCAATCCATACAAGGCTTTCCTTAATTTGTAGACCAGATGTCCAGCCTTTGGTTCAATGAAGCCTGAAGGTTGTTCAACATATACCTCCTCTTGAAGGTCTCCATTTAGAAATGCACTCTTGACATCCATTTGATAAACTTTAAAGTTTTCGTATGAAGCGTATGCCAGGAACATTCTGATTGCCTCAAGTCTGGCTACTAGGGCAAAAGTTTCATCATAGTCTATTTGTTCTTCTTGACAATAACCCTTGGCTACCAGTCGAGCTTTGTTTCGGATTACGATTCGGTCCGTATCAAGTTTGTTCCGGAACACCCATTTAACTCCAATGACTTGTTGAGACTTTGGCCTTGGTACAAGAGTCCACACATCATTCCTTTTGAACTGATTTAACTCTTCCTGCATGGCATCTATCCAATTTGAGTCTTGAAGAGCTTCTTCCACCACTTTTGGCTCTATGTGCGACAAAAAGCAACAGTAGAGGCACATGTTGGAGGTGGATGCTCTTGTTCTAACACCAACAGTAGGATCACCAATCACTTGTTCTTGAGGGTGGCTTTGAGTCCACCTATAGTTTTGCGCAAGTGGTGGTGAATACTCAATGATTTGAAGCTATGTCAGATTAGGTGGTCCTTGGTTATCCACTGATTGAGCTTCTTCAGGGCCAGCGTTATTAAAATTAACAGGTTCTGGAGTATTTTGAGGTTCTCCATTACTGTTCATTTCCGTATCAACTGGTTCGGATGGACTGGAAGGTACTCTGGTATTTTGAATATCCGAAGGAATATATCCGAAGTTATGTGGAAGTCCCGAGTCCGATTCATCCGTAGCATCATCTGCATCATTTCTTCGTTCTTCATTGGTGCCACATGGTTGGTCAGTAGAGGTGATAGGAACATTCATAAACTTTGAGTAGTCAACGTTGTCGTCTTGATCCTGCACATTAGAACTTGAAGAACCAACTTTCGACCAATCCGTGTTAGTTTCATCAAAAGTCACATGAATAGATTCTTCAACTTTGAAGAGTTTTCTATTGAAAACCCGATAAGCCTTGCTATGAAATGAATACCCAACAAATATCCCATCATCGGATTTTGGTTCAAATTTATTCCGGGATTCTTTTCCATTGTTCAGTGCGTAGCAAGTACACCCAAAAGTCCTGAAATGTAAAATAGAAGGCTTTCGGCCTTTCCATATCTCGTAGGGTGTTTTCATGGTTAATTTATTTATAAGAGTCCTGTTCTGAACATAGCAGGCAGTAGACACCACTTCAGCCCATAGACTTAGAGGAAGCTTTGCCCCTGCTAACATTGATCTTCCAGCCTCGACTAAAGTGTGATTCTTGCGCTCAGCTACCCCATTTTGTTGTGGAGTTCAGGGCGCAGAGAAGTCGTGCTGAATGCCCTGTTCAGAACAATACGACCTCATTTCTGAGCAATCAAATTCTGTACCATGATCACTCCTGATGCATTTAATGCTCAGTGCTTGTGAATTGCTTATCCAGTTGAAGAGATCGACAAGGTGTTCAAAAGTTTCATCCATAGATTTCAGGAACATCACCCATGTGTATCTGGTGAAGTCATCGATAACCACTAGAGTGTATCTCGCACCAGCAAGTGAAGAGACAGAAATGGGACCACAAAGGTCCGTGTGAAGAAGCTGTAAAGGAGCAGTTATTGAAGTAACTGATTTGCTCTTAAAACTATGTTTGGTCTGTTTGCCTAGTTGGCATTCTTGATAGAGAGTGTTTCTGGAGTATTTGTGTTTAGGCAAACCAGTGACCAAGTCAAGCGACACTAATTTAGACAAGGTCTTAAAATTGAAATGTGCGCAACGCTTGTCCCATAGCCAACTATCTTCATGTGATGCTGTAGTGAGGAAGCATACAGGGTCAGAAGAATTGTTTCTCAAGACCACAGAATATATGTCCCCATCTCTTGATCCGGATAATTTAATGTCTCCGGATAAGTTATCTCTAACTGTGCAGGTGTTTGATAAAAAGGAAACTGTGAATTCTTTGTCACATAAATTAGTGACACTCAGCAGATTATGCTTCAAACCTTCAACTAATGCAACCTTAGTAATTGATACACAGCCGTTGGTTAAAGTGCCATACCCCACAGTCTTACCTTAACTGTTGTCACCATACGTTACGGATGGGCCTCGTTTGTCGGTAATATCCACAAGCAGAGACTTATCACCCGTCATGTGTCCGGAGCATCCGCTATCGAGTATCCACTTGCTTTGATTGATCTTTGACTTCAAGTGAGATGGCAGTGAATTCCATAGATGCTCCTGCAAGACAACAGATTACACTTTTGGTGCCCAGACTTGTTTCGGGCAGTTAGGAGAAGCAACAACAGTGTCAACTATTCCGGATTTTACGTTTCTCGGAACTTTAACTTTCCAGGTTGACTTAGATTTTTCCGTATTAGTTGCTTCTTTAACTTGGGTTTTCTTAGGTGAGACGCTTCTAGGAGTTTTAGATTTAGATTTCCGAGAAGAACCTTTTTGACAACCTGATTTTTATTGATTGAAAAGTGATTACAAAACCAGTCATCAGTTAGACTCCAACATTCATAATGGTAGTGGCCTATTTCATGACATATCGAACAGATACTATGATGTGGAGTTACAACAGGGGATACAGGTTTCTTTGGCTTAACAGGTTTCCTACTCTGTTCCCTATGGCCTAATCCTTTGCGAACGGGTGACGCGCTCTTGGCCCTAGATGCGTCAACCTTAGCCTTTTCTTTGTTTCTGGGTGCTGTAGTTTCGGCTTTAACTACAGTAACCTTCCCTTCATTGTTTGGTGCGGGTGCTACTACTTCGGGATTAGCAGTAGCAGCCTCTGTTCCACAATCATAAACTATGGTGCCACCTAAAACAAAACCATCCAATGGTTTAGATGTACTAACAGGATATAGGTTGGTTAGTTTTGGAGTGTAGTCCAGAGGGCACTCAGTAGTTGGAGCAGTGGAAGTGGATTCGGATCCTAGGCCAGGTTTGACTCGGATATTGTCAGGATCAGTTCTAAATGTAGAGGCTATTTCTCCGGATTTTAGCCATTTACGATTTATTTCCTTTTCTTTCTCAAGTTCAATCTCGAGTCTTTTAAGATTTACATTCATGCCTGTGAGGTTGGTATTCAGCAGGTGATTCTCAGCTCTTAGGTCTTGATACCAAACCTCCCTGCTTCGGTAGTCAGCTATGTCCTTTTCAAGTTTAGAAACAGTAAGTTCTAGGCGTTTAGTCTGACCGCTCCTATTTTGATACATTTGAGTAATTATTAATCTCTCATTCTTTTCATCATCACATTCCTTAGTAAGAGATTCTAGTTTACTCAAGAGCTCAGAGATAGAAGGTACCTCAGTGTTTGCCATGAGGCAGATGTTCGCCTTTTCCATTGGTACGTCGTCTAAAGATTCCTCTTCTTCTTCCGAGCCACTGTTGTATTTTGAGACGAACGCCTTCCTCTTCATTTTGCTGTTGTCTGAGGTGGAGCGTCGGGGTTTAACCTTGTCGTCTTTGTCGGCCATCTTGGGTTTGGATCTATAGTCCTTGGCCCAATGACCAGGTTTCCCGCAGTTGTAACAGTCTTGGGATGTCGACTCTGACCGCTCTATCCTTCTCGAGGATGAGGAAGAGCCTCTTCTGAATCCTTTTCTGCTTTTTCGCAGGAATCGTGTGAAGGATTTCACCTGAAGTGCTATTTCTTCTTCCATGTCCGAGTCAGAGTTTTCTGACTCTTCCGTATTATCCTCCGTCAGCATGCTTGGTCCAGCCATAGCCTTAAGAGCTACTCCCTTTTCCTTCCGAGCTATCTTCTCGTCTCGGTTAGTGTATTTGAATCTAACCTCACGAGTCCGTAGCTCTCCATATAGCTCTTCAAGGGGAGCATACTGCCAGTTGTCTTTGGATTGCATCTGGAGCTGCTTGGAGTAATAGCAATCCGGCAAGGAACGAAAGAACTTGTCATTTATTTGGAACTGAGTGTAGTGCTCGTTGACGGTTTTCAATTCCAGGATAAGCTTGCCGAATCACCGATAGATGCTCTCCAGGGATTCGCCAGGTTTGTGGTTGAAGCTCTCAAAATTCTGCAAATGACGTTCTGCATCTGGGACTGACTTCCTTCATATAGAATAGTCAATTTGTCCCACACAGCTTTTGCTGTCGTGCAGCCCTGGACGTCCGTGAAAGCTTCTGAATCCAAGGACGATGTCACGTAAGCTAGAGCCTTTTCACTAGCGTATTGCCAGGCTCTTTCATCGTGAGTGAGTTCAGCATCAGCCTTTGCTCTCCTGACCCCATTTTCTCCGATGGTCATTGGAATGGGAAGCTCCTGATGAAGACACGGCCACATTATATGATCATGACAGGTCATGAACATCTTCATGCGAGCTTTCCACTGGGAGAAAAGCTCTGGTGTGAACTTTGGCGGTTTGCTTAAAGTGTAGCCTGAACTCCGTGGTTAAGGAGCAGCGGCAGCAGCAGGTTGAGGTGGATCAACATTTTCACTGCTGCTTCGGTTGGGAAGGGGCTCTTGAGCTCCCCCGGAGTTAAGGCGGGTATTGAATAGCATGCTACTTTCTTCGGCCATTTTTAAGTTGAGAGGGAGTTAGGGATCTCTACGAGCAGGTAGAACTTGCTCTGATACCACTTGTTGGTCCCGGAGAGCCTAAAGGGGGGGGGGGCGTGAATAGGCTCTCTAAAAAATCTTTCTCTCTCTTAATGGCTTAGACACTCACTCTGGTTAAACGGATAAAATCAGTGCGGAAGGTTAACTGGGTAGTGGAAGTATGTTGCTTTATTATCTGAAGATAATTACAACAAGGCAAAACAACGTTTTAGCTGATTACAACACAACACTCTGTTATAGATACACCGCATGAGTAGTGGTTCGGAGAGCTTACTCCGCATCAGCGCTTCCTTACTCCGCAACAATTGTCCTTGCTTCGTTCAAATGAGACTTGGATTTCTCAGTCCGTGTCTTCCTTTTCTTTAGTTCAGTGGAGTGACAATTTCGATTCTCTCTTCACAACAGGTCTCTCTTATTCCGTGCGAGTGGTAGACTTCAAATCTCATTCCATATCAATTGACTTAGCCAAATTGAGAATTAGACACGGGTTCCTTAAGTCGTTTTGTCAAGTATTTAGTTCGCACGAAAAGTCCTTACTCCGGATAAAGACTCGGTTATGTACCAAGTGAATGACAATACTCATCATGATTCGGATCGGGATTATGTATCCTGTCCTTAGCTTTGTTCTCACACGAGTAGGTCCGGATTTAGAGTTAACTCATCTGCACAGACTTAATGGTAAACATGAAACATCTCGAGTCAAATTACATAGGGTTTGTTCCGCATTATCCAAATTCTCGGTTTGATCCAACACTATGTGAGGAGAGTTGAATGAATATGAAATGAATGCATTGCGAAGACCTTTGAAATGTTTATATGTAACATGTTTAAGAATAAAATGCTTTTAGAACCATTGGTTACCCATTAATCTTTTGCATGAAACTCAAGTGACTTGGAATGATATCATCATGTGTGCGAACAAAGGCCTTGATCTCTAATGAATTGATAACTTTTGGACAAATAACTTAATTCCTTGAATGAGTGAGAACACAATTTTACTGAGAGCCATATATTTTGATGAGTGTTCACTTCATGGAATGTAAACTTGAATAAGTGCTTCAATAGTTCTACATTGGTGATTGGGATAGTTGGAGTCATAGCCACTTGTCAGAATAGAGTACATTGTTCCAAATTGTATAGAATGTTGTAGAAATTGTGAGTTAAAGCTAGTTACATTTTGTATATAGAGTATGTAAGGTGTGCTTGTGCATTTGTAAAAAAAAAAGGGAGTTATGGACTGTGGAGATATATAACCCATCAAGGAAAATTTTGAAAGGTCATACAGACTACTGCAGCATAATATTTAAAAAAGAAAAGAAAAGAAAAGATCAATATTATGTTTGTATATTTTCAAAGTGTTGTACATAAAACTTCCTTTTACATAGAGAATAAATAAGGAGTGTTGGGCAATGTTACGTCTATATCAATGTAGTCTATGACAAAAACTAATTGGGCAAAGGAATGATGGTTGAATCACCAAAAAGGGCTAAGAGTTATTTTAGTTTAATTCCATGAAGGATTAAGAGAGAGTAAAGTGAGATTACTTTATAAGTGAGGCTACTTTGCTCATTATGAGATTACAAAAAATTGGAGAATTGTTTTAGAATGTTGGATGTTCAATTGCTTCTCAGTCTTTTGTGATGAGAATACATGATTGTTGGACTGAGAATACAAGATTTCATGCACGATATTAGAAGTTAAACCATTGTCTTTTATGAATATTCTTTCACATGCTCTTATATTAGTTTATTATCTCATTTTTGCTGTGCTTCATCATTCTATTTGCCTCGGGACGAGCAAGTTCTAAGTGTAGAGTTGTTGATAGGGGGTTTTTGAAACATAATTTAATGTCAAATGAAGGAGATTATATGAGAAATAATCACATTTCTACCTTTATTTTGATGTATTTGATTAACTAACCCCCTAACATAGCAATAGTAGATCCTTTTGTGGTGTTTGTGTTGTTTTTGAATGGAAATAGGCTGAGTACAAAGACCAAAGAAAAGAAGGAAGAAGTGAAGAACAATCTGCAGAATGGTCAATTGAAATTTGGAATGACCAAGAAGAATTGATGACGGGATCAAATCAATTGACCAAGCTCTCGGGAACTTGTGGTCATGTGAAAAAGTGATGATTGTCAACTGAATTTCAGATGACCAAATCAGTCGACCACATTCAATTTCCGCACGACGTGTACTGCAGACCAATATAACTCCCACAGATGCCACCTATATAGCCCATAGCTCTTCATTAAAGAATCTTACGACTCTTCTTCAATCATTTTGAGAGGGAAACGAGTTCTAATTATTGGAGGGAACAGTTTTTGTCGATTAGGAGCAATTACCCAAGGGATGGAAATTTAAATGGGGAAAAACTTTGTAATTAAGGGATCGGTTCTTCTGGGGAGAGAGAGGGAGTGCTCTTTGGGCTCTTATGGCAAGAACATTTGTACTATTTGGTACTATGATTTCTTAAACCTCCTTGGGAGGAGGATGGTGTTGGACCCCATTTTGACTGAGCCAGATCGCAATCGAACTCAGCAGAGAAGCCCAAGAATGAGAGCCATGTCCGAGAAACCTCAAAGTTCCCCAAGGTCAGTACTAAGAGATAGAGGACGAAATTTGGAGACTAATGCACTCGACCGTGCCCAAATCCGACTTGAAACGAGAAAGTTATGACCAAAATAGTTTTGGGCATGAAAAGTCAAACTTGCAAAAAGACGGTCAATGCCCCTGATAAAACTGCCCGAAAATGTAACCATGCGAAATTCTCCCAGACGTCGATTTAAGAGAATCCGGGTCCTACCAAGTCATCCCCCCAAGGCACCACATTTTGCATTTTGGGTGGGGGCAAAAAGGTAATTTAAAGTTAAAAAAACTACGAGCCTCGTAGTCGTAGCCTCGCAGTCGCAGCCTCATAGCCTCGTAGTCGCAGCCTCGTAGCCTCGTAGTCGCAGCCTCGTAGCCACAGCCTCGTAGCCTCGTAGTCGCAGCCTCGTAGCCGCTGCCTCGTAGCCTCATAGCCGCAGCCGCATAGCGCAGCCTCGTAGCCGCGTAGCCTCGCAGGGCAGCCTCGTAGCCTCATAGCTTCGTAGCCTCGTAGCCGTAGCCTTGGAGATCAGCCTGGAAGTCTTGCCTCGAAACCTTGCAGCCCCGCAACTCCTTCGGCTGGAACTCCAAAACGACGCTGTTTTACTTCTCTTTTAAGTGCACAGTGAGTAAAGTGTTGTATTTGTCGAGATTGCATTTTAAACAGCTCAAAACACGTGTTTAAATACTGGGACTCTCGGAAATGCATTATTCAATGCTGGGAACTCGTTTTTCACCTTGTAAATGCATATGTCGTTCTTGGGGCTCATTATTGATGCATGGGAACTCCAAAAATCATGTCATTTAATTCTCCAAATTCCAAGCGGCCGTCTGTCCCTTCCAAAAAACCACTATAAAACGGTCACTTGTTCAACCAAAAAAGGGGGGATCACCCATATTTGAGACTAACCTCTAGCCATATAGAGAGTTCAACAAGAAGTTCAAGGATTCGGCGGGTGTGATCCGGAAAAAGGCAGCTTGCAAATTCTGGGTTCCCATTTCTGAAAAGAAGGAAGCGTGGTGCTGTTCTTGGAATAAATTCTTGCTAGTTGAAGCTGAAAAGGATATCAAGCATTCCCCTTGCTGGGTTTTGTCCTTGCACTCTCCAAGCCTTCAAAAGAAGGAATAAGGCACTAGCAGGAACATCGACTTCGATTTCCAGGTTTTTTATTCCCTTCTCTCTCACGTTTTTCATCATAAACTATATCAAAAATTTCCCTTTTTTATTCAAGAATACACAAAAATGTTTTCAAAGGCCCGGTGGCCATGGGATTGAGCTTTTATGCTCATATCCTCGCCACTTGGCCAATAGTGTGTCTGGTAGTGAATCTGAGCTTCAAAGTATGCTCTTCACGACATCAGGCCCTACCTCTTCATTTTTAAGGTAAAACCTCAAATTCTTTTAAACAAATCCAGGCTTCTGTGGCTGTAAGATAAGCCCTATTGCTTACGTCTTCACCACCTGGCCAACATTAACTGTGGTAATGAATCCGAGCTCCTTGCTGTGCTCTTCATGCCACTGGCTTTCTTTCTGTTTTCCTCGATAAAACAAAAGAATAATATCCTGTTTCTAATCAAAACCACCACAGTTTCTGCAATGAAATAAAAAGGAAGAAAGGAAAAGTAAAACAAGCAAACACCCATAGACAAAGACTAGGTACCAATTTTGGGCGTTGTCGGGGTGCAAGAGCTTTTCTTCCTTCCCCACACGTAACCGACTCCCGAACCTATTCTCTGGAACCGTAGACCCTCCTAGGTGGCCAAACACACCTTCATCTTTGTTTGGTGGCGACTCTGTCTTTTTATCTCTCTTTTTGGTTTTGTGTGAGCTTTGGCAATAATGGCTCAATGACCAAATCTCCAGCCAAAGGAGTAATCTCAAGCCAGTCACGAGCCCAGACGACACCGGGTGATGACAGCTGGCGACTCTGCTGGGGAAATTTGAGAGAGCCTAGCCATGGTCTTTTGTTTGTGGAGTGTTGGCTTGTTTATTTCCCTTCTGTCCTCTTCATTTCTTGTATAGACTGCATTGTTTGTGCATACATGCATTTCTCTCTCCGTCTAACCCTAGACCCGGGTTTTCTACTATTTACCTAGGATTAACGAGGCTTAATAAGGATGCCCCATGGGTTCTATCTCACGTAAGGTACCTGAACTCCTCACCCAAGCGGGGTCCTTTTTGAGGGCCCCCTCCATTAATGCCTCTAGGGGTACGGAGCTTCTCTCATGAGATAGTTTGGGAACCTATAAATAAGGTAGGTATAGATGTAGATGCCCATCAGGGGTCTTGACCTTCATGTGTGTACTCTAACATTATTAAGACCTTGCTTACACCTTGTTTGTCAACTAGCGGGCTTTTACCACATTTTGCTTTGATTTACCCTAAGCCACACTCATTTTGCTTGTCATATCCATATCATGTCATCCCATGCATACACATAGGAGACATGGCATGTTTTGGGAACCTTTTGAGGGGCGTCAGAGATCCTGAAGATGTGGAAGAAGTGGAGTGCGCCTCCATTCAGATCCAGCGACAACTGGGAGACTTCTCACCCAAGCCATACTCCATGGCTGATTAGATCGTCATGGACACTCAGGTCGAACTCCTCGAAGACCTCCGAGCCTTGTGGAGTGAATGGCCCAGCATGAGGCACGTAGCTTACATCCAACAATTTAGTGATCTCTTGCACCTGTTGATCAAAGCAGCAATTCATTTCTGGGATCCGAGACGGAGGTGCTTCACCTTTAATGACATCGACCTGGTGCCAGCTTTGGAGGAGTATCGAAGAATCCTCCGCATCCACTTTGAAGAAGATGACATTGTTTTCCAACCTAACCCACAAAAGTCTTGCAGGAGGGGGTTAGCACATTTCATGGGTTTCAAATGCTTAGGCAAAGACCAAAGGATTATTGACCCCGTGATCAGGTTGGATGGAAAAGAAGTCTTTCCATGGGAATTTATCAAAGGCCAGCTAGAAGGTGCAAATGAGGATAAGGTGCATTCACTCATCACCCTTGCTATTTACGGGTTAGTAGTCTTTCCAAGAGTGACCGGCTACATTGACGGGACCGTTTTTGAGCTGGTGGCACAAGTAATTGGCAGTGTTGACCCCATTCCGGCCATACTCGCTGAAACCATCAGATCTCTATCATTTATCCGGACTATGGGAAGTGGTCGCTTCATGGGGTGCCTCCCTCTTTTGTGCACTTGGCTCTAAAGCCATCTCCACTGTGCTGTTCCGTGATTCAGGGCTGTTTACTCATGGCCTCCTACCGTCATGTTGGATATTCTAAGAAGCTCCTGGCTTTTACCCAAGAATCTCAATGGGTGGACAGAGCTGCTGAATCATCTGAGCGAGGCAAATGTTGTTTAGGTCGCACTCTGGATGCTGAGGGAACACATGATATACAACTGCGGAAGGTATAATTGGGTCCCACTTCTCGGACCGTGGGGCGGAACTGCTTATGCCCCTCTTCAAGTGGCGAGGCTGTTGGGAAACAATCAAATTGTCCCGGTTCTCTACGGAATGGAAAAGTGTGATATCAACCATGGCATTAGAAGAGTTAAATCAGTCGCCACTTGGATGTTCAATGCAACGTTACAACCTAGGAAAATCAGCTTCCTTTCTTATTATCCCGATGTTGTTCCATCCTATGTTTCTTGGCGGGAAAAATTAGAGGCGGAGCACCTCCTACGGCGAAAGAACTTGTTGGTATTATTTTGACCAGGAAGAAAGAAGAATCTAGTAATGCATTAAGCTCTTCAAGGAAAAGAAGGCATTAAACGGGATCACCTCTCTAAGGAAACCCAAAGCTTGTTTTGCATCATATAGTTGCATTTGCATCTGAACAACTTGTGTCATATATTTATACACACGGACGATTCTGTCCTATTTGCATCAATAAAATGCATCCTTGTTTGTCTTCCCATCTCATGTCCACAAACCTTAACATTCATTATAGGAAGCATAGCAAGCTTTGATCATTTCCTAGCTAACTGTGAAGACAAAGAAGACGTGATAGAGGTCGTACATGCAGCTTTAGAAATCCAACAATACTTTGGAGACTTTTCAGGAGACTTTACCGAACAAACCATACTGGCCTCTGAAGTCCAGATGCGTGTCCAAATGTGTAATGACCCATGTGTAAGAAGTTAACCACAAACACCTTGGATGTTGGTGCACAAGTTTGAGGTAAGAGATGAGCCCAAGAGGAGACTTTTGGGAGGTGCATGTGACAAGTGATAACGTGCATTTATGCCCTAGGAAGATGCTATGCATATATAGGCGCTTTTAGGCTGTTTTGTTAGGTTTTGGAGATTTATTTGGACCTAGTAGATGGGCTCAGATGAATTGGCGTGCAGAGCAAAAGATTCTTAGAATGATGTCTTCTATCTACCACAGAAGTTTCAGGCCAAAAGGACGTGCACGCGAATTGGACCCATTTGGCGTGCAAGGTTATTTTTGCATGGATGTCTTTTACATGATACAAGAAGGCTTGGGGTAAAGTTTGAGTGCATTTGGAGCTGCACGCCAATTGGGGAATTGGCGTTCAAATTGGTATGCAGGCATATTTTTGCATGGTTACCTTAGTTTTGTTATTCTAATCATTTTTTCCCAAAGGACTTTGTTGGAATTGTGGATATTTTGGTGTGTATGGATGTGGGAAGGTCATAGCTTGTTCCATCAAAACTACATCATTTTGATGCTGGGATTCACTTAATCAAAACTACGTCGTTTTGATGTTGTGTTGTCTATATAAGGAGGAGAAGCCCCTCTATTTTAGGTTTAGGGATTGTTGCTCCACTAACCGTCGCAGAGAGAGAGAGAGAGGGAAGGAGAGCTCCTGGTTGCTGCCGGGCGTCTTGCGTGGGTGATCGGTGTCTCGTGGGCGGACGACGTTCGGCGTGGGAACAGAATATTGCTGTGTTGTTGCATTTTACTTGAGGTTGGGGTTTTATTCTTGCTAATCCCTCTCTGTCCTAGGGTACTTAGGTGGAATTCGGTCTATACCTGCTATTATATATATATATAAATCCATATAGGTGTGATCTCCTATATGGATGTTGGCCTTCAATGGCATTTTGGTGTGATTCTGTTGTTGCATGCTATATGTTCGATGAAATGCCTGTGTGAATATAGCTGTGTGTATATGCCTATTACATGTTTGGTAATATGCCTGTGTGGCTGGACTTGTGATTTGGTGTATGTATGCATGATGGGTGTTTGTTCTATTGCCTGAATGGCTGGGTTTGTGCACTTGTGAACGGGTGCACACCAAGTGTTTGGTTTTATGCTTAAGTGACCGTAGTGTGTGTGGTGTGCATGACTGTGGTATCTCGCCTGAAGAGGCGGTTAAATTACTTTGCCTGAGAGGAGGTTAAACCAGTGGCCTGAAGAGGCGGTTAAACTACTTTGCCTGAGAGGCGGTTAAATCAGTGGCCTGAAGAGGCGGTTAAATTACTTGCTTGAGATGTGGTTTGTTAGCCAGTGTGGCTAGGGCTGGGGTTACGCCCGCTTGTGTGGAATGTTTTATTTTTTCCTAATACTGCCACGTCACTACACCTGTGCACATGCATGTAGCCGCTAGGAACATGGGAAAGGTTGGGGAGACTTGATCCCTATTGAGCTGTGGTTGCTCACCCCTCCTAGTATGGTGTGTTTTCTTGCAGGAACCTACAGGCGTTTGGTGGGAACACCAAGGTGGAAGAGTGCAGTTGTGAACGGGTGCACACCAAGTGTTCTGACGTTTGTGCTTCTTACTTCCTGTAGTAAGAATGCCACAGAGGAGAGTGACACGTGCGTCCGGGGCAGTGGCTAATGAGTCATCTACCCATGAGGGTCCGGGAGCAGGACAGTCCGTTGGAGGGCATGCGTTGTTGCTGGCACAACTACGAGAAGGCATCCGGCTGGAAGTACGAGAGCTACGGGAGGGACTCCGGCAGGAGGTTCGGGAGGAGGTGCGCCGTGAGATGGCAGCACAGAAAGTTCGCTGTAGGGGAGTTGCCTCATGAGCGTGAAAGTTCGCTGGGTGGCGTACCGACACGTGCAGAGGATGACGTGGTGACATGGTTCCGAAAGGAACAACCTCCACGATTCAAGGGGGAAGGTGATCCCGTGGTAGCTGAGCAGTGGTTGAGGCAGATCGAGCATGTGTTCTCCTTTCTCCTGCCCCGGGAGGAGGATAAGGTGCGACTAGCCATTCGGCAGCTGGAGGGGGATGCTTTGGAGTGGTGGACGGGTGTCGCGGGGAGCCGTGCGGTGCAACTCATGCTCTGGGAGGAGTTCTTGCAACTATTCCATGATGAGTTCTTCCCGGAATCAGTGAGATGGCAGAAGAGGGAAGAATTCGGCAGCCTGAAGCAGGGATCCAGGACGGTACCTGAGTATGAGCGGGAGTTCCGGAGCTTGAGTAGGTTTGCTCCTGAGACTGTGGCAAGGGAGGACCTGAAGGCTCATAAGTTCACTTTGGGCCTTAGGCCAGCCCTTAGGCAGAGGGTGGCAATTCTACGCTTGAGGACCTATGCTGAGGTTGTGGAGACGGCCCGTATAGCCGAGAGAGAGCTGGATGATGGGAGGCAGGCCCATCAGGGTCGCCAGTTGCAGAGTGGGTCTGATCGAGATGCAGGGCCCAAGAGGCTCAAGACGGAGGAGAGGGATAGCAGTCCTTTTCGCTGTCGGGGTCAGACATCTGTGAACCCTGGGAGGTTCACCTTTGGCGGCGGAAGACAGGGTGGTCCATCTGGGGGTCTACCTAGCAATTGTCACTCCTGTGGAGAGCAGGGTCACTTCAAGGGGGAGTGCCCCAAGAAGGACTGGTGATGCAACAACTATGGACGAGAGGGCCATTTGCGCCAGGTTTGCAGGAGTGGCAACAGAGGAGCGGGGGGCGTGGCATCCAGCGTGAGGAGTGATGCTAGCTTCCGTGCACCAGCTGAGAGACCAGCTCATCAGTGGCAGGCCGCCCAGGCAGATCCGGTCGGACCCGACCTCAGGGGAGGCCAGAGCGACAGCAGGCTGATGCTAGAGGCAGTCAGGGCGGGAGCCGCCCAGTGAGTGAGCCGACCAGTGGCACGGGCCAAGGGAGGGTGTTTGCACTGAATGCGACACCCCAGGAGGAGGTTGAGCTACCACCTTCACCGGTAGAGGAGGGAGCATGACCATCGGTGGTTAGAGGTACTCTTTTGATCTCTGGCATGCTTGCTTCTGTTCTTTTCGATACGGGTGCATCGCGTTCTTTTATTGCTGAGCTTATAGTTGAGGGCTTGGGGTTAACGTGTCTTGAGGCGGAGAGGCCCTTAGTTGTAGAGTCTCCAGTGGGAGGTATGATTGAGGTGCGACATGTTTGCCGCGATTGTGTGTTAACCATGGGTGATGTGGAACTGAGTTTTGACTTGCATGTGATGCCTTTGCGTACTTTTGACCTGATCTTGGGTATGGATTGGCTTATGGCTTTCCAGGCCAAGATAGACTGTTACCGGCGGCGTGTATCCTTCGTGTCACCCGCAGGAACCTCTTGTACCCTGCAAGGGGAGTGGGATCGTGAGGCGAGTCGGGCCGGGCCAGTGTTGGACCAGTGGGGTGCCATTACCCACAGGTTGGCAGCCCTGACCTTTGCTGAGGAGTGAAAGGTGGAAAAGAGGGTGTGACCCGCTGTTGTGGACCAATTTCAGGATGTTTTTCCTGAAGAGTTGACGAGTTTGCCACCTAAGAGGAGTGTGGAGTTCACCATTGAGTTGGTGCCGGGGACGGGTCCGATTTCCTAAGTAGCGTATCGTATGGGGCCAGCCGAGTTGAGGGAGCTTCAGAGGCAAATCGAGGAGTTGGTGGGCCAGGGGTATATCAGACCGAGTACCTCACCTTGGGGTGCTCCGGTGCTCTTTGCTAAGAAGGCTGATGGCACGCTTCGTCTCTGCATCGACTACAGGAAGCTAAATTCAGTGACTGTGAAGAACAAGTACCCGTTGCCTCGGATAGATGACCTGTTTGACCAATTGAGTAGGGCCTAGTGGTTTTCCAAGATAGATTTACGGTCGGGGTATCACTAGCTCAGGGTTAGGGAGGAGGACATCCCTAAGACGGCTTTTCGGTGCAGGTATGGGCATTATGAGTGGGTAGTGATGCCTTTCGGGCTCACTAATGCGCCAGTGGTGTTCATGCATTTGATGAACCAGGTCTTTGCTCCATACTTGGATTCGTTTGTGGTGGTGTTTATTGATGATATCTCGGTGTATTCCAAGACCGAGAGGGGGCATGTGGAGCATTTGGCAACAGTGTTGCAAACCTTGAGGGACCAGCAGCTGTTTGCTAAGTTTAGCAAGTGTGAGTTTTGGCTGCAGGAGGTCCATTTCCTTGGCCACGTAGTGTCAGCTGAAGGGGTTAAAGTGGACCCAGCCAAGATTGAGGCGGTATCATCATGGGAGAGACCAACCAATGTTTTCGAGATTCGTAGTTTTCTTGGCTTGGCGGGGTACTATCATCATTTTGTCGAGGGGTTCTCCCGTTTGGCGGCCCCTATGACGGCGTTGACTAGGAAAGGAGTGAAGTTTGAGTGGACGGACAAGTGCCAGCAGGCGTTTGAGACTCTCAAAACCCGTTTGACCACTGCACCTGTGTTGAGGTTGCCTAGGGAGGATATTCCGTATGAGGTATTTTGCGATGCGTCCAGGGTTGGTTTGGGGTGTGTGCTTATGCAGGAGCACAGTGTGGTAGCTTATGGGTCAAGGCAACTGAAGCCTCATGAGCAGAATTACCCTACCCATGATCTTGAGTTGGTGGCTGTCATCTTCGCCCTGAAGAGTTGGCAACATTACCTTTTGGGGGAGAAGTTCGTGGTGTTCTCAGATCACAAGAGCCTTCAGTACATCTTTACTCAGAAGGACTTGAATTTGAGGCAGAGGAGATGGGTAGAGTATTTGCAGACCTTTGACTTTACTCTTGCCTATACCCCGGGCAAGGGTAATGTTGTGGCTGACGCGTTGAGCAGAAAAGGGAAAGCTGAGGTGGCCGTGAGAGAGTGGAAGCTGATGGAGCAGTTGGCGATGTTGCACCTGCAGCCTGTTGTTCGTGATGGTGGGACAGTCCTGAGTCTTTTGGTGGTTGTGCCTGCGTTGTACCAGTGCGTCCGGGAGGGACAGTTGGGTGACATTGAGTGTGAGGCTCTCGGTGCCCGTATTGAGGCTGGTGAGCTATCTGCGGACTAGACAGAGGGTCCTGAGCATGAGTTGTCTTTTCAGGGGCGGTTGGTAGTGGCTTCCTCTCTCAGGGATGAGGTGATGAGGGAGTTTCACCAGTCTAGAGTTGCTGTGCATGCAGGGGGTACGAAGATGTACCATGCGATTCGAGGAAATTTTTGGTGGCCTGGGATGAAACACGATGTGGCTGCCTTTGTTTCGCGGTGCCTCACGTGTCAGCAGGTGAAGGCTGAGCATCAGCGGCCGGCGGGCATGTTACAGCCCTTGCCCATAGCGGAGTGGATGTGGGACCACATAGCGATGGATTTTGTGACTGGTCTTCCACCCACCACAGGGAGGAAAGATATGATTTGGGTGATTGTGGATCGACTCACAAAGTCGGCCCATTTCCTAGCTGTTTGCAAGCGAGACTCTATTGGGACCTTGAGTCATCTATACATGAACGAGATTGTGAGACTACATGGAGTACCATCATCGGTTGTCTCTGACCGGGATTCGAGGTTCACTTCCCGTTTTTGGGCAGGTTTGCAGGAGGCTATGGGGACCAAACTTCACTTGAGTACAGCCATTCACCCTAAGACTGACGGTTAGACTGAGAGGACGAATCAGCCCATGGAGGACATGTTACAGGCCTGTGTGTTAGATTTTGGGGGTTCGTGGGTGACTCACCTTACTTTGGTGGAGTTTGCCTATAACAACAGTTATCAGGCATCCATTGGGATGGCTCCTTTTGAGGCGTTGTATGGGCGGCCGTGTCGATCACCTTTGTGTTGGACCGAGGTGGGGGAGACAGCTCTCTTGGGTCCACAGTTGGTTCAAGAGGCTACCGAAAAGGTTAAGTTGATTCGTCAGCGTTTGTTATCAGCTCAGAGTCGGCAGAAATCTTAGGCGGATCAGCGGCGGCGACCTTTGGAGTTTTCTGTTGGTGATCATGTTTTTCTTCGTGTTTCTCCATGTCGTGGACATCGACGGTTTGGGCGAGGTTGCAAGCTATCTCCGCGGTTTATTGGTCCTTTTGAGATTCTGGATCGTGTGGGGCCTGTGGCCTACCGGTTAGCGTTACCACCGCGGCTGAGTCGAGTGCACAACGTGTTTCACGTGTCCCAATTGAGGAAGTATCATCCTGACCCAACTCATGTGATCGATTGGGGGACATTGGACATTGAGGATGACATGTCCGTTGTTGAGGCCCCTATCCGTATCCTACATCGGCGGGAGAAGCTTTTGCGTGGTCGTGCTATTCCTTTGGTTCGCGTGCTATGGCAGCACCGTGGCATTGAGGAGGAGACATGGGAACGTGAGCAGCACCCAGAGTTGTTCGAGGACGAACAATCTTAAGGGTGGGAGGTGGCTGTAGTGATATGTTTTCTTGTGGCTCATAATTTGGTGTAATTGTATTTATACTTGTAAACTGGTATTTTTATTGAGATGTGTTTTGAGATTGCAATGTGTTTGAGATGTCTTGTTGTGTTGTGTGATCCATCTGGGCGTTGTGGCTCGCTGTCTTCCAATTGGGCCGCATGTGTGTTTTCCTTGCATGTCGTTTCTTTTTGAGGACGAAAAGTCTTAAGGGGGAGAGGATGTAATGACCCGTGTGTAAGAAGTTAACCACAAACACCTTGGATGTTGGTGCACAAGTTTGAGGTAAGAGATGAGCCCAAGAGGAGACTTTTGGGAGGTGCATGTGACAAGTGATAACGTGCATTTATGCCCTAGGAAGATGCTATGCATATACAAGCGCTTTTAGGCTGTTTTGTCAGGTTTTGGAGATTTATTTGGACCTAGTAGATGGGCTCAGATGAATTGGCGTGCAGAGTAAAAGATTCTTAGAATGATGTCTTCTATCTACCACAGAAGTTTCAGGCCAAAGGGACGTGCACGCGAATTGGACCCAATTGGCGTGCAAGGTTATTTTTTCATGGATGTCTTTTACATGATACAAGAAAGCTTGGGGTAAAGTTTGAGTGCATTTGGAGCTGCACGCCAATTGGGGAATTGGCATTCAAATTGGCGTTCAAATTGGCGTGCAGGCATATTTTTGCATGGTTACCTTAGTTTTGTTATTCTAATCATCTTTTCCCAAAGGACCATGTTGGAATTGTGGATATTTTGGTCTGTATGGATGTGGGAAGGTCATAGCTTGTTCCATCAAAACTATGTCATTTTGATGCTGGGATTCACTTAATCAAAACTACATCGTTTTGATGTTGTATTGTCTATATAAGGAGGAGAAGCCCCTCTGTTTTAGGTTTAGGGTTTGTTGCTCCACCAACCGTCGCAGAGTGAGAGAGAGAGAGAGGGAAGGAGAGCTCCTGGTTGCTGCCGGGCGTCTTGCATGGGTGATCGGTGTCTCGTGGGCGGACGGCGTTCGGCGTGGGAACAGAATATTGCTGTGTTGTTGCATTTTACTTGAGGTAGGGGTTCTGTTCTTGCTAATCCCTCTCTGTTCTAGGGTTCTTAGGTGGAATTCGGTCTATACCTGCTATTATTTATATATATAAATCCATATAGGTGTGATCTCCTATATGGATGTTGGGATTCAATGGCATTTTAGTGTGATTCTGTTGTTGCATGCTATATGTTCGATGAAATGCCTGTGTGAATATAGCTGTGTGTATATGCCTATTACATGTTTGGTAATATGCCTGTGTGGCTGGACTTGTGATTTGGTGTATGTATGCATGCTGGGTGTTTGTTATATTGCCTGAATGGCTGGGTTTGTGCACTTGTGAACGGGTGCACACCAAGTGTTTGGTTTTATGCTTAAGTGACCGTAGTGTGTGTTGTGTGCATGACTGTGGTATCTCGCCTGAAGAGGCGGTTAAATTACTTTGCCTGAGAGGAGGTTAAACCAGTGGCCTGAAAAGGCGGTTAAACTACTTTGCCTGAGAGGCGGTTAAATCAGTGGCCTGAAGAGGCGGTTAAATTACTTGCTTGAGATGTGGTTTGTTAGCCAGTGTGGCTGGGGCTGGGGTTACGTCTGCTTGTGTGGAATGTTTTATTTTTTCCTAATACTGCCATGTCACTACACCTGTGCACATGCATGTAGCCACTAGGAACATGGGAAGGGTTGGGGAGACTTGATCCCTACTGAGCTGTGGTTGCTCACCCCTCCTACTATGGTGTGTTTTCTTGCAGGAACCTATAGGCGTTAGGTGGGAACACCAAGGTGGAAGAGTTCTGTTTTATGGCTTTGTTTAATGTTATTTGCGTTATGTAGTTTTGTTGAGGCATTGTAACCCCAGCGGGGAGATTGTAATGAAGTCTGAAACACATTAAAGGCATGTGGTTTGAATTTAATAATTATGTGATTTTGTTTTCTGAAAATAAAATGTGAAGTGCATGTTGTATTCTACCTCCTTACCCAAACCCGGATAAAGGGAGGGTCACGTTCCGGTCTCCTCGGGTTGGAAAACCGCGGCGTGACAAAACGGCCCATCGGGAGGAACTTGATAATATATGGGCATAATGGCCTTTCCATATATAGGCTGCCTACATTAAGAAGTATGGGGACTTGTTACATCTAACACGAGGACCCGTCGACGATGTTATGTTAAAGGCGGCAGTACATTTCTCGGATCCAAGGCTGAAGTGTTTCACCTTCAATGAATAGGATTTGACCCCTACTGTGGAAGAGTATCAAGCTCTCCTGGGACAGCCAATCAATGGATGTTCGGAAGTTTTTCTACCAACCATACTTGTTTCCTGCTTACAGACCCTATCACAATTCCTAGGAATAACAGAAGAGGAAGTAGGCCAGATCGTGCATCGTAGGGGTGGACTTGAGGTCATCCCGTGGCCCGTGATCGGAGACAAAATATCTCAAGCATCGGGCATAGAACTCTACTCTTTGTTCACACTAGCCATTTATGGGTTAATTGTATTTCCCAAGTTCTTGGGTTACATTGATGGATTTGTATGCGAACTTGTGATGCAAACATTAGGAGGGGCCGATCCGATTCCTGCAATCCTCGCTGAGACAATCAGATCATTATCACACGTACGGATTTCGGGACGGGGTCGTTTCAAAGGATGCCTTCCACTCCTCTGCGCATGGTTGAAAAGTCACTTCCCAAGTAGGGACGCACAACTCGAAGAGGTAGCTGCATTACCACATAGTGCACTACCTGAATTCATTCTACAGTAATGGGAGTTACCTGAAACAGAGGAGGACTGGATCGATGAGCTACAAACCTTAACTGATGATCAAGTTGTATGGAATGCTCCATGGATGCCCCAAGTCAACATGATTTACAGGTGTGGCCCATATAATTGGATCCCACTTCTCGGACCGTGCGGAGCAACTGCGTATGCTCCTCTTCAGGAAGGAAGACAACTCAGGGGTCATCAGATCATTCCTGTATTGCATGAGATAGAAACCTTCGATTTCACATACATTGGCCTTGAGGCACGAAGCAAAGCTTTCCGGTGGTATCTAGCATGGCAAGCACCACGGAAAATCAGTAGTAGTTCTTACTACCCTGATGTTCATCCATCATTCCTTCCATGGCAGCAACAGTACATAGCCTATGCGGAGACCTATCAAGATCCAAGACTGCTGCTCCGTCAAAGGGAAAATGAACTTAGGTCCCTGCTGCAGAAAATTCAAGAACAAGAGGAGATCATTGGAAAGCTGGGCGAAAGAATCCACCGGTTAGAAGAATTATCCGGAATTGGAAACTAGTTTGAAATGATCAAGGCTTGTTCCAAATCATATAGCAGCATATTGTCATGGACCGAGGCTTATCCTAGCACACTTAGGCTATTTTGGGGTATTTCCCCTTTGTAAAGTGTTGTACTTAGCTTATAGAGTAAGTTGTAGAGATTTCAGATTTCGATCATATATGATGTCTCCTGGTGACATAGCCAGAAAAGTGTTAACATCTATATGTAGGGGAGTGATGTTGTAAAGCTTTCAAGCAATCAATACAATCGTTTGTTGCCTTCGTTTAAATCGTTCTTCCGTTAAGCTCTTCCCTACACAATTGCTTTACAACGGATCGATGGGTTCCGATCCAAATGCGACGAGTTAGGCTGACCTAGCGTTCCTTCGTACGGGTGGGAACTAGGTGCCGCACGGGTTAAGCTGCTATAAAGGCTGACCCCGTGACAAGTGGTATCAGAGCACAGTTGGTGCTAAGTTCGGTGGAACAATCAAAAACTTCGAGACGGTGTAAAAATGACAAACAGAGGATCTGTTGTCATTAGTGGTGGCGACCACGAAGGCCGTGACAAGGAGCACCATGCTAAGGAATGGAGGAGAGATATATCCGTTTCGAGGGAAACATGTCCGCTGGAGAGTCGGCTAGCCAAATTGGAGTTGGCGTTAGCCGAACAAATGGAGGTGGTCAAGGGGCACACTGAAAGCATCGAAAAGCTGGACTCAGAGGGTGAGGAAAGCTTTGGGAGGATGCAAGGGCTTCTCAACTCCGTCATGGATGACATGAACTCTTGGTTCGACAGCCTAAAGGACACTCTCACGTCCCAAATCCTGGCGATGCAAGATGAAATCAAAGAGATCAAGGCGGATTGGTCTCTCTGCAAGATGGTGGTCACCCAAGGTGGCGTTGGCAGCCATTCCAGCTCCAAAATCGACGTGCCGAAACCTAAGACCTATGCTGGGTCAAGGAATGCGAGAGAGTTAGACAACTTCCTTTAGACCATGGAGCAGTACTTCGATGCCTTGAACATTGTCGACGAGGCAAAGAAAGTGAAGACCGCTCCGCTATACTTAGTCGACTCGGCTATGGTGTGGTGGAGGCGACGATATGCCGACAAGGAGTGTGGCTTATGCATCATCGACAATTGGGCGGATTTCATGCGGGAGATCAATGCCCAATTGTATCCCCAGAACGCGGAGGATGAGTCCCGGGCGAAACTTCGGCGCCTTACCCACAAAGGCACGGTGCGGGAGTACGTCCGTGAATTTTCCGAGCTGATATTGGAGATCCCGGATATGTTCGCGAAGGATTCATTATTTTCCTTAATGGACGGATTGCAACTATGGGCAAAATTGGAGCTGCAGCGGAGAAATGTGTAGGACCTGGCGTCGGCCATGGCGGTGGCCGAATCACTCATCGAATACAAGAAGCCGGAGAAAACCACCAGTTCTTCATCGACTTCCAAGGCGAACAGGTTCCACAAGGAGAAACGTGGGGGAGACAACCGGAGTGAAGGAAAAGGGACACCCTTCCAACCGTCTAAGGACTTTCGCCCAAAACACTTCGCGAATGGTTCCAAGGACGGGGAGAAGCCAAGGATCTCCTGTTTCCTTTGTGAAGGCCCTCACATGGCGTTCGAGTGCCCGAAGCGCTCCAAGCTCTCTGCGATGATCAACGAAGATGAAGAGAGAAATGCGAGGGATCCACGACTTGGTTCCTTGCAACTCCTCAATGCAATCAATGCGAAGGTGGAGGTGCCACCATCCGGACAACAGAAGGGGCGCATGTACGTGCTCGCTAAGGCCAACAACCTTGAAACTAAGGCCTTGGTGGACACGGGTGCGACCAACAACTTCATCAAGGTGGAAGAAGCTCATGGACTGGGGATAGTCTACAAGGAAGAGAAGGGCTGGCTGAAAGCGGTGAACTCCAGTGCTAGTCCAATCCATGGCGTGGCTCGAGGCGTCGAGCTAAGTATTGGCGAGTGGAGAGGCAAGGTGAATCTCTCTGTGGTGTCGATGGATGACTATCCCATGGTGTTGGGAATGGAGTTCGTTGACCAGGTGTGGGCAATTCCAATTCCTAGCACTAACACAATGTGCATCATGGACGAGGGGAAAACGTGCATGGTGAAGGTAATGCGGGAGGAAGAGCTCAAGGTGAAGTCTCTTTCGGCGGTCCAACTGTCTAAAGGAGTTAGACGACAGGAGCCAACCTTCATTGCCATGGTGAAGGAAGAATGCCCAAGTGTTGGCGAGGAAGGAGCCCCCAACCGAAGTGAAGACGGTCCTTGAAGAGTTTGGGGACGTTATGCCACCCGAACTCCCCAAACAACTTTTGCCGAAGCGGGAGGTGGACCATAAGATCGAGCTAGAGGCCGGTGCAAGGCCTACTGCTGCGGTGCCCTATCAGATGGCACCACCGGAGTTGGAGGAACTTCGGAAACAACTGAAGGACTTGTTGGATGCTGGATTCATTCGGCCATCCAAAGCGCCATTTGGAGCACCGGTGTTGTTCCAAAAGAAGCATGATGGGTCGATGCGGCTATGCATTCACTATAGGGCACTGAATAAGATAACGGTGAAGAACAGCTACCCCATCCCACTTATATCCGACCTCTTTGATCAACTTGGTGTTGCGAGATGGTTCTCAAAGCTAGACTTGCGGTCGGGTTATTGGCAAGTGCGGATAGCCGAAGGTGATGAGGCAAAGACGGCGTGTGTCACAAGATACGGCTCTTACAAGTTCTTGGTGATGCCCTTTGGCCTCACAAACTGTGAGGACACTCCCTGCGGATGAGTTTGTATGATGTTGGTGACTGGGCAGTGGAACGTTAAACATGTAGTAGTGTTTTGTTTGTGAGTTGTTCCTTGTGGTGGTGTTTATGATGTGAGTTGCTCTGTGACATATGTGATTTGTTAAACGTGTTGGTGATGGGCGTATATGTCTTATACTGTCGTGACATGTGAATACTTGTGACATGTGTTAGGTGAGGAGAACAAGGGTTGTTTGTGAGATTCGAATATGTGTTTCCCTATCATGCTAAGTTGTATTGGGTCTGTGGGTACGTGCCTTCATGTGTGTTAAGGTGTGATATCTCCAGTCGCGGGTATGTGAATGGTAGTGGGCGATGTGCATCAGCATGTGCGTTTTGGAAGGTGTGTTGTCTTTTAGAAGCCGACACGTCCTGCAGAGGAGACATGGAATGTGAGTCCATGATGCGTGAGCAACACCCAACGTTGTTCAAGAACGAAGAACCTTAAGAGTGGGAGGTGGCTGTTGGTGGCTGTTGGCCAAGGGATAGTGATGTGTTTTCTTGTATTAGTTGTGTATGATTTGGTGTATTTGTTTTGTCTTTTAGACATGTTTTCATCATGGTGATGTGTTTTGTGATGTGTATTTGTGACATATGGATATGTGTTATATGCATTATTGTGATGCATGTGGTTATGGATTATGGTGGTACTTTGTTATGTGCCGTTATGTGCTGTGCGCGGTGTATGACCCATTTGGGTGTTGTGGCTCGCTGTGTGGCAAATGGGTAGCTTGTGTTTGTTTTCCTCGTATGTCATTTCTTTTCGAGGACGAAAAGTCTTAAGGGGGAGAGGATGTAATGACCCGTGTGTAAGAAGTTAACCACAAACACCTTGGATGTTGGTGCACAAGTTTAAGGTAAGAGATGAGCCCAAGAGGGGACTTTTGGGAGGTGCATGTGACAAGTGATAACGTACATTTATGCCCTAGGAAGATGCTATGCATATACCTGCGGTTTTAAGCTGTTTTGGCAGATTTTGGAGCTCACTTTTGATATAGTATATGGCCTCAAACAATTGGCGTGCAAGAACAAAAGTTGCTTAGAATGAGGTCCTCTATCTACCACAGAAATTTCAGAGCATTTGGAGCTGCACGTGAATTCACCCATTTCACGTGCAAGCATATTTTTGCTTCTCATGCCTCTACAAGATGCAAGGAGGCTTAGGGTGAAGTTTGAGTGCATTTGGAGCTGCACGCCAATTGGGGAATTGGCGTTCAAATTGGCGTGCAGGCATGTTTTTGCATGGTTACCTTAGTTTTGTTATTCTAATCATCTTTTCCCAAAGGACCATGTTGGAATTGTGGATATTTTGGTGTGTATGGATGTGGGAAGGACATAGCTTGTTCCATCAAAACTACATCGTTTTGATGTTGTGTTGTCTATATAAGGAGGAGAAGCCCTCTATTTTAGGTTTAGGGTTCTCTTCTTCACTGCGCACTGTCGGAGAGAGAGAGAGCTAGAGAGAGAGAAGGAAGGGGAGTTGTTGGTTCTTGCCGGAGCATCTTGCGTGGGGAGGACGGCGTTTAGCGCGGGAGCAAGGAAGATCTTGCTTTAAGGTAGGGATTCTGTCTCACCCGATCCGTTCTGGGGGTTAGGCCCCTGTGTAGAGGATTTATAGAGCTTCTGTTGTTATTGTTATACTATTTATATGTAAATGCATATAGGTGTGACCTCCTATATGAATGTTGGCCTTCAATGGCGGTTTTTGATGTTTTCTGGTGTTGGATGGTGAGTGCATATTAAGTGTTCGATAAAATGCCTGTGTGAATATGTCTGTGTGAATATGCCTAGTAGGTGTTTGATAATATGCCTGTGTGGCTGGGTTTGTGGGTTTGTAAATGTATGCATGTTAAGCGTTAGGGTAAAATACCTGTGAGACTCTGCATGCCAGGTGTTTGATTTTATGCCTGATTGGCTGTGCGAACTAAGTGTTTGGTATTATGCCTGTGAAAGTGTGTATGCTACGTGTTTGGTTTAATGCCTGTGTGACCTTGTATGCTGTGTTTGTGGAACCCGGTGGCTGTGGAAGCCCGGGACTAGAACTGTTAGCCCGTGTGGCTAAGCCTATATGGCTGTGGATATGTTAGCCCGTGTGGCTAAGCCTATATGGCCGTGGATATGTTAGCCCGTGTGGCTAAGCCTGAGAGGCTGTGGATATGTTAGCCCGTGTGGCTAAGCCTGAGTGGTTGTGGATATGTTAGCCTATATGGCTAAGCCTGTATGGCTGTGGATAGGTGTGTTCCGTGTGATTGTGGAATACAACCTGTTTATATCTTATTGTCACTACACTGCACCTGTACACACCCTCATGTAGACGCTAGGAGCATGGGATGGGTTGGGGAGACATGATCCCTACTGAGCTGTTGTTGCTCACCCCTCCCTCTATGTTGTGTTTTCTTTCAGGAACATACAGGCGTTAGGTGGGACCCCAAGGTGGAAGACCTTATTTACTTTACTGTCTTTTATTTATGTTATTTTGTGGGAATTGTTGTAACCCCAGTGGGGATGGATGGAAAAGAGGATTTTGTTGTAATAAAGACAGGTTTGGATTGTGGATTGCTTTAATCAACATTACTTTCTTGGATGTGTTGTGGATCAAACCCAGAATTTGGATAATGCTGATAAAGCCTTATGTAATTTGATCTGAGATCTTTTGTGTTTATTTGATCATTGCAGAAGATATATTACTAATCCAGAGATGCACTCGTGAGAGCAAAGCTAAGAACAGGATACATAATCCTGATCTGGACAAGAGTGAGTGTCGTCAAACACTTGGTAAATAACCAAGTCACAAATACATACGGAATAAGGAACATTCGTACGGACTAAGAACTTAAAGGATAAGTGCGGAGTAAGGAAACCATATGCGGAGTAAGGAATCCGGATATCTTACTCGCCCGGAGTAAGGAATTTACATACGGAGTAAGGAACTTACATACGGAGTAAGGAATTTACATACGGAGTAAGGAACTTACATACGGAGTAAGGAACTTACATACGGAGTAAGGAACTTACATACGGAGTAAGGAACTTACATGCGGAGTAAGAAAGCGCTGACACGGAATAAGTCATCAGACTTTTCAAGACTCGCCCGGAGTAAGGAAATTACATACGGAGTAAGGAACTTACATACGGAGTAAGGAACTTACATGCGGAGTAAGGAAGCGCTGACACGGACTAAGGATTCCAGTACTAAATAGATACGGAGTAAGCAACCACTGACACGGAGTAAGGTTCCGAGCTTCATTAGCTACGGAGTAAGGAAAATTACACCGGGCCAAGAAGATACTGCTTCAACTCAACCGCATTTAAAGTTATCAGCTCGTGGCGTCCCGATGTAAGACGAATTCATTGAGAACCTGAAGAATCTTACACGTGGATCATCCGGATATGTGGACACAACCTTAATTGTATTTGGGAACTCACAAACGCACTTATATTCTTCGAACCCAAGATCTTGAGCTCCACAAAGCCGCAGGTCAAGGCAGAGAGATTACCGAGGGACAGTTAGTGCTGAACGCTTTCCGGAACTACAAGTTCCAAGGTTGTCGCTTAGGAATGTTTTGTATAAATATTCATACTTGTACATTGAGAGAGAGCGAATGTGCATTAGAAAAGAAAAGACTAATTCTGTGTATGCACAAGCGTTTTCATCTTTGGAGATAGAAGTTGGCTAGTGTGTGAGTTCATTTGTAAACAGAGTATAAGAGAGTCGTGCTTCTATTTTGTTGTATTTATCTTGTGATAATAAAACAAAATACTTTCACTATCTGGTTATCTTCCGCAGTGATTCTATCACTTAACTAGATAAGTGTTTGTGTCTTGAGAGAAACAAAGAGTTTTAATAAGAGCCTATTCACCCCCCCCCCCTTTAGGCTCCAAGGGACCATCAAGTGGTATCAGAGCAAGTTCTATTTTGTTCTAAGTAGAGATCCCACTCTTTCAATCTCAGAAATGGCCGAAGAAAGCAGTATGCTATTCAACACTTGCCTTAACTCCGGAGGTGCACAGGAGCCCATCCCGAATCGAAGCAAGCGGTGAAAATGTCGACCCACCTCAACCCCTGCTGCCGCCGCTTCTCAACCACGGAGTTCGGCTTTACTTTAACGAAATCGCCCAAATTCACACCTGAGCTTTTCTCCCGGTGGAAAGCTCGCATGAAGATGTTTATGGTATGCCATGATCATCTTATGTGGCCATGTCTTCATCAGGAGATTCCAATTCCGATGACTATCGGAGAACATGGAGTTAGGAGGCCAAAGACAGATGCTGAACTTACCAACGATGAAAGAGCCTGGCGGTGCGCTAGTGAAAAGGCTCTGGCTTATGTTACATCGTCTTTGGATTCTGAGGCTTTCACAGACGTCCAGGGCTGCACAACAGGAAAAGCTGTTTGGGACAAACTGACAATCCTCTATGAGGGGAGTCAATCCCAGATGCAGAATGTGATCTGCACTCTCAGGCAGAACTTTGAGAGTTTTAATCATAAACCGGGCGAATCACTCGAAAGCATTTATCGGAGATTCGGCAAGCTCATTCTTGAGTCAAGAGCCGTCAATGAACACTATTCTCAATCCCAGATCAATGACAAGTTCTTTCGCTCCTTGCCGGATCGCTACTATTCCAAACAACTCCAGATGCAATCAGACAAAAACTGGCAGTATGTTCCCCTTGAAGAACTGTATGGAGAGCTGCGGACTCATGAAGTCAGGTTTAAGTACTTTGACAGGGATGAGAAAATAGCTCGGAAAGAAAAGGGGGTAGCTCTCAAAGCTACAGAATGTCTAAACATACTGAGGAATGATGATACGGACGTGTCCGAGAATTCTGATTCTGACGAGGAGGAGGAGATAGCCCTTCTTGTCAAATCCTTTGAGCGATTCCTACGAAAAAGCAGAAAAGGGTTCAGAAGACGCTCATCATCATCGTTCCAAAGGAAGAAGCGACCGGAGTCCAGTTCCCAGGAATGCTTCAACTGTGGGAAAACCGGTCACTGGGCCAAGGAATGCAGGTCCAAATCAAAAGTGGCCGAGAAAAGTGACAACGTAACTCCTCGCCACTCCACCTCAGACAACAGCAATAGCAAGAGGAAGGCGCTCGTGACAAAATACATGAGTGGCTCGGAAGAAGAGGAGGAATCCTCGGATGATGAGCCGACCACTAAGCCGAACGTCTGCCTCATGGCAAATACTGAGGTACCTTCTATCTTCGAGCTCCTGAGTAAATTAGAATCTCTTACTACCGCATGTGATCATGAAAAGAATGAGACTAATAATTACTCAAATGTACAAAGATATGGAAAGTCGAATAAACGTCTTGAATTTACTATTAATAGATTCGAAAAGGACATCACTGACTTCAGAGGAAAAGAAGCTTGGTATCACGATCTAAGAGCTGAAAATCATTTGTTAAATACCAATCTCTCAGGCCTAAAAGTTATAGTAAAAAGACTCGAAAATGAACTGGAACAAGAAAAGGAAATAAATTGTAAGTGGCTAAAATCCGGGGAAATAGCCTCTACCTTTAGGACTGATCCTGACGACATCCGAGTCAAACCTGGCCTAGGTTCCGAACCATCAACTTCCATAGCTCAAGCTACTAAGTGTCCTCCGGATTTCACTCCTAAACTAACCAATTTATATCCTGTTAGTACATCTAAACCGTTGGATGGTTTCATTTCAGGTGGCACCATAGTTTATGACTGTGGAGTCGAGGTCATATCGCACTTCCCGAACCAAGTAGCACCCGTAACTAAAGATGAAGGGAAGGCTGCTGCAGTTAAAGCCAAAACTGTAGCACCCAAAAAGAAAGACAAGGCTAAAGCTGACGCATTTAGGGCCAAGAGCGCGTCACCCAAACGTAATGGATTAGGCCACAGGGAACAAACTAGAAAGTCTGTAAAATCTAAGAGACCTGTATCCCCTGTTTGTACTTCACATTATAGTGTCTGTTCCATCTGTAGGGAAATGGGTCATTATCACTATGAATGTTGGAGTCTATCTGATAGCTGGCTTTGTAATCAATTTCAATCCAATAAAGATCAGTTTTATAAAAGGGGTTCTTCGAGCAAAACAAAATCTAAATCTAAAAGGAGTGTCTCTCCAAAGAAAACCCAAATAAAAGAAGCAGTTGAAACTAACAAGTTAATGTCAACTTGGAAAGCTAAGAGTCCTAGCAAAATCAAATCCGTAAATATATGTGGATGATATCATTTTCGGATCAACGAATCCGAAGCTTTGTGAAGAGTTTGCTAAGTTGATGACAGGCAAGTTTGAAATGAGCATGATGGGAGAACTGTCCTACTTCCTTGGAATAGAAGTTAAACAATTAAAGGAAGGAATCTTCATTAATCAGGCTAAGTACACTCGCGATCTTATTAAGAAGTTTGGTATGGAAGGTTCATCTCCCATCAAAACTCCCATGCCTGTCAGTGCCAAGTTAGATCCGGATGTGGACGGCATATCAGTAAATGTGACTGACTACAGAGGGATGATCGGATCCTTGCTGTATCTTACAGCAAGTCGCCCAGACATTATGTTTGCAACTTGCATCTGTGCATGATACCAGGCGAATCCCAAGGAGTCACATATGCTTCATGTAAAACGGATATTAAGGTATCTCAAGGGAACGATGAATTTGGGACTCTGGTACCCAAAGGAGTCCAACTTCACCTTATCCGGATACTCGATGCCGACTTGCTGGATGTCGCATCGACAGGAAAAGCACAAGCGGTACGTGTCGGTTTCTAGTAAATAGATTGATCTCATGGTTCAAGAAGAAGCGGAATTCCATATCAACCTCTACCGCCGAGGCGGAATATATAGCTTCCAGGAAGTTCTTTGCGCACAGCTACTTTGGATGCAAAGTCAACTTACTGACTACGGTTTCAACATGTCATCTATTCCACTCTACTGTGACAACACTAGTGCAATTGCCATCAGCAACAATCTTGTCATGCATCCTAAGACGAAGCACATTGAGGTCAGGTATCACTTCATACGCGATCATGTTCTCAAAAAGCATATTTCACTGGAACATGTTGCTATCGAAGATCAATTAGCAGACATACTTACAAAGCCCCTACCTGATGCGAGGTTCTCTGAACTACTCTTCCGATTAGGTATGCTTGACTTCTCTGCATAGCTTCACATTTGCATTACCCAATAGTATATTTACTCTCAGAACATGCATTGTACGTTTACTGAAAGTAGTAGAGACTTACTGACTGTATTGCTGATCATACTTACTGTTTAATGGCTTCATGCTTCTGACATTAATCTCAACCTCATTATGGGAGGATGCTTGCGTTTCCGACTGAAGTCGTTTAAGCTAACATAATTACAGTTTATATGATTTACCTCTTTCGGGTTCATGATCTTAACTTCTATTAATCACCACGTGACAAAAGCATGTTCATTTAGATTACTCTATTAACATGTATAGTTGAAGAAGTGAAATGGGTTAGCTTGGAATGCCTGGTGGATGAATACTCAATCGTGATCTGATGCTTCAAGTATAGTTTTCTAGTAAGATAGACAGTGCTGAACTTCTACAAATCGGAACGGTCAACCGAGAGGATTGCACAATCTACAGGGGAGAAAATGCTTTATATATTATTCAGTAATACCCCCCATATATGTCTCATGACCTCTTTCCTGACTGTCTATCTGAGGGGGAGCTTTTCATTAAGAGGATTAAATGATCTACGGGGGAGCAGCAATGAACCCCTAATATGTCTCGGATTCTCCTTCCTCTAAACTTTTACTTCCGGATCTGACTGTACATGCTGTTTTGAATCTCAGAAAAGTGGCATGTTTGGATGTATTTTCCTTCTTCAACCATGCATTTTAATCGGTTAATCATCTGCCTTCTTTTGACATGTGTTCGCTCTATCATTTTTCACTCATGAATCCCAATGTGGCCAAATCATATGCTCTCTAATTAATCTTAGCTACGTTGTTCAGCAAGACGGTTTCGCTATGTTGACCTATATGAACCTGTGTATTGCTGTCTGACATATGCCCTGATTCAGTATTATTGATCATTTTCACGTATGCATATGTCTACTATATTCTTAGCCATGCATGAGTTCTGTTTCTCATTAGTTCGGATTATGTTGTTTTTCACTGATTATCTTCTCTAATCCGTACTAATCCTTGCCTGTTAAGCTTTTGTATTTTCAGTTTATCCTTATTTAGCTACAGGTTCAGATTTTCTTTGCACCCGTATCGATAAATCCAGTCCATAGTCTCGGATTTGAAGTGTTGTAGTACTTTTCTTCTCTTCGCCTTCCAATCTAATCTGCAATGACACCCAGAATCTCTCTTTCTGGCGTTAATCCTGGCCATCTGGTTGATTGGAATGCTGTTTCTAATCCTCCGGATTGGTTTTCCCAGCTTCGCCCTCTCCTTGAAGCCTCGCATATACTCAGCCTGATCTCCAATCCCGTCAATCTTCTTATCGACGACATTCTTGAGTATTACCAACGGATTCGCTGCACCACCGATTCCATAACCTCTTATGTCCGCGGTGAATCCATCATCATCACTCCGGCTGTTCTCCGCGCTGCTCTCCACCTACCTCTTGGTGAACCACAGCGCCCGGATGCCGATCCAATGGCGGCTTCTATGGGTTGCACGAACAAAGGGAAGGAATACAAGGTGAAATCCTTCCAGGGTCGCTATCGATGTATGGCGACCATCCTGAGTCGATGCCTACTGGCTCGCACATCCGCCCTGGACTCAGTTCCTTACGACCTTCTCCTAGCCATGTACGGCGTTTTTGAAGGTCTTCCGATGGATTGGGGGATGTTCTTATTTCGTTTGCTGCAGAATGGTCCCAAAAATCATTCCTTCGGGCGCATCCTCAGCATTGTCTTCTGGCATCTACGTCCGGACCATTTCGCCCGATTTGATGCTGTCTCGTTTCCCTCGGCTTATTACCTTCGTTACCTTACGCTGGACGGGAACATGACCGCTCGCCGACCCACTGTAGCTCTCCGTATTCTCCCTGCCTCGGAACAACAAGGCAGCTCTGTTGGTGACCCCTCCGACAGTCAAGCCCACGAGGTCAGTTCTGCACCCCAATCCTCCCGGATTCGGTCTGTTGCTGCACCCTCTCATTCACGAGCCTCCTAGCCAAGCGTCCGTGCCGAACCGTCCGAGGTTGCAGGGCCCTCTCAGTGCAGTGCGTCTAAAGCCGTTTCCTCCGCCCCCTCTGCTGTTGATGTCCCCACTCCCTCCACATCCGCTATTGCTGCTGCGGTTGATACCGCTGTTGCTGTCGCCACCGCTGATGTCCTGGCCGCTTCTCCGGAAGCCCCATTGCCTCCCCTACCTCAACCCCGAGATTACCTTGACCATCTCTCCGTCGACACCTTAACGGACCTTTGGCTCCGTTTCAGCCTAGCCCACACCTCCTCCATTCCTGACACCGATCTCCGGGTGTTTTACACACGCAATACCCAATCCCCGGAGACCATGATCATCTGGCACTTGGACCACGGCTTTCTTACGCCGGCTTCCATTCCCGATGTGCCGTTCCCTACACCCTCCGGGCCAGTCCCTGCTGCACGGAGTCCTTCCTCTGCTAAGACTGGACCCTCTTCTCCTGCTGCCGCGATTCCCATGGTTGACTTATCTGGTCAAAGCGGGTCCCTTGCTCCGGATGCCTCCAATGCTCCGGATGCCTCCGATGCTCCGGATGCCTCTGATGCTCCGGATGCTCCTGCTGCAGCTGATACTCCTGCGGACTCCTCTGCCCAACGCACTCCTGCTCCTGTTCATGCGGGGGAGTCCTCCAAAGCTCCGGAGTTGGTCCTTGGGCGTGCCTCTTTTGGCACGGTCCACTTCGACGCTGTGCTTTCCGCCCAGCTGGACCGACATGCCCAAGCTCAAAGCGCCCAAATCTCCGCCATCACTGCCAAAGTTGATGCCCTCGGCGCCCAACTCCTCTCTGCTCTCACTGACTCCTCCACTTCCATGGAGCAGAAAATGGATCTTGTCGCCACATCCGTCCATTCATTGTCTACCTCCTTCACGGATCTGGCGCACACGATGGCTCGTCCTCCTGTTGCTTCCCGGCAATCTGCCAAACCGGGGGAGAGAGTGTCATCTGATCCGTCTACTCCTTCTGCCCCACAACCATCTACTCGGACTGAGAAGCGGCCTGCCACTTTAGTGCTTCAGGGAGTTCCAATTCCCAAACGTAGTCGCTTCTCTCAACCAAGCTCCTCTACTGTAGCTCCAGCTCCTTCTCCATCCTCCTCATCCGCAGCTGATACCTTCCTCCCATCATATGCGGAGTTTGACCCTTTTGATGTGGATGGAAGCTTGCGCAAGGCAATGAAATCCTATGTTGCGTCTTCTGCTGAGAGAAGATGTCTTTCTGAAATGTACCCTTTCTCTCCGGCCGACATTCAGACTCTCTGCTCGGAGAAAGGACTCTTTACTACAGAAGACATTGACAACTTCTCGAGAGCTGCTAAAATGGAGATGAGGCTGTTTCTATCTCTCTACAAAGATGGGCACTTGTTTGACGTTCTGCCGTGTTGGAATGAGGGCTATCTTCCCAGTGTGGAGCTAATTCAGTCCTTTATCGACGGAATTGCTGAGGATAGCAAACCATGGAAAACTCTCTCAACCATCCTCATTCCGTACCGGATCATGTCGCCACACTTCATGATGGCTGTCTTCATGATTCAGTCCAAGCAAATGATTCTCATTGATTCTCATCAAATTATGGAGCACTTCGTTAGGAAGAATCAATGGGAACCTCTGTGTCTCAGGCTGACTGAAGCTGTGAAGAAAGCCAGATTATATGAAGAGTTGGGCATCACACCCTTCCGTCCGACTAAGAAACTCAAGGCAACATTCCGGGGCAAGAAGCAAGTGCCACAACAGCCGGATGGAGATAGCTGCGGAGCCTTTGTCTGTCACTTCATCAAATCATTCTTAACTGTGGACAAATATTGGAGCCAACACACCACCTTTACGATGAAGCAGACAATGGAGCTAAGAGAGAAGGCAGCAACTATAATCTTCAAGTATAGTAAGCCTTATGTACCCTAGTGAAAAACTTGTATTAAGGCTGAATTGTATTTAGTTGCTGATTAATGAAATTGGTTGTGTTGCGTATTCTGTATGTTATTCTTTTGCATTGCTTACCAGATCAGATTACAAAGGGTTTGGGCATATCCATAATTGGGGGAGATTGTTGGATCAAACCCAGAATTTGGATAATGCTGATAAAGCCTTATGTAATTTGATCTGAGATCTTTTGTGTTTATTTGTGTCACGCCCCGGATTTCCAACCCGAGGAAACCGGCACGTGACTCCCCTTTTACCCACACGGAGGGCAAAGGGGTTAGGATACAAACCAAGAATTTTACATTTCAAACATCCACAACCCGTTCAAGAAAGTAATATTCATAAAAATATTCCAAACCAGTTATTACAACAGAATTCTTTCCAATCCCATCCCCACTGGGGTTACATCAGTTCCCATAAAAGAAAACAACATAAATGGAAGAGTAAAATGGATAAGGTCTTCCACCTTGGTGTATCCACCTAACGCCTGTAAGTCCCTGGAAAACAAGCAAACACAGTAGGAGGGGTGAGCAACCGCAGCTCAGTAGGGATCAAGTCTCCCCAACCCTTCCCATGCTCCTAGCGGCTACATGCATGTGCACAGGTGCAGTGACGTGTTACAACAATCTCAACAAACAATAACAAACCACATCAGTCGTCACAATTATCCACCACACAAAACACAAGTGATTTAACCGCCTCTTCAGGCCAAGTTATTTAACCGCCTCTTCAGGCCAAGTGATTTAACCGCCTCTTCAGGCCAAGTTATTTAACCGCCTCTTCAGGCCAGATACCACGATCAAGCACACAACACACATGGTCACCCAAGCATACCACCAAACACTTGGTGTGCACCCGTTCACAAGCGCACAAACCCAACCATTCAGGAAAATAGAGCAAACACACAAGACACATACACTAAACCACAAATCCAGCCACACAGGCATATTACCAAACACGTAATGGGCATATGCATACAGCTATATTCACACGGCATTTCATCGAACACATAGCATGTAATCCACGAGAATCACACCAACATGCCATGAAGGCCAACATTCATATAGGAGGTCACACCTATATGAATTTACATATAAATAATATAACAGATATCTCATATTTGCCCTAGGACCCTAGGACAGAGGAGGATTTAGGAAGAACAGAACCCCTACCTCAAGGAAAACGCAACAACACAGCAACGGTCTGATCCCAAGCCGAACGCCGTCCACCCACGAAGCACCGACCACCCACGCAAGACGCCCGACAGCAACCAGGAGCTCTCCTTCCCTCTCTCTCTCTCTCTCTGCGACGGCTGGTGAAGCAACAAACCCTAAACCTAAAACAGAGGGACTCCTCCTCCTTATATAGGCAACACAACATCAAAACGACGTAGTTTTGATTAAGTGAATCCCAAGCATCAAAACAACGTAGTTTTGATCACACAAGTTACCACCTTTCCGCACCCATATAGGCCAAAATACCTCGGAATTTCAACATGGTCCTTTGGAGAAAGTTCATTAGAATGACAAAACCAAGGGAACCATGCAAAAATATGGCTGCACGCCAATTTGCACGCCAATTCCCCAATTGGCGTGCAGCTCCAAATGCACCCAAACTTTACCCCAAGTCTCCTTGCATCTTGTAGAGGCCTGAGAAGCAAAAATATGCTTGCACGTGAAATGGGTGAATTCACGTGCAGCTCCAAATGCTCTGAAATTTCTGTGGTAGATAGAGGACCTCATTCTAAGAAACTTTTGTTCTTGCACGCCAATTGTTTGAGGCCATCTACTAGGTCAAAAGTGAGCTCCAAGATCAGCCAAAACGACCTAAACCGCTAGAACGCATAGCATCTTCCTAGGGCATAAATGTACGCTATCGCTTGACACATGCACCTCTCAAAAGTCCCCTCTTGGGCTCATCTCTTACCTTAAACTTGTGTACCAACATCCAAGGTGTTTGTGGTTAACTCCTTACACACGGGTTACACACGGGTCATTACATCCTCTCCCCCTTAAGACTTTTCGTCCTCGAAAAGAAATGACATACGAGGAAAACAAACACAAGCTACCCATTTGCCACACGGCGAGCTACAACACCCAAATGGGTCATACACCACACACAGCACAACGGCACATAACAGTACCACCATAATCCATAACCACAATGATGCACATAACACGTGTCCACATGGCACGAATACACATCCCAAGGCACATCACAAACAAGAACACATGTCTTTAAAAGACAATATAAATACATCAACTAATACAAGAAAACACATCACAAGAAAACACAACACTATCCCTTGGCCAACAGCCACCTCCCACGCTTAAGATTGTTCGTCCTCGAACAAGTCTGGGTGCTGCTCACGCATCACGGACTCACGTTCCCATGTCTCCTCCTCAATACCACGGTGCTGCCACAGCACGCGAACCAAAGGAATAGCACGACCACGCAAAAGCTTCTCTCGCCGATCGAGGATACGAATAGGGGCCTCAATGACGGACATGTCATCCTCAATGTCCAACGTTCCCCAATCAATCACGTGAGTGGGGTCAGGGTGATACTTCCGCAACTGGGACACGTGAAACACGTTGTGCACTCGACTCAGCCGCGGTGGTAACGCTAACCGGTAGGCCACAAGCCCTACACGATCCAGAATCTCAAAAGGACCAATAAACCGCGGAGATAGCTTGGAACCTCGCCCAAACCGTCGATGTCCACGACGTGGAGAGACACGAAGGAACACATGATCACCAACGAAAACTCCAAAGGTCGCCGTCGCTGATCCGCATAAGATTTCTGCCGACTCCGAGCGGCCAACAAACGCTGACGAATCAACTTGACCTTCTCAGTAGCCTCTTGAACCAACTGCGGTCCCAAGAGAGCTGTCTCCCCCACCTCGGTCCAACACAAAGGGGATCGACACGGCCGTCCATACAACGCCTCAAAAGGAGCCATCCCAATGGATGCCTGATAATCGTTGTTGTAGGCAAACTCCACCAAAGGAAGGTGAGTTGCCCACGAACCCCCAAAATCTAGCACACAAGCCCTCAACATGTCCTCCATGGTCCGATTCGTCCGCTCGGTCCGACCGTCGGTCTCAGGGTGAAAGGCTGTACTCGGATGAAGCTTGGTCCCCATAGCCTCCTGCAAACCTGCCCGGAAACGAGAAGTGAACCTCGAATCCCGGTCCGAGACAACCGATGATGGTACGCCATGCGGTCTCACAATCTCGTTCATGTACAGTGACTCAAGGTCCCCATAGAGTCCCGCTCGCGAACAGCCAGGAAATGGGCCGACTTTGTGAGTCGATCCACAATTACCCAAATCATATCCTTCCTCCCAGTGGTGGGTGGAAGACCGGTCACAAAATCCATCGCTATATGGTCCCACTTCCACTCCGCTATGGGCAAGGGCCGTAACATGCCCGCCGGCCGCCGATGCTCGGCCTTCACCTGCCGACACGTGAGGCACCGCGAAACAAAGGCAGCTACATCGCGTTTCATCCCCGGCCACCAAAAATGTCCCCGAAGCGCATGGTACATCTTCGTACCCCCTGGGTGCACAAGCAACTCTAGACCGGTGAAACTCCCTCATCACCTCATCCCCGAGGGAAGAAGCCACGACCAACCGCCCCTGAAATGACAACTCATGCTCGGGACCCTCGTCCGGTCCCCCAGATAGCTCCCCGGCCTCAATACGGGCACGGAGAACCTCACACTCAATGTCACCCAGCTGTTCCTCCCGGACGCGCTGGTACAACTCAGGCACAACCACCAAAGGACTCAGGGCTGTCCCACCATCACGAACAACAGCTGCGCAGCCGCAACATCGCCAACTGCTCCATCGGCTTCCACTCCCTCACGGCCACCGCAGCCTTTCCCTTTTCTGCTCAATGCATCGCCCACAACATTACCCTTGCCCGGGGTATAGGCAAGAGTAAAATCAAAGGTCCGCAAATACTCCACCCATCTCCTTTGCCTCGGATTCAAGTCCTTCGAGTAAAGATGTCTCGAAGGCTCTTGTGATCCGAGAACACCACAAACTTTTCCCCCCAAGAGGTAGTGCTGCCAACTCTTCAGGGCGAAGATGACGGCCGCTAACTCAAGGTCATGAGTAGGATAATTCTGCTCATGAGGCTTCAGCTGCCTCGACCCATAAGCTACCACACCGTGCTCCCGCATAAGCACACACCCCAAACCAACCCTGGACGCATCACAATACACCTCATATGGAATATCCTCCCTAGGCAACCTCAACACAGGTGCAGTGGTCAAACGGGTTTTGAGAGTCTCAAACGCCCGCCGACACTTGTCGTCCAATCAAACTTCACGCCCTTCCGAGTCAACGCTGTCATAGGAGCCGCCAAACGGGAGAACCCCTCTACAAAACGACGATAGTACCCCGCCAAACCAAGAAAACTACGGATCTCAAAAACGTTGGTTGGCCTCGCCCACGATGCCACGGCCTCAATCTTGGCTGGGTCCACCCTAACTCCCTCAGTGACACCACATGGCCAAGAAAGTGAACCTCCTGCAGCCAAAACTCACACTTGCTAAACTTAGCAAACAGTCGCTGGTCCCTCAAGGTTTGCAACACTGTTGCCAAGTGCTCCACATGTTCCCTCTCGGTCTTGGAATACACCAAGATATCGTCGATAAACACCACCACGAACGAGTCTAGGTATGGAGCAAAGACCTGGTTCATCAAATGCATGAACACCGCTGGTGCATTAGTGAGCCCGAAAGGCATCACTACCCACTCATAATGCCCATACCTGCACCGAAAAGCCGTCTTAGGGATGTCCTCCTCCCTAACCCCGAGCCGGTGATACCCCGACCGTAAATCTATCTTGGAAAACCACCTGGGCCCCACTCAATTGGTCAAACAGGTCATCTATCCGAGGCAACGGGTACTTGTTCTTCACGATCCACCGAATTCGGCTTCCTGTAGTCGATGCGAGAGACGAAGCGTGCCATCGGCCTTCTTAGCAAAGAGCACCGGAGCACCCCAAGGTGAGGTACTCGGTCCGATATACCCCTGGCCCACCAACTCCTCGATTTGCCTCGAAGTTCCCTCAACTCAGCTGGCCCCATACGATACGCTACTTGGGAAATCGGACCCGTCCCCGGCACCAACTCAATGGTGAACTCCACACTCCTCTTAGGTGGCAAACTCCTCAACTGCTCAGGAAAAACATCCTGAAATTGGTCCACAACAGCGGGCCACACCCTCTTTTCCACCTTACCCTCCCCAGCAAAGGTCAGGGCTGCTAACCTGTGGGTAATGGCACCCCACTGGTCCAACACTGGCCCGGCCCGACTCGCCTCACAATCCCACTCCCCCTGCAGGGTGCAAGAGGTCCCTGCAGGTGTCACGAAGGTCACACGCCGCCGATAACAATCTATCTTGGCCTGGAAAGCCATAAGCCAATCCATACCCAAGATCAGGTCAAACGTTCTCAAAGGCATCACATGCAAGTCAAAACTCGGCTCCACCTCGCCTATGGTTAACACACGCCCACGACACACTCGCCGTACCTCAATCATGCCTCCCACCTGGAGACTCCACAACTAGGGGCCTCGCGGCCTCCACACAGGCTAACCCCAAGCCGTCTATTACAAGCTCAAGAACAAACGAACATGATGCACCCGTATCGAAAAGAACGGAAGCTAAGGTACGGGAGATCAAGAGGGTACCTCTAACCACCGATGGTCCTGCTCCACCCTCGGCTGGTGGGGGTGGTAGCTCGGCCTCCTCCTGGTATGTCGCCTCCAGGCGCAAACACCCTCCCTTGGCCCGTGCCACCGGTCGGCTCGATCCATCGGACGCTTCCCGCTAAGGTTGCCTCCGGCCTCGGTCTGCCTGGCGCTCCGGCCTCCCCTGGGGTCGGGTCCGACTAGATCCTGCCTGGGCCTGGCCCGCCACCGACGAGCCGGTCTCTCGCTGGTGCACGGAAGCTAGCATCACTCCTCACGCCGGATGCCGCGCCCCCTATTCCCCTGTTGCCACTCCTGCAAACCCGACGCAAATGACCCTCTCGTCCACGGTTGTTGCATCGCCGGTCCTTCTTGGGGCACTCCCCTTTGAAGTGACCCTGCTCTCCACGACGGTGGCATCCGCTCGGTAGACTCCCAGATGGACCCCCCCGTCTTCCGCCGCCAAAGGTGAACCTCCCAAGGTTCACGGATGTCCGACCCCGATCGCGAAAAGAACCGCTATCCCTCTCCTCCGTCTTGAGCCTCTTGGACCCTGCATCTCGATCAGGCCCACTCGCAATCGGCGCCCCCGATGGGCCTGCCTCCCATCATCCGGCTCTCTCTCGCCTATTCGGGCCGTCTCCACGGCCTCAGGCATAGGTCCTCAAGCGTAGAATCGCCACCCTCTCCCTAAGGGCTGGCCTGAGACCCAAGGTGAACTTGTGGGCCTTCAGGTCCTCCCTTACCACGGTCTCAGGAGCAAACCTACTCAATCTCCGGAATTCCCGCTCATACTCAGGTACCGTCTTGGATCCCTCGCTCAAGCTGCCAAATTCTTCCCTCTTCTGCCATCTCACCGATTCCTGGGAAGAACTCATCTTGGAAGAGTTGCAAGAATTCCTCCCAAAACATGAGTTGCACCGCACGGCTCCCCGCAACACTCGTCCACCACTCCAAAGCGTCCCCCCTCTAGCCGCCGAATTGCCGGCCGCACTTTATCCTCCTCCCGGGGCAGGAGAAAGGAGAACACATGCTCAATCTGCCTCAACCACCGCTCGCCTACCACAGGATCTTCCCCCCCCTTAAATCGCGGAGGTTGTTCCTTTCGGAACCGTGTCACCACGTCATCCTCTGCACGGGTCGGTACACCACCCGGCGAACTCTCACGCTCACGAGGCAGCTCTCCCACCGGTGGTGGTGGTGGTGGCACCACCGCTGTCTTTGCCATCTCACGGCGCACCTCCTCCCGAACGTCTTGCCGGAGTCCCTCCCGTAGCTCTCGTACCTCCAGCCGGATGCCTTCTTGTAGCCGTGCCGGTAGCAACGCATGCCCTCCAACGGATGGTCCCGCACCCGGACCCTCATGGGCAGATGACTCATCGCCCATCGCCCCGGACGCACGTGTCACTCTCCTCGGTGGCATTCTTACTACATGAAGTAAGATGCACAAACGTCAGACGCGTTTGACTACTAAAAATTGACCTAACAAATTGACTACCTCTACCCCATTATCAATTTCACTAACACATGACATTACACACATACATTGCATCAATCACATTTCACAGTTCACGATCCAAGTACACATTGCCAAACAAATCGAGTTGCACATTTCACTTAATCATGTGATCTTATCCACGGTTTAGCATACATTCACAACAAATGCAACTAGTGCCCTAATGCCAATGCATGCAAATCCTATCACAAGACTGGACTACCCTAAGTACACCTTGGAGGCTCAAAGAGGACCATGTTGATCAGGCATGTCCCTCCAGGCTCCTCCAAAGGACTTAGGATAACCAAGTCCGCCCACTACCCTAGGCCAACTAGACCATGCTCGATACCATATTGTCACGCCCCGGATTTCCAACCCGAGGAAACCGGCACGTGACTCCCCTTTTACCCACACGGAGGGCAAAGGGGTTAGGATACAAACCAAGAATTTTACATTTCAAACATCCACAACCCGTTCAAGAAAGTAATATTCATAAAAATATTCCAAACCAGTTATTACATGAATTCTTTCCAATCCCATCCCCATCTGGGGTTACATCGGTTCCCATAAAAGAAAACAACATAAATGGAAGAGTAAAATGGATAAGGTCTTCCACCTTGGTGTATCCACCTAACGCCTATAAGTCCCCTGGAAAACAAGCAAACACAAGTAGGAGGGGTGAGCAACCGCAGCCTCAGTAGGGATCAAGTCTCCCCAACCCTTCCCATGCTCCTAGCGGCTACATGCATGTGCACAGGTGCAGTGACGTGTTACAACAATCTTAACAAACAATAACAAACCACATCAGTCGTCACAATTATCCACCACACAAAACACAAGTGATTTAACCGCCTCTTCAGGCCAAGTTATTTAACCGCCTCTTCAGGCCAAGTGATTTAACCGCCTCTTCAGGCCAAGTTATTTAACCGCCTCTTCAGGCCAGATACCACAGTCAAGCACACAACACACATGGTCACCCAAGCATACCACCAAACACTTGGTGTGCACCCGTTCACAAGCGCACAAACCCAACCATTCAGGAAAATAGAGCAAACACACAAGACACATACACTAAACCACAAATCCGGCCACACAGGCATATTACCAAACACGTAATGGGCATATGCATACGGCTATATTCACACAGGCATTTCATCGAACACATAGCATGTAATCCACGGAATCACACCAACATGCCATGAAGGCCAACATTCATATAGGAGGTCACACCTATATGAATTTACATATAAATAATATAACAGATATCTCATATTCTGGCCTAGGACCCTAGGACAGAGGAGGATTTAGGAAGAACAGAACCCCTACCTCAAGGAAAACGCAACAACACAAAGAACGGTCCGATCCCAAGCCGAACGCCGTCCACCCACGAAGCACCGACCACCCACGCAAGACGCCCGACAACAACCAGGAGCTCTCCTTCCCCTCTCTCTCTCTCTCTGCGACGGCTGGTGAAGCAACAAACCCTAAACCTAAAACAGAGGGACTCCTCCTCCTTATATAGGCAACACAACATCAAAACGACGTAGTTTTGATTAAGTGAATCCCAGCATCAAAACGACGTAGTTTTGATCACACAAGTTACCACCTTTCCGCACCCATATAGGCCAAAATACTCAGAATTTCAACATGGTCCTTTGGAGAAAGTTCATTAGAATGACAAAACCAAGGGAACCATGCAAAAATATGGCTGCACGCCAATTTGCACGCCAATTCCCCAATTGGCGTGCAGCTCCAAATGCACCCAAACTTTACCCCAAGTCTCCTTGCATCTTGTAGAGGCCTGAGAAGCAAAAATATGCTTGCACGTGAAATGGGTGAATTCACGTGCAGCTCCAAATGCTCTGAAATTTCTGTGGTAGATAGAGGACCTCATTCTAAGAAACTTTTGTTCTTGCACGCCAATTGTTTGAGGCCATCTACTAGGTCAAAAGTGAGCTCCAAGATCAGCCAAAACGACTTAAACCGCCTAGAACGCATAGCATCTTCCTAGGGCATAAATGTACGCTATCGCTTGACACATGCACCTCTCAAAAGTCCCCTCTTGGGCTCATCTCTTACCTTAAACTTGTGTACCAACATCCAAGGTGTTTGTGGTTAACTCCTTACACACGGGTTACACACGGGTCATTACAATTTGATCATTGCAGAAGATATGTTACTAATCCAGAGATGCACTCGTGAGAGCAAAGCTAAGGACAGGATACATAATCCTGATCCGGACAAGAGTGAGTGTCGTCAAACACTTGGTAAATAACCAAGTCACAAATACATACGGAATAAGGAACATTCGTACGGACTAAGAACTTAAAGGATAAGTGCGGAGTAAGGAAACCATATGCGGAGTAAGGAATCCGGATATCTTACTCGCCCGGAGTAAGGAATTTACATACGAAGTAAGGAACTTACATACGGAGTAAGGAATTTACATACGGAGTAAGGAACTTACATATGGAGTAAGGAACTTACATACGGAGTAAGGAACTTACATGCGGAGTAAGAAAGCGCTGACACGGAATAAGTCATCAGACTTTTCAAGACTCGCCCGGAGTAAGGAAATTACATACGGAGTAAGGAACTTACATACGGAGTAAGGAACTTACATGCGGAGTAAGGAAGCGCTGACACGGACTAAGGATTCCAGTACTAAATAGATACGGAGTAAGCAACCACTGACACGGAGTAAGGTTCCGAGCTTCATTAGCTACGGAGTAAGGAAAATTACACTGGACCAAGAAGATACTGCTTCAACTCAACCGCATTTAAAGTTATCAGCTCGTGGCGTCCCGATGTAAGACGAATTCATTGAGAACCTGAAGAATCTTACACGTGGATCATCCAGATATGTGGACACAACCTTAATTGTATTTGGGAACTCACAAACGCACTTATATTCTTCGAACCCAAGATCTTGAGCTCCATAAACCGCAGCAGTCAAGGCAGAGAGATTACCGAGGGACAGTTAGTGCTGAACGCTTTCCGGAACTACAAGTTCCAAGGTTGTCGCTTAGGAATGTTTTGTATAAATATTCATACTTGTACATTGACAGAGAGCGAATGTGCATTAGAAAAGAAAAGACTAATTCTGTGTATGCACAAGCGTTTTCATCTTTGGAGATAGAAGTTGGCTAGTGTGTGAGTTCATTTGTAAACAGAGTGTAAGAGAGTCATGCTTCTATTTTGTTGTATTTATCTTGTGATAATAAAACAAAATACTTCCACTATCTGGTTATCTTCCGCAGTGATTCTATCACTTAACTAGATAAGTGTTTGTGTCTTGAGAGAAACAAAGAGTTTTAATAAGAGCCTATTCACCCCCCCCCCCTTTAGGCTCCAAGGGACCATCATGGAGGCATTACTTACTAGGGTCCAAGTTCGTGGTGAAGACGGACAATATTGCTACGAGTTATTTTCTAACTCGAAGGAACTTAACTCCGAAGCAAGCACGGTGGTAAGGACTCCTAGCGGAATTCGACTTTGTACTCGAGTACAAACCGGGCACAAATAATGTGGTGGCCGATGCACTAAGTCGGAAGGTGGAACTTGTAGCCATTAGCAAACCACAATTCCCCCTGGTGGACAAACTAAAAGAAGGAATGGAGCACGACCCATTAGCCAAGTCCTTGGTGGAATGCGTCAAAGCTGGGAAGACGCGGTGATTTTGGCTAAGGGATGACTTGCTCTATACTCGAGGGGAACGGGTGTACGTTCCTAAATGGGGAAGTTTGAGGAGAGACATCCTCAAAGAATGTCACGACTCGCGGTGGGTTGGCCATCCCGGAGTCGATCGTACCTTGGCGTTGGTCGAACGGAGCTACTACTGGCCTCAACTTTACGAGGACGTTCAAGTGTACGTGAGGACTTGTCTTGTGTGCTAACAAGACAAGATAGAGAATCGGCAATCGGCGGGACTGTTAGAACCTTTGCCTACTCCGGAAAGACCTTGGGAAAGTGTTTCGATGGACTTCATTGTTTGTCTCCCAAGATCCGAAGGATGCGGTACGATTATTGTGGTGGTCGACCGATTCTCTAAGTATGGAGTATTCATTCCAGCTCCGAAGGACTGCACAGCAGACGACACAGCCCGACTATTCTTCAAATACGTGGTAAAGTACTGGGGCATTCCAAAGACAATCGTGAGTGATCGGGACTCTCGATTTACTGGGCAGTTTTGGATCGAGCTGTTTCGGATAATGGGTTCAAACATAAACTTTTCAACAAGTTTTCACCCACAAACAGACGGCCAAACTGAACGTGTCAATGGCTTATTGGAGCTGTATCTGAGGCACTACGTGAGTGCCAACCAAAAAGATTGGGCCAAGTTGTTGGACATAGCCCAATTCTCATATAACTTGCAGAAGAGCGAGTCCACGAACGAGAGTCCGTTCGAACTCGCAACTGGGCAGCAACCATTGACGCCCACTTCCATCACTCGGGGGTACACTGGAAAGAGCCCCGCGGCATTCAAGTTTACAAAAGGATGGCATGAACAGACGTATTTGGCCAGAGCATACTTGCACAAAGCGGCGAAGAAGATGAAGAAGTGGGCGGATCAACAAAGGAGACCCTTAGAATTTCAAGAAGGAGACATGGTGATGCTCAAACTCCTTCCGCGCCAAACCAAAGCACTCATACAATTGCATAAGGGTTTGGTGCGCCGTTATGAGGGGCCTTTCAAAGTACTTAAGAGAGTTGGGAAGGTCTCATACAAACTGGACCTCCCGACTAGCTTACAAAGGCATCCGGTGTTCCATGTTAGTTTGCTCAAGCCTTACCACAAAGACTTAGAAGAGACGAGCGGACAACGGGCGGTGCGGACACCAACAGCATCAACAGGCAAGACCTACAACAAAAAGATAGAGAAAATCCATTCTCGTAGAGTCGTGCCAAAAAGAGGCGTAGATCCAAGTCGGGTGGAGTACTACGTCCAATGGAAGAACAAGCCGGTTGAAGAGGCAAGCTGGGAGAAGGAAGAGGATTTGGGGCAATTCTCCAAGGAGATTGAAGAGTACCGTGAAGGAGTCGAACGCTACATCAGGCAGTTTGACGAGCTCGAGGAAGCCGAAGACGCAACGAGGAGGCTGCGAAATCGGGTGGGGGAGAATGTCACGGACCGAGGCTTATCCTAGCACACTTAGGCTATTTTAGGGTATTTCCCCTTTGTAAAGTGTTGTACTTAGCTTATAGAGTAAGTTGTAGAGATTTCAGATTTCGATCATATATGATGTCTCCTGGTGACATAGCCAGAAAAGTGTTAACATCTATATGTAGGGGAGTGATGTTGTAAAGCTTTCAAGCAATCAATACAATCGTTTGTTGCCTTCGTTTAAATCATTCTTCCGCTAAGCTCTTCCCTACACAATTGCTTTACAACGGATCGATGGGTTCCGATCCAAATGCGATGAGTTAGGCTGACCTAGCGTTCCTTCGTACGGGTGGGAACTAGGTGCCGGACGGGTTAAGCTGCTATAAAGGCTGACCCCGTGACAATATGCATTAAGGCTATCCGTGTTGTACTTCAGCCTTCTTTCCACCAATAATGTATTTGGTTTCATCAATCGATAAATTGTTTTTCACCGTTCCCACCATTAGTCATTCATTACATGCATTCATTACATGTATTCATGCATTCATGATAAGAACAAAAGTTCAAAAAAAAAAAAAGAACAACAAGAAGCTTAACGGATCGATTTCCAGATCAAACAAGATTGGGCATTCCTATAACTTGAGATCAACCCGTAATTAAGCACCTGAAGCTATGTCAGACTAGGGTATGGGAGACCATACGGAGGACCAACTTTCAGGACTTGAACAAGCTCAGCAAGAGATGGGGGGCAGTATCCTCGAGGTTCAGCTTCAGTTGAAAGCCATGATGGACCTTCTGACTAAAGTGGCAACCGCAAGGGAACCCGCCCCAGCAGAAGGAGCAGCTAATCAAGGACAAACGAAAAACCTGCCACAAGGGTTTGTACAATTTCAAGTAGATTCCCAAGCCTATGCGCAACCCAACCTGGTTCCGGGTAGTTCTCGCCAAGTTCCAACTACGCCACCAAACGTAGGAACCCCAATCTCAGAAAACCCCATGGGAGCAAGGGACTTACTTGTTCCTAAAGAAACCCACCAACAACCAAGTTGGAAGCAAATAGAAGCGAGGCTAAAGGCTGTTGAAGGGGCAGAGAGCTATGGGACAACCAATGCCTGTGATTTATGCTTAGTGCCTGGGGTCGTGCTACCTCCGAAGTTTAAAATGCCGGATTTCGAAAAGTTCAACAGTACCCAATGTCCAAGGACCCATTCCACGATGTATTGCCGCAATTTGGCCGCACATACCAACTTGGTTAGAAGGCAGTCATATCCGCACTTGGAATGACCTGGCTATAGCCTTCTTAGCGCAATACAAACATGTCACGTAGTTGGCACTCGATAGATTGGCATTACAGTCATTTGAGAAAGCCGATAAAGAAAGTTTCAAGACTTATGCTCGAAGATGGAGAGAAGCAGTTATGGACGTTCAGCCCCCATTGACTGAACGAGAGCTCACTACCCTTTTCATCAGTACCTTAAAGGGCATTTACTATGAAAAGCTGGTTGGGAATGTATCAAGCGGCTTCGCCGATTTAGTCACCTCGGGAGAAAGAATTGAGGGCGGCATCAGGGAAGGCAGGCTTGGCGGGAATAAAAGCGAGACTCCTCGAAGGTCTACGCCACCCAATCGCAAAAAAGAAGAAGAAGCACAAGCAGTCTGGCAACCTAAACTTGATTTCGCCTCCTCGGGGGCCCAATCTGGACAGTGTATCACGCAAGGATATTATGGTGGGCAGCCATTGGCGACTTATGTGGCATCCGCCCCACCACTGCAATTCCCAAAGTACCATCCACAAGGAGGAAGCTTTTACATACCTCAGCCAAGCCAACCTCAGCCAGCCCAGCCTCAACCCGATGATACAGCATTTTGTCACGCTCACACTATCAAAATAATATTTATAAAACTTAACTAACCTGTAGAAGGGAAGTAAGGGTCGATCCCACAGAGACACAATTGGAAATCTCTAACCTAGTTGTGTTCCTATTGTCTAAGCAAACAATGTGATGGAATAAAATAAAATAAAATAATTAAATAAAATAAAAGAATTCCTAGAGAAAATAGAAAATAAGATAATAAAATTCTAGGGTTGAGATTCACCGCAATTTCCAATTCCTAATCATATGGTTTGATTGATTATTCTTATGGTCTCTAATCATCTGAAGGTGATTGATCCTAAAGTAACCGCCAATTGCTTTTGCGTGAATAACGGTGTGCCTAGCCTTAGCAATGGCCTACTTTCGTGACTCACTGAAATAAGGCCAAACCCATTGATGGGTGATCAACCATTGATCCTCCTAGGATCACGGACTACTCTCGTGACTCGCAAGTCCTAGGTTTCATTTTATAGGTTCCGATAATTAAATTTCATTTTTCAATTCTTCATTCAATTATCTAAAACATGCAATAGGTTCGTGATGCCCACAACATGAATTCAATCAGTAAAATAAAATCATTCATGATAGAGGGAAGAAACAATCAAACAAATTCATACAATTAAGATATTGGGATTGGGGCCCAATCCCTAGGGAAAAGGGATTATTCCATGAAATAATGAAGAAACATATTTGTATCAATTAAATTAGAAATTTGGGATTAAGAGAGGAGAAAAAATGACAACCAACCTATCACAAGGGCATACAATCAATCCCCATCCAATACCAAGGTGTTCTTGAATCAAGATTACATGAAAATTACCCAAAACCAAAGAGAAATCTAAGAAACCAAACCTAGGGTTCTTAGCCGTCAAGGAGGGCTCCCTTAGGGTCCAGAATCCCTAACAACATCCTATACTTGTTCCTTATATAGTCCCCCTAAATATTACAAATAAAATAAAATAGAAAAAATACAAAATGGGGCAAAAGTCGACGCCTGTCGCGACGAAGGCAAAAGACCTTGTCACGACAAAAAGTATTTTCTTCTATGTCGCAACGAAATGTATTTCCTTCTGTGTCACGACAAAGGCAAAAAGTCCTGTCGCAATGACATTCTTTGTCCAAATTCGTATTATACTTCCATTCGCCCGGTTTTTTCCCGTTTGCCTGCAAAATACACCCAAAACACAACACAACTCTACAAAACACTAAAACATGACAAATAACATGATTTAACACTCAATCATAATAAAAACACTCAAAACACTATGAAAAATGAATGCAAATAGGGGAAAGACACATGTGAAAAATCTATATAAATTAACGTCATCAAATTCCCCCACACTTGCCGCTTGCTCGTCCACGAGCAAGGACAAAAACAAACAAACAATCAATCACACATAAAATGGTGTAAAATAAGAAAAAGAAAATACAATGAGATCATGGTTAATTTAGTTATACAAGTCCCATACGAAAGAGAGTGAAAGGCAAACAAGTTATAAGCAATTCACTTTAGGTACTATACATGGAAGTCCCCCACACTTAGTCCAAAAATCACATGCCATCATCACAAAAAGAACTAAGGAACAGCCAAGTGAAACAAATTCAAAAGAAATTACCAATTAATCACATGGAGTCCTCACAAAGGTGAATCAAAAGCTCACTCAAATGATAGGTCTCATACCACTCACACTCAAATCCCCCACGGGTTTTCAGACTTAAAGAAAGTGCAAGAGGTATCTTACTGCGGTGACAACCACAAATCTTACCACTAACCCAATTAGCCCTTGCAAATAACCAGCTTGAGAGGTAAGCTGCCAAAAGTGATGCTCAATAAATAAAATAATTTTCAAACACAACACACTAGCTTCTTTTTTCTTTTTCCTATAGTGGCAATGATATCCAATGATAATAATGGTTGGGGTTTACAAAGCTAGCACATCCTCTTGGGCTTATGAAACAACACAAGAATTATAAAATACAAAAAGTACCCCAATTACAATAATAATGCCACAACTAAAAGAGAAAATAATAAATTGGCCATATATAGGGGGTGATCAGGCCACTACACAAGACACGCAAGAAAACATAAACCTTTCTTTTTTTTTTTTTTTTTTCTTTTTATAGGCTTTTTTCTTTTTTTTCATTTTTTTTATTGCCTTTTTTTCTTTTTTTTTTCAACATGAGCTACAAGCTAGAAAAAAAACGTAGGCAACTAACATCAAGGCATTAGTGACTCCAGCTCAACCATGCTTGCTCTAACCAATCACCACAATGAAACCATACACTAAACTTGCCTAAACTCATCAACCAAAGAGATAATTATTCCCTCATGAAAGAACACAATATGGGGAGACTATTTCGCTCAATCACACAACTCCATGGATAAATTTAGCAAATGCCCAAAAATGCGAAACACATTAGCAAAGAACCCAAGCTTTAGTTCAAACATGTGACAATCTCATCCTAAGGTCAAAGAAATCTAACACGTAGACCCAAAGGTGAAATTACCCAAGTCAAGCATGCATCTCAATTCTTAGCATGGCAGATGGAGAAAAATAAAACTTTTCACCAAAACTTGCAAAACCAAATCTTCCATATAATATCTCCAAACATATCCAAGCAAAAATAAAAATAAAAATAAAAATAAACTAGCATGTAAACACTCCCCCACACTAGAAAAACACAATGTCTTCATTGTGAAAGGGAACAATCATCCATGGAATGCATGCAAACACACATATAACAAACAATAAAAGAAAAAATAAAAGAAAAGGCATATCAAGGGCAAAGGGGTTTTTATTCAAAAATCAACATTATTAAAAAAAAATTAATAAAAAAACAACATTATTAAAAAAAATGGCCAAATCAGGAGGCCGAGGTGAGAAGGATAAGTCATATATAGAAATAAGAAAAACAAATACCTTGTCATTATCGGGTGGTTGCGGCATATAGGAGAGATCATACCTGTGTGGAATTAAGGGCACTCCTACATACCCACTAATTCGCTGATAGGGCTGCAATGGGAGGTCCCGAAAGCTAAGGCCCTGCAAGTGAGAAACCTTATACAAGCAAGAAAAAGAAAAATGCAAACTACAACTATATCTAAAAAAAGAAAAATAAATGGGTAAAACAAATAAACTATATAGGGAGTGAGAGGGTGGTTTATGATATTTAATAATTTGCACTTCCTCTGAATTAGAGCAAGAAGAAATAGTTACCTCATAACTTACCTGCCCGAGCTCTTGGACATGCAACTGGGAGTCTACTGTAATTACTTGTTCGGGGACGTCTCCCTCCACAATGGCCTCATGTGAATGGTCAACTCTAGCAATGCCATCAACCAGTGGTGTACTCCCAGGGTGGCAGCCATCGTTGATATCAGTCTTGGCACTGCAAAATAAATCAACACACAACGGGGACCAAGAAAAAGTACTATGCTCATCATCTTCCCTAATGCCATCTATCTCCCTAAGAGGATGCTCACTCACTAATCTCGTATTATCAATATGCGCATAAGGTGCTTCAATGCCATTATTAGAGGGACTACTAGAAAAGGTACAAAAATCTAAAAATTTATGCAACCCAACAATCAAGCTCTCGGTCTCCTCTATGGACTCTAGCAAGGCATGATATCTATCCCCACATATACTCAAAGCAATAAGACAATCAAAAGCATTCCTATGGGCGGCCTTAACAAGGTCCTCAAGGGTAGCATCATCAATGGTAGAGCTCTCTAAAGCTGCTACCTCTCTATTTAATTCATTAATGGTGGACCAACTAGACTCTATCCTACCATTATCCTCACAAGATATAGGAAGTGCAAGTGAATTCAAAAGGCATGTATCATCCATATGACAACCACTTCCGCAACAAGTACAAAACACAGGAGGCAATGAATTAATATATGCATCAAGAGCACAATAATAATTAGGATCATCATGAGTGACACCTAAATGCAGTTGGCCGAGCTGCTTAATAGTAGCCTTAGGACATTGGGAGGACTCATGCTCACCACCGCAAAACATACAACTAACTGGCATTTTAAAATATAAGAAAAAGTGCACAGCCAGCTAGAAAGAAAAACAAAAAAAATAAACAACAAAAAAAACAGCACACAAAACCAACAAATAAGAAAAATAATGCAAATTAAATAAATAGATAAAAACAACAACTAAAAAAACAATAAAGGACAAAAAACATGAAAACACATAGAGGAAAGAGAAAAAAACTACAAATAAATAAATAAATAAGTAAATCACATAATTAAATGAAAAACAAAATCAAACACACATATTTACAGGCCTAGTCCAATTTTCACACTTTCAGCTAAAGTCTCCAAGATTGCCGTGTCCCCAGCAACGGCGCCAAAATTGATACAGCGTTTTGTCACACTCACGCTATCAAAATAATATTTACAAAACCTAACTAACCTGTAGAAGGGAAGTAAGGGTCGATATGCCTTGAAAAGAAAATAAAATCCTTGCACAAAGTCGACGCCTGTCGCGACGAAGGCAAAAGACCTTGTCACGACAAAAAGTATTTCCTTCTATGTCGCGACAAAGGCAAAAAGTCCTGTCGCAATGACATTCTTTGTCCAAATTCGTATTATACTTCCATTCGCCCGGTTTTTTCCCGTTTGCCTACAAAATACACCCAAAACACAACACAACTCTACAAAACACTAAAATGTGACAAACAACATGATTTAACACTCAATCATAATAGAAACACTCAAAACACTTTGAAAAATGAATGCAAATAGGGGAAAGACACATGTGATAAATCTATATAAAGTAACGTCATCACCCAAGCAGAGAAAGCAGCCCCGGCAGAATCAGAATTTTGGAAAAGCTGGGCAACAAAAATTTGATCCAATTCCTGTCACATACACAGAGGCCTATACGCGGTTGTTGGCAGCAGGACTCGTTAGTCCAGTACCCCTAAAAGAGCGGACTCCTCCATATCCCGATTGGTACAAAGCCGATGCCCATTGTGCATATCATGGAGGCGGAGGTGGACATGATACCGAGAATTGTTTTGCTTTAAAAAAGAAGGTCCAAAGCCTAAGAGATGCTGGATGGCTAGATTTCTCCAAAATGACCAGTACTCCTAATGTGGGCACCAACCCTCTGCCTGACCACTCGGGCAATGTTGCCAATATAACGACCAAGTATAGAAATCCTCCTAGAAAGGCTTCTGAGATCAAGATGGGCAAAGACCAACTATTCTTTATCCTGCGTGAGAACGGGTTCATGGTGACCAAAGAGGTGACTAACGTAACAAGAGGCACAGATTTGGAAAAATTTTGTGTCTACCATGAATCAGCTTGTGGGCACGATATTGAGGAATGCATTGAATTCCAAGAAGCTGTGCAAGTTCTCATTAACTCTCAAAGGCTGGAAATCACATGCAAGTCAGAAGAGCATAGGGCTTGCATGGCTTCGATGGAGCGTATCAAGGTATTAGGAGCGCCCGAACCTTTAATTATCGAATATGAGGAGAAACCAAAGATAGCCACATTGGCACAAGGGGTCCGATCTCTTGTTATCCAAACCCCCGCTCCATTCCCTTACAAGAACGATAATGCAGTGCCCTGGAAATACCATTGCAAATCAGTTATTAGAGGAGACCCCACAACCGAGAAGAAGACGAGAAGTGGTCGTGTCTATGGATAGGAAGAAGATACTGAGGTCAACAAAAACAAAGGAGGAGAGTATGATACACTCCCCATACCTGCACCAGGTAGCAAGAACACTCCTATTATTGATGGGGATCCCACCGAATTCCTTAAGTTAATCAAGCAGAGCGAGTACAACATTGTGGACCAACTCAGTCGGCAGTCGGCTTGTATCTCTTTGTTGTCTATGCTTATGGATTCAACTCCACATAGAGAAGCCCTCATGAAGGTTTTGAGTAAGGCCTATGTCCCCTTGACCATATCCTTAGAAAATCTGAATAATCTCGTCAACAACATCGTGGTGGATAATTTCCTTAGTTTTGGCGAAGATGAGTTACCTTCGGAAGGTAGTGGACACGTCAAAGCCTTACATATATCCGTTAAATGTAAGGATCACATCATCTCCTGTGTGCTGATCGACAATGGGTCATCTTTAAACATCATGCCAACCCAAATCCTGAAGCAACTGCCAATAGACTCCTCTCACATGCATCCCACTAATATGGTTGTAAGAGCTTTTGACGGTGAAAAGCGAGAAGTAGTGGGTACGTTAGATGTCCCTTTGCAAATTGGCCCAAGTGAGTTTATGGTTGAGTTCCAGGTGATGGACATCGCTCCATATTACAGTTGTTTTCCTGGAAGACGATGGATTCACTCGGCAGGGGCAGTACCATCGACACAACATCAGAAGGTCAAATTTGTGGTAAACGGCTAACTCATTTGTGTATATGGAGAAGCAGAGATTCTAGTCACCAAGCCTATGTCTGTTCCTTACATTGAAAGTAATGAGGACATACCAGAATGCTCCTACCATTCGTTCGAAGTGGTTAATGCAGCCTTTGTCCCAAACACTAGAAAGTCACTAGATACGGAAGTCTCGTTCCCAAAGGCTACAAAGATGGTTGCCGCAGTCATGCTTAAACTAGGGCATAAGGAAGGTCAAGGTCTGGGTGCACAAGCACAAGGGATTAAGGAATCCTTAGTCATACGAAGAACTAGAGAAAGATATGGATTGGGCTACAAGCCTACCAAAGCTGACAAATCAAGGGAAGTCGCGAGAAGAAGGGAGTCCTGCTTAGCCAGACTAGAAAAGAGGCCTCTCCAAGAGCAAAGGATGACGTTCCCACCTCTCGGGGCTATATTCCAGAGCGTCGGTTTTATCCATCAGAGGAAAGAATGCACCATAGCCATGCTGAAAGCCAGCCGTGGAGAGCAAGAACAAATAGCTCGGAATGCCAAGGACATCCGGGGCACCAGCTGAACAATTGGAGCATTGTGGACCTCCCGACCAAGTAATGATCAGAGAAGCTTTGCTGGGGAATGTTCTGTTTTTATTATGTTTTCAAATTCCAAATAATGGTTGTAACCTTTTCAGAATATTTATGAATAAGACTTTTTGCCAAAAACGCATCTTCTTGCATTGCATGACATGTGCATCATCATATTTTGTTAAACTAGTCAAACTTTTACCAACAAGTGCGATCAAGCTAAAAAGGATCTATTAAGTAAAAAATAAATGAGTTGCTTAAGGTTTGACCATAATCCAGATTGGGAACAACCAGTATTTGGGGCAGAGGAAGCTGACGTCAAAGAAGACTTTGAGCCTCCGGAGGACATTATACACCTATTGAAAAAGGAGGATCGACTCATTGTTCCTAGCGAAGTTCCAATCGAGACTGTCAACTTTGGTACATCTAGTGAGCTAAAAGAACTACGACTAGGATCTCTAATCACTGAGGATGTTAAGAGCCGATTGAACGACCTCCTAAAAGCCTATATCGATGTTTTTGCGTGGTCTTACAAAGATATGCCAGGATTAAATACCGACATAGTGCAGCACCAGCTGTCACTGAATCCAGGATATACGCCCGTACAACAGAAGTTACGACGAATGAGACCAGCAATGATACTGAAGATCAGAGAAGAGGTTCGGAAACAATGGGATGCTGGATTCCTTAGTGTAGCTCGATACCCAGAATGGGTCGCTAACATCGTGCCCGTCCCAAAGAAAGGTGGGAAGGTCCGTATGTGCGTAGACTACCATGACCTCAACAAGGCTAGCCCTAAAGACAACTTCCCACTACCTCACGTTGACACCTTGGTAGATAACACCACGAAGCATGCCATGTTTTCTTTCATGGATGGATTCTCTGGCTACAACCAAATTCGGATGGACCCCGATTACAAAGAAAGGACCACCTTCACAACTATCTGGGGCACCTTCTGCTACAATGTCATGCCTTTTGGACTCAAAAATGCTGGTGTAACATATCAGAGGGTCATGGTGACACTCTTCCATGAGATGATCCACAAAGAAGTGAAGGTTTACGTCGATGATATGATTGCCAAGTCAAGAAAGGAGGAAGACCATGTGGAGGTATTGCATAAACTATTCAACAGATTGGGTAGATACCAGCTCAAGCTAAATCCAGCCAAGTGTACTTTCGGAGCTACATCTGGCAAACTACTGGGATTTCTTGTCAGTCAAAATGGAATAGAAATCGACCCCGACAAAGTCTAGGCCATCCAAGATATGCCTACACCAAAGACTATCGAAAGCTTCCTCGGGCGGCTCAACTATGTTGCCCGCTTTATCTCACAGCTTACTGCAACTTGCAAACCTATCTTCAAAGTGCTTCGCAAGAATAACCCCGAAGTTTGGAATAACGAATGTCAGGAAGCCTTTGACAAAATCAAGGAATACATTGTGAATCCACCAATTTTGGCTCCTCCGACACCTAATGAACCTTTGATCTTGTATTTGACGGTCCGGGATACATCCATGGGTTGTGTACTGGGGCAGCTTGATGAGGTGAAGAAAAAGGAGCAAGTCATTTATTACTTGAGCAAGAAATTTACATCGTGTGAAGAGAAGTACACCCCCTTAGAGAAAGCTTGTTGCACCCTCGTCTGGACAACACGAAGATTGAGACAGTACACCCTCTACCATACGACATGGCTAATCTCAAGACATGACCCACTCAAATATCTGATAGAAAAACCGGCAATGACAGGAAGGCTTGCAAAATGGCAACTACTCTTATCTGAATATGACATCATCTATGTCCCATAGAAGGCCATCAAGGGAAGTGCCATAGCAGATTACTTGGCAGACAGGGCCTTGGAGAATTATGAGCCTATAAGCTCTGATTTTCCAGATGAATACATCAATATTGTTCAGGAGTATCATGGATCAAAGACGTGGATCCTATGGTTTGATAGAGCCTAAAACTTATCCGGTCATGGCATTGGGGCAGTATTAATCTCCCCAACTGGTCGACATTATCCCATGGCCACCAAGTTGACCTTTCCTTGCACAAACAACATAGCAGAATATGAAGCTTGTGTCATGGGTCTCCAAGAAGCCTTAATCAAGGGAATCACAAAGCTTCAAGTCTTTGGAGATTCAGCCTTAGTAATCTATCAAGTCCGTAAAGAGTGGGAAACCCGGAATCCCAAACTCATTCCCTACCAAGAGATGATATGTGATATGGCTAGACTATTTGATGAAATCTCATTTGAACATGCGTCCTGGGAGCATAATCGGATTCCTGATGCCTTGGCTACCTTGGCAGCCCTCCTTCGGTTGGATACAAGCTTAGAAGTGCCCTCTTTTGACATCTGTGTACAAGAGGTGCCAATATACTGTATGATGGCTAGTACGGATGCTAACACAAAGTCATGGTATCATGATATCAAGCAATATCTACTCACAAGAGAGTATCCAGCAGAAGTCTCGGAAGCAGAAAAAAGAAATATCCGACGAACAAGTGCTAACTACTTCTTAGATGGGCCAGTCCTTTATAAGCGCAGTTACAACATGGTGCTACTATGGTGCGTTGAAAAAGACGAAGCAGCTCAGATCCTCAACGAGGTCCACAATGGTAATTGTGGAGCACATGTGAATGGACATGCTCTATCCCGACAGATTATGAGGATGGGCTACTATTGGGTCACCATGGGAAAGGATAGCATCAATCATGTGCGTACGTGCCTTAAATGCCAAGTTTATAGGGATCGAATCCAAGCACCCCCGTCCTACTTACATACAATAACATCTCCATGGCCTTTCGCCATGTGGGGATTGGACATCATTGGAGCCATTTCACCTAAAGCTTCCAACGGTCATAGATTCATCCTAGTGGCGATTGATTACTTCACCAAATGGGTGGAAGCAGCCTCCTATGCGCAAGTCACTCAATCAGTGGTGGTTAGGTTTCTTCGAAGCAACATTATTTGTCGTTATGGGCTCCCTGAGCAACTTATAATTGACAATGCCGTCAATTTGAACAATCGAATGATGGGTAATTTATGCGAAGGATTCAAAATCCGACACCGCAATTCTACACCATATCATTCTAACATGAATGGAGCGGTTGAGGCAGCAAATAAAAACATCAAGAACATCATTCGAAAAATAACTGAGACATACAAAGATTGGCATGAGAAACTTCCATATGCACTACATGCTTACCGGACTTCTGTGCGAACATCAACTGGGGCAACTCCTTTTTCCCTAGTCTATGGTATGGAAGCAGTCCTACCCATCAAAGTGGTAATCCCGTCCCTCAGAGTTCTTAGAGATACTCAGCTGGACGAAGCAAAGTGGGTCAGAGACCGTTTTGAGCAGCTGAATTTAATCGAAGGAAAACGTCTCGCCGCAGTCGGTTGAGGCCAGTTGTACCAACAAAGGATGATGGCCAACTTTAATAGAAAAGTAAAACCCCGAACTTTCAAAGAAGGGGACTTGGTCTGGAAGAAGATACTGCCGATACAGCAAGATCATAGAGGCAAGTGGACTCCAAACTATGAAGGTCCATACGTTGTGAAAAGAGCATTCTCAGGAGGTGCCCTAATCCTCACAGAAATGGACGAAATTGAGCTACGAAATCCTGTAAACAGCGATGCGGTAAAGAAGTTTTATGCTTAACTTCCCCATTTCAAAACCCTTTATCCCCAGCTGAATCAAAATCTCATGTTTTGGTCCTTTACATAAATGGGCCGAACCTTGTCCTCACCATAGGCATATGGCAATCAAGTTTGGGTGTGACCTGACAAACGAAGTTTGTGACCGAGGAGCGGACTTGGTGAAAACCTGAAAGGGCGCCAAGGGTGTTGGACCCCATTTTGTCCGAGTTGGACATACTAACCCCATTTTGATATACCTTTCTGCCCATGCCATATACCATGTTGAACAGGTCCACAATGATCCCATACTGCCAAGGAATGGTTTACCCCAATCTGCATGAGATGGACACAATTGACACGGATGGGGGAGTCCAAAATTAATGACTTCTGCTACAAGTCCTTGAAGCACCCCAAGACCAACACCAGGTGATGGAGGAGGAAAATTGGAGACCAACGCACTTGACCGAGCACAAATCGGACTTAAAATGAAGAAGTTATGGCCAAAACAACTTTCGTTGGAAAAGTCAAAACGTGCCAAAAGACGGTCAATGCCCCTGGTCAAAGGGCCCGAAAATGTGACCATGTGAGATTCTCAAAAATGACTATTCAGGCGAATACGGGGCTTCCTAAACAATCTCCCAAAGTTTGTCCGTTTTAACATTTTTGGTGGGGGTAAAAAGGTAATTAATAGTTAAAAAAAAACTTTGGGGTTGACCATTGACCGTTGACCTGCCGACACTTCGACCCATTGACCCTGAAGCTCGAAGCCTCGAAGCCCCGAAGCTCGAATCCCCGAAGTCCCTAAGCTCGAAGCCTCGAAGCCCCGTTGACCTGCTGATTTCTGACCTTCGACCCTTCGACCCTCGAAGCCTCGCTGCCGACACTTCGACCCGCGACTTATGACGCCGACTTGCGACGCCGACCAGCAGCACCCGTACGCCTTCCATCGTTGACCGAAGCTTCGACCCTGCCGACACTTCGACCTGCCGATGCTCCGACCTGCCGACACTTCGAACCTCTGACCCCTTTTTTGCCTTCGTTGATTTTTCTCGCTGGTTTCCTCGCTAGCTTATTTTTCTCGCTGGCTTCACGAGACCCGTCTTCTGCGCTGGCCATCAGGCAAGGAATCATTTCTCAACAACCCTATCAGTCACATGTGCTAAAATACAAACTCAAAAGGCAATCACGAGCTCCCCTTTTTCCGCATAGGCTGTCCACCCGATCAAGCATTGATCTGCAAATAATAATGCACCCGACAAAACAATTAATGCTGCAATTAATGACAGTCCAGCCAAAATTTTCTGCAGCCCTTTAAGATGCATTCGACCGTCCCTGCGCAGAGGCAAAAAAAAAAAAAAGAGGGGGGATCGTTGAAAAAAAGACTGACTCGTTGAAAACAGTTCTGGTGGATATTAAAAAGAGAGAGAGAGAGAGATCATTGAAGAAGAAAGAAAGGAGAGAAACTCAAAAACCAGCCTCATCATCATCAGAAAACGCCCCAGCCTCATCATCAAAAAAACGCCCCAGCTTCCTCCTTGCAAACCCAGACAAAAGAAACACAGAATCCTAGAATCATCATCATAAGAGATCACTCGTCCACTCCTTGCCAACTCCAACTTCAGCCCTCTCTTTCTCTTACACCCACTCCAGCCCTCCTATCTCCAAATACCAGGGAAGTCTCTTCATAAGTCCCACTGTCAGATCTGTCGGTTCTGAGTCGAGCAAGTGACTATCAGCGCCGGCGGGAGCTCAAGCAGAAGATTGGCGTTGCAAAGCTTCAAAGTCGGTTCAGCCCTTATCTTTTCACTACTTTTTTAGCTTATTTGTATCTATATTTGGTGTAATTGTTTTTTTTGCTAGTTTTCGTTTTGAGCTTATCTATATTTGATGTAATTACTTTTCAGCCTTTTTCATTGTATTTTCCTGTATTTCTTCCTATGTGTATGTTGTAATATGTAAAGTATAGTAAAAAGAAAAGAAAAAACAAAAAAAAGAAGAAAGAAAGAAAAGAAAAAGGAGAGAGCAAAGGGAGAAGATGAAAAACAAGAAAAGAAAAAAGAGTGATTTTATTTTTTTCTTTCGTGGATGTCACACTCACACACTCCTCATCTATTTTGATATATATGTATTTTCAACTGTTGATGAAACGCATAGATTTATGTTCGAAGCTTAAAAAAAAACAAAAAAGAAACAAAACACACAAAAAAGGAATAACAAAATGTTTTCAACAAAAATGTTTTCCAAAACGTTTTCAATAAATAATTTTCAAAATGTTTTCAAAAAAACATCTCCTAAAAAAAACCAACAAAAAAAAAAAACAAAACGTTTTGCTATAAAATGTTTTCCAAATCTCTTCAATAATATGTTTTGAAAATGTTTTAATAAAATGTCTTCCAACCAAAAATAAACCAAAAAAAAACAAAAAAAATAATAAAACAAACACAAAAAAATGTATGTTCTAACCCAAACCAAAAAAGGAAAAATAAAAAAACAATTTTTAGGACTTCAATTTCCAAAAGTAAAACAAAAAAAAAAGCCAAAACCAATCCCTAGGATCTCATTCTCCACTTCACACAAAAACCCAAATCTTTTAGGATTCCTTTTAGAAATTTAGGGTAAATCAATTTTAACCATAACTTTGACAAATAACTTAGTCAAATAAAAATCATAGACCTTTTAGGAAATTTAACCCCGTCACAGCAGCATAAATAAAACCTCCTCCTCCTAAATTAGATACCGAAAGGGCGCTGTAGAGGTGCTAATCCTTCCCTACACGTAACCAACTCCCGAACCCATCTCTGATAACGCAGACCACACACTTGAAACTACTCAAAGTAGAGGGTATCCAACTGTACCCCAAAAACAGTTGGTGGCGACTCTAAAACTTCTCACCATCGATTTAGTTTGAGCTCACCCCAAAACGAGCCCGGACGAAAACCAGTGATGACAAAGGGTAAAACACAAAGCTCAATAAAAAGAAAAAGAAAGGCGGACTTGGTGAAAACCCGAAAGGGTGCCAAGGGTAAAATACAAAGCCAACAGAAATAAGTGCAGTGACATCAGGGTCCATGATCTTCTGGCAAAACCAAAGTGGAGTACAACCCTTGAAACTCCCCAAGTAGACGGTCGCAGTGGGATCGTCACGCTACTTCAAACCAGAGACTAGGCTACAAACCAGAGGACACTCTGATTAACTTTACAAGACAGGTCTTTTGAAGCTATTCACCTTATTCTATAAAAGGGAGTTTAGTTTAACTTTGTACGATGATAAACAAGTTATGCCATATGCAATAATGTAATTGTAGGTGCAAAATGTCTTGTCAAATAAATATGATTTTTGCTTTTTAAATCATTTTAAAATCATTCATTCCCCCGCTTAAGTTTCTTAAACTTTGCTTATCCGTGAGGGTTTACACAAGGTAACAACGAAGCCCGGGACCTTTGCCTTAAGAGAAACCACGACTCAAGCTACTTGACAGTTTGCCCCCCAGTAGGGGAAGTGCAGGCCAGGTCATCTGGCAGCGTACTTTTCAGAAGAAACAACACCAAGATCTCCTTAAAATTATCTCTACCCGCATTCTATGCACCTCATGCATATTATCAAAAGTTTTATGCATCCACTACACCTCATGCATCAAGCACATTTCATGCATCATTCCTACATATGGCATGTTTGCTCTCGTCCAATTGTAGGACTGTTGTCGCGGCATGGCATCCCAGATTCCCCAGGGAATAAGCCATAAAGCTCAAGAAGTGAAGAAAGTTTCATCCCCAACCGAGAAACCGTTCATTTCCGCATGCCAAATATCCAAAGCCATGCTCACCTGTATGCCAAATATCCAAAGCCATGCTCACCCGCATGCCAAATATCCAAAGCCATGCTCACCAGCATGCCAAATATCCAAAGCCATGCTCACCCGCATGCCAAATATCCAAAGCCATGCTCAACCGCATGCCAAATAACCAAAGCCATGCTCACCCGCATGCCAAATATACAAAGCCATGCTCACCCGCGTGCCAAATATCCAAAGCCATGCTCACCAGCATGCTAAATATCCAAAGCCATGCTCACCAGCATGCCAATTATCCAAAGCCATGATTACCAGCAGGCCAATTATCCAAAGCCATGCTTACCAGAGTGCGAACCATTCCAAAACCGCAGAATATCAATCCCAAAAAACAAAGTCAATTTGTCAAAATGGGTAAGGGTTATTTTTGCACGTCGTTCACACACAAACAACGCTCAAAGAGGGGCAGTTGTTGGACCCCATTTTGACTGAGCCAGATCGCAATTGAACTCAGCAGAAAAGCCCAAGAATGAGAGCCATGTCCGAGAAACCTCAAAGTGCCCCAAGGTCAGTACTAAGAGATAGAGGATGAAATTTGGAGACTAACGTACTCGACCGTGCCCGCAGCTCCTTCAGTTGGAACTCCAAAACGACGCTGTTTCACTTCTCTTTTAAGTGCACAGTGAGTAAAGCATTGTATTTCTTGAGATTGCATTTTAAACAGCTCAAAACATGTGTTTAAATACTGGGACTCTCGAAAATGCATTATTCAATGCCTGGGAACTCGTTTTTCACCTTGTAAATGCATATGTCATTCTTGGGGCTCATTATTGATGCATGGGAACTCCAAAAATCATGTCATTTAATTCTCCAAATTCCAAGCGGCCGTCTGTCCCTTCCAAAAAACCACTATAAAACGGTCACTTGTTCAACCAAAAAAGGGGCGATCACCCATATTTGAGACTAACCTCTAGCCACATAGAGAGTTCAACAAGGAGTTCAAGGATTCGGCAGGTGAGATCCGAAAAAAGGCAGCTTGCAAATTCTGGGTTCCCATTTCTGAAAAGAAGGAAGCGTCGTGCTGTTCTTGGAATAAATTCTTGCTGGCTGAAGCTGAAAAGGATATCAAGCATTCCCCTTGCTGGGTTTTGTCCTTGCACTCTCCAAGCCTTCAAAAGAAGGAATAAGGCACTAGCAGGAACATCGACTTCGATTTCCAGGTTTTTTATTCTCTTCTCTCTCACGTTTTTCATCATAAACTATATCAAAAATTTCCCTTTTTTATTCAAGAATACACAAAAACATTTTCAAAGGCCCGATGGCCATGGGATTGAGCTTTTATGCTCATATCCTCGCCACTTGGCCAATAGTGTGTCTAGTAGTGAATCTGAGCTTCACAGTATGCTCTTCACGACATCAGGCCCTACCTTTTCGTTTTTAAGGTAAAACCTCAAATTCTTTTAAACAAATCCAGGCTTTTGTGGCTGTAAGATAAGCCCTATTGCTTATGTCTTCACCACCTGGCCAACATTAACTGTGGTAATGAATCCGAGCTCCTTGCTGTGCTCTACATGCCACTGGCTTTCTTTCTGTTTTCCTCGATAAAACAAAAGAATAACATCCTGTTTCTAATCAAAACCACCACAGTTTCTACAATGAAATAAAAAGGAAGAAAGGAAAAGTAAAACAAGCAAACACTCATAGACAGAGACTAGGTACCAATTTTGGGCGTTGTGGGGGTGCAAGAGCTTTTCTTCCTTCCCCACACATAACCGACTCCCGAACCTATTCTCTGGAACCGTAGACCCTCCTAGGTGGCCAAACACACCTTCATCTTTGTTTGGTGGCGACTCTGTCTTCCTATCTCTCTTTTTGGTTCTGTGCGAGCTATGGCAATAATGGCTCAATGACCAAATCTCCATCCAAAGGAGTAATCTCAAGCCAGTCACGAGCCCGGACGACACCGGGTGATGACAGATGGATATTGATGTAAGCTTATGATTTCCTTTCTTTTGGTATGTTAATTTGAATTTCCCTCTTTGTTTATCAAATCTCTTGAATGTGCATGTGAGAATTAGGTTTGACGATCTTAATTTTTGTTAAAGGTTATTCAATTATTGATCGAAATAAGACATTGATAACCGGATAGTTAAGAGACTTAACTTGAAAAGAATATAATTTGCGAAAGCCAGCATTCTTGCTTGTTACCTAGTTAAGATTGGTATGATGTCAATCTACACTCAAACAACTTAAGCACTTAATGGGTTGCTCGTCCCCCAAACTAGGGTTTACACACGGCTAGATCACTTGAAAGAGGCTAGTTCATGCAAAGGTGTTGGGTTTTAGATAAAAGGGGAAAGTTTGAATTAACATGCTTTAAGAATTTGGAATAAACAAATTATATCAATCGAAATCCGAATCCCAAATTTCCACATAAGATCATTTACATTTGCTTGTTAATTTAAATTACAATCTTTAAATTTCTAATTATTACAAAACCAAACTCAACTTGACTTAGTGAAATTACGAAATGAGCTTTACATTTAGCCACCGTCCATGTGGGTTCGATATCCAGTTGAAGGCCTACTAGTTTTTCTTCAAGCCGTTGGATTTTGGTGTCTTCGGTGGTGAGTTCTGTGGTTATGTCATCACATATCTTGATTTGCTCTTCTAGCTTGAGCTTGAGACTGACAATTTCCTCCCAGAACTTCTTTGAGTCCACCAGCACCTTGTCCTTCTCTCCTCTAACTTCTTCAAGCTCTCCCTCTACTTGCTTGAGCTCTCCCTTGAGCTGCTTAATCCTGCAACCTCTCTTACGAAGCTCCTCTGTTGCAAGCTCTAGTTCCTCCTCCAGATCTACTTCTTCTTCCTCAATTGCCTCTTCTTCCTCTGAGGCAATGTTACCATTGTCTACCTCTATTTTGGCAACAAAAGCATAATCTGATGAGTATTCATCCTCATTATCAGATTTTGAAATCCGGCTCATATAGCTCTTGTGTGAGCCCTTCTTCTTTTGTGGAGCTACTGGTCTCCTTGTGAAATTGCTTCTTCGGTATGATGTCTTCTTCCACTTTGTGCCCTCTTCTTCTGAGGCCTCATCATCCGGGTCATTAACTTCCACCTTGCATTGAGATGCAAAGTGCCCCCACTTTCCACATTTGAAACATTTGAGGGAAAGTCCTCCTTTTCCTTCTCTGCCAGCTTGCTTAGCTGCTCTACCTCTTCTAAATTTTCTGGTGAAGTAGGTTACCACCTCATCTTCACTGTCTTCACTGTCACTGTCCTCTTGATCTCATGAGGACTCAGCTTCCTTATTAATTTTTAACTTTTTCATAGCCTTAAAGGCTACCTGTTTTGATTCCTGTATACTCTCCATGTCCTCCATCTTGAGAGCTTCATATTTTTGAGTATACAATTGTAGCCTGGTTTCTTTTAATCTACCACCTTGATAGGCGCTTTCAAGTCTATCCCATAACTCCTTTGCAACTCTACAGTCCTTAACCTTTGCATACTCAGAGTCTGTGAATGTGGATGTAATGACACTCAAAGCTCTGCCATTTAGTTCATAGGTTCTTCTGTCAGCTTATGTGGGTTCTCTGTGATTGGCGGGTTCTATATAACCATCTCTAATTACCCACTCAACGTCCATACCCATGGACATGAATACAGTCTCCATCCTAGATCTCCACATCTTGTAATTTGTGACATTAAAGATAGGCCCTCTTTTTGCGTAGTTGGAGCTGGTACTTGGTCCACTAATAAGAATCTCCATTTATTTGAATATACCAATGGATTCTTGCTTGGTTACTAAGCTGTTAAGCCACAGATCTCAGAAACATAAATATATTGATTTGTGAGATCACTTCTTCCCAGAGTGATAGATTTTTCTCCAGTGAGAACTTAACTCTGATACCAATTGATATTCGTAAGATCCAAACAAGATCATGTAGGTACAAGGGTTTGTATACAAAAAAGGGGGTGAATCTGTATACTTAAAACTATTTCCTTTAGTTTTAAGAGTATGATACTTTTTAGAGGTATTTTACAAATGTGGTTCTTGTTTGGGTGATATTTCAGTGTCTCATGCAAAATCTGATTAATAGCAGATATGTATGGGAAGTAAAAGACAAAGACACATAGCTTACGTGGTTCAATCAATGTGATCTACTCTAAAGTGGTGAGCATGTACACCGAGTCCAATCCACTATATGCTTTTAATATAGTAGGGTTTAGCCCTTAATACAATAGGATCAACTCTCTTTTCATTTAAATGCAAATACAAAGGTAGTATTATTCCAGTACTCACTCACTGTGATGAACTGTCTAGCACAATTTGCTCCTCCATATTGAATCGTTTGCACTGATCGACCTTCAACCACTTTTGTACCAAACTCACAATCTGTTCTCGAATGTATAAGGAAAGAAAACAGATCAACTCATTGTTATCTTACTTTCAATCTTCCTCTCTTTGTGTATGTTTGTATGTACTACTTTGTGTCTTCTTGTATCTCTCTAAATACCTTACATGTATTTTGAAAGTATTCTTACTCACTTTATAAGGAATGGCATATGCTTGTTTTATATAGATCGGCAGTTGCACGAAACCCTTTTGCTAGGGTTAGATAGGTTGCAACTTCTGATCTCCACCATTGAAACTCACTACTCCAGCCTTGGATAACGTCAACATATTAATTCAGATACTCAATGTGTTAGATGTATCATTCGAATAATAACTTATTAAAACGGCTACCTTCATTGCATTTTAATCCTTCGATTAGTGACAGCCTTGAAGATGGTTGTGTCATAGACTCACTGAGTCTCCATGTACACTACAAGAAAAATAGTATTTAACAACACATTTTTTTAGGCTTTTAAGGACACTTTTTAAAAGTGCTGCCGAAAACATATTAAAAAGACACTTTGAAAAAAGTGTCGCCAAATATAAGAATATTAATGACACCTTTCAAAACGTGTTGTCTATTATTTTTAATAGTGACATTTTCCAAAACGTGTCTTCAATCTTGCTGCTCCATTTTCATCTTCGCAGGCACCAGAACCGCTAAAAGGCGCATTCTCTATCGCCAAATAATTTCAGGTTTAAGAGCGGGTTTTGAAGGTGATTTCTTGGTGATCGTTTTCCCTAATCTCCTGCAGATTGACTCTGGCAATTGCGCTCTCCATCACTTCTCAATTTGGAATTTTTTGACTTGGGTTTTCTTGTGAGTGCGTAATCATCCTTATTATTGTTTTTGTTCTTGCGTAGGGATGATTTGGGCTTCAGGGTTTTCATTTCCCCTTGTGGCGCACCAAAACAAAACACATTATCTACGCTAGGGTCGACTGGGGCTTTCATTGGCGCGACGTGAAGACTAGATGTACACTCTCCCCAGGCGGTCTGCCTCGTTAACCATTAGCTTTGGCTTGCGGTGGCTCTGTTCTTCGGCAGCGACTTGGTGGCGGCTTGCTTCCAATGGTGGGATCGTTCATCTGTTTGGCCTGTGCTCAATTCCTTTGGATCGGGCCTCTCCCTCGGTTTCTGCACAAAGGCGTACGTGCGTGCAACGTCCATACGCGCCGGTGTCCATCCGTCCGTGCACATAGATGTCCGTCTGGGAAGTAGTTATATGTAAAGAATCGTATTTGGGTAAGATTGAGAGATAGCGATTCGATGGGAATGCAACTACCTAGACAATAGTATAGCCGTCGATGTGAGCATTTTAATAGTACTTGGGCCCAATTTCGAGTCGGGGCCCTGAGTGGCCTGGTCGTTGACTTTCTCAGCATTTATTGGTTGACTTTGCGTTTGAGCAATCATTTGAGTGTGATACTATCTGAATAGTGTTGTGCTCTTCATTTCGAGCATTTTGATAGTAATTTAACTCAAATTGAAGTTCGTGACCTTGGAGGTCAATTATTGCTTTGAGAGGTTAATTATTGACAAGGTCAATTATTGGTCAATAATTGGTAGGAATATAAATAGAATGAAAAAAAGAGCTTCCATTTTATGCTATCACATTGGTGCATTAGAGAGAGAGAGAGAGAGAGAGAGAGAGAGAGAGAGAGAGAGAGAGAGAGAGAGAGAGCTTGAAAGTTTGAAACCTTGGCGATTTGGGATGATTTGGGTTCATGGAGCTCAAAGAATCACTCCAGGTAGGTGCCTTGAACTTCTTACCTCTTTCCTATCCTGGATATGCATGAATTTGTCATGATTTATGAAATTGAGCATGAACCCTAGGTTTTGGGGGAAATCTAATTTTGGGTTAGATCTAAGGGTTTAACATAAGATCCGTGCTTAAGAACTGATTTATATCAATTTGGATATGTGTTTCTGTGATCTGGGGTTGTTTAATTGTGTATTTTATGAGGGTTGAGAAGTCAACCATGAAAATCTGGATTTAGATCTAGATGGATATAATCTGAAATTATATGCGTGTATTTTCGTTGTTACCGTGTAATTTAGAGGCATTTAGGACGCGTTTTGAAGTAGATATTGTAGTATGTTGTGTAAAACATGTGTTTGTGAGCGTCTGGAGGTCACTGAATTGATTCAAGATGAAGAACAGGCAAAAATGATGATGAACAGTACCCTGGGCGAACTTCTAGGTCGAAAGGTTAAAGACCCAAAGATTTGGGTCAAAGGGTCGAAGATTCGTAGTCGTAGGGTCAAAGACCCGTAGGTCAGTAGTCGAAGATCGAAGGTCAACACTTCGAGTCTTCGAGCCCGCAGCTCCGTAGCCCGCAGCTCTGTAGCTCCACAGCCCGCAGCTTCGAGCCGGTGTTCTGCAGCTTCGAGCCAGCCAGTGCAACTACACTGGAACTAGACCATTTGCATTATAACCTTTAATTCTCTCCACATTTAATACTTAAGTTACAATGTAAATAGTGAAATACTCTACTTTCGGATTCAAAGAAAAATACTAGAAAATTAAATTTTCACTCCTTCGAAATATGAAAATTGGGATTTGATGCAAAATCTTAGAAAAATCTAATTTTTTGTAGAGGTGACTGTCGCGCCTCGGATTTCCAACTCGAGGAAACCGGTTCGTGACTCCCCTTTACCCACCCGATGGGCAAGGGGTTGGAATGAATTATTCCACAGGACATCACACACATCCACAATAGATAACCTCAAGATAAAAACATATATTTTCATTAATTTCAAACCACAATAAATGTTTACAAACAAAACAATATGCCTTTATTACAATCAAATCCCTTTTACAATCTTTTTCCACTGGGTTACATCATTTTCCCCAAAATAACATAATTGAAAAAAAAAACAATAAAACAACAAATACAGTCTTCCACCTTCGGGTTCCACCTAACGCTTGTAGGTTCCTGAAAGAAAACACATCACAATAGGAGGGGTGAGCAACACAGCTCAGTAGGGATCAAGTCTCCCCAACCCATCCCATGCTCCTAGCATCTACATGAGAACGTGCACAAGTGCAGTGTCATGGCAATAATATATAAACAGGTTATATTCCACATTATTAAGTGTCAACACACACAGGCCACAAAACAAGTACAACCATTGGCACAGCCACACAGGCTCCATAGCCACACAGGCTCCACATCCACACAGGCTCCACAGCCAAATAGGCTACACAGCCACATAGGCTCTATAGCCACACAGGCTCCACATCCACAGCCACACAAGCTAACATAACCACATAGCACACATAATCACATTCACATCACATCAGATATACACATATATCCAAAAATCCACACACACATCCCAGAATCATCACATCCACAAAGTTATCATATCACACATAATTTTCATATCGACATATCTACCCTAGAAACTCTAAAGTTTCCCCCACGCGGTCCTCCCATAGGACTAGCTCTAGCGATCTTAACCACGGGACGAATAGCGCACACGCCCTAACAGCCCCCCGAGGTCCTCTACCCCAAGAACGAACCCGAAATTCCTCAACCTCGGACTCAACACCATATCCAAACAAAATATGCCATTGAAGGCCAACATCCATATAGGAGGTCACACCTATATGGATTTACATATATATATAGTAACAATAACAATCTACGATTCATTTACCACAAAGCCTAACCTCGGAATGGATACCCGAAGAGATTGAACCCCTACCTCAGGAAGATCCTCCTTGCTCTTGCTCCCATGCCAAACGCCATCCACCCACGCGAATCACCACAGCAGCAACGATCAGGAACTTTGTCTCTTTCCCTCTGCGACAGCTGCGGCGGCTGACAACAAAAACCCTAAACCTAAAACAAAGAGAGCTCCTCCTCCTTATATAGACCTCACTTATCAAAACGACGTAGTTTTGATAAGTGAAACCCAACATCAAAACGATGTAGTTTTGATAAATGAAACTTAACATCAAAACGACGTAGTTTTGATAAATGGAACATGTTTTAACCTTTCTGCTTCCACACAAGACAAACTACTCACCATTTGAACATGGCCCTCTGGAAAAACATTAATAGCATTACAAATTGAAGACGACGATGCAAAAATATGGCTGCATGTGACAAAGATCATTGTCACGTGCAAGCTCCAAATGCCCTAAGATTTTGCCACAAGCTTTAGAACTATGTCTAGAAGGCTCCCATACAAAAACATCACTGCACGTGACAAGCCATTGTCACGTGCATTGCCACGTGCACCCTCCAAAAGTGTCCGCTTGGGCTCATCTCTTGCCTCATGCTTGCTCATCAACATACAAAGTATTCTAGCTAATGTGTGTGGGAATAAAACTCCCAAAAACCCGACAATTGCCACCCAAAAGGCATAACTGTGACTAACTCCTCACATCCCAAAACACGGGTCATTATATCCTCCCCCCCTTAAGACTTTTCGTCCTCGAAAAGAAACAACATGCCACTAAAACCGCAAGGAATAACAAACACATGCAACCCATTATGCAAAATCGCAAGTCATAACACATAAATCGATGACACCACGCACACAGCACATAACAGGACATACGTCCACAAACTCAACAAAGCACCACCACAATACATATAACACATATCCGCATCAAATACACATCTCAAATACAAGTTAGTGTCTAAAAAGGAAAATACACAACATAAAACCGCATCATTAACACTTGGCCAAAAGCCACCTCCCACCCTCAAGATTGTTCGTCCTCGAAGAACTTCGGGTGCAGCTCATGCATCATGGACTCACGTTCTCATGTCTGCTCTGCAAGATGTTTCATCCTAGAAAATACAACACACCTTCCAGAACGCACATGCGAATGCACATCGCCCACAACCATTCACATACCCGCGACTGAAGATATCACACAACAACACACACGAAGGCACGTACCTACAAACCCAATATATAACACAACACGATAGGGAAACACATATTCTAATGTCACAAACAACCCATGTCCTCCTCACCTAACACATATTTCACAAGTATTCACATGTCACGACGGTGTAAGACATATACTCCCATCCCCAACACGTTTAACAAAACACATAGGTAGGTCACAGACCAACTCATAGCATAAACACTACTACAAGGAAGAACACCACAAATAACTCCTCCAAAAAATGAAACTTAAATGTTCCACTGCCCATTTGCCAACACCATACAAACTCATCCGTTGGGAGTTTCCACACAACTATCCCACCTTTGGACATTTCATCCTCGAAAAGAGAAGCCAAACAACAAACACCACAATGAGATCAAAGGAACACATAATGCATTAATTATTACAAACATTGTTAGTAATTTCCAAATGAGTTCCTCCATTTATCCAATAATAACGTAACACTCATGAGCATATCAAGAACTAGAGCTTGGCCAATTAGCACTCTAACAATAGTGAGGTCGAGAAACCTCCCATAGATTCGCTAAGACCCCGACAACCAAACAAGGACAACACCATCAGCCTACGCATGAAGCATGCATTTGCTAGCATGTATATGATGGAACGAGAAGTCACTACATCGACATAGCGGGGTACTCTAATGTAGACGCCTACTCGCATCACAATAGGACCAACACTCCACAATTTACGATACGCAACAATAACCCACCACTAAGATTTGATGTCGACGGACAACAACAATTTACAACGCAGCCACACCCCATATGTAGACCTCACCTTGACAGCAAGCACAATGAGGTCACAAGGAAACACAAACAAACAGGAGAAGTGTCACACCCCGGATTTCCAACCCGAGGAAATTGGTTCGTGACTCCCCTTTACCAACCCGGTGGGCAAAGGGTTGATATACAATCAAATATCTATGCAGGACCTCGTACACATCCACAACTAGATATTCACAGACGAAATCAATTATCTTTATTAAGCAAAAACCAGAATAAATGTATACAAGCCAAACAACTTGCCTTTATTACAATTAAATTCCTTATGACAATATTTTCCCACTAGGGTTACATAAATTCCTCAAAATCACAAGAAGAAAAATAAACAGCAAACAGAATCTTCCACCTTGGGGTTCCACCTAACACCCATAGGTCCCTGAAAGAAAACACATCACAATAGGAGGGGTGAGCAACCAAAGCTCAATAGGGATCATGTCTCCCCAACCCATCCCATGCTCCTAGCATCTACATGAGGACGTGCACAAGTGCAGTGTAGTGACAATAAGATATAAGCAGTTTATAATCCAATCAAGCGCCCACATAAGTCACAGAACAAGAACAACCTTTGCCACAGCCACACACGCAAACGTATCTACAACCACACAAGCTAACGTATCCACAGCCACACAGGCTAACATAAACAGTCCCGGTCTTCCACAGCCACTGGGTTTCAAAACAGTCCCGGGCTTCCACAGCCACCGGGTTCCAAGCAAACACACGGCACACTTAGCCACATAGGCAAAACATCAAACCCTAAACATGCATAGTCTCACAGGCATAACATCGAACACATAGCATGCACACATTCACATGCTCTCAAACTTAGTCACACAGACATAAAATGAGACACATAACATGCACACATTCACTGGTTCACAAACTCAGCCACACAGGCACAAAAACAAACACCTAGCATGCGTAATCCCCAGCCTTACTGGCATGTATACAAATATCCAAGCAAAATACACCATTGAAGGCCAACATCCATATAGGAGATCACACCTATATGGATTTACATATATATATATATATATATATATATATATATATATATACATATATCCAGAATATACAACAGACTACCTATCACAAGGCCAAAACCCCTACCTTGTAAGTGTCCTCCTACTCTTGCTTCCACGCTAGACACCGTCCACCCACACGAACCACCACGGCAGCGATCAGAAACTCTCCTCTCTCTCTCTGTCTCTCTCTTTCTCAGGCTGCGGCGGCTGACCGAAAAGAAACCCTAAACCTCAAACAAGAGGGCTCCTCATCCTTATATAGACACCTCAATATCAAAATGACGTAGTTTTGATTAAGTGAAACCCAGCATCAAAACGACGTAGTTTTGATTACATAAGCTACAACCTTCCCACATCCATACAAGACAAAATATTCATAATTCCAACATGCCCCTTTGGGAAAAGATTACTAGAATAACAAAACCAAGGTGATGGTGCAAAAACATGGTTGCACGTGACAAAGACCATTGTCACGTGCAAGCTCCAAATGCCCTAAGATTTTCCCCAAGCTTTAGAACAACGTTAGGAAGGCTCCCATGCAAAAACCTCACTGCCCGTGACAACCATTGTCACGTGCATTATTGCGTGCAGCCCCAAAAAACTTCCTCTTGGGCTCAAATCTTGCCCCTAGCTTACTTACCATCAAATAAAGTGTTCTAGCCAATGTGTGTCGGAATAAAACTCCCCAAAACCCAACAATTGCCACTCAAAAGGCATAAGTGCGACTAACTCCTCACATCCCAAAACATGGGTCATTACAAGAAGAGCATTATGCAAACCAGAATCACATTTCCACACAGGGGGATCCCCATAGCAGCACCATCATCACTGTTAAAACTGCCTCACTCTATTGCAAAACATGCTTGGGGATCCGAGGAATACATCCTTAATCAAGGAACATTGGAACCCAACCAACGCCAATGGTGACTCAAGATAACTTATAATCCAGGACACAACTATACTAGGATGGAGTTTACCCTCAACCATTCAGTCACAGTCAACGTGATGCCCAACGGAGTCCAAGGATTAACTCAAAATAACAAATTCCGTACCATACACAACCACGGCAAGACCAAAATCCACCATTGGGCTATCACCTGTCACCGACTTTGAGAATCTACTAAAGAATTCCATGAACTAGAACGCCACACAAATAACGCCTCTTGGACACTTCGTACTAGCATCCTTGATCACAGTCAAATAAGAATCCACCAAGCTCCCACACAACCTTTACACTAACTGAGGCTTACATTAAAGCCCAAGAGATAATGCCTTACTGAGTCGGCAGACACCATACACAATAAAGTGTAACTTATCCTCTGACGTTGGGTAAGTATAAATAACACCGCTCTCTCTCCAACTGGGAAAATCCTCCTGCTTGCAACAAGACAATTGATACCTCTGTGACGCCACTCACAGGTCACAAGGGAATCCTTTGCCTCCATGACATACTCCACCTCATGGCCCACCAACTCCCCTATAACAACCATTGCGTTCTTTCTTAACACACCAACAAAACTCTCAAATTGACCAAGACATACTCAGGCTCTAGCCGCAGCTTAATGTTGTCACTGCAATTCCTCTGGGTAGGCACAGGAAACAAGACATGCAAACTCCTGATTCGGGACTTTCGCGTAGCTCCCAAACACCTTGATGGCGTGAACCATCTCACTTACTACGTGATACTGCACATGAAAGATTTTCAAGGAGAACTGATGTAGGTCATCCACCTACCACCACCGCTCTAAAACATACACCCTTGTGATATCCGCCCGACATAAACCTCTCCCCAAGGAGTAGCACTAATACCCCTTCCAAGCAAAAACTGTCACAACTGACTCAACTCTGGGAATTAAACAACCCTTTTCCCAGCACATCAACACTTTAATATTTAACTTAGCCGGCCATCGCACCAGACAAGGAATAACATAAACAACATCACATATAACACTCTTCTTCATCCTTACACCACATTTAATATGCTATTACACCACACCTCATCCTTCTCTACACATATATGCCACAATACCCACACTTAGCAACTCCGCTATATAACTTTACCATAGATGCAATACAAACAACAACACAATACCACATTTTCAACACATGCAATGAAACACAAAACAACTAAGTCACATAAAATGAACCACAATGCAAAACAAACACAAAACACATGAAGAGTAGAACATACCAGCCTTACACCTTCTCCCCTCCGTAAAGCCTATTCCCTATAAGACACGAACCAATGGAATGGCCTCTTTTTACCGATTAGATGCATCGGGCACGATCCTCAAAACCCACTCATAGCTGATAGTTTAGTTCTAGAACACTGCACATTTTATACATACGCATACTAGTTTCATAACAAATCCTATGAACATTACTCAAGGTCTTTCACACACCACAAGCATGACACGTGGTCAATGTTTGGCCACCCGAGAATTTGCAGCCGTCTCCACAGGACCTCCACAAGAACCTTAAAATCACATACCACCCTCGCCAACCAATTTAGATCTCAATGACTCAAGGAGTGAGTTATACCAATGGCAATTTCCTCCCTCAACCCCGACACTTGGAAAGGTTACCAAAAGAACACCCCTACCAGGTAGGACTTCTACACATACTTCTACTCACACGAAAACATATTTCTATTATTCAAGGGTGCCACGGAGGGGTCACACATTACCCACAAGCCATTAATTTATGCCTCAAGCTTTCTAGGCTAGCCAGTTTAAAGGTAATCTCACTTACACTAGAGTATTAGGGGTAACAGAATAACAGTTTTCACTTTCCTTACACACGAGTGCCAAAATTGACTACCACACAAAGATACGATTAACACTTTAGACCACCCTAAAACCATCAAACTCTTTACAATAATTATTTATTACCATAACTATTAGTAATTTATTATTCTTTCGGTGTCATATATTTATTTATTCATTTTACTTATTTACTCCCTAGTAGGTCACCAACCACGTCCATTAAATGGAGCTCAATACCCCTCTAGCTCACAAACGTGCGCCCCCCAACACAATACCCCTCTATCACAAGTGGCTTAATTAAATTCCTAGAAACTCAGCAATCAAAGGTTCACCTATCCTCACCTAAGCTAGTACAAGACTCAACTGATCACTATCATTAAAGGGACATGATACTACCAATAAACAGAAATCTTAACATGTGAGAATTGAAATCGTACCCTTGACTAAGGAAAGTTCTGCCATGCTCTACTATCGGCCTCACTAGGTAGTCCTCGGCCAGCCCCAATCAAGGCTTGAATTTTGCTTTATCCCTAGCTCGCTGAGCCAGTCCTCTAGCACTATGCCTTGCTTTATTAAAATAGACCGTCTGAAGATGTCCTACTTTTTCACAGATGCGACACTGGTACTGCTTCCTGCTACACCCTCTTTTCCAATATCTTGGTTGTCCACAGCAAGAACAACCCTTTGGGAAACTGGGTTCAAATGGAGTTGTTGGGGTTGACCCCTGTCTCGAAACTTGTGGTCATCCTCTAATTGCGCCCTCTGCCTCTTGGGTCCTTTCTGTTGATGGGGAAAACTTTGCCTCAGTTGATCCTTACCTAAGCTCCCTCGAATGATGTGGGTTGGTAGCTCTCGGCGTACCTCACTCTTAATCAGTTGCCGAATCTCATCCCTCAACTCTCGAATAATCGGGCTTAAGATGCCAACCTCTGCCATGATTAGATCGTTACGTACAGCCTGTAGCTCTCCCACTTGCCTAGCCTAAGCGGCGGGCTCCTCTACTACCTCAATAGTCGTACAAGTCATAATTGTTAGAGACATTGACTCCACAAAAAGGTAGCGCTCCAGGTTACCACTCAACGATCTCAATACCATTACCGACTAGGCGTTTTAAGTTATAACTAATTTCAAAACATGCATTATCACCACACAAATTCATAGATTCACATTTCACAGACTATACAAGTTCACACCTTCACATTGCACATATCATTAATACTCAAGTGAATATCCCATCGTTTTGAACACATCGCTTATTCCACAGTACCATACAAAGGCACATACTCAATCATACACATATCTCACATAGTCATTCTCAGGACATCAACATTATTGTCACTATTTAGTTTCTTCACATTGCACAAGTACAAAATACACTAATACACAATTCCATACCACACGTTATTTTCTTCGTAGTCATGCTCCAATTATCACAAAATATCAGAGTTGCACGATTAAAGTTTTATCACATTATTCGTATTTTCCTTATCACATTAAAAACTTTCTCACAGTTATCCATACAAGCACACATAAACAACAAATACAACTAGTGCCCTAATGCCAATGCCTGCAAATCCTACCACAGGACTGAACTACCCCAAGTACACCTTATAGGTTCAAAGAGGAACATGTTGATCAGGCACGTCCCTCCAAGCTCCTCCAAAGGACTCAAGATAACCAGATCCGCCCACTACCCTAAGCCAACTAGATCATGCTCTGATACCATATTGTCACGTTCCGGATTTCCAACCCGAGGAAACCGGTTCGTGACTCCCCTTTACCCACCTAGTGGGCAAGGGGTTGGAATGAATTATTCCACAGGACATCACACACATCCACAATAGATAACCTCATGATAGAAACATATATTTTTATTAATTTCAATCCACATCAATTGTTTACAAACCAAACAACATACCTTTATTACAATTAAATCCCTTTTATAATCTTTCCCCACTGGGGTTACATCATTTTTCCCCAAAATAACATAATTGAAAAAAACAATAAAACAACAAATACGGTCTTCCACCTTTGGGTTCCACCTAACGCCTGTAGGTTCCTGAAAGAAAACACATCACAGTAGGAGGGGTGAGCAACACAGCTCAGTGGGGATCAAGTCTCCCCAACCCATCCCATGCTCCTAGCATCTACATGAGGACGTGCACAAGTGCAATGTCATAGCAATAATATATAAATAGTTTGTATTTCACATTATTAAGTGTCAACACACACAGGTCACAAAACAAGTACAACCATTGCCACAGCCATACAGGCTCCACAGCCAGACAAGCTCCACATCCATAGCCACACAAGCTCCACATCTATAGCCACACAAGCTCCATAGCCACACAAGCTCCATATCCACAGCCACATAGGCTAACGTAACCACATAGCACACATAATCACATTCACAGCACATCAGATATACACATATATCCAAAAATCCACACACACAACCTAGAATTATCACATCCACGAAGCTATCATATCAAACATAATTTTCATATCGACATGACTGTTGGACCTCATTTTGACCGGGCCAGATCACAGCCAAAGAAATCCAAAAATAAGAGTCATTTCTGAGGGATCACAAAATGCCCCAAGGTCAACACTAAAGGATAGAGGATGAAATTTGGAAACTAACGCACTTGACCATGCCCAAATCTGACTTGAAATGAAGAAGTTATGACTAAAATAGTTTTGGGCATGAAAGTCAAGCTTGCGGAAAGATGGTCAACGCGCTCGGTCAAAACCGACTGAAAATGTAATTGCAAAAATTCCCCAGAAATAGTTCAGGCGAATATTGCTGCCTCGAAGCTCGGCAGACTCGCAGCCTCGTAGCGCAGCCTTGCTTCGAAGCCTCATAGCGCAGCCTTGCCTCGAAGCCTCGTAGCGCAGCCTTGCCTCGACGCCTTGCAGTTAGCCTCGCAGCAGTCAGCCTCGTAGCCTCGTAGTGCAGCCTTGCCTCAAAGCCTCATAGCGCAGCCTTGCCTCGAAGCCTCGTAGCGTAGCCTTGCCTCGAAGCCTCGCAGTCAGCCTCAAAGACTCGTAGTCAGCCTCGAAGACTTGAAGCAGTCAGCCTCGAAGCCTCGTACCCTCGTAACGCAGCCTTGCCTTGAAGCCTCGTAACGCAGCCTTGCCTCGAAGCCTCGTAACGCAGCCTTGCCTCGAAGCCTCGTAGCGTAGCCTTGCCTCGAAGCCTCGCAGTCAGCCTCAAAGACTCGTAGTCAGCCTCGAAGACTTGAAGCAGTCAGCCTCGAAGACTCGTAGCAGGTGGCCTTGAAGACTCGCAGTTAGCATCGAAGACTCGAAGCAGTCAGCCTTGAAGACTCGTAGCAGGCGGCCTCGAAGACTCGCAGTCAGCCTCGAAGACTCGAAGTAGTCAGCCTCGAAGACTCATAGTAGGCGGCCTCGAAGACTCGCAGTCAGCATCGAAAACTCAAAGCAGTCAGCCTCGAAGACTCGTAGTAGGCGGCCTCGAAGACTCGTAGTAGGCGGCCTCGAAGACTCGCAGTCAGCCTCGAAGACTCGAAGTAGTCAGCCTCAAAGACTCGCAGTAGTCGGCCTCGAAGCCTCACAGTCAGCCTCGTAGCGCAGCCTAGCCTCGAAGCTCAACAGACTCGAAGCCTTGCCTCGAAGCTTCGCAGTCAGCCTCGCAGCAGTCAGCCTCGTAGCTTCGTAGCGCAGCCTGCCTCGAAGCCCAGCAGATGCAACCTCGAAGTTCAGCAGACTCGTAGCCTCGTAATGCAGTCAGCCTCGTAGCGCATCCTAGCCTCGAAGCCCAGCAGACGCAGCCTCAAAGCTCAGCAAACTCGTAGCCTCATAGCGCAGCCTTGCCTCGAAGCCTTGCAGCAGTCAGCCTCGTAGCCTCGTAGTGCAGCCTCCACTCTTTGACGCGGCTATGACCCTTCGACGCGGCTTCGATCCTTCGACCCTTCGACGCGGCTCCAATCCTTTGATCCTTCGACCCTTCAACCCTTCAACGAGGCTACGACCCTTCGATGCGGCTACGATCCTTCAACGCGGCTTCGACGCGGCTTCAACCCTGTGAGGCACCTCCGACCCTTCGACCCTGCAAGGCAGCTTCGACCCTGCGACCTTCGAAGCAGCCTCCAGCCTTTAACCTTGCGATCTGAAAACCCCAGAATGACACCGTTTTTGCTTCCCTTTTAAGTGCACAGTAGAGCGGATGCTATGTCTCTCGAAATTTATTTTAAAAGACTCAAAACACGTGTTTAATGCCTGGGGACCTGTTTCCACCTCGTAAATGCCTATGTCATTCTTGAAACTTGCTGTCAATGCATGGGAACTCCAAAGGTCATGACATTTAATTCACCAAGTACCCAGGTGGGTGGCTATTCCCTCTTCAAACTCTATAAAAGGGAAGCATTACCCATTGCCGAAAAGAGCTATTTTTTTGGAAGAGAAAAAAAAACGTCTGGGAAGATAGAGAGTTTAAAAAAAAGGGAAGAGCCAAGAATTCTGCAGACATCATTGGCTGGAGCTGAAGAAGACGTCTTCCACCACCCTTGCTAGAGTTTAGTCCCCACATTCCTCAAGCATTCACAGAGGAGTAAAGCTAGCAGGAACATCAACCTTGATTTCCAGGTTTTATTCCCCTCTTCTCTTACTTTCTTCATCATAAACCATACCAACCCTAATTTTTATTCAAAATCCACAAAACGTTTACAAAGGCCCGGTGGCCGTGGGATTGAGCTTTTATGTTCATATCCTCGCCACTTGGCCAACATTGAGTCCGATAGTGAATATGAGCTTCACAGTATGCACTTCACGACATCAGACCCTATTATATCATTTTTTTAGGATAAAATCCCAAATTCTTTTTAAACAAACCCAGGCTTTTGTGGCTGTGAGATTAAGTCCTATTGCTTATATCTTCACCACCTAGCTAACATCAACTGTGGTAATGAATCCGAGCTCCATGCTGTGCTCTTCGTGCTACGGGCTTTCTTTCTGTTTTCCTCGATAAAACAAAAGAATAATATTCTTTTTCTAAATAAAACCACCACAATTTTTTACAATGAAATAAAGAAAAGAAAGGGAAATTAAAATAGGCAAACACCCATGGACAAAGACTAGGTACCAACTTTGGGCGTTGTGGGAGTGCAAGAGCTTTTCTTCCTTCCCCACACGTAACCGACTCCCGAACCTATTCTCTGGAACCGTAGACCCTCCTAGGTGGCCAAACACACCTTCATCTTTGTTTGGTGGCGACTCTACTTTTTCTATCTCTCTTTTTGGTTTTGTGCGAGCTATGACAATGATGGCTCAACGACCCAATCTCCATCCAAAAGAGTAACCATAAGCCAGTCACGAGCCCAGACGACACCGGGTGATGATAGCTGGCGACTCTACTGGGGACTTTGAGAGAGTCTAGCCATGGCCTTTTGTTTTTGGAGTGCTTGCTTGTTTATTTCCCTTTCTGTCTTCTTCATTTTTGTATAAACTGGATTATTTGTGCATACATGCATTTCTCTCTCCCTCTAACCCTATACCCGGGTTTTCTATTACTTCCCTAGGATTAGCGAGGTTTAATAGGATGCCCCGTGGGTTTTATCTCATGCAAGGTAACTCAACTCCTCACCCAAGCGGGGTCCGTTTTGAGGGCCCGCTCCTTTAATGCCTCTAGAGGTACGGAGCTTCTCCCATGAGATAGTTTGGGAACCAACGAATAAGATAGGCGTATGTGTAGATTCCCATCAGGGGTTTTGACCTTCAGGTGTATGCTTTAACATTGTTGTGACATTACTTGCACCTTGTTTGCTTACTCCTGCGTTTTTACCACATTTTGCCTTGATTCACTCTAACCCGCACTCATTTTGCGTGACGCATATCACGACATCCCATGCATACATATAGGGAATATGGCAAGTTTTGGGAACCTTTTGAAGGGCGCCAGAGACCCTGAAGACGTGGAAGAAGTAGAGCACGCCTCCATTCAAATCCAGCGACAATTATGAGACTTCTCACCCAAGACGTACCCTATGGCCGATCAAATCATCATGAACACTCGGGTCGAGCTCCCCAAAGACCTCCGAGCCACATGGAGTGAATGGCCTAGTGTGAGACACATAGCTTACACCCAACAGTTTGGTGATCTCCTGCTCTTGTCACAACTTCCTGTTGATGAGAATATGATCAAAGCAGCGATCCACTTTTGAGACCCGAGACGGAGGTGCTTCACCTTTAATGACATCGACCTGGTGCCAACTTTGGAGGAATATCGAAGAATCCTCCGCATCCCCTTTGAAGAAGATGACATTGTTTTCCTACCCTACCCACAGAAGTATTGCAAACGGGGGTTAGCACATTTCATGGGTTTCAAATGCTTGGGCAAGGACAAAAAGATCATTGACCCTGTGATCAAAGTAGTTGGCAAAGAAATCATTCCATGGGAGTATCTCAGAGGCCAACTAGAAGGTGCAAACGAGGATAAGGCCCATTCGCTCATCACCCTTGCTATTTACGGATTGGTGGTCTTTCCACGGGTGACCGGTTACATTGACGAGGCCGTTTTCGAGCTAGTGGCACAAGTGACCGGTGGCGCTGACCCTATTTCGGCCATACTCACCGAAACCATCAGATCTCTACCATTTATCCGGACTACAGGAGGTGGTCGCTTCATGGGGTGCCTCCCTCTGTTGTGCACATGTCTCAAAAGCCATCTCCATTGTGTTACCCCATGATTCAGGGTTGTTTACTCATGGCCCCCTACTGTCATACTAGACATCCTAAGAAGCTCGTGGCTCTTACCCAGTAATCTCAACGGATGGAGAAGGTTGCTGAATTGTTTGAGTGAGGCAAATGTTGTTTGGATGGCACCCTGGATGCCAAGAAAACATATGACCTATAGCTGCGGAAGGTACAACTAGGTCCCACTCCTTGGACCATGGGGCGGGACTGCCTACACCCCTCTTCAAGTGGCAGGGTAGTTGGGAAATAACCAAATTGTCCCAGTTCTCTACGGAATGGAAAGATATGATATTAACCATGGCATGGGAAGGGCTGAGTCAGTCGCCGATCGGATGTTCAACACCGCATTACAGCCTAGGAAGATCGGCTTCCTCCCCTATTACCCCGATGTTATCCCGTCCTATGTTCCTTGGTGGGAGAAGCTAGAAGCGGAACACCTCCTACAACAGAAAGAACTTGTCGGTACTCTTCCGACCAAGAAGATAATGATAATGCGTGAATCTGGGAAAGGAAAGCCTAGTATTGCATCGAGCTCATCAAGGAAAGGAAGGCATTAAGCGGGATCACCTCTCTAAAGGAGCCCAAAACTTGTCTTGCATCATGTAGCTGCATCTACATTTGAATAGCTTGTACCCATAAGCGGCTTTGTCCTATTTACATCAATAAAATCTGTTCTTGTCTATTTCCTATCTCATATGTATAAGCCTTAACATTCATTATAGGAAGCATGGCAAGCTTTGATCATCTCCTAGCTAATTGTCAAGACAAGGAAGACATGACAGAGGTCGCACGTGCAGCTTCAGCAATTCAACAACACTTTGGAGACTTTTCAGGAGAAAGTGCCGAGCACACCATACTGGCCCCTGAAGTCCAGATGCGTGTCCCAACAGCCCACCGAGAGGAACTTGATGATATATGGGCACGATGGCCTTTCCACATATAGGCTGCCTACATTAAAAAATATGGGGACTTGTTACATCTAACACAAGTACCTGTTGATGAGCCTATGTTAAGGGTGGCAGCACATTTCTGGGATCCCAGGCAGAGGTGCTTCGCTTTCAATGAATAGGATTTGACTCCTACTGTGGAGGAGTATCAAGCCCTCTTGGGACGACCAATCAACGGAGGCTCAAAAGTCTTTCTACCAACCATACAAGTTTCCCGCCTGTAGACCTTATCACAGTTTTTGGGAATGACAGAAGACGAGGTATCCCAGATCGTGCACCGCAGGGGTGGACTCGAGGTCATCCCATGGCCCGTGATCCGAAACAAAATATCTCGAGCATCGGGCATAAAACTCTACTCTTTATTCACACTAGCCATGTATGGATTAATTGTATTTCCTAAGTTCTTGGGTTACATTGACGGATTTGTATGCGAACTTGTGATGCAAACATTAGGAGGGGCCGATCCGGTTCCTGTAATCCCTTCTGAGACAATCAGATCATTATCACACGTACGAATTTTGGGGCAGGGTCATTTCAAAGGATGCCTTCCACTCCTCTGCGCATGGTTGAAAAGTCACTTCCCAAGCAAAGACGAACAACTCGAAGAAGTGGTGGCATTTTCATATAGTGCATTACCCGAATTCATTCTACAAGAATGGGAGTTACCTGAAATAGAGGAGGATTGGATCAATGAGCTGCAAACCTTAACTAATAATCAAATTGTATGGAATGCTCCATGGATGCCCAAAGTCGATGTAATTTATAGTTATGGGCCATATAACTGGGTCCCATTACTTGGTCCGTGGGGAGCTATCGCATACACCCCTCTTCAGGCAGGAAAACAACTTAGGGGTCATCAGATCATTCCTGTGTTGCATGAGATAGAAGCTTTTGACTTCATATACATTGACCTCGAGACTCGATGCAAAGCTTTCCGGGGGTATCTAGCATGTCGGACCAGGGCATGGGAGACCATACAGAGGACCGAATTTCAGGGCTCGAGCAAGCTCAACAAGAGATGGGGGGCAGTCTCCACGAGGTTCAGCTTCAGTTAAAAACCATGATGGACTTACTGACTAAAGTAGCAACCGTAAGGGAAGCTGCTCCAGTAGAAGGAGTAGCGAATCAGGGACAAATGCAGAACCCACTGCAGGGGTTTATGCAAACTCAAACAGAATCCCAAGCCTATGCACAACCTAACGTGGTCCTGGGTAGTTCTCGCCAAGTTCTGACTACACCACCAAATGTGGGAACACCAATCTTAGAAAATCCCGTGGGAGTAAGGGACTTAACTGTTCCCAAGGAAACCAACCAACAACCAAGCTGGAAACAAATAGAAGCAAGATTGAAGGCTGTTGAAGGGGCAGAAAGTTATGGGACAACTAATGCCTATGATTTATGCTTGGTGCCAGTGGTCATGCTACCTCCAAAGTTCAAAATGCCGGATTTTGAGAAATTCAATGGTACCCAGTGTCCAAGGACCCATTTGATAATGTATTGTCACAAGTTGACCGCACATACCAATAATGACCAACTATTAATGTACTGCTTCCAAGAAAGCTTAACCGGCAGGCCATTACGATGGTACATTCAGTTAGAAGGAAGTCGTATCCACACTTGGAATGACTTGGCCACAGCCTTCTTAGTGCAATACAAACATGTCATGGAATTGGCAATAGATAGATTAGCATTGCAGTCATTTGAAAAAGCTGATAAAGAAAGTTTCAAGACTTACGCTCGAAGGTGGAGAGAAGCAGCTATGGACGCTCAGCCCCCACTAACTGAACGAGAGCTCACCACCCTTTTCATCAGTACCCTAAGGGGTGTTTATTATGAAAAGCTGGTTGGGAATGTATCAAACAGCTTCGCCGATTTAGTTACCTCAGGAGAAAGAATTGAGGGTGGCATCAGAGAAGGCAGGCTTGGCAGGAATAAAACCGAGACTTTTAGAAAGCCTATGCCACCCAATCGCAAAAAAGAAGAAGAAGCACAAGCAGTCTGGCAACCCAAACTTGACTCCACTTCCTCCGGGGCACAATCAGGGCAGTGTATCATGCAAGGTTATTATGGCGGGCAGCCCATGGCATCTTATGTGGCATCAGCCCCACCACCACAATTCCCGCAGTATCATCCACAAGGAGGAAGCTTGTACACGCCTCAGCCAAGCCAACCTCAGCTAGCCCAGCCTCAATCCGAGCAAATCAAGCGCCCCGCAGAATCAGACTTTTGGAAAGACTGGGCAACAAAAGTTTGATCCAATTCCTGTCACCTACACATAAGCCTATACATGATTGTTAGCAGCAGGACTCGCTAGTCCAATACCCCTAAAGGAACAGACTTCTCCATATCCTGACTGGTACAAAGCTGAGGCCCATTGTTAGCAGCAGGACTCGCTAGTCCATATCCTAAGAGATGTTCGATGGCTAGACTTCTCCAAGATGACCAATGCTCCTAATGTGAGCACCAACCCTCTACCTGAACACTCGGGCAATGTCGCCAATATAACAACGAGGCATGGAAATCCTCCTAGAAAGGTTTCTGAGATCAAGATAGACTAGGATCAACTATTCTGTATGCTACATAAGAACGGGTTCTTGGTAACCAAAGGGGTGACTGAAACCATGAGAGGCACAGACTGGGAAAAATGTTGTGTCTACTATAAATCAGCTTATGGACATGATATTGAAGAATGCAATGAATTCCAGGAAGCTGTGCAAGCTCTCATTAACTCCCGAATTCTGGAAATCACACGCAAGTTAGAAGAACATGAGGCCTGTATGGCTTTAATGGAGCATACAAAGGCATTGGAGGCGCCCAGGCCTTTAATTATCGAATATGCGGAAAAAGCAAAAATCACCACATTGGCACAAGGAGTCCGATCTCTTGTCATCCAAACTCCCACTCCATTCCCTTACAAAGATGATAAATCAGTGCCCTGGAAGTACCACTGCGAATCGGTCATTAGAGGAGGCCCTACAGCCGAGAAGAAAACAAGAAGCGGTCGTGTCTATGGATCGGAAGAAGGCATTGAGGTCAACAAAAGCAAAGGAGGAGAGTATGATCTACCTCCCGTAACTGCACCAGGTAGTAAGAACGCTTCTGTCATTGACGGGGATCCCACTGAATTCCTTAAACTAATCAACCAGAGCGAGTACAACATTGTGGACCAACTCAGTCGGCAACCGGCTCGTATCTCTTTGTTGTCCTTGCTCATGGATTTGACTCCACATAGAGAAGCCCTCATGAAGGTTTTGAGCAAGGCCTACGTTCCTTCGACCATATCCTTGGATAATCTGAGTACTCTCGTTAACAATATCGTGGTGGATAACTTCCTTAATTTTGGCGAAGATGAGTTACCATTAGAGGGTATTAGGCACGTCAAAGCCTTACACATATCTGTCAAATGTAAGGATCACCTTATCTCCCGTGTGCTGATCAACAATGGGTCGTCCCTAAACATCATGCCAACTCAAATCCTCAAGCAACTGCCAATAGACTCCTCTCACATACGTCCCACTAATATGGTTGTAAGAGCCTTTGACAGTGAAAAGCGAGAAGTAGTGGGTACGCCAGATATCCCTTTGCAAATTGGTCCAAGTGAGTTTATGGTTGAGTTCCAGGTGATAGACATTCCTATACTACAATTGTCTACTTGGAAGACCATGGATTCACTCAGCAGGGGCAGTGCCATCAACACTACATCAAAAGGTTAAATTTGTGGTAAATGGCCAACTCATTTGTGTATACGGAGAAGCAGAGATTTTGGTCACCAAGCCTATGTCTGTTCCTTACATTAAAGTAATGAGGACATACCAGAATGCTCCTACCGTTCATTCGAAGTGGTTAATGCAGCCTATTTCCTAAACACTAGAAAGTCACTAGATACGGAAGTCTCATTCCCAAAGGCTATAAAGATGGTTGCCGCAGTCATGCTTAAACTGGGGCATAAGGAAGGTCAAGGTCTGGGTGCACAAGCACAAGGGATTAAGGAACTGTTAGTCATACGAAGCACTAGAGAAAGATATGGATTGGGCTACAAGCCTACCAAAGCTGACAAATCAAGGGAAGTCACGAGAAAAAGGGAGTCCCGCTTAGCCAGACTAGAGAAGAGGCCTCCCCAAAAGCGAAGGATGACGTTCCCACCCCTTGGGGCTATATTCCAGAGTGCAGGTTTATCCATCAGAGGAAAGAATGCACCATAGCCATGCTGAGGGCCAGCCGTGGAGAGCAAGAACAGATGGGGCGAGTGGGGCGAGTATGCCAAGGACCCCCAGGGCACCAGCTGAACAATTGGAGTATTGTGGACCTCCTAGCCAAGTAATGCTCAAAGAAGCTTTGCTGGGGAATGTTCTGTTTTTATTATGTTTTCAAATTCCCAACAATGGTTGTTACCTTTTCGGAATATTTATGAAATAAGACTTTGCCAAAAACGCATCTTCTTACATTGCATGACATGTGCATCATCATACTTTGTTAAACTAGTCAAACTTTTACCAACATGTGCGATCAAGTTAAAAAGGATCTGTTAAGTAAAGAAGAAACGAGTTGCTTAAGGTTTGACCATAATCCAGATTGGGAGCAACCAGTATTTGGAGCAAAGGAAGCTGACGTTGAAGAAGACTTTGAGCCTTCGAAGGACATCATACGCCTGTTGAAAAAGGAGGATAAACTCATTGTTCCTAGCAAAGTTCCGATCGAGACTGTCAACTTTGGTACACCTACTGAGCCTAAAGAACAGCGATTAGGATCTCTAATCAATGAGGATGTCAAGGGCCGATTGGTCGATCTCCTAAAAGCCTATATTGATGTTTTTGTGTGGTCTTACAAAGATATGTCGAGACTAAATACCAACATAGTGCAGCACCAGCTGGCACTATATCCAGAATGCGCGCCCGTACAACAGAAGTTACGACGAATGAGACCAGCAATGATACTGAAGATCAGAGAAGAGGTTCGAAAACAATGGGATGCTGGATTCCTTAGTGTAGCTCGATACCCAGAATGGGTCGCTAACATCGTGCCCGTCCCAAAGAAAGGTGGGAAGGTCCGTATGTGCATAGACTACCGCGACCTCAACAAGGCTAGCCCTAAAGACAACTTCCCACTACCTCACATCGACACCTTGGTAGATAACACCGCGAAGCATGCCATGTTTTCTTTCATGGATGGATTCTCCAGCTACAACCAAATTCGAATGGACCCCAATTACAAAGAAAGGGCCACCTTCACAACTATCTGGGGCACCTTCTGCTACAATGTCATGCCTTTTGGACTCAAAAATGCTGGGGCAATGTATCAGAGGGCCATGGTGACACTCTTCCATGACATGATGCACAAAGAAGTGGAGGTATACGTCGATGATATGATTGCCAAGTCAGGAAAGGAGGAAGATGATATAGCGTTTTGTCGCACTCACGCTATCAAAATAATATTTATAAAACCTAACTAACCTATAGAAGGGAAGTAAGGGTTGATCCCACAGAGACACGATTGGAAATCTCTAACCTAGTTGTGTTCCTATTGTCTAAGCAAACAATGTGATGAAATAAAATAAAATAAAATAATTAAATAAAATAAAAGAAATCCTAGAGAAAATAGAAAATAAGATAATAAAATTCTAGGGTTGAGATTCATCACAATTTCCAATTCCTAATCATATGGTTTGATTGATTATTCTTATGGTCTCTAATCATCTGAAGATGATTGATCCTAAAGTAACTGACAATCGCTTTCGCGCGAATAACGGTGTGCTTAGCCTTAGCAACGGCCTACTCTCGTGACTCACTGAAACAAGGCCAAACCCATTGAGGGGTGATCAACCATGGATCCTCCTAGGAGCACAGACTACTCTCGTGACTCGCAAGTCCTAGGTTTCATTTTACGGGTTCCGATAATTAAATTTCATTTTTCCATTCTTCATTCAATTATCTAAAACATGCAATAGGTTCGCAATGCCCACAACATGAATTCAATCAGTAAAATAAAATCATTCATCATAGAGGGAAGAAACAATCAAACAAATTCATACAATTAAGATATTGGGATTGGACTACTCCCAATCCCTAGGAAAAAGGGATTATTCGTTGAAATAATGAAGAAACATATTTATATCAATTAAATTAGAAATATGGGATTAAAAGAGGAGAAGAAATGACAACCAACCTGTCACGAGGGCATATAATCAATCCCCCATCCAATATCAAGGTGTTCTTGAATCAAGATTACATGAAAATCACCCAAAACCAAAGAGAAATCTAAGAAACCAAACCTAGGGTTCTTAGCCGTCAAGGAAGGCTCCCTTAGGGTCCAGAATCCCTAACAACATCCTATACTTGTTCCTTATATAGTCCTCCTAAATATTACTTTAAAAATAAAATAGTAAAAATACAAAATGGGGCAAAAGTTGATGCTTATCGCGACGAAGGCAAAAGACCTTGTCGCGACGAAGGCAAAAGACCTTGTCGCGACGAAAAGTATTTTCTTCTATGTCGTGACGAAATGTATTTCCTTCTATGTCATGACAAAGGCAAAAAGTCCTGTCGCAACGACATTTTTTGTCCAAATTCGTATTATACTTCCATTCGCCCGGTTTTTTTCCGTTTGCCTGCAAAATACACCCAAAACACAACGCAACTCTACAAAACACTAAAACGTGACAAACAACATGATTTAACACTCAATCATAATGAAAACACTCAAAACACTATGAAAAATGAATGCAAATAGGGGAAAGACACATGTGAAAAATCTATGTAAATTAACGTCATCAGAAGACCACGTGGAGGTATTGTGTAAACTATTCAATAGATTGCGCAAATACCAGCTAAAGCTAAATCCAGCCAAGTGTACTTTCACAGCTACATTTGGCAAACTACTGGGATTTGTTGTCAATCAAAATGGAATAGAAATTGACCCCGACAAGGTCCAGGCCATCCAAGCTATGCCTAGACCAAAGACTATCAAAGAAGTCAGAAGCTTCCTTGGGCGGCGCAACTATGTTGCCCGCTTTATCTCACAGCTTACTGCAACTTCTGAGCCTATCTTCAAAGTGCTTTGCAAAAATAACCCCGAAGTTTGGAATAACGAATGTCAGGAGGCCTTTGACAAAATCAAGGAATACCTTATGAACCCACCGATTTTGGCTCCTCCAACACCGAACAAACCTTTGATCTTGTATTTCACGGTCCGAGAAACATTCATGGGTTGTGTTCTGGGACAGCTTGATAAAGCAATGAAAAAGGAGCAAGTCATTTATTACTTGAGCAAGAAATTTACATCGTGCGAAGAGAAGTACACTCCCTTAGAAAAAGCTTGTTGCGCTCTCGTCTGGGCAACACGAAGATTGAGACAGTACACCCTCTACCATACTACATGGCTCATCTCAAGACATGACCCACTCAAGTACCTGTTAGAAAAACCGGCAATGACGGGAAGGGTTTCAAAATGGCAACTGCTCTTATCCAAATATGATATCATCTATGTCCCACAGAAGGCCATCAAGGGAAGTGCCATAGCAGATTACTTGGCCGACAGGGCCTTGGAGGATTATGAACCCATGAGCTCCGATTTTCCAGACGAATATATCAATGTTGTTCAGGAGGATCAGGAATCAAAGACATGGATGCTGTGGTTTGATGGAGCCTCAAATTTATCTGGTCATGGCATTGGGGCAGTATTAATCTCCCCAACCGGTCGACATTATCCCATGGCCGCCAAGTTGGCCTTTCCTTGCACAAACAACATAGCAGAATATGAAGCTTGCGTCATGGGTATCCAAGAAGCCTTAATCAGAGGAATTATAAGGCTTCAGGTCTTCGGAGATTCAGCCTTAGTAATTTATCAAGTTCGTAAGGAGTGGGAAACCCGGAATCCCAAACTCATTCCCTACCAAGAGATGATATGTGATATGGCTAGACTATTTGATGAAATCTCATTTGAACATGCATCCTGGGAACATAATCGGATTCCCGATGCCTTGGCTAATTTGGCAGCCCTCCTTCGGTTGGATACAAGCTTAGAAATGCCCTCTTTTGATATTTGCGTGCAAGAAGTGCCAATATATTGTATGTTGGCTAGTACGGATGCTAACACAAAGTCATGGTATCATGATATCAAACAATATCTACTCGCAAGAGAATATCCAGCAGAAGTCTCAGAATCAGAAAAAAGAAATATTCAGCGAACAAGTGCTAACTACTTCTTAGATGGGCCCGTCCTTTGCAAACGCAGTTACGACATGGTGCTACTATGGTGCGTTGAGAAAGACGAAGCAGCTCAAATCCTCAATGAGGTCCACAATGGCAACTGTGGAGCTCATGTGAATGGACATGCTCTATCCCGACAGATCATGAGGATGGGCTACTATTGGGTCACTATGGAAAAGGATAGCATCCATCATGTGCGCATGTGCCTTAAGTGCCAAGTTTACGGGGATCGAATCCAAGCACCCTTGTCCTACTTGCACATGATAACATCTCCATGGCCTTTCGCCATGTGGGGAATGGACGTCGTTGGAGCCATTTCACCTAAGGCTTCCAACGGTCATAGATTCATCCTAGTGGCGATCGATTACTTCACCAAATGGGTAGAAGCAGCCTCCTATGACCAAGTCACTCAATCAGTGGTGGTTAGGTTTCTTCGAAGCAACATTATTTGTCGTTATGGGCTTCCCGAGCAAATTATAACTGACAATGCCGTCAATTTGAACAATAGAATGATGGATAATTTATGCGAAGGATTCAAAATCCGACACTGCAATTCTACCCCATATCGTCCCAAGATGAATGGAGCGGTTGAGGCAGCAAATAAAAACATCAAGAACATCATTCGCAAAATAACCGAGACATACAAGGATTGGCACGAGAAACTTCCATATGCACTGCATGCTTATAGGACTTCTGTGCGAACATCAACTGGGGCAACTCCTTTTTCCCTAGTCTATGGTATGGAAGCAGTCCTACCCATCGAGGTGGAAATCCCGTCTCTCAGAATTCTTAGGGATACTCAGCTGGATGAAGCCGAGTGGGTCAGAGACCATTTTGAGCAGCTGAACTAATCGAAGGGAAACATCTCACCGCAGTCGGTCGAGGCCAGTTGTATCAACAAAGGATGATGGCCAGCTTCAACAAAAAACTGAAACCCCAAACCTTCAAAGAAGGGGACTTGGTCTTGAAGAACATACTGCCGATACAACATGATCACCGTGGCAAGTGGACTCTGAACTATGAAGGTCCCCATGTGGTAAAAAGAGCATTCTCAAGAGGGGCCTTAATCCTCACAGAAATGGACAGAGTTGAGCTGCAAAATCCTATAAACAGCGACGCTATAAAGAAGTTTTATGCCTAACTTCCCATTTCAAAATCCTTTACCCCCAGTTGAGTAAAAACCTCATGTTTTGGTCCTTCACATGAATGGGCCAAATCTTTTCCTCACCATGGGCATATGGCAATCAAGTTTGAGTATGACCCAAGAAACGAATCTCGTGGCCCAAGAGCGGACTTGGTGAAAACCCGAAAGGGCGCCAAGGGTAAAATACAAAGCCAACAAAAGTACAGCGACATCAGGATCCCCGATCTTCTAAGAGAACCAAGGTGGAGTACAACTCTTGAACTCCCCAAGCAGACAGTCGCGGGAATATCGCCACACTACTTCAAACCAAGGACTGGGCTATGAACCAAAGGACTAGTCAAATCTTAAGCATACTCTGATCAACTTTAGAAGACAAGTCTTTTGAAGCTATTGTCCTTGTTCTACAAAAGGAGCTTAGTTTAACTTTGCATGATGATAAACACCTTGTGCCATATGTAATGATGTAATTGTAAGTGTAAAATGTCTTGTCAAATAAATATGGTCTTGGCTTTTTTAAATCGTTTTAAAATCGATCATTTTCCCACTTGAGTTTGTCCGTGAGGTTTGCATGAGGCAACAACAAAAGCCCTAGACCTTTGCCTAAAGGAAGCTATGACTCAAGATACTTAACAGTTTGCTCGCCAGTAGGAGAAGAGAACACCATGTCATTTGGCAGCATACTTTTCCGAAGAAACGACACCAGAATCTCCTTAAGATCATCTTTATCCCGCATTTTATACACCTCATGCACATTCTCAAAAGGTTTTACACACCTCATGTAATGACCCGTATTTTGGGATGTGAGGAGTTAGTCAGTTTTGCCTTTTTAGGTGGGAATTGTTGGGTTTTAGGGAGTTTTATTTCCACACACATTGGCTAAATCATCTTGTATATTGATGAGCAAGCAAGAGGCAAAGTTTGAGCCCAATTGGGAGTGCATGTGAGAATGCACGTGAGAAGGGCTTTTCACGTGCAGTGAGATTTTTGCATGGGAGCCTTCCTGATGTTGTTCCAAGGCTTGTGGTGAAATTCTAGAGCATTTGGAGGTGCCCGTGAGAAAGGTCTTTCTCACGTGTAGCCTCCATTAACCTTGTTTTGTTGTTCTGATCCTCTTTTGCTGAAGGACCATGGTGAAATTATGAGTGCTTTGTCCTGTGTGGTTGCAAAAAGGTTGTAGTCGGTCATCAAAACTACGTCGTTTTGATGTTGGGATTCATTTAATCAAAACTACGTCGTTTTGGGGTTTGAGTTGCCTATATAAAGAGGTGAAGGCTCCTTGTGTTAGGTTTAGGGTTCTCTTCAGCTGCTGCAGCCGTCGTAGAGAGAGAGAGAGAGAGAGAGCTAGAGAGAGGGAAGGAAGGAGAGCTGCTGGCTGCTGCCGGAGTGTCTTGCGTGGGGAGGACGGTATCTAGTGCGGGAGCAAGGAGGATCTTCTTTAAGGTAGGGGTTCTGTCTTTCCTAGTCTGTTCCGGGGTTAGGCCCTGTGTGGATGTTTTGTAAAGTTTCTATTGTTAATGCTATAATATTTATATGTAAATTCATATAGGTGTGATCTCCTATATAAATGTTGGCCTTCAATGGCATTTTGGTGTGATTCTGATGTTGGGTGGGCAGTGCATGTTAAGTGTTCGATAAAATGCCTGTGTCAATATGTTTGCGTGAATATGTCTGTGTGAATATGCCTAATATGTGTTTGATAATATGCCAGTAAGGCTAGAATTGTGAGTTGGTAAAGGTGTGCATGCCAAGTGTTTGTTTTTATGCCTGAGTGGCTGGGTTTGTACATTTATGAATGTGTGCCTACTAAGTGTTTGGTTTTATGCCTGAGAGGCTATGTGTACTGTTTTGTGAAACCCGGTGGCTGTGGAAGCCCGGCACTGTTTTATGAAACCCGGTGGCTGTGGAAACCCGGGACTGTTTTGTGAAACCCGGTGGCTGTGGAAGCCCGGGACTGTTTTGTGAAACCCAGTGGCTGTGGAAGCCCGGGACTGTTCTTGGAACCCGGTGGCTGTGGAAGCCCGGGACTGTTCATGTGCTAGCCTGTGTGGCTGTTTGAAATATTTGTTCTTGCTGATGGCTTACTATTATATTTGTTGAAATAATTGTATCACAACACTCCACTTGTACACACGGCATGTAGATGCTAGGAGCATAGGATGGGTTGGGGAGACATGATCCCTACTGAGCTATGGTTGCTCACCCCTCCTACTGTGATGTGGTTTCTTTTAGAACTTACAGGCGTTAGGTGGAATCCCGAGGTGGAAGACTGTATTTGCTTTATCGTTTCTTTTCGATTATGTTATTTTATGGAAATTGATGTAACCCAGTGGGGAGATATTGAAATGAAGAGATTTATGTAATAAAAGCATGTTTGGACACTTTTGTATGTTTGGACTTAATAAAAATATGATTTTTGTCTCTCTAAATATAAAATGTGAAGTGTATGGTATCCTGTGTGAGCATGTTGTATTCTATCTCCTTTATCCAAACTCGGGTAAAGGGAAGGTCACGTTCCGGTCTCCTCGGGTTGGAAATCCGGGGCGTGACACCTCATGCATCAACCACATTTCACGCATCATTCCTACGTACGACATGTTTGCTCTTGTCCAATTGCAGGACTGTTGTCACGGCACGGCGTCCGAAACTCTCGGTGGATAAGCCTTAAACCTCAAGAAATGAAGGAAGTTTCATCCCCAACGGAGAAACCCGCATGCCAAATATCCAAAGCCATGCTCACCCGCATGCCCAACATCCAAAGCCATGCTCACCCGCATGTCAATCATCCCAAGCCATGCTCACCCGCATGCCAATTATCCAAAGCCATGCTCACCCGCATGCCAATTATCCAAAGCCATGCCCACCGGCATGCCAATTATCTAAAGCCATGCTCACCCGCATGCTAATTATCCAAAGCCATGCTCACCTACATGCCAAACCACACCAAAACCACAAAATATCAATCCCTAAGAGGAGAATCAACTGGTCAAAATGGGTATGGTCTTATCTTTGTACATCATTCGTACACAAACGACGTGTAAAGAGGGGCAGCTGTTGAACCCCATTTTGACCGGGCCAGATCACAGCCAAAGAAATCCAAAAATAAGAGTCATTTCTAAGGGATCTCATGTAATGACCCGTGTGTAACCCGTGTGTAAGAAGTTAACCACAAACACCTTGGATGTTGGTGCACAAGTTTGAGGTAAGAGATGAGCCCAAGAGGGGACTTTTGGGAGGTGCATGTGACAAGTGATAACGTGCATTTATGCCCTAGGAAGATGCTATGCATATACAAGCGGTTTTAAACTGTTTTGGCAGATTTTGGAGCTCACTTTTGGTATGGTAGATGGCCTCAAACAATCGGCGTGCAAGAACAAAAGTTTCTTAGAATTAGGTCCTCTATCTACCACAGAAATTTCAGGGCATTTGGAGCTGCACGTGAATTCACCCATTTCACGTGGAAGCATATTTTTGCTTCTCAGACCTCTACAAGATGCAAGGAGGCTTGGGGTGAAGTTTGAGTGCATTTGGAGCTGCACGCCAATTAGGGAATTGGCGTTCAAATTGGCGTTCAGGCAGGTTTTTGCATGGTTGCCTGGGTTTTGTCATTCTAATCATCTTTTCCCAAAGGACCATGTTGGAATTGTGGATATTTTGGTGTGTATGGATGTGGGAAGGTCATAGCTTGTTCCATCAAAACTACATCGTTTTGATGCTGGGATTCACTTAATCAAAACTACGTCGTTTTGATGTTGTGTTGTCTATATAAGGAGGAGAAGCCCCTCTGTTTTAGGTTTGGGGTTTGTTGCTCCACCAGGCGTCGCAGAGAGAGAGAGAGAGAGAGAGAGAGAGAGAGAGAGGGAAGGAGAGCTTCTGGTGGCTGCCGGAGCGTCTTGCGTGGGTGGTCGGAGTCTTGCGTGGAAGCAGGAGCAGGAGAACATACAAGGTAGGGGTTCTGTTCTTCCTAAATCCTCCTCTGTCCTAGGGTTCTAGGGCAGATTATAGAGTTATACCTGTTTATATATATATGTAATCCATATAGGTGTGATCTCTTATATGGATGTTGGCCTTCAGTGGCATTTTGGTGTGATTCTGTTGTTACATGCTATATGTTCGACGAAATGCCTGTGTGAATATAGCTGTGTGAATATGCCCACTACGTGTTTGGTAATATGTCTGTGTGGCTAGACTTGTGATTTAGTGTATGTATGTATGCTGGGTGTTTGTTCTATTGCCTGAATGGCTGGGTTTGTGCACTTGTGAACGGGTGCACACCAAGTGTTTGGTTTTATGCTTGAGTGACCATGGTGTGTGTTGTGTGCATGACTGTGCTATCTGGCCTGAAGAGGCGATTAAACTACTTTGCTTGAGAGGCGGTTAAACCAGTGGCCTGAAGAGGCGGTTAAACTACTTTGCCTGAGAGGCGGTTAAATTAGTGGCCTGAAGAGGCGGTTAAACTACTTGCTTGAGATGTGTTTGTTAGCCAGTGTGGCTGGGGCTGGGGTTACGCCCACTTGTGTGGAATGTTTTATTTTCTTTTTCCTAATACTGTCACGTCACTACACCTGTGCACATGCATGTAGCCGCTAGGAGCATGGGAAGGGTTGGGAAGACTTGATCCCTACTGAGTTGTGGTTGCTCACCCCTCCTACTGTGTTTGCTTGTTTTCCAGGGACTTACGGGCGTTAGGTGGATACACCAAGGTGGAAGACTTTATTTATTTTACTCTCTTCCATTTATATTATTTTTTTATGGGAATTGATGTAACCCCAGTGGGGATGGATTGGAAAGAGGATTTTGTTGTAATAAAGACTGGTTTGGATTGCTTTTATGAACATTACTTTCTTGAATGTGTTGTGGATGGTTAAAATGTTAAATTCGGGGTTTGCATCCTAACCCCTTTGCCCTCCGTGTGGGTACAAGGGGAGTCACGTACCGGTTTCCTCGGGTTGGAAATCCGGGGCGTGACAATATGGTATCAGAGCATGGTCTAGTTGGCCTAGGGTAGTGGGCGGACTTGGTTATCCTAAGTCCTTTAGAGGAGCCTGGAGGGACATGCCTGATCAACATGGTCCTCTTTGAGCCTCCAAGGTGTACTTAGGGTAGTCCAGTCTTGTGGTAGGATTTGCATGCATTGGCATTAGGGCACTAGTTGCACTTCTTGTGAATGTGTGCTAAACCGTGGATAAGATAATATGATTAAGTGAAATGTGCAACTCTGATTTGTTTGGCAATGCGTCATGAATCGTGAAATGTGATTGATACGATGTATGTGTGTAATGTCATGTGATAGTGGAATTGATCAGGTGGGGTAGAGGTAGTGACGCGATAGATTATAAATTTGTTTTGACGTTGTGCTTCTTACTTCGTGTAGTAAGAATGCCGCCGAGGAGAGTGACACGTGCGTCGGGGCGATGGGCGATGAGTCATCTGCCCATGAGGGTCCGGGTGCGGGACCGTCCGTTGGAGGGCATGCGTTGTTGCTGGCACGGCCTACGGGAAGGCATCCGGCTTGAGGTACGAGAGCTACCGGAGGGACTCCGGCAGGAGGTTCGGGAGGAGGTGCGCCGTGAGATGGCAGCACGGCGGGTGGTGCCACCACCACCACCGGAGGAGAAGCGCCTCGTGAGCGTGAGAGTTCGCTGGGTGGTGTACCGACTCGTGCAGAGGATGACGTGGTGACACGGTTCCGAAAGGAATAACCTCCGCGATTCAAGGGGGAAGGTGATCCTATGGTAGCTGAGTAGTGGTTGAGGCAGATCGAGCATGTGTTCTCCTTTCTCCTGCCCCGGGAAGAGGATAAGGTGCGACTGGCAATTCAGTAGCTGGAGGGGGATGCTTTGGATTGGTGGACGAGTGTCGCGGGGAGCCGTGCGGTGCAACTCATGCTTTGGGAGGAGTTTTTGCAACTCTTCCATGATGAGTTCTTCCTGGAATCAGTGAGATGGCAGAAGAGGGAAGAATTCGGCAGCTTGAAGCAGGGATCCAGGACGGTACCTGAGTATGAGTGGGAGTCCCGAAGCTTGAGTAGGTTTGCTTCTGAGACTGTAGCAAGGGAGGACCTGAAGGCCCACAAGTTCACTTTGGGCCTTAGGCCAGCCCTTAGGCAGAGGGTGGCAATTCTATGCTTGAGGACCTATGCTGAGGTTGTGGAGACGGCCCGTATAGCCGAGAGAGAGCTGGATGATGGGAGGCAGACCCATCAGGGTCGCCGATTGCAGAGCGGGCCTGATCGAGATGCAGGGTCCAAGAGGCTCAAGACGGAGGAGAGGGATAACAGTTCTTTCCGTGATCGGGGTCGGACATATGTGAACCCTGGGAGGTTCACCTTTGGCGGCGGAAGACGGGGTGGTCCATCCGGGAGTCTACCTAGCAGTTGTCACCGTTGTGGAGAGAGGGGTCACTTCAAGGGGGAGTGCCCCAAGAAGGACCGGCGATGCAACAACCGTGGACGAGAGGGCCATTTGCGTCGGGTTTGCAGGAGTGGCAACAGGGGAGCGGGGGGCGTGGCATCCAGCGTGAGGAGTGATGCTAGCTTCCATGCACCAGCTGAGAGACCAGCTCGTCAGTGGCAGGCCAGTCAGACAGGATCCAGTCAGACACGACCTCAGGGGAGGCCAGAGCGACAGCAGGCTGATGCTAGAGGCAGTCAGGGCGGGAGCCGCCCAGTGAGTGAGCCAACCAGTGGCACGGGCCAAGAAAGGGTGTTTGCGCTGGAGGCGACGTACCAAGAGGAGGCTGAGCTACCACCCCCACCAGCTGAGGGTGGAGCAGGACCATCGGTGGTTAGAGGTACCCTCTTGATTTCCCGTACGTTAGCTTCTGTTCTTTTTGATATGGGTGCATCGTGTTCCTTCGCTGCCGAGCTTCTTATTGATGGCTTGGGGTTAGCTTATGTGGAGGCCGCAAGGCCCCTAGTTGTGGAGTCTCTGGTGGGAGGCATGATTGAGGTACGGCGTGTGTGTCGTGACTGTGTGTTAACCCTAGGAGAGGTGGAGCTGAGTTTTGACTTGCATGTAATGCCTTTGAGGACGTTTGACCTGATCTTGGGTATGGATTGGCTTATGGCTTTCCAGGCCAAGATAGATTGTTATCGGCGGCGTGTATCTTTTGTGACATCTGCAGGGACCTCTTGCACCCTGCAGGGGGAGTGGGACTGTGAGGCGAGTCGGGCCGGGCCAGTGTTGGACCAGTGGGGTGCCATTACCCATAGGTTGGCAGCCCTGACCTTTGCTGAGGAGGGGAAGGTGGAAAAGTGGGTGTGGCCCGCTGTTGTGGACCAATTTCAGGATGGAGTACATGAACGAGATTGTGAGATTGCATGGAGTACCATCATCGGTTGTCTCTGACCGGGATTCGTGGTTCACTTCCCGTTTCTGGGCAGGTTTGCAGGAGGCTATGGGGACCAAACTTCACTTGAGCACAGCCTTCCACCCTGAGACTGACGGCCAGACAGAGAGGACGAATCAGACTTTGGAGGACATGTTACGGGCCTGTGTGTTAGATTTTGGGGGTTCGTGGGCGACTCACCTTCCTTTGGTGGAGTTTGCCTACAACAACAGTTATCAGGCATCCATTGGGATGGCTCCTTTTGAGGCGTTGTATGGGCGGCCATGTTGATCACCTTTGTGTTGGACCGAGGTGGGGGAGACAACTCTCTTGGGACCACAGTTGGTTCAAGAGGCTACCGAGAAGGTTAAGTTGATTCGTCAGCGTTTGTTATCAGCTCAAAGTCGGCAGAAATCTTATGCGGATCAGCGGCGGCGACCTTTGGAGTTTTCTGTTGGTGATCATGTGTTTCTTCGTGTTTCCCCACGTCGTGGACATCGACGGTTTGGGCGAGGTTCCAAGTTATCTCCGCGGTTTATTGGTCCTTTTGAGATTCTGGATCGTGTGGGGCCTGTAGCCTACCGGTTAGCGTTACCACCGCGGCTGAGTCGAGTGCACAACGTATTTCATGTGTCCCAGTTGAGGAAGTATCACCCTAACCCCACTCATGTGATCGATTGGGGGACATTGGATGTTGAGGATGACATGTCCGTCGTTGAGGCCCCTATCCGTATCCTAGATCGGCGAGAGAAGCTTTTGCGTGGTCGTGCTATTCCTTTGATTCGCGTGCTGTGGCAGCACCGTGGCATTGAGGAGGAGACATGGGAACTTGAGTCCGTGATACGTGAGCAGCACCCATAATTGTTCGAGGACGAACAATCTTAAGCGTGGGAGGTGGCTGTTGGTGGCTGTTGGCCAAGGGATAGTGATGTGTTTTCTTGTATTAGTTGTGTATGATTTGGTGTTTGTTTTGTCTTTTAGACATGTGTTCATATTTGTGATGTGTTTTGAGATGTGTATTTGTGACATGCGGATATGTGTTATATGCATTATTGTGATGCATGTGGTTATGGATTATGGTGGTACCTTGTTATGTCTTTGTTATGTCTTGTGCGCGGTGTATGACCCATTTGGGTGTTGTGGCTCGCCGTGTGGCAAATGGGTAGCTTGTGTTTGTTTTCCTCGTATGTCATTTCTTTTCGAGGACGAAAAGTCTTAAGGGGGAGAGGATGTAATGACCCGTGTGTAACCCGTGTGTAAGAAGTTAACCACAAACACCTTGGATGTTGGTGCACAAGTTTGAGGTAAGAGATGAGCCCAAGAGGGGACTTTTGGGAGGTGCATGTGACAAGTGATAACGTGCATTTATGCCCTAGGAAGATGCTATGCATATACATGCGGTTTTAAGCTGTTTTGGTAGATTTTGGAGCTCACTTTTGGTATAGTAGATGGCCTCAAACAATTGGCGTGCAAGAACAAAAGTTTCTTAGAATGAGGTCCTCTATCTACCACAGAAATTTCAGGGCATTTGGAGCTGCACGTGAATTCACCCATTTCACGTGCAAGCATATTTTCGTAGCGCAGCCTTGCCTCGAAGCCTTGTAGCGCAGCCTTGCCTCGAAGCCTCGCAGTCAGCCTCAAAGACTCGAAGCAGTCAGCCTCGAAGACTCGTAGCAGGCGGCCTCGAAGACTCGCAGTCAGCCTCGAAGACTCGTAGCAGTCAGCGTCGAAGACTCGAAGCTGTCAGCCTCAAAGACTCATAGCAGGCGGCCTCGAAGACTCGTAGTCAGCCTCGAAGACTCGCAGTAGTCGGCCTCGAAGCCTCGCAGTCGGCCTCGTAGCGCAACCTAGCCTCGAAGCTCAACAGACTTGAAGCCTTACCTCAAAGCTTCGCAATTAGCCTTGTAGCAGTCAGCCTCGTAGCTTCGTAGTGCAGCCTGCCTCGAAGCCCCCAGCCTCGAAGCCTAGCAGACGCAACCTCAAAGCTCAACAGACTCATTGTAATGACCCGTGTTTTTGGGTAGAACAAGCTGGAACGAAGATGAACAATACCTTGGGCGAACGCTTGGGTCGAAAGGTGGAAGACCCAAAGATTTGGGTCGTAAAGTCGAAGACCGAGGGTCGAAGTTCGAAGGTTTGAGGGTCGAAAGTTAGATCTTCGAGACAGATCTTCGAGGCCGCGTTTCCAGCGAGTCTTCGAGGGAGTGTTTCTACGAGTCTTCGTGGCTTGGTTGTTAAAGAGTGTAATGAGCTCAAGTGGGAGCGTGTAGAGGCTGCGTGTGACAATGACCATGTTCGGATTGTGGGTATTTTGTCCTGTGTGGAAGCAGAGTGGTTAGTTCATGTTTTATTTATCAAAACTACGTTGTTTTGATGGTGTGTTTCATTTATCAAAACTACGTCGTTTTGATGGTGGGATTTCATTTATCAAAACTACGTCGTTTTGATGGTGTGATTTCATTTATCAAAACTACGACGATTTGATAAGTGAGGTCTATATAAAGAGGAGCTCTCTTTATTTTAGGTTTAGGGTTTTTGTTGTCAGCCGTCGCAGAGAGAGAGAGGGAGAGGGAGATTGAGAGAGAGAGCTCCAGTTCGTGGCTGTCGTTGTCATTCCCATGGTTGGACGGCGTTAGGCGTGGAGGCAAGAGCGTGGAGGATCTTTGAGGTAGGGGTTCTGTCTTTCCTGGTCTGTTCCGGGGTTAGGCCCTGTGGATATTTTGTAAAGCTTCTATCATTAATGCTATAATACTTATATGTAAATTCATATAGGTGTGATCTCCTATATGAATGTTGGCCTTTAATGGCATTTTGGTGTGATTCTGATGTTGGGTGGGCAGTGCATGTTAAATGTTCGATAAAATGCCTGTGTGAATATGTTTGTATGAATATGCCCAGTATGTGTTTGATAATATGCCAGTACGGCTAGAATTGTGAGTTGGTAAATGTGTGCATGCCAAGTATTTGTTTTTATGCCTGAGTGGCTGGGTTTGTACATTTTTGAATGTGTGCCTACTAAGTGTTTAGTTGTATGCCTGAGTGGTTATGTGTACTGTGTTTTGTGAAACCCGGTGGCTGTGGAAGCCCAGGACTGCTCTGGTGTTAGCTTGTGTGGCTGTTTGAAATATTTGTTTTTGCTGATGGCTTACCGTTATATTGGTTGAAATAATTGTATCACGACACTGCACTTATACACACGGCATGTAGATGCTAGAAGCATGGGATGGGTTGGGGAGACATGATCCCTACTGAGCTGTGGTTGCTCACCCCTCCTACTGTGATGTGTTTTCTTTCAGGAACCTACAGGCGTTAGGTGGGAACACCAAGGTGGAAGACTTTCTGCCTTGTGGCTTTACTCCTTTTGTTATTTGAGTGTCTTGTCAAATGTTATGTTGAGACTATTGTAACTCCAATTGGAGATGATGTAATGGATTTTGGAACTTAATAAAGATAAGTGGTTCGCCTTTTTGCTATTTATTGTGGATTATTATGAATGTGTTGGATTTTGTACATCTACCCCTTGCCCACCGGGTGGGTAAAGGGGAGTCACGAACCGATTTCCTCGGGTAGGAAATCCGGGGCGTGACACTCGTAGCCTCGTAGCGTAGCTTAGCCACGAAGCCCAGCAGACGCAGCCTCGAAGCTCGACAGACTCGTAGCCTCATAGCGCAGCCTTGCCTCGAAGCCTCGCAATTAGCCTCACAGCAGTCAGCCTCGTAGCTTCGTAGCGCAGCATTGCCTCGAAGCCTCATAGCGCAACCTTGCCTCGAAGCCTCGTAGTGCAGCCTCCGCTCTTCGACATGGCTATGACCCTTCGACGCGGCTACGACCCTTTGACACGGCTTCGACCCTTCGACGCGGCTACGACCCTTCGATGCGGCTACGATCCTTCGACGCGGCTTCGACGGCTTCGACGGCTTCGACCCTTCGACGCGGCTTCAACCCTGCGAGGCACCTCCAACTCTTCGACCCTGCGACCTTCGACGCAGCCTCCAGCCTTCAACCTTGCGATTTGCAAACCCTAGAACGGCACCGTTTTTGCTTCCCTTTTAAGTGCACAGTAGAGCGGACGCTGTGTCTCTCGGAATTGATTTTAAAAGACTCAAAACACGTGTTTAATGCCTGGGGACCCATTTCCACCTCGCAAATGCCTATTTCATTCTTGAAACTTGCTGTTAATGCAAGGGAACTCCAAAGGTCACGACATTTAATTCACCAAGTACCCAGGTGGGCAGCTGTTCCGTCTTCAAACTTTATAAAAGGGAAGCATTACCCATTGCCGAAAAGAGCTGTTTTTTTGGAAGAGAAAAAAAACATCTGGGAAGATAGAGAGTTTAAAAAAAAGGGAAGAGCCAAGAATTCTACAGACATCAGTGGCTGGAGCTAAAGAAGACGTCTTCCACCACCCTTGCTGGAGTTTAGTCCCCGCATTCCTCAAGCATTCAAAGAGGAGTAAAGCTAGCAGGAACATCAACCTTGATTTCCAGGTTTTATTCCCCTCTTCTCTTACTTTCTTCATCATAAACCATACCAACCCTACTTTTTATTCAAAATCCACAAAACGTTTACAAAGGCCCGGTGGCTGTGGGATTGAGCTTTTATGTTCATATCCTCGCCACTTGGCCAACATTGAGTCCAATAGTGAATCTGAGCTTCACAGTATGCTCTTCACGACATTAGACCCTATTTTATCGGTTTTTTAGGATAAAATCCCAAATTCTTTTTAAACAAACCCAGGCTTTTGTGGCTGTGAGATTAAGTCCTATTGCTTATATCTTCACCACCTAGCTAACATCAACTGTGGTAATGAATCCGAGCTCCATGCTGTGCTCTTCGTGCTACGGGCTTTCTTTCTGTTTTCCTCGATAAAACAAAAGAATAATATTCTTTTTCTAAATAAAACCACCACAATTTTTTACAATGAAATAAAGAAAAGAAAGGGAAATTAAAATAGGCAAACACCCATGGACAAAGACTAGGTACCAACTTTGGGCGTTGTGGGGGTGCAAGAGCTTTTATTCCTTCCCCACACGTAACCGACTCCCGAACCTATTCTCTGGAACCGTAGACCCTCCTAGGTGGCCAAACACACCTTCATCTTTGTTTGGTGGCGACTCTACTTTTTCTATCTCTCTTTATGGTTTTGTGCGAGCTATGACAATGATGGCTCAATGACCCAATCTCCATCCAAAAGAGTAACCTCAAGCCAGTCACGAGCCCGGACGACACCGGGTGATGACAATGACTACCCCAGAAACTCTAAGGTTTCCCCCACATGGTCCTACCGTAGGACTAGTTCTAACAATCTCAAACACGGGACGAATAGCGCATACGCCCCAATGGCCCCCGAGGTCCTCTGCCCCGAGAACGAACCTAAAATTCCCCAACCCCGGACTCAACATCATATCCAAACAAAATATGCCATTGAAGGCCAACAACCATATAGCAGGTCACACCTATATGGATTTACATATATATATATATAGTAACAATAATAATCTACAATTCATCTACCATAGAGCCTAACCTCGGAATGGATACTAGAAGAGACAGAACCCCTACCTCAGGAAGATCCTCCTTGCTCTTGCTCCCACGCTAAACGCTGTCTACCCATGCGAATCACCACAATAGCAACGATCAGGAACTCTGTGTCTTTCCCTCTGCGATGGCTGCGGCACCTGACAACAAAAACCCTAAACCTAAAACAAAGAGAGCTCCTCCTCCATATAGACCTCACTTATCAAAACGATGTAGTTTTCATAAGTGAAACTCAACATCAAAACGACATAGTGTTGATAAATGAAACTCAACATCAAAATGACATAGTTTTGATAAATGGAACACATTTTAACCTTCCCGCTTCCACACAAGACAAACTACTCACCATTTGAACATGGCCCTTTGGGAAAACATTACTAGCATAACAAATCAAAAACGACGGTACAAGAATATGGCTGTACGTGACAAAGACCATTGTCACATGTAAGCTCCAAATGCCCTAGGATTTTACCATAAGCTTTAGAACTAAGTCTGGAAGGCTCCCATGCAAAAACATCACTGCACGTGACAAGCCATTGTCACATGCATTGTCACGTGCACCCTCGAAAAGTGTCCTTTTGGGCTCATCTCTTGCCTCATGCTTGCTCATCAATAAACGAGGTGTTCTAGCTAATGTATGTGGGAATAAAACTCCCAAAAACCCGACAATTGCCACCCGAAAGGCATAATTGTGACTAACTTCTCACATCCCAAAACATGAGTCATTACAGTGACGTTTTGGAAAGTGGGGTTAGACACCTTAGAAAAATCCCCAAAAATCAGATTATCATAGATATGATATGGGGACCCAATGCCGGGACCTTTTATTGCAAGAAAACAACTGCTATGAGTATCTTCTTCCTTGGTCAAGGCATGAGAATCTATTTGTGAAGACTGGCCTCAATTATAAAGGGAGTGTTTTGAACCTTAAGGCCATACTGGTGTTAGTATGTCGGTTTGAGAATTTGGGGCTTCGACTCCATGACTTGTTTGTGTTTTCACTGTGAGGCATAGGTGATACTATGTGGTCGATATGATAGGCTAATGCCTGGGTTGAGCCATTGAACTATGGAGCTAGGGCTGAGTGCCCTGAGCTGAGATCTCATTGAGGATCATTGACATTATCCATTCGTCCCTCTTCACTGTAGCCTATCCGTGCTCCATCCTCAGGCCGTTCTCCAACGGCTCTTCTAGATTCGGACCCCTTTGTTGTCTTCCTTCTTCACAGGTGCTTCCTGCTCGGCGTTGGGTGGATTCTACCGTCCAAGCAGTATGGTACGGATTTGTACCGCTCTGGCCATCATGGCTGACTCTTCATTAGAGGACCCTCCTCCCTTGCCGCAAGGTGTGTCCCCTCTCCCTTCTCTCCCCCCTTTCTTTAATTCCTCTAATATTATTTTATTAGATGATTTGCATAAAATGTTATTTGTTGTGCTTGCTCAAAATGGTTCCTCTACTGCTCCACTTTCTCACGAGGCTGGTAACCTTGTTAATATTGTTGTGCCTGCTACTGTTGAGCATTTTATATTGTTTGTTTGTGAGATTTGTGGCCCATTGAATGGAGACGGTATTGGCCAGTCTGTCAGCCCCCTTTATGTGCCTTTGAGTTCTATCTAGGTGCCTCTTGTCCCGTCCTCTGTCCCTCCGGCCTCCTCCAGGCACCTCCCCTGCCTTCTGCCCTTGTTCCTCAGTCCGATCCAGCCCCTGCAGCTCTAGATTAAACTTCCCCTAGCTCCCCCCACCCACCTCACCCGTCCTCTCGGCCTCCCCGCCACAATCCACCCTTGCCCACCCCTATGAATGCTGGAGAACTGTTTGGTTATATTTTAAAGAAAGGCAGGTTATATGAGGATGAAGCTCATAAATTTTTTCAGCAATGTTACTCATACATATAGATGCTTCAAAGATGCAATGTTACAAGGTAATTATATCCGTCTACTGTCATGCCCCGATTTTTCAACCCGAGGAAATCGGTTCGTGACTCCCCTTCACCCACGCTGTGGATAAGGGGTTGAAGTGAAATAATTCCAAATAGGGTCACAACCCACATCAGAAATTCACCAAGGCAAAACAAATGACTTTATTAGATTTGAAACATGTCAACAAAGCAAGCATGCCTTTATTACATTATTACAATTTAGTCTCCCTTAGAACATCTCCCCACTGGGGTTACAAAGCCTCAAAAAAATAACATAATACAAATAACATTAAACAAGCCACAAAACAGAACTGTCTTCGACCTTGGTGTTCCCACCTAACGTCTGTAGGTTCCTGAAAGAAAACATATTACAGTAGGAGGGGTGAGCAACCACAGCTCAGAAGGGACCATGTCTCCCCAACCCATCCCATGCTCCTAGCATCTACATGAGGACATGCACAAGTGCAGTGTTGTGGCAATAAGATATAAGAAGTTTATAATCCAGTCAAGCGCCAACACATAAGTCACAGAACAAGAACAACTTTTGCCACAGCCACACAGGCTAACATAAATAGTCCCGGGTTTCCGCAGCTACCGGGTTCCAAAATAGTCCCGGGCTTCCACAGCCACCGGGTTCCAAAATAGTCCCGGGCTTCCACAGCCACCGGGTTCCAAAACAAACACACAGCACACTTAGCCACATGGGGAAAACATTACACTAAACATGCACAGCCTCATAGGCATAACATCAAACATATAGCGTGCACACATTCACAGGTCTCAAACTTAGTCACACAGACATAAAACCAAACACATAGCATGCACACATTCACAGGCTCACAAACTCAGCCACACAGGCATAAAATCGAACACCTATCATGCATAATCCTCAGCCTCACCGGCATATATACAAATATCCAAGCAAAATACGCCATTGAACGCCAACATCTATATAGGAGATCACACCTATATGGATTTACATATATATATCTAGAATATACAACAGACTGCCTATCACAGGGCCAAAACCCTGGGATAGGTTCAAGGAGGAACAGAACCCCTACCTCTGGAAGATCCTCCCATGCTAGATGTCGTCCACCCACGCTAGACACTCCAGCAGCAACCAGGAGCTCTCCTTGTCTCTCTCTCACTCTCTCTCTCTCTCTTTCTCTCTCTCTCTCTCTTTGCGATGGCTACAGTGGCTAACCAAATAAAGAACCCTAAACCTAAGAGACCTCCACCTCTTTATATAGACACCTCATCATCAAAACGATGTAGTTTTGATTAAGTGAACCCCAGCATCAAAATGACGTAGTTTTGATTACACAAGCTACAACCTTCCTATATCCATACAAGACAAAATATTCACAATTCCAACATTCCCCTTTGGGAAAAGATTACTAGAATAACAAAACCAAGGTGATGGTGCAAAAACATGGTTGCACGTGACAAACACCATTGTCACGCGCAAGCTCCAAATGCCCTAAGATTTTTCCCAAAGCTTTAGAACAACGTTAGGAAGGCTCCCACGCAAAAACCTCACTGCTCGTGACAACCATTGTCACGTGCATTGTCGCGTGCAGCCCAAAAAAGCTTCCTCTTGGGCTCAAATCTTGCCCCTAGCTTACTCACCATCAAACAAAGTGTTCTAGCCAATGTGTGTCGGAATAAAACTCCCTAAAACCCAACAATTGCCACTCAAAAGGCATAACTGCGACTAACTCCTCACATCCCAAAACACGAGTCATTACATATACACATACTTACATATAGATACATACATATATACATATAAAATTGTTCTAGTTTTTTAGTTTTACTTGCATTATTTCTTGTGTTTTTCCTTATGAATTTCTTGCTTGTGGAAAGAGCGAGTAACTATATAAATGGTTAGTTTAATGGGCTTCCCCAAGCATTCAAATGGCAAAATAAATAGTACTTGTTAAGAAATTATCACACTTTTGATTTAGTGGATTCTAAGTTTTTTAAAATGCCACACATTAGTAGCACGCCTAACTTTAGATGACAGTGTCTTGCAGATTTTCAACATTGCTAAAATTATTAGACAAATTATATCCTTCAACTGAGCGGTGAATCTGCATTTGACAAAATTAAAGGTATTAACTTCGATAGAGCTTTCTTTTTTTATAAAATTCTACCTTGTGTCTTAACAAATATGTTAAGATCTTATTTCACACATGATTGATATTTGTTTAGTGTAAAAGTGAGAATAACTGGAATGCATTATTATTGAGTGTCCTATAATTCTATATATGTTGAACAATCACCCTAAACCTCTATCTTTGCTTTCTCTTGATTTTAATGTGTTTTAAGCTTTTATCCACCTTTTTTAGTGTGACTATTGAAAAAATTGAAATGAGATATGCATTTCAAATTTTTAATGGGATTAGCAAGTTTGCAAGAAGAAAAGGCTAATAATTGAATTTTGTGTAGGGTTTCACGTGTCTTTCGAGTGACATTTGTATATCAAGAATGGAGAGGCCAGTCTCGAATGAAAGAGTAGTGATTTGGAACATTGTTTCATTCTGTGTTTTGTATTTGAGTTTATAAAAAGTATTATAGTTGGTAGAGATAAAGTGTGGGCTAATCTCATTGTATTCGAGATAATATAGGATTTGTGATTTGAATAATTACTTGTATATTATTGGTTTTTTTATGTGATTATATATAATTTGATTGTATATGTACGTAATTTCATTCTCTCATTCGTCTAAAAAAATATTTTAATTTGTATTTATATATATATATATATATTAAAATTTTAAAAAAAATTAAGTTTTTTTTTTCAAAACTAAAAAGACAACACTTTTCAAAGTGTCGTTAAAGGCACCTTTTGATGACACTAGAAAAAGTATCGTTAGTTCCCTCAATTCCTTCAATGGCGAGTCTATAGACGAAACTTTTAAAAGTGTCATCTTTGACCTAAGACGACACTTTAAAAGTGTCATCTTGTCCTATTTTTGTTGTAGCGATAGTGTATGCACTACGATATCCGAGCCTGTTCCTTCGACTCACCAAGTTAGAGCCTTTTAGCCTACGAGTCAGACCCATTCCAACATAGAAAGTTTCAAGTCTTAGAATCTAGGTAGAATCATTTATCCACTGACTTCTCACTCTATAGGTCTACGAGTCTTCGAATCTCTCGTGTAGAGCTAACGACAACTGCATTCTTCCTTGACTAATCATCTGTTCACATCAACAGGTCTCTGTTCTTGCCAATGATTCTTCCAATCTTCGACCTAATCAGCTTCAACCCTATGGGCTTCGACTCTATGACTCTGCCACTCTACATCTGATGAGTCTTCGAGTTTGTAAGTCATTGAGTCTCCGAGATGCTATTGTCCAACTGACTGCAGCATGGATCTTCGAATCTTCAAACTTGTGGATCTACGAGTCTGTGACCCTGTGTACCTTGGAGTCAGTGGTGCTTCGAGTCTATTGAGTCTGATGGCCTGATGATCGTCAACTCTGTTCTTTGACCTTGTGGGGTGTTTGAATCTCCGAATCTTCGACCCTAATCTTCGACTCTTGAAGTACATCATTAGACTCCATCTATGAGCTCACTCTAGGAGATCACTCTACAAAGTTATCCAACCTAGTATAGATCTTCGACTCTATGCCTACTCGCTTCCGCATACTGTTGACAACAATGACAACCAAATGGACCGTAGGAATAACACCTATGCATAGTCAATTGTTGGATCTTTGAGTTAACTTAGATAGATTATAGCTTAGGTAAAACCAATTAAGTATAGATTATAACTTCAAAGCTAATGGTGTTTAAATCAATTAAGTATTGGATCTATCAATACTCTTATCGAATCTATATTGTCACCATATAAGTTATTCAATGATACATTCCAAAGCTTATCTGTCCGAAGATGGTGCAATGCTTACAAGACTACGATAGTTTACTCGAGCAAACGGAAGAGACTATGAACATAATATGAGGTCATCAAGACTTCTCATCGAGAGTGTTGATCTGAACAACAAATTCGAAGACTTCAATTGAAGGCAGTTTAAAATATATTCTACTTCAGAAGATACTTCAAGTCAACATAATCGATGCCAAGACATTTGAAGCTATGTTTGTAAGCCTTCTAGATATCAGTGACTAAGTTCTTCAAGACTACATGTTCGATAAAAGATTTGATGAAGACATTTGAAGTAGTTACTAGCTGTCTGTGACAATGTGGTTGTCTAAGACAGTCGAAGGAGACATTCGACGAATACATTCGACAAAGTCATTTGAAGAGAAGATTCAAAGAAGAGATCGAAAACTCTAGGTTATGAATGTTTAGTCATCTCATTGTTGTCATTATTTAAGCTACCTTTGAACATCAAGAATAAGGAAAGTTCTGAGAAGATATGAGAAGATAAACTTGTTATTCCCAGTCTTTATGGGTTGTCATTGTTGTCAACAGTATGTAGAAGTGGGTAGCTATAGGGTCAAATGTAATGACCCGTGTGTAACCCGTGTGTAAGAAGTTAACCACAAACACCTTGGATGTTGGCGCACAAGTTTGAGGTAAGAGAGGAGCCCAAGAGGGGACTTTTGGGAGGTGCATGTGTGAAGCGATAGCGTACATTTATGCCCTAGGAAGATGCTATGCGTTTACAGGCGATTTTAAGCTGTTTTGGCTGATCTTGGAGCTCACTTTTGACCTAGTAGATGGCCTCAAACAATTGGCGTGCAAGAACAAAAGTTTCTTAGAATGAGGTCCTCTATCTACCACAGAAATTTTAGAGCATTTAGAGCTGCACGTGAATTCACCCATTTCACGTGCAAGCATATTTTTGCTTCTCAGGCCTCTACAAGATGCAAGGAGGCTTGTGGTGAAGTTTGAGTGCATTTGGAGCTGCACGCCAATTGGGGAATTGGCGTGCAAATTGGCGTCCAGGCATGTTTTTGCATGGTTACCTTGGTTTTGTCATTCTAATCATCTTTTCCCAAAGGACCATGTTGGAATTGTGAATATTTTGGTGTGTATGGATGTGGAAGGGTTGTAACTTGTGTAATCAAAACTACATCGTTTTGATGTTGGGATTCACTTAATCAAAACTACGTCGTTTTGATGTTGTGTTGTCTATATAAGGAGGAGAAGCCTCTCTGTTTTAGGTTTAGGGTTTGTTGCTTCCCCAGCCGTCGCAGAGAGAGAGAGAGAGAGAGAGAGAGAGAGAGAGAGAGAGAGAGAGAGAGAGAGAGAGAGAGAGAGAAAGGGAAGGAGAGCTTCTGGTGGCTGCCGGAGCGTCTTGCGTGGGTGGTCGGAGCCTTGTGTGGAAGCGGGAGCAAGAGAACATACAAGGTAGGGGTTCTGTTCTTCCTAAATCCTCCTCTGTCCTAGGGTTCTAGGGCAGATTATAGAGTTATACCTGTTTATATATATATGTAATCCATATAGGTGTGATCTCCTATATGGATGTTGGCCTTCAGTGGCATTTTGGTGTGATTCTGTTGTTACATGCTATATGTTCGATGAAATGCCTGTGTGAATATAGCTGTGTGTATATGCCCATTACGTGTTTGGTAATATGTCTGTGTGGCTGGACTTGTGGTTTAGTGTATGTATGTATGCTGGGTGTTTGTTCTATGGCCTGAATGGCTGGGTTTGTGCACTTGTGAACGGGTGTACACCAAGTGTTTGGTTTTATGCTTGAGTGACCGTGGTGTGTGTTGTGTGCATGACTGTGCTATCTGGCCTGAAGAGGCGGTTAAACTACTTTGCCTGAGAGGCGGTTAAACCAGTGGCCTGAAGAGGCGGTTAAACTACTTTGCCTGAGAGGCGGTTAAATCGATGGGCCGAAGAGGCGGTTAAACTACTTGCTTGAGATGTGTTTTGTTAGCCAGTGTGGCTGGGGCTGGGGTTACGCCCACTTGTGTGATGTTTTATTTTCCTTTTCTTAACACTGTCACGTCACTACACCTGTGCACATGCATGTAGCCTTTAGGAGCATGGGAAGGGTTGGGGAGACTTGATCCCTACTGAGCTGTGGTTGCTCACCCCTCCTACTGTGTTTGCTTGTTTTCCAGGGACTTACAGGCGTTAGGTGGATACACCAAGGTGGAAGACCTTATTTATTTTACTCTCCTCCCTTTATGTTATTCTGTTTATGGGAATTGATGTAACCCAGGTGGGGATGGGATTGGAAAGGATTTTGTTGTAATAAACTGGTTTGGATTGCTTTTATGAACACTTTCTTGAATGTGTTGTGGATGTTTAAAATGTTATAATCTTGGTTTGTATCCTAACCCCTTTGCCCTCCGTGTGGGTAAAAGGGGAGTCACGTACCGGTTTCCTCGGGTTGGAAATCCGGGGGGTGACAATATGGTATCAGAGCATGGTCTAGTTGGCCTAGGGTAGTGGGCGGACCTGGTTATCCTAAGTCCTTTGGAGGAGCCTGGAGGGACATGCCTGATCAACATGGTCCTCTTTGAGCCTCCAAGGTGTACTTAGGGTAGTCCAGTCTTGTGGTAGGATTTGCATGCATTGGCATTAGGGCACTAGTTGCATTTCTTGTGAATATATGCTAAATCGTGGATAAGATCATATGATTAAGTGAAATGTGCAACTCTGATTTGTTTGGCAATGTGTACTGAACTGTGCAATGTGATTGATGCAATGTATGTGTGTAATGTCATGTGATAGTGGAATTGATCAGTGGGGTAGAGGTAGTGACGCGATAGATTATAAAATTTGTTTTGACGTTTGTGCTTCTTACTTCGCGTAGTAAGAATGCCGCCGAGGAGAGTGACACGTGCGTCCGGGGCAGTGGCTGATGAGTCATCTGCCCATGAGGGTCTGGGTGCGGGACCGTCCGTTGGAGGGCATGCGTTGTTACTGGCACAGCTACAAGAAGGCATCCGGCTGGAGGTACGAGAGCTACGGGAGGGACTCCGGCAGGACGTTTGGGAGGAGGTGCGCCGTGAGATGGCAGCAGACAGGTGGTGCCACCACCACCACCACCAGGGAGGAGAGCTGCCTCGTGAGCGTGAGAGTTCGCCGGGTGGTGTACCGACTCGTGCAGAGGATGACGTGGTGACACGGTTTCGAAAGGAACAACCTCCGCGATTCAAGGGGGAAGGTGATCTTGTGGTAGCCGAACGGTGGTTGAGCCGGATCGAGCATGTGTTCTCCTTTCTCCTGCCCGGGAAGAGGATAAGGTGCGACCGGCATTCAGGGCACTGGAGGGGGATGCTTTGGAGTGGTGGACGAGTGTCGCGGGGAGCCGTGCGGTGCAACTCATGCTTTGGGAGGAGTTCTTGCAACTCTTCCATGATGAGTTCTTTCCGGAATCGGTGAGAGAGGGGAAGAGGGAAGAATTCGGCAGCTTGAAGCAGGGATCCAGGACGGTACCTGAGTATGAGCGGGAGTTCCAGGAGCTTGAGTAGGTTTGCTCCCTGAGATCGTGGCAAGGGAGGACCTGAAGGCCCACAAGTTCACTTTGGGCCTTAGGCCAGCCCTTAGGCGAGGGTGGCAATTCTACGCTTGAGGACCTATGCTGAGGCTGTGGAGACAGCCCGTATAGCCGAGAGAGAGCTGGATGATGGGAGGCAGGCCCATCAGGGTCGCCAGTTGCAAAGTGGGCTTGATCGAGATGCAGGGTCCAAGAGGCTCAAGACGGAGGAGAGGGATAGCAGTTCTTTTCGCAGTCGGGGTCAGACATCTGTGAACCCCGGGAGGCTCACCTTTGGCGGCGGAAGACAGGGTGGTCCATCTGGGAGTTTACCTAGCAGTTGTCACTGCTGTGGAGAGCAGGGTCACTTCAAAGGGGAGTGCCCCAAGAAGGACTGGCGATGCAACAACTGTGGACAAGAGGGCCATTTGCGCCGGGTCTGCAGGAGTGGCAACAGGGGAGCGGGGGGCATGGCATCCAGCGTGAGGAGTGATGCTAGCTTCCGTGCACCAGCTGAGAGACCAGCTCGTCAGTGGCAGGCCAGCCAGGCAGGATCCAGTCAGACCCGACCCCAGGGGAGGCCGGAGCGGCAGCAGACTGAGGCTGGAGGCAACCTTAGCGGGAAGCGTCCAGTGAGTGAGCCGACCAGTGGCACGGGCCAAGGAAGGGTGTTTGCGCTGGAGGCGACGTACCAGGAGGAGGCTGAGCTACCACCCCCACCAGCTGAGGGTGGAGCAGGGCCATCGGTGGTTAGAGGTACCCTCTTGATTTCCCGCACGTTAGCTTCTGTTCTTTTTGATACGGGTGCATCGTGTTCCTTCGCTGCCGAGCTTCTTATTGATGGCTTGGGGTTAGCTTGTGTGGAGGCCGCGAGGCCCCTAGTTGTGGAGTCTCCTGGTGGGAGGCATGATTGAGGTACGGCGTGTGTGTCGTTCGTGTGTTAACCCTTGGAGAGGTGGAGCCGAGTTTTGACTTGCATGTAATGCCTTTGAAGACGTTTGACCTGATCTTGGGTATGGATTGGCTTATGGCTTTCCAAGCCAAGATAGACTGTTACCGGCGGCGTGTATCCTTCGTGACACCCGTAGGGACCTCTTGCACCCTACAGGGGGGAGTGGGACCGTGAGGCGAGTCGGGACGGGCCATTGTTGGACCAGTGGGGTGCCATTACCCACAGGTTAGCAGCCACCGACCTTTGCCGAGGAGGGTAAGGTGGAAAAGAGGGTGTGGCCCGTTGTTGTGGACCAATTTCGGGATGTTTTTCCCGAAGAGTTGAGGAGTTTGCCACCTAAGAGGAGTGTGGAGTTCACCATTGAGTTGGTGCCGGGGACGGGTCCGATTTCCCAAGTAGCGTATCGTATGGGGCCAGCCCGAGTTGAGGGAGCTTCAGGAGGCAAATCGAGGAGTTGGGGGACCAGGGGGTATATCGGACCGAGTACCTCACCCTGGGGTGCTCCGGTGCTTTTTGCTAAGAAGGCTGATGGCACGCTTCGTCTCTGCATCGACTACAGGAAGTCGAATTCGGTGACCGTGAAGAACAAGTACCCGTTGCCTCGGATAGATGACCTGTTTGACCAATTGAGTGGGGCCCCATGGTTTTCCAAAATAGATTTACGGTCGAGGTATCACCACTCGGGGTTAGGGAGGAGGACATCCCTAAGACGGCTTTTCGGTGCAGGTATGGGCATTATGAGTGGGTAGTGATGCCTTTCGGGCTCACTAATGCGTCGCCGGTGTTTATGCATTTGATGAACCAAGTCTTTGCCCCATACTTAGACTCATTCGTGGTGGTGTTTATCGACGATATCTTGGTGTATTCCAAGACCGAGAAGGAGCATGTGGAGCACTTGGTAACAAGTGTTGCAAACCTTGAGGGACCAGCACTGTTTGCTAAGTTTAGCAAGTGTGAGTTTTGGCCGCAGGAGGTTCACTTTCTTGGCCATGTGGTGTCAGTGAGGGAGTTAGGGTGGACCCGGCCAAGATTGAGGCCGTGGCATCGTGGGCGAGGCCAACCAACGTTTTTGAGATCCGTAGCTTTTTTGGCTTGGCGGGGTATTATCGCCGTTTTGTAGAGGGGTTCTCCCATTTGGCGGCTCCTATGACGGCATTGACTAGGAAAGGAGTGAAATTTGAGTGGACGGACAGGTTCCAAGCGGGCGTTTGAGACTCTCAAAACCCGTTTGACCACCGCACCGGTGTTGAGGTTGCCTCGAGAGGATATCCCATATGAGGTATACCGTGATGCGTCCAGGGTTGGTTTGGGGTGTGTGCTTATGCAGGAGCACGGTGTGGTGGCTTATGGGTCAAGGCAATCGAAGCCTCATGAGCAAAATTATCCTACTCATGACCTTGAGTTAGCGGCCGTCATCTTCACCCTGAAGAGTTGGCAGCATTACCTCTTGGGCGAGAAGTTTGTGGTGTTCTCGGATCACAAGAGCCTTCAGTACATCTTTACTCGAAGGACTTGAATTTGAGGCAAAGGAGATGGGTGGAGTATTTGCAGACCTTTGACTTTACTCTTGCCTATACCCCGGGCAAGGGTAACGTTGTGGCCGACGCGTTGAGCGAAAAGGGAAAGCCGAGGTGGCCGTGAGAGAGTGGAAGCCGACGGAGCGGTTGGTGATGTTGGCAGCCTTGTTGTTCGTGATAGTGGGACAGTCCCGAGTCCTTTGGTGATTGGCCCCGAGTTGTACCGGCCGCGTCCGGGAGGAACAGTTGGGTGACTTGAGTGTGAGGTTCTCCATGCCCGTATTGAGGCCGGGGGCTATCGAGGACTGGACAGAGGTCTCGGAGCATGAGTTGTCATTTCAGGGGCGGTTGGTAGTGGCTTCTTCCCTTAGGGATGAGGTGATGAGGGAGTTTCACCAATCTAGAGTTCTCGTGCATCCAGGGGGGTACGAAGATGTACCATGCGCTTCGGGCACATTTTTGGTGGCCTGGGATGAAACGCGATGTAGCTGCCTTTGTTTCGCGGTGCCTCACGTGTCAGCAGGTGAAGGCTGAGCAACTCACCTGCTTTGGTGGAGTTTGCCTACAATAACAGTTATCAGGCATCCATTGGGATGGCTCCTTTTGAGGCGTTGTATGGGCGGCCGTGTCGATCACCTTTGTGTTGGACCGAGGTTGGGGAGACAGCTCTCTTGGGACCGCAGTTGGTTCAAGAGGCTACCGAGAAGGTTAAGTTGATTTGTCAGCGTTTGTTATCAGCTTAGAGTCGGCAGAAATCTTATGCGGATCAGCGGCGGCGACCTTTGGAGTTTTTCTGTTGGTGATCATGTGTTTCTTCGTGTTTCCCCACGTCGTGGACATCGACGGTTTGGGCGAGGTTCCAAGTTATCTCCGCAGTTTATTGGTCCTTTTGAGATTCTGGATCGTGTGGGGCCTGTAGCCTACTGGTTAGCGTTACCACCGCGGCTGAGTCGAGTGCACAACGTATTTCACGTGTCCCAGTTGAGGAAGTATCACCCTGACCCCACTCATGTGATCGATTGGGGGACATTGGATGTTGAGGATGACATGTCCGTCGTTGAGGCCCCTATCCGTATCCTAGATCGGCGAGAGAAGCTTTTGCGTGGTCGTGCTATTCCTTTGGTTCACGTGCTGTGGTAGCACCGTGGCATTGAGGAGGAGACATGGGAACGTGAGTCCGTGATGCGTGAGCAGCACCCGGACTTGTTCGAGGACCGAACACTCTTAAGCGTGGGAGGTGGCTGTTGGCCAAGGGATAGTGATGTGTTTTCTTGTATTAGTTGTGTACGATTTGGTGTATTTGTATTGTCTTTTAAAGACATGTGTTCTTATTTGTGATGTGTTTTGAGATGTGTATTTGTGACATGCGGACATGTGTTATATGCATTATTGTGGTTATGGATTATGGTGGTACCTTGTTATGTGCTGTTATGTGTTGTGCGCGGTGTATGACCCATTTGGGTGTTGTGGCTCACCGTGTGGCAAATGGGTAGCTTGTGTTTGTTTTCCTCGTATGTCATTTCTTTTCGAGGACGAAAAGTCTTAAGGGGGAGAGGATGTAATGACCCGTGTGTAACCCGTGTGTAAGAAGTTAACCACAAACACCTTGGATGTTGGCGCACAAGTTTGAGGTAAGAGAGGAGCCCAAGAGGGGACTTTTGGGAGGTGCATGTGTGAAGCGATAGCGTACATTTATGCCCTAGGAAGATGCTATGCGTTTACAGGCGGTTTTAAGCTGTTTTGGCTGATCTTGGAGCTCATTTTTGACCTAGTAGATGGCCTCAAACAATTGGCGTGCAAGAACAAAAGTTTCTTAGAATGAGGTCCTCTATCTACCACAGAAAGTTTAGAGCATTTGGAGCTGCACGTGAATTCACCCATTTCACGTGCAAGCATATTTTTGCTTCTCAGGCCTCTACAAGATGCAAGGAGGCTTGTGGTGAAGTTTGAGTGCATTTGGAGCCGCACGCCAATTGGGGAATTGGCCTTGCAAATTGGCGTGCAGGCATGTTTTTGCATGGTTACCTTGGTTTTGTCATTCTAATCATCTTTTCCCAAAGGACCATGTTGGAATTGTGAATATTTTGGTGTGTATGGATGTGGAAGGGTTGTAACTTGTGTAATCAAAACTACGTCATTTTGATGCTGGGATTCACTTAATCAAAACTACGTCGTTTTGATGTTGTGTTGTCTATATAAGGAGGAGAAGCCTCTCTGTTTTAGGTTTAGGGTTTGTTGCTTCCCCAGCCGTCGCAGAGAGAGAGAGAGAGAGAGAGAGAGAGAGAGAGAGAGAGAGAGAGAAAGGGAAGGAGAGCTTCTGGTGGCTGCCGGAGCGTCTTGCGTGGGTGGTCGGAGCCTTGTGTGGAAGCGGGAGCAAGAGAACATACAAGGTAGGGGTTCTGTTCTTCCTAAATCCTCCTCTGTCCTAGGGTTCTAGGGCAGATTATAGAGTTATACCTGTTTATATATATATGTAATCCATATAGGTGTGATCTCCTATATGGATGTTGGCCTTCAAGTGGCATTTTGGTGTGATTCTGTTGTTACATGCTATATGTTCGATGAAATGCCTGTGTGAATATAGCCGTGTATATGCCCATTACGTGTTTGGTACTATGTCCGTGTGGCTGGACTTGTGGTTTAGTGTATGTATGTATCTTGGGTGTTTGTTCTATGGCCTGAATGGCTGGGTTTGTGCACTTGTGAACGGGTGTACACCAAGTGTTTGGTTTTATGCTTGAGTGACCGTGGTGTGTGTTGTGTGCATGACTGTGCTATCTGGCCTGAAGAGGCGGTTAAACTACTTTGCCTGAGAGGCGGTTAAACCAGTGGCCTGAAGAGGCGGTTAAACTACTTTGCCTGAGAGGCGGTTAAATCAGTGGCCTGAAGAGGCAGTTAAACTACTTGCTTGAGATGTGTTTTGTTAGTCAGTGTGGCTGGGGCTGGGGTTACGCCCACTTGTGTGATGTTTTATTTTCCTTTTCTTAACACTGTCACGTCACTACACCTGTGCACATGCATGTAGCCTTTAGGAGCATGGGAAGGGTTGGGGAGACTTGATCCCTACTGAGCTGTGGTTGCTCACCCCTCCTACTGTGTTTGCTTGTTTTCTAGGGACTTACAGGCGTTAGGTGGATACACCAAGGTGGAAGACCTTATTTATTTTACTCTCCTCCCTTTATGTTATTCTGTTTATGGGAATTGATGTAACCCCAGTGGGGATGGGATTGGAAAGGATTTTGTTGTAATAAACTGGTTTGGATTGCTTTTATGAACACTTTCTTGAATGTGTTGTGGATGTTTAAAATGTTATAATCTTGGTTTGTATCCTAACCCCTTTGCCCTCCGTGTGGGTAAAAGGGGAGTCACGTACCGGTTTCCTCGGGTTGGAAATCCGGGGCGTGACATCAAAGATCTGTACTTGGTTGGATAACTTTGTAGAGTGATCTCTTAGAGTGAGCTCATAGAGGGAGTCTACTTATGTACGTCATAATCTGTTTCGGGGCAAAAATTTGCAGAGTTGAAGCTGTGTAGAGTCGAAGATTCGAAGACTCACAAGGTCGAAGATCCGCGGACTCGAAGATCTGTCAAGTCGAAGATGCACAGACTCGAAGCACTAGACTCAAGGTCCACAAGGTCGAAGACTCGAAGACCCAAAGTACAGTCAGGTGAAGAACAGCATCTCAAAGACTCAAAGACTTGCAGACTCGAAGATCCATTGGGTGTAGAGTGGTGGTGTCGCAGAGTCGAAGCTTGAAGGGTCGAAGATTGGGAGACTCGTTGCCATGAACGGAGACCCATTGATGTGAACAGATGATTAGCCAAGTTAGAATGTGGTTACCACTAGCTTGAAACTGAAGATCCGGAGACTCGAAGACTCATAGAGTTAGAAGTCAATTGGTCACAAGTTCCAACCTAGATTCGAAGACTCAGAGCCTTAACCTGAAGATTAGAGTGTCGCTAGTTCTAAGCTAGAGTTGATCTAATTCGTAGGCCCAAAGGTTCTGACTCAAAGATTTGAAGGTCCAGACTCGAAGATTGGAGCGTGTGTACCAAATTGTTGGATCAAAACCAGAATTTGGATGATATGGATAAAACCCTATGTAATTTGATTTGAGATCTTGTATGTGTATTCTTAGTTGTTGTAGAAGATATGATCTTAATCCAAACCTTCACTCGTGAAAGCAAAGCTAAGGACAGGATACATAATCTTGATCCGGACCAACGTGAGTGTCATCAAACACTTGGTAAATAACCAAGTTTTCATATGGAATAAGGATCACTCGTGTGGACCAAATGCCTAAAGTTACGGACTAAGGAATCCGCATCTTACAGTTTAAACGGACTAAGTTAAATAAATGTGGAATAAGAATCCTAGTCTACATCTTGCACGGAGTAAGAAAAAACTATCGCGAAATAAAAAGCTAAGTCTTTCTCTCAAGTAGACTAAGGACAAGAAGACAAGGAGTAAGGAATCCGAGTCTTTCATTCATGCGAAGTAAGGAACGACTTGTACGGAATAAGGACCCAAGTCCTTTATTCGCACGGAGTAAGGACAAGAAGATGCAGAGTAAGGAATCCGAACCTTTTACTCAAGCAGAGTAAAGATGTGCTAATACGGAGTAAGCCATCCGGACTTTTTACTCATGCGGAGTAAGGAACTCATGCGGAGTAACGAAGCGCTGATACGGAGTAAGCCCTCCGAACCTTTCGTTTATACGGGGTAAGGAAGCGCTGACACAGAATAAGGATTCCAGTATTAAACTGATACGAAGTAAGCAAACATTGACACAGAGTAAGGATCCGAGCTTCACTAACATGGAGTAAGGAACTTTACAACGGACTAAGAAGACGCTGCTTCACTTTATCGGCTTTGCATTTAAAGTCATCATCTCGTTGTGTCCCAATGTAAGACAAACTCGTTGAAAACTTAAATTATCTTACACGTGGATCACACGGAGATGTGGACAGAGTTTTAATTGCACTTGGGATCATGCGAAGTAATTCAATGTTTAAAGACCCAAGATCTTGAGATCCACATCCGCAGCGATTCAAGTAGAATCATTTCTGAGAAAAACTAAGTGGTACACGGTGCTCAGAAGAACAATGTCATCACTGGTTTTCGTCCGGGCCCGTTGGGGGTGAGCTCAAACTAAACCAATGGTGAGAAATTTTAGAGTCGCCACCAACTATTTTTTGGGGTACAGCTAGATACCCTCTACTTTGAGTAGTAAAAAGATGTGGTCTGCTTATTAGAAAAGGGTTTGGGAGTTGGTTACGTGTAGGAAAGGATTAGCACCCCTACAGCGCCCTTTCGATATCTAATTTAGGAGGAGGAGGCTTTTTTATTTGTACTGCCATGACTGGGTTAAGTTTCCTAAAAAGTTTACGATTTTTATTTAGCTAAGTTATTTATTAAAGTCATGGTTAAAATGGATTTACCCTAAATTTCTAAAGGGGATCCTAAAAGTTTTGGGTTTTTGTTTGAAGTGGAGAATGTGATCCTACGGGTTGGTTTTGGTTTTCGGTTTTACTTTTGGAAATTGAAGTCCTAAAAATGGTTTTTCATTTTCCTCTTTTTTTTTGTTTTTTTGGGTTAGAAAACATACATTGTTTTGTTTTTGGAAGGGAAAATATGTTTTTTTTGTTTTAAATGGAATTGGAAAACGTATTGGTCTCATGTTTTTTGTTTTGGAAAGCATTTTGGAACATTTTTATTGCACAAACGTCTTTTCTCTTTTTGTTTGTTTTTTCAAGGAGACATTTTGAACACATTTTGAAAATTTTTTATAGAAAAACATTTTATAGAAAACGTATTGGAAAAAACATTTTGTGGAAAACATTTTGTTATTTTTTTTGTTTTGCAAACCCAAAATCTTAAATCAAAGTCATGAACATATGCATTAAAGTAAAAACGTGGAGTGTGTAATTATGACATCCACAAAAGAAAAATAAAAGCACTCTTTTTTTCTTTTTCCTTTTTTTTTTTCATCTCCTCCCTTTTGATGCCTCTCTTTTGCTTCTCTTTTCACTATACTTTACATATTTACAACATACAACATAGGAAGAAATATAGGGAAAATACAGTGGAAAATACTAAAAAAAACAATTACATCAAATATAGATAAGCTAAAAACGAAAACCAGAAAAAAGCTAAAAAAACAATTACATCAAATATAAATACAAATAAGCTAAAAAAAATAAAAAAAATAAATGAAGAAACAGATGCAAAGTTAACTGACTTTGGCTTTGGATTGGGACTCCGGTAGTGATATCGTTGGCTGGAGGTTGAATCTCCAAAGGCTGGTTGATTGGACTTGGGCCGGAGGTTGAATGCCACTGGTTGGAGCTGCAAAACCTGTGTCTCTTTTGTTGTTATTTTTTTTTTTTTGATTTTCTGATTTTGGTATTGTTGTTGAAAAGAAAAGAAAACTGAACTGGGGGATTGAAGATGGTGTTTTAGAATTTCTGGGTTTGAAGTGGGGGAGAGTGTATATATGAATGTTGGCAAAGTGAAGAGAGAAGTGAGGAGAAAAGGAAAGAAAAAGAATTCGGAATTTAGGATGGAATAGCGACAAATCTTCCCTTTTTCGTTTTGGCAGAATGTCCTTTCTCTCTCTCTCTCTGTTTTCTTTTTTTCTTTGGCGTAATCCTCTCTTTTTTCTGGGACTGAACTTTGCTGCACCCTCTTCTTTTTGTCTCCTCTTTTTTTGAACTCTGGCCGTTTTTTTTGATGTCGAGGAGTCTCTCTTTTTTTTTTTTGCAGGGAGGAAGCTGGGGCGGAAATCTTTTTTCTTTTGCGTGGGAATCTCATGTGTGATCTCTTTTTTTCTTCTCCCTCCCCCTTTTTTTTTGGACGGAAGACTGAGTTTAAAAGGGCTGATAGCAGTTTTTGGCTGGACTCATTAATTGCTGCATTAAATGTTTTGTCGAGTGTATTATTAATTCCAGCTTTATTTATTTGCAGATTCGATGCTTTGTCGGGTGGACAGCTTGTGCGGAAAACAAGGCAGCTCGTGATTGCCTTTTGAATTTGTATTTTAGCACATGTGACTGACAGGTTGTTGAAAAATGATTCCTTGTCAGATGGCCAGCGCAGAAAACGGGTCTCGTGACAGCCAGCAAGAAAAGCCAGCGAGAAGAGCCAGCGCAAAACGCCAACCAGTGAAGGTCAAGGGGTCAGAGGATCGAAGTGTCGGCAGGTCGGAGTGTCGGCAGGTCGAAGTGTCGGCAGGGTCGAAGCTTTGGTGGGTTGAAATTTCGGTGGGGCGAAGGTCAACGGTCAATGGGTTGAAGTGTCGGCAGGTTGAAGGTCAACGGTCAATGGGTCGAAGGCTTACAGGCGTTGCAGGTCAAGGTTCGAAGGTCGGAGTGTCGGCAGGTCAAAGGTTTATAGGCTTCGAGTGTCCAGGGTCGAAGGGTCGAAGATCGAAGTGTCGGCAGGTCGGCAGCGGGGCTTCGAGGCTTCGAGGCTTCGATGCTTCGAGGCTTCGAGGCTTTGGGGCTTCGGGGCTTCGGGGCTTCAAGCCTTCGAGGCTTCGGGGCTTCGGGGCTTCGATGCTTCGAGGCTTCGAGGCTTCAAAGGTCAATGGGTCGAAATGTCGGCAGGTCAACGGTCAACCCCGAAGTTGTTTTTTTTTTTTTTAACTTTTAATTACCTTCTCACCCTTCACCTGAAATGCAAAAATGGATAACTTTTCGGGGATTGTTTGGGAAGATCCATATTCGCCTAAATTGACGCTTTGAAGAATTTCGCATGGTCACCTTTTTGGGCGATTTGACCAGGGGCATTGACCGTCTTTTGGCAAGTTTTGACTTTTTCGAACGAAAGTTGTTTTGGCCATAACTTCTTCATTTTAAGTCCGATTTGAGCTTGGTCAAGTACGTTAATCTCCGATTTCATCCTCTATCACCTGGTGTTGGTCTTGGGGCACTTCAAGGACTTGTAGCAGAAGTCATTAATTTTGGACTCCCCCGTCCGTGTCAATTGTATCCATCTCATGGAAATTGGGGCTAACATCAATTCCGAACCATTCCTTGGAAGTATGGGATCATTGTGGACCTGTTCAACAAGGTATATGGCATGGGTAGAAAGGTATATCAAATGGGGTTAGTATGTCCAACCCGGACAAAATGGGGTCCAACAGCTGCCCCTGTTTGTGCATTGTTTGTGTACAAACAGTGTACAAAGATAAAAGGGAGTCATTTTGGACGGGTCGGAGCACTTACCTGACTTACCTGGTTTTAAAGGAGAAGGAGAGTACTATGTGACGGTTGGGTCTGTCCCCGAGAGGCAAAAAGGACTTCACGGGTTGGTGGACATGGATGAGACTTTGATGAGGCATCTAAGGCTGCCTATAATGTAAAGCTATTGGAGATTGAAAGCCTACAACAATGACAGGCTTGAACTGAAAAAGAGAGCCTACGGCAACGATAGACTTTGGTTAAAAAAATGAAAAGCCCACAGCAATGATAAGCTTGAACTGAAAAGTGAAAAGGCCCACAAAAATGGTGGGCGTGAACTAAAAATTGAAAGGCCCACAGCAACGATAGGCTCGAATTGAAAATGGAAAGCCCACAGCAATGATAAGCTTAAATTGAAAATGGAAAAGCCCATAGCAACGATAGGCTCGAATTGAAAATGGATAGCCCACAGGAACGATAGGCTTGAATTGAAAATGGATAGCCCACAGCAATGATAGGCTTAAATTAAAAATAGAAAAGCCCACAGCAATGATAGGCTTAAATTAAAAATGGAAAAGCCCATAGCAACGATAGGCTTAAATTGAAAATAGAAAAGCCCACAGCAATGTTAGGCTTAAACTGAAAAATGGAAAGCCCACAGCAACGATAGGCTTGCATTAAAAATCAAAAGGCCCACAGCAACGATAGGGTCGAATTGACAATGGAAAGCCTACAGCAACGATAGGCTTAAATTGAAAATGAAAAGCCCACATCAACGATAGGCTTAAATTGAAAATGGAAAAGCCCACAGCAACGATAGGCTTGAATTGTAAATGAAAAACCCTCAGCAACGATAGGCTTAAACTGGAAAGACTTGTTGGAGTTTGGGAAATGCTTGAATTGGTATTTGGGGAAACGCTTTAAGGAATTGGTGAGTTTGGGAAGTAACCCAATTTAAGCTCCCTCTACGAGTTCACTCAAGGAGATCGCTCTATGAGGTGACCCAAAATGGGAAAAGTTTGTCAATTGCCAAAAGGATGCGTTTAGAGCTTGGGGAAATTGCAAAGAAAGAGTTATACAGTTGAACAAAGAAAGCTAGGATAGCTTGGTGAGAAGCTTGCTGGGTATGAGCTCCTAGAGATCTTCGAAGGCGGCAACATTCCTGAAATTACGAGTACTGTTGAATGTATGCAAATGATGCATGGAATGCAATGTGATGTATGCCGGGACGCATGGTGACATGTATGGCTAATGACCCAATATGAGCTGAGGGTTCATCTCCCTGCTGCTGCAGAGTTTAAATAACATCCAATTTGTTGGGGACTTTTTGTCTCTCGGGCTGGGGAGATCTTTCTATCTTCGCTGGGGAACTCCCTTTTGTGCATGAAGGGTCTATTAAATTTAGCTTCGCCCCCGAGGATAGTGATATTTTATGGAGGTATGAGTATTCTGAGTTGGGGGACTTAATTTGTTTGGGGATTTTGTGCTTGGCCCTACTCATAAGGCAATGCTAAAAGAGCTTACTGGATTTAAGATGTTCTACTTAAATGTGAAATGAAGACGATGTAACATGATTAAAGAGATAAAAAAGATTTTTGCTGGTTTAATTCCACAAAACATATTTATATCATAAAAAGTGTCCTATCGTTATAATCTGATAAACAGAATCACAAGTCTTTAAAAGTATAATGTACAAATTTGATTTGAGTGTGCCAGGTTTGACCAAGTCTTCCACTGCTTGCGCCATTGTTTTTGGATGATGTTGTCTCTATCGCTTGCAACGGACCCTATTTGTTGTGGTCCTGATCCTTTTAGTTTCTGACTGAACTGATTTCACCCTTCAAGATTTATTGTTGGCTTTGTATTTTACCCTTGATGCCTTTTTAGGTTTTCACCAAGTCCGCCTTTGTTTTCTCTTTTGTCTTTTTTTGGAGCTTTGTATTTTACCCTTGGTGCCCTTTCAGGTTTTCACCAAGTCCGCTCATTACAAGAATGAGAATCCTGTGGGGAGGTATGGAGTTAAGCATAAAACTTTTTGACGGCATCGCTATTCACTGGATTAGGAAGCTCATCTCCATCCATTTTGGCAAGGATCAATGCGCCTCCCGAGAATGCTTTTTTCACAACATATGGGCCTTCATAATTGGGAGTCCACTTGCCTCTATGGTCATGTTGAATTGGTAAGATCTTCTTAAGGACAAGATCACCCTCTTGAAAGCTTCGGGCTTCACCTTTTTATTGTAATTGTTCATCATTCTCTGTTGATACGCTGTCCTCTCGCAAACCGTCGCCAAGCGCTTGCCCTCAATTAAATTCAACCGCTCATAACGACTTTGGGCCCATTCTTTTTTTTAGCCTGGAGTATCCTTAAGTACTCGGAGGGAAGGTATCTCCACTTCGGTAGAACTGTTTCCATGCCGTAGACCAAAGAAAATGGAGTTGCCCCGTGTCCGACCCGAGCAGCGGGGTGCTGGCGGGACGTTTCTTAGTGGCACGATTCGGGAATGGATTCGTGCTACGTAAAGGAGAGGGGTTGGTTGAAGCGTAGATGGTGGCAACGAGAAGGTTCCGGGCGTTCGTGGAGGAGAACGGATGGAACCCCTTCGGAGTTCGGACGTGCCGACCCGGTTGAATGCGGGGAGCACGCCCTAGTCAAGGACTTGACGTTGAAGAAGGGATTTGGCCATCCTTACACAGGCGGTCGGGAACCGGAGCCGTTCTCTGATGAGCCCGGTGGGCGGGCGAAACCAGTCTACGTGCGCTTCAACCCTTAAAGGCTAAACTAGCGGACCGTGGATAGAGAAGCTAAGTGCCGCGAGTGGGTTGAGAGGCGCGAAATCTGACCCCGTGACAAGTGGTATCGAGCCGGACCGGCCCGTATCCCGAAGACTCGCCGAGCCTCTCGCGAGTGGCGTGATCCCGAGGTGGGAGCTCACAGAGGTGAGTCGACCGATAGTGTCTTACACGCCTTGCGTCCATAGAGTTGGAGTATCCTAGAGTGTGATACGAGTTGGGCAAGGGAGTACGAAGGAGCGCGTCGGAGCGATCTTGGAAGCCTCCTATCCTTTGGACATTGGGCGAGTGGGGCGGGCTCTTGGTAAAGGTGTTGCAACTGCGGGGAAGCGATGTCCAAGGCGTTGACATTGGGCGAGTGGGAGGGCGTCGAGGTAACGATGCCATCGCACTGCGGGGAAGCGATGTCGACAAGCGCACGGGACGTTGCGAGGATTGGGTGGAGGAGAATGTCACGACCCGAGCGGCGTGGTGCTGGCGGGACGTTTCTTAGTGGCCGATTCGGGAATGGATTCGTGCTACGTAAAGGAGAGGGGTTGGTTGAAGCGTAGATGGTGCGCACGAAGGTTCCAGGCGTTCGTGGAGGAGAACGATGGAACCCCTTCGGAGTTCAGACGTGCCGACCCGGTTGAATGCGGGGAGCACGCCGCTAGTCGAGGACTTGACGTTGAAGAAGGGATTTGGCCATCCTTACACAACCGGTCGGGAAGCTGGCGCCGTTCTCTCCGATGAGCCCGGTGGCGGGGCGAAACCGGTCTACGTGCGCTTCAACCCTTAAAGGCTAAACTTAGCGGACCGTGGATAGAGAAGCTAAGTGCCGCGGTGGGTTGAGAGGCGCGAAATCGACCCCGTGACAAGTGGTATCGAGCCGAACCGGCCCGTATCCTGAAGACTCGCCGAGCCTCTCGCGAGTGGCGTGATCCCGAGGAGGGGCTACAGGGTGAGTCGACCGATAGTGTCTCCGCCTTGCGTCCATAGAGTTGGAGTATCCTAGAGTGTGATACGAGTTGGGCAAGGGAGTACGAAGGAGCGCGTCGGAGCGTCTTGGAAGCCTCCTATCCTTTGGACATTGGGCGAGTGGGGCGGGCTCTTGGTAAGGGTGTTGCAACCCCCGCGGGGAAGCGATGTCCAAGCGTTGACATTGGGCAGTGGGAGGGCGTCGAGGTAACGATGCCATCGCTGCGCGGGGAAGCGATGTCGACAAGCGCAACGAGGACGTTGCGAGGATTGGGTGGAGGAGAATGTCCGACCCGAGCAGCGTGGTGCTGGCGGGACGTTTCTTAGTGGCACGATTCGGGGAATGGATTCGTGCTACGTAAGGAGAGGGGTTGGTTGAAGCGTAGATGGTGCGCACGAGAAGGTTCCAGGCGGTTCGTGGAGGAGAACGGATGGAACCCCTTCGGAGTTCGGACGTGCCGACCCGGTTGAATGCGGGGAGCACGCCGCTAGTCGAGGACTTGACGTTGAAGAAGGGATTTGGCCATCCTTACACAACCCGGGTCGGAACCGGAGCCGTTCTCCGATGAGCCCGGGGAAGGGCGAAACCGGTCTACGTGCGCTTCAACCCTTAAAGGCTAAACTTAGCGGACCGTGGATAGAGAAGCTAAGTGCCGCAGTGGGTTGAGTTGCGCACCATCTACGCTTCAACCACCCCCTCTCCTTTACGTAGCACGAATCCATTCCCGAATCGTGCCACTAAGAAACGTCCCGCCACACCGGCCTCGGGTCGTGACTTCTCCTCCACCCAACCTCGCACGTCCTCGTTGCGCTTGTCGACATCGTTTCCGCAGCGATGGCACGTTACCTCGACGCCCTCCCACTCGCCCAATGTCGCGCCTTGGACATCGCTTCCCCCGCAGGTTGCAACACCTTTACCAAGATGCCCGCCCCACTCGCCCAATGTCCAAAGGATAGGAGGCTTCCAAGATCGCTCCGACGCGCTCCTTCGTACTCCCTTGCCCAACTCTGTATCACCTCTAGGATACTCCAACTCTATGGACGCAAGGCGTGTAAGACACTACTCGGCCGACCCCCCCCCCCCCCCTCCCCTCCCTCCCGGGATCACGCTACTCGCGAGAGTGCTCGGCGAGTCTTCGGGATACGGGCCGGCCCGGCCTCCCCGCACTACCCTTGTCACGGGGTCAGATTTCTGCGCCTCTCAACCCATCGCGGCACTTAGCTTCTCATCCACGGTCCGCTAAGTTTAGCCTTTAAGGGTTAAGCGCACGTCGCCGGTTTCGCCCCGCCCCGGGCTCATCAGAGAACGGCTCCAGTCCCGACCGCTTTGTGAAGGATGGCCAAATCCCTTCTTCAACGTCAAGTCCTCGACTAGCGGCGTGCTCCCCGCATTCACCGGGTCGGCACGTCCGACTCCGAAGGGGTTCCATCCGTTCTCCTCCACGAACCGCCCGGAACCTTCTCGTGCACCATCTACGCTTCAACCACCCTCTCCTTTACGTAGCACGAATCCATTCCTGAATCGTGCCACTAAAACGTCCCGCCAGCACCACGCTGCTCGGGTCGTGACATTCTCCTCCACCCAATCCTCGCACGTCCTCGTTGCGCTTGTCGACATCGCTTCCCCCGGCGATGGCATCGTTACCTCGACTAGCGGCGTGCTCCCGCATTCACCGGGTCGGCACGTCCGAACTCCGAAGGGGTTCCATCCGTTCTCCTCCACGACCGCTCGGAACCTTCTCGTTGCGCACCATCTACGCTTCAACCAACCCCTCTCCTTTACGTAGCACGAATCCATTCCTGAATCGTGCCACTAAGAAACGTCCCGCCAGCACCACGCCTGCGCGGGTCGTGACATTCTCCTCCACCCAATCCTCGCAACGTCCTCGTTGCGCTTGTCGACACGCTTCCCCGCCCCCCGGCGATGGCTCGTTACCTCGCGCCCTCCCACTCGCCCAATGTCCGACCTTGGACATCGCTTCCCCGCAGGTTGCAACACCTTTACCAAGATGCCCGCCCCACTCGCCCAATGTCCAAAGGATAGGAGGCTTCCAAGATCGCTCCGACGCGCTCCTTCGTACTCCCTTGCCCAACTCTCTGTATCACACTCTAGGATACTCCAACTCCATGGACGCAAGGCGTGTAAGACCTATCGGTCGACTCACCTCTCGCGAGCCCCTCCCGGGTCACCCCACCCCCCCTCGCGAGAGTGCTCGGCGAGTCTTCGGGATACGGGCCGGTTCGCCCCGATACCACTTGCACTCTTTGCGCCTCTCACCCCTGCGGCACTTAGCTTCTCCCCCCCATCCACGGTCCCTAAGTTTAGCCTTTAAGGGTTGAAGCGCACGTGGGCCGGTTTCGCCGCCGCCCCGGGCTCATCGAGAACGGCTCCGGTTCCCGACCGGTTTGTGTAAGGATGGCCAAATCCCTTCTTCAACGTCAAGTCCTCGACTAGCGGCGTGCTCCCCGCATTAACCGGGTCGGCAGTCGAACTCCGAAGGGTTCCATCCGTTCTCCTCCACGAGCCGCCTGGAACCTTCTCGTTGCGCACCATCTACGCCAACCAACCCCTCTCCTTTACGTAGCACGAATCCATTCTGAATCGTGCCACTAAGAAACGTCCCGCCAGCACCACGCTGCTCGGGTCGTGACATTCTCCTCCACCCAATCCTCGCAACGTCCTCGTTGCGCTTGTCCATCGCTCCCCCCCCGGCGATGGCATCGTTACCTCGACGCCCTCCCACTCGCCCATTTAGACGGCTTGGACACGCCCCGCGAGGTTGCAACACCTTTACCAAGATGCCCGCCCCACTCGCCCAATGTCCAAAGGATAGGAGGCTTCCAAGATCGCTCCGACGCGCTCCTTCGTACTCCCCCTCCCCCATCCCCGTATCACCTCTAGGATACTCCAACTCTATGGACGCAAGGCGTGTAAGACCCTACGGTCGACTCACCTCGCGAGCTCCCTCCTCGGGATCACGCTACTCGCGAGAGTGCTCGGCGAGTCTTCGGGATACGGGCCGGTTCGGCTCGATACCACTTGTCACGGGGTCAGATTTCTGCGCCTCTCAACCCTGCGGCACTTAGCTTCTCTATCCACGGTCCGCTAAGTTTAGCCTTTAAGGGTTGAAGCGCCACGTAGCCTGGTTTCGCCATCGGGCTCACGGCCACCGGCTCACAGAGACCGGCCCCCCGGCCCTTCGTGTAAGGTTCCGGGGGTTCGTGGAGGAGAACGGATGGAACCCCTTTGGAGTTCGGACGTGCCGACCCGGTTGAATGCGGGGAGCACGCCGCTAGTCGAGGACTTGACGTTGAAGAAGGGATTTGGCCATCCTTACACAAACCGGGCCCGCGGAGCCGTTCTCCGATGAGCCCAGGTGGCGAAAACCGGTCACGTGCGCTTCAACCCTTAAAGGCTAAACTTAGCGGACCGTGGATAGAGAAGCCATAAGCCCCGGCCCGGTCGAGAGGCGCAGAAATCTGACCCCGTGACAAGTGGTATCGAGCCGAACCGGCCCGTATCCCGAAGACTCGCCGAGCACTCTCGCGAGTAGCGTGATCCCGAGGAGGGGCTCACGAGGTGAGTCGACCGATAGTGTCTTAACGCCTTGCGTCCATAGAGTTGGGTATCCTAGAGTGTGATACGAGTTGGGCAAGGGAGTACGAAGGAGCGCGTCGGAGCGATCTTGAAGCCTCCTATCCTTTGGACATTGGGCGAGTGGGGCGGGCATCTTGGTAAAGGTGTTGCAACCTGCGGGGAAGCCGATGTCAAACAAGGCGTTGACATTGGGCGAGTGGGAGGGCGTCGAGGTAACGATGCCATCGCCTGCGGGGAAGCGATGTCGACAAGCGCAACGAGGACGTTGCGAGGATGGGTGGAGGAGAATGTCACGACCCGAGCAGCGTGGTGCTGGCGGGACGTTCTTAGTGGCACGATTCGGAATGGATTCGTGCTACGTAAAGGAGAGGGGTTGGTTAAGCGTAGATGGTGCGCAACAGAAGGTTCCGGGCGTTCGTGGAGGAGAACGGATGGAACCCTTCGGAGTTCAGACGTGCCGACCCGGTTGAATGCGGGGAGCACGCCGCTAGTCGAGGACTTGACGTTGAAGAAGGGATTTGGCCATCCTTACACAACGGGTCGGGAACCGGAGCCGTTCTCTGATGAGCCCGGTGGCGGCGAAACCAGTCTACGTGCGCTTCAACCCTTAAAGGCTAAACTTAGCGGACCGTGGATAGAGAAGCTAAGTGCCGCAGTGGGTTGAAGGCGCGAAACGACCCTACCCGGTCGATGTACGCACTGAGGTACGATAAGTATGCAAAGCATATGGTAGCTTCTCGTGCCAATCTTTGTATGTTTCAGTCATTTTTCTGATAATGTTCTTGATGTTCTTGTTGGCTGCCTCGATTGCTCCATTCATCTTTGGGCGATAGGGGGTCGAGTTGCGGTGTTGAATTTTGTATGTTTCACACAACTTCCCTATCATCCGACTGTTCAAATTAGCAGCATTGTCCGTTATGATTTGCTCGGGAAGCCCATATCGGCATATGATGTTGTTCCGCATAAATCGAAGTACCACAGCCTGTGCGACATTAGCATATGATGCTGCTTCTACCCACTTGGTGAATTAATCAATGGCTACCAAAATGAAACGATGACCATTAGAAGCCTTTGGAGATATTGGCCCGATAACGTCAATGCCCCAAAGCGAGAACGGCCACGGGAAAACCATCACTTGTAGTTTGGACGGCGGTACTTGGATCTTGTCGCCATAAATTTGACACTTGAGGCATTTTCGCACATATTCAATGCAATCTTTTTCCATGGTGACCCAATAATAGCCCATTCGCATGATTTGTCTTGTTAATGCATGTCCGTTTGCATGTGAACCACATTCCCCTTCGTGCACTTCTTTCATTATTTGTGTCGATTCTTCTTTTGCCACACACCGCAATAATACCATGTCATGGTTTCTCTTATACGGAATCGAGCCATCAAGATAATAGTTGGATGCTGACCTTCGAATATTTCTTTTATCAGACTCAGAGGCCTCTGCTGGGTATTCTTGCTTAAGCAAATACTGTTTGACGTCCTCAAACCAAGGTTTTTCTTTAGTATTTCCTTCAATGGCCATGGAATGTGCAGGAGCATCTTGTATACGGATATCGAAAGACTGGACTTCCAACTTTGTGTCTAGTCGAAGGAGGGAGGCTAGAGTGGCCAACGCATCAGGAATCTGATTGTATTCCCTGTGCATATGCTCAAACGTGATGTCTTCGAATTGCTCGGCTAACTCCGTAACGTGCTTCCGATATGGGATTAATTTGTGGTTTCGAGTCTCCCATTCACCCCTTACTTGAAAAATGATGAGTGCCGAATCGCCGAACACTCATAATTTTTTGATTCCTTTGTTAATGGCTTCTTGAAGTCCCATCACACAAGCCTCATATTTTGCTACATTGATTGTACAAGGGAAAGTTAGCTTTGCCGCCATGGGGAAATGTTCGCCTTTTGGGGATATCAGGATGGCCCCAACACCGTGACCTAAGAGACTGGAGGCTCCATCGAACCACATCGTCCATATGTCTGATACTTCGGCCGAAATGATGTTGATGTGCTTATCTGGGAAGCCAATAGTCATGGGCTCATAATCTTCTAATGCTCTGTCTGCCAGATAGTCGGCTATTGTACTTCCTTTTATGGCTTTTTGAGGTACGTAAATGATATCGTACTCCGATAGGATCAACTGCCATTTGGCGATTCTTCCAGAAATGGATGGTTTTTCCAAGAGATATTTGAGTGGATCATGCCTCGAAATCAGCCATGTGGTATGATAAAGAGTGTATTGCCTCAATCTTCTTGTTATCCAGACAAGAGCACAGCACGTCTTCTCTAAGGGTGTGTAGTTTTCTTCATTGATGGTGAACTTCTTGCTGAGGTAATAAATGGCCTGCTCCTTCTTGCCTGTAGAATCGTGTTGCCCCAAGACACAACCCATCGCTGACTCCTGAACGGTCAAGTATAAGATCAGAGGTCTATTGATAACGTGCATTTATGCCGTTATCCTAGACCTTATATAGGGTGTTTTAGCGTATGTTTTGTACCTATTTGCATGATATTTTACACATATTTGCTCTAACCCCTAGGAAGACCCTGTTTGGTGTATAGTGGTACTTTTTGAGTGTTTTTGGAAGGTTTTGGAGCAACCTTTTCCCACACACTTTGGCTAGATCACTCCATACACTCAAGAGGAAGCTATAGGAAGAAGATGGAAACAAAATGAAGACAAAATCAAGGTGCACGTGAAAAGGCTTTCTCACGTGCATTCTCACGTGCAAGGATTTTATTGCATGGATGCCTTCTACAACTCAAGAGGAAGCTTTGGAGCAAATTTGAGTCAAATTGGAGCTGCACGTGAAAAGGGTCTTCTCACGTTCATTCTCGCGTGCAGGCATTTTTGAGCTCCAAATGATGTGTTTTGTTGTTTTAATCATTTTCCTCTAAAGAACTGGGGTCAAATTTGGTGTAGTTTGAGTTTTATTTCACCTAGAACGTCGAATAGTGTCACTAACCAAAACGACGTCGTTTGGCTGCGACCACATTTATAATTAGGGCACACTTTTTGTAACCCTAATTTGGCCCACTAAATCCTATAAATAGGGGGCTTGGGAGGCATTGTAAATCATCTTGAGTGGGAGAATCTGATCTGAGTTCTGAAAAGAGCTATAGCCATTGCTAAAAGATCGGATTGTCCTTGGCAAGGAGTGATTTTGGGCAGCAGACGGCGGAGTCTTTGGAGGCTGGAGTCCTGGTTCATCTTGGGGTCTTCCTTTATTGTCCTAGTACTGTAATCATGTTCTTTATTGTAATTGTTATTGCTTTTTGTTGGATCAAACCCAGAATTTGGATAATGCTGATAAAGCCTTATGTAATTTGATCTCGAGATCTTTTGTGTTTATTTGATCATTGCAGAAGGTATGTCACTAATCCAAAGATGCACTCGTGAGAGCAAAGCTAAGGACAGGATACATAATCCTGATCCGGACAAGAGTTAGTGTCGTCAAACACTTGGTAAATAACCAAGTAACAAATACATACGGAATAAGGAACAATCCTACGGACTAAGAACTTAAAGGATAAGTGCGGAGTAAGGAAAATAAGTGCGGAGTAAGGAAAATAGATGCGGAGTAAAGAAACCAGATGCGGAGTAAGGAATCCGGACTTATGACTCGCCCGGAGTAAGGAACTTACATACGGAGTAAGGAACTTACACACGGAGTAAGGAACTTACATACGGAGTAAGGAACTTACACACGGAGTAAGGAACTTACATACGGAGTAAGGAACCGACATGCGGAGTAAGGAGCTTACATACGGAGTAAGGAACTTACACACGGAGTAAGGAACTTACATGCGGAGTAAGGAGCTTACATACGGAGTAAGGAACTTACATGCGGAGTAAGGAAGCGCCGACACGGACTAAGGATTCCAAGATCGAATAGATACGGAGTAAGCAACCACCGACACGGAGTAAGGTTCCGAGCTTCATTAACTACGGAGTAAGGAAAATTACACCGGACCAAGAAGACACTGCTCCAACAAAACCGCATTTAAAGTTATCGGCTCGTGCTGTCCCAATGTAAGACGAATGCATTTAGAACAAGAAGAATCTTACACGTGGATCATCCGGATATGTGGACACAACCTTAATTGTATCTCGGAACTCACAAAGACACTTATACTCTTCAAATCCAAGATCTTGAGCTCCACAATCCGCAGCAGCCAAGGCGGACAGATTACCGAGGGATAGTTAGTGCGGAACGCATTCCGGAACTTCAAGTTCCAAGGTTGTCTCTTAAGAATGTTTTGTATAAATATTCATACTTATACTTCATGTAAATGTGTGCTTAAGGGAAAAGTAAAAAAAAGGGGAACTTGGCTAGCGTGTGAGTTCATTGTTGTAAACAGAGTGTAAGAGAGTGTTTGCTTCTATTTTGTTGTAATCACCTTGTGATAATAAAACAAAATACTTCCACTATCTGGTTATCTTCCGAGTGATTCTATCACTTAAACTAGATAAGTCTTTGTGTCTTGAGAGAAAAGAAAGAGTTTGAATAAGAGCCTATTCACCCCCCCCCCTTTAGGCTCCAAGGGACCATCACTTTTGTCATGATTATGGAGTAGTTTTATTAGTCTAGGGGAGCAATGTAGCCCCCAATAAATTGTATTCAGTTTGGTTATGGTTGTTCAATAAAATAGAATTTAGTTTTTGTTTAATTCACTTGCTTGTATGGAAATGCCTAGTTTATGCATAATTAGGTAATCTTAGCCCTTGTCTAGGGTGGAACACTAGTAAATTAGATTTAATATTGCATGATGGACCAAGTCGGCAACTATTAGATTGTTTATCTACCGTGATCATTTTTATTCACATGGACCAAATGAGATAAAAGCCTTAAATCTATCTTAGCATGGACCAAATGTAAGATAGGCAGGAGATAATCAACATGAACATGAACTAGAACATAAATCAAGAACAAGAGCCATAACCAGACTAGTACAATCGATTGGGTGGTAAACATTGTGACCCTAGATCCTTAATCACTGAAATTTCCATACCAACAGCTTGCCAACATTCTGATTTAATCTCTTTTTGTTCAAAATATGTGCACAACAAAAATCAATTGTCCAGACATAAAATCAATTTGTTAGCTTAGTGTTTGCTGCTTAACGGCATTAGCTACCTCCCTGTGGGTTCAACAACCGGAGTCTTAATACTCCATTTTATTACTTGACCAATGCACTTGCTGCAAAACCTTCAGACATAATTTATGCGAGTCATCTATCCGGTACTGGTGGGACCAAAATAGGTGGATTAGACAGATATTGTTTGATGTTGTCAAAAGCTTATTGACACATGTCATTCCAAATTTTTGGGTTGTTCTTTCGTAAAGTCTTGAAAATGGGTTCACATGTGGCTATCAATTGGGAAATGAATCGGGCAATGTAATTCAGTCGCCCTAGGAATCCTCTAACCTCCTTGATGGTCCGTGGCGGCGGCATCTCTTAGATAGCACGAACTTTATCTGGATCGATTTCAACTCCTTTTTGGCTCACAATGAAACCCAACAGTTTTCCCGACATGGCTCCCAAAGTACACTTTTCGGGGTTCAATTTCAGCTGATATTTCCGTAGCCTATTAAAGAGCATGTGGAGTACTTCGATATGATCTTCAGTGCTCCGTGATTTGGCTATCATGTCGTCCACATATACTTCGACTTCCTTATGCATCATGTCGTGGAATAAGGTCATCATGGCTCGCTGATAGGTTGCCCCGGTGTTCCTCAGACCAAAAGGCATCACATTATAGAAGAAAGTGCCCCAAAGTGTCGTGAATGTGGTCCTCTCTTTGTGTTCGGGGGCCATACGAATTTGATTATAGCCCAAGGAACCATCCATGAATGAGAATAGGGCGTGTTTTGCTGTATTATCCACTAAGGTATCAATATGAGGAAGCGGGAAGTTGTCTTTCGGACTAGCCCAGTTCAGATCTCTATAGTTGACACACATGCGTACTTTGCCTCCTTTCTTCGGTACTGGTACAACAATGGCCACCCATTCTGGATAGTGGGAGACACTTAGGAAACATGTATCCCATTGCTTTTTGACTTCTTCTTTAATCTTCAGTATCATCTCTGGTCTCATTCTTCGTAATTTCTGTTGTACTGGCTTACACTCTGGCTTCACGGGTATTTGATGTTGCACTATATCTGTGTCTAATCTGGGCATATCTTGGTATGACCATGCAAAAATGTCGATGTAACTTCCTAACAGCTCGATTAACTTCTTCCTGATGTCGGTAGCTATCAAAGACCCCACCCTCAATTCTTTTGGTTCGGCTGTTGTCCCCAAGTTCACTGTTTCTACTGGGTTCTCACTTGGAATGGATAAGCGATCATCCTTTTCCAATAGACGTATGATCTCTCCCGGTAGCTCGGGTGTCTCTTCTACCTCATTCTCGTTAGCTTCAAACACGGGCTGCTCCCAGTTTGGACTTTGGTTAAACCTTTGGCATCTCGTTCCGCCTTCGCATACCATGTTTTCATTGACATTGTGATACCTGCTTATAAGAGAATGACAAGTTGGTAACCAAATATGATATGCATATGTTATGAATGGAATGCACCATGAAAGATTTTGAAAAACACATTTTATTGGAAGGTTTAAGGAAAAACAAATGTTCATAGCTTCAAAGCACATTAAAATAGAATACATTAAATCCCAGCAACCCGTAAACATTACATTATGGGGAGGTCCAGGCTGGTCCAATTGTTCAATGGCTAGTTGGGATCCTCTCACACTAACTGAACCATCTCGCTTGGTGCATGCTCATTTGTGTCCAATACGGCTACAGTCCCCGTCTTGGGCTCAAGTTGGCTCTTAGGGATAAACCCTCCACTCCGGAATGTAACATTCAAGGGGGGGAAGCTTCTCCTTTCTTCTTGTACTGGCCTTTTCTGCAATCTTGCCATTCTGACTACCCTTTTCTTGATAGCTTCCCTCTGTCTGTCAACTTTTGTAGGGACATAGCCTAGCCCAAACTTTTCGGTATTTTCTAGGATGGTCAAGGGTTTCTAAATCCCTTGAGCTATCAGGCCTAATCCTTGCCCCAGTTTGTGCCCCTGTTTGATCATAGTGGCTACAACCATTTTTGCTGCCTTCGAGAGGCGATGGTCTGGGGCAGAAGCGACATTCACCATGTCAAAAGCCCAATGGGAGCATTCTGGCACATCTTCGTTGCTTTCAATATAAAGAACTGATGCCGGTTTGGTGACGAGGAAACTTGTCTCTCCAGAGATGCAAATGAGCTGGTCTCCCATTACAAACTTCATCTTCTGGTGTAAACTTGATGGCACCACTCCTGCCATGTGGATCCAGGGTCTTCCCAACAAACAGCTGTAATATGGCATGATGTCCATCACCTGAAATTCCACCGTAAAAGTAGTTTGCCCAATCATGAGTGGAACATCCAGAGTTTCCACCACGTCACGCTTTCCTCCATCGAATGCTCATACTTTCATCGTACAAGGATGCATATAGGATGCGTCGATTGGAAGTTGCTGCAGTATATGCAAGGGCATAATGTTCAAGGCAGAGCCATTGTCAATGAGTACTCGGGCTTTGGTACGCTCCTTACATTTGACTGTAATGTGCAGAGCTTTTATGTGCCCCTTTCCTTCTTGGGGTAGCTCGTCATCTCCAAAGCTAATGACGTTGTTCATGATGAGGTTACTGGCGATTCCATCAATATTTGCCACTGAGACGGTCGGTGGAACATAGGCTTGGCTTAGAACTTTCAGCAGTGCTTCCCAGTGAGGTTGGGAATCCATCATTAATGAGAGCAAGGAGATGCGAGCCGGTTGTCGACTTAGTTGATCCACAATATTATACTCGCTTTGTTTCATGAGTTTTAAAAACTCCATGGTCTCTTCTTCAGTGATTGGTGTTCCTTTCCTCGTTGCCTCTAGTGTTGGCCCAATGTCTGGTTCTATAGCTTTTTCCTTTCTTGCTTTGTCAACCATATCATGGGATTATGCCCGACCGCTCCTGGTCTTCTTTTCTGCTGCGGCGGCTCCCTGGACTACTTCACAACTGTAGTTCCATGGGATTGCCTTATCAGTCTTATAAGGGAAAGGAGCAGGAACACCTATGGTGAGAGGTGCAATTCCATGCGGTGGTTATTTCGGTTCTCCCCCCCTTGTCTGGTGTCATCACTGGTTTTCGTCCGGGCCCTTTCGGGGTGAGCTCAAACTAGACCAATGGTGAGAAATTCTAGAGTCGCCACCAACTGTTTTTGGGGTACAGTTGGATACCCTCTACTTTGAGTAGTCTTAAGTGCGTGGTCTGCGTTATCATAGATGGGTTCGGGAGTTGGTTACGTGTAGGGAAGGATTAGCACCCCTACAGCGCCCTTTCGGTATCTAATTTAGGAGGAGGAGGTTTTATTTTATTTGTACTGCCATAGCTGGGTTAAGTTTCCTAAAAAGTCTATGATTTTTATTTAGCTAAGTTATTTATTAAAGTCATGGTTAAAATGGATTTATCCTAAATTTCTAAAAAAGGAATCCTAAAAATTTTGGGTTTTTGTTTGAAGTGGAGAATGAGATCCTAGGGATTGGTTTAAGTTTTTGGTTTTGCTTTTGGAAATTGAAGTCCTAGACAAATGATTTTTGTTTCTTTTTTCTTTGGTTTTTTTCTTTTTAGAAAACATACATTTTTTGTTTTGTTTTGTTTTGTCACGCCCCAATTTCCTTCCACTTGGAAATGAGTAGTGACTGCCCATGCCCGCACCCGAAGGGACAAGGGGTTAGTGCAAGCACCTTAAAAGGACTTCTAGCACGGGTGCTGTCCCAAACCTGCACAATCAGGCTAACATGCCAAGGGGCATGCTCCTGCTCCCAAACCATGCACACAAACACAAATTGAATAACAACATCTCATTTTATTTCATTTCAAAGACTAAATGTTTATTACAACCCAGTCGGGGAAAAACCCCTATGAAGCCAGGTGTACTGTTACAAATAAAACCAAACCAAATTTCAGAACATAAAACCAAAGTACAACAAAGGAAATAGCATAAACTCCCAGCCCCAGGGGCCTAGCTCCTCAGCCTTCACCTACCGCCTACTAAACCCTGCAAAAGAACAGTTTATAGGAGGGGTGAGCAAACCATAGCTCGGTAGGGATCCGGTCTCCCCCGGACCCGTCCCGCTCTACAACATGCATGATATGTGTATGCTTGTGCTCGTGTCGTGCCTAAGGCTAAAGCAACAAACATCACCCAAGTAAACACTCTTTACCCGAGCCCGCACCTGGAGGGCAGAGGACACCCCGCCACCACGGCGACATGACATACCACATCCAGGCGAATGTTGCATGGACACCAATGCAACATTTTCCACCCGAGTCGATATGGTCAACCACCTCCTCGGGCGCCATACCTACCCTCAGGAATGGGTGTAGACTTAGCCCACCGTCGTGAGTGCTACACCGAGACTCAGGACCATGTCCTGGCCAAATCTCAAAGGGGTCCAGCTATTGTGCCTGGCCCATATCTCACCTCGTCTCAAACAGATCAACGAACAACATAGCATTACATCTCAACATGTAAACTCAAGACAAGCATTTACACTTTATCTCGAAGGACCAACATGGTCAGATACAAGCCACACACATCAGCCTCATAGGCTTAAAATCAAATACAAATCAAACACAAGACATACCGGTCACGTAGGTATATCATCGGACACCCATATACAAGGTCTCACAGGCATTATATTGAATACATGGCATGCAGGCCTCACGGACATTTTATCAAATACATAGTGTGCAGGCCTCACAAACATTTCATCAAACACATGGTGGGCATAAACAAACCCAAGAAAATCCTCAGGCCAAATTCAACATCGAATCAACAGAATATGCCATCGAAGGCCAACATCCATATAGGAGATCACACCTATATGGATTTACATATATATATATATAGGTGAATATCCTAGAACAGAGGGGAGTTAGGAAGAACATGAATCCCTACCTCAGGCTCTTGTCCTAACCTCCACGCTAGACGACTCCCAACGACACGAACCACCACGGCAATCGCCCAGAGATCCCCTCTCTCTCTCTCTCTCTCTCTCTCTCTCTAGAAGAATTGCAAAGCAAAGAAGAACACAAGAACCCTAAACTCAAACTCAAGCCCTCATTATATAGACACTACCCACATCAAAACGACGTAGTTTTGATTAAGTAAACCCAGGATCAAAACGACGTAGTTTTGATCACACCAGTTAGCACCTTTCTGCACCCATATAGGCCAAAATACTCAGAATTTCAACATGGTCCTTTGGAGAAAGTTCATTAGAATGTCAAAACCAAGGGGACCATGCAAAAATATGGCTGCACGCCAATTTGCACGTGAATTCCCCAATTCACGTGCAACTCCATATGAACTCCAAATGCGCTCAAACTTCACCCCTAGCCTCCTTGCATCATTTAGAAGACAACCACACTTGCACGTGAATTGGACCCATTTCACGTGCACCTCACATACACGTCCATTTGGCCTGAAACTTCTGTGGTAGATAGAGGACATCATTCTAAGCATCTTTCCTTTTGCACGTGAATTCATTTGAGCCCACTCACTAGGTCAAAATCTAGAAAAACTCTACTCATAAGGTAAAACTGTGACTAACTCAAGGTACAGGTCCTTACATGTTTTGTTTTGTTTTGTTTTTTTGTTTTGTTTTTTTTTTTTTTTTTTTTTTTGTTTTTTTTGTTTTTTGTAAAAAAACGTTTTGTTTTGTTTTGCTTCATTTATTTTTTTGTTTTTTTTTGTTTTTTGTTTTTGTTTTTCTTTTCTTTTGTTTTGTTTTTTTTTTTTTTGGAAATTGAAATACTAATTTTGGTTTTTTCTTTTTTGGTTCAAAAACAATGAAACGTTTTTTTGGCTTTAAAACATGAAAAAACATTTTTTGTTAGTTTTTGTTTTGTTTTGTTTTTGTTTTTGTTTTTGTTTTTGTTTTTCTTTTGTTTTGTTTGGGAATTGAAATACTAATTTTGGTTTTTTTTTTGTTCAAAACAATGAAACGTTTTTTTTTTTTTGCTTTAAAACATGAAAAAACATTTTTTGTTAGTTTTTGTTTTGTTTTTTTTTTGTTTTGTTTTTTTTGTTTTTGTTTTTGTTTTTCTTTTGTTTTGTTTGGGAATTGAAATACTAATTTTGGTTTTTTTTTTGTTCAAAACAATGAAACGTTTTTTTTGGCTTTAAAACATGAAAAAACATTTTTTGTTTGTTTTTGTTTTATTTTGTTTGTTTTGTCTTTTTTTGTTTTTTGTGAACCCAAAATCTTAAAGCAAATGTAGGAATATGTGCATGAAAATAAAAGCGTGAAGTGTGTGGTTATGGCATCCACAAAAGAAAAAGAAAATCACTACTTTTTTCTTCTTTTTTTTTTTCATCCTTCCCCTTTGCTCTCTCTCTTTTTTCTTTGTCCTTTTTTTTTACTATACTTTACATATTACACATACACATAAGAAGAAATAAAGGGAAAATACAATGGAAAAAAGGCTGAAAAGCAATTACATCAAATATAGATAAACTAAAATGAAAACTAGAAAAATGCTAAAAAAACAATACACCAAATATAGATACAAATAAGCTGAAAAAATAGTGAAAAGATAAGGGCTGAACCGACTTTGAAGCTTTGCAACGTTAATCTTCTGCTTAAGCTCCCGCCGGCGCTGATAGTCGCTTGCTTGACTCAGAACCAACAGATCTGACAGTGGGACTTATGAAAAGACTTCCCTAGTACTTGGAGACAGGAGGGCTAGAGTAGGTGTAAAAGAAAGAGATGGCTGAAAGTGGAGTTTGCAAGGAGTGGATGAGTGATCTCTTATGATGATGATTCAGGGATTCTATGTTTTTTTTTCTGGGTTTGCAAGGAGGAAGCTGGGGCGTTTTTTGGATGATGAGGCTGGGACGTTTTTGATGACGAGGCCGGGGTGTTTTTTTTTATGATAAGGCTAGGCTGGGTTTACAGGTTTGCAGGGTAGCAGCTCTAACGATCCCTCTCTTCTCTTCCCTTTTTTTTTAACGCTGATCTCCCTTTTCTCTCAACGAACTGTGCTCTCTATCTCTTCTCCTTTCTTTCTTTTCCTTTCTCTCTCTGTGTTTTTTTTTTTGCTCTGTCTGTGTGTTTTTTTGCTCTGTCAACGAAAGTTTTTTTTTCTCTCCTTTCAACGAATCTCCTCCTCAACGAAAACCCACACCCCGAAGAACTCCCCCTGTGCGCAGGGGCTGAAGACTGCATCTTAAGGGCTGCAGAAAATTTTTGGCTGGTTTCTCATTAATTGCTACATTTAATGCTCTATTATAAAGGCATCGTTTTTTAATTGCAGATTTTTGTATTTTGTCTGGTGCACAGCTTGTGCGGGAAACAGGGGAGCTCGTGATTGCCTTTTTGAAGTTGTATGTTAGCAGCACATGTGGTTGACAGGTTGGTGAGTTATTCTTTGTTAGGTGGCCAGCGCAGAAGACGGGTCTCGTGAAGCCAGCGAGAAAAATAAGCCAGCGAGGAAGTCAACGAGAAAAATCAGCTAAGGCAAAAAACAGGGTTGGAGGTTCGAAGTGTCGGCAGGTCGGAGCGTCGGCAAGGTCGAAGTGTCGGCAGGGTCGAAGCTTCGGTGGGTCGAATTTTAGTGGGGCAAAAGTCAACGGTCAACGGGTCGAAGTGTCAGCAGGTCGAAGGTCGGAGGTTCGCAGGTCAAGGCATCGCAGGGTCAAGGGTCGAAGGTCGGAGTGTCGGCAGCGAGGCTTCGAGGCTTCGAGGGTCGAAGGTGGAAGGCGTACGGGTACCGCGGATCGAAGGTCGGAGTGTCGGCAGCGAGGCTTCGAGGCTTCGAAGCTCCGAGGCTTCGAGGCTCTGAGGCTTCGATGCTTCGAGGCTTCGATGCTTCGAGGCTCCGAGGCTCCGAGGCTTCGAGGCTTCGATGCTTCGAGGCTTCAGGGCTTCGAGGCTTCGAGGCTTCAGGGCTTTGAGGCTTCGGGGCTTCGAGCTTTGGGGCTTCGGGGCTTCGAGGCTTCGAGCTTCGGGGTCAATGGGTCGAAGTGTCGGCAGGTCAACGGTCAACTTTTTTTTTTTTTAAACTTTTAATTACCTTTTTACCCCCACCAAAAATGCAAAAATGGGTAACCTTCCAGGAATTGTTTGGGGAGATCCGTATTCGCCTACATAGCTATTTTGAAGAGTTTCGCATGATCACTTTTGCGGGCAGTTTGACCAGGGGCATTGACTGTCTTTTGGCAAGTTTGACTTTTTCCAACGAAAGTTGTTTTGGCCATAACTTCTTCATTTTAAGTCCGATTTGAGCTCGGTCAAGTGTGTTGGTCTCCAACTTTCATCCTCCATCACCTGGTGTTGGTCTTGGGGTGCTTCAAGGACTTGTAGCAAAAGTCATTAATTTTGAACTCCCCCATCCGTGTCAATTGTATCCACCTCGTGCCGATTGGGGTAGACCATTCCTTGGAAGTATGGGATCATTATGGACCTGTTCAATAAGGTATATGGCATGGGCAGAAAGGTATATCAAATGGGGTTAGTATGTCCAACCCGGACAAAATAGGGTCCTACATCTGGCACGAGACTTGAGGCATGGATAGTGAGAGGCTTGATTCCATGTGGCAGTAGCGGGATCTCTGGAGCCTTAACATTTAAGACAAGGGGTGTTGGCACCCATGGCGATTTGTGTGGATCATCTCCTTGGATCATGTGACTTTGGTTATCCGTTCCTCCTCTTGAGAATTCGATCATCCTTTGGTCCATGAGCTTTTGTACCATGCTAGCAAACTTGCTACAGTGTTCGATGTCATGCCCCCGTGACATTTTGTGATAAAGGCATTCTTTCTCTAACTCTATCCCCTTCTCTGTCTTCAATGCGTCGGGAGCACGTATATATCCATATTCCTGCAGCAGGTTAAACAAGTAGCTTTTCTCCATTTGTATTTGTGAAACCTTCTCTAGCCGTCCTTCTGTTGTGATATGGGCCACGTCATGGGAATGTTCTGGAAGCGGATTACTGTTCACATTTGGTGTCCCAGCCAGTACGGAAAAATCCAGCAACTTTGCATCCTTTAATGCCTGAAACTTCCTTTTGAATGTTATACAGTTTTCGATATCATGTCCAGCTCCACCTGCATGATATTCACATCTGGCCTCTGGCTTATACCAGGCTGGGGGAGGCGTCTTTATTTCTCCCAAGGGTATAGGGGTTACCATCCTTGCCTCTAAGAGCTTGGGGTATAATTCCGCATAAGTTATTGGAATTGGATCAAACTCTTGTCGTGGTCGACGAGAAGCTTGATTCGCTCCTGCTTGCTGGGTCGGGGCCCTTGGTTGCCCCTGTCCTTGGAATGAGGCTCCTGGTCCTTCTTGAGTTGCTGGCTTTGGTTGGTCTGCGTAAGGCGCTCTTGGTTGAAACGGATTTGGTGTCATTGGGTATGGAAATGGAACCCCTCCTTGTGGCAAGCATGGCATGAATTGGGGAGGTGGTGCAGGTGCAGCATAGGCAGCTACTGGTGACCCTCTATAGTACCCTGGTGCTTGGTAGAATGTTGGTTGTATCGGCGGGTGCGATGGGTATACTAGGTTGGTTTCATTTTCCTTCTTTTTTGCTGGTGATTGAAACCGTTTTGATGCCTCAGCTGCATCACCCTTTAGCTTTCCTCCTTTAATTCCACTTTCTACACGTTCACCGGATGCAACCAAGTCTCCAAAGCTGTTGGAGACGTTACCTATCAACTTCTCGTAGTATACGCCTTTTAGTGTGTTGATAAAAAGAGTGGTGAGTTCTCTTTCGGTAAGAGGAGGTTGGACCTCCACAGCGGCCTCTCTCCATCTTCGTGCATAATCTTTGAAATTCTCCTCGGATCCCTTTTTCCATGGACTGCAGGGTTAGTCGATCCAGCACCAGCTCGGTGACATGCTTGTATTGTGCCAAGAAAGAGGTAGCCAATTCCTTCCATGTCTCGATGCGGTTTTCATTTAGTTGAAAGTACCAGCGAAGGGATGCCCCAGTTAGGCTTTCCTGGAAACAATGCATGAGGAGCTTGTCTTCACCAGGATAAGCGACCATCTTTTGACAAGACATGGCCAAATGTGTCTTTGGACACCGGGTCCCGTTGAACTTTTCAAACTCCGGCATTTTGAATTTTGGTGGCAGCACCACTCCAGGGACTAAGCATAAGTCTTGTGGGCTGGTCATGCCATAGCTGTCAATGCCTTCTACGGCTTTCAATCTTTCCTCGAGTCGGCGTAGAGCGGGAGACTCAATATTTTCCTGAGGAGCTGGGGAACCCATTACCTCCATTGTATGTCCTGATGTGGGCATAGTGAAATGAGTTTGATTTGGAGTTGGAAGTTGTGCCATAGCAGGATGATAGGTGGGTGCCTGGCTTGGAGCCGGATTGGGCGGTTGAACTGCGTCTTGCCCCTGCTCTTGGTGGTGATTGATAGTTCCCCCTGTCGGGGTTCCTCTTGTTGGGATTCTTTCTCTTTCTTCAGTTAGCTTGGTGAGCATATCCATCATCAAATCCATTTGCCCCTGCAGGGCTTGTTGTGATTGTTCCAACCCCATGAGTTTGTTCTCTGCTTCGTCTGCCATCGGTTGTGGCTGTGACACTTGATTGCGGCGAGATCTGAGATTGTAAGAGTGCGCAATCCTAGAGAGAGGCTGCTACCCACCTGGGTACAAGGGAACTTTTATTTGATTTTGTTTTGATATGCATGTATGCATGGAATGTATATGTGGAGGGTTAGAAAAACAAACAACTTTATTACAAACCAAACACACAATACAAACATTCAATGCTGAAATGCCATGTAAAATGAAGGCTAGTGCTACATGATCTTAAAGCACTCTTCCAGTCATCTCCTAAGTAGCACGACGCCTCTTCCTCTGGGGTGGTCACTCACTTGCTTCCTCCCTCTGTTTTAATATGGTCTCTATTTGTTTTTCCCTCAGCTGCAACCTTTAAAGAGCTCCTTCTAATGATGCTTCTAGCCTCTGGATCTGCTGCCTTAAAGTCTGATTCTCCTGGAGGATAGCCTTCATGTCTAAAGTTAGTTGTGACTTGTGTTGTGCCCTCCAAGATATGTATGCAGGGTAAACACCGGGTTTTGAACTGTTGGGTTGGATCTTGTGTGGTGTGGACCATGCTTGATACATCTTCTTGCCTTCTTCTGTGAGCATGGTTCTGATGTAAGTGAAGTCACACTCTTCCATGCCAAAGAGCACGGGAATAATCTGATGATGCCCCACTTGTCTTCCCACCTGAAGTGGTGCATATGCAGTTCCTCCCCAGGGACCTAAAAGTGGAACCCAATTGTAGTCCCCGTAGCTATATGTCATGGAGACCACCGGCATCCAAGGAGCAGTCCAGGTAATGTTAGCTTCTGTGAGGTTCTCCAACTTCTTTTTCCAGCTTTCAAGGTCTTTAGGTAGGCTCCACTTGCTGAGCAGAATATCTAGTAGTGTTGTGGCTGGTACCTGATAAACAGTAGGAAAACGATGAACACTACAAGGGAAATGACCTTGCAACCAGGTACATAGGAGAGGTAGGCACCCCATGAACTATCCCGAGCCTTTACTCCTCAGGTAAGTAAGAGATCGGATGGTTTTAGCCAAGATAGCAGGAGTAGGGTCACATCCTTTGAGCACCTGCTGGACCAAATCTACAATTGCCCCATCGATGTGGGCCGGTATCCTCGGGAAAATGACTAGCCCATATATAGCTAGTGTAAGCAGTTTGTGTGCCCCTGCTTCTGTTGCAGTCCGTATTATTTCTTTGAGTGTTGCCCATGGAAGATATTCTCGCCCACCGTAGGTTGTGACCGCCGGTGAGTCCCATACTGGCTTTCCCATAATCTCAGCAAAGGCCCTTCGACATGACCTTCTGGGCTCCGGTAGATAGATCTTCATTTTGTTTTCCACGGGGATGTCCAATAATCTTCTGTATTCTTTTATTGTGGGAACAAGATCTATGCCGTTGAAGTCAAAGCACCGCCGTCGAGGCTCCCAGAAATATATGGCTGCCCCAAGCATATCCTTATCGGCTCGTAGCTCGGTCACATGGAGCAAATCCCCAAACTGTTGTATGTATATGCTTTTCCTTTCGTCTGACCACTGCCTCCATATTGTTTGTACCTCCTTAGTGTAGTCCAGCTGATCTTCTATGATAACATGTTCTACCTTGTGGGTTTCTCCTGGCGGAAAATCTCCAAGGCGAAGTTGAATGTCTCCAGATGCTTGGGCCACCACTGCGATATCCTCCTTGTCCTGAGGGCCTTTTAGGAGATAACTGAAAGTTGCCATGCCTATATGAATGTTGTGTTATGTATGATGATAGGTTAGGATGACAGGTTAATATATATCAAGGCAGTTAGATAGGAAAAAGGATAAACCAATAGTAAAAAAACAGCTAATATGTGCAGGGGATGACTTAAGGACTACCCTACAAAATAAGGGTTAGCATGGAATGAGCAAACAAAGAGTGGGTCAATGCCCCTGATGGGCTTCTATTGCTACACCTATCTTCTTCGTTGGTTCCCAAACTTCTTCAATAGAGGGCTCTATACACCATGGGATTTACCGGAGGGGGATCTTAAAAGGACGTGCCTTAAAAGAACCTCAAGCTTGAGTGAGGAGTCCGAGGCCCCATTGCGGATAATGATCAACGCGCTGGGGACCATACTGAACCTCGCTAACCTAAATTGTGCTAAACCCGGGTATAGGGTTATGCATGAATGCAACAAGTATGGAAAGCAGTAAATCACAACTATCATGGTAGTTAAAGCATATAAATAAATCATAGTTTAAAGATAAATGACATCTGTAAAAAAGAAATAAATATCTAGGAAAAAAAACAACTTAGCACCACAGTTTAAATATATACAACAGTATAATTAAAAATAACCTCCTAATCCTAGTTCTAAACCTAACTCTCTAAAGTGTTCAATCTTATCTTCCCCAGCAGAGTCGCCAGCTGTCATCACTGGTTTTCGTCCGGGCCCGTTGGGGGTGAGCTCAAACTAAACCAATGGTGAGAAATTTTAGAGTCGCCACCAACTGTTTTTGGGGTACAGCTGGATACCCTCTACTTTGAGTAGTAAAAAGATGTGGTCTGCTTATCAGAAAAGGGTTCGGGAGTTGGTTACGTGTAGGGAAGGATTAGCACCCCTATAGCGCCCTTTCGGTATCTAATTTAGGAGGAGGAGGGTTTTTTATTTGTACTGCCATGACTGGGTTAAGTTTCCTAAAAAGTTTACGATTTTTATTTAGCTAAGTTATTTATTAAAGTCATGGTTAAAATGGATTTACCCTAAATTTCTAAAGGGGATCCTAAAAGTTTTGGGTTTTTGTTTGAAGTGGAGAATGTGATCCTACAGGTTGGTTTTGGTTTTCGGTTTTACTTTTGGAAATTGAAGTCCTAAAAATGGTTTTTTATTTTCCTCTTTTTTTTGTTTTTTTGGGTTAGAAAACATACATTGTTTTGTTTTTGGAAGGTAAAACATGTTTTTTTGTTTTAAATGGAATTGGAAAACGTATTGGTCTCATGTTTTTTTGTTTTGGAAAGCATTTTGGAACATTTTTATTGCACAAACGTTTTTTCTTTTTTTGTTTGTTTTTTCAAGGAGACATTTTGAACACATTTTGAAAATTTTTTATAGAAAAACATTTTATAGAAAACGTATTGGAGAAAACATTTTGTGGAAAACATTTTGTTATTTTTTTTGTTTTGCAAACCCAAAATCTTAAATCAAAGTCATGAACATATGCATTAAAATAAAAACGTGGAGTGTGTGATTATGACATCCACAAAAGAAAAATAAAAGCACTCTTTTTTTCTTTTTCCTTTTTTTTTTCATCTCCTCCCTTTTGATGCCTCTTTTTTGCTTCTCTTTTCACTATACTTTACATATTTACAACGTATAACATAGGAAGAAATACAGGGAAAATACAGTGAAAAATACTAAAAAAAAACAATTACATCAAATATAGATAAGCTAAAAACGAAAACCAAAAAAATGCTAAAAAAACAATTACATCAAATATAAATACAAAAAAGCTAAAAAAATAAAAAAAATAAATGAAGAAACAGATGCAAAGTTAACTGACTTTGGCTTTGGATTGGGACTCCAGTAGTGATATCGTTGGCGGGAGGTTGAATCTCCAAAGGCTGGTTGATTGGACTTGGGCCGGAGGTTAAACGCCACTAGTTGGAGCTGCAAAACCTGTGTATCTCTTTTTGTTTTTTTTTTTGATTTTATGATTTTGGTATTGTTGTTGAAAAGAAAAGAAAACTGAACTGGGGGACTGAAGATGGTGTTTCAGAATTTCTGGGTTTGAAGTGGGGGAGAGTGTATATATGAATGTTGGCAAAGTGAAGAGAGAAGTGAGGAGAAAAGGAAAGAAAAAGAATTCGGAATTTAGGATGGAATGGCAAGCAAATCTTCCCTTTTCACGTGCTCGCGAATGTCCTTTCTCTCTCTCTCTGTTTTCTTTTTTTCTTTGGCATAATCCTCTCTTTTTTCTGGGACTGAACCCTGCTGCACCCTTTTCTTTTTGTCTCCTCTTTTTTTGAACTCTAGGCGTTTTTTTTGATGTCGAGGAGTCTCTCTTTTTTTTTTTCGTAGGGAGGAAGCTGGGGCAGAAATCTTTTTTCTTTTGCATGGGAATCTCAGGCGTGATCTCTTTTTTTCTTCTCCCTCCCCTTTTTTTTTGACGGAAGACTAAGTTTAAAAGGGCTGATAACAGTTTTTGGCTGGACTCATTAATTGCTGCATTAAATGTTTTGTCAAGTGTATTATTAATTCCAGCTTTATTTATTTGCAGATTCGATGCCTTGTCGGGTGGACAGCTTGTGCGGAAAACAAGGCAGCTCGTGATTGCCTTTTGAATTTGTATTTTAGCACATGTGACTGACAAGTTGTTGAAAAATGATTCCTTGTCAGATGGCCAGCGCAGAATACGGGTCTCGTGAACAGCCAACGACAAAAGCCAGGGAGAAGAGCCAGCAAGAAACGCCAACCAGCCAAGGTCAAGGGGTCAGAGGATCGAAGTGTCGACAGGTCGGAGTGTCGGCAGGGTCGAAGCTTCGGTGGGTCGAAATTTCGGTGGGGCGAAGGTCAACGGTCAACGGGTCGAAGGCTTACAGGTGTTGCAGGTCAAGGTTCGAAGGTCGGAGTGTCGGCAGGTCAAAGGTTTATAGGCTTCGAGTATCCAGGGTTGAAGGCTCGAAGGTCGGCAGGTCAGCAGCGGGGCTTCGAGGCTTCGAGGCTTCGATGCTTCGAGGCTTCGAGGCTTCGGGGCTTCGAGGCTTCAAGGCTTCGGGGCTTCGATGCTTCGGGGGTTCGAGGCTTCGAAGGTCAATGGGTCGAAATGTCGGCAGGTCAACAGTCAATGGTCAACCCCGAAGTTGTTTTTTTTTTTTTAACTTTTAATTACCTTCTCACCGTTCACCTAAAATGCAAAAATGGACAACTTTTCGGGGATTGTTTGGGAAGATCCGTATTCGCCTAAATTGATGCTTTGAAGAATTTCGCATGGTCACCTTTTCGGGCGATTTAACCAGGGGCATTGACCATCTTTTGGCAAGTTTCGACTTTTTCAAACGAAAGTTGTTTTGGCCATAACTTCTTCATTTTAAGTCTAATTTGAGCTCGGTCAAGTGCGTTAATCTCCGATTTTATCCTCTATCACCTGGTGTTGCTCTTGGGGCACTTCAAGGACTTGTAGCAGAAGTCATTAATTTTGGACTCCCCCATCCATGTCAATTGTATCCATCTCGTGCAAATTGGGGCTAACATCAATTCCGAAAGTATGGGATCGTTGTGGACCTGTTCAACTAGGTATATGGCATGGGTAGAAAGGTATATCAAATGGGGTTAGTATGTCCAACCCGGACAAAATGGGATCCAGCAAACAAGTTCCAAGAATGTCTTTCCAACGGATAGCTATATATATGTTAACACTTATATACTTTCAATACACAGATGCACATACATGTACAAGAGCTTTTAGAGATTTTATTGGCTAGTGTATGAGTCAATTGTAAACAGAGTGTAAGAGAGTTTTCAGTAGATCGAAAAGCTTCATTAGCTTTAATATGATATATTTTATTGTAATTATCTTTTGATAATAAAACAAAATACTTCCACTATCTAGTTATATTCCGCACTGATTCTATGTTTTAACTAGATAAGTGTTGTGCCAGAGATGAAGAAGCATTTTCGATTAGAGCCTATTCACCCCCCTCTAGGCTCCTAGGGACCAACACAAATGAAACATCTGTGAGACTACAAAGCAATAATCTTCAAGGCTATGGCCAATCGAAGGATCAAAATGCAGTTAAGGTCACCATTTAAGTTAGTTATTTGGGCAACGTATCTGAGCACGCTAAGTATCAGAATAAACACATGGACATTATCAAAGGTTGGAGTAATATGTTTCAACAATAAAGATCAGAAGGTGAAACATGTCTTACCCTAGCAGGAAGTTCTCATGCAACAACCATCCTATAAAAGAAAAGAAGATGTCATACTTCAAAGAAACGTCAGAATACTTTCAGAACACAAAAAACTATCTAGAGAGATACAAAAGACACAGAATAGTTTGTATTACACAAATAGAGAGAAGAAGATTGAGAGCAATGTCATGCCCCGAATTTCCAACCCGAGGAAACTAGTTCATGACTCCCCTTACCCACCCGGTGGGACAAGGGATTGGGCTAGCAACCACCCATAGAACATCACAAATAAAACATCACATCCATAAAACCAAACACATTTATAAATAATACCATACATCCTTTACATCATTCCCCACTTTGGGTTACATCAATGTAATGAAATAACATAAAATAAAAATACAGTCAAATAAGAAAATCCTCTCGTCTACCTTGGTGTCCCACCTAACACTTGTTGGTCCCACCTAAAAAGAAAGACAATCATAGTAGGAGGGGTAAGCGACCACAGCTCAGTAGGGATCCCGTCTCCCCAACCCATCTCATGCTCCTAGTACCTACATGATACGTGCGTATGTGCTGTGTTGTGATCACAATACAAAATTAGTACACAATTAGTGTTGGATTCAACCCAAAATTTGGATGATGCAGATAAAACTCTATGTAATTTGGTTTGGGATCTTTCAATGTCTATTCTAACTTGTTGAAGAAGATAAGTTAAATTGGATCCAAGTCTTGTACTCGCATGGAGTAAGGAAGGACTTGTGTGAAATAAGGATCCGAGTCTTTTATTTGCGTGGAGTAAGGAAAAGAGATGTGAAGTAGGCCATCCGAGCTTTTGATCTCACACAGAATAAGGAAGCACTGACACAGAGTAAGGAATCTGAGTACTTCAATAACGCAGAGTAAGGAACCTTGTGACGGAATAAGGATCCGAGTGTACGTTTGATAAGAAGTAAGTAACTACTGATACGGAGTAAGGATCCGAGCACTTCATTAATATAGAGTAAGACAATATCGCTCCAACTACCTTCCTTATCATTTTAGTGCATTCAAACTCATCAGCTCACTGTGTCCCGATGTAAGAAGAAATCCGTTGAAGACATTAAGTCATCTTACATGTGCATCACACGGATGCATTGAGAAAACCTCAATGCACTTGGAACTATACAAAACAAAATTAATTCATTGTCACTTCCAACATCTTAAGCTCCACATCCGCAGCATTTAAAAAAAGGATATTTCCGAGAAGATCGTTTATGAAGCCCAACAACCAAGGTATTCTATTCCAAGAATGTCATTTGAGGAAGTCTATAAATATACTTGTAATATTTACTTGTGCGCATGCTTAATAGAGCTTTTGGCTAGTGTGTGCATAATTGTAAAAGGGTGCTACTGTAAACTAAAGAGAGATATTCTTTTAGTAGATCCAAGCTTGTGCAAATAGCTTTATCTGCTATATTTTGTTATAATTATCCTTTGATAATAATACAAAATACTTCAACTACCTGACTGTCTTCTGCACTGATATATTCATTCAGTCAGAATTAGTGTTGTGCCAAACGAGTAAAAAAGAGTTTTAGAAGAGCCTATTTGTAATATCCTGTACCCGGAATAGGCTAAAAAATAGCTTGTATTTTGTTTGAGGATGTTATTTTGGTTTTGTAGGTGAAAATATGGTCATTTAGACTTTAAATGGGCCTTATTTGGGGTGTAGATGACCCAGTGGTATTTTAATAATATCCAATGGCAATTTAAGGGATAAATTAGTTAATTTAGTTGTTTGATGATTTAATGTTATTAATATTAAAAGGAAATTTGGGATTTAGCTTAATTAAGGACATTTTTGTATTTTAATGACTTAAAATGGGAATTTTATTAGAAAAAGGAAGCTTAATTAAATAGGGTTACTTACTGGACAAGAAATCAGTGTTTTAATGCAATTAGAGATCTTGTAAGACATGGGGAGAAACTCTATAAATGTGGGGCTCATCCTAAGAGAATTGGTTGTTGATTCTTTGTACTTTAGATAACCCTAACTGTCTTGGAAGCCAAGGAGGATAGAGAAAGGCGAAAACTCAAAGCTTTAAGGCGTTTCCAAGTTTCAGTAAGCTAGTTCATCTTCCAAAATATTTGAGGTAGGTGTTTCTATCCTATCTACATCTCTCTTAGGGTTCTATGACTTAGGTTTGACCTAGATTAGAGATTTGAACAGAGAACATACGATTTTGCATGTAACTGAGATAGGGAACCCTAATAAAGATGTTTAACGTTCAAAGTCGATGTTGAGGATTTAGAAATCATTTTAGGGTGGATTCTTCGAATGCTGGAACTGTATGAATAGTTCGGTCGGTGAACAGTAAGTGGTCGGGTGAAACTAATTTTTATACAGACCGAATATTCACGATATTTCGACAAACTTTGTCTTCTGGTGGGGCGAAATCGGAGGTGGTCGGGTGAACAGTAATGTGGTCGGGTGAATAGTATGTCATGCCCCAATTTCCTCTCACTTGGAAATGAGGAGTAACTGCCCATGCCCGCACCCGAAGGGTCAAGGGGTTGGTGCAAGCACCTACAAAGGACTTATGTCATGGGTGCTGTCCCAAACCTGTACAACCAGGCTAACATGCCACGGGGCATGCTCCTGATCCCAAACCATGCACACAAACATAGATTAAACAATAAACATATCTCAATCTATTACACGTCAAGAAGAGTTCCAAGTTTATTACAACTCAACTGGGAAAAACTCCCATCAAACCACAATATATATAGTTTATAAACAATCCAAACCATAAAACATCGGTCCACAAAAGCAATAAAAATAATAATAATTCTTCAGCCTCAGTAGCCTACCACCACAGCTCTTTCACCTACCGCCTGCTAGACCCTACAAAAGAACAGTTTATAGGAGGGGTGAGCAAACCATAGCTCAGTAGGGTTCTAGTCTCCCCAGACCCATCCCACTCTACAATATGCATGACAAGTGTATGCTTGTGCTCATGTAGTGCCTAAAGCAAAGCAGCACACATCACCCAGTAACACACCATTTACCTGAGCCCACACTGGAGGGCAGAGGACACCCCGCCACCACAGCGACAGGACATACCACATCCAGGCGAATGTTGCATGGTCACCAATGAAACATTTCCCACCCGAGTCAGATATGGCCATCACCTCCTCAGACGCCAAATCTACCCTCAAGAATGGGTGCAGACTTAGCCCACCGTCGTGAGTGCTACACCGAGACTCAGGACCGTAGCCCTGGCCAAATCTCAAAGGGTCCAGTAATTGTGCCTGGCCCATAACTCAGTTCAACCCACATGCATTTGGGTACTCAAAGTCAATCACAAATTGACAGCATCTCAGCAAGTACATCAGAGTACATCCGAGTAAACACAGCTCAAGCGCAAGTATATCTCAGTAATGCAACTCAGGTGTACATCCCAACTCAGTACAAGGTACTTAACAATATATCTCAATACAAACATGTTAATATAGCTTAGCAAGCATTACTCAGGCATAACAAAATAACTCAACAGTGCACTTGATAACGTGCATTTATGCCGTTATTCTATTGGCTATTTAGGGGTGTTTAAGAACATGATTAGAGCCTTGTTGTATCATAATTCATTTCTATTTGCTCTAACCCCTAGGAAGATGCTATTTGCATATACATGCGCTTTTAGGCTGTTTTGTCAGGTTTTGGAGTTTTATTTTGACCAAGTAGATGGCCTCAAATTAATTGGCGTGCAGAACTAAAGTTTCTCAGAATGATGTCCTGTAATGACCCGCATTTTTGGGATGTGAGGAGTGTGTCATAGTTTTGCCGTTTTGGGTGGAAATTGTTGGGTTTTAGGGAGTTTTCTTTCTACACACTTTGGCTTAATCATCTTGTATGTTGATAAGCAAGCAAGAGGCAAAGTTTGAGCCCAATAGGGAGTGCGTATGAGAATGCACGTGAGAATGCTTTTCACGTGCAAGGAGATTTTTGCATGGGAGCCTTCCTGATGTTGTTCCAAGGCTTGTGGTGAAATTCTAGAGCTTTTGGAGGTGCCCGTGAGAATGCACCTGAGAATGCTTTCTTACGTGCAACCTCCATTACCTTTGTTTTGTTGTTCTGATCCTCTTTTGCTAAAGGACGATGGTGAAATTATGAGTGCTTTGTCCTGTGTGTTGCAAAAAGGTTGTAGTCTGTCATCAAAACTACGTCGTTTTGATGCTGGGATTCATTTAATCAAAACTACGTCGTTTTAGGGTTTGAGTTGTCTATATAAAGAGGTGAAGACTCCTTGTTTTAGGTTTAGGGTTCTCTCCAGCTGCTGCAGCCGTCGTAGAGAGAGAGAGAGAGAGCTAGAGAGAGGGAAGGAAGGGGAGCTGCTGGTTGCTGCCGGAGCGTCTTGTGTGGGGAGGACAGCGTCTAGCGCGGGAGCAAGGAGGATCTGCTTTAAGGTAGGGGTTTTTCCCTTTCGGATCTCTCTCTGTCCTAGGGTTCTAGGGTAGATTATGGTTTATTACCTGCTTGTACATATATTATATATGTAAATCCATATAGGTGTGATCTCCTATATGGATGTTGGCCTTCAATGGCATTTTTGGTTTGTTTCTGGTGTTAGTGTGATGCATGTAAAGTGTTCGATAAAATGCCTGTGTGACATGCCTGTTACATGTTTGAGAAAATGCCTGTGCGGCTGGGTTCATGAGCTTGTGAATGTATGCACGCTACATGTTCGATACTGTGTCTGTGAAGTTATGCACACCAAGTGTTTGGTTTTATACCTTGTGAGGCTAAACATGCTAAGTGTTTGATGTTATGTCCGTGTGACTATGTGTGTCTTGTGTTTTGTGAAACCCGGTAGTGTGGAAGCTCGGGACTATTTTGTGAAACCCGGTATGTGGAAGCTCGGGACTGTTTTGTGAAACCCGGTAGTTGTGGAAGCTCGGGCCTATTTCATAGAACCCGGTGGCTGTGGAAGCCCGAAATTGTAAATGTTACCCTGTGTGGCTGTGGACATGATAGCCTGTGTGGCTGTGGCAAAGGTTGTACATGTGACTTGTGTGTTGATACTTGACTGGATTATAAACTGCTTGTACCCTGTTGTCACTACACTGCACTTGTGCACATCCATATGTAGATGATAGGAGCATGGGATGGGTTGGGGAGACATGATCCCTACTGAGTTGTGGTTGCTCACCCTTCCTACCGTGTTGTTTTCTTAGAGGGACCTACAGGTGTTAGGTGGGAACACCAAGTTGGGAGACCTGCTTGTGGCTTGCTTATTGTTATTTGAGTTTTGTTGTTTTTGTGAGCTTTGTAACCCCAGTGGGGAGATATTGTAATGAGGAGTTTAATGTAATAAAAGCATGTTTGGACACGTTTGTAAGGTTTGAATTTAATATATATATGGTTTTGTCTCTGAGTTTGAAATAAAGTGTATGCTGTATTCTAACCCCTTTATCCAAACTTGGGTAAAGGGAGGGTCACGTTCCGGTCTCCTCGGGTTTGAAATCCGGGGCGTGACATGTCCTCTACCTTCCACAGAAGTTTCAAAGCCGAAGGCCTTGAACGCCAATTGGACCAATTGGCGTGCAAGCATATTACTGCATACCAGCCTTCTACATGATGCAAGGAAGCTTAGGGTAAATTTTCAGGGCATTTGGACCTGTACGCTAATTGGGGATATGGCGTGCAAAATGGCGTGCAGCCATGTTTTTGCACAGTTTTCTTTGTTTTGTTATTCTAAAGATTTCTCTCTAAAGAATCCTTCTCAAATTCCTTTTTGTTTGTGAGTTATCAGGTTTTAAAGGTTGGATACACAACCTATTTTCAATTCCAGTCAAAATACTCATGCCAAACTACCCATCCAGACAAATCCAGGGCATCCAACACAATTATTTTCAGTTATATATATTAGAAATCTCATATTAATCCCACACGCATCTACATGTTTATATATGTATTAATCATCTCATTCAGAATTGGGGTTGAGAGAAGAATCACAACATGAAATTCCAGAATTTGGAGGTACAAGGGTTAACAACGAATTCCTACCTCAAGAATTTGGGAATACAATAGATCATTGTATCCTAGCTACCTCGACGCCTCCGGTCTCCCATCGTCAACAGGAACCTTAGATCGTCGGCCTTGGATCACCTCCCTCTCTCTCTGGCCGTCTCTCCCTCTCTCTGGCCGTGTCTCTCTCTCTCTCTTGGGGTGACGGCTGCTAGGGTTTTGGAATGAGGAATCCCCTAATTTCCAAGCCCTTTTTCTTTATATATTTTCCCACATAATCAAAACGACGTAGTTTTGATTAAGTGAATCCCTACATCAAAACGACGTAGTTTTGATTAATCTAAAGCCTAGCATCTCTAAGCCCAAAGGCCAAGGTTTTCTAACCCATCTCTTAAGCTCAACAGCCCAATTCATTAAGCCCAACAAATATTTAAAATAAATCCCTCAAATAAATATTATTTATGATATGTGAAATTCCCAAAATACCCCTTAGGGCCTCGAACTCCAACTTAAGCCCTAGTATAGTCAAAATTCTCCATTCGATTAGCACATCACTGTTCTGATGTTCATTCTCTAAGATGAGGTCTTACTTAAGGCTAACTCCAAGAACCCCTCAAATACGGGTCCTTACATCCTCTCCCCCTTAAAGACTTTTTGTCCTCGAAATAAAAATTGGGATTGAAAAGAAACGACCGCAACCAATGAACAAAATATACAATGGCAAAAGAAATAATCAATAGTACCTGATTATGTTGATGTTTGATGTTTGCCTTGCCTTCCCCCCCTCCTTCAGGGTTGTTCGTCCTCGAACAGATCAGGGTAGTAAGCACGCATTTCAGCCTCAGGTTCCCAAGTCTCTTCCTCCATACCTCGGTGTTTCCACAGCACCCGAACCAACGGAATAGTCTTTCCTCGTAGCTGCTTCTCGCGCCTATCCAAAAGTACTCCAGTCCAACACATGTGTGGGATCTGGATGATATGCCCGCAACTGGGATACATGGAAGACATTATGCACCCGACTCAAACTGGGAGGTAATGCCAACCTATATGCAACAGGTCGGACCCTACTCAATATCTGAAATGGGCCTATGTATCTAGGAGATAACTTAGACCCCCTTCCAAATCGCTTATGTCCCCTCCGTGGGGAAATACGAAGGAACACGTGGTCTCCAACCAAAAATTCCAACGGACGTCGTCGGTGATCTGCATAAGACTTTTGTCTGCTCTGAGCTGTAAGAAGGCGCTGCCTAATCAACTGTACTTTTGCCGTAGCCTCTTGGATCAATTGAGGTCCCAACATAGCTGCCTCTCCAGCTATGGAGACCGACAGGGTCTACCATACAATGCCTCAAACGGGGCCATCCCTATGGAAGCCTGGTAACTGTTATTATAGGCAAACTGTACTAGAGGAAGGTAAGAAGCCCACGATCCTCCAAAATCAAGCACACAGGCTCTCAATAAATCTTCCAGTGTCTGAATAGTCCTCTCTGACTGACCATCAGTCTCGGGGTGATAAGCAGTACTCAAATTAAGTCGTGTCCCCAGTGCTTTTTGCAAACCACTCCAAAATCGTGAGGTAAACCGTGCATCTCTGTCTGAAACAATAGACACGGGTATACCATGTAATCGGACAATTTCATCATCATATAACTGGCTTAACGTCCCAATGGAGTCTCGCTCCTAAATAGCCAAGAAATGGGCTGATTTGGTCAATCGGTCTACAACAACCCAAATCATGTCCTTCCTCCTTGAAGTAGTAGGAAGTCCTGTCACAAAGTCAATGGTAATATGTTCCCACTTCCACTCAGCCACAGGCAAAGGCTGCAATTGACCAGCAGGTCATTGGTGCTCTGCCTTCACTTGCTGACAAGTAAGGCACCCGGAAACAAACTCTGCTATACTTCTCTTCAGTCCCGGCCACCAGAACTGTGCTCGCACGGCGTGATACATCTTTGTCCCTCCTGGATGTACAGCCAAACGGGAATGATGAAACTCCCTCATCACATCCTCTCGAAGGGAGGGCGGTACTATCAGGCACCCCTGAAATCTTAACTCATGGTCAGCTCCTTCCGTCCACTCTTCTGATATCTCACCGGCCTCTATCTACGCCCGGATTACTTCACAGTCCACGTCCCCCAACTGTCCATCACGGACACGTTGATACAACTCTGGCATCACGGTGATAGGACGCAGGATTGCTTCCCCACTGCTAAGATCAGGTTGTACCTGAAGCACTGCTAACTGTTCCATCATTTTCCATTCTCTCATGGAAACCTCAGCCTTTCCCTTCCAACTCAGTGCATCTGCAACTACATTCCCCTTCCCAGGCGTGTAGGAGAGTGTAAAATCAAACATTTGCAGGTACTCTACCCTTCTGCTCTGTCTCAAATTCAGATCCCTCTAGGTGAAGATGTACTGTAGGCTCTTGTGGTCAGTGTATACCACAAATTTCTCCCCCAACATGTAATGCTGCCAAGACTTGAGGGCAAAAATAACTGCTGCTAACTCTAGGTCATGTGTTGGGTAATTTTGCTCATGGGGCTTCAGCTGTCGCGAGCCATATGCTATAACTTTGTGTTCCTGCATCAGGACACACCCCAATCCAACTCGAGATGCATCACAATACACCTCGAATGGCACTCCCTCCTGCGGTAGACTCATCACCGGTGCAGTAGTCAAACGAGTCTTCAATTCCTCAAAAGCTTGCTGACACTTGTCTGTCCACTCGAATTTGGCTCCTTTCCGTGTCAGGGCTGTCATCGGCGCTGCCAATCGAGAAAACCCTTCCACGAAACGCTGGTAATACCCTGCTAGACCCAAGAAACTGCGGATTTCGAAAACGTTCGTGGGCCTCTTCCAAGATGATACCGACTAAATCTTGGTTGGGTCCACCCTAACTCCTTCGGCGGATACCACATGCCCAAGAAAATGCACCTCTTGCATCCAGAAGTCACACTTGCTAAATTTAGCATACAATTTATGATTTCGTAGTGTCTGCAACACCACGGTCAGGTGCTCTTCATGCTCAGTTCATGTCGTAGAGTACACGAGAATGTCGTTAATAAATACCACCACGAAGGAATCTAGGTATGGGGCAAATACTTGATTTATCAGATGCATGAACACTGCCGGTGCGTTCATGAGCCCAAAAGGCATCACTAACCACTCATAGTGTTCGTATCTGCACCTCAATGATGTCTTAGGGATGTCCTCCTTCCTGACCCTCAACTGATGGTATCCCGAACGTAGATCAATCTTTGAGAACCACCGTGCTCCGCTCAGCTGGTCAAATAGATCATCGATCCGCGGTAAAGGGTATTTGTTCTTGACCGTCACTTGATTCAGCTTCCGGTAATCAATACAGAGTCGTAACCACCCGTCTGCCTTCTTAGCAAACAGAACTAGTGCACCACAAGGTGAGGTACTTGGACGAATGAAACCTTTATCTCGAAGCTCCTTTATTTGCTTTTGAAGCTCCCGCAACTCGGCAGGTCCCATCCGGTATGCTACTTGTGAGATGGGTCCCACTCCTGGCAAAAGTTCAATTGTGAACTCAATACTTCTGTTTGGGGGCAATTCCAACAATTCCCCAGGAAACACATCCGGGAAATTTTCAACAACATCTGGCCACACCCTTTTCTCTAAGTTACCTTCCTCCTCAAAGGTTAGAGTGGCAAGTCTATGGGTAATATTACCCCATAGCTCCCTTGTCGCTCCACCTCTCCCAGCATTCTTATCCCATTCACCCACTAGGGTACAAGAAGGTCCTGTGGGTGAAATAAACGACACTCGTTGTCTATAACAATCAATCTTAGCCTGGAAGGCCATCAACCAATCCATCCCCAGAATCAAACTAAAAGTTCTCATGGGCATCACGTAAAAATCAAATGAGAGCTCAACATCTCCTTTCGTGAGCACACACTCACAACATACTTGGTAAATTGACTCCACACCTCCCATTGGTGACTCGACCCTCAAAAGTTGATCAGCCCTCACACAATCAAGTCCAAGGCTCTCAACCAAGGACTCTGCAATCAGGGAGCACGAAGCTCCAGTATCAAACAGTACAGCAACAACAGTGCGAGATATTAAAATAGTACCTCGAACTACCGAAGGTCCAGCTCCACCTTCCTCAGAGGGTGATGGTAAGTCCTCCCTCTCAGCTGGTGTTGAGGTAAGCGCAAACACCCTGCCCTGGCTTGCCCCACCACTTGCCTCTACTGCCTTTCCTTTAGTCCCCACCTGGGGTCCACTTGGATGCCCCTCCGAACCTCCTTGTGGTAGCCTCTCCCCCTGTGGTCTGGTATAACTGGAACCAGCCTGACTGGCTTGCCAAGAACGTGCTGGCCTTAGAGCAGGGGCTTGAAATTGGGTCCCACCCTTGCCTCCTTGTGTTAAATTCCCAGCTCCCCGGCTGTTTCCTCTACTGAAACACACCGTACTGATGTGTCCTATTTTCCCACATCTGTGACACTTCAGGTGCTGCTTGGGGCACTCACGTTTGACGTGCCCTGACTAGCCATAACAGGTACACCCGCTTGGGAAGCTCCCAACTGAGCCTCCCTGTCCTCCAAATTAACAGGATCTAGGTGGAGCCATTAAAGCTTGGCCCCTATCATTGGGAAGAGTCCCACTCCCAGGCTCAACCCTCTGTCTCTTGGTTTCCCCCTGCTTGTCACGCGTACTCTGTCCCAGCCACTCCTGATGAGCTTGTCTACCCTCTTCTAGTCCTCTCTCCACAATCTTTGTTGTATCCACGACTTCAGCATAAGTCTTCAATCGTAGCATCTCTACCCTCTGCTTCAGGGCAGGTCTGAGTCCAATGGTAAACTTATGGGCCTTCAGGTCCTCCCTTGAAATTGCTTCTGGAGCAAACCGACTCAGCCCTCTAAAATCTCACTCATACTCTGCCACCGTGCGCGATCCTCGCTGGAGCTCGCCGAACTCTTCCCGTTTTCGCCACCGCAGCGACTCGGGGAAGAACTCCTCATGGAACAACTGGAGGAACTCATTCTAGGACATGGCCTCCATGTCCCGGCTTCCTGAAACGCTAAGCCACCATTCCAAAGCTTCCTCCTCCAACTGTTGGACTACCAGCCTCACCTTGTCTTCCTCCTGGGGTCGGAGGAAGGAGAATATTTGCTCAATCTGTCGCAGCCAATGCTCTGCTGCTAAAGGTTCAGCTCCTCCCTTGAACCTTGGCAGGTGTTCCTTTCGGAACTGTGTCACCACATCTCCCTCTTCCCGCCTCACCGGCACTTCCTGCCTACGCGAAGGTCCTGGCTCACGGGGTCGAGAGGGTGGCGCTGTGTGTCATGCCATCATCTCCTGACGTACCTCGTTTAGGATCTCCCCCCTGAGATCCTCACGCATTCCCTACACGTTCTCAGTTAAGGCCCGGACTTGGGCCATGATCTGCTCCAGGGGATCATCGCCCTCTACTCGCTGTTCTCTCTCCTATCCAGCACGTGCAGAAGATTCATCTTCTACAGCTGGGGTAGCTCGGGTTACTCTCTTAGAAGGCATAGTCTACATATTAAACAAGACTAGAGTCAGCATCTCTCAGGCTCTATACACCCTCATCCCCATGGGCCATGAGGTACTCAAGCAACTTTTCACATGTAAACATACAGGATAATCACTCAGAATTGCACATCAAAAATTCACAGCAAAAATTCTCAACAACAATTCGCAACAACAATTTTCAGCAATAATTTTCAGCAACACAACATTCCAAATCATAACATTTATATTGAAATTAAACTAGTGCCCTAATGCCAATGCATGTATGCACCCCCAACCCAAATGCAAATGTCCTACTCCTTGGACTAACTACCCCTGAGTACACCCCAGAAACCCAGATAGAACCACGTTGATCAGGCGTGTCCTATACTGCCTCCTGAGAGCCTCAAAAGTAATTATCCCTCCCCACTATCCTAAGTCCACTAGACCATGAACGAGCTCTGATACCATATTGTCATGCCCCAATTTCCTCTAACTTGGAAATGAGGAGTAACTGCCCATGTCCGCACCCGAAGGGTCAAGAGGTTGGTGCAAGCACCTACCAAGGACTTATGTCACGGGTGCTGTCCCAAACCTGTACAACCAGGCTAACATGCCACAAGGCATGCTCCTGATCCCAAACCATGCACACAAACATAGATTAAACAATAAACATATCTCAATCTATTACACCTCAAGAAGAGTTCCAAGTTTATTACAACTCAACTAGGAAAAACTCCCATCAAACCACAATATATATAGTTTATAAACAATCCAAACCACAAAACATCGGTCCACAAAAGCAATGAAAATAATAATAATTCTTCAGCCTCAGTAGCCTACCACCACAGCTCTTTCACCTACCGCCTGCTAGACCCTGCAAAAGAACAGTTTATAGGAGGGGTGAGCAAACCATAGCTCAGTAGGGTTCAAGTCTCCCCAGACCCGTCCCACTCTACAATATGCATGACAAGTGTATGCTTGTGCTCGTGTTGTGCCTAAAGCTAAGCAAGACACATCACCCAAGAACACACCATTTACCCGAGCCCACACCTGGAGGGCAGAGGACACCCCGCCACCACGACGACATGACATACCACATCCAGGCGAATGTAGCATGGTCACCAATGCAACATTTCCCACCCGAGTCAGATATGGCCATCACCTCCTCGGACGCCATACCTACCCTCAAGAATGGGTGCAGACTTAGCCCACCGTCGTGAGTGCTACATCGAGACTCAGGACCGCAGCTCTAGCCAAATCTCAAGGGGTCCAGTAATTGTGCCTGTCCCATATCTCAGTTCAACCCATATGCATTTGGGTACTCAAACTTAATCACAAATTCACAGTATCTCAGCAAGTACATCAGAGTACATTTGAGTAAACACAGCTCAAGCGCAAGTATATCTCAATAATGCAACTCAGGTGTACATCCCAACTCAGTATAAGGTACTTAACAATATATCTCAATACAAACATGTTAATATAGCTTAGCAAGTACAACTCAGGCATAACAAAACAACTCAACAGTATACTTGATAACATGCATTTATGCCGTTATTCTATTGCCTATTTAGGGGTGTTTAAGAACATGATTAGAGCCTTATTGTATCATAATTCATTTATATGTGCTCTAACCCCTAGGAAGATGCTATTTGCATATAGATGAGCTTTTAGGCTGTTTTGTCAAGTTTTGGAGTTTTATTTTGACCAAGTAGATGGCCTCAAATTAATTGGCGTGCAGAACTAAAGTTTCTCAGAATGATGTCCTCTACCTTCGATAGAAGTTTCAAAGCCAAAGGCCTTGAATGCCAATTGGACCAATTGGCGTGCAAGCATATTACTGCATACCAGCCTTCTACATGATGTAAGGAAGCTTGGGGTAAATTTTCAGGGCATTTGGACCTGCACGCCAATTGGGGATATGGCGTGCAAAATGGTGTGCAGCCATGTTTTTGCACCATTTTCTTTGTTTTGTTATTCTAAACACTTCTCTCTAAAGAATCCTTCTCAAATTCCTTTTTGTTTGTGAGTTATCAGGTTTTAAAGGTTGGATACACAGCCTACTTTCAATTCCAGTCAGAATACTCATGCCAAACTACCCATCCAGACAAATCTGGGGCATCCAACATAATTATTTTCAGTTATATATATTAGAAATCTCATATTAATCCCACACGCATCTACATGTTTATATATGTATTAATCATCTCATTCAGAATTGGGGTTGAGAGAAGAATCACAACATGAAATTCCAGAATTTGGAGGAGGTACAAGGGTTAACAACGAATCCCTACCTTAAGAATTTGGGAATACAATAGATCATTGTATCCTAGCTACCTCGACGCCTCCGGTCTCCCGTCATCAACAAGAACCTTAGATCGTCGGCCTTGGATTAGCACATCACTATTCTAATGTTCATTCTCTAAGACGAGGTCTTACTTAAGGCTAACTCCAAGAACCCCTCAAATACGGGTCCTTACATAGTAACTTAGTCGAATGATTTTTATTGGATAGGCAATTAAAAACCCTTTGAAATGGTGGGTATTATAAGCCAATCGGAGGTCTGTAGAATTACTTATGATTTTTTAAAGTTAGGACAAAATTTGTACGGTTTTATTAACCTGTTTTGCTTCTTTTAGCCTATTAATGGGAATTTAAGTTCGAAACATTTCGAGCAAAACCCTAATGAATGTTTGGGGACTGTAGTGTGCCTTTTATTGTTATAATTGATGTGTAGATATTTATTTTATGTCGAAAACATGTTCGTAATGATTTTACATTGGTATGGTTATACTGCAGATATTATGTATAGATTGTGATGATATGGGATTTCCTAACTTGATATATTGGACTTGTAATGTTGATATTGTTGATGTGTGTACTTGTTATTTAGTGCACTATATTTGTTGTGATGAGGTGTAATGACCTGTGTTTGTGGGATGTACGGAGTTAATCACAGATGCCTTGTGAGTGGAAATTATTGGGTTTTAGGGAGCCCAAGAGGGGACTTTTGGGAGGTGCATATGACAAGTGATAACGTGTATTTATGCCATAGGAAGATGCTATGCATATACAGGCGGTTTTAAGCTGTTTTGGATGATCTTGGAGCTCACTTTAGATAGGGTAAATGGCCTCAAACAATTGGCGTGCAAGAACAAAAGTTTCTTAGAATGAGGTCCTCTACCTTCCACAGAAATTTCAGAGCATTTGGAGCTGCACGTGAATTCACCCATTTCACGTGCAAGCATATTTTTGCTTCTCAGACCTCTACAAGATGCAAGGAGGCTTGGGGTGAAGTTTGAGTGCATTTGGAGCTGCATGCCAATTGGGGAATTGGCGTTCAAATTGGCGTGCAGGCATATTTTTGCATGGTTACCTTAGTTTTGTTATTCTAATCATCTTTTCCCAAAGGACCAGGTTGGTATAGTGAGTATTTTGGTGTGTATGGATGCGGAAAGGTTGTAACTTGTGTAATCAAAACTACGTCATTTTGATGCTGGGATTCACTTAATTAAAACTATGTCATTTTGATGTTGTGTTGTCTATATAAGGAGGAGAAGCCTCTCTATTTTAGGGTTAGGGTTTGTTGCTCCACCAGCCGTCGCAGAGAGAGAGAGAGAGAGGGAAGGGGAGCTCCTGGTTGCCGCCGGGCGTCTTGCGTGGGTGGTCGGAGCCTCGTGGGTGGACGGCGTTCGGCGTTGGAACAGACTATTGCTGTGTTGTTGCGTCTTACTTGAGGTAGGGGTTGTTTCTTCCTAAATTCTCCTCTCGTCCTAGGGTTCTGGGGCAAATTATGGATTCTATCTGTTTATATATATATGTAATCCATACAGGTGTGATCTCCTATATGGATGTTGGCCTTGATGGCATTTTGGTGTGATTCTGTTGTGGCATGCTATATGTTCGATGAAATGCCTGTGAATATAGCTGTGTGTATATGCCCATTACATGTTTGGTAATATGTCTGTGTGGCTGGACTTGTGATTTGGTGTATGTATGCATGTTGGGTGTTTGTTCTATTGCCTGAATGGCCGGGTTTGTGCACTTGTGAACGGGTGCACACCAAGTGTTTGGTTTTATGCTTGAGTGACCGTAGTGTGTGTTGTGTGCATTGTGTGGTATCTGGCCTGAAGAGGCGGTTAAATTACTTTGCCTGAGAGACGGTTAAACCAGTGGGCCTGAAGAGGCGGTTAAACTACTTTGCCTGAGAGGCGGTTAAATCGAGGGCCCTGAAGAGGCGGTTAAATTACTTATTTGAGTTGTGGTTTGTTAGCCAAGGGTGGTCGGGGCCGAGGTTACGCCCGTTATGTGAAATGCTTTATTTTCTTACTACCGCCACATCACTACACCCGTGCACATGCATGTAGTGCTAGGAGCATGGGAAGGGTTGGGGAGACTTGATCCCTACCGAGCCGTGGTTGCTCACCCCTCCTACCGTGTTTGCTTGTTTTCCAGGGACTTGCAGGCGTTAGGTGGATACACCAAGGTGGAAGACCATCTTCATTTTATTGCTCTTCGTGATGTAATTTTATGACTTATGTAACCCCATGGGGGGAAATGTACTAAGAGACTGAATTGTAGTACGGAACATGGTTGGTGTGTGAACCTTTGAGGTTTGAAATTAAATAAAGATGTGGCTTGTTTGATTTATTATAATTGTTAGTTTTGCTCGTGTGGCATCTAGTAATCCAACCCCGTTGCCCTCCGTGTGGGTGAATGGGGAGTCACGTACCGGTTTCCCGAGTCGGAAATGCAGGGCGTGACAATATGGTATCAGAGCATGGTCTAGTTAGCCTAGGGTAGTGGGCGGACCTGGTTATCCTAAGTCCTTTGTTGGAGCCTGGAGGGACATGCCTGATCAACATGGTCCTCTTTGAGCCTCCAAGGTGTACTTAGGGTAGTCCAGTCTTGTGGTAGGATTTGCATGCATTGGCATTAGGGCACTAGTTGCATTTGCTGTGAATGTGTGCTAAACTGTGGAAATTGTGGATAAGATAATATGATTAAGTGCCATGTGCAACTCTGATTTGTTTGGCAATGCATACTGAACTGTGAAACGTGATTGATACAATGTATGTGTGTAATGTCATGTGATAGTGGAATTGATCAGTGGGGTAGAGGTAGTGACGCGATAGATTATAAATTCATTTTGACGTTTGTGCTTCTTACTTCGTGTACTAAGAATGCCGCCGAGGAGAGCGACACGTGCGTCCGGGGCGATGGGCGATGAGTCATTGCCCATGAGGGCCCGGGTGCGGGACGATCCGTTGGAGGGCATGCGTTGTTGCCTGGCACGGCTACGGGAAGGCATCCAGCCGGAGGTACGAGAGCTACGGGAGGGACTCCGGCAGGAGGTTCGGGAGGAGGTGCGCCGTGAGATGGCACACGGCACGGTGGTGCCACCACCACCACCGATGGCGAGCCGCCTCCTGAGCGTGAGAGTTCACCGGGTGGTGTACCGACTCGGGCGAGAGGACGACGTGGTGACACGGTTCCGAAAGGAACAACCTCCGCGATTTAAGGGGGAAGGAGATCCTGTGGTAGGCGAGCGGTGGTTGAGGCAGATCGAGTATGTGTTCTCCTTTCTCCTGCCCCGGGAAGAGGATAAGGTGCGGACCGGCCATTCGGCACTGGAGGGGGGATGCTTTGGAGTGGTGGACGAGTGTCGCGGGGAGCCGTGCGGTGCAACTCATGCTTTGGGAGGAGTTCTTGTAACTCTTCCATGATGAGTTCTTCCCAAAATCGGTGAGATGGCGAAGAGGGAAGAATTCGGCAGCTTGAAGCAGGGATCCGGGACGGTACCTGAGTATGAGCGGGAGTTCCTGGAGCTTGAGTAGGTTTGCTCCTGAGATCGTGGCAAGGGAGGACCTGAAGGCCCATAAGTTCACTTTGGGCCTTAGGCCAACCCTTAGGCAGAGGGTGGCAATTCTACGCTTGAGGACCTATGCTCGAGGTTGTGGAGACGGCCCGTATAGCCGAGAGAGAGCCGGATGATGGGAGGCAGGCCCATCGGGGTCGCCATTGCAGAGTGGGCCTGATCGAGATGCAGGGTCCAAGAGGCTCAAGACGGAGGAGAGGGATAGTAGTTCTTTTCGCGGTCGGGGTCGGACATCCGTGAACCCCGGGAGGTTCACCTTTGGCGGCGGAAGATAGGGTGGTCCATCCGGGAGTCTACCTAGCAGTGTCCATCGTTGTGGAGAGCAGGGTCACTTCAAGGGGGAGTGCCCCAAGAAGAACTGGCGATGCAACAACTGTGGACGAGAGGGCTATTTGTGCCGGGCTTGCAGGAGTGGCAACAGGGGAGCGGGGGGCGTGGCATCCAGCATGAGGAGTGATGCTAGCATCCGTGCACCAGCTGAGAGACCAGCTCGTCAGTGGCAGGCCAGTGAGGCAGGATCCAGCCAGACCCGACCTCAGGGGAGGCCAGAGCGACAGCAGGCTGATGCTAGAGGCAGTCAGGGCGGGAGCCGCCCAGTGAGTGAGCCAACCAGTGGCACGGGCCAAGGGAGGGTGTTTAGACCGAATACGACACCCCAGGAGGAGGCTGAGCTACCACCTTCACCGGCAGAGGAGGGAGCAGGACCATCGGTGGTTAGAGGTACTCTTTTGATCTCCCGCATGCTTGCTTCTATTCTTTTCGATACGGGTGCATCGCGTTCTTTTATTGCTGAGCTCATAGTTGAGGGCTTGGGGTTAACGTGTGTTGAGGCGGAGAGGCCCTTAGTTGTAAAGTCTCCGGTGGGAGGTATGATTGAGGTGCGACACGTTTGCCGCGATTGTGTGTTAACCATGGGTGATGTGGAACTGAGTTTCGACTTGCATGTGATGCCTTTGCGTACTTTTGACCTGATCTTGGGTATGGATTTGCTTATGGCTTTCCAAGCCAAGATAGACTGTTACCGGCGGCGTGTATCCTTCGTGTCACCCGCAAGAATCTCTTGTACCCTGCAAGGGGAGTGGGATCGTGAGGCGAGTCGAGCCGGGCCAGTGTTGGACCAGTGGGGTGCCATTACCCACAGGTTGGCAGCCCTGACCTTTGCTGAGGAGGGGAAGGTGGAAAAGAGGGTGTGGCCCGCTGTTGTGGACCAATTTTAGGATGTTTTTCCTGAAGAGTTGAGGAGTCTTCCACCTAAGAGGAGTGTGGAGTTCACCATTGAGTTGGTGCCGGGGACGGGTCCGATTTCCCAAGTAGCGTATCGTATGGGGACCAAGCTTCACTTGAGTACAGCCTTTCACCCCGAGACTGACGGTCAGACAAAGAGGACGAATCAGACATTGGAGGACATGTTACGGGCCTGTGTGTTAGATTTTGGGGGTTCGTGGGCAACTCACCTTCCTTTGGTGGAGTTTGCCTACAATAACAGTTTTCAGGCGTCCATTGGGATGGCTCCTTTTGAGGCGTTGTATGACAGACCCTGCCGATCACCGTTGTGTTGGACTGAGGTCGGCGAAGCCGCTCTCTTGGGACCACAGATGGTTCAAGAGGCTACCGAGAAGGTTAAGTTGATTCGTCGGTGGTTGTTATCGGCTCGAGTCGGCGAAATCTTATGCGGATCACGGCGGTGACCTTTGGAGTTTTCTGTTGGTGATCATGTGTTCCTTCGTGTCTCTCCACGTCGTGGACATCGACGGTTTGGGCGAGGTTCCAAGCTATCTCCCCGGTTTATTGGTCCTTTTGAGATTCTGGATCGTGTGGGGCCCATGGCCTACCGGTTAGCGTTACCACCGCAGCTGAGTCGAGTGCACAACGTGTTTCACGTGTCCTAGTTACGGAAGTATCACCCTGACCCCACTCATGTGATTGATTGGGGGACATTGGACATTGAGTATGACATGTCCGTTGTTGAGGCCCCTATCCGTATCTTAGATCGGCGAGAGAAGCTTTTGTGTGGTCGTGCTATTCCTTTGGTTCGCGTGCTGTGGCAGCACCGTGGCATTGAGGAGGAGACTTGGGAGCGTGAGTCCTTGATGCGGGAGCAGCATCCAGCGTTGTTCGAGGACGAACAATCTTAAGAGTGGGAGGTGGCTGTTGGCCAAGGGATAGTGATGTGTTTTCTTGTATTAGTTGTGTATGATTTTGGTGTTTGTATTGTCTTTTAGACATGTGCTCATATTTGTGATGTGTTTTGAGATGTGTATTTGTGACATGCGGATATGTGTTATATGCATTATTGTGATGCATGTGGTTATGGATTACGGTGGTACCTTGTTATGTGTTGTTATGTGCGGTGCGCGATGTATGACCCATTTGGGTAGCTTGTGTTTGTTTTCCTCGTATGTTGTTTCTTTTCGAGGACGAAAAGTCTTAAGGGGGAGAGGATGTAATGACCCGTGTTTGTGGGATGTACGGAGTTAATCACAGATGCCTTGTGAGTGGAAATTGTTGGGTTTTAGGGAGCCCAAGAGGGGACTTTTGGGAGGTGCATATGACAAGTGATAACGTGTATTTATGCCCTAGGAAGATGTTATGCATATACAGGCGGTTTTAAGCTGTTTTGGATGATCTTGGAGCTCACTTTAGATAGGGTAAATGGCCTCAAACAATTGGCGTGCAAGAACAAAAGTTTCTTAGAATGAGGTCCTCTACCTTCCACAGAAATTTCAGAGCATTTGGAGCTGCACGTGAATTCACCCATTTCACGTGCAAGCATATTTTTGCTTCTCGAGCTCTACAAGATGCAAGGAGGCTTGGGGTGAAGTTTGAGTGCATTTGGAGCTGCACGCCAATTGGGGAATTGGCGTTCAAATTGGCGTGCAGCCATATTTTTGCATGGTTACCTTAGTTTTGTTATTCTAATCATCTTTTCCCAAAGGACCAGGTTGGTATAGTGAGTATTTTGGTGTGTATGGATGCGGAAAGGTTGTAACTTGTGTAATCAAAACTACGTCGTTTTGATCTTGGGATTCACTTAATCAAAACTATGTCGTTTTGATGTTGTGTTGTCTATATAAGGAGGAGAAGCCTCTCTGTTTTAGGGTTAGGGTTTGTTGCTCCACCAGCCGTCGGAGAGAGAGAGAGAGAGGGAAGGGGAGCTCCTGGTTGCCGCCGGGCGTCTTGCGTGGGTGGTCGGAGCCTCGTGGGTGGACGGCGTTCGGCGTGGGGAACGGACTATTGTTGTGTTGTTGTGTCTTACTTGAGGTAGGGGTTCTGTTCTTCCTAAATCCTCCTCTGTCCTAGGGTTTGGGGCAAATTATGGATTCTATCTGTTTATATATATATATATGTAATCCATATAGGTGTGATCTCCTATATGGATGTTGGCCTTCAGTGGCATTTTGGTGTGATTCTGTTGTGGCATGCTATATGTTCGATGAAATGCCTGTGTGAATATAGATGTGTGTATATGCCCATTACATGTTTGGTAATATGTCTGTGTGTGCTGGACTTGTGATTTGGTGTATGTATGCATGCTTGGGTGTTTGTTCTATTGCCTGAATGGCTGGGTTTGTGCACTTGTGAACGGGTGCACACCAAGTGTTTGGTTTTATGCTTGAGTGACCGTAGTGTGTGTTGTGTGCATGACTGTGGTATCTGGCCTGAAGAGGCGGTTAAATTACTTTGCCTGAGAGGCGGTTAAACCAGTGGCCTGAAGAGGCGGTTAAACTACTTTGCCTGAGAGGCGGTTAAATCAGTGGCCTGAAGAGGCGGTTAAATTACTTATTTGAGTTGTGGTTTGTTAGCCAGTGTGGCCGGGGCCGAGGTTACGCCCGTTATGTAAAATGCTTTATTTTCTTACTACCGCCACATCACTACACCTGTGCACATGCATGTAGCCGCTAGGAGCATGGGAAGGGTTGGGGAGATTTGATCCCTACTGAGCTGTGGTTGCTCACCCCTCCTACTGTGTTTGCTTGTTTTCCAGGGACTTACAGGCGTTAGGTGGATACACCAAGGTGGAAGACCATCTTCATTTTATTGCTCTTCTGTGATGTAATTTTATGACTTATGTAACCCCATGGGGGAAATGTACTAAGAGACTGAATTGTAGTACGGAACATGGTTGGTTTGTGAACCATTGAGGTTTGGAATTAAATAAAGATGTGGCTTGTTTGATTTATTATAATTGTTAGTTTTGCTCGTGTGGCATCTAGTAATCCAACCCCGTTGCCCTTCGTGTGGGTGAATGGGGAGTCACGTACCGGTTTCCCGAGTCGGAAATGCAGGGCGTGACATGAGGTCCAGTAAAGGACAAAAGTGTTTGATGGATTTGGTCAAGGATATCAATGCGGTAAAGCATAGTGAGCATGGTAAAGTGCGTGTCATGCCTCCGGATTTCCAACCCGAGGAAACCGGTTCGTGACTCCCCTTTACCCACCAGTGGGCAAGGGGTTGATATACAACATCCCACGCAAGACATCCTACACATACACAACAGAAATTCGCAAAGACGTAAATCAATATCTTTATTAATTTCAAACCACAATAAATGTATACAAGCCAAGCAACTTGCCTTTATTACAATCAAATTCCTTATTACAATATTTCCCCACTAGGGTTACATAAATTCCTTAAAATCACAAGAAGAAAAATAAACAGCAAACAGAATCTTCCACCATGAGGTTCCACCTAATGCCTGTAGGTCCCTGAAAGAAAACACACCACAATAGGAGGGGTGAGCAACCATAGTTCAGTAGGGATCATGTCTCCCCAACCCATCCCATGCTCTTAGCATCTACATGAGGACGTGTACAAGTGCAGTGTAGTGATAATAAGATATAAGCAGTTTATAATCCAGTCAAGCGCCCACATAAGTCACAGAACAAGAACAACCTTTGCCACAGCCACACAGGCTAACATAAACAGTCCCGGGCTTCCACAGCCACCAGGTTCCAAAACAGTCCTAGGCTTCCACAACCACCGGGTTCCAAAACAGCCCCAAGCTTCCACAGCCACCGGGTTCCAAAATAGTCCCGGGCTTCCACAGCCACCGGGTTCCAAAACAGACACACAGCACACTTAGCCACATAGGCAAAACATCAAACACTAAACATGCACAGTCTCACAGGCATAATATCGAACACATAGCGTGCACACATTCACATGCTCTCAAACTTTGTCACACAGACATAAAACCAAACACATAGTATGCACACATTCATAGGTTCACAAACTCAGTCACATAGACATAAAACCAAACACATAGTGTTAGTCCCTTGGAGCCTAGGGGGGGGGGGGTAAATAGGCTCTTATCGAAACTCTTTTCTAACTCTTTGGCACAACACTTATCTGGTTAAGAGATAGAATCAATGTGGAAGATAACCAAATAGTGGAAGTATTTTGTTTTATTATCAGTATGATAAGTACAACAAAATGGAAGCAGACTAAAGCTTGAAAGCTTTTAGACCTACTTAACAACTCTTTAACACTTTGTTTACAAGTACTCACACGCTAGCCTCTATGATCTCAATGAGCTTTTAGTACATACACAAACCTATTACATGTTCATTTATGCACACTTATAAAATGTACAAGTGTTGCTATTTATAGCGACATCCACAAGAGACAACCTTGAAACTTGTTGTTCTGGATATTGTGCACATTTACTATCTCTCGGAAATCTCTCTGCCTCAATTGGTGCGGATATGGTCTTCAAGATCTTGGGTTTGCAACGCATAAGAGTCTTTGTAAGTTCCCAAGTGTAGTTAAAGTTGTGTCCACATATCCGGATGATCCACGTGTAAGAAGCTTTAGATTCTCAACAAGTTTGTCTTACATCGAGAAGCAGCGAGCTGGTGACTTTGAATACTTTGAATCCGGTGTAAGATTCCTTACTCCATGTTTAAACTAAGCTCGGATCCTTACTCCATAATACTGATTTCTTACTCCGTATCGATTTGGTACTGGAATCCTTATTCCGTGTAAGCGCTTCCTTACTCCATATAAAAGAGAAGGTCGGAGTGCTTACTCCGCATCAGCACTTCCTTACTTCGCATCTAGTTTCCTTACTCCGCATGAGTTAAAGTAACGGATGTCTTACTCCATATCAGCACATCCTTTCTCTGCATGAGTGAGTGGTTCGGATTCCTTACTCCGCATCTAGTTTTCTTACTTCATGCGAATAAAGACTCAAGTCCTTATTCCGTAGAAGTACTTCCTTACTCCGCATGTATGGAAGACTCGGATTCCTTACTCTGTGTCTTCTTTACTTCATTCCGGTTGAGTGGAAGACTTAACTTTTCAACTCCGTGACGACTCTCTTACTTCGTGCGACTTTGTAGACTAAGATTCTTACTCTACATGTATTTGACTTAGTCCATTTGAAGTATTAGGTGTGGATTTCTTAGTCCGTAGCTTTTAGGTTCTTAGTCTGCACGAATGATCCTTATTCCGTATGAAGTAAAGACTTGGTTATATACGAAGTGTTTGACGACACTCATTCTCACCTGGATCAGGATTATGTATCCTATGCTTAGCTTTGCTCTCACGAGTGTAGATCCGGATGAAGATCATATCTTCTGCAATGACTTAAGACAAAATAACAAAGGTCTCAAATCAAATTATATAGGGCTTTATCAGCATTATCCAAATTCTGGCTTGATCCAACAATCTCCTCTAATTATGGATATGCCCAAACCCTTTGTAATCTAATCTGGTAAGCAACGCAAAAAGATAACATACAGAATAGAAATCACACCCATTTTCATTGATCAGCAACAAAGTACAATTCAGCCTTTATACAAAATTTTTATTAAGGTACATAAGGCTTACTATACTTGAAGATCATTGTTGTAGCCTTCTCTCTAACCTCCATTGTGTAGGCTTGGATGCTGTTCCAGTTTTCATCCACCTTGACAATAGATTTGATGAAGAAACAGACAAAGGCTCCGCAGCTATCTCCATCGGACTGTTGTGGCACTAGCTTCTTGCCCCGGATCGTCGCCTTCAGCTTTTCAGTTGGACCCAACGGAGTCAGGCCCCTTTCTTCATAAAGCCCCAATTGCTTTACGGCTTCCCTCAAATGAATATGCAATGGCTTAGCTACTTGATTCCTTCTAACATTATGCTCCACAATTTGATGGGAATCAATTAGGATCAGCTGCTTGGACGGAATCATAAAGACAACCAGTATGAAGTGTGGTGTGATGACCCGGTATGGAATAAGGACAGATTGAAGAGTCTTCCAGGGAGTGCTATCCTTAGCAGTTCCATTAATGAAGGTCTAAATATCGGCTATATCTAGAGGACACCTTTCATTCCAACAAGGCAAGATATCAAACATGTGCCTGTCCTTGTATAGGGACGAAAATAGCCTCATCTTCATCTTAACTGCCCGAGAGAAGTTGTCTATCTCTTTTGTGGTGAGCAAACCCATCTCAGAACGAATAGTCCTTATGTCTTAAGGAGAGAAGGGGTACAACTCGGATAGACATCTTCACTAAGCATTTGATGTGGCATACTTGGCCATAGCATTAAAAACACTTCCATCCTTATCAAGAGGATCAAGATCCACGTATGATGGGAAGAAGGTGTTAGCCGCTGCAGATGGAGAGGTCGAAAGAGGAGCTGCACTAGAGGAGCTGGGCTGAGAGAAGCGACTGCGTTTGGGGATGGTAACTCCCGGAAGCAGTGAGGATGTAGACGGCTTTTTAGCACGAGTTGGGGAAGGTGTAGGAGGATCAAATGATACTTTCTCCCCCGGTTGGGCAGATCAGCGAGGTACGGGAGGAGGACGAGCCATCGTGTGGGCCAAGTCCGCAAAAGAGGTAGACAAGGAATGGACGAACGAGGTGACAAGGTCCATCTTTTGCTCAATGGAGGTGGAAGAGTCGGTTAAGGCAGAGAGGAGTTGGGCACTGAGGGAATCAACCTTAGCGGCGATGGTGGAAATTTGGGTAGTTTGGGCTTAGGTGTGATGGTCCAGCTGAGTAGACAGCATAGTATCGGAGTGAACCGTGCCAAATGAGGCACGTCCAAGCGCCAGCTCCGGAGCTTTGGAGGACTCCTCGGCAGAAATAGGTGCAGGTGTGCGCTGGGCAGAGGAGTCAGCAGAAGTGAAAGGGCCGTCAGCAGCAGCAGTAGAGGGGGCATCCAGAGCATTAGAGGCTTCCGGAGCAGCAGAGCCACTTTGACCAGAGAGGTCAACAACTGGGATGGCAGCTGTAGGAGAGGCAGATCGAGCCTCAGTAGGGGAGGGAACCCGTGCGTGATGGGCCTTTCTGGAGGAGACAGCGAAGGGAACGTTCGGAATGTGAGCAGGCATAAGAAAGCCATGGTCCAGATTCCAGATGATCATATCCTCCGGGTTGCGGGTGTGTTTGGTATAAAACACTTTGATATCATTATCGGGGATGGAGGCAGTGCAGGCGAGGCTAAAACAGAACCATAGGTCCGTTAAGGTGTCATCGGAGAGATGGTCAAGGTAATCTTGGGGTTGAGGTAGGGGAGGCATAGGAGCTTCCAGAAGAGATTCCGGGACATTAGCGATGGCAGTGGCAACTGCAGTATCAACCGCAGCAGCAATAGCGGAAGTGGAGGGAGTGGGGAAATCCACAGTAGAAGGTGCTGGGGAAACAACCTTAGGTAAACTGGGCTGAGAAGGTCCCGTAACCTTAGAGGGGTCGGCACGGATGTTGTGCTATTAGGCTTGAGAGATGGAAGGGCCAGCAACGGATCGAATCTGGGAGGACTAGTGAGCAGAGCTGACTTTAGGGCCACGACTGTCGGAGGGGTCACCAATCGAGCTGCCTTGTTGTTCCGAGGCAGGAAGAAGGCGGAGAGCAGCAGAGGGATGGCGGGCCATCATGTTCCCATCAGGCATAAGGTGGCAAAGATAATAAGCCTGAGGGAAAGGGATAACATCATATTAGGCAAAATGGGCCTGATGTAGATGCTGGAAGACAGCGCTGAGTATCCGCCCGAAAGAATGGTTCTTTGGACCATTCTTCAGTAGTTGGAACAAGAATGTCCCCTAGTCCATCGGGAGACCGTCAAAAACTCCGTACATAGCCAATAGAAGGTCGTACGGGACGGAGTCCAGAGCAGTTGTATGAGCCAAGAGGCATCGGCCCAATATGGCCACCATAGATCGGTAGTGACCTTGGAAAGACTTCATTTTGTACTCCTTCCCTTTATAGGAGCAGCCCATGGAAGCGGCCATTGTCTCAGCATTCGGGCGTTGAGGATCACTGGGAGGTAGATTGAGAGTGGCGCGGAGGACAGAAGGGGTGATCAATATGGATTCACCACGGACGTAGGAGATAATGGAGTCGGTGGTGCAGCAGATCTGTTGGTAGAACTCACGAATGTCTTCAATAAGAAGATCGATAGGATTGGAGATCAGGTTTAGGATGTGAGAGGCTTCCAGGAGTGGGTGGAGTTCCAGAACATTGCAGGAGTGTTTGTTTGTTCTCTAATTTTTCTTTTGCAGAAATAGAACAAGGGCTTTTACGTGATTATTTTCATTGTCTTCACTTGGGCTTTTGAATGTGATGTTTAGACAATCTTTGTAAGGCCCAAGTCAAAGGCCCATTGTGCTGAATCTGCGGGACCCACTGAGTTTTGTTGCCAAAGCAAGGAAATTAACCTATGAATTTTAAGGTGGGATATTTTGGCCAAGAAAGTGACATGTTTTGCTCCTTGGGGGATGAGCTACCAGCCTGTCAAATTTCAGCCTTTTCAGACTTCATTTTGGGCTAAAAAAGCCTGCCCGTGAGAATCCTTTGTCGCGTGCAAATGGTGTATTAGTCTTTTCGTGCTCAAATTTTGGTGGCAGCTAGCTGGCACCCTCTAGAATATTCTTTGCTCTGCATGCGACATCATTGGAGTCCTAATTGGGGGTCAGATTTGTCATTTTATGTTGCTGGTGTTGCACTATATAAAGGTAGGAGCCTAAACCTTCAGAGTCACAACTTTCCTTCTCTTCTCTCTTCATTAGTGCAAGCAAATATTCTTCAAAGTTGAAGTTATGGTCCGCACCAGGAAAGCCCACCAAGAAGTAGGCCGCCTAGAAGCCTCTGCCACATCTCCCCCATCAGAGCTGAAAGAACCAGAGGACATATTTGTTGGGAACGTGCTTGATTGGCAGGTTTTGGAGTCCTCTACCTTTGATTGGGTAGCTGAGGTGAGGATGAAGCTACAAGCCCTTGGGTTAAAGCGGTTAGTATCTACCCGCAGTGATCTTTTTAACCCTGCCATGCATGAATTTTATAACTCTGTATATGTGAATGATGAGGATGATGAAATTATTGGAGAAGTTCAAGGTGTTTTAATTTCCATTTCACCTGTCATGCTTAGAGACTGCTTTGATCTCCCATACCCTACTCAAGAAATCCCTGATTTAAGCCTAAAAGCTTATGGAAGAGCTTTTAATGTCAATAAGGAATTAGGGGTGCGTAGGCAGTTCACTAAAAATGGGTTTTTAGGGAAATTCAGATGCCTTGCTCATTTGCTAGGGAAGTGCCTGTTGCTGCAAACTAGTGGGGTTGACTCAGTACCCAAATCTCATTTAGAATTCATGTATTGCATTGAGCATCAACTGAATATTGATTGGGCATCTAGAATTTTCTGACTTTGGAAAAGGGATGTGCATAAGCGTTTATATGGTAGAATGCTGAGCATGTTACTTCAATATCAATATGCACATTTGTGTGAATCAGTAGCATCTACTGTCTTCCCAAATAATTTGAGGTTGCGAGTCATTCAACCAGAGGGCGCTCTAGGAGTTAGTTTGAGAGGAAAATGGGGAGATAGTACCCACATTGCTTTACAACCCTCAAGGCATAGTGTGCACATGGAAAGGCCTACTGAGCAATTTAAGGATACATCCACTCCCATGAATGCACGGAAACAGCAAATATTCCAGTTGACTGCTATATACATGCAATATAATGTCCATAAAGCAGATGTGTATAACTTCTTCCAAGGCATTGTTGGACCCCATTTTGACCGAGCCAAATCGCAATCGAACTCAGCAGAGAAGCCCAAGAATGAGAGCCATGTCCGAGAAACCTCATAGTGCCCCAAGGTCAGTACTAAGAGATAGAGGACGAAATTTGGAGACTAACGCACTAGACCGTGCCCAAATCTGACTTAAAACGAGAAAGTTATGACCAAAATGGTTTTGGGCATGAAAAGTCAAACTTGCGAAAAGACGGTCAATGCCCCTGATAAAACTGCCCGAAAATGTAACCATGCGAAATTCTCCCAGACGTTGATTTAAGCAAATCCGGGTCCTCCCAAGGCACCACATTTTGCATTTTTGGTGGGGGCAAAAAGGTAATTTAAAGTTAAAAAAAAAACTACGAGCCTCGTAGTCGCAGCCTCGTAGTCGTAGCCTCGTAGTCGTAGCCTTGTAGTCGCAGCCTCATAGCCACAGCCTCGTAGCCTCGTAGCCGCAACCGCATAGCGCAGCCTCGTAGCCTCGTAGTCGCAGCCTCGTAGCCTTGTAGTCGCAGCCTCGTAGACTCGTAGCCACAGCCTCGTAGCCTCGTAGCCGCCTAGCCTCGTAGTGCAGCCTCGTAGCCTCATAACTTCGTAGCCATAGCTTCGGAGATCAGCCTTGAAGTCTTGCCTCGAAACCTCGCAACCCCGCAGCTCCTTCGGCTGGAACTCCAAAACGACGCTATTTCACTTCTCTTTTAAGTGCACAGTGAGTAAAGCGCTATATTTCTCGAGATTGCATTTTAAACAGCTCAAAACACGTGTTTAAATACTGGGACTCTTGGAAATGCATTATTCAATGCCTGGGAACTCGTTTTTCACCTTGTAAATGCATATGTCGTTCTTAGGGCTCATTATTGATGCATGGGAACTCCAAAAATCATGTCATTTAATTCTCCAACTTCCAAGCGGCCATCTGTCCCTTCCAAAAAGCCTCTATAAAACGGTCACTTGTTCAACCAAAAAAGGGGGGAATCACCCATATTTGAGACTAACCTCTAGCCACATAGAGACTTTAACAAGGAGTTCAAGGATTCAGCAGGTGAGATCCCAAAAAAGGCAGCTTGCAAATTCTGGGTTCCCATTTCTGAAAAGAAGGAAGCGTGGTGCTGTTCTTGGAATAAATTCTTGCTAGCTGAAGCTGAAAAGCATATCAAGCATTCGCCTTGCTAGGTTTTGTCCTTGCACTGTCCAAGCCTTCATTAACTATGGTAATGAATTCGAGCTCCTTGTTGTGCTCTTCATGCCACTGGCTTTCTTTCTGTTTTCCTCGATAAAACAAAAGAATAACATCTTGTTTCTAATCAAAACCACCACAGTTTCTGCAATGAAATAAAAAGGAAGAAAGGAAAAGTAAAACAAGCAAACACCCATACACAAAGACTACGTACCATTTTTGGGCGTTGTGGGGGTGCAAGAGCTTTTCTTCCTTCCCCACACGTAACCGACTCCCGAACCTATTCTCTGGAACCATAGACCCTCTAGGTGGCCAAACACACCTTCATCTTTGTTTGGTGGCGACTCTGTCTTTCTATCTCTCTTTTTGGTTCTGTGCGAGCTATGGCAATAATGGCTCAATGACCAAATGTCCATCCAAAGGAGTAATCTCAAGCCAATCACGAGCTCAGACGACACCGGGTGATGACAGCTGGCGACTCTGCTGGGGAAATTTGAGAGAGTCTAGCCATGGTCTTTTGTTTGTGGAGTGTCGGCTTGTTTATTTCCCTTCTGTCCTCTTCATTTCTTGTATAGACTGCATTGTTTGTGCATACATGCATTTCTCTCTCCCTCTAACCCTATACCCGGGTTTTCTATTGTTTACCTAGGATTAGTGAGGCTTAATAAGGATGCCCCGTGGGTTCTATCTCACGTAAGGTACCTGAACTCCTCACCCAAGCGGGGTCCTTTTTGAGGGCCCCCTCTATTAATGCCTCTAGGGGTACGGAGCTTCTCTCATGAGATAGTTTGGGAACCTATGAATAAGATAGGTGTAGATGTAGATGCCCATCAGGGGTCTTGACCTTCATATGTGTGCTCTAACATTGTTGAGACCTTGCTTACACCTTGTTTGTTAACTAGCGTGCTTTTACCACATTTTGCTTTGATTTACCCTAACCCACACTCATTTTGCTTGTCATATGCATATCATGTCATCCCATGCATACACATAGGAGACATGGCATGTTTTTGGAACCTTTTGAGGGGTGTCAGAGATCCTGAAGATGTGGAAGAAGTGGAGCGCGCCTCCATTCAGATCCAGTGACAACTGGGAGACTTCTCACCCAAGCCATACTCCATGGCTAATCAGATCGTCATGGACACTCGGGTCGAACTCCTCGAAGACCTTTGAGCTGTGTGGAGTGAATGGCCCAGCGTGAGGCATGTAGCTTACATCCAACAATTCGGTGATCTCTTGCACCTGTTGCAACTCCCTGTCGATGAGGACATGATCAAAGCAGCAATTCATTTCTAGGATCTAAGATGGAGGTGCTTCACCTTTAATGACATCGACCTGGTGCCAACTTTGGAGGAGTATCGAAGAATCCTCTACATCCCCTTTGAAGAAGATGACATTGTTTTCCAACCTAACCCACAAAAGTCTTGCAGGCGGGGGTTAGCACATTTCATGGGTTTCAAATGCTTAGGCAAAGACAAAAGGATTATTGACCCCGTGATCAAGTTGGATGGAAAAGAAGTCTTTCCATGGGAATTTATCAAAGGCCAGCTAGAAGGTGCAAATGAGGATAAGGTCCATTCACTCATCACCCTTGCTATTTACGGGTTAGTGGTCTTTCCACAAGTGACCGGCTACATTGACGGGACCATTTTCGAGCTGGTGGCACAAGTAATTGGCGGTGCTGACCCCATTCCGGGCATACTCGCTGAAACCATCAGATCTCTATCATTTATCCGGACTATAGGAAGTGTTCGCTTCATGGGGTGCCTCCCTCTTTTGTGCACTTGGCTCAAAAGCCATCTCCACTGTGTTGTTCCGCGATTCAGGGCTGTTTACTCATGGCCTCTTACCGTCATGTTGGATATTATAAGAAGCTCCTAGCTCTTACCCAAGAATCTCAATGGGTGGACAGAGCTGTTGAATCAATTGAGCGAGGCAAATGTTGTTTGGGTCGCACCCTAGATGCCGAGGGAACACATGATATACAGCTGCGGAAGGTATAACTGGGTCCAACTTCACGGACCGTGGGGCAGAACTGCTTATGCCCCTCTTCAAGTGGCGAGGCAGTTGGGAAACAATCAAATTGTCCCGGTTCATTATGGAATGGAAAAGTGTGATATCAACCATGGCATTAGAAGAGCTGAATCAGTCGCCACTCGGATGTTCAATGCAGCGTTACAACCTAGGAAAATCAGCTTCCTTTCTTATTATCCCGATGTTGTTCCATCCTATGTTTCTTGGGGGGGGGGGGGGGGAAATTAGAGGCGGAGCACCTCCTATGGCAGAAAGAACTTGTTGGTATTATTTTGACCAGGAAGAAAGAAGAATCTAGTAATGCATTAAGCTCTTCAAGGAAAAGAAGACATTAAGTGGGATCGCCTCTCTAAGGAAACCCAAAGCTTGTTTTGCATCATATAGTTGCATTTGCATCTGAACAACTTGTGTTATATATTTGTATGCACGGACAATTCTTTCCTATTTGCATCAATAAAATGCGTCCTTGTTTGTTTTCCCATCTCATGTGGACAAACCTTAACATTCATTATAGGAAGCATGGCAAGCTTTGATCATTTCCAAGCTAACTGTGAAGACAAAGAAGATGTGATAGAGGTCGCACATGCAGCTTCAGAAATCCAACAATACTTTGGAGACATTTTAGGTGACTTTACCGAACAAACCATACTGGCCCCTGAAGTCCAGATGCGTGTCCAAACAGCCCACCGGGAGGAACTTGATAATATATGGGCACAATGGCCTTTTCATATACAGGCTGCCTACATTAAAAAGTATGGGGACTTGTTACATCTAACACAAGTACCCGTTGACGAGGCTATGTTAAAGGCGGCAGTACATTTCTGGGATCCAAGGCGAAAATGTTTCACCTTCAATGAATAGGATTTGACCCCTACTGTGGAAGAGTATCAAGCTCTCCTGGGACAGCCAATCAATGGAGGTTTGGAAGTTTTTCTACCAACCATACATGTTTCCTGCTTACAGACCCTATCACAATTCCTAGGAATAACAGGAGAGGAAGTAGCCCAGATCGTGCATCGTAGGGGTGGACTTGAGGTCATCCCGTGGCCCGTGATCAGAGACAAAATATCTCAAGCATTGGGCATAGAACTCTACTCTTTGTTTACACTAGCTATTTATGGGTTAATTGTATTTCCCAAGTTCTTGGGTTACATTGATGGATTTGTATGCGAACTTGTGATGCAAACATTAGGAGGGGCCGATCCGATTCCTGCAATCCTCGCTGAGACAATCAGATCATTATCACACGTACGGATTTCGGGGCGGGGTCGTTTCAAAGGATGCCTTCTACTCCTCTGCGTATGGTTAAAAAGTCACTTCCCAAGTAGGGACGCACAACTCGAAGAGGTAGCCGCATTACCACATAGTGCACTACCTGAATTCATTCTACAGGAATGGGAGTTACCTAAAACAAAGGAGGACTGGATCGATGAGCTACAAACCTTAACTGATGATCAAGTTGTATAAAATGCTCCATGGATGCCCAAAGTCAGCATGATTTACAGCTGTGGGCCATATGATTGGATCCCACTTCTCGGAGCAACTGCATATGCTCCTCTTTAGGCAGGAAGACAACTCAGGGGTCATCAGATCATTCTTATATTGCATGAGATAGAAACCTTCAATTTCACATACATTGGCCTTGAGGCACGAAGCAAAGCTTTCCGAGGGTATCTAGCATGGCAAGCACTACAAAAAATCAGCAGTAGTTCTTACTACCATGATGTTCATCCATCATTCCTTTCATGGCGGCAACAGTACATAGCCTATGCGGAGACCTATCAAGATCCAAGACTACTGCTCCTTCAAAGGGAAAATGAACTTAGGTCCCTGCGGCAGAAAATTCAAGAACAAGAGGAGATCATTGGAAAGCTGGGCGAAAGAATCCACCAGTTAGAAGAATTATCCGGAATTGGAAATTAGTTTGAAATGATCAAGGCTTGTTCCAAATCATATAGCAGCATATGCATTAAGGCTATCCGTGTTGTACTTCAGCCTTGTTTCCACCAATAATGTATTTGGTTTCATCAATTAATAAATTGTTTTTCACCGTTCCCACCATTAGCCATTCATTACATGCACTCATTACATGTATTCATGCATTCATGATAAGAACAAAAGTTCAAAAAAAAAAAAGAGCAACAAGAAGCTTAACGGATCGATTTCCAGATCAAACAAGATTGGGCATTCCTACAACTTGAGATCAACCCGTAATCCAGCACCTGAAGCTATGTCAGACCAAGGTATGGGAGACCATACGGAGGACCGACTTTCAGGACTTGAACAAGCTCAGCAAGAGATGGGGGGCAGTATCCTCGAGGTTCAGCTTCAGTTGAAAGCCATGATGGACCTACTGACTAAAGTGGCAACCGCAAGGGAACCCGCCCCAGCAGAAGGAGTAGCTAATCAAGGACAAACGCAAAACCTGCCGCAAGGGTTTGTACAAGTTCAAGTAGATTCCCAAGCCTATGCGCAACCCAACCTAGTTTCGGGTAGTTCTCGCCAAGGGTTTGTATAACGTGCATTTATGCCGTTATTCTATTGCCTATTTAGGGGTGTTTAAGAGCATGATTAGAGCCTTATTGTATTATATTTCATTTATATTTGCTCTAACCCCTAGGAAGATGCTATTTGCATATACATGCGCTTTTAAGCTGTTTTGTCAGGTTTTGGAGATTAATTTTGACCAAGTAGATGGCCTGTAAGGACCCGTACCTCGAGTTAGTCACAGTTTTGCCTTCTGAGTAGTTTTTCTAGATTTTGACCTAGTGAATGGGCTCAAATGAATTCACGTGCAAAAGGAAAGATGCTAAGAATGATGTCCTCTATCTACCACAGAAGTTTCAGGCGAAACGGACGTGTATGTGAGGTGCACGTGAAATGGGTCCATTTCACGTGCAAGTGTGGTTGTCTTCTACATGATGCAAGGAGGCTAGGGGTGAAGTTTGAGTGCATTTGGAGTGCATTTGGAGTTGCACGTGAATTGGGGAATTCACGTTCAAATTGGCGTGCAGCCATATTTTTGCATGGTTCCCTTGGTTTTGACATTCTAATGATCTTTCTCCAAAGGACCATACTGAAATTTTGAGTATTTTGGCCTATATGGGTGCGGCAAGGTGCTAACTTGTGTGATCAAAACTACGTCGTTTTGATCCTGGGTTTACTTAATCAAAACTACGTCGTTTTGATGTGGGTAGTGTCTATATAATGAGGGCTTGAGTTTGAGTTTAGGGTTCTTGTGTTCTTCTTTGCTGCAGCCATCGTAGAGAGAGAAAGAGCTAGAGAGAGAGAGAAGGAAGGGGAGTTGCTGGTTGCTGCCGGAGCATCTTGCATGGGGAGGACGGCGTTTAGGGCGGGAGCAAGGAAGATCTGCTTTAAGGTAGGGGTTCTGTCTCACCTGATCTGTTCTGGGGTTAGGCCCTGTGTAGAGGATTTATAGAGCTTCTGTTGTTATTGTTATACTATTTATATGTAAATTCATATAGGTGTGACCTCCTATATGGATGTTGGCCTTCAATGGCAGTTTTTGATGTATTCTGGTGTTGGATGGTGTGCATATTAAGTGTTTGATAAAATGTCTGTGTGGATATGTCTGTGTGAATATGCCTAGTATGTGTTTGATAATATGCCTGTGTAGCTGGGTTTGTGGGTTTGTGAATGTATGCATGTTAAGCGTTTGGTAAAATACCTGTGAGACTCTGTATGTCAAGTGTTTGATTTTATGCCTGATGGGCTGTGCGAACTAAGTGTTTGGTATTATGCCCGTGAAAGTGTGTATGCTACGTGTTTGGTTTAATGCCTGGGTGACCTTGTATGCTGTGTTTGTGGAACCCGGTGGCTGTGGAAGCCCGGGACTGGAACTGTTAGCCCGTGTGGCTAAGCCTATATGGCCGTGGAACTGTTAGCCCGTGTGGCTAAGCCTATATGGCCGTGGATATGTTAGCCCGTGTGGCCAAGCCTGAGAGGCTGTGGAACTGTTAGCCCGTGTGGTTAAGCCTGAGAGGCTGTGGATATGTGTGTGCCGTGTGATTGTGGAACACAACCTATTTATATCTTATTGTCACTACACTGCACCTATACACACCCACATGTAGACGCTAGGAGCATGGGATGGCTTGGGGAGACATGATCCCTACTGAGCTGTGGTTGCTCACCCCTCCCTCTATGTTGTGTTTTCTTTCAGGAACATACAGGCGTTAGGAGGGACCCCAAGGTGGAAGACCTTATTTACTTTACTGTCTACCATTTATGTTAGTTTTATGGGAATTGATGTAACCCCAGGGGGGGATGGATTGAAAAGAGGATTTTGTTGTAATAAAGACTGGTTTGGATTGTGGATTGCTTTTATGAAATTTTATTTTCTTGAATGTGTTGTGGATGTTTAAAATGTTATATTCGGGGTTTGCACCCTAACCCCTTTGCCCTCCATGTGGGTACAAGGGGAGTCACGTACCGGTTTCCTCGGGTTGGAAATCCGGGGCGTGACATGGCCTCAAATGAATTGGCGTGCAGGACAAAAGTTTCTCAGAATGATGTCCTCTACCTTCCATAGAAGTTTCAGAGCCAAAGGCCTTGAACGCCAATTGGACCAATTGGCGTGCAAGCATATTACTGCATACCAGCCTTCTACATGATGCAAGGAAGCTTGGGGAAGAATTTCACCTAATTTGGAGCTGCACGCCAATTGGGCATATGACGTTCAAATTGACGTGTAGCCATATTTTTGCACCGATTCAGTCATTTTGTTATGCTGATCATTCTTTCCTAAAGGACCTTGTTCATATTGTGCTTAGATTGAGAGATTTTAATGTTGGAAGTGTCACTTATCAAAACTACGTCATTTTGATAAGTTGTGACAGATGGGCTAGGGCACACTTTATAATACAGCATTCAGGCCCATCCAGCAGCTATAAAAGGAGGTCTACACGTCCTTGGAAGGGAGGGTTTTTCACAACACGTTGGAGGCTTCACGTTTTTGGAGGAAACCTAGGGAGCAGCCGTGATTTTGGAAACTTGGATTGAAGCTCTACTGCGTGGGTGATTAGAAGAAGATGTTGAGTTTTTCCTGCTTGTGTTTGCTTGTAATCATGCATGAGTAGTCTTTTCATCTAGGGGAGCAATGTAGCCCCCTAAGTTATTAAACTGATTATTTGAATATTGGGTTTGTTTAATTGAGATTGCATGTTTTATGAATTTGTTCTTCATCTTTTAATATCTGGGGTGTACACCTAGGTTTTCTTAGCCTTAGTCTGAGGTTGATCTTTGGTTCATAACATATTTGTCATTGGTGTGACAATTATCCTATCACGAGTATGATAATTAGGCTTTGTTTGTTGCTGCTTTGATGACCATTCAGGTAAACAACACTTAGAAGGTCTGTCAATGACCATTTGCAGAACCTTGGCTCATGTATAGCATGCTATCATTTAAATAATCCCAAGAACCTTAAAATCAGTAGAAACAGCGTAGGGAGGTGAAATTATGATCTTAGATGCCTTTAATCTTTGAGTTTTAACCTTAAAATCAATTCTGTTATCTTTGATATTTTAGAAAACCACATAAAAATTAGATCTTTAGTTTAAAAAAGAGAACAAGAGTAATTGGGTGTTTTGATTTAAGAACTAGAAAACTAGGCTAATCCCTGTGGGTTCGACCCCTTGCTTGCTGCTATTCTTTTAGTGCAAACTTAGGGAATTTATTATCTTGAAGAGAGATTTAACGACATTAGCTAGCTCTTTTAGAGAGGCTAAAAATCTGTCTCACAAATTGGCGCTATTGCCAGGGATTCAACGGTTGACTAGCTTTAGAAAATCAACATTCGATGAAATTGTCTGAATTCTGATCTTGGTGCTAATTTTTCTTTAGTTTTTATTTATTTTTGAATTGTTCGGAGCTGCTGGGTGTGTTCTTGTTTTCTTACAGGAACATTCACAGCGTATTTGCGAGAATTCCTAGTTGTGCATGCCAAGAGAGGAGTTTATACCATTTAATCGGGAACCTGAAAGGTTGTTCAGAGCTCGTCGCAGGGCAGCTAGGGAAGCAGCACGAGAGGCTGAAGAAGCACTGCAAGGCTTAGAGCATTTAGCAGGTGAATTGATGGCAGATTTAAGGCCTGATGGTGGTGCACCCCAAGGAGGGGCCAATTACAATGGCCAATATCCAGAAGAAGAGGGTAATAGGTTTATGCCCAGAACCTTCTTAGACTACGCAAAACCGATGATGTCAGACCATTATTCTTGGATTTTGCAAACAAGAGTTCAAGCAAATAGTTTTGAGCTGAAGCCGGCATTAATTAATATGGTGAGCAACAACGCTTTTAGAGGAACAACAGTGGATGATCCACACCAGCATTTGATGAGATTCTACCAGATGTGTTACACCATAAAGATCAACAATGTGTCGGAGGAGGCAATAAAGCTAAGGCTTTTCCCTTTCTCCTTAAGGGATAGAGCTCTTAGGTGGTTTAACAGTTTACCAGCAGGTTCAATAAATACTTGGGAGGAGATGCAGACTAAATTCATGTCTAAATACTTTCCTCCTTGCAAGGTAATCTAGCTCAGAGGGGAAATCAGCAGATTCAGGCAAGATGAGATGGAGACTCTTCATGAGGCTTGGGAGCGCTTTAAAGATTTGATAAGAAGATGCCCTGACCATGGAAGACCCCAATGGATTCAAATTGAATCTTTCTACACTAGTCTTCAGTCTCACTCACAAGATAAGGTGAATGCAGCTGCTGGAGGATGTTTAATGAATCTAGAGCCTGATGCTGCAGCTGAACTCTTAGAGAGACTGTCTTTGGCTGATTGGCAGTGGTCGAATGTACGGTCTGCAAGGCCAAAGGAGAAAATAGCTTCAGTTGATAATTCTTCCAACGATATGCAAGACCAGATCCAGGATTTAGTGAAAAGCATGGAAGTGTTGGCTCTTAAAGTCGGAGGATCACAACAAGCCTCAATCGGTTCAGTAATTGAGCAAGCATGGAGTGGACTGAAGAAGCAAATTATGTTGGAGGGAAAGGCTTGTACCAGAAGCAGCAATATTATCCTCAGCAGCAAGGACAAGGGTACAATCATAACCAACAACAATCTCAGGCATATCAGAAGAACCAGAACCGAGGGGGAGATACACCAGTTTAGTATAAATATGTGCCCCCAGGGATGAAGCAAAATCCATATGCTACTAACAATTATTTACATCCACCTCCAGGATTCGAGCAGCAACAGCCTTAGCCTCAACAACAAAGAGGAAGAACATATCTGAATGAGAATGAGACAGCTAAAAGAAAGATGGGTGATTTGGAGGAAAGGGTAGGCAGCATGGAATCTTCAATGAAGAATATGGAAAAGCTGCTCGTAAGTATGGCACAGAATGCAAATCAAGGAGTTTCAGCTAAATCTTTTCCAAGTGACATTGAAGTGAATCCCAAAGAGAGTTGCAAGGCTATCACTTTAAGGAGTGGAAAAGCATTGAAGGAAACTGAAGAGCCTAAGAAGAGGGCCATATCAGAAGAACAAAGCAGACCCTTGGAAGCTGATGACTAAGGAAAATTTGATAAAGAAGAAGAAAAGGTGCAAGAAAAGAAGGACCAACAGTTGACTAAAGGCATACCAGCTGAAGAACAAGGGCTGAAAGAGCTAAGGCCTACCATGCCATTTCCTCAGCGGTTAAGAAATCAAAGGGTTGAGGAAGAGTATGAGCGCTTCCTGAGTTTATTCAAGCGGCTTGAAATTAATATCCCATTTGTGGAAGTTTTGGAGCAGATGCCCAGGTATAGAAAATACATTAAAGATTTTGTGAAAAAGAAGAGAAGGTATGGGGACCATAAGACGGTAGCTGTCACAAACGAGGTAAGCAGTGTTGTCCAAAGGAATTTGCCCATCAAGCATAAAGATCCAGGCAGTTTTAACCTCCCTTGTGTGATTGAAAATGCGTCGTAGCAGCAGGCCCTTTGTGATTTAGGGGCTAGTATCAACTTGATCTCCTTTTCTCTATACAAGCAGCTTGGGCTCACAGGAATGAAGCCAACTTCCATCACATTGCAGTTTGCAGACCGGTCCACTGGAAGACCTGAAGGAATCATTGAAGATGTATTAGTTAAGGTAGGATCCTTCATTTTTCCAATAGACTTTGTAGTTTTGGAAATGGAAGAAGAAAATGGAGTTCAGCTCCTCCTTCGAAGACTATTTCTCAGAACAGGGTGTGCACAAAATTCTAATGAATGATGACTTTAAACCCACAGCTGAAAGACAAAGAAGATTAAACCCTGCCATGAAAGAAGTAGTAAGAAAAGAAATTCTAAAATGGAAAAATGCGGGAATAATTTATGCTATTTCAGATAGTGAGTGGGTCAGTCCGTTGCATGTTGTGCCCAAGAAAGGGGGTATGACAGTGATTAAAAATGAGAAGAATGAATTGATCCTATCTCGGACTGTGACGGGATGGAGAGTGTGTGATGACTATAGGAAGTTGAATAAGGCCACCAGGAAGGATCACTTTCCCCTTCCTTTCATTGACCAGATGTTGGATAAGTTAGCTGGCTATATTCACTACTGCTTTTTAGATGGATACTCTGGGTATAATCAGATCATGGTTAAACCCGAAGACCAAGAAAAGACCACTTTCACGTGCCCCTTTGGCACCTTTGCTTTTAGAAGGATGCCATTTGGGCTATGCAATGCACCTGCCACCTTTCAAAGGTGCATGATGGCCATTTTCCAGGGCCTGGTGGAGGAGATCATGGAGGTTTTCATGGATGACTTTTCGGTGTTTGGTTCCTCCTACCAACAGTGTTTGAAAATTTTAGATGTGGTCTTAGAAAGATGTGAGGAGAAGGAACTAGTCCTAAATTGGAAAAAATGCCATTTTATGGTAACTGAGGGGATAGTTCAAGGGCACAAGGTGTCTTCACAAGGTTTAGAGGTGGACAAGGCAAAAATCTCCACTATTAAGACTTTGCCACCTCCAACAAATGAAAAAGGGGTGAGAAGTTTCCTTGGCCATGCTGGCTTTTATAGGAGATTCATTAAGGAATTCTCTAAAATTGCAAAACCCATGAGTAGGCTGTTAAAGAAGGACACAAGCTCTGAGTTCAATGCAGATTGCTTAAAAGTTTTCAATATCCTCAAGGGTAAGTTAGTCACTGTACCAGTTATAGTCACACCAGACTGGGCTCAGCCTTTTGAGCTAATGTGTGGCGCAAGTGATTATGCTGTGGGAGTAGTCTTAGGGCAAAGACGTGATAAGGTGTTTAGGGTCAGTTACTATGCTAGTAAGACCTTAGATGATGCTCAACAGAACTACACCACCACTGAAAAATAATTGCTGGCCATGGTTTATGGCTACAACAAGTTTAGACCCTACCTTTTTGGGTCTAAAGTAATTGTTTATACTGATCATGCAGCTTTGAAATATCTATTTGCTAAAAAGGAAGCTAAGCCACGCTTGATTAGGTGGGTACTCCTTTTATAGGAATTTGATCTTGAAATTAGAGACACAAAGGGAGCCCTAAATTCTGTGGCTGACCACCTCTCCCGTGTGGAGAATGTACCTAAGTCTCTACCCATTGTAGATGACTTTCTTGATGAGAAGTTGTTTGAAGTGCACCAGCTTCCTTGGTTTGCTGATATAGCAAACTATTTAGCCACTGGGTTTATACCCAAGCAATTGGACTACCATCAGCAAAAGAGGTTGGTAGTGGATGCTAAGAAATACATTTGGGAAGACCCTATTCTCTATAGGAGGTGTCTAGACCAAATAATTTGAAGGTGTGTCCTTGAGGAGGAGATAGATGACATAATATACCATTGTCATTCATCACATTATGGGGGCCACTTTGGGGTGCAGAGAACTGTTGCTAAGATCATGCAGTGTGGCTTCTATTGGCCTCACATGGTGAAAGACACCTATGTCTACATCAAAACTTGTGATAGATGTCAAAGGGTAGGTGGTCTGTCTAGGAAGAATGAGATGCCATTAACTGGAATTCTTCCAGTTGAAATTTTTGATATATGGGGCATTTATTTTATGGGGCCATTCCCCAATTCTGATGGGTATTCATATATCCTATTGGCTGTGGATTATGTGTCAAAGTGGGTAGAAGCTATACCGACCAGAGTGAATGATGCTAGAGTAGTGACTCACTTCCTTACTAGAAACATTATTAGCCGATTTGGGACACCAAGGGCTATAATTAGTGACGAGGGTAGTCACTTCTGCAATAAATTGTTTGACAAGTTGTTGAACAAATATGGGGTATGTGCCCTCTTTTGACATCTGTGTACAAGAGGTGCCAATATACTGTATGATGGCTAGTACGGATGCTAAGACAAAGTCATGGTATCATGATATCAAGCAATATCTACTCACAAGAGAGTATCCAACAGAAGTCTCGGAAGCAGAAAAAAGAAATATCCGATGAACAAGTGCTAACTACTTCTTAGATGGGTCAGTCCTTTATAAGTGCAGTTACAACATGGTGCTACTACGATGCGTTGAAAAAGACGAAGCAGCTCAGATCCCCAACGAGGTCCACAATGGTAATTGTGGAGCACATGTGAATGGACATGCTCTATCCCGACAGATTATGAGGATGGGCTATGATTGGGTCACCATGGAAAAGGATAACATCAATCATGTGCGTACGTGCCTTAAATGCCAAGTTTATGGGGATCGAATCCAAGCACCCCCGTCCTACTTACATACAATAACATCTCCATGGCCTTTCGCCATGTGGGGAATGGACGTCATTGGAGCCATTTCACCTAAAGCTTCCAACAGTCATAGATTCATCCTAGTGGCGATTGATTACTTCACCAAATGGGTGGAAGCAGCCTCCTATGCCCAAGTCACTCAATCAGTGGTGGTTAGGTTTCTTTGAAGCAACATTATTTGTCGTTATGGACTCCCTAAGCAACTTATAACTGACAATGCCGTCAATTTGAACAATCGAATGATGGGCAATTTATGCGAAGGATTCAAAATCCGACACTGCAATTCTACACCATATCGTCCCAACATGAATGGAGCAGTTGAGGCAGCAAATAAAAACATCAAGAACATCATTCGAGAAATGTGTTTGCGGACGTATGTCCTATTATATGCTGTGTGCGATGTATGACCCATTTGGGTGTTGTGGCTTGCTGTGTGGCAAATGGGTAATTGTGTTTGTTATTCCTTGCATGTTTCTTTTCGAGGACAAAAAGTCTTAAGGGGGAGAGGATGTAATGACCCATGTTTTGGGATATGAGGAGTTAGTCATAGTTTTGCCTTTTGGGGTGGAAATTGTATGGTTTTAGAGAGTTTTCTTCCCACACACTTTAGCTAAAACACCATGTTTGTTGATGGGCAAGTTTGAGGTAAGAGATAAGCCCAAGAGGGAAACTTTGGGAGGTGCACGTGACAATGCACGTGGTATGGGGATATAACGTGCAAGAAGATTATTGCATGCCTGTCTTCTACATGATACAAGGAACCTTGGGGAAGAATTTCACATCAATTGGAGCTGCACGTGATATGGGGTTATCACGTGCATTATGGCGTGCAGCCTTGTTTTTGCATCATCACCTTGGTTTTGTTATTCTAGTAATCTTTTCCAAAAGAGGCATATTGGAATTATGGGTATTTTGCCTTGTGTGGATGCGGGAAGGTTGTAGCCTGTTCTATAAAAACTACGTCGTTTTGATGCTGGGGTTCACTTAATCAAAACTACATCGTTTTGATGTTGAGTTGTCTATATAAGGAGGAGGAGCCCGTTTGTCTTGTGGTTTTAGGGTTCTTCCGTTGCAGCTGCCGCAGAGAGACAGAGGGAGGTTGAGAGAGAGAGAGAGAGCTCTAGATCGTGGCTGCCGTTGTCATTTCCATGGTTGGATGGCGTTAGGCGTGGAAGCAAGAGCGTGAAGGATCTTCCAGAGGTATGGGTTTTGTCCTATTCCTTGAACCTATCCCAGGGCTTAGGCCTCGTGGTAGGTGATCTGTTGTTATCGGGATATATATATATATATATATATATATATATTTATACGTAAATCCATATAGGTGTGATCTCCTATATGGATATTGGCCTTCAATGGCATATTATTTGGTATTATGCCTGTGTGGCTATGCAAGTAAGTGTTTGATATTATGCCTGTGTGACTGATGCATGTTATGTGTTTGGTTTTATGCCTGTGTGGCTATGCAAGTTAAGTTTTTGATATTATGCCTGTGTGACTGATGTATGTTATGTGTTTGGTTTTATGCCTGGTGGCTGTGAAAGCCCGAGGCTAGTTATGTGAAGCCCGGTGGCTGTGGAAGCCCGTGGCTGGTTATGTGAAGCCCGGTGGCTGTGGAAGCCCGTGGCTGGTTATGTGAATCCCGGTGGCTGTGGAAGCCCATGGCTAGTTATGTGAAACCCGGTGGCTATGGAAGCCCGTGACTGGTTATGTGAAGCCCGGTGGCTGTGGAAGCCCGTGGCAGATTATGAGCTTGTGTGGCTGTGAAAACGGAGCCTGTGTGGCTGTGTTGACATGTTTTTAAATGTGATTATACCTGTTCAAATAGTATTGCCATGACACTGTACTTGTGCACGCCCTCATGTAGATGCTAGAAGCGTGGTATGGGTTGGGGAGACATGATCCCTACTGAGCTGTGGTTGCTCACCCCTCCTACTGTGATGTGTTTTCTTTCAGGAACCTACAAGTGTTAGGTGGGAACACCAATGTGGAAGTCAGTTCTGTTTTGTGGCTTGTTTAATGTTATTTGTAATATTACTATTGTGAGATCTTGTAACCCCAGTGGGAAGATATTGTAAAGGAGACTCAACTGTAATAAAGGCATGCTTGCTTTGTTAACAATGTGTTTCAAATCTAATAAAGTCATTTGTTTTGTTTTGGTGAATTTTTGATGTGGGTTGTGACCCTGTGTCGAGTTATTTCACTTTAACCCCTTATCCACAACGCGGGTAAAGGGGAGTCACGAACTGCTTTCTTTGGGTGGGAGATCCAGTGCGTGACATCGTAAGTGGCTAAAATCGGGGGAAATAGGCTCTATGTTTAGGACTAATCCGGACGACATCCGAGTTAAACCTGGCTTAGGCTCCGAACCATCATCCTCCACACAAGCTACTGAGTGTCCCTCAGATTTCATTTCGAAACTAACCAACCTGTATCCTGTTAGTACATCTAAACCGTTGGATGGTTTCATCTCAAGTGGCACCATAGTTTATGACTGTAGAAGAGAGGCTATTACTGCTGTTCCCGAAGTAGTAGCACCTGTACCTAACGATGAAGGGAAGGCTGCTGTAGTTAAAGCAGAAACTGGAGCACTCAGAAAGAAAGGAAAGGCTAAGGTTGACGCATCTAGGGCCAAGAGCGTATCACCCAATCGCAAAGGATTAGGCCATAGGGAACAGAGTAGAAAACCTTTAAAACCTAAGAAACTTGTATCTCCTGTGTGTGCTCCGCATCATAGTGTTTGTTCAATCTGTAGAGAAATAGGTCATTATCACTATGAGTGTTGGAGTTTATCTGAGGACTGGCTTTGTAATCAAGTTCATAATAATAAATATCAGTTCATGATAGACAGATTTTTAGCCTCCCAAAAAGAGTTAGCTAACGTCGTTAAACCTCTCTTCAAGATATTTAATTCCCTTAGTTTGCACTAAACAGAATAGTAGAAAGTAAGGGGTCGGACCCACATGGATTAGTCTAGTTCTCTAGTTTTCAAACCAAACCACTCAATTACTCTTGCTCTATAAAATGTCTTGGCAAAAATGAATTCTTTTTATAACTAAAGATCTAATTTTTATTTGGTTTTCTGAATAAACAAAGAAAGCAAATTGATTTTAGGATTAAGATTCAAGGATTAAAGGCATCTAGGGTCACAATTTCACCTCCCTATGTTGTTTCTACTGATTTTAAGGTTCTTGAGATTATTTAATTGATAACATTCTATAACTCAGGCAAGGTACTGCAATTGGTCATTGCCAGCCCTTCTAAGTGCTGTCTGCCTGAATGGTCATCATGACATCAACATGCAAAGCCTAATTATCATACTCATGACAGGATAATGATCACACCAATCACAAATATGTTATGAATCAAAGATCAACCTCAGACTAAGGCTAAGAAAACCCAGGTGTACAGCCCAGATATTTAAAGATAAGAACAGATCCATAAAACATGCAATCTCAATTAAACAAACTCAATATTCAATCAATCAATTTGACAACATAGGGGGCTACATTGCTCCCCTAGATAAAGGAAACTACTCACACATGTTCTTGGATAAATAATAAAAAATAAAGAACATCATCCTCAAGCAGGTGCAGTAAAACTCCAACTTTAGGTCTTCTCTAGCCGTTAGACCTCCTAGGGCCGGCAGCTTCCAGGATCAGAACCCTAGCGTCCAAAACCGTCAGCCTCTCTCTCTCTCCTCTAAAAAATGTGCCCCCCTCTCTACATGCTCCAAAAGGGCTGCTGCCTCCTCTATTTATAGAGAAAACTGCTGTGCAATGAGTGCCCTTGCCGTTAGCAGTTGCCACTTATCAAAACGACGTAGTTTTTATAAGTAGTTTCCATTTTTCTTCCAACTTGAGTACAACTCGAACAAAGAATAATTTGGACTAGGTGCTTTAGAGAAAAGTGCTTAAAATAACAAAACAAAGCAATCGATGCAAAAATCCGGCTGCACGGCACATTGCACTTCATATGGCCATACGACGTGCACCTCTAAATGGTCTGGAATTTTGCTCCAAGCTTCCTTGACATGTGTAGAAGGCAGGGCTGCAATAAAATCCTTGCACGTCATAAAAGTCCATATGGCGTGCACTCTTGTTTTGCCTCATCAAGCTGCCCTATTTTGCCACAAGTTCCTTCTTCGATAAATGAAGTGATTTGGCTGGTGTCCATAAGATGAAATTGCCTAAAAACCTGCTAAAATAGCTCAAAAACATATATATATATATATATATATATATAGGCCAAACAATCTTCCTAGGGTGTTAGAGTAAATATTTAAGAAATATGGATGAATTAAGCTCTAATCATGCTCTTTAATACCCTAAATCTGCACTAGAATAATGGCATAAATGCACGTTATTAAATACACTATACTTGAACCATTGCTTGTCCTCAAGCAAAAACACACAAACATACAAAAATAAAAAAAATACAGTCACACTGGAATGAAAATAAGATAAATAAAAATCAAAGAAAGTCATGATTTCCTAGGCATACAACTCTATCATGATGAAGTGGGCAATCAAGTAACTCAAAATGAATTATAATTAAGCTCAAGCATGTCTATACCCCTAAGTCCAACAACCATGCAATCTCATCACTAAAAATTCAGACATTAGCAAGCATACCATGATAAAACAGTACCTAATTTTCCTTAAAGTTCTCACCTAGGATAAAGCTACCTCACTTAAATATAAACTCTCATTTCTCTCCACACAAGCCCAAGTATCATACCTAACAGAAAATCAATGGGTGGAAAGCTCCTCCTACATTCTCCACTAGTTATTAATTAAGTACTTGCCAAGCAAACATGAGAGTTCCCTATTGTGCTCATCAAAGGAAACACACTCTCTATTCTACATTGTTTGAAAACTCACACACTATTTTATTCTCAATGAACTCACACTGTCACGCCCCGGATTTCCAACCCGAGGAAACCGGTACGTGACTCCCCTTGTACCTACACGGAGGGCAAAGGGGTTAGGATTCAAACCCCGAATATAACATTTTAAACATCCACAACACATTCAAGAAAGTAATGTTCATAAAAGCAATCCACAATCCAAACCAGTCTTTATTACAACAAAATCCTCTTTCCAATCCATCCCCACTGGGGTTACATCAATTCCCATAAAAATAACATAAATGGAAGACAGTAAAATAAATAAGGTCTTCCACCTTGGGGTCCCACCTAACGCCTATATGTTCCTGAAAGAAAACACAACATAGAGGGAGGGGTGAGCAACCACAGCTTAGTAGGGATCATATCTCCCCAACCCATCCCATGCTCCTAACGTCTACATGAGTGTGTACAGGTGCAGTGTAGTGACAATAAAATGTAAACAAGTTGTATTCCACATTCACATGGCACACACATATCCACAGCCATACAGGCTTAGCCATATAGGCTAACATATCCACGACCACTAAGGCTTAGCCACACGGCTAACATATCCACGGCCACTCAGGCTTAGCCACACGGGCTAACATATCCATAGCCATATAGGCTTAGCCACAGGCTAACAGTTCGAGTCCCGGGCTTCCACAGCCACCGGGTTCCACAAACACAGCATACAAGGTCACACAGGCATTAAACCAAACACGTAGCATACACACTTTCACAGGCATAATACCAAACACTTAGTTCGCACAGCCCATCGGGCATAAAATCAAACAGTTGACATGCAGAGTCTCACAGGTATTTTACCAAACGCTTAACATGCATACATTCACAAACCCATAAACCCAGCCACACAGGCATATTGTCAAACACATACTATGCATATTCACACATACATATTCACACAGGCATTTTATCAAACACTTAATATGCACTCACCATCCAACACCAGAATACATCCAAAAACCGCCATTAAAGGCCAACATCCATATAGGAGATCACACCTATATGGATTACATATATATATAAACATGTATAATTCCATAATCTGCCCTAGAACCCTAGGACAGAGGAGGATTTAGGAAGAACAGAACCCCTACCTTGTATGTTCTCCTGCTCCCGCTTCCATGCAAGACTCCGACCACCCACGCGAGACGCTCCGGCAGCCACCAGAAGCTCTCCTTCCCTCTCTCTCTCTCTCTCTCTCTCTCTCTCTCTCTCTCTCTCTCTTTGCGACGGTGGTGGAGCAACAAACCCTAAACCTAAAACAGAGGGGCTTCTCCTCCTTATATAGACAACACAACATCAAAATGACGTAGTTTTGATTAAGTGAATCCCAGCATCAAAACGACGTAGTTTTGATGGAACAAGCTATGACGTTCCCACATCCATACACACCAAAATATTCACAATTCCAACATGGTCCTTTGAGAAAAGATGATTAGAATAACAAAACTAAGGTAACCATGCAAAAACATGCCTGCACGCCAATTTGAACGCCAATTCCCCAATTGGCGTGCAGCTCCAAATGCACTCAAACTTCACCCCTAGCCTCCTTGCATCTTGTAGAGGTCTGAGAAGCAAAAATATGCTTGCACGTGAAATGGGTGAATTCACGTGCAGCTCCAAATGCTCTGAAATTTCTGTGGTAGATAGAGGACCTCATTCTAAGCAACTTTTGTTCTTGCACGCCAATTGTTTGAGGCCATCTACTATACCAAAAGTGAGCTCCAAAATCTGCCAAAACAGTTTAAAACTGCATGTATACGCATAGCATCTTCCTAGGGCATAAATGTACGTTATCACTTGTCACATGCACCTCCCAAAAGTCCCCTCTTGGGCTCATCTCTTACCTAACTTGTGTACCAACATCCAAGGTGTTTGTGGTTAACTTCTTACACACGGGTCATTACACACACCCTACTCTAATGACTGATAAAACACACCTTGAGCCAAAGAAATAAGCTCAATACTCCAAATAAACATAACTCAGCCATTATGGCTTTTATTCTGAAAAAATTTTTATTTTTATTTTTATTTTTATTTTTATTTTTTTAATCACACTACTTTCAAATAATAACCTTACAAGGTTGCATTTTATGCTCCCCCTTGATGGATTATTCACTTTTTTTTACTCACATAACACATAAATAAGACTGATTTTTCTAATGCATACCCTTTGCCATTTTGCTAAGTAGGAGAGACAAAAATTCATTGATGTCTCACATCCCATTATCAAATTAAGTGATGGCTTTTTCACATTCTATATCACAGCCTTTTACAAATACAACACAACAAAACAGAAACTTGGATGGATATGAAGTCAAAGTGACTTAAATGACCTTGTATCACTAGCAGCACACCAAGCACTGAGCACTAATAAGTAATCATCATGCTTACTTAACTCCTACCATTAAATAACTAATGTTAAATGCAGAGAGGAGCATCAAATCAAACTATTACCCAAAAACCATAAATGTCACTCAAGAGCTAGAAAGAGGTTTTTCTCATTTTCCTTTTGGATTTTCTTTCACTCAACTCTAAGGGTCACTAAGTGTTATCCTAACATGTCATGCTCAGCTAATATTCAAATTTTAGCTCCAAAAACATGGTGATATCATTCAAGAAGTAAAAACATGCTTAAACCAAATCATAACACACTTTAATTACTTTAACACCCTTATCACAACATGATACTAATGTGGCATAAAAATTAAAATTAAAAGTTAAGCCAAAATTGCATACCTAGTATCCATGCCTCTCCACATGTCCACATGCAAATCACATAAACAAGCAACTCAAACAATCACACAAAATAAAAAGAACATTATAACTACTAAACAAACCAAAACAAACCAACACATACAATCAAGCAAAATAAAGGACAAACAAATGGCTTGAGCCACTCTCCATGGCACACTAAAAATATGCTATGTCCTCATGGCATGGTAGAGAGGTTAAGAAGAACTTGACCTATCTTCTGGTAAGCTATAATAGTAGATCACTTGGGCCACCAATCTTCGCACCCGAGCCACAAAATCGGCTGAAGTTTCACCGCGTATGGTCCATGTATCGCGCTGCTGCAAAGTAGCCAACAAATAATAACAAATGAAAATCCCACAGCTGAATTGATCAGGTTGCTGAGGGAATTCCATTTTCGTGAGATGAACAAGAGGCAATTTGTCCTGCAGCAACCCCTCTTTCTTCATTGCATCCTTGATTCGTTTCAGGAGGCCATGGACTAGCTGCCGCTTCCTTTTGCTGAATCCATGTCCTTGACTGGGATCATAAAGCACCGCGTGCCCTACACTCAAATCCAAACGCAATAATACAAAGTGGTGGTCAATGTGTACATGTATTAGTACCTCATGCATGGTGCGCCAGGGTCGGTGACCTTCATTCGCACCATTCATGCGCTGTCACAGAACAGTTTCAGACAAGGGGTGCTCGTATAATTCGCACAGCATAATAAACATGTACTGGGCCAACGGATAATCATGACGCTCAGCCTCCACTACGAATCGCATGGTCCTGCAAAACAAATCCACATCATCTGTGAATAAAAATTCATTACCTGAGATGCGCCGGGGGAAGTCGGAGGTGAAGACATCCATGTCCCGTGCAAAACGAGCTAGCAGCATCGTAGGGTCAATAAAACTTGCAAACACCTCTTGAGCTGCCGCAGAAGAGATAACCAGATTAATCCGCAGATGCACCGGTGCACCAAGGAGATCTTGAGTTTCTGCTGGCATGTAAGGTCCCCATGAAATAGGTTGCACAATGGGCACGATGGCCTGAGAATAGGAAGGATCCACAAAGGGATCAAATGAGGAGATCTTGTGGTTCCGGCGCAGCGTCCCTTCGAAATGGATGATAATCAGTGTACTCCGCAGATGGCCCTGGTGGAGGGTACTCTTCTTGGGCAGGGTAGGAACTGTCGTATGTTGCAGGTACTGGAGCAGAGTCCTCATGTGCAGGAGGTACATCCTCATCAGATATCTCTACCACTGGAGATTTTTTTGACTTTTGTTTGTTGCTCAAGGCCCTCCAAATTTTTCCCAGAACTCCTTTTATTTCCTTGTTGTCTCTCTTCAGCTCTTCTACTGCACGCTTTGTTCCAGCTTGGTCCCTTCTCAGCTCTTGAGTTTCTTGCCTCCATGCATCATGAGAGGCAGCAGCAGGAGCTGCTGGAACTTCCCATGCCCTTGTTGACGGTCTAGAATGGGACTGCTGACCTTATGCAATAAGTGCCATTAACTCAGTAAATTGGGCACCATTGATGTGACCATTTGTGAATGCCCAATTTATAACTTCCACCTCACTAACCACTTGGCCACTAATACATTGAAAGAAGTTGAAAACATCTTCCTTATGCACATTAAACTGCATGTACATGGCAGTGAGCCTGAAGAGGGTCTGCTTTCTTTCATCTAAAGGTGTGGAGGTGTCTCGCGCAGCAAACTCAGTGGGTCTCTCCATATGAACACTGTGCCTTGATGGTTATGGTTCAGCTTGGGGAACATTCCCCTAGTTGCCTCTAGAGCTTACTCCTAAACCTCCTTCTGGTTGCAATACTCTCAAAAGCTGTTCAAATGGAAAGGGGGTGCTATCTAAAGTGGTAAAGTGTTGGGCATATTGGTTTTGAAAAATGACACATAGCATTCTTCCATATACTCTCTTTGTCAAGTTTTTCATCCACCATTTGAAAATGGCAGCAGCCCATTCCACATCTAACATATGGTCAATGCTATATATGAATTCAAGATGGCTCATAGGCACACCATCCTTTCCACTAGTTTGCAATAGCAAGCGCTTTCCAACCAGATAAGCTAAACATCTAAATTTACCCACAAAGCCATTTTTAGTAAACTGCCTCCTCCTCTCAGATCGTTTTGCATAGTTAAAGGCAGTACCATACTCCCCTAAGGTCAGGTGAGGGAAGTGATCAGTAGGTACAGGAAGGTTAAAGGTTTTCCTAATTATCTCTAGTGTGATACGGATATATACCCCCTACACCTGCCCTATAATTGCGTCCTCTACCTCATTGAAGTAAATAGAATGATAAAATTCATGCAAGGCAGGATAATAAATAGCACATCTGGCTGAAACTAGTCTTACTAACCCAAGATTTTGAAGCTTTAAGGCCACCTCACTTGACTATCCCAGGTTGGATTCCTATAAGGCATTCAGATCCAGAGCATACCCTAGAAAGATCTCCCCATCCTCACTACTTGAAGAACTTGAGAAATGGACTTCTTCCTTGCCTGATCGCCTTGTGCGCACCATCTTGCTATAGGAATTGAAGGAGAGGAAGGATAAAATTTAGCTACAACAGCAAGAACCAGAGCTTTTCAAATTTCAGATCTAGAAATCGTTTCTGGTGTATTTGACCTAGCTCCCGGCCTCAGTATTTATAGTGTGCAAAAGGAGATGTGCTTCAAATTCCATCATACACGTGTCCTCCAATTTTCAGGCTGATCAGACGAAAATACCCCTATGCACGTCATATCATCATTGTGGCGTGCACATTAAAATAAGCTCATATTCGGATGGTGGGTCCCTCATGAGCTGTATAGCACATTTCTCTTCTGCACGGCATACCGCGGAAGGCTCTAGAAGGCTGAAAAGTGATATTTTTGACTTTTAACCACCAAATAGACAGATAAGATATGGCGTGCAGAAGACATTATGATTTCCCATGATGATAGCTGTCTTCCTTTAAAATTTCAGAGAAATCCAAGGTGCACGCCATATCATCATAGCACGTGCATATGACGTGCAGGCCCAAATGGGCCCATTTTTCTTTTGTAGCTAGCCCATGTAATGAGGATCATCTTTCTCTTTTGCACGGTATATGGTTGGGCTAAATTTCAAGCACTTGTGGGCTTCACTTTGTCTTTGCTCTTGACATGGGGTTGAAACTAAATTCAAACATCTAGTGCCCATGGATGTGCTCTTTGAAGCCTACAAAATGGTTAGTAAAAAGAAACAAAGTTCCCTACACCATGGTGAGGTCACACAACAAATATAAAAACAAAAAAAACTAAAACAAAACCGTTGGGTTGCCTCCCAACAACCGCTTCATTTAAAGTTTGTAGCTAAACTTCAAAATCTGCTCATGAAGGCTCAAAAGAGAGGGAATCAACGATCTCCCTCTGTGTTGGGTCATAATAACGTTTCAGCCTATTGCCATTAACCCAAAATTTCTTGCCATCTTCAGCTTGGAGCTCAAAGCTCCCATATGGCTTCTTATCAGTTAGCACAAATGGTCCCATCCATTTTGATCGTAGCTTCCCTGGAAACAACCTTAGCCTAGTATTGAATAACAAAACTTGTTGTCCCAGGGCTAAAGATTCTGTATTAAGTTGCCTATCATGCCATTTTTTAGTTCTTTCCTTATAAGTTTTAGCACTCTTATAGGCATCCATTCTAAACTCATCTAACTCAATTAGTTGAGTCATTCTCAGTTTAATTTCCTCAAGGCCCATTGAGGAAATTTCCTTGGTTTCTTCTGGATCAAAGTTTAATTTCCTCAAGGCCCATTGAGCCTTGTGTTCTAATTCCACAGGTAAATGACAAGACTTCCCATATAGGATTCTATAAGGGGACATTCCAATGGGAGTCTTGTAGGCTGTCTTATAAGCCCATAAGGCTTCATCAAGCCTTTGAGACCAATCCTTTCGATTTCCTCCAACAGTTTTCTCAAGGATAGCTTTGATTTCCCTATTGGACACTTCAGCTTGTCCATTAGCATGTGGGTGATAAGCTAAGGACTTCCTATGGTTGACTCCATACTTTGTCAACAACTTGTCAAACAATTTGTTACAAAAATGACTACCCTCATCACTAATGATAGCCCTTGGTGTCCCAAAACGGCTAAAGATGTTTCTGGTAAGGAATTTAGTCACCACTCTAGCATCATTCACTCTCGTTGGTATGGCCTCAACCCACTTGGACACATAAGCTACAGCCAACAGAATGTATGAATACCCATCAGAAATAGGAAATGGCCCCATAAAGTCTATGCCCCAAACATCAAAGATTTCAACTGGAAGGATTCCAGTTAAAGGCATCTCATTCTTCCTAGACAGACCACCTACCCTTTGACATCTATCACAGGTTTTAATGAAGACATAGGTGCCTTTAACCATGTTGGGCCAATAAAACCCACATTGCATTATCTTCGCCACTGTTCTTTGCACTCCAAAGTGGCCCCCATAATGTGATGCATGACACTGATGTATGATAGCATCCATCTCCTCCTCAGGCACACACCTCCTAATGATTTGATCAGCACACCACCTATAGAGGATAGGATCATCCCAAATATATTTCTTTGCATTCACTATGAACCACTTTTGCTGGTGGTAATCAAATCCCTTAGGTATAAACTCAGTGGCTAAATAGTTTGCTATATCAGCAAACCAAGGAAGCTGGCTTACTTGAAACACTGCCTCATCAGGGAAGTCATTAGAGATAGGTAGAGACTTAGATGCATTCTCAAGTCTAGAAAGGTGATCTGTGATAGTGTTTAAAGCTCCCTTAGTGTCTCTAATCTCTAGATCAAACTCCTGTAAGAGGAGTACCCATCTCAGCAAACATGGCTTAGCTTCCTTCTTAGCTAACAAATACTTAAGGGCTGCATGATCAGTATAAACAACAACCTTAGACCCCAACAGGTAAGATCTAAACTTGTTGCAGCCATACACTACAGCTAACAACTCTTTTTCAGTAGTGGTATAGTTCTATTGGGCATTATCTAGAGTCTTACTAGCATAGTAAATCACCCTAAAAATTTTCTTTCTCCTTTGCCCTAGAACTACCCCTACAGCATAATCACTCGCATCACACATAAGCTCAAATGGTTGTTCCCAATCAGGAGTAACTATGACAGGGGCTGTAACTAGCTTGTGCTTAAGGACCTCAAAAGCTTTTAAACACTCTTCATTAAATTCAAAGGTTGTTTCCTTCTCCAACAACACACTTAGGGGTTTAGCTATTTTGGAGAAGTCCTTAATAAACCTTTTATAGAACCCAACATGTCCTAAGAAACTTCTCACCCCTTTCACATTAGTTGGAGGTGGCAGGGTTTCAGTTGTCGATATCTTAGCTTTATCCACCTCTAAACCTTTTGCGGACACTTTGTGTCCTAGGACTATGCCCTCACTTACCATAAAATGGCATTTCTCCCAATTGAGGACAAGTTCTTTCTCTTCACATCTCTCTAGGACAGTATCTAGGTTCTTTAAGCAATGTTCGTAAGAATTACCAAACACAGAGAAATCATCCATAAATACTTCCATTATTTCTTCCACCAGGCCCTGAAAAATGGCCATCATGCACCTTTGAAAGGTCGCAGGTGCATTACACAGCCCAAATGGCATGCTCCTAAATGCAAAGGTGCCAAAAGGGCAAGTGAACGTTGTTTTCTCCTGGTCCTTAGGTTTAATCATGATCTGATTATACCCGGAATACCCATCTAAGAAACAGTAATGACTATATCCAGCCAACCTATCAAGCATTTGATCAATAAAAGGAAGGGAAAAATGATCCTTACTAGTGGCCTTATTTAGCTTCCTATAGTCCACACAGACTCTCCACCCTATCACAGTTCGGGATAGAATTAGTTCATTCTTTTCATTCCTAATCACCGTCATGCCCCCTTTCTTGGGCACAACATGTAAGGGACTAACCCACTCACTATCAGATATAGCATAAATTATCCCAGCACTTTTCCATTTTAGAACTTCTTTCCTAACTACTTCTTTCATTACTGGTTCAATCTTCGTTGTCTTTCAACAGTGGGGTGAAAATCATCATTCATTAAAACTTAATGCATGCACAGCCCTGGACTAATGGCCCTAATATCTTCAATATTCCACCCAAGGGCCTTTTTATGTTTCCTTAGAATTTCTAGCAATTGTTCACATTCTAAAGCATTTAAATTTGAAGCAACAATTACTGGAAATCTATTTGTGGAATCTAGAAATTCATACCTCAAGTGTCCGATGTAATGACCCGTGTGTAAGAAGTTAACCACAAACACCTTGGATGTTGGTGCACAAGTTTGAGGTAAGAGATGAGCCCAAGAGGGGACTTTTGGGAGGTGCATGTGACAAGTGATAACATACCTTTATGCCCTAGGAAGATGCTATGCGTATACAGGCGGTTTTAAGCTGTTTTGGCTGATCTTGGAGCTCACTTTTGATAGGGTAGATGGCCTCAAACAATTAGCGTGCAAGAACAAAAGTTTCTTAGAATGAGGTCCTCTACCTACCACAGAAATTTCAGAGCATTTGGAGCTGCACGTGAATTCACCCATTTCACGTGCAAGCATATTTTTGCTTCTCAGGCCTCTACAAAATGCAAGGAGGCTTGGGGTAAAGTTTGAGTGCATTTGGAGCTGCACGCCAATTGGGGAATTGGCGTTCAAATTGGCGTGCAAGCATGTTTTTGCATGGTTACCTTAGTTTTGTTATTCTAATCATCTTTTCCCAAAGGACCAGGTTGGAATAGTGAGTAGTTTGGTGTGTATGGATGCGGAAAGGTTGTAGCTTGTGTAATCAAAACTACGTCGTTTTGATCCTGGGTTTCACTTAATCAAAACTACGTCGTTTTGATAATGGGAGGTTTATATAAGGATGAGGAGACTCCTTGTTCTAGGGTTAGGGTTCTTTTCGGCCGTCAGGAGAGAGAGAGAGAGAGAGAGAGGGAAGGAAGGAGAGCCGCGGCTTTGCCGCCGGAGCGTCGTGCGTGGGGAAGACAACGTCTAGCGTGGAAGCAAGAGCTGGAGGACGTTTTCAAGGTAGGGGTTCTGTCTCACCTAGTCTGTTCCGGGGTTAGGCCCTGTGTAGAGGGTTTCTCGAGTTTCTATTGTTATTGTTATATTATTTATATGTAAATTCATATAGGTGTGACCTCCTATATGAATGTTGGCCTTCGATGGCGTTTTGGTGTGATTTCGGAGGTTGGGTGGTTAGTGCATGTTAAGTGTTCGATAAAATGCCTATGTGAATATGCCTGTGTGTATGCTCGTAACGTGTTTGAAATAATGCCCGTGAGGCTATGCATATTATGTGTTTGAAATAATATCTTGTGTGGCTGGGTTTGTGAGCCTGTGAATATATGCATGCTAAGTGTTCGACGTTATTCCCGTGTGACTAAGCATATTAAGTGTTTGATGTTATGCCTGTATGGCCTTATGTGCTGCGTGTTTGCTTGTACACCCGGTGGCTGTGGAAGCCCGGGACTGTTTTGTGTTAGCCTTGTGAGGTCGTGGAAACTATGCCTGAGAGGCGGTTAAATCATTGGCCTGAAGAGGCGGTTAAATTACTTGAATCATTGGCCTGAAGAGGCGGTTAAATCACTTGAATCATTGGCCTGAAGAGGCGGTTAAATCACTTGTGGTTAAAGTGTTAGCTTGTGTGAATGTAGAAATGATTGTATTTTGCCTGGTGGTTTGTTATTATATCTGTTGGAATGTATCACGACACCGCACTCGTACACATGTCATGTAGATGCTAGGAGCATGGGATGGGTTGGGGAGACATGATCCCTACCGAGCCGTGGTTGCTCACCCCTCCTCCTGTGGTGTGTTTTCTTGCAGGAACCTACGGGCGTTAGGTGGGAACACCTAGGTGGAGGAGTTCCGTTTTGTGGCTTGGTTTTATGTTATGTAATTTGTGTTATGTAATTTCGTTGAGGCCTTGTAACCCACGGGGGAGATTCTGTAATGAAGTTTGAAACATAATAAAGGCATGTGGTTTGAATTTAATAATTATGTGATTTTGGTCTCGAAAATAAAATGTGAAGTGTATGTTGTATCCTACCCCTTTATCCAAAATCGGGTAAAGGGATGGTCACGTTCCGGTCTCCTCGGGTTGGAAAACCGGGGCGTGACAATATGGTATCGAGCATGGTCTAGTTGGCCTAGGGTAGTGGGCGGACTTGGTTATCTTGAGTCCTTTGGAGGAGCCGGGAGGGACGTGCCTGATCAACACGGTCCTCTTGGAGCCTCTAAGGTGTACTTGGGGTAGTCCAGTCTTGTGGTAGGATTTGCATGCATTGGCATTAGGGCACTAGTTGCATATGTTGCTCATGTGTGATCGTGTGGGAACCGTGATTAAGTTGTGTATGTGGTAGGAATGCATAAATAACGTGATAAAGTGTTAAACGTGTAACTCGATCTTTTGTGGTAATTTGAACATGAAAGCAAGCAAAAGAAATTGTGGAATTGAAACCGTGTGCTTGGAAACTTGAGGCTTGTGAACTGTTAACAAAAAAAAATTAAATGTGATTTGTTTGGTGTTCGTGAATGGTTGAGCATGTGATTTGTTTGGTACTGTGTGAAATAAGCGTGGTTATGACCAATGCAATGGAATGTAAAATTGGTATAGTTCTGTTAAATGTGAACCTATGGACTTGTGTGGTAATAATGCGTGTTATAGCTTAAGTCGCTTAGTCGGTAGTGGTCTCGCGATTGTTGAGATCATTTAGTATTAATCGGAGCGCTACCTTTTCGCTTAACCAATGTTTCTGGAAACTATAAGCCGTGCGACTATTGAGGTAACGAGAGGAGGCCGCGACCCAAGTTGGGCAAGTGAGAGAGCTGCAGTGAAGGTGATAGACTAATCACGGCAGAGGTTGGCGTCCTGAGCTCGATTATTCCAGAGGTGAGGGATGCAATTCGACAACTGATCAGGAGCGAGGTACGCCGAGAGCTGTCAGCCCTCAACACTCCCGTTTGAGTCCTGTTTCTCAAAAGATTACGCTTGTTGTGGACAGCCGGGGCACTGGAACAGAGAGTGTGCCAAGAAGCGATCGGTGTTACCTCCGTGGAAAAGTAGGACGTCTTCGTACGTCCTATTTTAGTAGGACCGGGAGTGATGCTAGGGGACCGGCTCGGCGAGCTAGGGGTAAAGCTCAACGCCGAGTCCCGATTTGGAGGCAGGAGGACTACCTAGTGAGGCCAGTGGAAGAGCAAGACAGAAATTCACTGGTGGTATCGTGCCCCTTTGGTGGGTTGTCGGTTGAGTCTCGTACTGGTTTATGTGAGGCTGGGTGGACCCTATCGTGTCCCGTTTCAGTTAGCATTTCGAATGGATGTGGGTGGTGACCTATTAGGAGATATATATTTATAACGCTGGAAGAATAATGAGTAACTAATAAAAATATGGGTGTTGATTTTATAAGTGAGTAATATTCAATTTTTGCACATGTGGATAATCAAAGTAACCAAATCTTGTAGGCAACCTTTTTGCTAGTGGGAGGAAATTTAGACTGGCTAGCTAGTAGAGCTTGAGGTGTGAGGTGATGGCTTGTGGGTTGTTGTGTGACCCCTCCTTGGCAACCTTGATTAATAGAAATATGTTCTTCACGGATAGAGGTGTGTGTTGGAGTACTACTTGAAAGGGATATTCCTATGGTTACCTTTCTTTTCCAAGCGTTGTGGTTGAGGGGAAAACGCAGCTAGTATAGCCTGCTCTTAGAGTCCTTGAAGTGTTATCTTGTTGGCTAGAGTGGTCGTTGCAAGTTCTGGTTAGTAAATATATAGGTGTTCTGGGTTCTCAGATGGTCAAGCAGTGGCCATGTGTCATGTTTGTCGAGTGTGAAAGACCATGAGTGATGTTCTTAGAACATGTTGTGAAATGGGGATGCACACGTGTAAAATGTGAGGTGCTCTGGAGCTCAACTATCGGCTGTGAGTGGGTTTCAAGGGTCGTGCCCGATGCATCCAATTGGTAAAAAGAGGTAAGCAAGTGAGATTTGGCAGGCCTTGTTGGGGCTTTTTACCCACATTTGGAAAACATTTCTCTAAGGGCTGCGGGTGTGCTTTTGCATGGTAGGGCTCCTTTGATTCGTATCTTGTGGGAAGTAGGCTTAGAGGAGGAGAGAAGGTGTAAGGCTGGTACGTTCTACTCGTCAGGTGTTTTGTGTTTCATTGCTTGTGTGCTGAAAAATGTGGTATTGTGTTGTTGTATGTGTTGCATCCGCGGTAAAGGCATATAGCAGAGTTGCTACGTGTGGGTGTTGTGACACATATGTGTAGAGGAGGATAAGGCGTGGTGTAGTGGCATATATTAGTGTGGTGTGGGGATGAAGAAAAGTGTTAGATGTGATATTATTCATATTATTCCTTATATGGTGTGATGTTTAATATTAAAGTGTTGATAAGCTAGGAAAAGGGTATTAGTCTTATTTATGAGTCGGTGGCGTTTTTGCTTAAAAAGGGTATTAGTGCTACTCCCTGGGGGAGAGATTTATGTCGGGCGGATATCACAAGGGTGTATGTTTTGGAGTGGTGGTGGTAGGCGGATGATCTATATCTGTTCTCCTCGAAAACCTTTCATGTGTAGTATCACACGGTAAGTGAGATGGTTCACGCCATCAAGGTGTTGGTGTATTTGAGACTTTTGTTGGTGTATCGAGATGGAACGCGATGGTTGGTATAGGGGAGTTGGTAGGCCATGAGGTGGAGTATGTCATAGAGGCAAAGAACTCCCTTGTGACCTGTGAATGGCAACACAGAGGGATCAACTGTCTTGTAGCAGGTGGGAGGATTTTTCCTGGTCAGAGAGAGAGCTGTGTTAGTTATACTTCACCGATGTCAGAGGATAAGTTCCACTTCATTGCGTTTGGTGTTTGCCGACTCGGAAAGGCGTTAACACTTGGGCTGTAGTGTACGCCTCAGTTAGTATGGCTGTGGGACCTTAATGGATACCTATTTAACCGTGATCAAGGATGCTAGCACGAAGTGTCCGAGAGGTGTTATAGTGTAGTGTTCTGGTTCTGTTCTGGTTCACAAACTTCTTTTAGTCGATCCTCACGGTCGGTGACAGGTGATAGCCGGATGGTGGATTTTGGTCTTCTTTGTGGTTGTGTATGGTACCGCATTTGTTGTTTTGAGTTACTCCTTGGACTCCGTGGGGCGTCTTGTTGATTGTGACCGGAATTGGTGGAGCGCAAACTTCATCCCGCTCGTAGTTGTGTCCTGGATTGTAAGTCATCTTGAGTTCCCTTTGGCATTGGTTGGGTTCTGTTGTTGTGTGTATCGCTATAGAGTGAGGCGGTTTCAGTTGTGATGCAGTCGTCTTGTGGTGATATCCCTGTGTGGGACCGTGATTGTGGTTTGCATAATGCTTTTCTCTTGTTTGTTTGTGTTTCCTTGTGACCTCTTTGTGTTTGCTGTCAGGGTAAGGTCTACATATGGAGTGTGGCTGCTTTGTAAATTGTTGGTGTCCGTTGACATCAAATCCCAGTGGTGTCATTGTTAGGTATTTTCCATTGTGGAGTGTTGGTCCTATTGTGACACGAGTAGGCATCTAACGCCGAGTACCCTGCTATGTCGATGTAGTGACTTCTCGTTCAATCATATGAATTCTAGCGAATGGATACTTCATGCATAGGCTTATGGTGTTGGCCTTGTTCGGTTGTCGGGGTCTTAGCGACTCGTGGGAGGTTTCTCGACCTCACCGTTGTCGGACTTGCTCACATGAGTTGTTGTCAGCACGCTAATTGGCCAAGCTCTAGTTCTGGTTGTGCTCCTGGGTGTTATGTGTTGCTTTGATCTTCTCGTGATGTTTACTACTTGATTTCTCTTTTCGGGGACGAAAAGTCCAAAGGTCGGAAGGTTGTGAGGACACTCCCTACGGATGAGTTTGTATGATGTTGGTGAATGGGCAGTGGAACGTTAAATGTGTAGTAGTGTTTTGTTTGTGAGTTGTTCCTTGTCGTGGTGTTTATGATGCGAGTTGCTCTGTGACCTATGTGATCTGTTAAACGTGTTGGTGATGGGCGTATATGTCTTATACTGTCGTGACATGTGAATACTTGTGACATGTGTTAGGTGAGGACAACAAGGGTTGTTTATGAGATTAGAATATGTGTTTCCCTATCATGCTGTGTTGTATTGGGTCTGTGGGTACGTGCCTTCATGTGTGTTATGGTGTGATATCTTCGGTCGCGGGTATGTGAATGGTTGTGGGCGACGTGCATCAGCATGTGCGTTTTGGAAGGTGTGTTGTCTTTTAGGGGCCGACACGTCCTGCAGAGGAGACATGGAATGTTGATGGTCCCTTGGAGCCTAAAGGGGGGGGGGTGAATAGGCTCTTATTAAAACTCTTTTCGTTCTCTCAAGACACAAACACTTATCTAGTTAAGTGATAGAATCACTGCGGAAGATAACCAGATAGTGGAAGTATTTTGTTTTATTATCACAAGATAAATACAACAAAATAGAGACAAGACTCTCTTACACTCTGTTTACAAATGAACTCACACACTAGCCAACTTCTATCTCAAAAATGAAAATGCTTGTGCATACACAGAATTAGTCTATTCTTAACTGATGCATCTCATGTTTTTTTAATGTATAAGTATGAATATTTATACAAAACATTCCTAAGAGACAACCTTGGAACTTGTAGTTCCGGAATGCGTTCAGCACTAACTATCCCTTGGTAATCTCTTTGCCTTGACTGCTGCGGTTTGTGGAGCTCAAGATCTTGGGTTCGAAGAGTATAAGTGCGTTTGTGAGTTCCCAATTACAATTAAGGTTGTGTCCACATATCCGGATGATCCACGTGTAAGATTCTTCAGGTTCTCAATAAATTCGTCTTACATCGGGACGCCACAAGCTGATAACTTTAAATGCGGTTGAGTTGAAGCAGTATCTTCTTGATCCGGTGTAATTTTCCTTACTCCGTAGCTAATGAAGCTCGGAACCTTACTCCGTGTCGGTGGTTGCTTACTCCGTATCTATTTAGTACTGGAATCCTTAGTCCGTGTCGCCGCTTCCTTACTCCACATGTAAGTTCCTTACTCCGTATGTAAGTTCCTTACTCCGTATGTAAGTTCCTTACTCCGTATGTAAGTTCCTTACACCGGGCGAGTCTTGAAAAGTCTGATGACTTATTCCGTGTCAGCGCTTTCTTACTCCGCATGTAAGTTCCTTACTCCGTATGTAAGTTCCTTACTCCGGGCGAGTAAGATATCCGGATTCCTTACTCCGCATCTGGTTTCCTTACTCCGCACTTATCCTTTAAGTTCTTAGTCCGTACGAATGTTCCTTATTCCGTATGTATTTGTGACTTGGTTATTTACCAAGTGTTCGACGACACTCACTCTTGTCCAGATCAGGATTATGTATCCTGTTCTTAGCTTTGCTCTCACGAGTGCATCTCTGGATTAGTAATATATCTTCTGCAATGATCAAATAAACACAAAAGATCTCAGATCAAATTACATAAGGCTTTATCAGCATTATCCAAATTCTGGGTTTGATCCAACAATCTCCCCCAATTATGGATATGCCCAAACCCTTTGTAATCTGATCTGGTAAGCAATGCAAAAGAATAACATACAGAATACGCAACACAACCAATTTCATTAATCAGCAACTAAATACAATTCAGCCTTAATACAAGTTTTTCACTAGGGTACATAAGGCTTACTATACTTGAAGATCATAGTTGCTGCCTTCTCTCTTAGCTCCATTGTCTGCTTTCATCGTAAAGGTGGTGTGTTGGCTCCAATATTTGTCCACAGTTAGGAATGACTTGATGAAGTGACAGACAAAGGCTCCGCAGCTATCTCCATCCGGCTGTTGTGGCACTTGCTTCTTGCCCCGGAATGTCGCCTTGAGTTTCTCCGTCGGACGCAGGGGTGAGATGCCCAACTCTTCATATAATACGGCTTTCTTCACAGCTTCAGTCAGCCTGAGACACAGAGGTTCCCATTGATTCTTCCTAACGAAGTGCTCCACAATCTGATGAGAATCAATGAGAATCATTTGCTTGGATTGAATCATGAAGACAGCCATCATGAAGTGTGGCGACATAATCCGGCACGGAATGAGGATGGTTGAGAGAGTTTTCCATGGTTTGCTATCCTCAGCAGTTCCGTCGATGAAGGACTGAATTAGCTCCACACTAGGAAGATAGCCCTTATTCCAACACGGTAGAACGTCAAACAAGTGCCCATCTTTGTAGAGAGATGGAAACAGCCTCATCTCCATTTTAGCGGCTCTCGAGAAGTTGTCAATGTCTTCCGTAGTAAAGAGTCCTTTCTCCGAACAGAGAGTCCGAATGTCGGCCAGGGAGAAAGGGTACATTTCGAAAAGACATCTTCTCTCGGAGAAGACGCAAGATAGGATTTCATTGCCTTGCGCAAGCTTCCATCCGCATCGAAGGGTCAAACTCCGCATATGATGGGAGGAAGGTATCAGCTGCGGATGAGGAGGATGGAGAAGGAGCTGGAGCTGCAGTAGAGGAGCTTGGTTGAGAGAAGCGGCTTCGTTTGGGAATTTGAACTCCCTGAAGCACTGAAGTGGTAGGCCGCTTCTCAGTCTGAGTAGATGGTTGTGGGGCAGAAGGAGTAGACGGATCAGATGACACTCTCTCCCCCGGTTTGGCAGATCGGCGGGAAGCAACAGGAGGACGAGCCATCGTGTGCGCCAGATCCGCGAAGGAGGTAGACCATGAATGGACGGATGTGGCGACAAGATCCATTTTTTGCTCCATGGAAGTGGAGGAGTCAGTGAGAGCGGAGAGGAGTTGGGCACCGAGGGCATCAACTTTGGCAGCGATGGCGGAAATTTGGGCGCTTTGAGCTTGGGTGTGTCGGTCCAGCTGGGCGGAAAGCACATCGTCGGAGTGGACCGTGCCAAAAGAGGCACGCCCAAGGACCAACTCCGGAGCTTTGGAGGACTCCCCCGCATGAACAGGAGCAGGAGTGCGTTGGGCAGAGGAGTCCGCAGGAGTATCAGCAGCAGCAGGAGCATCTGGAGCATCAGAGGCATCCGGAGCAGCGGAGGCATCCGGAGCATTGGAGGCATCCGGAGCAAGGGACCCGCTTTGACCAGGTAAGTCAACCACGGGAATCGCGGCAGCAGGAGAAGAGGGTCCAACCTTAGCAGAGGAAGGACTTCGTGCGGCCTGGGACCGGGCCGGAGGGTGTAGGGAACGGCACATCGGGAATGGCGGCCGGCGTAAGAAAGTCGTGGTCCAAGTTCCGGATGATCATGGTCTCCGGGGATTGGGTATTGCATGTGTAAAACACCCAGAGATCGGTGTCGGGAATGGAGGAGGTGTGGGCTAGGCTGAAACGGAGCCAAAGGTCCGTTAAGGTGTTGGCGGAGAGATGGTCAAGGTAATCTCGGGGTTGAGGTAGGGGAGGCAAAGGGGCTTCCGGAGAAGCGGCCGGGACATCGGTGGTGGCGACGAAGCAACGGCGGTATCGACCGCGGCAGCAATAGCGGATGTGGAGGGAGTGGGGACATCGGCAGCAGAGGGGGCCGAGGAAACGGCTTTAGACGCACCGCGCCGAGAGGGCCCCGCAACCTCGGACGGTTCGGCACGGACGCTTGGCTCGGAGGCCCGTGAGTGGGAGGGCACAGAATCAGACCGAATCCGGGAGGATCGGGGTGCGAACCGACCTCGTGGGCTTGGCCGTCGGAGGGGTCACCAACGTAGCCGCCTTGTTGTTCCAAGGCGGGGAGAATGCGGAGAGCTACGGTGGGTCGGCGAGCGGTCATGTTCCCGTCCGGCGTAAGGTAACGGAGGTAATAAGCCGAGGGAAACGAGATAGCATCAAATCGGGCGAAATGGTCCGGACGTAGATGCCGGAAGAAAATGCCGAGGATGTGCACGAAGGAATGGTTTTTGGGACCATTCAAGCAAAAACGAAATAAGAACATCCCCCAATCCATCGGAAGACCTTCAAAAATGCCGTACATGGCCAGGAGAAGGTCGTACGGAACTGAGTCCAGGGCGGATGTGCGAGCCAGTAGGCATCGACTTAGAATGGTCGCCATACATCGATAGCGACCCTGGAAGGATTTCACCTTGTATTCCTTCCCCTTGTTCGTGCAACCCATAGAAGCCGCCATTGGATCAGCATCCGGGCGCTGTGGTTCACCAAGAGGTAGGTGGAGAGCAGCGCGGAGAACAGTCGGAGTGATGATGATGGATTCACCGCGGACATAAGAGGTTATGGAATCGGTGGTGCAGCGAATCCGTTGGTAATACTCAAGAATGTCGTCGATAAGAAGATCGACGGGATTGGAGATCAGGCTGAGTATATGCAAGGCTTCAAGGAGAGGGTAAAGCTGGAAAAACCAATTCGGAGGATTAGAAACATCATTCCAATCAACCAGATGGCTAGGATTAACGCCGGAAAGAGAGATTCTGGGTGCCATTGCAGATTAGATTGGAAGGACAAGATGAAAGGTGAGGTCTTGACAGTGGAAGGAGCAACGAGAGGTTTAGGGATTTGAAATGAGCAATACTCGTGCTTCGCAGAATGATCGAACATATAAGACCGAGTCCGCAAATGTCGGCGGGCCTAGGAATGTGCGAGTGAGATAGGGACCCGCGCGACATGCTGATGTCATTAGTCTGGATATCGATGCGCCTCCGAATGAAACGATGTCGTGGAGACCGCATGACCAAGTAAAGATAACAACTGGTTGCCATCCAGAGAAGTGTGTGTGCAACCCGAGATATGTATTTAATGAATCATCATTATTCCTCCTCAAAAGCATGCGACATATAAGTATACATGGATTGTCACAATTGAACAGTGTCAGGAGTCCGGAGGAAAGAGCCGACAATCATCCGGAGTAAATAATATTCGTGGAAAAGTATCCGGATGAATAATAGACCTTGTCCATAGTAAACAGAGTTCGGTGAGAGAGTAGAGTAGATTCCTTTGCGATCAAAAAAGTCAAAGAGAAGAGAAGTACCACAACACTTCAAATCCGAGACTATGGACTAGATTTATCGATACGGTTGCAAAGAAAATCTAAACCTGTAGCTAAATAAGGATAAACTGAAAATACAAAAGCTTAACAGGCAAGGATTAGTACGGATTAGAGAAGATAATCAGTGAAAAACAACATAATCCGAACTAATGAGAAACAGAACTCATGCATGGCTAAGAATGTAGTAGACATATGCATACGTGAAAATGATCGAAATTACTAAATCAGGGCATATGTCAGACAACAATACACAGGTTCATATAGGTCAACATAGCGAAATTGTCTTGCTGAACAACGTAGCTAAGATTAATTAGAGAGCATATGGTTTGGCCACATTAGGATTCATGAGTGAAAAATGATAGAGCGAACACATGTCAAAAGAAGGCAGATGATTAGCCAATTAAAATGCATGGGTGAAGAAGGAAAATACATCCAAACATGCCGCTTTTCTGATTCAAAACAGCATGTCCAGTCAGATCCGGAAGTAAAAGTTTAGAGGAAGGAGAATCCGAGACATATTAGGGGTTCATTGCTGCTCCCCCGTAGATCATCTAATCCTCTCAATGAAAAGCTCCCCCTCAGATAGACAGTCAGGAAAGAGGTCATGAGACATATGCGAGGGGTATTACTGAATAATATATAAAGCATTTTCTCCCCCGTAGATTGTGCAATCCTCTCGATTGACATTTCCGGATTGTAGAATTCAGCACTGTCTATCTTTTTAGGAAACTATACGTCGGCCGACGGATCGCGATTAAGTATTCATCCACCAGGCATTTCAAACTAACCCATTTCACTTCTTCAACTATGCATGTTAATAGAGTAATCTAAATGAACATGCTTTTGTCACGTGGTGATTAATGGAAGTTAAGATCATGAACCCGAAAGAGGTAAATCATATAAACTGTAATTATGTTAGCTTAAACGACTTCAGTCGGGAAACGCAAGCATCCTCCCAATATGAGGTTGAGATTAATGTCAGAAGCATGAAGCCGTTAAACCGTAAGTATGATCAGCAATACAGTCAGTAAGTCTCTACTACTTTCAGTAAACATACAATGCATGTTCTGACAGTAAATATACTATTGGGTAATGCAAATGTGAAGCTATGCAGAGAAGTCAAGCATACCTAATCGGAAGAGTAGTTCAGAGAACCTCGCATCAGGTAGGGGCTTTGTAAGTATGTCTGCTAATTGATCTTCAGTAGCAACATGTTCCAGTGAAATATGCTTTTTGAGAACATGATCGCGTATGAAGTGATACCTGACCTCAATGTGCTTCGTCTTAGGATGCATGACAGGATTATTGCTGATGGCAATTGCACTAGTGTTGTCACAGTAAAGTGGAATAGATGACATGTTGAAACCGTAGTCAGTAAGTTGACTTTGCATCCAAAGTAGCTGTGCGCAGCAACTTCCGGCAGCTATATATTCCGCCTCAGCGGTAGAGGTTAATACGGAATTGCTTCTTCATCGAACCATGAGATCAATCTATTTCCTAGAAACCGACACGTACCGCTTGTGCTTTTTCTTGTTGATGCGACATCCAGCGAAGTCAGGCATCGAGTATCCTGGATAAGGTGAAGTTGGACTCCTTTGGGTACCAGAGTCCCAAATTCATCGTTCCCTTGAGATACCTTAATATCCGTTTTACATGAAGCATATGTGACTCCTTGGGATTCGCCTGGTATCGTGCACAGATGCAGGTTGCAAACATAATGTCTGGGCGACTTGCTGTAAGATACAGCAAGGATCCGATCATCCCACTGTAGTCGGTCACATTTCTTGATATGCCGTCCACATCCGGATCTAACTTGGCACCGACAGCATGGGAGTTTTGACGGGAGATGAACCTTCCATACCAAACTTCTTAATAAGATCGCGAGTGTACTTAGCCTGATTAGTGAAGATTCCTTCCTTTAATTGTTTAACTTCTATTCCAAGGAAGTAGGACAGTTCTCCCATCATGCTCATTTCAAACTTGCTTGTCATCAACTTAACAAACTCTTCACAAAGCTTCGGATTCGTTGATCCGAAAATGATATCATCCACGTATATTTGTACGATCAGAGTGTGTCCTTTCTCTTTTCGTAGAAATAGGGTGGTGTCTATCTTCCCTTTTTGGAAGTTATGAGCAAGTAGGAATTCTGACAGTGTGTCGTACCAGGCTCTTGGAGCTTGCTTCAAACCATATAGAGCTTTCTGAAGTTTGTAGACAAGATGTCCTGCCTTAGGTTCAATGAAGCCGGGAGGTTGTTCAACATACACCTCCTCTTGAAGGTCTCCATTCAGGAATGCGCTCTTGACGTCCATTTGATAAACTATGAAGTTTTCATATGAAGCATACGCTAGAAACATTCGGATTGCCTCAAGTCTGGCTACCGGAGCAAAGGTTTCATCATAATCTATTCCTTCTTCTTAACGATATCCTTTGGCTATCGGTCCTGGCTTTGTTCCGGATTACTATTCCATCCGTATCAAGCTTGTTCCGGAACACCCATTTAACGCCAATGACTTGTTGAGACTTAGGCCTTGGTACTAAGGTCCACACATTATTTCTCTTAAACCGATTCAGCTCTTCTTGCATGGCTTCTATCCAATTCGAATCTTGAAGAGCTTCATCTACCACCTTTGGTTCTATTTGAGATAGAAAACACGAGTAAAGACTTATGTTGGAGGTGGCTGCTCTTGTTCTTACACCAACAAGTAGGATCACCAATCACTTGATCCGAGGGATGGTTTCGAGTCCATCTATAATTCCGTGCATGTGTTGGATGATCTTGAACAATTTGAAGCTCTTCCAGATTGGGTGGTTCAGTTGTATCGGCTGGTTGAGCTTCGTCCGGACTAGATGTTTCCATATTGAGAGGTATGGTTGAACTAGATGGTTCTTCAACACTATTTCTCCAGTGTTAACTAGTCCGGACGGACTTGAAGGTGCTCCGGAATTTTGGATATTCGTAGGAGTATATCCGGAGCTAAATGGTAGTCCTGGAGTCGAGTCATCCGTAGCATCATCCATAAAATTTCGTTGTGTTTCGCCGATGCCACGTGGTTGGTCAGGATGTGTAACAGGAACATTCATAAACTTCGAATAATCGACGTTGCTGTCCATGACCTGCATATTAGAATTTGAAGAACCGACTTTTGACCAATCAAGATTAGCTTCATCAAAAGTCACATGGATAGATTCTTCAACTTTAAAAAGTTTTCTATTGAAGACCCGATAAGCCTTGCTATGCGGTGAGTACCCGACAAAAATCCCATCATCGATTTTGGTTCAAATTTATTCCGGGTCTCTTTGCCATTTATCAATATATAGCAAGTACACCCAAAAGCTCGAAATGTGAAATTGAAGGTTTTCGTCCTCTCCACATCTCATAGGGTGTTTTCATGGTAGATTTATTTATTAGAGTTCTGTTCTGAACATAGCAGGCGGTGGACACAGCTTCAGCCCATAGGCGAGAGGAAGCGTTGCCCTCGCTAACATGGATCTACCAGCTTCAACTAAAGTACGATTCTTGCGCTCGGCTACCCCATTTTGTTGTGGGGTTCTGGGGAGCAGAGAAGTCATTCTATATGCCCTGTTCGGAACAATATGATCTCATTTCCGAAAAATCAAATTCTATACCATGATTACTCCCGATGCATTTAATGCTCGGTCCTTGTGAGTTGCTTATCCAGTTGAAGAGATCTACTAGATGCTCAAAAGTTTGATCCTTTGATTTCAGGAACATCACCCATGTGTATCTGGTGAAATCATCGATAACCACAAGGGTATATCTCCCTGACTAGTGATGGAACCGATATAGGACCACGGAGGTCCATATGAAGAAGTTGTAGAGGAGCGATTATTGAGTTAACCGATTTGCTCTTAAAGCTATGTTTGGTCTATTTGCCAAGTTGGCATTCTCGACAGAGAGAGCTCTGGAGAACTTGAGTTTGGGTAGACCGGTGACAAGATCAAGTGACGCTAATTTAGACAAAGTCTTAAAGTTTAAATGTGCGCATCGCTTGTGCCATAGCCAACTATCTTCATCTAATGCTTTCGTGAGGAAGCATACCTGGGTCGAAGAATTATTTCTTAAGACCACCGAGTATATGTCCCCATCTCTTGATCCGGATAACTTAACATCTCCTGGATAAGTTTTCTCTTCTTGTACAGGTGTTGGACAAAAAGTAAACAAGAAATCCTTTGTCACATAAATTACCGACACTTAGCAAATTATGCTTTAAACCTTCGACTAGTGCAACTTTAGTGATTGATACACAGCCGTTAGTTAAAGTGCCATACCCGACAGTCTTACCTTTGTTGTTGTCGCCATATGAAACGGATGGACCTTGTTTATCATTAACTTCTACAAGCGAGTCTGATCACCCGTCATATGTCCGGAGCATCCACTATCAAGGATCCACTTGCTTTTATTGATCTTTAACTTCAAGTGATCCGGCAATGCATTCCAGAGATGCTCCTGAAAGACAACAGTTTACACTTTTGGTGCCCAAACTTGTTTCGGGCGGTTAGAGAGGGCAGCAGTATTGTCAACATTTACGGATTTGATTTTGCTAGGACTCTTAGCTTTCCAAGTTGACATTAACTTGTTAGTTTCAACTCGCTTCTTTTATTTGGGTATTCTTTGGAGAGACACTCCTTTTAGATTTAGATTTTGTTTTGCTCGAAGAACCCCTTTTATAAAACTGATCTTTATTGGATTGAAATTGATTACAAAGCCAGCTATCGGATAGACTCCAACCAATCATAGTGATAATGACCCATTTCCTACGAGATGGAACAGACACTATAATGTGAAGTACAAACAAGGGATACAGGTCTCTTAGATTTTCTGGACTTTCTACTGTTCCCTGTGGCCTAATCCATTGCGTTTGGGTGACGCGCTCTTGGCCCTAAATGCGTCGGCCTTAGCCTTGTCTTTCTTTTTGGGTGCTATAGTTTTGGCTTTAGCTGCATAGTAGCCTTCCCTTCATCTTTAGTTACGGGTGCTTCTGGTTCGGGAAGTGCAAGAATGACCTCGACTCCACAGTCATAAACTATGGTGCCACCTGAAATGAAACCATCCAACGGTTTAGATGTACTAACAGGATATAAGTTGGTTAGTTTAGGAGTTAAATCCGAAGGACACTCAATAGCTTGAGCTATGAAAGTTGATGGTTCGGAACCTAGGCCAGGTTTGACTCGGATGTCGTCAGGATCAGTCCTAAAGGTAGAGGCTATTTCCCCGGATTTTAGCCACTTACGATTTATTTCCTTTTCCTGTTCCAGTTCATTTTCGAGTCTTTTTACTATAACTTTTAGGCCTGAGAGATTGGTATTTAACAAATGATTTGCAGCTCTTAGATCGTGATACCAAGCTTCTTTTCCTCTGAAGTCAGTGATGTCCTTTTCGAGTCTATTAATAGTAAATTCAAGACGTTTATTCTGATTTTCCATATCTTTGTACATTTGAGTAATTATTAGTCTCTCATTCTTTTCATGATCACATGCAGTAGTAAGAGATTCTAATTTACTCAGGAGCTCAGAGATAGAAGGTACCTCAGTATTTGCCATGAGGCAGACGTGCGGCTTAGTGGTCGGCTCATCATCCGAGGATTCCTCCTCTTCTTCCGAGCCACTCATGTATTTTGTCACGAGCGCCTTCCTCTTGCTCTTGCTGTTGTATGGGGTGGAGTGGCGAGGAGTTACCTTGTCACTTTTCTCAGCCACTTTTGATTTGGACCTGCATTCCTTGGCCCAGTGACCGGTTTTCCCATAGTTGAAGCATTCCTGGGAACTGGACTCCGGTCACTCCTTCCTTTGGAACGATGATGATGAGCGTCTTCTGAACCCTTTTCTGCTTTTCCGTAGGAATCGCTCAAAGGATTTGACAAGAAGGGCTATCTCCTCCTCCTCGTCAGAATCAGAATTCTCGGACACGTCCGTATCATCATTCCTCAGTATGTTTAGACATTCTGTAGCTTTGAGAGCTACAGCCTTTTCTTTCTGAGCTATTTTCTCATCCCTGTCAAAGTACTTAAACCTGACTTCGTGAGTCCGCAGCTCTCCATACAGTTCTTCAAGGGGAACATACTGCCAGTTTTTGTCTGATTGCATCTGGAGTTGTTTGGAGTAGTAGCGATCCGGCAAGGAGCGAAAGAACTTGTCATTGATCTGGGATTTCCGATAGATGCTTTCGAGTGATTCGCCCGGTTTATGATTAAAACTCTCAAAGTTCTGTCTGAGAGTGCAGATCACATTCTGCATTTGGGACTGACTCCCCTCATAGAGGATTGTCGTTTGTCCCAAACGCTTTTCTTTGTTGTGCAGCCCTGGACATCTGTGGAAAGCCTCGGAATCCAAGGACGATGTAACATAAGCAGAGCCTTTTCGCTAGCGCACCGCCAGGCTCTTTCATCATTGGTAAGTTCAAGATCTGTCTTTGGCCTCCTAACTCCATTTTCTCCGATAGTCATTGGAATTGGAATCTCCCCGATGAAGACATGGCCACATAAGATGATCATGGCAAACCATAAACATCTTCATGCGAGCTTTCCACTGGGAGAAAAGCTCAGGTGTGAATTTGGGCGGTTTCGTTAAAGTAAAGCCGAACTCCGTGGTTGAGAACGCGCGGCAGCAGGTTGAGATGGGTCGACATTTTCACCGCCGCTTCGATTCGGGATGGGCTCCTGTGCACCTCCGGAGTTAAGGCGAGTGTTGAATACGATACCGCTCTCTTCGGCCATTTTCGAGATTGAAAGAGTGGGATCTCTACTTAGAACAAAATAGAACTTGCTCGATACCACTTGATGGTCCCTTGGAGCCAAAAGGGGGGGGGGGTGAATAGGCTCTTATTAAAACTCTTTTCGTTCTCTCAAGACACAAACACTTATCTAGTTAAGTGATAGAATCACTGCGGAAGATAACCAGGATAGTGGAAGTATTTTGTTTTATTATCACAAGATAAATACAACAAAATAGAGACAAGACTTTCTTACACTCTGTTTACAAATGAACTCACACACTAGCCAACTTCTATCTCAAAAATGAAAACGCTTGTGCATACACGAATTAATCTATTCTTAACTGATGCATCTCATGTTTTTTTTAATGTATAAGTATGAAAATCTTATAAGCAACAATTAAGAGTAAGGATGGCTAGTACGGAGTAAGGAAACTAGATGCGGAGTAAGGAATCCGGGCCACTCACTCATACGAGTAAGGATGGCTAGTACGGAGTAAGCCATCCGGTCCTTTAAACTCATACGGAGTAAGGAACTTACATACGGAGTAAGGAACTTACATGCGGAATAAGGAAGCGCCGATACGAAATAAGCACTCCGACCTTCTCATTCACACGGAGTAAGGAAGCGCTGACACGGACTAAGGATTCCAGTACCAAATAGATACGGAGTAAGCAACCACTAACACGGAGTAAGGTTCCGAGCTTCATTAGCAACGGAGTAAGGAAAATTTCACCAGATGAAGAAGATGCTACTTCAAACTACCGCATTTAAAGTTATCAGCTCGTGGTGTCCCGATGTAAAACAAACTCGTTGAAAACCTGAAGAATCTTACACGTGGATCACCCGGATATGTGGACACAACCTTAATTATATTTGGGAACTCACAAAGGCACTTATACTCTTCAAACCCAAGTTCTTGAGCTCCACAAACCGCAACAGTCAAGGCAGAGAGATTACCGAGGAATAGTTAGTGCTGAACGCATTCCGGAACTACAAGTTCCAAGGTTGTCTCTTAGGAATGTTTGTATAAATATTCATACTTGTACATTTGTGAGCGAGAGCGAACGAGCCTGAATTAACCCTGTGTATGCACAAGAGCTCAAAGATATAATCTAGGCTAGTGTGTGAATCCTTTTGTAAACAGAGTGTAAGAGAGTCTTGGTTCTATTTTGTTGTAATTATCTCTTGATAATAAAACAAAATACTTCCACTATCTGGTTATCTTCCGCAGTGATTCTATCACTTAACTAGATAAGTGTGGTGTCTTAAGAGATTAGAAAGAGTTTCGATTAGAGCCTATTCACCCCCCTCTAGGCTCCAAGGGACCATCAAATCATACATATTGAACAGGACCATGATAGAATAAGTTTTTCAACTAATATCCGTTGCATTGTATGAAGAACTTTATATTTTATCACTAGATGACTGATTTATGGATTAATCTTAATCCAGACCGTTTGATTAACTCATGTCTATAATTTATGTCTTTTGACTTATTAATGAGTGAGAGGCTTAGTGCTTCAAATACCTCGATATCTTGGAGACATAATATTATAGATAGTGGGAGCGTCAAGTCAGGTGCATGGAATCCACTGCTTCGTTATACGAAGAGTAATGATATTCTCATGTTGTTTAATTCGGGATTCTTGGGTGAATCAAGCGCTTGTAATTATATTAGATATAATTTATTATAAATCCTAATTCATCAGTGGATCATGAATAGGTCGCCCATTGGAGAATTAATGGTAATACATGGGTAAAGATATAATTAGAGAAGGTTGAACGAAATCTATTGATACCTGTCTCTAATTATGAATATCATAGTGGAGGATCATATCACATGGCAATCAGTTATATCGATGGACAAATCCTATCTTATGGATTCTTTTAATTATATCTGCTTAATCTTAGAGTGCAGTTTTAGTCCCTGATCGTGGCTCGGACTAAAACTAATAAATAATGATTTAATTGATTAATGAGATTAATTAATTAAATATTATTTATTGGAGCTTCGATTAAGTGGGTCCATTTGGTCTCTCTTGCTAGCACCGTTTATTCTTGTATGAGATCTTGGATCGTTGTGAGTTAATTCTCTGGTTGTGCTTAAGAGCTACTTAATTAACGTGTGTTAATATATATTTAAGAGTTAAATATATATCACATGGTTATTTATTTAATTAGATTAAATAAATAAAAATAAATATTTTATCCATTTAATGTGATTAAATGAATAGATATATTATTTATTTATTTGATAAATAAATAATATTAGATATTTATTTAATTAGTTTTATTACGTAATAATTATATTATTTAAAGAGTTTAAATAATATGTATTATTATTATTTAACTAAAGGGACGCATGCGTAATAGCACAGGGGTAACCCTAAGTCTATAAATAGATGCATAGCCTCCTAGGTTAAATGTGTGCGTGTGCAATCGTTGATGACCAAGAGAGAGAGAGGTAGGTGACGGCCAACCCTAGCAGAGGTAGTATTCCTGTTCTTTGATCCAAGGGTGCCACACCTGTACTCCTTGAGAAGGTAAATAGAAGAGAAGGCTATTTGGTGGTTGAATCCAGGAGACTGCGAGGACGATCAAAGGCAGATCGTGAGTTCGTTCTTGGAGGGAAAAGAAGAGGGTTCTAGCTTTACCGTTCTTCAGGTTGGTTTCTTCTTTTCTCTCTTCGCTAAATTAAATCAATTGATTCATGTTTTGATCTTGCTGTTTGTTTGCTGGAATAAAAATTTTAAAATTTGTTTCCGTTGCGGTTAATCGTTAACCTCATTCCAGTATTCCAACAATATGTCCCCATCTCTTGATCCGGATAACTTAATGTCTCCGGATAAGTTATCTCTAACTGTGCAGGTGTTTGACAAAAAGGAAACTGTGAATCCTTTGTCACATAAATTACTGACACTCAGCAGATTATGCTTCAAACCTTCGACTAATGCAACCTTAGTAATTAATACACAGCCGTTGGTTAAAGTGTCGTACCCCACAGTCTTAGCTTTACTATTGTCGCCATATGTTACGGATGGTCCTCGTTTGTCGGTAATATCCACAAGCAGAGACTTATCACCCATCATGTGTCCAGAGCATCCGCTATCGAGTATCCACTTGCTTTGATTGATCTTTGACTTCAAGTGAGATGGCAGTGAATTCCATAGATGCTCCTGCAAGACAACAGATTACTCTTTTGGTGCCCAGACTTGTTTCGGGCGGTTAGGAGAAGCAACGACAGTGTCAACTATTCCGGATTTTACATTTCTCGGAACTTTAACTTTCCAGGTTGACTTAGATTTTTCCGTATTAGTTGCTTCTTTAACTTGTGTTTTCTTAGGTGAGACGCTCCTAGGAGTTTTAGATTTAGATTTCCGAGAAGAACCCTTTTTGACAACCTGATTTTTATTGATCGAAAAGTGATTACAAAACCAGTCATCAATTAGACTCCAACATTCATAATGGTAGTGGCCTATTTCACGACATATCGAACAGACACTATGATGTGGAGTTAAAACAGGGGATACAGGTTTCTTTGGCTTAACAGGTTTCCTACTCTGTTCCCTATGGCCTAATCCTTTGCGAACGGGTGACGCGCTCTTGGCCCTAGATGCGTCAACCTTAGACTTTTTTTTGTTTCTGGGTGCTGTAGTTTCGGCTTTAACTACAGTAACCTTCCCTTCATCGTTTGGTGCGGATGCTACTACTTCGGGATTAGCAAGAGCGGCCTCCGTTCCACAATCATAAACTATGGTGCCACCTGAAATAAAACCATCCAACGGTTTAGATGTACTAACAAGATATAGGTTGGTTAGTTTTGGACCGTAGTCCGGAGGGCACTCGAAGACTGGAGCAATGAAAGTGGATTCGGATCCTAGGCCAGGTTTGACTCGGATATTGTCGGGATCGGTTCTAAATGTAGAGGCTATTTCTCCGGATTTTGGCCATTTACGATTTATTTTCTTTTCCTTCTCAAATTCAATCTCGAGTCTTTTAAGATTTACATTCATGCCTGTGAGGTTGGTATTCAGCAGGTGATTCTCAGCTCTTAGGTCGTGATACCAAACCTCCCTGCTTCGGTAGTCAGCTATGTCCTTTTCAAGTTTAGAAACAGTAAGTTCTAGGCGTTTAGTTTGACCGCTCATATTTTGATACATTTGAGTAATTATTAATCTCTCATTGTAAGAGATTCTAATTTACTCAAGAGCTTATAGATAGAAGGTACCTCGGTGTTTGCCCTAAGGCGACGTTCGCCTTTTTTGTTGGTTCGTCGTCCGAAGATTCTTCTTCTTCTTCCGAGCCACTGTTATATTTTGAGACGAACGCCTTCCTCTTCATTTTGCTGTTGTCTGAGGTGGGGCGTCGGGGTTTAACCTTGTTGTCCTTGTCGGCCATCTTGGGTTTGGATTTACAGTCCTTGGCCCAATGACCAGGTTTCCCGCAGTTGTAGCAGTCTTGGGATGTCGACTCCGACCGCTCCGTCCTTCTCGAGGATGAGGAAGAGCCTCTTCGAATCCTTTTCTGCTTTTCCACAGGAATCGTGTGAAGGGTTTCACCAGAAGTGCTATTTCTTCTTCCATGTCCGAGTCAAAGTATTTCGACTCTTCCGTATCATCCTCCGTCGGCATGCTTGGTCCAGCCGTAGCCTTAAGAGCTACCTCCTTTTCTTTCCGAGCTATCTTCTCGTCTCGGTTAGTGTATTTGAATCCGACCTCATGAATCCGTAGCTCTCCATATAGCTCTTCAAGGGGAGCATACCGTCGATTGTCTTTGGATTGCATCCGGGCTGCTTGGAGTAATAGCGATCCGGCAAGGAATGAAAGAACTTGTCATTTATTTGGAACCGAGTGTAGTGCTCGTTGCGAGTTTTCAATTCCAGGATAAGCTTGCCGAATCGCCGATAGATGCTCTCCAGGGATTCGCTAGGTTTGTGGTTGAAGCTCTCAAAATTCTGGTCCGAGAGCGCAAACGACGTTCGCATCCTGGGACTGACTTCCTTCATATAGAATAGTCAATTTATCCCGCACGCCTTTTGCTGTCATGCAGCCCTGGATGTCCGTGAAAGCCTTTGAATCCAAGGACGATGTCACGTAAACTAGAGCCTTTTCACCTGGCGTATTGCCAGGCTCTTTCAGCGTGAGTGAGTTTGTCACGCCCCGGATTTCCAACCCGAGGAAACCGGTACGTGACTCCCCTTGTACCCACACGGAGGGCAAAGGGGTTAGGTTGCAAACCCCGAATATAACATTTTAAACATCCACAACACATTCAAGAAAGTAAAGTTCATAAAAGCAATCCATAATCCAAACCAAGTCTTTATTACAACAAAATCCTCTTTTCAATCCATCCCCCCCTGGGGTTACATCAATTCCCATAAAAATAACATAAATGGTAGACAGTAAAGTAAATAAGGTCTTCCACCTTGGGGTCCCTCCTAACGCCCGTATGTTCCTGAAAGAAAACACAACATAGAGGGAGGGGTGAGCAACCACAACCTGGTAGGGATCATGTCTCCCCAACCCATCCCATGCTCCTAGCGTCTACATGAGTGTGTACAGGTGCGGTGTAGTGACAATAAAATGTAAACAAGTTGTATTCCACATTCACATGGCACACACATATCCACGACCATACAGGCTTAGCCATATAGGCTAACATATCCTGACCACTCAGGCTTAGCCACACGGGCTAACATATCCTGACCTCTCAGGCTTAGCCACACGGGCTAACATATCCACGGCCATATAGGCTTAGCCACACGGGCTAACATATTCACGGCCATATAGGCTTAGCCACACGGGCTATCAGTTCCAGTCCGGGCTTCCACAGCCACCGGGTTCCACAAAGACAAGATACAAGGTCACACAGGCATTAAACCAAACACTTAGTTCGCACACCCATCAAGCATAAAATCAAACACTTGACATGCAGAGTCTCACAGGTATTTTACCAAACACTTAACATGCATACATACACAAACCCACAAACCCAGCCACACATGCATATTATCAAACACATACTAGGCATATTCACACGGACATATCCACACAGGCATTTTATCGAACACTTAATATGCACACCCTCCAACACCAGGAATACATCAAAAACGCCATTGAAGGCCAACATCCATATAGGAGATCACACCTATATGGATTACATATATATATAAACAGGTATAACTCCATAATTAGCCCTAGAACCCTAGGACGAGAGGAGGATTTAGGAAGAACAGAACCCCTACCTTGTATGTTCTCCTACTCCGCTTCCACGCAAGACTCCGACCACCCACGCAAGACGCTCCGGCAGCCACCGAAGCTCTCCTTCCCCCCTCTCTCTCTCTCTCTCTCTCTCTCTCTCTCTCTCTCTCTCTCTGCGACGGGCCGGTGGAGCAACAAACCCTAACCCTAAAACAGAGGGGCTTCTCCTCCTTATATAGACAACACAATATCAAAACGACGTAGTTTTGATTGAGTGAATCCCAAGCATCAAAACGACGTAGTTTTGATGGAACAAGCTATGACCTTCCCACATCCATACACACCAAAATAGTCACAATTCCAACATGGTCCTTTGGGAAAAGATGATTAGAATGACAAAACCAAGGCAACCATGCAAAAAACCGCCCGCACGCCAATTCCCCAATTGGCGTGCAGCTCCAAATGCACTCAAACTTCACCCCAAGCCTCTTTGCATCTTGTAGAGGTCTAGGAAGCAAAAATATGCTTGCACGTGAAATGGGTGAATTCACGTGCAGCTCCAAATGCTCTGAAATTTCTGTGGTAGGTAGAGGACCTCATTCTAAGAAACTTTTGTTTTTGCACACCAATTGTTTGAGGCCATCTACCCTATCAAAAGTGAGCTCCAAGATCAGCCAAAACAGCTTTAAAACCGCTCGTATACGCATAGCATCTTCCTAGGGCATAAAGATACGTTATCACTTGTCACATGCACCTCCCAAAAGTCCCCTCTTGGCTCATCCCTTACCTCAAACTTGTGCACCAACATCCAAGGTGTTTGTGGTTAACTTCTTACACACGGGTTACACACGGGTCATTACGAGTTCAGCATCGGTCTTTGGTCTCCTAACCCCATTTTCTCCGATGGTCATTGGAATGGGAAGCTCTTGATGAAGACACGGCCACATTAGATGATCATGACAGGTCATGAACATCTTCATGCGAGCTTTCCACTGGGAGAAAAGCTCTGGTGTGAACTTTGGTGGATTGCTTAGAGTGTAGCCTGAACTCCGTGGTTGAGGAGCAGCGGCAGCAGCAGGTTGAGGTGGACCAACATTTTCACCGCTACTTCGGTTGGGAAGGGGCTCTTGAGCTCCCCCGGAGTTGAGGCGGGTATTGAATAGCATGCTGCTTTCTTCGGCCATTTTTAAGTTGAGAGGGAGTTAGGGATCTCTACGAGCAGGTAAAACTTGCTCGATACCACTTGTTGGTCCCAGAGAGCCTAAAAGGGGGGGGGGGTGAATAGGCTCTATAAAAAATCTTTCTCTCTCTTAATGGCTTAGACACTCACTCTGGTTAAACGGATAAAATCAGTGCGGAAGGTTAACCAGGTAGTAAAAGTATGTTGCTTTATTATCAGAAGATAATTACAACAAGGCAAAACAGTGTTTTAGCTGATTACAACACAACACTCTGTTATAGATACACACACTTGGCAGAAAGTCTCTATCTATTGGCTCTTTACAAGATATACACTTATAAGTGTATACGTACAAGTAAGCATGTGCGCATTTCTAATTTACATTGGTTCAGGCATATATATAGACACCCTAGAAATCTATCTTGGAACTGCATTTTTCGAGTAGTGTAAAGCATTGAAGTTCTTCATCGGAAAATGCTGAAGCTTTAACTGCTGCGGATGTGGAGCTCGAAATATTGGAAGCATAAGTTGTAATGAATTCTTTGCTTGATTCCAATTGCATTTGAGACTGTGTCCACATCTCCGCGTCATCCACGTGTAAGGTAATTTAGGTCTACAACGGGTTTGTCTTACATCGGGACGAAGCGAGCTGATTGTAATTAATGCGGCTCGTAAATGATGAAGCAGCGTCTTCTTAGTCCATCATAAGGTTCCTTACTCCATATCAGCAAAGCTCGGATCCTTACTCCATGTTAGTGGTTGCTTACTCCGTGTGAATGAAGTCCTGGAATCCTTGTTCCGTGTCAGCGCTTCCTTACTCCGCATGAGTAGTGGTTTGGAGAGCTTACTCCTCATCAGCACTTCCTTACTCCGCATGAGTAGTGGTGTCCATGCAACATTCGCCTGGATGTGGTATGTCGTGTCGCCGTGGTGGCGGGGTGTCCTCTCGCCCTCCAGGTGTGGGCTCAGGTAAAACGTGTGTTACTTGGGTGATGTTTCTTGCTTTAGTGACACGAGCACAAGCATACACTTGTCATGCATCTTGTAGAGGGACGGGTCCGGGGGAGACCGGATCCCCTACCGAGCTATGGTTTGCTCACCCCTCTAGTAAACGTTGTTTTTTGCAGGGTTTAGCAGGCGGGAGGTGAACGGGCTGTGGTGATAGGCCACTGAGGCTGAAGACTATGTTGGTTTTCTTTGTTTTGTTATGGATTTCTATTTTATGTTTGGGATTATTTGTAAACAGTATATTCTGGTTTAAATGGGAACTTTTCCCCATTGAGTTATATTGAACTTTGAGCCCTTTTAAATGTAATGAACCGGGTTATGGTTGTTATTTAATTATTGTTTGTGTACATGGTTTGGGAGCAGGAGCATGCCCCATGGCATGTTAGCCTGGTTGTACAGGTTTGGGACAGCACCCGTGTCATAAGTCCTTTTAGGTGCTTGCACCAACCCCTTGACCCTTCGGGTGCGGGCATGGGCAGTCACTACCCGTTTCCAAGTGAAAGGAAATTGGGGTGTGACAATATGGTATCAGAGCGATAGTTCATGGTCTAGTGGACCTAGGGTAGTGGGGAGGGATGACTGCTTTTGAGACCCTTGGGAGGCAGTGTAGGACACGCCTGATCACCGTGGTTCTATCTGGTTTTCGGGGTGTACTCGGGGCGGTTAGACCAAGGAGTAGGACATTTGCATTTGGATTGGGATGCATACATGCATTGGCATTAGGGCACTAGTTTAATTTCAATATGAGTATTATGGTTTGACATTGAAATTTGTTCTTTGTGAAATTTGTGATGTCCTGTGAGACTTGTTGCTATGAATTGTTACTATGAATCGTCGCTGTGCAATTTTGTGATTTACCTGTATGTTTACACGAAAAACATTCCTTGAGTACCTCATGGCCCATGGGGATGAGGGTGTATAAAGCTTGAGAGATGCCTGACTCTAGTTCTGTTTAAAATAGGTAGACTATGCCTCCTAGAAGAGTAACCCGAGCTACCCCAGTGTAGAAGATGAATCTTCCGCACGTCTCTGGAGAAGAGAGAGAATAGCGTGTAGAGGGCGATGATCCCCTGGAGCGGATCATGGCCCAAGTCAGGGCCTTAAGTGAGAATGTTCGGGGGAATGCGTGAGGATCTCGGGGGGGGACATCCTAAACGAGATACGTCGGGAGATGATGGCACGACAGCCAGTGCCACCCTCTCCACCCCGTGAGGCAGGACCGTCGCGTAGGCAGGAAGTGCCGGTGAGGCGAGATGAGGAAGATGTGGTGATGCGGTTCCGAAAGGAACACCCACCAAGGTTCAAGGGAGGAGCTGAACCTCTAGGAGCAGAGCATTGGCTGCGGCAGATCGAACATGTATTCTCCTTTCTCCGACCCCAAGAGGAAGACAAGGTGAGGCTAGCAATCCGACAGCTGGAGGAGGAAGCCTTGGAATGGTGGCTTAGCATTTCAGGAAGCCGGGACATGGAGGCCATGTCCTGGAATGAGTTTCTCCAGTCATTCCATGAGGAGTTCTTCCCCGAGTCGCTGCGGTGGCAGAAACGGGAAGAGTTCAGCAGTCTTAAGCAGGGATCGCGTACGGTGGCAGAGTATGAACGAGATTTTAGAGGGCTGAGTCGATTTGCTCCAGAAGCGATTTCAAGGGAGGACTTGAAGGCCCATAAATTTACCATGGGACTCAGGCCTGCCCTGAAGCAGAGAGTAGAGATGCTGCGATTGAAGACTTATGCTGAAGTCATGGATACAACGAAGATTGTGGAGAGAGGATTAGAAGAGGGGAGGCAGGCTCATCAGGAGCGGCTGGGACAGAGTATGTGTGACAAGCAGGGGGAAACCAAGAGACGAAGGTTGAGCCTGGGAGTGGGACTTTTCCTAAGGACAGGAGCCAAGCTTCAATGGCTCCACCCAGACCCCGTTATTTTACAGGACAGGGAGGTTCTGACTGGGAACTTCCCAAGCGGGTGTACCTATTGTGGACAGGCAGGGCACGTCAAACGTGAGTGCCCCAAACAGCACTTGAAGTGTCATAGCCGTGGGAAGATAGGGCACATCAGCAGGGGAAATAGCCGGGGAGCTGGAAGTTTTGCACAAGGAAGAAGCGGGGGTGAGACACCATTTCAAGCCCCGGTTCGAAGCTAGCACATTCGTGGCAAGCCAGTCAGGCCGGTTCGAGTCACACTAGACCACAAGGGGAGAGGCAACCACAAGGATGTTCGGAGGGGCGTCCCGGTGGACTCCGGCAGGAATTAAAGGAAAGGCAAGCGAGGCCGGTGGTGGGGCAAGCCAAGGGCGAGTGTTTGCGCTTACCTCGGCACCAGCGAGAGATGGAGGATTTACCATCACCCTCCGTGGAAGGTGGAGCCGGACCTTCGGTAGTTCGAGGTACTATTTTAATATCTCGCACCGTTGTTGTGGCATTGTTTGATACCGGAGCTTCGTGCTCCCTTGATTGCTAAGTCCTTGGTTGAGAGCCTTGGACTTGATTGTGTGGAGGCCGATAGACCTCTCGAGGGTCGAGTCACCAATGGGAGGTGTGGAGTCGATCCACGAGTATGTCGTGAGTGTGTGCTTACGATAGGAGACGTTGAACTCTCTTTCGATCTATACGTGATGCCAATGAGGACCTTTAGTTTGATTTTGGGGATGGACTAGCTGATGGCCTTTCAGGCTAAGATTGATTGTTATAGACGATGAGTGACGTTTACTTCACCCACAAGATCTTCCTGTACCTTAGTGGGTGAATGGGATAGGAATCCTTGGGAGAGCTGGACCGACGAGGGAGCTATGGGGCAATATTACCCATAGACTTGCCACTTTAACCTTTGAGGAGGGAGGTAATGTGGAGAAACGGGTGTGGCCGGATGTTGCTCGAGAATTTCTAGGATGTCTTTCCTGGGGAGTTGTTGGAGTTGCCTCCGAATAAAAGTATCGAGTTCATGATTGAACTTCTTCCAGGGGTGGGACCCATCTCACAAGTGGCATACCGGATGGGACTTGCCGAGTTGCGAGAGCTTCAAAAGCAAATAGAGGAACTAGGAGATAAAGGTTTTATCCGCCCTAGTACCTCACCTTGGGGTGCACCAGTTTTGTTTGCTAAGAAGGCAGATGGTTCGTTACGGCTTTGTATTGATTACCTGGAAGTTAAATCAAGTGACAGTAAAGAACAAATACCCTTTACCGCGGATCGATGATTTACTTGACCAGTTGAGTGGAGCATGATGGTTCTCAAAGATTGATCTGCGTTCGGGATATCATCAATTGAGGGTCCGAAGCGAGGACATTCCTAAGACAGCATTCAGGTGCAGATACGGCCACTATGAGTGGTTGGTGATGCCTTTTGGGCTCACGAACGCACCGGCAGTGTTCATGCATCTGATGAATCAGGTATTTGCCCCATACCTAGATTCCTTCGTGGTGGTATTTATTGACGACATCCTCGTGTACTCTAAAACCCGAGCTGAGCATGAGGAGCACCTGACCGTGGTGTTGCAGACACTACAAGATCATCAATTGTATGCTAAATTTAGCAAGTGCAACTTCTGGATGCAAGTGGTGCATTTTCTTGGGCATGTAATATCTGCCAAAGGGGTTAGAGTGGACCCAACCAAGATTGAGTCCGTATCATCTTGGAAGCGGCCCACAAATGTTTTTGAGATCCGCAGTTTCTTGGGTCTCGCAGGGTATTATCGGCGTTTCGTGGAAGGGTTTTCTCGGTTGGCGGCGCCCATGATAGCTCTTATGCGAAAGGGAGGCAAATTCAAGTGGACGGACAAGTGTCAACAAGCTTTTGAAGAATTGAAGACTCGTCTGACAACTGCACCGGTGTTGAGTCTACCACAGGAGGGAGTGCCATTTGAAGTGTATTGCGATACGTCTCGCGTTGGACTGGGGTGTGTCCTGATGCAGGAGCACAAAGTCATATCATATGGCTCGCGACAGCTGAAGTCCATGAGCAAAATTATCCAACACACGACCTGGAGTTAGCAGTAGTTATTTTTTCCCTAAAGTCTTGGCGATATTACCTGTTGGGGGAGAAATTCGTGGTATACACTGACTACAAAAGCCTACAGTATATCTTCACCCAGAGAGACCTAAATTTGAGACAGCGGAGATGGGTAGAGTACCTGCAAATGTTTGACTTCACGCTCTCCTACACGCCTGGGAAAGGGAATTTAGTTGCCGACGCGCTAAGTAGAAAGGGAAAAGCTGAGGTTTCCATGAGAGAATGGAAAATGATGGAACAGTTAGGAGTGCTTCAGGTACAGCCTGATTTTAGCGGTGGGGAAGCAATCCTGTGTCCTATCACTGTGATACCAGAGTTATATCAACGCGTCCGTGATGGACAGTTGGGGAACGTGGATCGTGAAGTGATCCGGGCCCAAGATAGAGGCCGGAGAGTTGTCGAAGACCGGACCGAAGGAGTTGAACATGAGTTGAAATTTCGGGGGCGTCTGATCATACCGCCTCCCATGCGTGAGGATGTGCTGAGGGAGTTTCATCATTCCCGTTTGGCTGTGCACCCAGGAGGAACTAAGATGTATCATGCCGTTCGAGCATAGTTCTGGTGGCCGGGACTGAAGCGGGGTGTAGCAGAGTTTGTTTCCAGGTGCCTTACTTGTCAACAAGTGAAGGCGGAGCATCAACGACCTCGCTGGTCAATTGCGGCCTTTGCTGTAGGTGAGTGGAAGTGGGAGCATATTACCATGGACTTTGTGACAGGACTTCCTACCACTTCTGAGCGGAAGGATATGATTTGGGTCATCGTAGACCGATTAACTAAATCGGCCCATTTCTTGGCAATTCGGGAGCGAGACCCTATCGGCACATTAAGCCAGTTATATGTTGATGCGATTGTCCGATTGCACGGAGTGCCCTTATCTATTGTTTCAGACAGGGATGCGCGGTTCACATCTCGGTTTTGGGGAGGTTTGCAAGAAGCCTTGGGAACACGACTTAATTTGAGTACTGCTTCCCATCCTGAAATTGATGGTCAGTTAGAGAGGACCATTCAAACATTGGAAGACTTGTTGAGAGCTTGTGTACTAGATTTTGGAGGATCATGGGCTTCTCACCTTCCTCTGGTGGAGTTTGCCTATAATAACAGCTACCAGTCTTCTATTGGGATGGCCCCGTTTGAGGCATTGTATGGTCGCCCATGTCGGTCTCCATTATGTTGGGCAGAAGTTGGAGAGACAGCTATGTTAGGGCCTCAATTGGTCCAGGAGGCTACGGCAAAGGTACAGCTGATTAGGCAACGCCTTCTTACAGCTCAGAGCCGACAAAAGTCTTATGTGGATCACCGACACGGACCGTTGGAGTTTTTGGTAGGAGACCACGTCTTCCTTCGTGTTTCTCCACGGAGTGGGCATAAGAGATTTGGAAAAGGGTCCAAGTTGTCTCCGCGATACATTGGACCGTTTGAGATTTTGAGCAGAGTTGGACCTATTGCTTATAGGTTGGCATTACCACCTAGTTTAAGCAGAGTTCATGATGTTTTCCATATATCCTAGTTGCGGAAATATCATCCAGATCCCACACATGTGTTGGATTGGAGTACTCTGGATCTTGAGGCAGATGTGTCAGTTGTTGAGGCACCCATCCGTATTTTGGATAGGCGCGAGAAGCAGTTGCGAGGTAAGATTATTCCGTTGGTTCGGGTGTTGTGGAAACACCGAGGGATGGAGGAAGAGACTTGGGAACGTGAGGCTGAGATGCGTGCTCACTACCCTGATTTGTTCGAGGACGAACAACCTGACGGGGGGGGGGGAGAAAGGCAAACATCAACATAATCAGGTATTTGCCTAACTGGTTAAGTGACCTGAGAGTATTTCTTTTGTGTGTATTTTCATGCAGTGTGTATTAATTTGTGTTAGAGGTCTATTCATTGGTTGTGATTGCTGTTTCCTTTCATGCCACATTTTCTTTTCGAGGATGAAAAGTCTTAAGGGGGAGAGGATGTAAGGACCCGTGTTTTGAGTTAGTCGCAGTCTTGCCTTTTGAATGGGAACTTTCTAGATTTTGACCTAGTAGATGGGCTCAGATGAATTGGCGTGCAGACCAAAAGATTCTTAGAATGATGTCTTCTATCTACCACAGAAGTTTCAGGCCAAAAGGACGTGCACGCGAATTGGACCCATCTGGCGTGCAAGGTTTTTATTGCATGGATGTCTTTTACATGATGCAAGAAGGCTTGGGGTAAAGTTTGAGTGCATTTGGAGCTGCACGCCGATTGGGGAGTTGGCGTTCAAATTAGCGTGTAGACATATTTTTGCATGGTTACCTTGGTTTTGTCATTCTAATGATTTTGCCCTGTATGGAAGCGGGAAGGTGGTAGCTTGTGTGATCAAAACTACGTCGTTTTGATCCTGGGTTTCGCTAAATCAAAACTACGTCGTTTTGATGTGTGGTGTCTATATAAGGGTGTTAAGGCTTAGGTTTAGGGTTTAGGGTTTTCTATTGCTGTTGCAGCCAGTTGGGGAGATTAATACTGCCCCAATGCCATGACCGGATAAATTTGAGGCTCCATCAAACCACAGAATCCACGTCTTTGATTCCTGATCCTCCTGAACAGCATTGATGTATTCGTCTGGAAAATCGGAGCTCAAGGGCTCATAATCCTCCAAGGCCCTGTCGGCCAAGTAATCTGCTATGGCACTTCCCTTGATGGCCTTCTGTGGGACATAAATGATATCATATTCGGATAAGAGCAGTTGCCATTTTGCAGCCTTTCCTGTCATTGCCGGTTTTTTTAACAGGTACTTGAGTGGGTCATGTCTTGAGATGAGCCATGTAGTATGGTAGAGGGTATACTGTCGCAATCTTCGTGTTACCCAAACGAGAGCGCAACAAGCTTTTTCTAGGAGAGTGTACTTCTCTTCGCACGATGTAAATTTCTTGCTCAAGTAATAAATGGCTTGCTTTATCAAGCTTTTTCTTTGCTTTATCAAGCTGTCCCAAAACACAACCCATGGATGTTTCTCGGACCGTCAAATACAAGATCAAAGGTATTCCTTGATTTTGTCAAAGGCCTCCTGACATTCGTCATTCCAAACTTCAGGGTTATTTTTGCGAAGCACTTTGAAGATAAGCTCACAAGTTGCAGTAAGCTGTGAGATAAAGCGGGCAACATAGTTGAGTCGCCCGAGGAAGGTTCTAACTTCTTTGATGGTCTTTGGTGTAGGCATATCTTGGATGGCCTGGACCTTGTCGGGGTCAATCTCTATTCCATTTCGACTGACAACAAACCCCAGTAGTTTGCCAGATGTAGCTCCAAAGGTACACTTGGCTGGATTTAGCTTTAGCTGGTATTTGCGCAATCTGTTGAATAGTTTATGCAATACCTCCACGTGGTCTTCCTCCTTTCCTGTCTTGGCGATCATATCATCGACGTAAACCTCCACTTCTTTATGCATCATATCATGGAAGAGTGTCACCATGGCCCTCTAATATGTTGCCCCGACATTTTTGAGTCCAAAAAGGCATGACATTGTAGCAGAAGGTACCCCAGATAGTTGTGAAGGTGGTCCTTTCTTTGAAATCGGGGTCCATCCGAATTTGGTTGTAGCGGGAGAATCCGTCCATGAAAGAAAACATGGCATGTTTTGCGGTGTTATCTACCAAGGTGTCGATGTGAGGTAGTGGAAAGTTGTCTTTTGGGCTAGCCTTGTTGAGGTCGCGGTAGTCTATGCACTTACGGACCTTCCCACCCTTCTTTGGGACGGGCACGATGTTAGCGACCCATTCTAGGTATCGAGCTACACTAAGGAATCTAGCATCCCATTGTTTCCGAACTTCTTCTTTGACCTTCAGTATCATTGCTGGTCTCATTCGTCGTAACTTCTGTTGTACGGGCGCGCATTCTAGATTCAATGGCAGCTGGTGCTGCACTATGTCGGTATTTAGTCCTGGCATATCCTTGTAAGACCACGCAAAAACATCGATATAGGCTTTTAGGAGATTGACCAATCGGCCCTTGACATCCTCATCGATTAGAGATCCTAATCGCAGTTCTTTTGGCTCAGTAGGTGTACCAAAGTTGACGGTCTCGATCGGAACTTCGCTAGGAACAATAGGTTTATCCTCCTTTTTCAACAGGCGTATGATATTCTCCAGAGGCTCAAAGTCTTCTTCAACGTCAGCTTCCTCTGCTCCAAATATTGGTTGCTCCCAATCTGGATTATGGTCAAACCTTAAACAACTCGTTTCTTCTTTACTTAACACATCCTTTTTAACTTGATCGCACCTGTTGGTAAAAGTTTGAATAGTTTAACAAAGTGTGATGATGCACATGTCATGTAATGTAAGAAGATGCATTTTTGGCAAAAGTCTTATTTCATAAATATTCCGAAAAGGTTACAACCGTTGTTGGGAATTTGAAAACATAATAAAAATAGAACATTCCCCAGCAAAGCTTCTTTGATCATTACTTGACCGGGAGGTCCACAATACTCCAATTGTTCAGCTGGTGCCCTGGGGGTCCTTGGCATACCTGCCCCATCTGTTCTTACTCTCCACGGCTGGCCCTTAGCATGGCTATGGTGCATTCTTTCCTCTGATGTATAAAACCGGCACTCTGGAATATAGCCCCAAGGGGTGGGAACATCATCCTTTGCTCTTGGAGAGGCCTCTTCTCTAGTCTGGCTAAGCGGGACTCCCTTTTTCTCGCGGCTTCCCTTGATTTGTCGGCTTTGGTAGACTTGTAGCCCAATCTGTACTTTCCTCTAGTGTTTTGTACGACTAAGGGTTTCTTAATTCCTTGTGCTCGTGCACCCAGGCCTTGACCTTCCTTATGCCCTAGTTTATGCATGACTGTAGCAACCATCCTTGCAGTCTTTGGGAACAAGATTGCCATATCTAGTGACTTTCCGGTGTTTGGGGCATAGGCCGCATTAACCACTTCGAATGATCGGTAAGAGCATTCTGGTATGTCTTCATTGTTTTCAATGTAAGGAACAGACATAGGCTTGGTAACCCGAAGCTCCGTTTCTCCGTATACACAGATGAGTTGGCCATTTACCACAAATTTAACCTTTTGATGTAGCGTCGATGGCACTGCCCCTGCTGAGTGAATCCATGGTCTTCCCAGTAGACAGCTGTAGTATGGAGCGATATCCATCACCTGGAACTCAACTATAAACTCACTTGGACCAATTTGCAAAGGGATATCTAGTGTACCCACTACTTCTCGCTTTTCACCGTCAAAGGCTCTTATAACCATATTAGTGGGATGTACGTGAGAGGAGTCTATTCGCAGTTGCTTGAGGATTTGAGTTGGCATGATGTTTAGGGACGACCCATTGTCGATCAGCACACGGGAGATAATGTGATCCTTACATTTGACAGATATGTGTAAGGCTTTGACGTGACTAATACCCTCTGATGGTAACTCATCTTTGCCAAAACTAAGGAAGTTATCCACCACGATATTGTTAACGAGACTACTCAGATTTTCCAAGGATATGGTCGAAGGAAGATAGGCCTTGCTCAAAACCTTCATGAGGGCTTCTCTATGTGGAGTCGAATCCATGAGCAAGGACAACAAAGAGATACGAGCCGGCTGCCGACTGAGTTGGTCCACAATGTCGTACTCGCTCTGCTTGATTAGTTTAAGGAATTCGGTGGGATCCCCATCAATGACAGGAGCGTTCTTACTACCTGGTGTAGGTACGGGAGGTAGATCATACTCTCCTCCTTTGCTTTTGTTGACCTCAATGCCTTCTTCCGATCCATAGACACGACCGCTTCTTGTTTTCTTCTCGGTTGTAGGGTCTCCTCTAATGATCGATTCGCAGTGGTACTTCCAGGGCACTGATTTATCATCTTTGTAAGGGAATGGAGCGGGAGTTTGGATGACAAGAGATCGGACTCCTTGTGTCAATGTGGTGATTTTTGGTTTTTCCTCATATTCGATAATTAAAGGCCTGGGCGTCTCCAATGCCTTTGTATGCTCCATCAAAGCCATACAGGCCTTATGTTCTTCTAACTTGCGTGTGATTTCTAGCCTTCGGGAGTTAATGAGAGCTTGCACAGCTTCCTGGAATTCATTGCATTCTTCAATATCATGTCCATAAGATGATTTATGGTAGACACAACATTTTTCCCAGTCTGTGCCTCTCGTAGTTTCAGTCACCTCATTGGTTACCAAGAACCTGTTCTTATGTAGCATATGGAACAGTTGATCCTTGCCTATTTAGATCTCAGAAACCTTTCCAGGAGGATTTTCGTGCCTAGTTATTATATTGGCGACATTGCCCGAGTGTTCAGGTCGAGGGTTAGTGCCCACATTAGGAGCATTGGTCATCTTGGAGAAGTCTAGCCATCCAACATCTCTTAGGTGTTGGACCTTCTTTTTCAGAGCAAAACAATTCTCGGTGTCATGTCCACTTGCGGCTCCATGGTATGCACAATGGACCTCAGCTTTGTACCAGTCAGGATATGGAGGAGTTCGTTCCTTTAGGGGTATTGGACTAGCGAGTCCTGCTGCTAACAATCGTGTATAAGCTTCTGTGTATGTGACAGGAATTGGATCAAACTTTTGTTGCCCAGTCTTTCCAAAAGTCTGATTCTGCCGGGGCAGCTTCGACTGCTTGGATTGAGGCTGGGCTAGTTGAGGTTGGCTCGGTTGAGGCGTGTACAAGCTTCCTCCTTGTGGATGATACTGCGGGAATTGTGGTGGTGGGGCTGATGCCACATAAGATGCGATGGGCTGCCCGCCGTAATAACCTTGCATGATACACTGCCCTGATTGTGCCCCGGAGGAAGTGAAGTCAAGTTTGGGTTGCCAGACTGCTTGTACTTCTTCTTCTTTTTTGTGTTTGGGTGGCGTAGGCTTTCTAAAAGTCTCGGTTTCATTCCCGCCAAGCCTGCCTTCTCTGATGCCACCCTCAATTCTTTCTCCTGAGGCAACTAAATCGGCGAAGCTGTTTAATACATTCCCAACCAGCTTTTCATAATAAACACCCCTTAGGGTACTGACGAAAAGGGTGGTGAGCTCTCGTTCAGTTAGTGGGGGCTGAACGTCCATAGCTGCTTCTCTCCACGTTCGAGCGTAAGTCTTGAAACTTTCTTTATCAGCTTTCTCAAATGATTGCAACGCCAATCTGTCTATTGCCAGTTCCGTGACATGTTTGTATTGCATTAAGAAGGCTGTGGTCAAGCCATTCCAAGTGCAGATACGACTTCCTTCTAACTGAATGTACCATCATAATGGCCCGCCAGTTAAGCTTTCTTGGAAGAAGTGCATTAACAGTTGGTCATTGTTGGTATGTGCGGCCAACTTGCGACAATACATTATCAAATGGGTCCTTGGACACTAGGTACCATTGAATCTCTCAAAATACGGCATTTTGAACTTTGGAGGTAGCACGACCCCCGACACCAAGCATAAATCATAGGCATTAGTTGTCCCATAACTTTCTGCCCCTTTAACAGCCTTCAACCTTGCTTCTATTTGTTTCCAGCTTGGTTGTTGGTTGGTTTCCTTGGGAACGGGTAAGTCCCTTACTCCCACGGGATGTTCTCAGATTGGTGTTCCCGCATTTGGTGGTGTAGTCGGAACTTGGTGAGAACTACCCGGGACCACGTTGGGTTGTGCATAGGCTTGGGATTCTGTTTGAGTTTGCATAAACCCCTGCAATGGGTTCGGCGTTTGTCCCTAATTCGCTACTCCTTCTGCTGGGGCAGCTTCCCTACTGATTCTTTACTTTAGTCAGTAAGTCCATCATGGTTTTTAACCAAGCTGAACCTCGTGGAGACTGCCCCCCATCTCTTGTTGAGCTTGCTCGAGCCCTGAAATTCGGTCCTCTGTATGGTTTCCCATGCCCTGGTCTGACATAGCTTGATTACGGATAGATCTCAAGTTATAGGAATGCCCAATCTTGTTTGATCTGGAAATGCTTATTTGTTAAGCTTTCTGTTGTTCTCTTTTTCGGATTTTGCTTTTTACCATGAATGTATGAATGCATGTAGTGAATGCATGCAATGAATGGTTAATGATGGAAATGGCGAAAAACAATTTATTGATTGATGAAACCAAATACATTATTGGAGGAAAGAAGATTGAAGTACAACAAGGATAGTCTTATGCTTATGCGACTAGATGAATTGGAACAAGCCTTGATCATTTCAAACTAATTTCTGATTCCCAGCTTACTCCTCCAATTGGTGAATTCTTTTACCCGGCTTTTCGATAATCTCCTCTTGTTCTTGAACCTTCCGCCGCAAGTTCTCGAGTTCATTTTCCTTTTGAAGGAGCAGCAGTCTTGGATCTTGGTGGATCTCCGCATAAGCTATGTACTGCTGCCGCCAGGGAGGGAATGATGGATGAACTTCAGGGTAATAAGAATTACTGCTAACTTTCGAGGTGCTTGCCATGCTAGATATGTCACGCCCCGGATTTCCAACCCGAGGAGACCGGAACGTGACCCTCCCTTTATCCGGGTTTGGACAAAGGGGTAGAATACAATATACACTTCACATTTCTTTTCGGAAATCAAAAATCATATAATTATATAATTGAAACCACATGCCTTTATTATGTTTCAAACTTCATTACAATATCTCCCCCTGGGGTTACAATGCCTCAACAAAATTACATAATGCAAATAACACAAAACAAAGCCACAAAATGGAACTCTTCCACCTTGGTGTTCCCACCTAACGCCCGTAGGTTCCTGCAAGAAAACACACCATAGTAGGAGGGGTGAGCATCCACAGCTCAGGTAGGGATCATGTCTCCCCAACCCATCCCATGCTCCTAGCATCTACATGCCATGTGTACAAGTGCGGTGTCGTGTTACAATAATTTCAACAGACATAACAACAACCACATCAACAATTACAACCGCCATCGCCACACAGGCTAACACTTTAACAACAAGTGATTTAACCGCCTCTTCAGGCCAAGTGATTTAACCGCCTCTTCAGGCCAAGTGATTTAACCGCCTCTTCAGGCCAAGTGATTTAACCGCCTCTTCAGGCCAAGTGATTTAACCGCCTCTTCAGGCCAAGTGATTTAACCGCCTCTTCAGGCCAAGTTTCCACGGCCTCACAGGCTAACACAAAACGGTCCCGGGCTTCCACGACCACCGGGTGTACAAGCAACCACACAAGACATAAGACCATACAGGCATAACATCAAACACTTAATATGCTTAGTCACACAGGAATAACGTCGAACACTTAGCATGCATATATTCACAGGCTCACAAACCCAGCCACCAGACATTATTTCAAACACATAATATGCATAGCCTCTCGGGTATAAAACCAAACACTTGGTGTGCACCCGTTCACAAGTGCACAATCCCAGCCATTCAGGCCACAGAGCAAACACCCAAACATACATACATACCCTAAATCACAAGTTCAGCCACACAGGCATAATACCAAACACGTAATGGGCATATACACACAACTATATTCACACAGGCTTTTCATCAAACATATAGCATATAGACCACAGAACCACACTAAAATGCCACTGAAGGCCAACATCCATATAGGAGATCACACCTATATGGATTACATATATATATATATAAACAGATACAGCCCAGAATCTGCCCTAGGACCCTAGGACGAGAGGAGGGTTTAGGAAGAACAGAACCCCTACCTTAAAGCGAGATCTTCCTTGCTCCCGCGCCAAACGCCGTCCTCCCCACGCAAGATGCTCCGTAACAGCAACCAGCAACTCCCCTTCCCTTTCTCTCTCTAGCTCTCTCTCTCTCTCAGGCAGCAGCTGCAGCAAAGGAACACAAGAACCCTAAACTCAAACTCAAGCCCTCCTTATATAGACACCATCCACATCAAAACGACGTAGTTTTGATTAAGTAAACCCAGGATCAAAACGACGTAGTTTTGATCACACAAGTTAGCACCTTTCCGCACCCATATAGGCCAAAATACTCAGAATTGCAACATGGTCCTTTGGAGAAAGATCATTAGAATGACAAAACCAAGGGAACCATGCAAAAATACACCGCACGCCAATTTGCACGCCAATTCCCCAATTGGCGTGCAGCTCCAAATGCACTCAAACTTCACCACAAGCCTCCTTGCATCTTGGAGAGGCCTGAGGAGCAAAAATATGCTTGCACGTGAAATGGGTGAATTCACGTTCAGCTCCAAATGCTCTGAAATTTCTGTGGTAGATAGAGGACCTCATTCTAAGAAACTTTTGTTCTTGCACGCCAATTGTTTGAGGCCATCTACCCTATCAAAAGTGAGCTCCAAGATCAGCCGAAACAGCTTAAAACCGCCTGTATACGCATAGCATCTTCCTAGGGCATAAAGGTACGTTACCACTTGTCACATGCACATCCCAAAAGTCCCCTCTTGGGCTCATCTCTTACCTCACACTTGTGCACCAACATCCAAGGTGTTTGTGGTTAACTTCTTACACACGGGTTACACACGGGTCATTACAAGATACCCCTGAAAAGCTTTGTGTCGAGTCTCGAGGTCAATGTATGTGAAGTCAAAAGCTCCTATCTCATGCAACACAGGAATGATCTGATGACCCCTCAGTTGTCTTCCTGCCTGAAGAGGGGCGTATGCGGTAGCTCCCCACAGACCAAGTAATGGGACGCAGTTACATGGCCCACAACTATAAATTATGTCGACTTTAGGCATCCATGGAGCATTCCATACAATTTGATTATCAGTTAAGGTTTGCAGCTCATTGATCCAATCCTCCTATGTTTTAGGTAACTCCCATTACTGTAGAATGAATTCGGGTAATGCACTATGTGGAAATGCCACCACTTCTTCGAGTTGTGCATCTTTGCTTGGGAAGTGACTTTTCAACCATGCGCAGAGGAGTGGAAGGCATCCTTTGAAACGACCCTGCCCCAAAATTCGTACGTGTGATAATGATCTGATTGTCTTAGCAAGGATTGCAGGAACCGGATTGGCCCCTCTTAATGTTTGCATCACAAGTTCGCATACAAATCCGTCAATGTAACCCAAGAACTTGGGAAATACAATTAATCCATACATGGCTAGTGTGAATAAAGAGTAGAGTTCTATGCCCGATGCTTGAGATATTTTGTCTCGGATCACGGGCCATGGGATGACCTCGAGTCCACCCCTGCGGTATACGATCTGGGCTACCTTGTCTTCTGTCATTCCCAAGAACTATGATAGGGTCTGCAGGCAGGAAACTTGTATGGTCAGTAGAAAGACTTCCGAGCCTCCGTTGATTGGTCGTCCCAAGAGGGCTTGATACTCCTCCACAGTAGGAGTCAAATCCTGTTCGTTGAAAGCAAAACACCTCCGCCTTGGATCCCAGAAATATACTGCCGCCTTAAACATAAGCTCGTCGATAGGTACTCGCGTTAGATGTAACAAGTCCCTGTATTTTTTAATGTAGGCAGCCTGTATGTGGAAAGGCCATCGTGCCCATATATCATCAAGTTCCTCTCGGTGGGCCGTTTGGACACGCATCTGGACTTCAGGGGACAGTATGGTTTGCTCGGCACTTTGTCCTGAAAAGTCTCCAAAGTGTTGTTGAATTGTTGAAGCTGCATGTGCGACCTCTGTCATGTCTTCCTTGTCTTCACAATTAGCTAGGAGATGATCAAAGCTTGCCATGCTTCCTATAATGAATGTTAAGGCTTATGCATATGAGATGGGAAACAGACAAGAATAGATTTTATTGATGTAAATAGGACAAAGCCGCTTATGGGTACAAGCTATTCAAATGTAGATGTAGCTACATGATGCAAGACAAGTTTTGGGTTCCTTTAGAGAGGTGATCCCGCTTAATGCCTTCCTTTCCTTGATGAGCTTGATGCATCACTAGGCTTTCCTTTCCCGGAAGAGTACCGTCAAGTTCTTTCTGCTGTAGGAGGTGTTCCGCTTCTAGTTTCTCTCGCCAAGAAACATAGGACGGGACAACATCAGGGTAATAGAGGAGGAAGCCGATCTTCCTAGGCTGTAACGCGGCGTTGAACATCCAATCGGCGATTGATTCAGCCCTTCCTGTGCCATGGTTAAGGATCTAGGGTCACAATGTTTACCACCCAATCGATTGTAATAATCTGGTTATGGCTCTTGTTCTTGATTTATGTTCTAGTTCATGTTCATATTGATTATCTCCTACCTATCTTACATTTGGTCCATGCTAAGATAGATTTAAGGCTTTTATCCCATTTGGTCCATGTGAATAAAAGTGATCAAGGTAGATAAATAATCTAATAGTTGCAGACTTGGTCCATCATACAATATTAAATCTAATTCATTAGTGTTCCACCCTAGACAAGGGCTAAGATTACCTAATTATGCATAAACTAGGCATTTCCATTCAAGCAAATGAATTAAACAAGAACTGAATTTTATTTTATTGAACAACCATAACCCAACTGAATACAATTTATTGGGGGCTACATTGCTCCCCTAGACTAATACAACTACTCCATAATCCTGACAAAAGCAATAATAATTACAAGAAAGAACATGATTACAGTACCAGGACAATAAAGGAAGACCCCAAGATGAACCAGGACTCCAGCCTCCAGAGACTCTGGCGTCTGCTGCCCAAAATCACTCCTTGCCAAGGACAATCCGATCTTTTAGCAACGGCTACAGCTCTTTTCAGAACTCAGATCAGATTCTCCCACTCAAGATAATCTACAATGCCTCCAAAGACCCCTATTTATAGGATTTAGTGGGCCAAATTAGGGTTACAAAAGGTGTGCCCTAATTATAAATGTGGTCGCAGCCAAAACGACATCGTTTTGGTTAGTGACACTATTCAACGTTCTAGGCTCAATAACACTCAAACTATACCAAATTTGACCCTGGTTCTTTAGAGGAAAATGATTAAAACAACAAAACACATCATTTGGATCTCAAAAATGCCTGCACTTGAGAATGAACGTGAGAAGACCCTTTTCACGTGCAACTCCAATTCGACTCAAATTTGCTCCAAAGCTTCCTCTTGAGTTTTAGAAGGCATCCATGCAATAAAATCCTTGCATGTGAGAATGCACGTGAGAAAGCCTTTTCACGTGCACCTTGATTTTGCCTTCATTTTGCTTCCATCTTCTTCCTATAGCTTCCTCTTGAGTGTATGGAGTGATCTAGCGAAGGTGTGGGAAAAAGTTGCTCCAAAACCTGCCAAAAACACTCAAAAAGTACAACTATACACCAAAACAGGGTCTTCCTAGGGATTAGAGCAGATAAGTGTCAAATATCATGCAAATAGGTACAAAGCATACTCTAAAACACCCTAAATAAGGTCTAGGATAACGGCATAAATGCACGTTATCAAATTCCCCCACACTTGAACTGTTGCTTATCCTCAAGCAAAAAGAAATAAACACACAATCAAACTAAAAAGAAAGAATAAACTAACAAACAAGAGAGGCATGGTTTCTCAAGACATACAACTCTATCATGATGAAGTAGACATTCCAATAGCTAAAATGAATCACAAATCAATTGAAACATGCCCTTACTATCAAGTCTAACAACCATGTAATATCATTACTAACAGTTCAGATAGAAGCAATCATGCAAGGATAAAATGAAACTTAGCACCCCCTGAGAGTCCTTACCAAGGTTAGAGCAGCTTCACTCAAATATAACTTTCTTTTCTCTCCTCTCATGCCTTACTATCAATGCTTAACAGCTAAGGATCTATTCTTACACTCACTACTAGCTATTGATTAAGTTTTTGCCAAGTAAACATGAGAGGTCCCCATTGTGCTCATCAACGAAAACACACACTCTATTCTACTTACTGATAAACACTTGGAGCTAAAGATTTACGCTCACACTTGTAAAACAAATTGCAAAACAAAACAACTTAGCCATTATGGCTGCAACACGAAAACAAAAACACATATAAACAGTAAGCAATTGTGGCTTTTATTCTGGTAAACACCTTTTTTTTCTGAACACAAACTGAGTTGAAATACTTGAATCACTAACATCTTACACCAAACACTGAGCACAAATAGGTACTTCTTATGCCTAAGTAACTCCAACCATTAAATAGCTAGTAATGAATATTAAGAGCAAATTGGTAACCCAATAACCCATAAAATACACTCAAAGGCAAGATAATGGTGCTCTCAAAAAGTATATGCCTATTCTGCACTCAACTTCAGGGTTTACAAAGCTCATCCTAACATATGATAAGACGTTTTTGTCGCACTAACGCTCTCAAAATAATATTTATAAACCTAACTAACCTGTAGAAGGGTAAGTCAGGGTCGATCCCACAGAGACACAGTTGGAAATCTATAACTTAATTGCGCTCCTATTGTCTAAGCAAATAATGGTAGAGAAATTAAATAAAAATAAATAAAATAAAACAATCCTAGAGAAAAGGGAAAATAAGGGAATAAAGGTCTAGGGGCTGAGGTTCACCACAATTTCCAATCCTTAATTGTATGGCTTAATTAATTATTCCTATTAATTCTTTAACATGTGAAGGTGGTTGATCCTAATGTAACTGCCAACCGCTTTCGCGCAAATAGCAGCGTGCCTAACCCCAAACGGCCTACTCTCGTGACCCGCTGAAATAGGATCAAGCCCATTAATAGGTGATCAACCATGATTCCTCCTAGGATCACGGACTACTCTCGTGACACTCAAGTCCTAGGTCTCATTCTATAGTTCCGATAATCGAGGTTCACCTTTCGGTCCTTCCCCCCAATTATCCAAGACATGTAATAGGTTCGCGACGCCCAAACACGGATTCAATTAATAAAATGAAATTGTTTATGAAAAAAGATAAGAAATAATTAAATAAAAACACATACAATCAAGAAATTGGGATTAGGCTACCCCCAATCCCTAGGAAGAACGGATTATCCCATGAGAATTTGAATAAACATATCTATATATAAAATCATGAAATTGGGATTATAAAGGGAGAAAAGAAGGCGAACCAACCTGTCACGAAGGCATACAAACGATCCTCACCCAAAACCAATGTGTTCTTTATCCAAAATCACATAAAATTCTCCAAAATCAAAAAAGAAATCTAAAATCAAAGCTATGGTTCTTGAGCCGCCAAGGACGGCTCCCCAATAGTTCGAATCCCTAACTCTAACATAAACATGGCCCTTATATAGTCCCCCAATTATTGCATTAAAATAATTAAGAAAAATATATAAAATAAAAAGAAAAAGGAGAAATGTCGTCGACACAGGCCATGGCCACCAAAAACCGTGGCCATGGCGACAAGACTGGATATTTGTGAAGGTCGGCGGCCATTAATTTTGCGGCCACGGCGAGAACTTCATCGTGAACAAGAAAAGCGCCGCCATGGTCAGGCAACTGCGGCCATGGCCTTGTGTAAAGTACTTTTTAGTTGTCCAACATTATCCGATGCCAATTTTGCCCTTTTTTCAACTCCGTTTGGGCCAAATTGCTCCAAGTACCTACAAAACACACCAAAATACACAAAACACACCAAAACACGGCAAAAATACTAAAAACACATTAATCAAATAAAACATAACTCAAAAACAATAAAATACTCTAAAATCCATTAAAATAAGGGATGAACACATACCAAAAATGCATATAAAATGGGTTCATCAAAATCCCCCCATACTTGCCTCTTGCTCGTCCCCGAGCAAGGACTAAATTAAACACACAATCACACAAAAATGAAAAATAAGAAAATCAAAAACACAAATGAGAATATGGGTAATTCCAAATATGCAAGCACCAAACAAAAGAGAATGAAATGCTAGCAAGGAATGAGCAAAGGCAACCCTAAGCTTCTACATGACCTTCCGCACACTTAGTCCAACAATTACATGTTTTCCTAGCTAAGCGTCTAAGGAACAACCAAATTAATCAAATAATAGAGCAAATAACCATAAATTCTTGGAGTCCTCTCAATAGAAGCCAAAAATACCTCACTCAAGTGGTAGTCTCACATCACTCAACACTCAAAACCTCCATGGGTTTTCAGACCGTAAGAAAGTGGAAGCAAGTCCCTTATTGTGGTGACACAACAATTCTTACCACAAACCAAATGCCTTTGCCAACATGCCACCATGAGAGGTAAGCTACCAGTTATGATGCTCTAAACTAACAACATAAGGCTCAATCTCATCTTTTTTTTTTTGAAATAAACATTCAAATAATTGCAACTCTTTTTTTTTTCAAACTAAGTGGCATGAATATATATGTTAACATTCAAACATGGGGTTTACAAAATCAACATTCCCTTGGGCCTAAATATAAAGATTATGCCACAAGGATTACAAATAAAAGTACCCCATTTACATAAAATGCCACAACTATGAGAAATAAAACATAAAATAGCCAAATATACATGATTGGCCAAGTCACCTATAAATGGCAAACAACAAAGCTCTTATTCTTTCTCTTTTTTTCTTTCCTTTCTTTTTTTTCAGATTTTTTTTGTTTTTTTTTTTTTTTCAAATTTGAGCCACACCCTAAAGAGCACCAATCTAGGCAACTAACATCAAAGCAACAAGTGACTCTAGCCCAACATTCAAGCACTAACCCATCACCACAACACAACTATACAAGCACTTGCCCAAGATCATCAACCAGGAGGCTAATCACACTTAAAAGAATAAATGATGCATGGACTATATCGCTCTTAACACACAACTCCAAGAAAATATAAGGCATTCACCCTAGAATTGAAAAACTAAGGAAAGAACCCAAGTCCTAGCTCAAACACGCAATGATCTCATCCTAAGCACAAGGAAAATAATGTATAGGCCTAAAGGCATAATTACCCAAACCAAACAATACATAACACCTCAAGCATGGTAAATAGCAAAAATAAAAAATTTTCACTAAAACTAGCATATTAAGAATATTCCCATAATATCTCCGGACTCATACAACCAATCACGCAATCAAACACAAAACAAAACAAGGATAAACAATCATGCAGACTCTCCCCCACACTTGAAAGACACAATGTCCTCATTGTGAAAGGGAATAGACACCCACACAAAGCATGTAAGAACACATAGCAAACAATAAAATAAAACAAAAGAGGAAAGGCATATAGAGGGTGAAAGGATGTTATTTGAAAAATCAAACACACCAGAAAACAAAATAAAATAAGAAAACGAGGATAGGAAAAAAAGAAAAAAATGACCCAATCAGGAGGCCGAGGTGAAAAAGATAAATCATAAATAAAAATAATAAAAACAAATACCACGGCTTTATCAGGTGGCCGCGGTGTGTAGGAGAGATCATACCTGTGCGGAATTAGAGGAACTCCTACGAAACCTCTAATTAGCCGACGGGGTTGCAGAGGAAGGTCCCGCAAGCATAGACCCTGCAAGTTAGGGACTACACACAAGCAAGAAAAACAAAAACAAAAGCTACACCTATAACTAGAAAAAGAAAAAGAAAAATAAATAGGTAAAACAAATAAAGAACAAAGGGAGTGAGAGGAAGGTTTATAATATTCAATGACTGTTACCTCCTCAGAATTAGAGCAAGATGGACTAGTTACCTTAAGACTTACCTGCCCGGGTTCTTGGACATGAAACTGGGAGTCACCAATAATTACCTGTTCGGGGAAATCTCCCTCGGCAAGGGTCTCATATAAATGCCCAACTCCAGTGTCTTTGTCAACCAATGGTGCAGACCCGGCATGGTAGCTATCAATGATATCATCATTGGCCCCCGCAAGATAAATCAACATACAACGGGGACCAAGAAGAAGTACTATGCCCATTCACACTAAAGTCACCGATCTCCCTAAAAGGATGCTCACTCTGTAATCCTATATGGTCAATATGTTCACATGGTGCATCAATGCCAAAATTAGAGGAACTACTAGAAGGGGTACAAAAATCCAAAAATTTTTGTAACTCGAAAATCAAGCTGTCGGTCTCCTCTATGGACTCTAGTAAGGTATGAAGTCTATCCTCACAGGCATTCAAATTAATAAGACAATCAAAAGCGGTGCCATGAGTTTCCTTAACTAGGTCCTCAAATGTAGCCTTATCAATGGTAGAGCTCTCTAAGGCTTCTACCTCTCTATGTAATTCATGAATGGTGGAACAAAGAGATTTCATCCCATCATTATCCTCACAAGATATAGGAAGGGCAAATAAATTCAAAAAACAAGTATTAGCCATATGGCCACCACTTCCACAACGAGTACAAAGCACAAGAGGTAATGAATTAACATATGCATTATAAGCACCATAAAAATTAGGATCATCATGAGTGACACCTAAATGCGGTTGGGCCGAGTTGCCTAATAGTAGCGTGTGGACATCGTGAGGGCTCATGCTCACCACCACAAAACATACAACGAACCGGCATTTTCAAATAAAATAAAGTACACTTGCCGATTTGAGAGGAGAAGAGAAGGAAAAAAAAGAAAATGAAAAGAAAAAAAAACAGCAAATAAGTTTTAAAAAAACTGCACCTAAAATTAACAAATAAATAAATACAATAGCAATAATAATAAAATAAAATAAACACTAGCAAAATATTTAAAAAAAAAAGCAAACAAAACAACAATAAAAAAAAACACAATAATAAAAAAACAAATAAAATAAATAAAATCACACAAGAAAATGAAAAACAAAACCAAACACACATATATACATGCTTAGTCCAATTTTCACACGTTCGGCTAAAGTTCCCAAGAATTGCCGTGTCCCCTGCAACGGCGCCAATTTGATAAGACGTTTTTGTCGCACTAACGCTCTCAAAATAATATTTATAAACCTAACTAACCTGTACAAGGGTAAGTCAGGGTCGATCCCACAGAGACACAGTTGGAAATCTATAACTTAATTGCGCTCCAATTGTCTAAGCAAATAATGGTAGAGAAATTAAATAAAAATAAATAAAATAAAACAATCCTAGAGAAAAGGGAAAATAAGGGAATAAAGGTCTAGGGGCTGAGGTTCACCACAATTTCCAATCCTTAATTGTATGGCTTAATTAATTATTCCTATTAATTCTTTAACATGTGAAGGTGGTTGATCCTAATGTAATCGCCAACCGCTTTCGTGCAAATAGCGGCGTGCCTAACCCCAACAATGCCTACTCTCGTGACCCGCTGAAATAGGATCAAGCCCATTAATAGGTGATCAACCATGATTCCTCCTAGAATCACGGACTACTCTCGTGACACGCAAGTCCTAGGTCTCATTCTATAGTTCCGATAATCGAGGTTCACCTTTCGGTCCTTCCCCCAATTATCCAAGACATGTAATAGGTTCGCGACGCCCAAACACGGATTCAATTAATAAAATGAAATTGTTTATGAAAAAGATAAGAAATAATTAAATAAAAACACATACAATCAAGAAATTGGGATTAGGCTACCCCCAATCCCTAGGAAGAACGGATTATCCCATGAGAATTTGAATAAACATATCTATATATAAAATCATGAAATTGGGATTATAAAGGGAGAAAAGAAGGCGAACCAACCTGTCACGAAGGCATACAAACGATCCTCACCCAAAACCAATGTGTTCTTTATCCAAAATCACATAAAATTCTCCAAAATCAAAAAAAGAAATCTAAAATCAAAGCTATGGTTCTTGAGCCGCCAAGGACGGCTCCCCAATAGTTCAGAATCCCTAACTCTAACATAAACATGGCCCTTATATAGTCCCCCAATTATTGCATTAAAATAATTAAGAAAAATATATAAAATAAAAAGAAAAAGGAGAAATGTCGTCGACACAGGCCATGGCCACCAAAAACCGTGGCCATGGCGACGATCGCTGGATATTTGTGAAGGTCGGCGGCCATTAATTTTGCGGCCACGGCGAGAACTTCGTCGTGAACAGTAAAAGACGCCTGCCATGGTCAGGCACTGCGCGGCCATGGCCTGTGTAAAGTACTTTTTAGTTGTCCAACATTATCTGATGCCAATTTTGCCCTTTTTCAACTCCGTTTGGGCCAAATTGCTCCAAGTACCTACAAAACACACCAAAATACAGAAAACACACCGAAACACGGCAAAAATACTAAAAACACATTAATCAAATAAAACATAACTCAAATACAATAAAATACTCTAAAATCCATTAAAATAAGGGATGAACACATACCAAAAATGCATATAAAATGGGTTCATCAACATAACATGCTCAGCTTACTATTCAAATGTCAGCTCCAAAATCATGGTGATATCATACAAAAAGTAAAGACATGCTCAACTAACTTATAATACACCTTAACAATTGAAACATCTTTATCACAACAAGATACTAAGGTGGTCAATATAGTCAACCAGAATTACACACCTTTGTAGCCATGCACCTCACAGGCAAAACATACAGTCATAACAAAAACATAAAAAAAAAAACAAAGCATGCATGCAAATGATAACGTGCATTTTATGCCGTTATTCTAGTATTTATTTAGGATGTTTAAGAGCATGATTAGAGCCTTATTGCTTCATATATCATATATATTTGCTCTAACCCCTAGGAAGATGCTATTTGCAAATACATGCGTTTTTAAGCTGTTTTGGCAGATTTTGGAGCTCACTTTTGACATAGTAGATGACCTCAAACAATTGGCGTGCAAGAACAAAAGTTTCTTAGAATGATGTCATCTACCTACCACAGAAATTTTAGAGCATTTGGAGCTGCACGTGAATTCACCCATTTCACGTGCAAGCCTATTTTTGCCTCTCAGGCCTTTACAGGATGCAAGGAAGCTTGGGGAGAAGTTTGAGCTGATTTGAAGGTGCACGTGAATTCACCATATCATGTGCAAATTGACGTGCAGAGATATTTTTGGACCGATCCTATCGTTTTTCCATGCTGATCATTTGTTTCTGAAGGCCCAAGTCCAAATTGTGGATGGAAGATAGAGATTTTAAAGTTTCGAGTGTTACTTATCAAAACTACGCCATTTTGATAAATGGGCTAGGGTACACACCTCAAAGCCCATCCAAACTCTATAAATACAAGCCTCCACACCTCTGCTATGCATGCCTAACCCCCCTACACGTTTTTAGAGAGAGAGAGAGAGGCTCCAAGTCTTGGAGGCTGTCCTTGACCTAGGAGAGCAGCCATCGCAGCCGTCGCTGCTGTCGCTGCAGCCGTCACGGATTTTGGAGCCTGGATTTGAAGCTTTGTTATGCGCGTGATCAAGAAGAAATATTCATGCAGGTCAACGTATACATTCACCACTGATAGTCACAAAGATGTAAATTAAATATCTTTATTAATCTTCTACCCAAAATAAATTTTCACAACCACACGTGTCTTTATTACATTCCAAATCCTTTTACAATATCTCCCCACAGGGGTTACACCAATTTCCATAAAATAACATAATCAAAAAGAAACGATAAAGCAAATACAGTCTTCCACCTCGGGATTCTACCTAACGCCTGTAGGTTCCTGAAAGAAAACACATCACAGTAGGAAGGGTGAGCAACCACAGCTCAGTAGGGATCGTGTCTCCCTAACCCATCCCATGCTCCTAACATTTACATGCCGTGTGTACAAGTGCAGTGTCGTGATACAATTTTTTCAACAAATATAATAGTAAGCCATTAGCAAGAACAAATATTTCAAACAGCCACACAGGCTAGCATATGAACAGTCCCGGGCTTCCACAGCCACCGGGTTCCAAGAATAGTCCCGGGCTTCCACAGCCACCGGGTCCCAAGAACAGTCCCGGGCTTCCACAGCCACCAGGTTTCACAAAATAGTCCCGAGCTTCCACAGCCTTCGGGTTTCACTAAACAGTCCCGGGCTTCCACAGCCACCGGGTTTCACAAAACAGTCCCGGGCTTCCACAGCCACCGGGTTTCAGAAAACAGTCCCGGGCTTCCACAGCCACCGGGTTTCACAAAACAGTCCAGGGTTTCCACAGCCACCGGGTTTCACAAAACACAGTACACATAGCCTTTCAGGCATAAAACCAAACACTTAGTAGGCACACATTCATAAATGTACAAAATCAGCCACTCAGGCATAAAAACAAACACTTAGCATGCACACCTTTACCAACTCACGATTCTAGCCTTACTGGTATATTATCAAACACATACTGGGCATATTCACACAGACATATTCACACTGGCATTTTATCGAACATTTAACATGCACTGCCCACCCAACATCAGAATCACACCAAGATGCCATTGAAGGCCAACATTCATGTAGGAGATCACACCTATATGAATTTATATATAAGTATTATAGCAATAACAATGGAAACTTTACAAAATATCCACAGGGCCTAACCCCGGAACAGACCAGGAAAGACAGAAACCCTACCTTAAAGAAGATCCTCCTTGCTCCCGCGCTAGACGCCTTCCTCCCCACGCAAGACGCTCTGGTAGCAACCAGCAACTCTCCTTCCTTCCCTCTCTCTAGCTCTCTCTCACTCTACAACGGCTGCAGTGGCTGAAGAAAATCCTAACCCTAGAACAAGGTGTCACGCCCTGCATTTCCGACTCGGGAAACCGGTACGTGACTCCCCATTCACCCACACGGAGGGCAACGGGGTTGGATTACTAGATGCCACACGAGCAAAACTAACAATTATAATAAATCAAACAAGCCACATCTTTATTTAATTCCAAACCTCAAAGGTTCACAAACCAACCATGTTCCGTACTACAATTCAGTCTCTTAGTACATTTCCCCCATGGGGTTACATAAGTCATAAAATTACATCACAGAAGAGCAATAAAATGAAGATGGTCTTCCACCTTGGTGTATCCACCTAATGCCTGTAAGTCCCTGGAAAACAAGCAAACACAGTAGGAGGGGTGAGCAACCACAGCTCAGTAGGGATCAAGTCTCCCCAACCCTTTCCATGCTCCTAGCGGCTACATGCATGTGCACAGGTGTAGTGATGTGGCAGTAGTAAGAAAATAAAGCATTTCACATAACGGGCGTAACCTCAGCCCCTGCCCACACCTGGCTAACAAATCACAACTCAAATAAGTAATTTAACCGCCTCTTCAGGCCATCGATTTAACCGCCTCTCAGGCAAAGTAGTTTAACCGCCTCTTCAGGCCACTGGTTTAACCGCCTCTCAGGCAAAGTAATTTAACCGCCTCTTCAGGCCAGATACCACAGTCATGCACACAACACACACTACGGTCACTCAAGCATAAAACCAAACACTTGGTGTGCACCCGTTCACAAGTGCACAAACCCAGCCATTCAGGTAATAGAACAAACACCCAAGCATGCATACATACACTAAATCACAAGTCCAGCCACACGGACATATTACCAAACATGTAATGGGCATATACACACAGCTATATTCACACAGGCATTTCATCGAACATATAGCATGCCACAACAGAATCACACCAAAATGCCACTGAAGGCCAACATCCATATAGGAGATCACACCTATATGGATTACATATATATATATAAACAGATAGAATCCATAATTTGCCCCAGAACCCTAGGACAGAGGAGGATTTAGGAAGAACAGAACCCCTACCTCAAGTAAGACGCAACAACACAGCAATAGTCTGTTCCCACGCCGAACGCCGTCCACCCACGAGGCTCCGACCACCCACGCAAGACGCCTGGCAGCAACCAGGAGCTCCCCTTCCCTCTCTCTCTCTCTCTCTGCGACGGCTGGTGGAGCAACAAACCCTAACCCTAAAACAGAGAGGCTTCTCCTCCTTATATAGACAACACAACATCAAAACGACGTAGTTTTGATTAAGTGAATCCCAGCATCAAAACGACGTAGTTTTGATGGAACAAGCTATGACCTTTCCGCATCCATACACACCAAAATACTCACTATACCAACCTGGTCCTTTGGGAAAAGATGATTAGAATAACAAAACTAAGGTAACCATGCAAAAATATGCCTGCACGCCAATTTGAACGCCAATTCCCCAATTGGCGTGCAGCTCCAAATGCACTCAAACTTCACCCCAAGCCTCCTTGCATCTTGTAGAGGTCTGAGAAGCAGAAATATGCTTGCACGTGAAATGGGTGAATTCACGTGCAGCTCTAAATGCTCTGAAATTTCTGTGGTAGGTAGAGGACCTCATTCTAAGAAACTTTTGTTCTTGCACGCCAATTGTTTGAGGCCATTTACCCTATCTAAAGTGAGCTCCAAGATCAGCCAAAATAGCTTAAAACCGCCTCTATATGCATAGCATCTTCCTAGGGCATAAATACACGTTATCACTTGTCATATGCACCTCCTAAAAGTCCCCTCTTGGGCTCCCTAAAACCCAACAATTTCCACTCACAAGGCTTCTGTGATTAACTCCGTACATCCCACAAACACGGGTCATTACATCCTCTCCCCCTTAAGACTTTTCGTCCTCGAAAAGAAACAACATACGAGGAAAACAAACACAAGCTACCCAAATGGGTCATACATCGTGCACCGCACATAACAAAGACATAACAAGGTACCACCGTAATCCATAACCACATGCAACACAATAATGCATATAACACATATCCGCATGTCACAAATACACATCTCAAAACACATCACAAATATGAGCACATGTCTAAAAGACAATACAAACACCAAAATCATACACAACTAATACAAGAAAACACATCACTATCCCTTGGCCAACAGCCACCTCCCACTCTTAAAATTGTTCGTCCTTGAACAACGCTGGATGCTGCTCTCGCATCAAGGACTCACGCTCCCAAGTCTCCTCCTCAATGCCACGGTGCTGCCACAGCACGTGAACCAAAGGAATAGCACGACCACGCAAAAGCTTCTCTCGCCCATCTAAGATACGGATAAGGGCCTCAACAACGGACATGTCATCCTCAATGTCCAATGTCCCCCAATCAATCACATAAGTGGGGTCAGGGTGATACTTCCGCAACTGGGACACGTGAAACACGTTGTGCACTCGACTCAGCCGCGGTGGTAACGCTAACCGGTAGGCCATGGGCCCCACATGATCCAGAATCTCAAAAGGACCAATAAACCGGGGAGATAGCTTGGAACCTCGCCCAAACCGTCGATGTCCACGACGTGGAGAGACACGAAGGAACACATGATCACCAACAGAAAACTCCAAAGGTCGCCGCCGCTGATCCGCATAAGATTTCTGCGGACTTTGAGCTGATAACAACCGCAGACGAATCAACTTAACCTTCTCGGTAGCCTCTTGAACCATCTGTGGTCCCAAGAGAGCGGCTTCGCCGACCTCAGTCCAACACAACGGTGATCGGCAGGGTCTGCCATACAACGCCTCAAAAGGAGCCATCCCAATGGACGCCTCGAAAATCGTTATTGTAGGCAAACTCCACCAAAGGAAGGTGAGTTGCCCACGAACCCCCAAAATCTAACACACAGGCCCGTAACATGTCCTCTAACGTCCGATTCGTCCCTCTGTCCGACCGTTAGTCTTGGGGTGAAAGGCTGTACTCAAGTGAAGCTTGGTCCCCATAGCCTCCGCAAACCTGGCCCAAAAACGGGAAGTGAACCTCGGATCCTGGTCGAGACAACCGATGATGGTACTCCATGCGGCCGCACAATCTCGTTCATGTATAGCCGACTCAAGGTCCCAATAGAGTCCCGCTCGCGAACAACCAGGAAATGGGCCGACTTTGTGAGTTGATCCACAATCACCCAAATCATATCCTTCCTCCCGGTGGTGGGTGGAAGACCGAGCCACAAAGTCCATCGCGATGTGGTCCCACTTCCACTCCGCTATGGGCAAGGGCTGTAACATGCCCGCCGGCCGCTGATGCTCAGCCTTCACCTGCTGACACGTGAGGCACCGCGAAACAAAAGCAGCCACATCGCGTTTCATCCCAGGCCACCAAAAATGTCCTCTAAGCGCATGGTGTCATCACTGGTTTTCGTCCGGCCCCTTTTGGGGTGAGCTCAAACTAGACCAATGGTGAGAAATTTTAGAGTCGCAACCAACTGTTTTTGGGGTACAGTTGGATACCCTCTACTTTGAGTAGTCTTAAGTGTATGGTCTGCGTTATTAGAGATGGGTTCGGGAGTTGGTTACGTGTAGGGAAGGATTAGCACCCCTACAGCGCCCTTTCGGTATCTAATTTAGGAGGAGGAGGTTTTATTTTATTTGTACTGTCATAACTGGGTTAAGTTTCCTCAAAAGTCTATGATTTTTATTTAGCTAAGTTATTTATTGAAGTTATGGTTAAAATGGATTTATCCTAAATTTCTAAAAAAGGGAATCCTAAAAATTTTGGGTTTTTGTTTTGAAGTGGAGAATGAGATCCTATGGGTTGGTTTTGGGTTTTTGGTTTTGTTTTGGAGTCCTAGAAAATGATTTTTATTATTTTCCCTTTTTTTGTTTTTTTGTTTTGTTTTGTTTTTTTGTTTTTGAAAGACACTTGGAATACATTTTATGAAAACATTTTCAAAACATGTTATTGAAGAGATTTTTAAAAAATATTTTATTGAAAAAAACGTTTTGTTTTGTTTTGTTTTGTTTTTTTTTTTTTGTTTTTTGTTTGTTTGTTTGTTTGTTTGTTTTTTTTTTTGAAAACATTTTGAAAATTATATATTGAAAACGTTTTTTTAAAAAACATGTTTGTTTTTTTTTTGTGTGTTTTTTTTTTTTTGAGATTGAAAATGCATATATCAAAATAGATGTGGAGTGTGTAATCGTGACATCCACAAAAATAAAATCACTCTTTTTTTTTTTTTTTTTTTTTTCTTTTTCTTCATCCTTTCCCTTTGCTCTCTCTCTTTTTCTTTTGTTGTTTTTTTTTTGCTACACTTTACATATTACACATACACATAAGAAGAAATACAAGGAAAATGCAATGGAAAAAGGTTGAAAAGCAATTACATCAAATATAGATAAACTAAAAAAAAACGAAAATTAGAAATAAATGCTAAAACAAATACACCAAATATAGATACAAATCAGCTGAAAAAAAGGAGTGAAAAGATAAGGGCTGAACCGACTTTGAATCTTCTGCTTGAGCTCCCACTGATGCTGATGGTCACCACCGCTTGGATCCAGCAAGATTTGGCAACGAGGTTTATGAGGGGGGGGTTTCTTGGTATTTGGAGATAGGAGGGCTGAAGTGGGCATGAGAGAAAGGGGACCTGGAAAAGGATTGGTGCCTGTTGTATTTTTTTGCTTGCCGAACACGAGAAAAAAGGGGCTGAAATTGGGATTGTTTTTGTGTTTTTTTTTTGTTTGCTGAAAAAAGAAGAAAAAGCTGGCGTGAGAGGAGGGAAAGAGGATGCAGGGGCGATGCTGATTGCAGAAAAACTGGGCGTTCAATCTGAGAAGATGAGGCTGGGGCGTTTCTCTCCTTTCTTTCTTCTTCAATGATCTCCCTCTTCTTTTTTCAATGATCTCTCCACTCGTGTTTTTTTTTTTTGCTCTGTTTGCACTAGGATGACGGAGGGATGAAAGGGTATAGGTTTTTTCCCCTTTTGTTTTCAACGATTTTGCTCTGTCTGTGTCTTTCTTTTTTTTTTTTTTTTGCGGGGATGAAGCCCAGGCGGAAGAATTTTTCTTGTGCGTGGGAGTCTCAGGCGTAATCTCCTCTCTTCTCTTTTTTTTTTTTTTTTTTTTGTTTTTGCGATCGCATCTTAAAGAGTCGCCGAACGTTTTTTGGCTGGACTGTCATTAATTGCAGCATTTAATGCTGCAATTATTATTTCCAGCTCTTGTGCAATCTGTTGGGTGCATTATTATTTCCAGCTCCATTAATTTGCAGATCAGTGTTTGGTCGGGTGGACAGTGTGCGGGAAAAGGGGAACTCATGATTTGCCTTTTTGCATTTGTATTTTAGCAGCACATGTGACCGACAGGTATTAAAATGATGCTTTGTCGGATGGCCAGCACATAAGACAAGTCCCGTGAACGACCAGGTGAGAGGAAAAAAAGGAAACCCGTGAGAAAAAGTCGACGCGAGAAGCCAGCGAAAAAAAAAGAATCAGCGAAGGCGAAAAGGGTCGGAGGTTCGAAGTGTCGGCAGGTCGGAGCGTCGGCGGGTCGAAGCTTCGGTGGGTCGAATTTCGGTGGGGCAAAAGTCAACGGTCAACGGGTCGAAGTGTCGGCAGGTCGAAGGTCAACGGTCAACGGGCCGAAAACTTACTGGTATTGCAAGTCAAGGGTTGAAGGTCGGAGTGTCGGCAGGGTCGGAGCTTCGGGGGTCGAAAGGTCGAAGGTGGAATCAGCAGGTCAACGGGGCTTCGAGGCTTCGAGGCTTCGGGGCTTCGAGGCTTCGAGCTTCGAGGCTTCGGGCTTCGAGCTTCGGGGCTTCGAGGCTTCGGGGCTTCGAGGCTTCGAGGCTTCGGGGCTTCGGGCTTCGGGGCTTCGAGGCTTCGAAGGTCAACGGGTCGCAGTGTCGGCAGGTCAACGGTCAACGGTCAACCCCGAACTTTTAATTTCCTTTTTACCCCCACCAAAAATGCCAAAATGGGTAACCTTCCAGGAATTGTTTGGGGAGATCCGTATTCGCCTACATAGGCATTTTGAAGAGTTTCGCATGATCACTTTTGCGGGCAGTTTGACCAGGGGCATTGACCGTCTTTTGGCAAGTTTGACTTTTTCCAACGAAAGTTGTTTTGGCCATAACTTCTTCATTTTAAGTCCGATTTGAGCTCGGTCAAGTGCGTTGGTCTCGAATGTTCATCCTCCATCACCTGGTGTTGGTCTTGGGGTGCTTCAAGGACTTATAGCAGAAGTCATTAATTTTGAACTCCCCCATCCGTGTCAATTGTATCCATCTCGTGCAGATTGGGGTAGACCATTCCTTGGAAGTATGGGATCATTGTGGACCTGTTCAACAAGGTATATGGCATGGGCAGAAAGGTATATCAAATGGGGTTAGTATGTCCAACCCGGACAAAATGGGGTCCACCACATGGTACATCTTCGTACCCCCTGGATGCACAGCAACTCTAGACTAGTGAAACTCCCTCATCACCTCATCCCTGAGGGAAGAAGCCACTACCAACCGCCCCTGAAAAGACAACTCATGCTCAGGACCCTCTGTCCAGTCCTCAGATAGCTCTCCGGCCTCAATACGGGGACGGAGAACCTCACACTCAATGTCACCCAAACTGTTCCTCCCGGACGCGCTGGTACAACTCAGGCACAACTACCAAAGGACTCAGGACTGTCCCACTATCACGAACAACAGGCTGCAGCTGCAACATCGCCAACTGCTCCATCAGCTTCCACTCTCGCATGGCCACCTCAGCTTTCCCTTTTCTGCTCAACGCATCACCCACAATATTACCCTTGCCCAGGGTATAGGCAAGAGTAAAGTCAAAGGTCCGCAAATACTCCACCCATCTCCTCTCGCCTCAAATTTAAGTCCTTCGGGTAAAGATGATCGAAGGCTCTTGTGATGTGAGAACACCACAAACTTCTCCCCCCAAGAGGTAATGCTGCCAACTCTTCAGGGCGAAGATGACAGCCCGCTAACTCAAGGTCATGAGTAGGATAATTCTGCTCATGAGGCTTCACCGCCTTGACCCATAAGCCACCACACCGTGCTCCCGCATAAGCACACACCCCAAACCAACCCTGGACGCATCACAAGACACCTCATATGGAGTATCCTCCCGAGGTAACCTCAAAACCGGTGCAGTGGTCAAACGGGTTTTGAGAGTCTCAAACGCCCGCCGGCACTTGTCCGTCCACTCAAATTTTACTCCTTTCCTAGTCAACGCCGTCATAGGAGCCGCCAAACGGGAGAACCCCTCGACAAAACGACGATAGTACCCCGCTAAGCCAAGAAAACTACGGATCTCAAAAACGTTGGTTGGCCTCGCCCACGATGCCACGGCCTCAATCTTGGCTGGGTCCACCCTAACTCCCCTACTGACACCACATGGCCAAGAAAGTGAACCTCCTGCAGCCAAAACTCACACTTGCTAAACTTAGCAAACATCCCTGGTCCCTCAAGGTTTGCAACATTGTTGCCAAATGCTCCACATGCTCCCTCTCGGTCTTGGAATACACCAAGATATCATCAATGAACACCACCACAAACGAATCCAAGTATGGAGCAAAGACCTGGTTCATCAAATGCATGAACACCGATGGCGCATTAGTGAGCCCGAAAGGCATCACTACCCACTCATAATGCCCATACCTGCACCGAAAAGCCGTCTTAGGGATGTCCTCCTCCCTAACCTTGAGCTGGTGATACCCCGACCATAAATCTATCTTGGAAAACCACTAGGCCCCACTCAATTGGTCAAACAAGTCATCTATCCGAGGCAACGGATACTTGTTCTTCACGATCCACCGAATTCGGCTTCCTGTTGTCGATGCGAGACGAAGCGTGCCATCGCCCTTCTTAGCAAAGAGCACCGGAGCACCCCAAGGTGAGGTACTTGGTCCGATATACCCCCTGGTCCCCCAACTCCTCGATTTGCCTCTGCAGCTCTCTCAGCTCGGCTGGCCCCATACGATACGCTACTTGGGAAATCGGACCCGTCCCCGGCACCAACTCAATGGTGAACTCCACACTCCTCTTAGGTGGCAGACTCCTCAACTCTTCAGGAAAAACATCCTGAAATTGGTCCACAACAGCGGGCCACACCCTCTTTTCCACCTTCCCCTCCTCAGCAAAGGTCAGGGCTGCCAACCTGTGGGTAATGGCACCCCACTGGTCCAACACTGGCCCAGCTTGACTCGCCTCACGATCCCACTCCCCTTCCAGGGTACAAGAGATTCCTGCGGGTGACACGAAGGATACACGCCGCCGGTAAAAGTCTATCTTGGCTTGGAAAGCCATAAGCCAATCCATACCCAAGATCAGGTCAAAAGTACGCAAAGGCATCACATGCAAGTCGAAATTCAGTTCCACATCACCCATGGTTAACACACAATCGCGGCAAACGTGTCGCACCTCAATCATACCTCCCACCGGAGACTCTACAACTAAGGGCCTCTCCGCCTCAACACACGTTAACCCCAAGCCCTCTACTATGAGCTCAGCAATAAAAGAACGCGATGCACCCATATCGAAAAGAACGAAGCAAGTATGCGGGAGATCAAAAGAGTACCTCTAACCACCGATGGTCCTGCTCCCTCCTCTCGCCGGTGAAGGTGGTAGCTCGGCCCTCCTCCTAGGGTGTCGCATTCAGTGCAAACACCCTCCCTTGGCCCGTGCCACTGGTTGGCTCACTCACTGGGCGGCTCCCGCCCTGACTGCCTCTAGCATCAGCCTGCTGTCGCTCTGGCCTCCCCTGAGGTCGGGTCTGGCTGGATCCTGCCTGGCTGGCCTGCCACTGACGAGCTGGTCTCTCAGCTGGTGCACGGAAGCTAGCATCACTCCTCACGCTGGATGCCACGCCCCCCGCTCCCCTGTTGCCACTCCTGCAAACCCAGCGCAAATGGCCCTCTCGTCCACAGTTGTTGCATCGCCAGTCCTTCTTGGGGCACTCCCCCTTGAAGTGACCTTGCTCTCCACAAGCGATGACACTGCTAGGTAGACTCCCGGATGGACCACCCTGTCTTCCGCCGCCAAAGGTGAACCTCCCGGGGTTCACGGATGTCTAACCCCGACTACGAAAAGAATCGCTATCCCTCTCCTCCGACTTGAGCCTCTTGGACCCTGCATCTCGATCAGGCCCACTCAGAATCGGCGACCCTGATGGGCCTGCCTCCCATCATCCGGCTCTCTCTGGCTATACGGGCCGTCTCCACAACCTCAAGATAGGTCCTCAAGCGTAGAATTGCCACCCTCGCCAAAGGGCTGGCCTAAGGCCCAAAGTGAACTTGTGGGCCTTCAGGTCCTCCCTTGCCACAATCTCAGGAGCAAACCTACTCAAGCTCCGGAACTCCCGCTCATACTCAGGTACCATCCTGGATCCCTGCTTCAAGCGCCGAATTCTTCCCCCTCTTCGCCATCTCACCGATTCCTGGGAAGAACTCATTATGGAAGAGTTGCAAGAACTCATCCCAAAGCATGAGTTGCACCGCACGGCTCCCTGCGACACTCGTCCACCACTCCAAAGCATCCCCCTCCACCGCTGAATTGCCAGTCGCACCTTATCCTCTTCCCGGGGCAGGAGAAAGGAGAACACATGCTCGATCTGCCTCAACCACTGCTCAGCTACCACAGGATCACCTTCCCCCTTAAATCGCGGAGCCTGTTCCTTTCGGAACCGTGTCACCACGTCATCCTCTGCACGAGTCGGTACACCACCCAGTGAACTCTCACGCTCACGAGGCAGCTCTTCTACTGGTGGTGGTGGTGGTGGTACCACCCGCCGTGCTACCATCTCACGGCGCACCTCCTCCCGAACGTCCCGCCGGAGTCCCTCCCGTAGCTCTCGTACCTCCAGCCGGATGCCTTCTTGTAGCCGTGCCAGGAATAACGCATGCCCTCCAACGGACGGTCCCGCACCCGGACCCTCATGGGCAGATGACTCATCGCCCATTGCCCCAGACGCACGTGTCACTCTCCTCGGCGGCATTCTTACTACACGAAGTAAGAAGCACAAACGTCAAAACAGGTTTTATAATCTATCGCGTCACTACCTCTACCCCACTGATCAATTCCACTATCACATGACATTACACACATACATCGTATCAATTACATTTCACGATTCAGTATGCATTGCCAAACAAATCAGAGTTGCACATTTCACTTAATCATTTTATCTTATCCACAGTCAAGACACATTCACAAGAAATGCAACTAGTGCCCTAATGCCAATGCATGCAAATCCTACCACAAGACTGGACTACCCTAAGTACACCTTAGAGGCTCAAAGAGGACCATGTTGATCAGGCATGTCCCTCCAGGCTCCTCCAAAGGACTTAGGATAACCAGGTCCGCCCACTACCCTAGGCCAACTAGACCATGCTCTGATACCATATTGTCACGCCCCGGATTTCAAGTCCAGCCATTGATTTAACCGCCTCAAATAAGTAATATAACCGCCTCTTCAGGCCACTAATTTAACCGCCTCTCAGGCAAAGTAGTTTAACCGCCTCTTCAGGCCACTTGTTTAACCGCCTCTCAGGCAAAGTAATTTAACCGCCTCTTCAAGCCAGATACCACAGTCATGCACACAACACACACTACGGTCACTCAAGCATAAAACCAAACACTTGGTGTTCACCTGTTCACAAGTGCACAAACCCAGCCATTCAGGCAATAGAACAAACACCCAGCATGCATACATACACCAAATCACAAGTCCAGCCACACAGACATATCACCAAACATGTAATGGGCATATACACACAGCTATATTCACACAGGCATTTCATCGAACATATAGCATGCCACAACAGAATCACACCAAAATGCCACTGAAGGCCAACATCCATATAGGAGATCACACCTATATGGATTACATATATATATAAACAGGTATAACTCTATAATCTGCCCTAGAACCCTAGGACAGAGGAGGATTTAGGAAGAACAGAACCCCTACCTCAAGTAAGACGCAACAACACAGCAATAGTCTGATCCCATGCCGAACGCCGTCCACTCACGAGACTTTGACCACCCACGCAAGACGCCCGGCAGCAACCAGGAGCTCTCCTTCCCTCTTTCTCTCTCTCTCTCTCTGTGACGGCTGGTGGAGCAACAAACCCTAAACCTAAAACAGAGGGGCTTCTCCTCCTTATATAGACAACATAACATCAAAACGACGTAGTTTTGATTAAGTGAATCCCAGCATCAAAACGACGTAGTTTTGATGGAACAAGCTATGACCTTCACACATCCATACACACCAAAATAGTCACAATTCCAACATGGTCCTTTGGGAAAAGATGATTAGAATGACAAAACCAAGGCAACCATGCAAAAACATGCCTGCACGCCAATTTGAACACCAATTCCCCAATTGGCGTGCAGCTCCATATGCACTCAAACTTCACCCCAAGCCTCCTTGCATCTTGTAGAGGTCTGAGAAGCAAAAATATGCTTGCACGTGAAATGGGTGAATTCACGTGTAGCTCCAAATGCCCTAAAATTTCTGTGGTAGATAGAGGACCTTATTCTAAGAAACTTTTGTTCTTGCACGCCAATTGTTTGTGGCCATCTACCCTATCAAAAGTGAGCTCCAAGATCAGCCAAAACAGCTTAAAACCGCCTGTATACGCGTAGCATCTTCCTAGGGCATAAATGTACGTTATCACTTGTCACATGCACCTCCCAAAAGTCCCCTCTTGGGCTCATCTCTTACCTCAAACTTGTGCACCAACATCCAAGGTGTTTGTGGTTAACTTCTTACACACGGGTTACACATGGGTCATTACATATTAAGTGTTCCATAAAATGCCTGTGTGAATATGTCTGTGCGAATATGCCTAGTAAGTGTTTGATTTTATGCCTGATGGGCTGTGCGAACTAAGTGTTTGGTATTATGCCTGTGAAAGTGTGTATGCTACGTGTTTGGTTTAATGCCTGTGTGACCTTGTATGCTGTGTTTATGGAACCCGGTGGCTGTGGTAGCCCGGGACTGGAACTGTTAGCCTGTGGCTAAGCCTATATGGATGTGGATATGTTAGCCCGTGTGGCTAAGCCTGAGTGGTCGTGGATATGTTAGCCGTGTGGCTAAGCCTTAGTGGCCGTGGATATGTTAGCCGTGTGGCTAAGCCTTAGTGGCCGTGGATATGTTAGTCTATATGGCTAAGCCTGTATGGCTGTAGATATGTGTGTGCCATGTGAATGTGGAATACAACTTGTTTACATTTTATTGTCACTACACTGCACCTATACACACTCATGTAGACGCTAAGAGCATGGGATGGGTTGGGGAGACATGATCCCTACTGAGCTGTGGTTGCTCACCCCTCCCTCTATGTTGTGTTTTCTTTAAGGAACATACAGGCGTTAGGTGGGACCCCAAGGTGGAAGACCTTATTTATTTTACTGTCTTCCATTTATGTTATTTTTATGGGAATTGATGTAACCCCAGTGGGGATGGATTGGAAAGAGGATTTTGTTGTAATAAAGACTGGTTTGGATTGTGGATTGCTTTTATGAACATTACTTTCTTGAATGTGTTGTGGATGTTTAAAATGTTATATTCGGGGTTTGCATCCTAACCCCTTTGCCCTCCGTGTGGGTACATTGGGAGTCACGTACCGGTTTCCTCGGGTTGGAAATCCGGGGCGTGACACATAGTCACACAGGCATAACTTTAAATACTTAGGATGCATACATTCACAGGCTCATAAACCCAGCCACACAGGTATAATCTCAAACACATAATATGGGTGGTCATTCAGATATATTATCAAACACATAACATGTGTGGCCTCACAGGCATAATATCAAACACTTAACATGCGTGGCCTCACAGGCATAATATCAAACACTTAACATGCGTGTATATATACATCCAAGCAAAACACGCCATTGAAGGCCAACATTCATATAGGAGATCACACCTATATGAATTTACATATTTATATATATATATAAAACCAAACAGCTACCTATCACAAGGCCAAAGCCCTGGGATAGGTTCAAGGAAGAACAAAACCCCTACCATGCAAGTGTCCTTCTGCTCTTGCCTCCACACTAGACACCGTCCACCCACGCGAACCACCATGGCAGCGATCCGGATCTCCTCTCTCTCTCTGTCTCTCTCTCTCTCTACGGCTACGGCGGCTGACAAACCCTAAACCTAAAACAAGAGGGCTCCTCATCCTTATATTGACACCCCACTATCAAAATGACATAGTTTTGATTAAGTGAAACCCAGCATCAAAATGATGTAGTTTTGATCGCACAAGTTACAACCTTCCCGCATCCATACAAGACAAAATACTCATAATTCCAACATGGTCCTTTGGGAAAAGATGATTAGAATAACAAAACTAAGGTGACGGTACAAAAATATGGCTGCACGCCATAATGCACGTCATATCCCCATATGACGTGCAGCTCCAAAAGCTGTGAAATTCTACCCCAAGCTTCCGTGTATCATGTAGATGGCAGGCATGCAATAAAAACCTTGCACGTTATAATGCCCCATATGACGTGCACTCTATTTTTGCCTCCCTAGGCTGCCCTCTTTCATCAAAAGTTCCCTATTTGGTAAATAAAATGATTTGGCTGAAGTCCATGAATAGAAGTTCCCCAAAAACAAGAAAATTACCACTCAAAAGGCAAAACTGTGACTAACTCCACACATCCCAAAACACGGGTCATTACACTCCCCCTTAAGACTTTTCGTCCTCGAAAAGAAACAATATGTCACGCCCGGATTTCCAACCCGAGGAAACCGGCACGTGACCCCCCTTTTTACCCACACGGAGGGCAAAGGGGTTAGGATACAAACCAAGAATTTTACATTTCAAACATCCACAACCCATTCAAGAAAGTAATATTCATAAAAATATTCCAAACCAGTTTATTATAACGGAATTCTTTACAATCCCATCCCCATCGGGGTTACATCGGTTCCCATAAAAGAAAACAACATAAATGGAAGAGTAAAATGGATAAAGTCTTCCACCTTGGTGTATCCACCTAACGCCTGTAAGTCCCTGGAAAACAAGCAAACACGGTAGGAGGGGTGAGCAACCACGGCTCGGTAGGGATCAAGTCTCCCCAACCCTTCCCATGCTCCTAGCGGCTACATGCATGTGCACAGGTGCGGTGACGTGTTACATCAATCTCAACAAACAATAACAAACCACATCGGTCGTCACAATTATCCACCACACAAAACACAAGTGATTTAACCGCCTCTTCAGGCCAAGTTATTTAACCGCCTCTTCAGGCCAAGTGATTTAACCGCCTCTCAGGCAAAGTTCTTTAACCGCCTCTTCAGGCCGGATACCACAATCAAGCACACAACACACATGGTCACCCAAGCATACCACCAAACACTTGGTGTGCACCCGTTCACAAGCGCACAAACCCAACCATTCAGGAAAATAGAGCAAACACACAGCATACACTAAACCACAAATCCAGCCACACAGGCATATTACCAAACACATAATGGGCATATGCATTCAGCTATATTCACACAGGCATTTCATCGAACACATAGCATGTAATCCACGGAATCACACCAACATGCCATTGAAGGCCAACATTCATATAGGAGGTCACACCTATATGAATTTACATATAAATAATATAACAGATATCTCATATTCTGCCCTAGGACCCTAGGACAGAGGAGGATTTAGGAAGAACAGAACCCCTACCTCAAGGAAAACGCAACAACACAAAGAACGGTCCGATCCCAAGCCGAACGCCGTCCACCCACGAAGCACCGACCACCCACGCAAGACGCCCGGCAGCAACCAGGAGCTCCCCTTCCCTCTCTTTCTCTCTCTGCGACGGTGGTGAAGCAACAAACCCTAAACCTAAAACAGAGGGACTCCTCCTCCTTATATAGACAACACAACATCAAAACGACGTAGTTTTGATTAAGTGAATCCCAGGATCAAAACGACGTAGTTTTGATCACACAAGTTACCACCTTTCCGCACCCATATAGGCCAAAATACTCGGAATTTCAACATGGTCCTTTGGAGAAAGTTCCTTAGAATGACAAAACCAAGGGAACCATGCAAAAATATGCTCGCACGCCAATTTGCACGCCAATTCCCCAATTGGCGTGCAGCTCCAAATGCACCCAAACTTTACCCCAAGTCTCCTTGCATCTTGTAGAGGCCTGAGAAGCAAAAATATGCTTGCACGTGAAATGGGTGAATTCACGTGCAGCTCCAAATGCTCTGAAATTTCTGTGGTAGATAGAGGACCTCATTCTAAGAAACTTTTGTTCTTGCACGCCAATTGTTTGAGGCCATCTACTAGGTCAAAAGTGAGCTCCAAGATCAGCCAAAACGACCTAAAACCGCTTGAACGCATAGCATCTTCCTAGGGCATAAATGTACGCTATCGCTTGACACATGCACCTCTCAAAAGTCCCCTCTTGGGCTCATCTCTTACCTTAAACTTGTGTACCAACATCCAAGGTGTTTGTGGTTAACTCCTTACACACGGGTTACACACGGGTCATTACATCCTCTCCCCCTTAAGACTTTTCGTCCTCGAAAAGAAATGACATACGAGGAAAACAAACACAAGCTACCCATTTGCCACACGGCGAGCTACAACACCCAAATGGGTCATACACCACACACAGACAACGGCACATACCAGTACCACCATAATCCATAACCACAATGATGCACATAACACGTGTCCACATGGCACGAATACACATCCCAAGGCACATCACAAACAAGAACACATGTCTTTAAAAGACTACAAATACATCAACGAATACAAGAAAACACATCACAAGAAAATATCACTATCCATCCCTTGGCCAACAGCCACCTCCCACGCTTAAGATTGTTCGTCCTCGAACAAGTCCGGGTGCCGCTCACGCATCACGGACTCACGTTCCCATGTCTCCTCCTCAATACCACGGTGCTGCCAAAGCACGCGAACCAAAGGAATAGCACGACCACGCAAAAGCTTCTCTCGCCGATCGAGGATACGAATAGGGGCCTCAATGACGGACATGTCATCCTCAATGTCCAACGTTCCCCAATCAATCACGTGAGTGGGGTCGGGGTGATACTTCCGCAATCGGGACACGTGAAACACGTTGTGCACTCGACTCACCGCGGTGGTAACGCTAACCGGTAGGCCACAAGCCCTACACGATCCAGAATCTCAAAAGGACCAATAAACCGCGGAGATAGCTTGGAACCTCGCCCAAACCGTCGATGTCCACGACGTGGAGAGACACGAAGGAACACATGATCACCAACAGAAAACTCCAAAGGTCGCCGTCGCTGATCCGCATAAGATTTTCGCCGACTCCGAGCTGCCAACAAACGCCGACGAATCAACTTGACCTTCTCGGTAGCCTCTTGAACCAAGCTGCGGTCCCAAGAGAGCTGTCTCCCCCACCTCGGTCCAACACAAAGGGGATCGACACGGCCGTCCATACAATGCCTCAAAAGGAGCCATCCCAATGGATGCCTGATAATCGTTGTTGTAGGCAAACTCCACCAAAGGAAGGTGAGTTGCCCACGAACCCCCAAAATCTAGCACACAAGCCCTCAACATGTCCTCCATGGTCCGATTCGTCCGCTCGGTCGACCGTCGGTCTCAGGGTGAAAGGCTGTACTCGGATGAAGCTTGGTCCCCATAGCCTCCTTGCAAACCCGCCCGGAAACGAGAAGTGAACCTCGAATCCCGGTCCGAGACAACCGATGATGGTACGCCATGCGTCTCACAATCTCGTTCATGTACAACTGACTCAAGGTCCCAATAGAGTCCCGCTCGCGAACAGCAAGGAAATGGGCCGACTTTGTGAGTCGATCCACAATCACCCAAATCATATCTTTCCGCCCAGTGGTGGGTGGAAGACCGGTCACAAAATCCATCGCTATATGGTCCCACTTCCACTCCGCTATGGGCAAGGGCCGTAACATGCCCGCCGGCCGCCGATGCTCGGCCTTCACCTGCCGACACGTGAGGCACCGCGAAACAAAGGCAGCTACATCGCGTTTCATCCCTGGCCACCAAAAATGTCCCCGAAGCGCATGGTACATCTTCGTACCCCCTGGGTGCACAGCAACTCTAGACCTGGTGAAACTCCCTCATCACCTCATCCCCGAGGGAAGAAGCCACGACCAACCGCCCCTGAAATGACAACTCATGCTCAGGACCCTCCGTCCGGTCCCCGGATAGCTCCCCGGCCTCAATACGGGCACGGAGAACCTCACACTCAATGTCACCCAGCTGTCCCTCCCGGACGCGCCGGTACAACTCAGGCACTACCACCAAAGGACTCGGGACTGTCCCACCATCCTGAACAACAAGCCGCACAGTCGTAACGTCGCCAACCGCTCCATCGGCTTCCACTCTCTCACGGCCACCTCGGCTTTCCCTTTTCTGCTCAACGCATCGCCCACAACATTTCCCTTGCCCGGGGTATAGGCAAGAGTAAAATCAAAGGTCTGCAAATACTCCACCCATCTCCTTTGCCTCAAATTCAAGTCCTTCGAGTAAAGATGTACCGAAGGCTCTTGTGATCCGAGAACACCACAAACTTTTCTCCCAAGAGGTAGTGCTGCCAACTCTCAGGGCGAAGATGACGGCCCGCTAACTCAAGGTCATGAGTAGGATAATTCTGCTCATGAGGCTTCACTGCCTCGACCCATAAGCTACCACACCGTGCTCCCGCATAAGCACACACCCCAAACCAACCCTGGACGCATCACAATACACCTCATATGGAATATCCTCCCTAGGCAACCTCAACACAGGTGCAGTGGTCAAACGGGTTTTGAGAGTCTCAAACGCCCGCCGACACTTGTCGGTCCAATCAAACTTCACGCCCTTCCGAGTCAACGCTGTCATAGGAGCCGCCAAACGGGAGAACCCCTCTACAAAACGACGATAGTACCCCGCCAAACCAAGAAAACTACGGATCTCAAAAACGTTGGTTGGCCTCGCCCACGATGCCACGGCCTCAATCTTGGCCGGGTCCACCCTAACTCCCTCACTGACACCACATGGCCAAGAAAGTGAACCTCCTGCAGCCCAAAACTCACACTTGCTAAACTTAGCAAACAGTGCTGGTCCCTCAAGGTTTGCAACATTGTTGCCAAGTGCTCCACATGTTCCCTCTCGGTCTTGGAATACACCAAGATATCGTCGATAAACACCACCACGAACGAGTCTAGGTATGGAGCAAAGACCTGGTTCATCAAATGCATGAACACTGCTGGTGCATTAGTGAGCCCGAAAGGCATCACTACCCACTCATAATGCCCATACCTGCACCGAAAAGCCGTCTTAGGGATGTCCTCCTCCCTAACCCTCGAGCTGGTGATACCCCGACCGTAAATCTATCTTGGAAAACCACCTGGGCCCCACTCAATTGGTCAAACAGGTCATCTATCCGAGGCAACGGGTACTTGTTCTTCACGATCCATTGAATTCGGCTTCCTGTAGTCGATGCGAGAGACGAAGCGTGCCATCGGCCTTCTTAGCAAAGAGCACCGGAGCACCCCAAGGTGAGGTACTCGGTCTGATATACCCCTGGCCCACCAACTCCTCGATTTGCCTCTGAAGCTCCCTCAACTCAGCTGGCCCCATACGATACGCTACTTGGGAAATCGGACCCGTCCCCGGTACCAACTCAATGGTGAACTCCACACTCCTCTTAGGTGGCAAACTCCTCAACTGCTCAGGAAAAACATCCCTGAAATTGGTCCACAACAGTGGGCCACACCCTCTTTTCCACCTTACCCTCCTCGGCAAAGGTCAGGGCTGCTAACCTTGTGGGTAATGGCACCCCACCTGGTCCAACACCGGCCCGGCCCGACTCGCCTCACAATCCCACTCCCCCCTGCAGGGTGCAAGAGGTCCCCGCAGGTGTCACGAAGGTCACACGCCGCCGATAACAATCTATCTTGGCCTGGAAAGCCATAAGCCAATCCATACCCAAGATCGGATCAAACGTTCTCAAAGGCATCACATGCAAGTCAAAACTCGGCTCCACCTCGCCTATGGTTAACACACGGTCACGACACACTCGCCGTACCTCAATCATGCCTCCTACCTGGAGACTCCACAACTAGGGGCCTCGCGGCCTCCACACAAGCTAACCCCAAGCCGTCTATTACAAGCTCAGGAACAAACGAACATGATGCACACGTATCGAAAAGAACAGAAGCTAATGTACGGGAGATCAAGAGGGTACCTCTAACCACCGATGGTCCTGCTCCACCCTCAGTGGTGGGGGTGGTAACTCGGCCTCCTCCTGGTATGTCGCCTCCAGCGCAAACACCCTCCCTTGGCCCGTGCCACCGGTCGGCTCGATCCACCGGACGCTTCCCGCTAAGGTTGCCTCCGGCCTCGGTCCGCTGCCGCTCCGGCCTCCCCTTGGGGTCGGGTCCGACTAGATCCTGCGCCTGGCCTGGCCCGCCACCGACGAGCTGGTCTCTCACTGGTGCACGGAAGCTAGCATCACTCCTCACGCCGGATGCCGCGCCCCCTATTCCCCCCGTTGCCACTCCCGCAAACCCGACGCAAATGACCCTCTCGTCCACGGTTGTTGCATCGCCGGTCCTTCTTGGGGCACTCCCCTTTGAAGTGACCCTGCTCTCCACAAGAGTGGCATCCGCTCGGTAGACTCCCGGATGGACCCCCCCGTCTTCCGCCGCCAAAGGTGAACCTCCCAGGGTTCACGGATGTCCGACCCCGATTGCGAAAAGAACCGCTATCCCTCTCCTCCGTCTTGAGCCTCTTGGACCCTGCATCTCGATCAGGCCCACTCTGCAATCGGCGCCCCCGATGGGCCTGCCTCCCATCATCCGGCTCTCTCTCGGCTATTCGGGCCGTCTCCACGGCCTCAGGATAGGTCCTCAAGCGTAGAATCGCCACCCTCTCCCTAAGGGCTGGCCTGAGACCCAAGGTGAACTTGTGGGCCTTCAGGTCCTCCCTTACCACGGCCTCAGGAGCAAACCTACTCAATCTCCGGAACTCCCGCTCATACTCAGGTACCGTCTTGGATCCCTGCTCAAGCTGCCAAATTCTTCCCTCTTCTCGCCATCTCACCGATTCCGGGAAGAACTCATCTTGGAAGAGTTGCAAGAATTCCTCCCAAAACATGAGTTGCACCGCACGGCTCCCCGCAACACTCGTCCACCACTCCAAAGCGTCCCCCTCTAGCCGCCGAATTGCCGGTCGCACTTTATCCTCCTCCCGGGGCAGGAGAAAGGAGAACACATGCTCAATCTGCCTCAACCACCGCTCGCCTACCACAGGATCTTCCCCCCCCTTAAATCGCGGAGGTTGTTCCTTTCGGAACCGTGTCACCACGTCATCCTCTGCACGGGTCGGTACACCACCCGGCGAACTCTCACGCTCACGAGGCAGCTCTCCCTCTGGTGGTGGTGGTGGTGGCACCACCTTGCCGTGCCGCCATCTCACGGCGCACCTCCTCCCGAACGTCTTGCCGGAGTCCCTCCCGTAGCTCTCGTACCTCCAGCCGGATGCCTTCTTGTAGCCGTGCCAGGTAGCAACGCATGCCCTCCAACGGATGGTCCCGCACCCGGACCCTCATGGGCAGATGACTCATCGCCCATCGCCCCGGACGCACGTGTCACTCTCCTCGGTGGCATTCTTACTACATGAAGTAAGATGCACAAACGTCAGACGCGTTTGACTACTAACAAATTGACTACCTCTACCCCATTATCAATTTCACTAACACATGACATTACACACATACATTGCATCAATCACATTTCACAGTTCACGATCCAAGACACATTGCCAAACAAATCGAGTTGCACATTTCACTTAATCATGTGATCTTATCCACAGTTTAGCATACATTCACAGCAAATGCAACTAGTGCCCTAATGCCAATGCATGCAAATCCTATCACAAGACTGGACTACCCTAAGTACACCTTGGAGGCTCAAAGAGGACCATGTTGATCAGGCATGTCCCTCCAGGCTCCTCCAAAGGACTTAGGATAACCAAGTCCGCCCACTACCCTAGGCCAACTAGACCATGCTCTGATACCATATTGTCACGCCCCGGATTTCCAACCCGAGGAAACCGGCACGTGACCCCCCTTTTACCCACACGGAGGGCAAAGGGGTTAGGATACAAACCAAGAATTTTACATTTCAAACATCCACAACCCATTCAAGAAAGTAATATTCATAAAAATATTCCAAACCAGTTTATTATAACAGAATTCTTTACAATCCCATCCCCACTGGGGTTACATCAGTTCCCATAAAAGAAAACAACATAAATGGAAGAGTAAAATGGATAAAGTCTTCCACCTTGGTGTATCCACCTAACGCCTGTAAGTCCCTGGAAAACAAGCAAACACAGTAGGAGGGGTGAGCAACCACAGCTCAGTAGGGATCAAGTCTCCCCAACCCTTCCCATGCTCCTAGCGGCTACATGCATGTGCACAGGTGCAGTGACGTGTTACATCAATCTCAACAAACAATAACAAACCACATCAGTCGTCACAATTATCCACCACACAAAACACAAGTGATTTAACCGCCTCTTCAGGCCAAGTTATTTAACCGCCTCTTCAGGCCAAGTGATTTAACCGCCTCTCAGGCAAAGTTCTTTAACCGCCTCTTCAGGCCAGATACCACAGTCAAGCACACAACACACATGGTCACCCAAGCATACCACCAAACACTTGGTGTGCACCCGTTCACAAGCGCACAAACCCAACCATTCAGGAAAATAGAGCAAACACACAGCATACACTAAACCACAAATCCAGCCACACAGGCATATTACCAAACACGTAATGGGCATATGCATACAGCTATATTCACACAGGCATTTCATCGAACACATAGCATGTAATCCACAGAATCACACCAACATGCCACTGAAGGCCAACATTCATATAGGAGGTCACACCTATATGAATTTACATATAAATAATATAACAGATATCTCATATTCTGCCCTAGGACCCTAGGACAGAGGAGGATTTAGGAAGAACAGAACCCCTACCTCAAGGAAAACGCAACAACACAGCAACGGTCTGATCCCAAGCCGAACGCCGTCCACCCACGAAGCACCGACCACCCACGCAAGACGCCCGGCAGCAACCAGGAGCTCCCCTTCCCTCTCTTTCTCTCTCTGCGACGCTGGTGAAGCAACAAACCCTAAACCTAAAACAGAGGGACTCCTCCTCCTTATATAGACAACACAACATCAAAACGACGTAGTTTTGATTAAGTGAATCCCAGGATCAAAACGACGTAGTTTTGATCACACAAGTTACCACCTTTCCGCACCCATATAGGCCAAAATACTCGGAATTTCAACATGGTCCTTTGGAGAAAGTTCCTTAGAATGACAAAACCAAGGGAACCATGCAAAAATATGCTTGCACGCCAATTTGCACGCCAATTCCCCAATTGGCGTGCAGCTCCAAATGCACCCAAACTTTACCCCAAGTCTCCTTGCATCTTGTAGAGGCCTGAGAAGCAAAAATATGCTTGCACGTGAAATGGGTGAATTCACGTGCAGCTCCAAATGCTCTGAAATTTCCGTGGTAGATAGAGGACCTCATTCTAAGAAACTTTTGTTCTTGCACGCCAATTGTTTGAGGCCATCTACTAGGTCAAAAGTGAGCTCCAAGATCAGCCAAAACAACCTAAACCGCTCGTAAACGCATAGCATCTTCCTAGGGCATAAATGTACGCTATCGCTTGACACATGCACCTCTCAAAAGTCCCCTCTTGGGCTCATCTCTTACCTTAAACTTGTGTACCAACATCCAAGGTGTTTGTGGTTAACTCCTTACACACGGGTTACACACGGGTCATTACACAATATGCAAGTACAATACGACAACAAAGCACCACCACAAACATACCCACATGCATCACCATACATATAACACATATTCGCATAGCACAAATACAACTCTAAATCTCAAAAACATATCTCAAATAGAAACACATGTCAAAAAGACAATACAAATACCAATCATAAACAACTAATACAAGAAAACACATCACGACAGCCACCTCCCACCCTTAAGATTGTTCGTCCTCGAACAACTCTGGGTGCTGCTCACGCATCATGGACTCACGTTCCCAGGTCTCCTCCTCAATGCCGTAGTGATGCCATAGCACATTAACCAAAGGAATACCACGACCACCCAAAAGCTTCTCTCGCCGATCGAGTATACGGATAGGGGCCTCAACAACGAACATGTTATCCGTAATGTCCAATGTCCCCCAATCGATCACATGAGTGGGGTCAGGATGATACTTCCTCAACCGGGACACATGGAATACATTGTGCACCCGACTCAATCGCGGTGGCAACACTAACCGGTAGGCCACTGGCCCCACACAATCCATAACCACAAAATGACCAATAAACCGCGGAGATAGCTTAGAACCTCGCCCAAACCGTCGATGTCCACGACGGGGTGAAACATGGAGAAACACATGATCTCCACAGAAAACTCTAAAGGTCACCGCTGCTGATCTGCGTAAGACTTCTGTTGATTCTATGCTGACAACAAGCATTGATGAATCAACTTGACCTTTTCCGTAGCCTCCTGAACCAAATGTGGTCCCAAAAGAGCTGCCTCGCCGACGTCAGTCCAACACAAAGTTGATCAGCATGGTTTGCCATACAATGCCTCAAAAGGAGCCATCCCAATAGATGCCTGATAACTGTTGTTGTAGGAAAACTCCACCAAAGGAAGATGAGTTGCCCACGAACCCCAAAATCTAACACACCTCAATACGGAGCATGCCATCTGCCTTCTTTGCAAAGAGCACCGGAGCACCCCAGGGTGAGGTACTCGGTCTGATATACCCTTGGTCCACCAACTCCTCTATTTGCCTCTAAAGCTCCCTCAACTCGGCTGGCCCCATACGATATGCTACCTGGGAGATGGGGCCAGTCCCCAGTACCAATTCAATGGTGAACTCCACACTTCTCTTAGGAGGTAAACTCCTCAACTGGTCAGGGAAGATATCCTGAAATTGGTCAACAACTGCTGGCCACACTCTCTTTTCTACTTTCCCCTCCTCAACAAAGGTTAGGGCTGCCAATCTGTGGGTAATGGCACCCCACTGGTCCAACACTGGCCCAGCTTGACTCGCCTCACAGTCCCACTCCCCCTGCAGGGTGCAAGAAGTCCCTACAGGTGTCGTGAAGGATACACGCCGCTGATAACAATCTATCTTGGCCTGGAAAGCCATAAGCTAATCCATACCCAAGATCAGGTCAAAAGTATGCAAGGGCATCACATACAAATCGAACCTAAGCTCCACATCCCCTATAGTTAACACACAGTCACGACATACGTGCCGCACCTCAATCATACCCCCTACCGGAGACTCCACTATTAGGGGCCTCTCTGCCTCAACACAAGCTAATGCCAACCCCTCGATCAGAAGTTCAGCAACAAACGAACAAGATGCACCCATATGAAAAAGAGCAGAAACAAGCGTACGAGAAATCAAAAGGGTACCTCTAACCACCGATGGTCCTGCTCCACCCTCCGCCGGTGGAGATGGTAGCTCAACCTCCTCCTGGGGTGTTGCATTCAACGCAAACACCCTCCCTTGGCCCATGCAACTAGTCGGCTCACCCTCTGGACGATTCCCACCCTATCTGCCTCTAGCATCAACTGGCTGTCGCTCCGGCATCCCCTGAGGTCAGGTTTATGTTCGATCCTGCCTGACTAGCCTGCCACTGATGAGCTGGTCTCTCTACTGGTGCACGGAAACTGGCATCACTCCTCGTGCTGGATGCCATGCCCCCAACTCCCCTGTTGCCACTCCAGCAAATCCTGCTCAAATGGCCCTCTTGTCCACAGCTATTGCATCTCCAATCCTTCTTTGGACACTCCCTCCTGAAGTGGCCTTGCTCTCCACAACAATGACAACTGCTGGGAAGACCTCCTACTAAACCGCCCTGCCTACTGCTGCCAAAGGTAGACCTCCCTGGGTTCACCGATGGCTGTCTCCAGTTGCGGAAGGAACTGCTATCTCTCTCCTCGGTCTTGGGCCTCTTGGGCCCCAAATCACGTTTAGATCCGCCCTGCAACTGGCGACCCTGATGGGCCTGCCTCCCATCATCTAGCTCCCTCTCAGCGATACGAGCTGTCCCTACTACCTCAGCATAAGTCCTCAAGCGCAAGATCGCCACCCTCTGCCTAAGGGCTGGCCTAAGGCCCAAAGTGAACTTGTGGCCATTCAGCTCCTCCCTTGCCATAGTCTCGGGAGCAAACCTACACAAACTTCAGAACTCCCACTCATACTCAGGCACTGTCTTCGATCCCTGCCTCAAGCTGCTAAATTCCTCCCTCTTTTGCCACCTTAATGACTTGGGGAAGAACTCATCATGGAAGAGTTGCAAGAGCTCCTCCCACAGCATGAACTGCACTGCACGACTCCCCGCAACACTCAGCCACCACTCCAAAGCATTCCCCTCCAGCTGCCGAATGGCCAGTCTCACCTTATCCTCCTCCCGGGGTAGGAGAAAGGAAAACACATGCTCGATCTGCCTCAACCAATGCTCAGCTACCACAGGATCCCCTTCTTCGTTGAACCTCGGAGGTTGTTCCTTTCGGAACCTTGTCACCACATCATCCTTTACACGAATCAGTACGCCACCTAGCGAACTCTCACGCTCACTAGGTAAGCCCCGCACTGGTGGTGGTGGTGGCACCACCTACTGAGCTGCCATTTCACGACGCCCCTCCTCCTGAACCTCTTGCCGGATACCCTCCCTCAGCTCTCGGACTTCTAGTCGGATGCCCTCTCGTAGCTGTGCCAACAACAGCGCATGTCCTCCAGCAGACTGCCCTGCACTCGGGCCCTCATGGGCAGATGACTTATCAGCCACCGCCCCGGACGCACGGGTTACTCTCCTCGGCGGCATTCTTACTTTACGAAGTAAGGAACACAAACGTCAAAACGAATTCAAATCTAACGCATGTCACTACCTCTACCTTAACGTCAAAGCCAAGGTACTGCAATTGGTCATTGCCAGCCCTTCTAAGTGCTGTCTGCCTAAATGGTCATCATGACATTAACATGCAAAGCCTAATTATCATACTCGTGACAGGATAATGGTCACACCAATCACAAATATGTTATGAATCAAAGATCAGCCTCAGACTAAGGCTAAGAAAACCCAGGTGTACAACCCAGATATTAAAAGATAAGAACAAATCCATAAAATATGCAATCTCAATTAAACAAACTCAATATTCAATTAATCAGTTTGACAACATAGGGGGCTACATTGTTCCCTATATAAAGGAAACTACTCACACATGTTCTTGGATAAATAATAAGAAATAAAGAACATCATCCTCAAGCAGGTGCAGCAAAACTCCAACTTTAGGTCTTCTCCAGCCATCAGACCTCCTAGGGCCGGTAGCTTTCGGGATCAGAACCCTAACCTCCAAAACCGTCAGCCTTTCTCTCTCTCTCTCTAAAAAATGTGCCCCCCTCTCTACATGCTCCAAAAGGGCTGCCTCCTCCTCTATTTATAGAGAAAACTGCTTTGCAATGAGTGCCATAGCCGTTAGCAGTTGCCACTTATTAAAACGACGTAGTTTTGATAAGTAGTTTCCATTTTTCTTCCAACTTGAGTACAACTCGAACCAAGCATAATTTGGACTAGGTGCTTTAGAGAAAAGTGCTTAAAATAACAAAACAAAGCAATCGATGCAAAAATCCGGCTGCACGGCACATTGCACGTCATATGGCCATATAACGTGCACCTCTAAATGGTCTGGAATTTTGCTCCAAGCTTCCTTGACATGTGTAAAAGGCAGGGCTGCAATAAAATCCTCGCACGTCATAAAAGTCAATATGGCGTGCACTCTTGTTTTGCTTCCTCAAGCTGCCCTATTTTGCCACAAGTTCCTTCTTTGATAAATGAAGTGATTTGGATGGTGTCCATAAGATGAAATTGTCTAAAAACCTGTCAAAACAGCTCAAAAACACATATATATAGGCCAAGCAGTCTTCCTAGGGTGTTAGAGCAAATATTTAAGAAATATGGATGAATTAAGCTCTAATCATGCTCTTTAATACCCTAAATCTGCACTAGAATAACGGCGTAAATGCACGTTATCAGTTCATCAAAAAGAGTTTTTCTAGCAAATCAAAATCTAAATCTCAAAGGAGTAACTCTCCCAAGAAAACTCAAATAAAAGAAGCAACAAACGCTAACAAAGTAAAGTCAACTTGGAAAGCTAAAGTTCCTAACAAAGCAAAATCCAGAACTGTTGACAAGATTGTTGTTTCTCTTAACCGCCTGAAACAAGTTTGGGCACCAAAAGTGTAAACAGTTGTCTTGCAGGAGCATCTCTGGAATGTATTGCCAGACCACTTGAAGTTAAAGATTAATGAAAGCAAGTCGATACTCGATAGCGGATGCTCCAGACATATGACGGGCGATCAGTCTCTGCTCGTTGAAGTTACTGACAAACGAGGCCCATCCGTATCATATGGCGACAACAACAAAGGTAAAACTATGGGGTATGACACTTTAACTAACAACTGTGTATCAATTACCAAAGTTGCACTAGTCGAAGGTTTGAAGCATAATCTACTGAGTGTCAGTAATTTATGTGACAAAGGATTTACTGTTTCCTTTATGTCCAACACCTGCACAGTTAAGGAAAATATATCCGGAGATATTAAGTTATCTAGACTAAGAGATGGGGACATATATTCAGTGGTCTTAAGAAATAATTCTTCTGACCCTGTATGCTTCCTCACTAAAGCATCAGATGAAGATAGTTTGCTATGGCACAAGCGTTGCGCTTATTTAAATTTTAAGACTTTGTTTAAACTAGTGTCGCTTGACTTGGTCAATGGTCTGCCCAAACATAAATTCTCCAGAGACTCTCTGTCGAGAATGCTAACTCGGCAAGCAGACCAAGCATAGCTTTAAGAGCAAATCAGTTAATTTAATAACTGCTCCACCGCAACTTCTTCATATGGACCTCTGTGGTCCCATTTCAATTGCTTCTCTTGCTGGTGCGAGATATACCCTTGTGGTTATTGATGAGTTCACCAAGTATACATGGGTGATGTTCCTGAAATCGAAGGATCAAAACTTTGAACATCTCATAGATCTCTTCAACTGGATAAGCAATTCACAAGGACTGAGCATTAAATGCATCAGGAGTGATCATGGTACAAAATTTGACTTTTCCGATGTAAGATCATATTGTTCTGAACAGGGCATTCAACATGACTTCTCTGCACCTAGGACTCCACAACAAAATGGAGTTGCTGAGCATAAGAATCGCACTTTAGTCGAAGCTGGTAGATCAATATTAGCAGGGGCAAAGCTTCCTCTCAGTCTATGGGCTGAAGCTATGTCCACTGCATGTTATGTTCAGAACAAAACTCTTATCAATAAGGTTACCATGAAAACAACCTATGAGATGTGGAGAGGCAGAAAGCCATCAATCTCTCATTTCAAAGCTTTTAGGTGTGTTTGCTATGTGTTAAACAACGGTAAAGAGGCCCGGAGTAAATTTGAGCGAAAATCCGATGATGGGATCTTTATCGGATACTTGTTCCACAGCAAGGCTTATCGCATCTTCAATAGAAAATGTTTAACAGTTGAAAAATCTACCAATGTTGATTTTGATGAATCTAACCTTGACTGGTCAAGTATAGGATCTTCAAATTCAAATGTGTAGGATCATATGGATGTGAGTGATTATTCTCAGCTCCAACATGTTCCTGCCACTACACCTGATGAATCACCAAGCACAAGAGATGCAAGAAGAAATGTCACTGATGATGCTTCCGAAGATTCGGACTCAGAACTTCCACTCAACTCCGGACAAATTGATACCGACATCCACTAGAGAACCTTTTAGTCCATCCGGACCCGTTAATACTAAAAGTCACAGTGCCAAAAAACCTTAAAGTACTTCTGGAACTGTTCATCATACGTATATAGCTATCCCATAAGAAGCTCAACCAGCCAATGTACAAGATCCACCCGATCTGGCAGAGCTTCAAATCGTTGATTACTTAGCACCACTTGCGCAGAACTATAGGTGGACTCAAAACCACCCATCAGATCAAGTGATTGGTGATCCCACTATTGGAGTATGAACGAGGGCAGCCACCTCTAACTTGTGTCTCTACTCTTGTTTTCTATCGCAAATAGAGCCAAAGGTAGTGGACGAAGCCCTTTAAGATTCAAACTGGATAGATACTATACAAGAAGAGCTTAATCAGTTCAAGAGGAATGAAGTGTGGACTTTAGTTCCAAGGGCGAGGTCGTAACAAGTCATTGGAGTTAAATGGGTGTTCTGGAACAAATTGGATACAAATAGAATAGTAATCCGGAACAAAGCACGACTGGTAGCCAAAGGATATCATCAAGAAGAAGGCATTGATTATTACTGTCATGCCCCCAAATTCTAGGGAACCCAAAACTAGGAACATGACTTCCCCTTGCCCGCACCCGAAGGTCAAGGGGTTGGTGACTAGCACCAATGGAGACTACACCGCAGGTGCTGTCTCAAATATGCAACCCTGTACAGTCATACATCAAGGGTAATCCTGTACTTTCCCATATATCATCATGCATACAATAAGTCAAACAGTCATACAGACATCACATCACAAACAGTATGCAAATACAACTATCTACGGACCCATGTCCGGGATATCACACAAAACAATACAGAATATAATACTGTATCATACATCAGAGTAGTGAGCGTCCTCCTGGAAGAAAGTCCTCCACTAGTCTCGGGTCACACCTGAAAAAGGTAAACAACAAGTAGGGGTGAGCGACAAGCTCAGTAGGTGACCCTAAAACTTCACAGCATGCAAACATGCAAGTTTATACTATATGCTCAGTGTACTTGTGCACCATGTAGTGTGCACAATCATCAGGACTCAGCCTGTAAACAAACATCAGGACCCAGCCTGCCCACACAGGACAGCTTGTCTACGATCCCCAATAGGATCCCAGCTCAAGGCACTCAGCCCTACCACAACGCTATATGCACGGACACAGTGCCACACAAGCCTGCCACGGCCACATCACAATATGCCCGGCCACAGTGCCACACTGGCCTGCCATCGGCGCATATGCCTGCCACGGCCACAGCGCAATATGCTCGGCCACAGTGCCACACAGGCCTGCCATCGGCGCATATGCCTGCCACGGCCACAGCACAATATGCACGGCCATAGTGCCACATAGGCCTGCCATCGGCGCATATGCCTGCCCCGTCAACCACATAGCATCATTTGTGTTCCACGGTGAGAACCCAACAAGTCATAGAGCCCAAGCCCCAATTCCTCAAACCAACATACCAACACCAGAATGGCATTAAGGTTCACTATTTTCCCTTTATAACTGAAGCTAGTCTTCATAAACCGATTATCATTCCTTGACCAAGGAAGGAGATACCCATAGGAGTTGTTTTGTTGAAATAAAAAGTCCCGGCATTGGGTCTCCATATTATAACTAAGATAATCTGATTTTTGGGGATTTTTCTGAGATGTCTAACCCCACTTTCCAAAAATTCACTTCTACGAAAAACTGGATTTTTCCGAGATTTTACACTAAATCCCAATTTTCATATTTTGAAGGAGTGAGAATTAATTTTTCAAGTATTTTTCTTTGAATCCGAAAGGGGGGTATTTCGTTATTTACATTGTAACTTAAGTTTAATACTTAAAATGTGTAGATGGGTATCGGTTACAATGTAAATAGTCCAGTCCAGTGTTCAGTTACACTGCTGGGAGCTGCGACTCGTAACGCGGAGCTGCAGTGCGCCTTGAAGACTCTAAGCTTATCGTCGATCTTCAACCTTCGGACTATGAACTTCGACCTTCGGACTACGAACTTCGACATTCGGACTACGGGTTTACGGATCTACGAACTACGAGTCTACGACCCTTCGACCCAACGACCCCGGATCTTCGACCCTTTGACCCAGAACTTCGGATCTTCGTCATTTCGACCTAGTAATTCGCCAGGGTATTGTTCATTGTCGTTTTTGCCTATTCTTCATCTGGAATCAACCCAGCAACCCCCAGACGCTCACAAACACACATTTTACACAATAAACTACGATATCTACCTCAAAATGCGTCCAGAACGCCTCTAAATCGCACAGATAACAGCAGAAATACACACCAAATTGTAGATTTCTAGAAACCTAGATCTAAATTCAGATTTCCATGGTTGACTTCTTAACCCTCATGAAATACACAGTTATACAACCCCAAAATCACATAAACATATATCAAAACTGATATAAAACAGTTCTTAACCACAGATCTTATGCTAAATCATTAGATCTTACCCAAAATTAGATTCCCTCAAAACCTAGGGTTCATGCTTAATTTTATAAATCATGACAAATTCATGCATACCAAAGGTAGAACCAAGATAAGAAGTTCAAGGACACCTACCTGAAGTGATTCTTTGAGCTCCATGAACTCTAATCTCTCCAAATCTCCAAGACACCAAGCTCCAAGCTCTCTCTCAAACGCACCAACGTGATCACGTCAAAGTGAAAGCTCTTTGTTTTCCTACTATTTATATTTTTACCAGTCATTGACCAATAACTGACCTAGTCAATCATTGACCTAGTCAATAATTAACCTCCCAACACAATAATTGACCTCCAAGGTCCCGAACTCCAAATTGAGTCAAATTACAGTCAAAACGCTCGAAATGACAAGCACAACACTAAGCAAATATTATCACACTCAAATGACCGCCCAAATGCAAAGTCAACCAATAAACCCCAAAAAGTCAACAATCGGGTCATATGGGGCCCCAACTCGAAATCGGGCCCAGGTACAGTCAAAATGCTCACATCGATGACTACACTACCGTCCAGATAGTTGCATTCCCATAAAATGGCTATCTCTCAAAACGACCCAAATATGAGTCTTTACAATGATGAAACCTTTGCTCCAGTAGCTAGACTTGAGGCGATCCAAATGTTCCTGGCATGTGCTTCATATGAAAACTTCATAGTTTATCAAATGGATATCAAGAGCGCTTTTCTTAATGGAGATCTTCAAGAGGAGGCTTATGTTGAACAACCTTCGGGCTTCATTGAATACAAGGGTGAACATATGGTTTACAAACTATAAAAAGCCTTGTACGGATTGAAGCAAGCTCCAAGAGCCTGGTATGACACACTATTGGAATTCTTGCTCGAACATAATTTCAAAAAAGGGGAGATAGACACTACATTATTCCTGCGGAAAGAAAAAGGTCATTCTCTGATCGTACAGATATATGTGGATGATATCATTTTCAGATCTTCAAATCCGAAGCTTTGTAAAGAGTTTGCGAAGTTGATGACTGGCAAGTTCGAAATGAGCATGATGGGAGAATTATCATACTTCCTTGGCATAGAAGTTAAACAAATGAAGGATGGAATCTTCATCAACCAAGCTAAGTACACACGGGACTTAATCAAGAAGTTTGGAATGCAAAACTTAACTCCCGTGAAGACTCCCATGCCAGTTAGTGCCAAGTTAGATCCTGATCTTAACGGAGAATCAGTAAATGTGACTGAATATAGAGGGATGATAGGATCATTGTTGTATCTTACAGCAAGTCGCCCAGATATTATGTTTGCAACGTGCATTTGTGTAAGATATCAGGTGAATCCCAAAGAGTCGCACATGCTACATGTCAAACGGATATTGCGGTATCTCAAAGGGATAGTGAATTTGGGACTTTGGTATCCAAAGGAGTCCAACTTCTCTTTATCCGGATATTCTGATGCTAATTTTTTCGGCTGTCACATCGACAGGAAGACCACTAGCGGTGTAGGACCCTATTTTGTCCGGGTTGGACATACTAACCCCATTTGATATACCTTTCTGCCCATGCCATATACCTTATTGAATAGGTCCACAATGATCCCATACTTCCAAGGAATGGTCTACCCCAATCGGCACGAGATGGATACAATTGACACGGATGGGGGAGTTCAAAATTAATGACTTTTGCTACAAGTCATTGAAGCGCCCCAAGACCAACACCAGGTGATGGAGGATGAAAATTCGAGACCAACGCCCTTGACCGAGCTCAAATCGGACTTAAAATGAAGAAGTTATGGCCAAAACAACTTTCGTTGGAAAAAGTCAAACTTGCCAAAAGACAGTCAATGCCCCTGGTCAAACTGCCCGCAAAAGTGATCATGCGAAACTCTTCAAAATGCCTATGTAGGCGAATATGGATCTCCCCAAACAATTCCTGGAAGGTTACCCATTTTTGCATTTTTGGTGGGGGTAAAAAGGTAATTAAAAAAAAAAGGGATTGACCGTTGACCGTTGACCTGCCGACACTTCGACCCATTGACCCCGAAGCTCAAAGCCTCGAAGCCTCAAAGCTCGAAGCCCCAAAATCCCGAAGCTCGAAGCCTCGAAGCCCCGAAGCCCCCGGCTCGAAGCCCCGAAGCCTCAAAGCCTCGAAGCCCCCGGCTTGAAGCCTCAAAGTCCCGGCCCAAAATCCCGAAGCTCGAAGCCTCGGGCTCGAAGCCTCGAAGCTCCGGCTCGAAGCCCAGGCCCCGGCTCGAAGCCCCGAAGCCTCGAAGCCTCGGGCTCGAAGCCTCGAAGTCCCGGCTCGAAGCCCTGGGCTCGAAGCCCCGAAGCCTCGAAGCCTCGAAGCCCCGTTGACCCGCCGATTTTCGACCTTCGACCCTTCAACCCTCGAAGCCTCGCTGCCGACACTTCGACCCGCGACTTACGATGCCGACTTGCGATGCCGACCCGCGGCACCCGTACGCCTTCCACCTCCGACCCTTCAACCCTCAAAGCCTCGCTGCCGACACTTCGACCTGCCGACACTTCGAACCTCCGACCCTTTTTTTTGCCTTCGCTGATTTTTTCTCGCTGGCTTTTCGCGCCGGCTTTTTCTCACGGGTTTCCTTTTTTCCTCTCGCTGGTCATTCACGGGCTTGTTTTATGCGCTGGCCACCTAACAAAGAATCATTTCTCACCAACCTGTCAATCACATGTGCTGCTAAAATACAAATTCAAGAAGGCAATCACGAGCTCCCCCGTTCCTGCACAAGCTGTCCACCAGACAAAATACAAAATCTGCAATTAAAAACGCTGCCTTCATAATAGAGCATTAAATGCAGCAATTAATGATAATCCAGCCAAAAAATTTTCTGCAGCCCTTAAGATTCAGTCATCCTTTCCCTGCGCAGAAGTGTGTGGGTTTTCGTTGAAGAGAGCCATAAAAAAAACATAGAGAGAGGAAGAGGGAACCCTCCATCATTCCAGTGCAGAAAAACAGCAAAAGAAAAAAGGAGGGGGGATGATTGAAAAAACCTGGTTCGTTGGTTGAAAAGAAGAGGAGATTAAAGAAAGAAAGGAGAAGAGATAGAGAGCACAATTCGTTGAGAGAAAAGGGAGATCATCGTTAAAAAAAAAAAAGAGAAGAGAAGAGAGGGATCGTTAAAAACGAGCTGCTACCCTGCAAACCTGTAAACCCAGCCTAGCCTCATCATAAAAAAACGCCCCGGCCTCATCATCCAAAAAATGCCCCAGCTTCCTCCTTGTAAACCTAGAAAAAAAAACACAGAATCCCTGAATCATCATCATAAGAGATCACTCATCCACTCCTTGCAAACTCCAACTTCAGCCATCTCTTTCTTTTACACCTACTCCAGCCCTCCTATCTCCAAATACTAGGGAAGTCTTTTCATAAGTCCCACTGTCAGATCTGTCGGTTCTGAGTCAAGCAAGTGACAATCAGCGCCGGCGGGAGCTCAAGCAGAAGATTGACGTTGCAAAGCTTCAAAGTCGGTTCAGCCCTTATCTTTTTACTACTTTGTTAGCTTATCTGTATCTATATTTGGTGTATTGTTTTTTTTAGCATTTTTCTAGTTTTCATTTTTAGTTTATCTATATTTGATGTAATTGCTTTTCAGCCTTTTTTCCATTGTATTTTCCCTTTATTTCTTCTTATGTGTATGTGTAATATGTAAAGTATAGTAAAAAAAAAACAAAGAAAAAAAAAGAGAGAGAGCAAGGGGAAGGATGAAAAAAAGAAAAAAAAAGAAAAAAATAGTGATTTTCTTTTTCTTTTGTGGATGCCATAACCACACACTCCACGCTTTTATTTTCATGTATATATTCCTACATTTGCTTTAAGATTTTGGGTTCACAAAACAAAAAAAAAAAGAGAAAGAGAGAAAAATAAAAACAAAAAAACAAAACAAAAACTAAAAAAAAAATATTTTTCATGTTTTAAAGCCAAAAAAAAAACGTTTCATTGTTTTTGAACCAAAAAAAAAACCAAAATTAGTACTTCAATTCCCAAAAAAAAAAAAAAAAAAACAAAATCAAAAAACAAAACAAAACGTTTCTACAAAATACAAAAACCAAAAAATGTATGTTTTCTAACCCGAAAAACCAAAAAAAAGGGGAAAATAAAAAATTTTAGGACTTCAATTTCCGAAAGTAAAACCAAAAACCAAAACCAACCCATAGGATCTCATTCTCCATTTCAAACAAAAAACTCAAAACTTTTAGGATTCCCTTTAGGGATTTAGGGTAAATCGATTTTAACCATACCTTTGACAAATAACTTAGCTAAATAAAAATCATAGACTCTTTAGGAAACTTAACCTAGTCATGGCAGTATAAAAAAAATAAAAACCTTCTCCTCCTAAATTAGATACCGAAAAGGCGCTGTAGGGGTGCTAATCCTTCCCTACACGTAACCAACTCCCGAACCCTTCTCTGATAACGCAGACCACACACTTTAAACTACTCAAAGTAGAGGGTATCTAACTGTACCCCAAAAACAGTTGGTGGTGACTCTAAATTTTCTCACCATTGGTCTAGTTTAAGCTCACCCCAAAAAGGGCCCGGACGAAAACCAGTGATGACAGCTGGCGACTCTGCTGGGGACAATGAACACTTTAGAGAGTTAGGTCTAGAACTAAGGATTAGGAGGTTATTTTAATTATATTGTTGTATATATTTAACTGTTGTGCTAAATTGTTTGATTGTTGCTCATATTTACTGTGATTTATTTATACGCTTTAACTACCATGATAGTGGTGATTTACTGCTTTCCATACTTGTCGCATACATGCATAACCCTATACCCGGGTTTAGCACAATTTAGGTTAGCGAGGTTCAGTACGGTCCCCAACGCGTTGATCATTATCCGCAATAGGGCCTCGGACTCCTCACTCAAGCTTGAGGTTCTTTTAAGGCACGTCCTTTTAAGATCCCCCTCCGGTAAATCCCATGGTGTACGGAGCCCTCTATTGAGGAAGTTTGGGAACCAACGAATAAGATAGGGGTAGCAATAAAAGCCCATCAGGGGTATTGACCCACATTTTGTTTGCTCATTTCATGCCATGCTAACCTTTGTTTTGTAGGGTAGTCTTTAAGTCATCCCCCGCACATTTGACTGTCTTTACTATTGGTATTCTTTATTCGACTTGTCATCCTAACCTATCACCATGCATAACATGACATTCATCATTCATATAGGCGTGGCAACTTTCGATCATCTCCTAAAAGGCCTTCAGGACAAGGAGACCGTCACGATAGTGGCCCAAGCGTCGGGAGACATTCAACTTCGCCTTGGAGATTTCCCGCCAGGAGAGGCCTACAAAGCAGAACATGTTGTCATAGAAGATCAGCTGGACTACACTAAGGAGGTACAGACAATATGGAAGCAGTGGTCAGACGAAAGGAAAAGCATATACATACAGTTTGGGGATTTGCTCCATGTAATCGAGCTCGGCCGATACGGATATGCTTGGGGGCAGCCATTTATTTCTGGGGAACCTCGACGGCGGTGCTTCAACTTCAATGACCTAGATCTTGTTCCCAATGAGCGTAAGATTCCTGGATATCCCTGTGGAAAACAAAATGAAAATCTATCCGCGCGAGCCCAGAAGGTCATGCCGAAGGGCCTTTGCCGAGATTATAGGAAAGCCAGGTATGGGACTCACCGGCGGTCACAACTTACGGTGGGCGCGAATATCTTCCATGGGCAACAATCAAAGAAATGATACAAACTGCAACGGAAGCGGAGGCACACAAATTACTTACACTAGCTATATATGGGCTAGTCATTTTCCCGAGGATACCGGCCCACATTGATGGGGCAATTGTAGATTTGGTCCAGCAGGTGCTCAAAGGATGTGACCCTACTCCCGCTATCTTGGCCGAAACCATCCGATCTCTTACTTACCTAAGGAGTAAAGGCTCGGGACAGTTCATGGGGTGCTTACCTCTCCTATGTACTTGGTTGCAAGGTCATTTCCCCCGTAGTGTTCATCGTTTCCCTCGTTGTTTATCAAGTACCAGCCACAACACTACTAGATATTCCGCTCAGCAAGTGGAGCCTACCAAAAGACTTTGAAAGCTGGAAAAAGAAGTTGGGGAACCTCACCAGCCGACATTACCTGGATCGCTCCTTGGATGCCGGTGGTCTCCATGACATATAGCTGCAGGGACTACAATTGGGTTGCACTTTTAGGTCCCCGGGGAGGAACCGCATATGCACCACTGCAGGTGGGAAGACAAGTGGGGCGTCATCAGATTATTCCCGTGCTCTTTGGCATGGAAGAGTGTGACTTCACTTACAGCAGAACCATGCTCACGAAGAAGGCAAGAAGATGTATCAAGCATGGTCCACACCACACAAGATTCAACCCAACAGTCCAAAAACCTGTGTTTTCCCAGGATACATATCTTGGAGGGCACAACACAAGCCACGGCTAACTTCGGACATGAAGGCTATCCTCCAGGAGAATCGGACTTTAAGGCAGCAGATCCAGAGGCTAGAAGCATCTCTAGAAGGAGCTTTTCAAAGGCTGCAGCTGAGAGAAAAACAGATCGAGACAATAATGAAGCAGAGGGAGGAAGCAGGTAAACGACCACCCCAGAGAAAGAGGTGTCGTGCTCCTTAGGAGATGACTGGAAGAATGCTTTAAGATCATGTAGTGATAGCTTTCATTTTACATGGCATTTCAGCATTGTACGTTTGTATTGAGTGTTTATATTGTGTGTTTTGTTTGCAATAAAGTTGTTTGTTTCTTTAACCCCCTGCATAGACATTCATGCATACATGCATATCAAATGAAAAATCAAATAAAAGTTCCCTTGTACCCAGGTGGGTAGCAGCCTCCCTCCAGGATTGCGCACTCTTACAATCTCAGATCCCGGCGCAATCAAATACCTCAACCGCAGCCAATGGCGGAAGAAACAGAGAAACGGACTCATGGGGTTGGAACAGTCACAACAAACCCTACAGGGGCAAATGTCTGCAATTATGGAAATGCTCACAAAATTGAGCGAGGAAAGAGGAAGAACCCCGATAGGGGGAACTATCAATCACCATCAAGAGCAGGGCGGGGAGGCCGTTCAGTCACCCAACCTGGCTCCAAGCCAGGCACCCACATACCATCCTGCTATGGCACAACCTCCAACCCCAAATCAAACTCATTTCACTATGCCCACACCAGGAAATGTAATGGAAGTGGTGGGTTCCCCAGCTCCTCAGGAAAATATTGAGTCTCCTGCTCTACGCCGACTTGAGGAAAGATTGAAAGCCGTAGAAGGCATGGACAGCTATGGCATGACCAGCCCGCAAGACTTATGCTTAGTCCCTAGGGTGGTGCTACCACCAAAATTCAAAATGCCAGAGTTTGAAAAGTTTGACGGGACCCAATGTCCGAGGACACATCTGGCCATGTATTGTCAAAAGATGGCTGCTTATGCTGGTGAAGACAAGCTCCTCATGCATTGTTTCCAGGAGAGCCTAACCGGGGCATCCCTTTGCTGGTACTTTCAACTAAATGGAAACCGCGTTAAGACATGGAAGGAATTAGCTACTTCCTTCTTGGCACAGTACAAACATGTCACCGAGCTGGCGCTGGATCGACTAACCCTTCAGTCCATGGAAAAGGGATGCGAGGAGAATTTCAAAGATTATGCGCGAAGATAGAGAGAGGCCGCTGTGGAGGTTCAACCTCCTCTTACCGAAAGAGAACTCACTTTCCTTTTTATCAACACGCTAAAAGGTGTCTACTATGAGAAGTTGATCGGTAACGTCTCCAACAGTTTCGCAGACTTGGTTGCATCCGGTGAACGTGTGGAGAGTGGAATTAAAGGAGGAAAGCTAAAGGGTGATGCAGCTGAGGCATCAAAACGGTTTCAACCACTAGCGAAAAAGAAGGAAAATGAAACCAACTTGGTATACCCATCACACCAGTCAATACAACCAACGTTCCACCAAGCGCCAGTGTGTTACAGAGGGTCACCGGTAGCTGCTTATGCTGCACCTGCTCCATCTCCCCAATTCATGCCATACCTGCCACAAGGAGGCGTCCCATTTCCATACTCAATGACACCTAATCCGTTTCAACCGAGAGCGCCATACCCAGAGCAACCAAGGCTAGCAAGTCAAGAAGGACCGGGAGCCTCATTCCAAGGACAGGGGCAACCAAGGGCCCAGACCCAGCAAGCAGGAGCGAATCAGGCTTCTCGCCGACCGCGACAGGAGTTCGACCCGATCCCAATGACATATGCCGAATTATATCCCAAGCTTTTAGAAGCAAGGATGGTAACTCCTATACCCTTGGGAGAAATAAAGACTCCTCCCCCGGCCTGGTATAAGCCAGATGCTAGATGTGAGTATCATGCAGGTGGAGCTGGACATGATATCGAGAATTGTATAACATTCAAAAGGAAGGTTCAGGCATTAAAGGATGCAAAATGACTGGATTTCTCCGCACTGTCTGGGACACCAAATGTGAACAGCAATCCTCTCCCAGAACACTCCAATAATGTTGCTAGTATCGAAAATGAAGCACGGCTGGAAAGGGTCTCCCATGTACAAATGGAGAAAACACATTTGTTTACTCTGTTACAGGAACATGGCTATATACTTGCTAAAGACACGCCAAGGGCAGGAAAAGGAATAGATGGGGAAAAACAATGCCCTTATCACAAGATGTCAAGAGGACATGACATCGCAGAATGCACTAAGTTTTCCGAGGTGGTGCAAAAACTCATGGACCAAAAGATGATAGAATTCTCAAGAGGAGGAAGGGACAACCAAAGCCACATGATCCAAGAAGATCATTCACACAAATCGCCATGGGTGCCAACACCCCTTGTCTTAACTGTTAAGGCTCCGGAGAACCCGTTACTGCCACATGGAATCAAGCCTCTCACTATCCATGCCTCAAGTCTCGTGCCAGACAAGGGGGAAAGGACCGAAATCCCACAACTATCGCATGGAATTGCACCCCTCACCATAGGTGTTCCTGCTCCTTTCCCCTATAAAACTGATAAAGTAGTCCCATGGAATTACAGTTGTGAAGTAGTCCAGGGAGCCACCACTATAGCAGAAAAGAAGACCAGGAGCGGCCTGGCTTACGCCCCTGAGATAGTTGACAAAGCAAGGAAAGAAAAAGCTGTAGAACAAGACATTGAGCCTACACTGGAAGCAACAAAGAAGGGAACACCGATCACTGAAGAAGAAACCACAGAATTTCTGAAACTCATGAAGCAGAGCGAGTATAATATTGTGGATCAATTAAGTCAGCAACCGGCTCGCATCTCCTTGCTCTCATTAATGATGGATTCCCAACCTCACCTGGGAAGCACCGCTGAAGGTTCTAAGCCAAGCCTACGTTCCTCCAACCATCTCGATCGCGAATGTGGATGGACTCACCGATAACCTCATCCTGAATAACGTAATTAGCTTTGGAAATGACGAGCTACCCCAAGAAGGAAAGGGGCACATAAAAGCTCTGCATATCACAGTCAACTGCAAGGAGCACACCATAGCCCGTGTACTTATTGACAACGGCTCGGCCTTGAACATTATGCCCTTGCATATACTGCAGCAACTTCCAATTGACACGTCCTATATGCGTCCATGTACGATGAAGGTACGGGCATTCGATGGAGGAAAGCGTGATGTGGTGGGAACTCTGGATGTTCCACTCATGATTGGGCCAACTACTTTTACGGTGGAATTTCAGGTAATGGACATCACTCCATATTACAAATTGTTCTTGGGGAAGACCCTGGATCCACATGGCAGGGGCAGTGCCGTCTAGTCTCCACCAAAAGATGAAGTTTGTAATGGGGGACCAGCTCATCTGCATCTCCGGAGAGACAAGCTTCCTCGTCACCAAACCGGCGTCAGTCCCTTATATTGAAAGCAACGAAGATGTGCCAGAATGCTCCTATCGGGCTTTTGAGATGGTAAATGTCGCCTCCACCCCAGACCATCGTCTCTCGAAGGCAGCAAAAATGGTTGCAGCCACTATGATCAAACAGGGGTACAAACCGGGGCAAGGATTAGGCCTGACAGCTCAAGGGATTCAAAAACCCCTGACCATCCGAGAAAATAACGAAAAGTTTGGGCTAGGCTACGTCCCTACAAAAGGCGACAGACAGAGAGATGCTTATCAAGAAGAGGGAAGTCAGAATGGCAAGATTGTAGAAAAGGCCAGTACAAGAAGAAAGGAGAAGCTTTCCCCCTTTGAATGTTACATTCCGAAGTGGAGGGTTTATCCACAAGAGCCAACCTGAGCCCAAGACGGGGACCGTAGCCGTCCTGGACATAAATGAGCATGTACCAAGCGAGATGGTTCAGCTAGTGCGAGAGGATCCCAACCAGCCACCGAACAATTGGATCAGCCTGGACCTCCCCATAATGTAATGCTTACGGGTCACTGGGATTTAATGTATTCTATTCTAATGTACTTTGAAGTCGTGAACATTTGTTTTTCCTTAAACCTTCCAATAAAATGTGTTTTTCAAATCTTTCATGGTGCATTCCATTCATCACATATGCATATCATATTTGGTTACCAACTTGTCATTCTCTTATAAACAGGTATCACAATGTCAATGAAAACATAGTATGCGAAAGCGAAACGAGATGCCAAAGGTTTGACTAAAGTCCAAACCGGGAGCAGCCCGTGTTTGAAGGCGATGAGAATGACATAGAAGAGACACCTGAGCTACTAGGGGAGATTATACGCCTATTGGAAAGGGAAGACCGTTTATCCATTCCAAGTGAAGACCCAGGAGAAACAAGTGAATTGGGGGACGACAGCCGAACCAAAAGAATTGAGGGTGGGGTCTTTGATAGCTACCGACATCAGGAGGAAGTTAATCGAGCTGTTAAGAAGCTACATCGACATTTTTGCATGGTCATACCAAGATATGCCCGGATTAGACACAGAAATAGTGCAACATCACATACCCGTGAAGCCGGAGTGCAAGCCAGGACAAGCAGAGATTGCGAAGAATGAGGCTAGAGATGATGCGAAGATTAAAGAAGAAGTCAAAAGGCAATGGGATGCAGGTTTCCTAAATGTCTCCCACTATCCAGAATGGGTCGCCAATGTTGTACCAGTACCGAAGAAAGGAGGCAAAGTACGCATGTGTGTCGACTATAGAGATCTGAACTAGGCCAGTCCGAAAGACAACTTCCCGCTTCCTCATATTGATACCTTAGTGGATAATACAGCAAAACACGCCCTATTCTCATTCATGGATGGTTTCTCGGGCTATAATCAAATTCGTATGGCCCCCAAACACAAAGAGAGGACCACATTCACGACACTTTGGGGCACTTTCTGTTATAATGTGATGCCGTTTGGTCTAAAGAATGCAGGAGCCACCTATCAGCGAGCCATGGTGACCCTATTCCACGACATGATGCATAAAGAAGTCGAGGTATATGTGGACGACATGATAGCCAAATCTCGAAGCACTGAAGATCATATTGAAGTACTCCGCAAGCTCTTCAACAGGCTACGGAAATATCAACTGAAATTGAACCCCGAAAAGTGCACTTTCGGAGCCATGTCGGGAAAATTGTTGGGTTTCATTGTGAGCCAAAAAGGAGTGGAAATCGATCCAGATAAAGTTCGAGCTATCCAAGAGATGCCGCCACCACGGACCATCAAGGAGGTTAGAGGATTCCTAGGGCGACCGAATTATACCGCCCGATTTATTTCCCAGTGACGACCACATGTGAACCCATTTTCAAGACTTTACGAAAGAACAACCCAGAAATTTGGAATGACAAATGTCAAGAAGCTTTTGACAAGATCAAACAATATCTGTCTAATCCACCCATTTTGATCCCACCAGGACCGGATAGACCTCGATCTTATACTTGACCGTTCAGGAGTCGGCGATGGGTTGTGTCTTGGGGCAACATGATTCTACAAGGCAAGAAGGAGCAGGCCATTTATTACCTCGGCAAGAAGTTCACCATCAATGAAGAAAACTACACGCCCTTGGAGAAGACGTGTCGTGCTCTTGTCTGGATAACGAGAAGATTGAGGCAATACACCCTTTATCATACTACTTGGCTGATTTCAAGGCATGATCCGCTCAAATATCTCTTGGAAAAATCATCCATTTCTGGAAGAATCGCCAAATGGCAGTTGATCCTATCGGAGTACGATATCATCTACGTACCTCAAAAAGCCATAAAAGGAAGTGTGATAGCCGACTATTTGGCAGATAGAGCACTGGAAGACTTTGAGCCCATGACTATTGGTTTCCCAGATAAGCACATTAACATCATTTCGGCCGAAGTATCAGATATATGGATGATGTGGTTCGATGGAGCCTCTAGTCTCTTAGGTCACGGTGTTGGGGCCATCCTGATATCCCCAAAAGGCGAACATTTCCCCATGGCAGCAAAGCTAACCTTCCCTTGTACAAACAATATGGCAGAGTATGAGGCTTGTGTGATGGGACTTCAAGAAGCCATTCACAAAGGAATCAAAAAATTACGAGTGTTCGGCGATTCGGCACTCATCATTTTTCAAGTAAGGGGTGAATGGGAGACTCGAAACCACAAATTAATCCCATATCGGAAGCACGTTGCAGAGTTAGCCAAGCAATTCGAAGACATCACATTTGAGCATATGCCCAGGGAATGCAACCAGCTCCCTGACGCGTTGGCAACTCTAGCCTCCCTCCTTCGACTAGACACAAAGTTGGAAGTTTAGTCTTTCGATATCCGTATACAAGATGCTCCTGCACATTGCATGGCCATTGAAGGACATACTGAAGAAAAACCTTGGTTTGAGGACGTCAAACAATATTTACTTAAGCAAGAATACCCAGCAGAGGCCACTGAATCTGATAAGAGGAATATCCGAAGGTCTGCATCCAACTATTATTTCGATGGCTCGCTTCTGTATAAGAGAAACCATGATATGGTATTATCTTGCTGTGTGTGGCAAAAGAAGAGTCAATACAGATAATGAAAGAAGTGCACGAAGGGGAATGCGGTTCACATGCAAACGGACATGCATTAACAAGACAAATCATGCGAATGGGCTACTATTGGGTCACCATGGAAAAAGATTGCATTGAATATGTGCGCAAATGCCTCAAGTGTCAAATTTATGGCGACAAGATTCAAGTACCGCCGTCCAAACTACACGTGATGGTCTCCCTGTGGCCATTCTCACTTTGGGGCATTGACATTATCGGACCAATATCTCCAAAAGCGTCTAATGGTCATCGTTTCATTTTAGTAGCCATTGATTACTTCACCAAGTGGGTAGAAGCAGCATCATACGCTAATGTCACGTAGGCTGTGGTACTTCGATTTATATGGAACAACATCATATGCCGATATGGTCTTCCCGAGCAGATCATAACGGACAATGCTGCCAATTTGAACAGCCGGATGATAGGGAGGTTGTGCGAAACATACAAAATTTAACACCGCAACTCGACCCCCTATCGCCCAAAGATGAATGGAGCAGTCGAGGCAGCCAACAAGAACATCAAGAACATTATTAGAAAGATGACCGAAACGTACAAAGATTGGCACGAGAAGCTACCTTACGCTTTGCATGCTTATCGTACCACAGTGCGTACATCGACTGGGGCAACTCCATTTTCTTTGGTCTATGGCATGGAAGCAGTCCTACCGGTCGAAGTGGAGATACCTTCCCTCCGAGTACTTAAGGATACTCAGCTCGAAGAAGCAGAATGGGCCCAAAGTCGTTATGAGCGGTTGAATTTAATTGAGGGCAAGCGCTTGGCAGCGGTTGCGAGAGGACAGTCGTATCAACGAGAGAATGATGAACAATTACAATAAAAAGGTGAAGCCCGAAGCTTTCAAGAGGGTGATCTTGTCCTCAAGAAGATCTTGCCAATCCAGCATGACCATCGAGGAAAGTGGACTCCCAATTATGAAGGCCCATATGTTGTGAAAAAAGCATTCTCGGGAGGCGCATTGATCCTTGCCAAAATGGATGGAGATGAGCTTCCTAATCCGGTGAATAGTGACGCCATCAAAAAGTTTTATGCTTAACTCTCATGTCTCCCAACAAAATTCTCATTCCTGTAATGAGCGGACTTGGTGAAAACCCAAAAGGGCACCAAGGGTAAAATACAAAGCTCCAACAAAAGACAAAAAAAAGAAAACAAAGGCGGACTTGGTGAAAACCTGAAAGGGCACCAAGGGTAAAATACAAAGCCAACAATAAATCTTGAAGGGTGAAATCGGTTCAATTAAACCGAAAGGATCAGGACCACAACAAATAGGGTCCGTTGTAAGCGGTAGAGACAACATCATCCAAAAACAATGATCGCAAACAGTGGAAGACTTGGTCAAACCTGCGGCACACTCGAATCAAATTTGTACATTATGCTTTTAAAGACTTGCGATTCTATTTATCAGATTATGACAATAGGACACTTTTTATGATATAAATATGTTTTGTGGAATTAAACCAGCAAAAATCTTTTGATCTCTTTAATCATGTTACATCGTCTTCATTTCACATTTAAGTAGAACATCTTTAAATCCCCGAGAAGCTCTTCTAGCATTGCCTTATGAGTAGGGCCAAGCTCCAAATCCCCAAACAACTTTAAAGCCCCCCAATTCGGAGTACTCATATCTCCACGGGATATCACTATCCCCAGAGAAGCCGTCAAATCAATCTCCTCAATATGGCGAAGCGAATTTTAATAGACCCTTCATGCACAACAGGGAGTTCCCCAAAGAAAGACAGACGGACTTTCCATCCAAAGAGAACGTTGTTCCCCAACAAGTTGAATGTTAGCCAACCTCTCCAACAACGGCCAAACCCTCGGTGATACATCACGTGGCATTCAATGCATACATCGCACGGCATCACATTGCATCGTTTTTCACCACAAGTTGAGGTTTATACATCCCCGCATACAACACATTGCATTCCATGCATCATTAGCATATATTCAACATACTCGCAATTGCAGGAATGTTGCTGCCTCTTGGAGATCCTATCATATGGCAGTACACACATACATTGCATCAATCAACATTGCACACAGCTTACTTCACATTTCACATAGCTCAATTAAACAAGCACACTGTTTCAATACCACAAATTTTGTTCCATGCTTTCATGCTCGTATCATCACAAAATTTCAGAGTTGCACAATTGAAACTTTATCACGTTCAAACCATTTATCATGCAATTACACCTAAGCAACAAATGCAACTAGTGCCCTAATGCCAATGCATGCAAATCCTACCATAGGACTGGACTACCCCAAGTACACCTTAGAGGCTCCAAGAGGACTGTGTTGATCAGGCACGTCCCTCCAGGCTCCTCCAAAGGACTCAAGATAACCAGATCCGCCCACTACCCTAGGCCAACTAGACCATGCTCTAATACCATACTGCCACGCCCCGGATTTCCAACCCGAGGAAACCGGTTCGTGACTCCCCTTTACCCACCCGGTGGGCAAGGGGTTGATATACAACATCCCACGCAAGACATCGTACACATACACAACAGAAATTTGCAAAGACGTAAATCAATATCTTTATTAATTTCAAACCACAATAAATGTATACAAGGCAAACAACTTACCTTTATTACAATCAAATTCCTTATTACAATATTTCCCCACTAGGGTTACATGAATTCCTCAAAATCACAAGAAGAAAAATAAACAGCAAACAGAATCTTCCACCTTAGGGTTCCACCTAACGCCTGTAGGTCCCTGAAAGAAAAGACACCACAGTAGAAGGGGTGAGCAACCACAGCTCAGTAGGGATCATGTCTCCCTAACCCGTCCCATGCTCCTAGCATCTACATGAGGACGTGTACAAGTGCAGTGTAGTGATAATAAGATATAGGCAGTTTATAATCCAGTCAAGCGCTTACATAAGTCACAGTACAAGAACAACCTTTGCCACAGCCACACAGGTTAACATAAACAGTCCCGGGCTTCCACAGCCACCAGGTTCCAAAATAGTCCTGGGCTTCCACAACCACCGGGTTTCAAAACAGCCCCGGGCTTCCACAGCCACTGGGTTCCAAAACAATCTCGGGCTTCCACAGCCACCAGGTTCCAATACAGACACACAACACACTTAGCCACACATGCAAAACAACAAACACTAAACATGCACAGTCTCACAGGCATAACATCGAACACATAGCGTGCACACATTCACATGCTCTCAAACTTAGTCACATAGACATAAAATTAGACACATAGCATGCACACATTCACAGGTTCACAAACTCAGTCACACTAGACATAAAACCAAACACATAGCATGCGTAATCCCTAGCCTCACGGGCATGTATACAAATATCCAAGCAAAATACGCCATTGAAGGCCAACATCCATATAGGAGATCACACCTATATGGATTTATATATATATATATATATATGTATACATATCCAAAAAATACAACAGACTGCCTATCACAAGGCCAAAACCCTGGATAGGTTCAAGGAGGAACAGAACCCCTACCTTGTAAGTGTCCTCCTGCTCTTGTTTCCACGCTAGACACCGTCCACCCATGCGAACCACCACGGCAGCGATCAGAAACTCTCCTCTCTCTCTTTCTCTCTCAGGCTCCGGCGGCTGACAGAAAAGAAACCCCAAACCTAAAACAAGAGGGCTCCTCATCCTTATATAGACACCTCAATATCAAAACGACATAGTTTTGATTAAGTGAATCCCAGCATCAAAACGATGTAGTTTTGATTACACAAGCTACAACCTTCCCGCATCCATACAAGACAAAATATTCACAATTCCAACATGCCCCTTAACATCTAATAGCTCCCACATCTGATAGATATGGTTGCCTGTGTGCTAGTTTGTATTCTAATTTGTATTGTTGTGTGTCGCATTAACATTTAATAGCTCCCACTACACATGTACACTTGTACACATGACATATAATATTAGTAGTTCATTGTTAAAGGTTTGCAAGGAGTGGTAATTCACCTATTGAGGTTTATGCTCACCCCTACCCCATGATTTGTTTTCTCTAGGTGTAGACAAGAGCTAGCGATGGATTGCATTGCTCAGCGGAGTATTTATTTAATGTATGAATTATGTTAAATGTTATTTTTATTCGATTGTAATCCCAGACAAGGGTCCGTAAATAGTTGTAAGAATTGACTGAGTTTATATAATGATTTTGATAATATACTTATAATAGTTGTTTGGCATTTGGAAAAGTGCTTCCATATCCTTGACGTATGTTTGTAAAGGGAATTTGGACAGCACCCGCTTTGTATGTACCTCATAGGTGCTTATCACCAACCCCTTGACCGTTCGGGTGAAGCCATGGGGAAGTCATGTGTTCGGTTTCGGTTCTCTGGAATTGGGAACGTGACAAGTTGGTATCAGAGTTGTCGTTCTAGTTGGACCTAGGTTAGTTTGGGCGGCTGATTTATACATTGGTGCTTAGGAGACATTAAGGAGGGCATCTGGCCAACGCAGTGCTTATTCGTGTCCTTGGTTACCTTAGGACACATTGGGTTAGGTGCATACATACAACCATGTTGCTTGAGCATTCTAGACACTAAATTTGATTGTGCATGATACTATGATGATTGATTAATCTGATGGTTGCTTGCTAAGTATTGTTTTGAGATAATATGGATTGTGTGAGTGTCATATGTTTACACATGATGTTTGTAGTTAAGTGAGCTAATTTAACATTGCATGATAAAAAAAAATGATATGACGTATTATGATGGTAAGGGAATGTAAACCCTATCAATTGATGGGTGGCTTGGTAACAAGTTAACTTGAGTAGGTGACAAGGGAATATGAACCCTATCAATGTTTGATGAAGACATACGAGTCATGCTTGTTGTGTTGATTGATTGGTCATGATGATTGTTAGTTGATAAGGATAATGTGCCTAGACAGTTGGTCCAAGGTGGGCAGAGGAAAGTGAAGCTTGGCTTTAAAGCAAAGACAATCCTTTTCTATACACTCGATGATGACATCTTCATGGATGTGTCGGATCTTGACATGGTGAAGGAGGTATGGGACAAACTCTATCTCATCTATGAATGGGATAAACAAATTAGGGACAACAAGATTTCCATGCTCAAGTAGGAGTATGAAGCTTTCAGATGTGAACCGAAGGAGCCCCTCGACAATATCTACAAACGATTCACTAGGTTAATTCAACGGATGAAGAGTTATAATGTTAAGATCTCTTAGAAGGATAAAAATGACAAATTGCTGAGATCTCTACCATTGAGATTGCTGATAAAGACATCAACCATCCATCAACTGAAAGAGTGGAAAACTTGTGCCTTGGAAGCACTTTATGGAGACCTCAAGACATTTGAAATGCAAAAAAAAAAGAGATTGAGGAATTCGAGAACCCCTCCAAGAAAAAGGAGAATTCTGTCGCCTTTAAGGCTGCTGAACCAAGGGAATCATCTTCTGAGGAAGAAGAAGAAGGAGTTGAAGATCTTGACACAGACAACACCTTAGATCAAGAGGTAGCATTTCTGATCAAGAAGCTACTGAAGTGAAGGGGGGAACTATAGGAGGAAAGTTAGGCAGTCTTCCTCATCCTTCTGAAAAGGAAAGGATAAGGAGAAGCTACAGTGTTATCACTGCAACAGACCCGACAACTTCGTTGTTGACTGCTATAAGCTAAAGAGGGAGAAAAAGGAGGTAGCTGAGTAGAAGAAGAAGACCAAAGGCTCCTCAAGCAGGAAGGATAACAAGAAGAAGAAGGCCCTTGTCACTAACAAATTCAATAGACACTAAGGAAGAAGAAGAATCCTCAAACGATGAGAAAAAGGAGAAGGGTCTTATCTACTTCATTACTGACACTTCACCTCCCCTCGAGGAAAGAATGTATACATAGTTCTATACAGAATATAAAGATACTTATAGAGCTCTTAAAGAAATAGAGGGCAATTTCTCCCTATGAAAGCTGATAAAGAAAGATATTATTTCAAATTGGAAAGGCTTTCATGTGAATATGGGGATTCAATTGATGGATATGAACGGATAGAGAGAAGATTAAGAGCTGCATTGAGTGAGATGATAAGCACACATGATGATCTTTTGGACAAAGTTGTTCAATTAAAAATGGCTAATAAAGACATCGACATGTTGGAAAAGGAACTAAAAGAAACCAAAGTTGAACTAGAGAAAGAAAGCCAAATAAGTAAAAAGTGGCAAGACTCAACTAAGATTACAACCCACTTTAGAATAACTCTACATATCAACGGTCTTGCCTTAGATCTAGATTTCTCTAAGGACCAAGTAGCCAAGGCTCAGACTTACCCAGTGCAGACCAAGTGTCTTGCCGATTTTGTTCCTACTGGCAGTGTGCTGCTTAATTGTGGTAAGGAGGTACCGATGGCTGTTACTAGTCCACCCAAGCAGTAACACCTGAACTTAAAGATCAGGCTACTGTTGTGTCTCAGGATAGTGATGTAGTAATTGAAAAGGTAGAATTGAAAGCTGAACCTTCAACCAATCTGTCCTCTACATCCCAATGCAAGGGTAAGGGTGTAGTATTACCAAAGACAAACCCAAGTAGATATTTTACTAAGTTTGAGACTGGTTCGTCCAGCAAGGCTGCATCCTCCCAGCCTAAGGTTGTCTCTAGTGGAGTTAAGAAAGGTTTAGGATATGAAAGTAAGCCTAGAAAACCTCTTGATACTCCAACCAAACCCTTCGATATCGTGTCCAATCCAAACTAGTTAAATGCCCCATCTGTTATGAAGTTGGACATCTTTCCTATCAATGCAGATTCTACCCTGATTACCATAATAATGAAGTCGTTAAAGAAATTAGGTTAAGCATCAATCAGTTAAACATCTATAAAAATTTGCAAGGTCGTAACTCTGATAAGAAGAAGAAATCTAGGCACACACAGGTTACCTCACCAAAGAAACCAAAGTACAAACCTGTGGAGAAAAATATTAAATCTGTGCCTAAGAAAGCTGCCAAAGGTAACAGTAAAGTGGGAGAGTTCTGTGAGAGCCCAAAGTATAACCCTACTAATAGGCTTAACCCTGAATCACCAAAATTAACATGGAAAATTAAGACTGCTCCTTCTTACTAGAAACTTAAAACATCTTTAACTGCAACTTTCACTTACCCAAAGCCCAATCTACATTGGCCACCCAAGACTTAGTCACATGTTGTGTAGGAAAAGGTACCCGAAGCTGAAAGCAGCCACAGGAAACAAAAGATCAATTCAAGCCAATGGTATCTTGACAGTGCTTGTTCTATACACATGACAGATGATGCTTCCCTGTTAAGTAAAGTAAGGGACGTTGCCTCATCATCTGTCACATTTGGGGATAACAAAAAGGGTAAGATTATTGGTAGGGGTACTATTGGTCCCTAGAAGCCTAGAGGGGGGTGAATAGGCTTTTATCGAAACTCTTTTCTAACTTTGGTGCAACACTAATACTGGTTAAGAGAAAGGATCAATGCAGAAGATAACCAGATAGTGGAAGTATTTTGTTTTATTATCAAATGACAATTACAACAAAATAGAGCAGATTAAAGCTTGTAAAGCTTTTCGATCTATTGAACAAACTCTCTAACACTCTGTTTACAAGTTACTCACACACTAGCCAATATCTCTGTTTTTGCTCTTGTACATGTACGCACGTATATTGTATTCTATTACACCTCGTGCACGCTATATAAAATATACAATTGTTACTATTTATATCCATCCATGAAAAACATCGTTGGAACATGTTGTTCCGAGCAACGTGCAGCAATGACTGTTCCTCGGTAACTTCTCTGCCTTGATTGGTACGGATGGTGGAGCTCAAGATCTTGGGTTTGTAAAGCATAAGTGTCTTTGTGAGTTCTCAATTGTAGTTAAAGTTATGTCCACATTTCTGTGTGATCCATGTGTAAGATGTTTTAGGTTATCAATGAGTTTGTCTTACATCGGGATGCAGTGATCTGATTATTTTGAATACGAAGAGATAAGTTGAAGCAGCGCCTTCTTAATCCGTAGTAAAGTTCCTTACTCCGTGTTAATGAAACTTGGATCCTTACTACATATCATTGGTTGCATACTCCGTGTCAGTTTGATACTGGAATCCTTATTTCGTGTCAGTGCTTCCTTACTTCATATGAAAGAGAAGTCTGGAGAGCTTACTCCATATCAGCGCTTCCTTACTCCGCACGAGTTCCTTACTCTGCATGAGTTCCTTACTCCGCATGAGGTAAAAGGTCAGATGGCATACCCCGTATCAGCACATCCTTACTCCGCATGAGTAAAAGGTTAGGATTTCTTACTCCACATCTATTTTCCTTACTCCGTGCGAATAAGGACTTGGGTCCTTATTCCGTACAAGTCATTCCTTACTCCGCAATTATCTCCACCGGGCTGTTGTGACACTTCCTTCTTCCTCCGGACTACTGCCTTCAGCTTTTTCAGTTGGAGCCAAAGGAGTTTGGCCCATCTTTTCATAAAGTTTGGATTGCTTTACATATTTTGTTAGTCGAAGACGCAATGGTTCCTATTAGTTCTTTCTAACATTGTTCTCCACGACTTGATAAGAATCAATTCAGATCATCTGCTTGGACGGAATCAAAAAAGCAACCAGCATGAAGTGCGGCGTCATGACTTTGTACGGAATGAAGATTGTTGAAAGATTATTCCAAGGTTTGCTATCCTCAATAGTTCTGTCAATGAAGGTCCAGGTGTGGGCTACTCTGGAAGATAACCCTCAAACCAACATGGCAAGATGTCAAACAAGTGTCCGTCCTTGTACAGAGATGGAAATAGCCTCATCGCCATCTTAACTGCCTGAGAGAAGTTGTCTATGTCTTCTATGGTAAACAGATCCTTCTCAGAATGTAGAGTCTTAATGTCTGCATGGGAGAAGGGGTACAAATTAGATATACATCTTCGCTCAGCATTGGACGCGGCATACTTTGTCATTTCGATGAAAACACTGCCACTCGCACCATGCGGATCATGATCCGCGTATGATGGGGGGAAGGTGTCAGCCGCCGATGGAGAGGTCGAAGTAGGAGCTGCACTGGAGGAGCTAGGCTGAGAGAACCAGCTGCGTTTGGGGATAGACACTCCCAGAAGTAGTGTAGTTGCAGGCCGCTTCTCAGCACGAGCTAAGGAAGGTGCAGGAGGATCAGATGACACTTTCTCCCCTGTTTTGGCAGATCGCCAAGGAGCGGTAGGAGGAGGAGCCATCATGTGCGCCAAGTCCGCAAAGGAAGTAGACAAAGAATGCACGGACGAGGCGACGAGATCCATCTTCTGCTCAATAGAAGTGTATTACTCAGTGAGGGCAGATAGGAGTTGAGCACCGAGAGCATCAACCTTGACGGTGATGGCGGAAATTTGGGTGCTATGGGCTTGAGCATGACGGTCCATCTGGGCGGAGAGCACAGCATTAGAGTGAACCGTGCCAATAGAGGCACAACCAAGCACTAACTCCGGGGCTTTAGAGGATTACCCACATGAATAGGTGCAGGAGTGCGTTGGGTAGAGGTGGCAGCAGCTGGAGAGAGGGGCGCGTCAGCAGCAGCAGCAGAGGGGGCATTCGGAGCATCAGATGTAAGGACCCGTGTTTAAGGGGCCTTAGAGACAGCATTGAGTTAGAGACCTTATTTTAACAAATGAATATCAGCACAATGATGTGCTCGTCAAATGGAGAATTTTGACTGTACTTGGACTAAATTTGGGATTTGACACCCTGAGGGGTATTTTTGGGATTTCACAAATAATTTTATATTCCCTTTTAAATTACCTGGGTTTGTGTTTTGAGCTTTAGGCCTCCCTTCAAGGGAAAAACCCAATATGAGAGAGAGTGGGCTGTTTTGCCTTTCTTCTTGGGTTTACTTAACCATTGGGCTGCATTTGGTCTTGGGCTTCCATTAAAAACAAAATAAAAAGAAATAAAATAGGAGAAAAGAAAAGAGGACCAAACCCTACCTTCCCTACAGCCGTCACACACATACACGCCCAGAGAGAGAGAGAGAGAGAGAGGGAGAGAGAGAGGGAGACGATCCAGAGTGGAGGGGTTTCTGACGATCAAGGATTTCCTACAGACGACGGGATGCCGGAGGCGTTGAGGCAGCAGGGATACAGATCACTCCATTCTTTTCCCCTATTCTTTTCTGCAACACTTGAGGTAGGGATTTCAAGTTTTTCTATTTGCCGTCTCTCTCTTATAGATTTCTAGAAAATAAAATTTATGTGATGATCTGGGATGTTGAGAAGGGACCTTTTTATATATATTGAGTTTCTAAATTCCACCTTGAGACTATTGATGATCCTGGGTTTTTTGTGTGAGTTTTCTAAATTTCTGAATTTCGTGTGAGATTATTTATACTTTTGGGTTAGGGGTCATTTGTATACCCATTGTCTTGGGATTGTTTAGATGAAAAGTTTTGGGAAAACCTTGTATTTGGCTTGGCTAAGGCCTTTGGTAATGGGAAATCGTATAAGAGTGAGGCCAGAGTTGGTTTTAGACCCGGTTTATGGGCTTAGAACCTCAATAACTTCTAAACTAAGACGAATTTGAGGTTGGTTCTATAAGGAAAAATGATTAGAATGATAAAAGGAAGGTTTTGGAGCCTGCACGTGAGAAAGCCTTTTTCACTTGCAGATTCATTCTTGCTCCAAATAGCCCCAAATTTTAGGTGGAGCTTCCTTAGAGGCATGTGAGTTGAAATACCTCTGCACGTGAAAATGACCTTTTCACGTGCAACCTTGTTTTTGGCTAAAAATCGTCCCTGAACCTTCTAGGATGGTTAGAATGATGTTTGGAGTTAATTTGCCTCTGCACGTGACAATAGGTTGTCACGTGCAGCTTGTTTTGGGCTCCCCTTGAGGTGGATAAGCTTCCTTTGAAAGGTTGTTTATGATCTAGACTATGAGTGAGAAATGTGTGGACTTCAGGGACCATGAGGAGTTAGGTGATGTTATATGTAATGATTTGATTGTTCGAGACTATCGTTGTTTTACATTCGAGTTGAGTTTTTGTATGCTAAATGAGTTACATGTTTGTACTGTGTTTGTTGGGTTATGTTTATTGAGTTGTATATGTTGAAATGTGTATGCTGAGGACCCCAGAAACGCGGGGAGTTGAGATAAAAACCCTAGAAATGCGGGGAATTGAGCTGAGTATGGGACAGTCATTATACTGTACCCCTTGAGATGAGATTCACATTTGCCTGGTGTGGCATGTCACGTCGCCGTGGTGGCGGGGTGTCCTCTGCCCTTTGTGCGGCAGAGGTATGAGGCGTGTTTACTGGGTGATGATTATTGTTTTAACTTAAGTCACTAGACGAGCACATGCATCCACTTGACATGCATAGTTTTAGAGTGGGACGGGACTGGGGAGACTTGATCCCTACTGAGCTGTGGTGTGCTCACCCCTCCTATGAACTGTTCTTTGCAGGACCTAGCAGGCGATAGGCGGAAGAGCTGAGTTGGTAGGCCGCTGAGGCTATATGGCCTTATATATATATACATTTGGTTATTTCGTTGTATGTGAGATTCTGTTTGCTTGAACTGTGTACCCTGGTTTTGTTATTGGGAGCTTGTTCCCTAGTGGGTTGTAAAAGGGCTGGAAGCCTCTAAGCAATGTAATTGGTGTATTGTGTTTTGAATACTGTATGTATATATATTGTGGTGGTGTGGTTGGCATGGAAACAGGTACATGCCCCTTGGCATGTTGACATGTGATACAGTGATAGGACAGCACCCGCGGTAGGTGTCCTCACTTTGGTGTTTACACCAAACCCTTGACCCTTCGGGTGCGGGCATGGGCAGTCATTACCCATTTCCAAAGGGGAAGGAAATTCGGGGCGTGACATTATGGTATCAGAGCCCAAGTTCATGGTCTAGTGGACTTAGGATAGTGGGGAGGGATAACTGCTTCTGAAACCCTTAGGAGGCAGTATAGGACACGCCTGATCACCGTGGTTCTATCTGGTTTTCAAGGGTGCACTCAGGAGTAGTTAGACCAAGGAGTAGGGTATTTGCATTTGGCATGGGGTTGCATACATGCATTGGCATTAGGGCACTAGCTTAATCATAATATGAGTGTTATGATTTGAAATGAGTAACTGATTTGAAATGAGCATACAATGAACTGAAATGTGAATACTGTGGAAAGTGTTGAGATATGCTGATTTGAGAAACTGTGATGTGTTGAAAATTTTAAAGTATGAGATTATAATATGTATGTTGAGATCCAGTGAACATGATGTGTACGCTTATGAGATGTTGTTTGAGTACCTCATGGTCCTAGAGGTGAGGGTGTGCTAAGCTTGAGAGATATTGATTCCAGCTCCACTTGTTTTTGAAATGTGTAGACAATGCCTCCTAGGAGAATTACCGGGCTACCCGGCTGCGCAGAGGATGAGTCTTCTGCACGTGCTGGACAAGAGGGAAGGCAGCAAACGGACGGCGATAATCCCATGGAGCGGATCATGGCCCAAGTTAGGGCCTTGAGTGAGAATATACAAGGCATGCGAGAGGATCTCAAGGGAGAGATCCGAGATGAGATTAGGCAAGAGATGATGGCACAGCAGACAGTGCTACCTTCTCCACCCCGTGAGACAGAGCCTCCACGTAGACAAGAGATACCGATGAGACGGGAGGAGGAAGATGTGGTGACCCAGTTCCGGAAGGAACAACCACCGAGGTTCAAGGGAGGAGCTGATCCTCTAGCGGCAGAGCATTGGCTGCGACAGATTGAGCACGTGTTCTCCTTTCTCCGACCCCGGGAGGAGGATAAAGTGAGGTTAGCAGTCAAGCAGTTGGAAGAGGAAGCCTTAGAGTGGTGGCTCAGCATTTTAGGTAGCCGGGACATGCAAACCTTGTCATGGGAGGAGTTCCTTCAGTTGTTCCATGAGGAGTACTTCCCGGAGTCCTTGCGGTGGCAGAAACGGGAAGAGTTCAGTGGTTTGAAACAAGGATCACGCACTGTGTCTGAGTATGAGCGTGAATTCCGAGGACTGAGCCGGTTTGCCCCTGAGGCAATCTCTAGAGAGGACCTAAAGGCCCATAAGTTTACCATGGGACTTAGACCTGCCCTGAAGCAGAGGGTGGAGATGCTACGGCTGAGGACTATGCGGAGGTCGTGGAGACAGCTAAGATTGTGGAAAGAGGACTGGAGGAGGGTAAACAGGCTCATCAGGAGCGGCTAGCACAGAGTACACGTGATAAGCAGGGAGACTCAAAGAGACCGAGAGTTGAGCTTGGAGGTAGCAGTTTTCCCAGGGACAAGGGCCAATCACCAATGGCTCCACCAAAGTCCCGTTACTCTGGAGGACCGGGGAACTCAGCTGGAGGTTTCCCACGTGAGTGTACTTGTTGTGGCCAAACTGGACACATGAAACGTGAGTGTCCCAAGCAGCACCTGCAGTGCCATAGCTGTGGGAAGACAGGACACCTTAGTACGGTGTGTTTCAGTAAGGGGAACAGCCGGGGCGCTGGTGGATTCGCATTAGGAGGGAGGAGTGAGACCCACTTTCAGGCCCCAACTCCGAGGCCAGCACGTTCTTGGCAAAGAGTCAGGCTGGTTCCACACATGCAATGTCACGCCCCGGATTTCCAACCCGAGGAAACCGGTACGTGACTCCCCTTTTACCCACACGGAGGGCAAAGGGGTTAGGATACAAACCAAGAATTTTACATTTCAAACATCCACAACCCATTCAAGAAAGTAATATTCATAAAAATATTCCAAACCAGTTTATTACAACGGAATTCTTTCCAATCCCATCCCCACTGGGGTTACATCGGTTCCCATAAAAGAAAACAACATAAATGGAAGAGTAAAATGGATAAGGTCTTCCACCTTGGTGTATCCACCTAACGCCTGTAAGCCCCTGGAAAACAAGCAAACACGGTAGGAGGGGTGAGCAACCACGGCTCGCAGGGATCAAGTCTCCCCAACCCTTCCCATGCTCCTAGCGGCTACATGCATGTGCACAGGTGCGGTGACGTGTTACAACAATCTCAACAAACAATAACAAACCACATCGGTCGTCACAATTATCCACCACACAAAACACAAGTGATTTAACCGCCTCTTCAGGCCAAGTTATTTAACCGCCTCTTCAGGCCAAGTGATTTAACCGCCTCTTCAGGCCAAGTGATTTAACCGCCTCTCAGGCAAAGTTCTTTAACCGCCTCTTCAGGCCAGATACCACAATCAAGCACACAACACACATGGTCACTCGAGCATACCACCAAACACTTGGTGTGCACCCGTTCACAAGCGCACAAACCCAACCATTCAGGAAAATAGAGCAAACACACAAGACACATACACTAAACCACAAATCCAGCCACACAGGCATATTACCAAACACGTAATGGGCATATGCATACAGCTATATTCACACAGGCATTTCATCGAACACATAGCATGTAATCCACAGAATCACACCAACATGCCATTGAAGGCCAACATTCATATAGGAGGTCACACCTATATGAATTTACATATAAATAATATAACAGATATCTCATATTGCCCTAGGACCCTAGGACAGAGGAGGATTTAGGAAGAACAGAACCCCTACCTCAAGGAAAACGCAACAACACAAAGAACGGTCTGATCCCAAGCCGAACGCCGTCCACCCACGAAGCACCGACCACCCACGCAAGACGCCCGACAGCAACCAGGAGCTCCCCTTCCCTCTTTTCTCTCTCTGCGACGGCTGGTGAAGCAACAAACCCTAAACCTAAAACAGAGGGACTCCTCCTCCTTATATAGACAACACAACATCAAAACGACGTAGTTTTGATTAAGTGAATCCCAGGATCAAAACGACGTAGTTTTGATCACACAAGTTACCACCTTTCCGCACCCATATAGGCCAAAATACTCGAATTTCAACATGGTCCTTTGGAGAAAGTTCCTTAGAATGACAAAACCAAGGGAACCATGCAAAAATATGCTTGCACGCCAATTTGCACGCCAATTCCCCAATTGGCGTGCAGCTCCAAATGCACCCAAACTTTACCCCAAGTCTCCTTGCATCTTGTAGAGGCCTGAGAAGCAAAAATATGCTTGCACGTGAAATGGGTGAATTCACGTGCAGCTCCAAATGCTCTGAAATTTCTGTGGTAGATAGAGGACCTCATTCTAAGAAACTTTTGTTCTTGCACGCCAATTGTTTGAGGCCATCTACTAGGTCAAAAGTGAGCTCCAAGATCAGCCAAAACGACCTAAAACCGCCTTGTAAACGCATAGCATCTTCCTAGGGCATAAATGTACGCTATCGCTTGACACATGCACCTCTCAAAAGTCCCCTCTTGGGCTCATCTCTTACCTTAAACTTGTGTACCAACATCCAAGGTGTTTGTGGTTAACTCCTTACACACGGGTTACACACGGGTCATTACATGCAAGGCCACGGGGAGAGAAGCAACCACAAGGCGGTTCGGAGAATCGTCCAAGTGGACATCAGACAGGGATCAAAGGACAAACAGGAGAGGCTAGTGGAGGGCAAGCCATGGCAGAGTATTCGCGCTCACTTCAAGACCACCCGAGCGGGAGGAGTTGCCACCATCCTCCGAGGAAGGCGAAGTCGGACCTTCGGTGGTTCGAGGTACTATTTTGATATCTCGCACTATAGTTGCTGTCTTGTTTGATACCTGGAGCTTCGTGCTCCTTGATTGCTAAGTCCTTGGTTGAGAGCCTTGGACTTGATTGTGTGAGGCGAGATAAGCCCCTGAGTGTTGAGTCACCTATGGGAGGTGCATCGACAATAAACCGAGTGTGTCGTGAGTGTATGCTTACGATAGGAGATGTTGAGGTCACATTTGATTTGTATGTGATGCCCATGAGGACCTTTGATTTGATTTTAGGGATGGATCAGTTAATGGCCTTCCAGGCTAAGATTGATTGCTATAGACAGCGGGTGTCATTTATTTCACCCACAGGGTTACCGTGTACCCTAGTGGGGGAATGGGATGAGAATGCCGGGAGGGCAGGACTAACGAGAGGGCTATGGGGTAGTGTTACCCATAGGCTTGCTACACTTACTTTTGAGGAGGAAGGTAATATTGAAAAACGAGCGTGGCCAGTTGTTGTTGAGAATTTTCAGGATGTGTTTCCTGGGGAGTTATTGGAGTTGCCTCCACCAGGAGTGTTGAGTTCACAATCGAGTTATTGCCAGGGAGTGGGACCTATCTCACAAGTGGCATACCGGATGGGACCTGCCGAGTTGAGGGAGCTTCAAAAGCAAATAAAGGAGCCGGGAGATAAAAGTTTCATTCGCCCAAGTACATCACCTTGGGGTGCACCAGTCTTGATTGCTAAAAAGGCAGACGGTTCACTACGACTCGCATTGATTATCGGAAAGTGAACCAAGTGACGGTAAAGAATAAATACCCTTTGCCGAGGATTGAGGATCTGTTTGACCAGTGAGTGGGGCACAGTGGTTTTCAAAGATTGATTTGCGTTCGGGTATCATCGGGTGAGGGTCGGGAGCGAGGATATTCCTAAGACGCTTTCGGTGTAGATATGGGCACTATGAGTGGTTAGTGATGCCTTTCGGGCTCACGAACGCACCGGCAGTGTTCATGCACCCGATGAATCAGGTATTTGCCCCGTACCTAGATTCCTTTGTGGTGGTATTTATTGATGATATCCTTGTGTACTCAAGGACCCGAGAGGAGCATGAGGAGCATTTGACTGTGGTGTTACAGACGCTCCGAGACCACCAGTTGTATGCTAAATTCCGCAAGTGTAACTTCTGGATGCAAGAGGTGCATTTCCTTGGGCATGTGGTATCTGCCGAGGGAGTTAGAGTGGACCCAACCAAGATTGAATCTGTATCATCTTGGAAAAGGCCCACGAATGTTTTTGAGATCAGTAGTTTCTTGGGTCTGGCAGGATATTACAGGCGTTTCATGGAAGGGTTCTCTCGATTAGCAGCACCGATGACAGCCCTAACCCGAAAAGGAGTTAAATTTGAGTGGACAGACAAATGTCAGTGAGCTTTTGAGGAATTGAAGACTCGTTTGACTACTGCACCAGTTTTGAGTCTACCACGGGATGGAGTGCCTTACGAAGTGTATTGTGATGCATCCCGCATTGGATTGGGGTGTGTTCTGATGCAGGAACACAAAGTCATAGCTTATGGCTCACGACAGCTTAAGCCCCATGAGCAGAATTACCCAACGCATGATCTGGAATTAGCAGCAATTATCTTTGCCTTGAAGTCATGGCAACATTACCTGCTGGGGGAGAAATTTGTGGTATACACTGACCACAAAAGCCTACAGTATATCTTCACCCAGAGGGATCTGAATTTGAGACAGAGGAGATGGGTGGAGTACTTGCAGATGTTTGACTTTACACTCTCCTACACACCTGGAAAGGGGAATGTGGTTGCAGATGCACTGAGTAGGAAGGGAAAAGCTGAGGTTTCCATGAGAGAATGGAAAATGATGGAACAGTTAGCAGTGCTGCAGGTACAGCCTGATTTTAGCAGTGGGGGAGCAGTCCTATGTTCTATTGCTGTAATGCCAGAGTTATACCATCGTGTCCGTGAGGGACAGTTGGGGGACGTGGATCGTGAAGTGATCCGGGCCCGAGATAGAGGCCGGTGAACCGTCCGAGGAATGGACGAAGGAACCGAGCATGAGCCGAGATTTCAGGGGCGCTTGATAGTACCGCCCTCCTTACGCGAGGATATGATGAGGGAGTTTCATCATTCCCGTTTGGTTGTGCATCCAGGAGGGACTAAGATGTATCATGCCGTGCGAGCACGGTTCCGGTGGCCAGGACCGAAGAGGTGTATAGCCGAGTTTGTTTCCAGGTGCCTTACTTGTCAACAAGTAAAGGTAGAGCACCAACGACCCATCGGTCGATTCATGACCATTGCCTGTGGCTAAGTGGAAGTGGGAGCATATTACCATGGATTTTGTGACAGGACTTCCTACCACTTCGGGAGGAAGGATATGATTTGGGTCATTGTAGACCAATTGACTAAATCGGCCCATTTCTTGGCTATTCGGCGAAACTCCATTGGAACATTGAGCCACTTGTATGTTGATGAGATTGTGCGATTGCATGGAGTGCCTTTGTCTATCGTTTTAGACAGAGATGCACGATTCACTTCTCGGTTTTGGAATGGTTTGCAAGAGGCATTGGGGACGCGACTTAATTTGAGTACTGCTTTCCATCCTGAGACTGATGGTCAGTCAGAGAGGACCATTCAAACGTTGGAAGACCTGTTAAGAGCTTGTGTGCTTGATTTTGGGGGATCATGGGCTTCTCACCTTCCTTTGGTAGAGTTTGCCTATAATAATAGTTACCAGGCTTCTATTGGGATGGCCCCGTTTGAGGCATTGTATGGCAGACCTTGCCGATCTCCTTTATGTTGGGCGAGTTGGAGAGGCAGCTATGTTGGGAACTCAATTGGTCCAAGAGGCCACGGCAAAAGTCCAACTGATTAGGCAGCGCCTTCTTACGGCCCAGAGTAGACAAAAGTCTTATGCGGATCGCCGACGCAGACCATTGGAGTTTTTGGTTGGAGACCATGTGTTTCTTCGTGTTTCTCCACGGAGAGGGCATAAGCGATTTAGAAAGGGATCCAAGTTATCTCCACGATACATTGGACCGTTCGAGATTTTGAGTAGAGTTGGACCCGTCGCTTATAGGTTGGCATTACCTCCCAGTTTGAGCAGAGTTCATGATGTTTTCCATGTATCCCAGTTACGAAAATACCATCCAGATCCCACACATGTGCTGGATTGGAGTACCCTGGATATTGGGGAGGACATGACGATTGTTGAGGCACCAATCCGTATTTTGGATAGGCGCGTGAAGCAGATGCGAGGTAAGACTATTCCGTTGGTTCGGGTGTTGTGGAAACACCGTGGTATGGAGGAAGAGACTTGGGAATGTGAGGCTGAGATGCGTGCTCACTACCCTGACCAGTTCGAGGACGAACAACCTTGAAGGGGGGAGGAAGGCAAACATCAACATAATCAGGTACTTGTCCAACTGGTTGTTTGATGTGTCTATTCATTTGTGTTAGTGGTCTATTCTTTGGTTGTGGTTGTTGTTTCTTTTAATTCCGCATTTTCTTTTCGAGGACGAAAAGTCTTTAAGGGCGAGAGGATGTAAGGACCCGTGTTTAAGGGGCCTTAGAGACAGCATTGAGTTAGAGACCTTATTTTAACAAATGAATATCAGCACAATGATGTGCTCGTCAAATGGAGAATTTTGACTGTACTTGGACTAAATTTGGGATTTGAGGCCCTGGGGGGTATTTTTGGGATTTCACAAATAATTTTATATTCCCTTTTAAATTACTTGGGTTTGTATTTTGAGCTTTGGGCCTCCCTCAAGGGAAAAACCCAATATGAGAGAGAGTGGGCTGTTTTGCCTTTCTTCTTGGGTTTACTTAACCATTGGGCTGCATTTGGTCTTGGGCTTCTATTAAAAACAAAATAAAAAGAAATAAAATAGGAGAAAAGAAAAGGGGACCAAACCCTACCTTCCCTGCAGCCGTCACACACATACACGCCCAGAGAGAGAGAGAGAGAGAGAGAGAGAGAGAGAGGGAGACGATCCAGAGGGAGACGATCCAGAGTGGAGGGGTTTCTGACGATCAAGGATTTCCTACAGACGACGGGAGGCCGGAGGCGTTGAGGCAAGCGAGGGATACGAGATCGCTCCATTCTTTTCCACTATTCTTTTCTGCAACACTTGAGGTAGGGATTTCAAGTTTTTCTATTTGTCGTCTCTCTCTTACAGATTTCTAGAAAATAAAATTTATGTGATGATCTGGGATGTTGAGAAGGGACCTTTTTATATATATTGAGTTTCTAAATTCCACCTTGAGACTATTGATGATCTGGGTTTTTTTGTGTGAGTTTTCTAAATTTCTGAATTTCTGTGTGAGATTATTTAGATGAAAAGTTTTGGGAAAACCTTGTATTTGGCTTCGCTAAGGCCTCTGGTATTGGGAAATCGTATGAGAGTGAGGCCAGAGTTGGTTTTAGACCCGGTTTATGGGCTTAGAACCTCAATAACTTCTAAACTAAGACGAATTTGAGGTTGGTTCTTTAGGGAAAAATGATTAGAATGATAAAAGGAAGGTTTTGGAGCCTGCACGTGAGAAAGCCTTTTCCACTTGCAAATTCATTCTTGCTCCAAATAGCCCCAAATTTTAGGTGGAGCTTCCTTAGAGGCATGTGAGTTGAAATACCTCTGCACGTGAAAATGACCTTTTCATGTGCAACCTTGTTTTTGGCTAAAAATCGTCCCTGAACCTTCTAGGATGGTTAGAATGATGTTTGGAGTTAATTTGCCTCTGCACGTGACAATAGGTTGTCACGTGCGCCTTGTTTTGGGCTCCCCTTGAGGTGGATAAGCTTCCTTTGAAAGGTTGTTTCGATCTAGACTATGAGTGAGAAATGTGTGGACTTCAGGGACCATGAGGAGTTAGGTGATGTTATATGTAATGATTTGATTGTTCTGAGACTATCTGTTGTTTTACATTCTGAGTTGAGTTTTTGTATGCTAAATGAGTTGCATGTTTGTACTGTGTTTGTTGGGTTATGTTTATTGAGTTGTATATATTGAAATGTGTATGCTGAGGACCCCAGAAACACGGGGAGTTTAGATAAGAACCCCAGAAACGCGGGGAATTGAGCTGAGTATGGGACAGTCATTATACTGTACCCCTTGAGATGAGATTCACATTTGCCTGGTGTGGCATGTCACGTCGCCATGGTGGCGGGGTGTCCTCTCGCCCTACGTGCAGGCAGAGGTATGAGGCGTGTTTACTTGGGTGATGATTATTGTTTTAGCTTAAGTCACTACACGAGCACATGCATCCACTTGACATGCATAGTTTTAGAGTGGGACGAGACTGGGGAGACTTGATCCCTCCTGAGCTGTGGTGTGCTCACCCCTCCTATGAACAGTTCTTTCCAGGACCTAGCAGGCGATAGGCGGAAGAGCTGAGTTGGTAGGTCGCTGAGGCTGTATGGCCTTATATATATATATTTGGTTATTTCGTTGTATGTGAGATTATGTTTGCTTGAACTGTGTACCCTGGTTTTATTATTGGGAGCTTGTTCCCTAGTGGGTTGTAAAAGGGCTGGAAGCCTCTAAGCAATGTAATTGGTGTATTGTGTTGCGAATACTGTATGTATATATATTGTGGTGGTGTGGTTGGCATGGAAACAGGTACATGCCCCTTGGCATGTTGACATGTGATACAGGGATAGGACAGCACCCGCGGTAGGTGTCCTCACTTTGGTGTTTACACCGAACCCTTGACCCTTCGGGTGCGGGCATGGGCAGTTATTACCGATTTCCAAAGGGTGAGGAAATTCGGGGCGTGACAATCAGAGGCATCCGGAGAAGCAGATCCGCTTTGACCAGAGAGGTTAACAACGGGGATGGCTGCAACAGGAGAAGTGGGCCTGGCCTCAGTAGGGGAAGGAACCCATGCGTCATGGGCAGGTCCGGAGGTAACAACAAATGAAACGTCCGGAATGTTGGCCGGCATAAGGAAGCTGTGGTCTAGGTTCCAGACGATCATTTCCTCCGGGGTCTTGGTATGGCGAGTGTAATACACCCGGAGGTCATTGTCGGGGATGGTGGCTGTGTAGGCTAGACTGAAATAGAACCATAGGTCAGTTAAGGTGTTGGCAGGGAGATGGTCGAGGTAATCCGAGAGGTTAAGGAAGCGGGGGGTGAAGGAGCTTTCAAAGGAGAAGCAGGGATATCAGCCATCGCCATAAGAATACCGACATCAATAGCGCAGCAACATCGAGAGAGTCTGGTATGGGGACATCGGCAGAAGGTCTTGGAGAAATAGCCGGAGGTAAAATTAGCTGAGATGGCCCCGCAACCTCGGATGGGTCGGCATGAATGCTGTGCTGGGAGGCTCGGGAGATGGAGGGTGCAGCTACGGACCGAATCCGGGAGGACCGGTGGGCAGAGCTGACTTCAGGGGCAGAGATGTCGGCTGGGTCACCAACCAAACTGCCCTGTTGTTTCGGAGTGGGGAGGAGGTGGACAGCAGTAAAGGGCCGGTGGGCAGTCAGATTCCCATCAGGCGTAAGATGGCAGAGATAGAAAGCTTGGGGAAAAGGGATGACGCCATGTCCGTTGAAGTGGGACGGATGCAGGTGCTGGAAAACAATGCTAAGGATCCGCCCAAAGGATTGATTCTTCGGGTTATTCCCTAGCAGCTGGAACAAGAAAGTCCCCCAATTCATCGGGAGACCCTCAAAGACTCCGTACATGGCCAGTAGCAAGTCGTACGGGATGGAGTCCAAAGCTGTTGTGCGAGCCAGAAGACACCGGCTGAAGATGGTCACCATACATCTGTAGTGACCCTCGAAGGACTTCACCGTGTAGTCCTTCCCTTTATAGGTGTAGCCCATGGAAGCTGCCATCGGCTCCAGATCAGGGCGCTGATGAGGACCCGGGGGTAGATTGAGAGCGGCACGGAGGACATTGGGGCTGATGACTATGGATTCACCCCTGACGGTGGAACGAATGGAGTCGGGGGTGCATTTGATGCGCCGGTAGAACTCAGTGATATCGTCGATGAGGAGATCGACGGGATCAGAGACGAGGTTTAGAATGTGGCTGACTTCCAGAAGTGGGTGAAGCTCTAAAAACCATGCCGGAGGATTGGAGACAGCGTTCCAATCGACCAGATGGTCGGGATTAACGCTAGAAAGAGAGGTCTTGGGTGCCATTTGAGACAAATGCAAAGAAGGGAAAGGAAATTTAGGGTTTGAGAAGAGAAGAGCGACTGTGAAATTTGAGAGTGAGAAATCGCTCTTCGTGTGAAGGCATATGATATATATGGCGGGTCAGTGGATGTCAGCGAGTCTAGGGTTTAAGCGAAATGAACAGTGAACCGCCTGACAATCTGTTGTCATTAGCCTTGATAGTTGCGTGCCTCCAGATAAAGAGATGACGTGGAGGCAGCATAACCAAGCATTTAAGACTGCTGATTGCCTTCTTCTGGAAAATTGCCTGTCTCGAGACTTGCATTTAAGTGGACCATCATTATTCCTCTTGAAAAATACGCGATGTAAGATATACTTTGTTTATCGCTATTTGAGAGTTCCAAGAGTCCAGAGGAATTGAACCGACGATCATCCGGACTAAAGATAATCCGTAGAAGAATATCCGGATGAACAACAGACTGTGTTTGTAGAAACAGAGTGTTGTAAGAGAGAATTAGATTCCTTTGCTGTCTGGAAGTCGAAGAGAGACGAAGTATCACAACACTTCAAATTTGAGACTTCAGAGAAGATATATATATCGATGAAAATGCAAAGGGAATCTGAACCTGTAGCTTCACAAAGATAAACTAAAAAGAACAGAAAGCTTTACAGGTTGGGATTAGTACGGATAAAAACAGATCTGAAAGTCAAGCATAATCCGAACTAATGAAAAATCAGAACTTATGCATTAGAAATGAATGCGAGAGACACATACATACGAGTTAATGATCATTTTTACTGAGATCAAGGTATATGTCAAATAAGAAACACATAAGTTCATATTGGTCAACATAGCGAAACCGTCATGCTGAACGACGTAGTTAAGAAGAATTAAATTTATGAGTTGCCCAAATTAAGATTCATGAGTGAAAATGGATTAAAGAACACATGCCAATAGCAATCAATTGATTATCATCTTAAGATGCACAGTTGAAGAAACAAAAACATCCAATCATGCCACAATTCCGATTCAACAATGCATGCCCAGTCAGATCCAGAAGTGAGAGTTACAAGGTAGAGCATTTGAGCCATATCAGGGTGTTATTACGCAAGTAATAGATTAAGCTTTTGCTCCCCCTTATATCGTACAATCCTTACGAGAAAGACTCCCCCTCAGATAGACAGCCAGGAAAGCGGTCACGAGACATATAAGGGAGGTATTACTTGGGTAATAGATAAAGCATTTTCTCCCCTTTAAACCATGTGATCCTCTCAATGGATATTTCCTGCTTAATATTTAAATCTTGAGAAATTGCTGTCTATCCTTGAGGAAACTCCACTTCAGAAGCTGATCAGACTGCAAATGTGATTTTATCCACCAGGCATTCCGAGCTAACCTATTTCATTTCTTCAACCAGGCATGTTAATATTGCAATGAATATGAAAAAGCATTTGACATGTGGTGAGAGACGAAAATTTGAGTCATGAAATCCTAAGGAGATTTTATTCATATATCTTTAATTATGTTAGCTTAAACAACTTCAGTCGGGAAACACAAGCATCCTCCCATATGAAAATATGAAAAAATTATCAGAAACATAATGCATGACATGAGTAAAGATGATCAGCATGAAGTATAGTAAGTGTCTAACGCTCATCATGAAACGTGATGCATGTTCTAAAAGAAATACTGTTGGAATGATAAATTAGAAACTATGCAGATAGGTCAAGCATACCTAATTTGAGGAGTAGTTTGGAAAATCTTACATTAGGTAGGGGCTTGGTGAGTATGTCTGCAAGTTGATCATCTATAGTAACATGTTTGAGAGATATGTGCTTTTTGAGAACACGATCTCGGATGAAGTGATACCTAACTTCAATGTGCTTAGTCTTTGGGTGCATAACAGGATTGTTGCTGATGGCAATTGCACTGGTGTTGTCGCAGTACAATGGAACAGATTTCATGTTGAACCCATAATCAGTAAGTTGACTTTGTATCCAGAGAAGTTGTACGCAGTAACTCCCAGCAGCTATATATTCTGCCTCAGTAGTAGAGGTTGATACGGAATTTTGCTTCTTACTAAACCATGAAATCAATCTGTTTCTAAGGAATTGCCAAGTACCGCTTGTCATCACTGGTTTTCGTCCGGGCCCTTTCTGGGGTGAGCTCAAACTAGACCAATGGTGAGAAAATTTAGAGTCGCCACCAACTGTTTTTGGGGTACAGTTGGATACCCTCTACTTTGAGTAGTTTAAAGTGTGTGGTCTGCGTTATCAGAGAAGGGTTCGGGAGTTGGTTACGTGTAGGGAAGGATTAGCACCCCTACAGCGCCCTTTCGGTATCTAATTTAGGAGGAGAAGGTTTTTATTTTATTTATACTGCCATGACTAGGTTAAGTTTCCTAAAGAGTCTATGATTTTTATTTAGCTAAGTTATTCGTCAAAGGTATGGTTAAAATCGATTTACCCTAAATCCCTAAAGGGAATCCTAAAAGTTTTGAGTTTTTTGTTTGAAATGGAGAATGAGATCCTATGGGTTGGTTTTGGTTTTTGGTTTTACTTTTGGAAATTGAAGTCCTAAAATTTTTTATTTTCCCCTTTTTTTTTGGTTTTTTGGGTTTAAAAACATACATTTTTTTTGTTTTTTGTATTTTGTAGAAACGTTTTGTTTTTGTTTTGTTTTGTTTTTTGATTTTTTTTTTTTTGCTTTTTTGGGAATTGAAGTACTAATTTTGGTTTTTTTTTTGGTTCAAAAACAATGAAACGTTTTTTTTTTGCTTTAAAACATGAAAAACATTTTTTTGTTAGTTTTTGTTTTGTTTTTTTTTTGTTTTGTTTTTTTGTTTTTATTTTTCTCTCGTTTTTTTTTTTTTTTTTTTTTTTGTGAACCCAAAATCTTAAAGCAAATGTAGGAATATATGCATGAAAATAAAAGTGTGGAGTGTGTGGTTATGGCATCCACAAAAGAAAAAAAAATCACTTTTTTTTTTCTTTTTTTTTTTCTTTTTTTCATCCTTCCCCTTGCTCTCTCTCTTTTTTTTTTTTACTATACTTTACATATTACACATACACATAAGAAGAAATAAAGAGAAAATACAATGGAAAAAAAGGTCGAAAAGCAATTACATCAAATATAGATAAACTAAAAATGAAAACTAGAAAAATGCTAAAAAAAACAATACACCAAATATAGATACGAGATAAGCTCGAAAAAGTAGTAAAAAAGATAAGGGCTGAATCGACTTTGAAGCTTTGCAACGTCAATCTTCTGGCTGAGCTCCCGCCGGCGCCGATAGTCACTTGCTTGACTCGGAACCGACAGATCCGACGGTGGGACTTATGAAAAGACTTCCCTAGTATTTGGAGATAGGAGGGCTGGAGTAGGTGTAAAAGAAAGAGACGGCCGAAGTTGGAGTTTGCAAGGCGTGGATGAGTGATCTCTTATGATGATGATTCAGGGGATTCTGTGTTTTTTTTTCTGGGTTTGCAAGGAGGAAGTCGGGGCGTTTTTTGGATGATGAGGCCGGGGCATTTTTGATGATGAGGCCGGGGCGTTTTTTTATGATGAGGCTAGGTTGGGTTTACAGGTTTGCAGGGTAGCAGCTCGTTTTTAACGATCCCTCTCTTCTCTTCTCTTTTTTTTTTTTAACGATGATCTCCCTTTTCTCTCAACGAACTGTGCTCTCTATCTCTTCTCCTTTCTTTCTTTAATATCCTCTTCCTTTCAACCAACGAACCAGGTTTTTTCAATCATCCCCCCTCCTTTTTTCTTTTTTTCTTTTTTCTCCCTGGAATGATGGAGGGTTCCCTCTTCCTCTCTCTGTGTTTTTTTATGGCTCTCTTCAACGAAAACCCACACACTTCTACGCAGGGAATGGATGACTGCATCTTAAGGGCTGCAGAAAATTTTTTGGCTGGATTATCATTAATTGCTGCATTTAATGCTCTATTATGAAGGCAGCGTTTTTAATTGCAGATTTTGTATTTTGTCTGGTGGACAGCTTGTGCAGGAAACAGGGGAGCTCGTGATTGCCTTCTTGAATTTGTATTTTAGCAGCACATGTGATTGACAGGTTGGTGAGAAATGATTCTTTGTTAGGTGGCCAGCGCATTAAACAAGCCCGTGAATGACCAGCGAGAGGAAAAAAGGAAACCCGTGAGAAAAAGCCGGCGCGAAAAGCCAGCGAGAAAAAATCAGCGAAGGCAAAAAAAAGGGTCGGAGGTTCGAAGTGTCGGCAGAGAGGCTTTGAGGGTTGAAGGGTCGGAGGTGGAAGGCGTACGGGTGCCGCGGGTCGGCATCGCAAGTCGGCATCGTAAGTCGCGGGTCGAAGTGTCGGCAGCGAGGCTTCGAGGGTCGAAGGGTCGAAGGTCGAAATCGTAGGTCAACGGGGCTTCGAGGCTTCGAGGCTTCGGGGCTTCGAGCCGGGGCTTCGGGGCTTCAAGCCCGGGACTTCGAGGCTTCGAGGCTTCGGGGCTTCGAGCTTCGGGGCTTCGGGGCTTCGAGGCTTCGAGCTTCGAGGCTTCAAGCTTCGGGATTTTGGGCTTCGGGACTTCGAGGCTTCGAGGCTTCGAGGCTTCGAGGCTTCGAGCTTCGGGGCTTCGAGCTTCGGGGCTTCGAGGCTTCGAGCCGGGGCTTTGGGGCTTCGAGCCGGGGCTTCGAGGCTTCGAGCCGGGTTATGGGGCTTCGAGCTTCGAGGCTTCGAGGCTTTGAGCTTCGGGGTCAATGGGTCGAAGTGTCGGCAGTCAACGGTGAACAATCAATCCCTTTTTTTTAATTACCTTTTTACCCCCACCAAAAAATGCAAAAATGGGTAACCTTCCAGGAATTGTTTGGGGAGATCCGTATTCGCCTACATAGGCATTTTGAAGAGTTTCGCATGATCACTTTTGCGGGCAGTTTGACCAGGGGCATTGACCGTCTTTTGGCAAGTTTGACTTTTTCCAACGAAAGTTGTTTTGGCCATAACTTCTTCATTTTAAGTCCGATTTGAGCTCGGTCAAGGGCGTTGGTCTCGAATTTTCATCCTCCATCACCTGGTGTTGGTCTTGGGGCGCTTCAAGGACTTGTAGCAAAAGTCATTAATTTTGAACTCCCCCATCCGTGTCAATTGTATCCATCTCGTGCCGATTGGGGTAGACCATTCCTTGGAAGTATGGGATCATTGTGGACCTGTTCAATAAGGTATATGGCATGGGCAGAAAGGTATATCAAATGGGGTTAGTATGTCCAACCCGGACAAAATATGGTCCTACTGCCCCTCTTTGTGCCATTGTTTGTATACAAACAACAGACAAAGATAAAAGGGAGTCATTTTGGACGGGTTGGAGCACTTACCCGACTTACCTAGAGGAAGAAGTGTGACGGTTGGGTTTGTCCCCGAGAGGGAAAAGGGGCTTCACAGGCCGGTATGCTTGGATAATACCTTGATGAGGCATCTAAGGCCGCTTGATACCGGAGATTGAAAGCCTACAACAATGACAGGCTTGAACTGAAAAAGAGAAAAGGCCCACAACAATGATGGGCGTGAACTAAAAGTTGAAAGGCCCACAGCAATGATAGAGAGCGTAGTCATTGATAGAAAATAAGAATTAGTCTATCAATACACAAGTGAAAACGCAAAGAATGATAGAGGTCGATTGTACCAACAAAGAATGATGAAGAGTTATGACAAGAAGGTGAAGCCTCGAACTTTTCAAGTGGGGGAGCTTGTACTCAAGAAGATCTTGCCTATCCAAGCCGACTACGGGGGCAAGTGGACACCCAATTATGAAGGTCCGTACGTCGTTAAAAGAGATTTCTCTGGCGGAGCGCTAATCCTTGTTAAGATGGACGGAAATGAGCTACCAAACCCGGTCAACAGCGATGCCGCAAATAAATTCTATGCTTGACTCCTGTTACCATATTGTATTAGATTAGGATCGACATGTAATCAAATGACTCTATCCATATCAAACCTTTTGCTGTCATTCTCCCATCTTTTCAATACATCTCATTGAAGTCTCATAGTGATGCCCTACACTGGGGCATTTCCTATTCAAATACCTCCACAACACGAGAAGTGTAAACATGCATACCCAAAACTCCTTATAGCTTAAAGTTCTAAAAAAAAACTATACAAAAAAAAAAAAAAGAAAAAACAAAAAAGGAGTACATGACCAATTCAGAATTTTTCAACATTTAGTAACGCGTTGCCCACAATAATGACCTTTGTTGGCAAAAATCAACATTTTCCTTGGTCTTCTATCCTAGCCAAAAGCCAACTGCTAATACTTATACCCTTCCCGAGTCATTGATTACAAGTATGATCTTTTTCTCGATCCAAGATAAGTAACAGAAAATCCCGAAGCAAAAAGCGGACTTAGTAAAAACCCGAAAGAGCGCTAAGGGTAAAATACAAAGCTCAAGAGTAAAAAAAAAAAGTAAAGCCAGACTTAGTAAAAACCCGAAAGGGCACTAAGGGTAAAATACAAAGCTCAAGAGTAAAAAAAAAAAAAAATAAAGCCAGGACTTAGTAAAAACCCGAAAGGGCACTAAGGGTAAAATACAAAGGCAAAAGAAGAAAAGAAAATTGGACTTAGCGAAAACCTGAAAGGGCTCTAAGGATAAAGCAAAAACAACAGAACAAGAGTCCAAAGATGCAACATCAAACACTTGGGGTGAGAGATGATCATAGAATTAAGACAAAGTAGCCAGCGGAGCAGCCACATATTACAAGCAAGAGAAGAACTTTGGTCAAACTGAAGGCACACCCAAATCAAAATTGCACCTCACGCCTTTCAAGAACTCAGGTTTTGTTTGTTAAAGTTAGGCATGTTGTGCTTTATATGATGTGATTATGATAAATTGATATCATGCCCATAAATTCTTTTTCAAAATGTTTGGTTTTAAAATTTTTATCTCGTTGTAGAGTGAAACCTTCCAAAGTCCTAATAGACTTCCCAAGGATTGCCCCACAAGAAGAATTTGCTACGAAGAATCGTGAGGCAACACCAAGGCCCCATGGACAGAATCCCTGAGAAGTGCCAAATCATGACAGTAGATGTTGCCAAAAAGGACAGCCCATTGTCAAAACCAGTAGAGCCTAGAGAAGACAAATTTGTGACAATTGACGTCGTTAAATAAAATAAAGGTAGTGATTCTTTATGGAAGCCAACAAAGCTCGATAAAGACTCAATCACGACAATAGATGTTGCAATGAAATGGTGGCCCATCATTGAAGCCAGCAAAGTCCGTGGCAGACTAGATCATGATAAATGTTGTTAAATAAAGGTGGAGATCCTCCATTGAAGCCAACCGAGCCCCGAGAAGGACTGCGCGGTGAAAATCAAGCCCCATCAGGATCTCTACCTCTCTAGAAGGATGGGATCACAAAGCTTGAGACATTTAACCCTTCCCTTTCCCTTTTGGTTTTCAATAAGATTGTAAAAAAAAAATCATGCATCCATGCATATGCATTATACATTCACTTGCACCTATTTTATACATGCTTTTGCACCTCGTGAATGTGTTTCAGGGACCATGTACGGCGTGGACTTTCCACTTCAGGACTATCTCAAGTCACAGGCAAGCACCGGACATCCCTCGAGCCCTTTTCACCCTCTTCTAAATTCCAAAGTTTTTGAACCTTCATCTCAAAGATTTTTTGCTTCAAGTTTTCAATTTTCATTCCCGTTTTAAAATTCCCGTCAATCTCAAGGATTCTTTGTTCCCGTTTTAGAATTCCTACTAATCTCAAGGATTTTTTATTTCAAAGTTTAATTGCATGTTAATCTCAAGGATTTCTCGTTCCCGTTTTCAAATTCACGTTAATCTCTAGGATTTTTCATTCCAAGTTTTTAAATTCTTGTTAATCTCAAGGATTTTTATTTCATGTTTTAAACCTTAAGGGTCTTTCCATTTCAAGTTTTTAAAATTCCCATTAATCTCAACGATTTTTCATCCCCTGTTTTACACCTCAATGGCCTTTTAATTCTGAGTTTTTAAATGCTTGTTAATCTCAAGGATTTTTCATTCCAGATTTAAACCTCAAGGGCCTTTCAATTTCCATTTTTTCAATTCTTGTTAATCTCAATAATTTTGATTCCCTATTTTAAACCTCAAGGACCTTTCCATTTCAAGATTTTCAAGTCCTATTAATCTCAAGGATTTTTGTTCCCTGTTTTAAACCTCAAGGGCCTTTTCCTTTCAAGTTTTTAATCCCTGTTAATCTCTAGGACTTTTATTTCCCGTTTTTAAACCTCAAGGGTTTTTCCATGTGGCATTTTAACTTCATTTTAAATCTCCTTTTATCTCAAGGGCCTCTCCATTTCAACTCAAAACCCAAGTGCTCCAATTCTTAGCAGAACCATCCCTTGGTAACGGTAAGCCAAGAGAAGAAGTCCAACCCGTCCAAAACAAGTCCATCCTATCTTTGTGCACCATTTGTACACAAACGATACACAAAGAGGGGTAGCTGTTGGACCCCATTTTATCCGAGTTGGACATATTTTGTCAAGCTTAATTTTCTTCTATGCTACCTCCGCTTTCCGTAAAATTTTCTAGGACGACGGAGTCGTCACCATTGAGCTACAAATGTCCAATTTTAAGGATTTATTTAGAAAGGATTTCAAATGCCAAAGAGTTCGTCCCGAGTGATAGAAAATCAATTTGAGGATCAACGCCTTCGACCCCACTTGATTCCGAGGTCAAACGAAGAAGTTATAGTCAAAACAGCGTTCGGACCGCTAATAACGGTCAAACAATAATTGACTTTCAAAACGGCAATCCAGATCAGGTCACGAACCTCATTTTCTTATTCTACTCGTCGTTCTGAGAATTTTGATATATATATTGCATATTTTAACTCCCGAAACATTTTCAAAAAAAAATAAAAAATTATATGTTTTCCAGTGATAAAATAGTTTCGGCACGCGCAGTACAGGCTTGGCATGAAAATAAAATCATTTTTAAATAAAAATTACATGGGGACGCTTCTCACGACGCCCCGAGTCCAAAAATATTTTTTTTGAGATTTAACGAAATTCAAATTTGTCACGCCCGGATTTCCAACCCGAGGAAACCGGTACGTGACTCCCCATTCACCCACACGGAGGGCAAAGGGGTTGGATTACCTGGATGCCACAAACAAGTCTAACAATTACAATAAATCAAACAAGCCACATCTTTATTTAATTCCACATATCAAAGGTTCACAAAACAACCATGTTCCTTATTACAATTCAATCCCTTAGTACATTTCCCACCCCCGGGGTTACATAAATCATAAAATTACATTACTGAAATAAACAATAAAATGGAGATGGTCTTCCACCTTGGGGTCCCACCTAACGCCTGTAGGTTCCTGTAAAGAAAACAACATGGTAGGAGGGGTGAGCAACCACGGCTCAAGAGGGATCATGTCTCCCAACCCATCCCATGCACCTAATATCTACATGCCTTGTGTACAAGTGCCGTGTCGTGATACAATTATTCCACCAGATGTAGTTACAGGCTATAACAAGCAAACACAATCATGCATGAGCTGGTACATAAACACTCCCGGGCTTCCACGGCCACCGGGTTTCCAATAACAGCCCCGGGCTTCCACGACCACCGGGTTACAAGAACAGTCCCAGGCTTCCACAACCACCGGGTTCCACAAAACAGTCCCGGGCTTCCACGGCCACCGGGTTCCACAAAACAGTCCCGGGCTTCCACGACCACCGGGTTCCACAAAACAGTCCCGGGCTTCCACGACCACCGGGTTCCACAAAACAGTCCCGGGCTTCCACGGCCACCGGGTGTACAAGCAAACACGCAGCACACATGGCCATACAGGCATAACGTCAAACACTTAGCATGCTTAGTCACACAGGAATAACATCGAACACTTAGCATGCATATATCCACAAGCTCATAACCAAGCCACCCCGGACATAATCTAACACACTTGACGTGCGTGGCCTCACAGGCATTTCCGTAAACACATAACATGCACGGCCTCACACAGGCTTTACCTCAAACACATAACATGCACGGCCTCACAGGCTTTACCTCAAACACATAACATGCACGGCCTCACAGGCATAATTTCAAACACTTGGCAGGCATATACACACAGCAATACTCACACAGGCATTTCATCAAACATATAGCATGTATTCCATAGAATCACACCAAAACGCCATCGAAGGCCAACATCCATATAGGAGATCACACCTATATGGATTACATATATATATATAAACAGATCTGACCCAGAATCCGCCCTAGGACCCTAGGACGGAGGAGGGTTTAGGAAGAACAGAACCCCTACCTTAAAACAGATCTTCCTTGCTCCCGCGCCAAACGCCATCCTCCCCACGCAAGATGCTCCGGCAGCAACCAAAGAACTCCCCTTCCCTCTCTCTCTAGCTCTCTCTCTCTCGGGCAGCAGCTGCAGACAAAGGAACACAAGAACCCTAAACTCAAACTCAAGCCCTCCTTATATAGATACCATCCACATCAAAACGACGTAGTTTTGATTAAGTGAAACCCAGGGATCAAAACGACGTAGTTTTGATCACACACGTTAGCACCTTTCCGCACCCATACAGGCCAAAATACTCAGAATTTCAACATGGTCCTTTGGAGAAAGTTCCTTAGAATGTCAAAACCAAGGGAACCATGCAAAAATATGCCTGCACGCCAATTTGCACGCCAATTCCCCAATTGGCGTGCAGCTCCAAATGCACTCAAACTTCACCACAAGCCTCCTTGCATCTTGGAGAGGCCTGAGGAGCAAAAATATGCTTGCACGTGAAATGGGTGAATTCACGTTCAGCTCCAAATGCTCTGAAATTTCTGTGGTAGATAGAGGACCTCATTCTAAGAAACTTTTGTTCTTGCACGCCAATTGTTTGAGGCCATCTACCCTATCAAAAGTGAGCTCCAAGATCAGCCAAAACGCTTAAAACCGCTCGTATACGCATAGCATCTTCCTAGGGCATAAAGGTACGTTACCACTTGTCACATGCACATCCCAAAAGTCCCCTCTTGGGCTCATCCCTTACCTCACACTTGTGCACCAACATCCAAGGTGTTTATGGTTAACTTCTTACACACGGGTTACACACGGGTCATTACATCCTCTCCCCCCTTAAGACTTTTCGTCCTCGAAAAGAAATGACGTACGAGGAAAACAAACACAAGCTACCCATTTGCCACCCGGCAAGCCACAACACCCAAATGGGTCATACACGCGCACAAGACATAACAAGGTACTACCATAATCCATAACCACATGCCTCACAATAATGCATATAACACATATCCGCATGTCACAAATACACATCTCAAAACACATCACAATGAAGAACACATGTCTAAAAGACAAAACAAATACACCAAATCATATACAACTAATACAAGAAAACACATCACAAACCCTTGGCCAACAGCCACCAACAGCCACCTCCCACTCTTAAGGTTGTTCGTCCTCGACCAACGCCGGGTGTTGCTCATGCATCATGGACTCACATTCCATGTCTCCGCTGCAGGACGTGTCGGCCACTAAAAGACAACACACCTTCCAAAACGCACATGCCGAGGCACATCACCCACAACCATTCACATACCCGCGACCGAAGATATCACACCATAACACACAATGAAGGCACGTACCCACAGACCCAATACAACACAGCATGATAGGGAAACACATATTCAAATCTCACAAACAACCATTGTTCTCCTCACCTAACACATGTCACAAGTATTCACATGTCACGACAAGTAGAAGACATATACGCCCGTTACCAACATGTTTAACGAGATCACATAGGTCACAGAGCAACTCACATCATAAACACCACCACAAGGAACAACTCACAAACAAAACACTACTACACGTTTAACGTTCCACGGCCCATTCACCAACATCATACAACTCATCCGCAGGGAGTGTCCTCACAACCTTCCCAACGTTGGACTTTTCGTCCCCGAAAAGAGAAATCAAGTAGTAAACATCACGAGAAGATCAAAGCAACATATAACACCCAGGAGCACAACCAGGAACTAGAGCTTGGCCAATTAGCGTGCGGACAACAACTCATGTGAGCAAGTCGACAACGGTGAGGTCGAGAAACCTCCCACAGAGTCGCTAAGACCCCGACAACCGAACAAGGCCAACACCATAAGCCTATGCATGAAGTATCCATTCGCTAGAATTCATATGATTAAACGAGAAGTCACGACATCGACATAGCAGGTACTCGGCGTTAGACGCCTACTCGTGTCCCAATAGGACCAACACTCCACAATGTAAAATACCTAACAATGACACCACTGAGATTTGATGTCAACGGACACCAACAATTTACAACGCAGCCACACTCCATATGTAGACCTTACCCTGACAGCAAACACAAAGAGGTCACAAGGAAACACAAACAATCAAGAGAAAAGCATTATGCAAACCACAATCACAGTCCCACACAGGGATATCACCACAGCAGCACCTGCATCACAGCTGAAACCGCCTCACTCTATAGCGATACACGCAACAAAGAACCCAACCAATGCCAAAGGGAACTCAAGATGACTTATAATCCAGGACACAACTACGACAGGATGAAGTTTGCTCTCCACCATTCGGCACGATCAACAAGACGCCCAACGGAGTCCAAGGAGGAACTCAAAACAACAAATGCAGTACCATACACAACCACAACAAGACCAAAATCCACCATCCGGCTATCACCTGTCACCGACCATGAGGATCGACTAAAAGAAGTCTGTGAACCAGAACACTACACTATAACGCCTCTCGGACACTTCGTGCCAAGCATCCTTGATCACGGTTAAATAGGTATCCACTAAGGTCCCAGCTGCCCGCATACTAACCGAGGCGTACACTACAGCCCAAGAGTTAACGCCTTTCCGAGTCGGCAGACACCAAACACAAAGAAGGGGAACTTATCCTCCGACATCGGTGAAGTATAACTAACACAACTCTCTCTATTTGACCAGGAAAAATCCTCCCACCGGTAACAAGACAATTGATCCCTCCGTGTCGCTATGCACAGGTCACAAGGAAGTTCTTTGCCTCTATGACATACTCCACCTCGTGGCCTACCAACTCCCCTATACCAACCATCGCGTTCCATTTCGATACACCAACAAAAGTCTCAAATACACCAACACCTTGATGGCGTGAACCATCTCACTTACCGTGTGATACTACACATGAAAGGTTTTCGAGGAGAACAGATATAAATCATCCGCCTACCACCACCGCTCCAAAACATACACCCTTGTGATATCCGCCCGACATAAATCTCTCCCCCAAGGGAGTAGCATTAATACCCTTTTCCTAGCTTATCAACACTTTAAGACTAAACATCACACCAGATAAGGAATAATGTGCATAACATCACATCTAACACTTTTCTTCATCCCCACACCACAGTTAATATGCCACTACACCACGCCTCATCCTCCTCTACACATATGTGTCACAACACCCACACATAGCAACTCGCTATATGCCTTTACCGCAGATGCAACACATACAACAACCCAATACCACATTTTCTGCACATTCTCAACATATGCAACGAAACACAAGACTCCCGACGAGTAGAACGTACCAATTTTACACCATCTCCTCAAGATACGAGACCAAAGGAATGGCCCTACCATGCAAAAGCACACCCGCGACACCTAGGGAATTATTTTCCAGTTGTGGGTAAGAAGCCCGATCAAGGCCTGCCAAATCTCACTTACTTACCTCTTTTTTTTTCTAATTGGATGCACCGGGCATGACCCTTAAAACCCACTCATAGCTGATTGTTCAGGTCTAGAACACCGCACATTTCGTACATGCACAAACCGGTTTCACAACATATCCTTCTCTACCCTACTCGGTGTTTTCGACACACCGTAAGCATGACACATGGCTACTTGCTGGCCATCGGAGAACCCAGGACACCTATATAATCACCAGCAAGAGCTTGCAATGATCACTCCATCCAACAAGTCAACACCTCAAGGACCCAAGGGCTCAAGGAGTGAGCTATACTAACTGCGATGTCCTCCTTCACCCCAACGCTTGGAAAGGTAACCATAGGAATACCCTTCCCAGTAGTACTCCAACACGTACATTTATTCGAATGAGAACATATTTCTATTACTCAAGGTTGCCAAAGTGGGGCACACAATGACCCACAAGCTATCCTTTCATGCCTCAAGCTCTACTAGCTAGCCAATCTCATTTTTACCCTTTTTTTTTTTTTTTTTTTTTTTTTTTTTTTTTTTTTTTTTTTTTTTTTTTTTTTTTGTTGTTTTTACAGGTTACCAACCACCTCTATTCGAAATGCCAACTTAAACAATCTCCTAAGTGTCACCTAACAAGACCGTGGCTCAAGAACCCTACCAACGAGAATACCCCTCTATTACAAGTGTCTTAATTTAATTGCTAGAAACTCAACAATTAAAGGTCCACCCATCCTCACCTAAGTCGACGGGACTCAACCAATCACTATCTTCGGAGATGTCCTACTTTTTCACGGATGCAACACTAATATCGCTTCTCGCTACACTCTTTTCCAATGTCCCGGTTGTCCACAAGAAGAACAACCCTTTTAAGCAACTGGTCTCAAACCGATTTGTTGGGGCTGACCCCCATCTCAAAACTTGTGGCCATCCTCTTGTTCGCCCCTCTCTGCCCCTTGAATCCTTCTTGCTAATCAGGACAACAGTGCTTCAATTGATCTTCATCCAAGTTTTCCCTAAGGGTGCGGGTTGACAACTCTTGGCGTGCCTCGAGCCTGCAGCTCCCCCACTCCCCGGCTGGGTGGCGGACTCTTTTGTCGCACGGGTCGTAGTTTCTCCGAGGTTGGGTACACGATGAGATAGCGCTCTAGGTTAACACTCAATGCTCTCATTACCATTTCCGACTAGACGTTTGGAGCTATAGCTGATCTCAAACGCACATTATCACCACACGATTTGCAGATTCACATTTCACAAACTATGCAAGTTCACACCCTCACATAACACATATCATTTATACTCAAGTGAATGTTTTGAACACCACATTACTTATTCCACACAATACCATACAAAGGCACACACTTAAGCATTCACATATCTCACCTAGTCATTTTGGAATATCAACGGTATTATCACAACTTATTTTATTTATTTATTTACTTTATTTATTTTCGGTTCACATTTCACAAGCTTCAGGTTCACAAGCACACAACTCAATACCACAAATTCTTTTCCATGTTTTCATGCTCGAACCATCACAAAATTTCAGAGTTGCACAATTAAAACTTTATCATGTTCAAACCCTTTACCCATGCAATTACACACACCGCACACTTTTCGGTTCTCATTGAACCACATTGCACAAACAAGCAATTCCACAAGCACACAGCTCAAGTTGTCATAAAATCAGAGTTAATCAGAGTTGCATAGTTCTCACCTTATCACATTATTCATATTTTTCTTTTATCACAATTATTTTTTTTTTTTTTTCAGGTATCCACACCTTCACATACAACAACCAATGCAACTAGTGCCCTAATGCCAATGCATGCAAATCCTACCACAAGACTGGACTACCCCAAGTACACCTTGGAGGCTCCAAGAGGACCATGTTGATCAGGCATGTCCCTCCAGGCTCCTCCAAAGGACTCAAGATAACCAAGTCCGCCCACTACCCTAGGCCAACTAGACCATGCTCGATACCATATTGTCACGCCCCGGATTTCCAACCCGAGGAAACCGGTACGTGACTCCCCATTCACCCACACGGAGGGCAAAGGGGTTGGATTCTTGGATGCCACAAACAAGTCTAACAATTACAATAAATCAAACAAGCCACATCTTTATTTAATTCCACATATCAAAGGTTCACAAAACAACCATGTTCCTTATTACAATTCAATCCCTTAGTACATTTCCCACCCTGGGGTTACATAAATCATAAAATTACATTACCGAAATAAACAATAAAATGGAGATGGTCTTCCACCTTGGGGTCCCACCTAACGCCCGTAGGTTCTCGTAAAGAAAACAACATGGTAGGAGGGGTGAGCAACCACAGCTCAAGTAGGGATCATGTCTCCCCAACCCATCCCATGCACCTAATATCTACATGCCTTGTGTACAAGTGCGTTGTGTCGTGATACAATTATTCCACCAGATGTAGTTACAGGCTATAACAACAAACACAATCATGCATGAGCTGGTACATAAACACTCCCGGGCTTCCACGACCACCGGGTTTCCAATAACAGCCCCGGGCTTCCACGACCACCGGGTTACAAGAACATCCCGGGCTTCCACGGCCACCGGGTTCCACAAAACAGTCCCGGGCTTCCACAGCCACCGGGTTCCACAAAACAGTCCCGGGCTTCCACGGCCACCGGGTTCCACAAAACAGTCCCAGGCTTCCACGACCACCGGGTTCCACAAAACAGTCCCGGGCTTCCACAGCCACCGGGTGTACAAGCAAACACGCAGCACACATGGCCATACAGGCATAACGTCAAACACTTAGCATGCATATATCCACAAGCTCATAACCAAGCCACCCAGACATAATCTAACACACTTGACGTGCGTGGCCTCACAGGCATTTCCGTAAACACATAACATGCACAGCCTCACAGGCTTTACCTCAAACACATAACATGCACAGCCTCACAGGCTTTACCTCAAACACATAACATGCACAGCCTCACAGGCATAATTTCAAACACTTGGCAGGCATATACACACAGCAATACTCACACAGGCATTTCATCAAACATATAGCATGTATTCCATAGAATCACACCAAAACGCCACTGAAGGCCAACATCCATATAGGAGATCACACCTATATGGATTACATATATATATATAAACAGATACAGCCCAGAATCTGCCCTAGGACCCTAGGACAGAGGAGGGTTTAGGAAGAACAGAACCCCTACCTTAAAACAGATCTTCCTTGCTCCCGCGCCAAACGCCGTCCTCCCCACGCAAGATGCTCCGGCAGCAACCAGCAACTCCCCTTCCCTCTCTCTCTAGCTCTCTCTCTCTCTCAAGCAAGAACTGCAGCAAAGGAACACAAGAACCCTAAACTCAAACTCAAGCCCTCCTTATATAGATACCATCCACATCAAAACGACGTAGTTTTGATTAAGTGAAACCCAGGATCAAAACGACGTAGTTTTGATCACACACGTTAGCACCTTTCCGCACCCATACAGGCCAAAATACTCGAATTTCAACATGGTCCTTTGGAGAAAGTTCCTTAGAATGTCAAAACCAAGGGAACCATGCAAAAATATGCTCGCACGCCAATTTGCACGCCAATTCCCCAATTGGCGTGCAGCTCCAAATGCACTCAAACTTCACCACAAGCCTCCTTGCATCTTGGAGAGGCTTGAGGAGCAAAAATATGCTTGCACGTGAAATGGGTGAATTCACGTTCAGCTCCAAATGCTCTGAAATTTCTGTGGTAGATAGAGGACCTCATTCTAAGAAACTTTTGTTCTTGCACGCCAATTGTTTGAGGCCATCTACCCTATCAAAAGTGAGCTCCAAGATCAGCCGAAACGGCTTTAAAACCGCTGTATACGCATAGCATCTTCCTAGGGCATAAAGGTACGTTACCACTTGTCACATGCACATCCCAAAAGTCCCCTCTTGGGCTCATCCCTTACCTCACACTTGTGCACCAACATCCAAGGTGTTTATGGTTAACTTCTTACACATGGGTTACACACGGGTCATTACAAAATTGACTTACCGATCCCAAAACTTAAAAAATCAGTTAAAAATACTCCATTGAAAAAATCAGAAACCCTAGCCCCCATCTCTTTCTTTTTCCCGCCTACCCCTGTCCATGTGTCATCTCCTCATTAGCCTAAGGATAAAACAAATTAAAAAGCAAATAAGAAAATGAGAAAGCAAAAGAAAAAAAACAAAAAACAAAAAAACAGCATATTCTTCAGCCTTATCCCATCGTGTCGTCTTCCTCTCTCTCTCTCTCTCTCTCCATCACGTCGTCTTCCTCACCTCCACGCCCGGACAGCCTACGCTAGCCATCATACACCTACCTCCTTTTCTCCCTCTTCCCCGGCCAACCTCCTTCACGCCACCACGCCTCGCCCCCATACCTCTTTTTCTCTCTCTCGGCCGAACCAAACCCAAGCCAAATCGGGTCCTCATACATCATACCCTGCCATAGCTGCCGCCCTCAAGAATCCTTGAACCCTAGATCCTCTATAAAACCCCTCTCCCCTCTCAATTCGTGGGGGGCTCTCTCTCCCTTCAAAATTCGAAAGAAAAACACAAAACACCCAATCTTCATCCTTCTTGTCTCCTCCCACCAAGAGCCCCGCTCCCCTGGCCGGAAATCATCCCGCCGGCCGGTGTGGAGTGTCCCTAGTCCGCTCCCACGAAGCACCACCTCTGCAATCAACAATCCGAAAAATACACGTAAAGCCTTCCTCTTTCTTCTCTTCCACCGATTCCGCGAAAACTCCCTTCCCCCAGTGCCGAACCTAGGGAGTCCCTGCTGACGATCCCAATCGCAGCACACACCGACCCCCACAACACAGCCACACCAGCCGGCCCTGATCGCTCCAACAACAGCACGCTCCAGCTTTCTTGACAGCAATATTAACAGATCTGACGCTCCGAGCTCACGCCACTATCATCATTGCTGCCACCGCCGGCCACCGCTGATGTCGCCGCTGGCCACTACCTCTCATCACCCCCACCCTTTTGCTCTGCTCGTGGCTACAACTGTAACGCCCCCAAATTTGGGACCTCCAAACGGGTGCATTAGCGAAAATTAAATATATAAGTTTTATATAAATTTCAAACTATAACTTATTTCATCAAACAAACCATTAATTATTACAAATTTCAATCCAAGATCTTTAAGGTTTAGGGGTCTAGAGACTAAGTGTCCTTAACCCATCATTACATAACAAGCACATGAGCAATCAAACTTATAAATTTTTAAAATCCCACACAACTTTATTTCCAAGCACTTCTCGACTCCTTATCTTAGTTTCTCCATTTCTTTAATTAGCTGGGGTTGGAAAAGAAATCATAAAAAGGGGTGAGCTCAAATAGCCCGATAAGGATAAACATAAGTGAGTAAGGAAAAATCATGAAGATATCGAACATAGGAATTTTCATAAAAGGTAGCATAATGTATGCACATCATACATGATTAACGATTCATAAGGGAATCATAGTATATAAGATTTATGTTTGGACATCGCATCATAACATTATGATCTAGGTTAACTACCCAAATACCATAACATAACGTAACATATTATTAGGCTGGATTGACACTCTCCAGTGATGTTCTTTACCCAATGCATTAGAGGTTTTTCTGGAACCACCCATCATAAACTTACTTTGTCCACACATAAGAAGTTATAACAACTTTAACATACATAACATGAGGCATATCATCAAATTCCAATAAAACATTCAAGGTTAGCAAGGATAACCCCGAATATCAAAATGGTTATCTACCCCAATCAATAGCATAGATTATCAAGAGAGAGATTAAAAAGAGACTAATGTTCTCAACAATAAAATGGAAATAAAAGAATAAGAAACATAAAACTCTTACAATAATAATTCCAAATAAAACAAGATAAAGAGGAAGAGAAAAGGGAGAATAAAGAAAAGAAAAACCCTTATAATAATAATAAAATACAGACTATAATGAAAAAGAAAAAGGGAATGAGAAAAACCCTTACAATAATAATGAAATACAGACTATAATGAAAAGAAAAATAGGATGAGAAAAACCCTTACAATCCACTTGTCGTTCTCCGCGTTCTAAACCTTAAAAAATATGAAAACACTAAATTAGCATTAATGCTTGAAAAGTTCAATATCACACATATCTCCTTATATATATATATATATCATACTTTAACTTATATCTTTTAATAGGCATACCGTGCTTGTGGGGTTGAATATTAATTTGGGTTCCCACTTCTATTGCTTGTTCCATCTCCTATTTCGATCCCATGCATCATAAGCCTTGAGTTGTGCAATAACTATGTTATATGCCTTGAGAGTTTTTGAATAAGATTTACTTCTTGTATTGGGTGAACGGAAAAGACGTTCGATAAGCTTATTTTTCCTACGTGTCTTTCACCTTAACCATGAGGGGATATTAGACATAGGTCTAAAGGGAAGATCGAGAGGAGATAAGGATGAGGATAGCTGTGAGGTTGAAGCATTAACATTTGGGGTTACGGAAGAAGAAGGGCGATTGTCGGGGGAATTCATTATCGAAGTTGTTCCTTACGATCCTCCGCTATCTAGAACCGTAAAAATAAAAGAAACATTAAATCAATATTCTCATATTTTTACTTTAACTATATAATAAAAATGCTATGATGGAATAACATATTTTAAAATAAGGTGGCAATGCCAACCATGCATGTATATACGGGGTGATATAATCAACCATATAAATAACATATGTGAGGTGGTAAAACCAACTATGTAAGTAATATATATGTGAGGTGGTAAAACCAACTACAGCAAAGCATAGCTTTGTAACTTCAAGTCGTATTGCTCTCCGATCTTCATCTCGTACACTATTCTCGAATGGCGGTACTTGAGAACTTGATGTCATAACTCTTATTATTCTTCTTCTTACTTCTATACTCTCTTATAAATAAAATTTCATACTCATACCTATTTATGGAAGTCCAAACAAATACTATTCATAACGGCTAGTTACTATTCTAACGGCTACTTACTAGTCACATGCTATTTGAATGACTATATTGGGTGCTTATTTTTATCGTGATAATTTCTAAAATGTCCTTTCTAACTATTATTAACAATGACATTATTACTATTTTATTATTATTATTCTTTAAGGAAGAACTTAAATAGCTAAAAATTTTGTGGGTCTTACAATAGCACTGACGACCCCAATCACAGCACGCACCAACCCCACAACGTAGCCACACCAACTTAGCAACATAACAAATCTGCCGCACCAAGCTCACACTGCCACGACACTGCTGCATCATGCCTCTCCACCGCCCACTGACCGTCCAAGGAAGCCAGGGGAAGGTGCTCTGGTTCGTGGACTTGGTTAATTTTTTTTAATTCATTCATACGTATGAGATGCCTATTGACTGCTTGCGTTTTTGTTTGATTTATGGATAACTGGTTCTCTCCTATGCCTGTTGTTTGGTGAAATGGCTCACATTGGTGTTGGCTGTTTCATTTATGTTGGTGTTGGCTGTTTGATAATTAGATAATTGATTGACTGTTTGATTTACATTGTTTTATTTGGCCATGTTTTTAATTGGCGTTTCTGTTAGTTTATCAGTTTACGTTGGTATTGGAGTTTTGGGTATATGTTTTTTTTGTATGATTTGTCATTAGTTTGTGTTATTTTGTTATATGTTGGTTTGTCTGTTCTTGTTTTTTTTTTTGGTCTTGTCTTTGTCTCCTATTTCCTGTAAGCCATGCTGTAAAAAATTCAGACCCTAATGCTATGGTGCCTATAACGTTTTTTTGACATGATTTCACTCCTGCGTAGTGTTTAGTTTGCAAGTGTGTATCTCGCATTAGCTATATTTCTCAGCATTGGGTGGTAGAAAAATAAAATAAAATACAACAACAATAATAAAAACCAAACAAACAAAGAACGCCTGATGTCTGTTGCGCCTTGGCTGTGGTGTTTTGACATGCAATTTTTTTTTCTTTCCCATGTAGTGTTTCTTTGTTTTGCATAGTGTTTGTTAGCTATTATGTTTTGCTAGTGTTTCATGCATGCAAACCCTTCTAAATAGAATAAAATCAGGACAGCAAAATCAGAATTTGAGTGCAGAAAAAAAAAACAAAAAACCAATGCAGAAAAATTAGAAAATTAATGCGAAAAAAAAAACAGAAAACTAGTGCAGAAAATTCGAATATTAGTGCGGGAAAAAACAGAATAAAATTAATGCAGAAAAAGTAGAAAACTAATACAAAAACAAAAAAACAAAAAAACAGTGCAAAAAAATAAAAAGAGAAAGTGTAGACAAATGAGAAAGTGCAATAAAAAAGAGAAAATGTAGAATGTAGAGAAAGTGCACAAAAATAAAAAGGGAAAGTGCGAGAACAACCATAAAATCATAAAGTCATAAATCACTGTAATCAGTGCTAAAGCCAGTGCAAAAAAAAAAACATTGCTGAAACCAGTGTAAAACAAAATCATAAAATTAGTGCAGAAAAAAAATCAGTTTAGAAAACCAGAAAAAAAAACAAACAAAAAAAACCTTCCCCCAACGCTTATTATTAGCGCTTATTTTGCATCCAATGCATGTATAAAAACTAGTCTTTCTTTGCTTATCAATGTCTTACTAGTGCAATGTTTATCTTTTTTGTTGCGTGCTTATTAAGACTGTATTATCACTGTTTGCCATGTTTTACATATGCCTTTTTTTTATTATTTGCGTTACGTAGTCTTTTATTTCTTCCAATTATTCATTTTGTTTCGTTGTTCTTTTTCCTCTTTATTGGCCATAGGAAAACTCTTAGTATTGGCCATTATAACTCATGTAATTTTGGAACTCTTACCCAATACTGTTGTAATTTATAAATTAAACATTAGAAAAAAAAAGCAAAAAGAAGAGAGAGAACGAGAGGAAAAAAAGGAGAGTGAGTTTTTTTTTTGTGTCACAATCACACACAACACTAGTGTTTGTCTTATTTATTTTTAGCCTTTTTTTATGATTATTATTTTTCTTCTTTTCACAAAAAAAAACTTTTTAATTAAATGCATTTAAAAAAAATATTTCCTAAAAAATGTGTTTGCAAAAAAGAAAAACAAATGTTTTCTTAAAAAAAAAACAAAACAAAACAAAATAAAACACAACAAAACAAAATGTTTCCAAACAAGTCAAAAAAAAAAGGGAAAGGTTGTTTTCTAAACAAGCAAACAAAAAAATGTTTTTCCCTTGTCATTTGGTTTTCTTTAGTGTTTCTTAACTTTCCTTCTTTTTGTCCCTTTGAAATATAAAAAAAAATAACAAAAACAACAAAAACAAAAACAAAACAAAATAAAACCAAATGTTTCCAAACAAGTCAAAAAAAAAAGGGAAAGGTTGTTTTCTAAACAAGCAAACAAAAAATGTTTTTCACTTGTCATTTGGTGTTTCTTAGCTTTTCTTCCTTTTACCCCTTTGAAATATAAACAAAAAAAACAAAAATTAGCATTTAACCTAGAAATAAAACTTTGAGATAACTTAGGTATAATTTAAAAAAACAAAAACAAAAACAAAAAAAACAAAAACAAAAAAACAAAAAAACAAAAAAACAAAAAACATAAAAAACAAAAACCTTTTCAAACACTTGTTTTTTTAACACTTGAATTTTTGTTATCTTTTCATAAACTCTTATTAATTTTTATCCTCAGAATTATTGTAGTATTTTGTTTAAAGCATTAACATATGACTTACAACTTGTAGACTTTTTATTAGAGTCTCCCTTTACAAACCTAGGGTAAATTAAATTTAATTGCAACTTCAACAAATAATTTAGAAAAATAAAAAGAGTAGAAGTTATCACTTTTAGACTATTTAAAAGATAGCGGGTAAAATAAGTTAGAAACCTTCGACTCTTAAGATAGGTACCGAAAGGGCGTTGTGGGGCTGCTAATCCTTCCCCATACGTAATAAACTCCCGAGCCCATCCCTAAGCGGCATAAATAATTTCCTTTTAGGTGACCAACCGCACCCCAAAAACGGTTGGTGGCGACTCTGTTTATTTCATCACCCTTCGGATGAAGGACGGGGGGAACCGCACCCCAAAAGCGGTTTCCCTCCCGGACGGAATCCGGTGATGACATGGGGCATGTGGTATCTTCGGAGGGTATCACAATGGATCCTGAGAAGATCGAGGCGGTTATGTCGTGGAAGAGGCCCACGAATGTGTTTGAGATTCGTAGCTTCCTTGGTTTGGCAAGCTACTATCGGAGGTTTGTGGAGGATTTTTCCCGGCTGGCAGCTCCTTTGACACACTTGACTTGGAAGGGAGTTCCTTTTGTTTGGTCCGATGCGTGTGAGAGTGCTTTCATGGAGCTGAAGGCACGATTAACCTCAGCATCTATTTTGATTCTCTCACAGGAGGGTGTGCCTTTCGAGGTGTGTTGTGATGCTTCCAGGGTAGGACTTGGTTGTGTGTTGATGCAGGCTCGGCAGGTGATTGCTTATGGATCTAGGCAGTTGAGACCACATGAGCAGAACTATCCCACACATGATTTGGAGTTGGCTGCAGTGATCTTTGCTTTAAAGAGCTAGCAGCATTATCTCCTTGGGGAGAAATTTGTGGTATATACGGACCACAAGAGCTTGCAGTATATCTTTTCTCAGCGAGACCTGAACCTTAGGCAGAGGCGGTGGGTGGAGTACCTGCAGCAGTTTCAATTTGATATGATGTATACCCCTGGGAAGGGTAATGTGGTGGCAGATGATAGGTCAGTTGGCAGCGATGAGGTTGTAGATAGTGACCAGCGAGGGGCGAGGGACCCTCAGTGTTATTGTCGCAGTCCCTGAGTTACAGCGTAGGATCATAGAGGATCAGCTGGGGGACATTGATTGTGAGGTCATCAAGGACAGGATTCAGACTAGGCAGGCATCTTCTGATTGAACTGAGGATGCAGAGCATATATTGAGGTATAGGGGTCGATTGATAGTTCCCACTTCTCTTCAGGAGGAGGTTCTTCGGGAATTTCACCAGTCGAGGTTAGATGTACATCCTGGTGGGACCAAGATGTACCATGCCTTGAGGAGGCAGTATTGGTGGCTAGGCCTGAAGAAGGCCGTTACTGATTTTGTGAGGAGGTCTTTGACCTGTCAGCAGGTCAAGGCAGAGCACCTGAGGTCAGCTGGTGAGTTGTAATGACTGCCAGTGCCAGAGTGGAAATGGGACTACGTAACCATGGATTTTGTCACTAGACTTCCTCGTTCTAGGGGACACGACACTATATGGGTTATTGTGGACCAGTTGACCAAATCAGCGCATTTTATTCCGATTCAGGAGACAGACCCAGTGAGGACTTTGGGATAAAGGTACCTTGATGTTATTGTGCGGTTGCATGGAGTCCCATTGTCTATTGTATCTGATCGGGATGTGAGGTTCACCTCTCAGTTTTGGAGACAGTTGCAGCGAGCTTTAGGTACTAGGGTGAACCTCAGTACAGCCTTTCATCCGCAAACGGATGGTTGGTCGGAGCGAACGATTCAGACACTTGAGGATATGTTGCATGCCTGTGTCCTAGATTTTGGAGGTTGTTGGGAGACTCACCTTCCTTTGGTGGAGTTCTCTTACAACAACAGTTATCAGGCCACGATTGGGATGGCTCCGTATGAGGTGTTGTATGGGAGGCCTTGTAGATCACCATTGTATTGGCCATAGATGGGAGAGACAGCGGTTCTCGGTCCCGATATGGTTCGAGAAACCACGGAGATAGTGCAGCTAATTCGACAGCGGATGTTGACAGTGCAGAGTATGCAGAAGTCTTACGCGGACCAGAGGCATCGACCTTTGCAGTTTGAGGTGGGTGACCGTGTATTTTTGGGGGCTTCACCGCGTCGAGGGCATCGGAGGTTTGGGCGTGGATCCAAACTTTCCCCTCATTTTGTGGGGCCGTTTGAGATTGTTGCCACCGTAGGTGCAGTGGCTTACCGACTAGCTTTGTCACCAGAGTTAGCGCGAGTACATGATATATTTCATGTGTCTCAATTGAGACGGTATCACCCAGATCCTTCTCATGTGTTGGACTATCGCGAGATATGTCACGTCCCCGAATTCCAGGGAACCCGGAACCGGGTACATGACTTCCCCTTGCCCGCACCCGATAAATCAAGGGGTTGGTGACTAGCACCAATAGAGACTACACCGCGGGTGCTGTCTCAAATATGCAACCCTGTACAGTCATACATCAAGCGTAATCCTGTACTTTCCCATATATCATCATGTATATAATAAGTCAAACAGTCATACAGACATCACATCACAAACAGTATACAAATACATCTGTCCACGGACCCATGTCCGGGATACAACACATAATAAAATACAGAATATAGTACTGTATCATACATCAGAGTAGTGGGCGTCCTCCTGGAAGAAATTCCTCCACTAGTCTCGGGCCACACCTGAAAACGGTAAACAAGTAGGGGTGAGCGACAAGCTCAGTAGGTGACCCCAAAACTCCACATCATGCAACACATATAAGTCTATACTATATGCTCAGTGTACTCGTGCACCGTGTAGTGTGCACAATCATCGGGACTCGGCTCGTAAACAAACATCGGGACTCGGCCTGCCCATACAGGACAACTTGTCCACGATCCTCCATGGGATCCCAGCTCAGGGCACTCAGCCCTAGCTCCACAAGCTCAACGGCTCAACTCAGGCCTTAGCCTGTCCACAGCGCAATATGCCCGGCCACAGTTGCCACACAGGCCTGCCATCGGTGCATATGCTTGCCATGTCAACCACATAGCACCATCGGTGCATCACGGTGAGAACCCAAACAAGTCACGGAGTCCATGCCCCAATACCTCACACCAATATACTAACATGAGTGTGGCAAATCATTCTCAACATTTCCTTTGGAACTCGTAGCGGTCTTCACAAGTAAATCCTCAATCCTTGATTTATGAAGGAAGTACCCATAGCAGCCTATTTTCTTGAAATCAAAAGTCCCGGCATTGGGTTCCCATATCATAAATAAGATAATCTGATTTTTGGGGATTTTTCTGAGATGTCTAACCCCACTTTCCAAAAATTCACCACTACGAACTTTTGGGTTTTTCCGAGATTTTACATTAAATCCCAATTTTCACATTTTGAAATAGTAGGAATTAATTTTTCTAGTATTTTTCTTTGAATCCAAATGGGGGGTATTTCGTTATTTACATAGTAACTTAACTTAAATGTGTAGATGGGTATAGGTTACGATGTAAATAGGTCCAGTCCAGTGCTGTCCAGTGTCCAGTTACACTGTTAGAGCTGCGACTCGTAGCTCAGAACCTGCGCCTCGTAGCCGCGGAATGTCGACTCGTAGGCCGCGGAGTGCGGAGTCGCAGCGCGCCTCGAAGACTCGGGCGAGGGTACGATCTTCGACCTTCGGACTACGACCCTACGAACTACGAACTTCGAACCTTCGAACCTACGAACTATGAACCTTCGACCTACGAACTACGGGTCTACGAACTACGACCCTACGAACTACGAACCTTCGACCTACAAACTACGGATCTACGAACTACGACCCGAACTTCGGATTTTCGTTAGTTCGACCCAATAATGCGCCTAGGGTACTGTTCATCGTCGTTTTTGCCTGTTCTTCGTCTGGAATCAACCCAGCAACCCCCAAACACGCACAAACACGCATTCTACGCAACAAATCGCGATATTTACCTTAAAATGCGTCCCGGAACGCCTCTAAATCGCGTAAAACAACGAAACACGTATAAAATTCCAGATTTCCAGAAATCTAGATCTAAACCCGAATTTCATGGTTGACTTATCAACCCTAATGAAAAACACAATTAATCAACCCCAAAATCAAAGAAACATATATCCACAATGATATAAAACAGCTCTTAACCACCGATCTTAAGCTAAACCATTAAATCTAACCCAAAATTGGTTTTCCCCAAATTCTAGGGTTCATGCTCAATTTCATAAATCATGCTAAATTCGTGCATACCAAACATAGAATCAAGATAAGAAGTTCAAGGACACCTACTTGAAGTGAATCTTTGAGCTCTACGAACCCAAATCGCCCCAAATCGCCAAAGCCTCTAAGCTCTCTCAAGCTCTCTCTCTCAACGCACAAACGTGAAACGGAAAGTGAAAGCTTCTTATTTTTTTTTTTTTTGTATTTTTGCTGCTATTTATATTTCGCTAGTCAATCGACCTAGTCAACCATTGACCCCAGTCAATAATTGACCTCCAAGGCCCCGAACTCCAAATTGAGTCAAACTACGGTCAAAACGCTCGAAATGACGAGCACAACACTAAACAGATATTATTACACCCAAATGACCGCCCAAATGCAAAGTCAACCAATAAACCCCAAAAAGTCAACAATCGGGTCAAACGGGGCCCCGACTTGGAATCGGGCCCAAGTACGGTCAAAATGCTCACATCGACGACTACACTACCGTCCGAGATAGTTACACTCCCATAGAATGACTATCTCTCAAAACTACCCAAATATGAGTCTTTACATTCTCGCCACCTTAGGACTTTTCGTCCTCGAAAATAAAACACATGCCCAAAGGACATAGCAAAATTCAAGCTCAATGTCCCAACAACAAAACATAAAACATGATCACCGATCACACATGTGCAAGGCAATGCACAACAAGCCAAACAGAACCCACATTGGGCACAAGATCAAACAATAACGAGCTAAACCACATCTCAAATAACATATGCAAAACAAATGCATAAAACATAACTCATACCTCAGGGAAGGTCCTCACATCCTCCCCACCTCAGGACTTATCGTCCTCGAACAACTCAGGATGAAGAACCCGCATCTGGCTCTCTTTCTCCCAAGTCTGCTCCTCCATGCCTCGGTGTCGCCATAACACCCGAACTAGTGGGATCGTCTTGCCTCGCAAGACCTGGTCCCCTCGTACAAAATCGTGCCGCATCTCAACAACGGCACCATCATCGACCAAGTCTATCTCGCGATAGTCCAACACATGAGAAGGATCAGGGTGATACCGCCTCAACTGAGACACATGAAACACATCATGTACTCGCGCCAACTCCGGTGGCAAAGCTAATCGGTAAGCGACTGCGCCCATGGTTGCAACAATATCAAACGGCCCCACGAACGAGGGGAAAGTTTGGATCCACGTCCAAACCTCCGATGCCCTCGACGCGGTGAAACCCGCAAAATACACGGTCACCCACCTCAAACTGCAAGGGTCGACGCCTCTGGTCCGCATAGGACTTCTGCCTACTCTGCGCTGTCAACATACGCCGTCTAATCAATCGCACTATCTCCGTGGTTTCTCGAACCATATCGGGACCGAGAAGCTGTTGTCTCTCCCGTCTGTGCCCAACACAAGGGTGATCTACAAGGCCGCCCATACAGCGCCTCATACGGGGCCATCCCAATCGTGGCCTGATAATTGTTGTTGTAAGAGAACTCCACCAAAGGAAGGTGAGTCTCCCAACAACCTCCAAAATCTAAGACACAGGCACGCAACATATCCTCGAGCGTCTAAATCGTCCGCTCCGATCGACCATCCGTCTGCGGATGAAAGGTCAGACCGAGGTTCACCCTAGTACCCAAAGCTCGTTGCATTGTCTCCAAAATTGAGATGTAAACCTCGCATCCCGATCAGATACAATAGATAATGGGACTCCATGCAACCGCACAATAACATCAATATACCTCTCGTCCCAAAGTCCTCACGGGTCTGTCTCTCGAATCGAAATAAAATGCGCCGATTTGGTCAATTGATCGACAACTACCCATATCGTGTCGTGTCCCCCTGGAACGAGGAAGTCCAGTGACAAAATCCATGGTCACATGGTCCCATTTCCACTCGCACCGGCAATGACCGCAACTCACCAGCCGATCTCAGGTGCTCGCCTTGACTTGCCGACAGGTTAAACACCTCCTCACAAAATCAGCAACGGCCTTCTTCAGGCCTGGCCACCAAAATCGCCTCCTCACGGCATGGTACATCTTGGTCCCACCAGGATGTACAACTAACCTCGACCGGTGAAATTCCCGAAGAACCTCCTCCTGAAGAGAAGTGGGAACTATCAGGCGACCCCTATACGTCAATATATGCTCTCGCATCCTCGGTCCAATCGGATGATGTCCGCCCGGTCTCGAATCCTGTCCCTGATGATCTCACAATCAACGTCCCCCAACCGATCCTCTATGATCCTCCGCTCGTAACTCGGGGATCGCGATGACAACACCGAGGGTCCTCGCCCCTCGCTGGTCACCATCTCGCAACCTCATCGCCGCTAACCGACCCATCATCTCCCATTCCTTAATGGCACAATGGGCCACCACGGCCCCCGCTCTTCCTACTCGAGCATCCGCCACCATGTTACCCTTCCCTGGGGTATACATCATATCAAACCGAAACCTGCTGCAGTACTCCACCCACCGCCTTTGCCTAAGGTTTAGGTCTCGCCGAGAGAAGATATACTGCAAGCTCTTGTGGTCCGTATAGACAACAAACTTCTCCCCAAGGAGATAATGCTTGCCAGCTCTTTAAAGCAAAGATCACGCAGCCAACTCCAAATCATGCGTGGGATAGCTCTGCTCATGTGGTCTCAACTGCCTAGATCCATAAGCAATCACCTGCCAAGTCTATATCAACACACTACCAAGTCCCACCCTAGAAGCATCACAATACACCTCGAAAGGCACACCCTCCTGTGGATGAATCAAGATAGGTGCTGAGGTCAATCGTGCCTTCAGCTCCATGAAAGCGCTCTCACACGCATCAGACCAAACGAAAGGAACTCCCTTCCTGGTCAGGTTCATCATAGAGAGTCTTTGTTGGATCAAACCCGAATTTGGATAATGCCGTTAAAGCCTTATGTAATTTGATCCGAGATCTTTTGTGTTTATTTGATCATTGCAGAAGGTATGTCACTAATCCAAAGATGCACTCGTGAGAGCAAAGCTAAGGACAGGATACATAATCCCGATCCGGACAAGAGTTAGTGTCGTCAAACACTTGGTAAATAACCAAGTAACAATAAGTGCGGAGTAAGGAAAATAAGTGCGGAGTAAGGAAAATAAGTGCGGAGTAAGGAAAATAGATGCGGAGTAAGGAATCCGGACTTATTACACACGGAGTAAGGAACTTACATACGGAGTAAGGAACTTACATACGGAGTAAGGAACTTACACACGGAGTAAGGAACTTACATACGGAGTAAGGAACTTACATACGGAGTAAGGAACTTACACACGGAGTAAGGAACTTACACACGGAGTAAGGAACTTACACACGGAGTAAGGAACTTACATACGGAGTAAGAAACTTACATACGGAGTAAGGAACTTACATGCGGAGTAAGGAAGCACGACACGGACTAAGGATTCTAGTACTCGAATAGATACGGAATAAGCAACCACCGACACGGAGTAAGGTTCCGAGCTTCATTAACTACGGAGTAAGGAAAATTACACCGGACCAAGAAGACATTGCTCCAATGAAACCGCATTTAAAGTTATCGGCTCGTCTTGTCCCGATGTAAGAAGAATGCATTTAGAACAAGAAGAATCTTACACGTGGATCATCCGGATATGTGGACACAACCTTAATTGTATCTCGGAACTCACAAAGACACTTATACTCTTCGAATCCAAGATCTTGAGCTCCACAATCCGCAGCAATCAAGGCGAGATAGATTACCAAGGGATAGTTAGTGCGGAACGCATTCGGAACTTCAAGTTCCAAGGTTGTCTCTTAGGAATGTTTTGTATAAATATTCATACTTATACTTCTTGTAAAATGTGAGCTAGAGCGAAGAAGTGCAAAAATAGAAAAGGCACTTGGCTAGTGTGTGAATTCAAAGTTGTAAACGAGTGTAAGAGAGTGTTTGCTTCTATTTTGTTGTAATCACTTTGTGATAATAAAACAAAATACTTCCACTATCTGGTTATCTTCCACGAGTGATATTATCACTTAAACTAGATAAGTCTTTGTGTCTTGAGAGAAAAGAAAGAGTTCGAATAAGAGCCTATTCACCCCCCCCTTTAGGCTCCAAGGGACCATCAAGTGGTATCGAGCAAGTTCTACTTCGTTCTAAGTAGAGATCCCACTCTTTCAATCTCGAAATGGCCGAAGAAAGCGGTATGCTTTTCAACACTCGCCTTAACTCCGGAGGTGCACAGGAGCCCATCCCGAATCGAAGCAGCAGGTGAAAATGTCGATCCACCACAACCTGCGCCGCCACCGCTTCTCAACCACGGAGTTCGGGTTTACTCTAACGAAACCGCCCAAATTCACACCCTGAGCTTTTCTCCCAGTGGAAAGCTCGCATGAAGATGTTTATGGTTTGCCATGATCATCTTATGTGGCCATGTCTTCATCAGGAGATTCCAATTCCGATGACTATCGGAGAACATGGCGTAAGGAGGCCAAAGAGCGACTTCGAACTTACCAACGATGAAAGAGCCTGGCGGTGCGCTAGTGAAAAGGCTCGGCTTATGTTACATCGTCCTTGGATTCCGAAGCTTTCACGTACGTCCAGGGCCGCACGACAAAGAAAAGCTGTTTGGGACAAACCGACAATCCTTTATGAGGGGAGTCGGTCCCAGGATACGAGAATGTGATCTGTACTCTGGACGGAACTTTGAGAGTTTTAATCATAAACCGGGCGAATCACTTGAAAGCATCTATCGGAGATTCGGCAAGCTCATACTTGAACCGAAGCCGTCAATGAGCATTACTCTCAATCCCGGATCAATGACAAGTTCTTTCGCTCCTTGCCGAATCGCTACTACTCCAAACAACTCCGGATGCAATCGACAAAAACGCGCGGTATGTTCCCCTTGAAGAACTATATGGAGAGCTGCGGACTCACGAAGTCAGGTTTAAGTACTCGACAGAGATGAAAAAATAGCTCGGAAAGAAAAGGGGGTAGCTCTCAAAGCTACCGAATGTCTAAACATACCGAGGAATGATAATACGGACGTATCCGACAATTCCCGATTCGACGAGGAGGAGGAGATAGCCCTTCTTGTCAAATCCTTTGAGCGATTCCTACGGAAAAGCGAAAAGGGGTCGAAGACGCTCATCATCATCGTTCCAACGGAAGGAGCGACCCGAGTCTAGTTCCCAGGAATGTTTCAACTGTGGGAAAACCGGTCACCGGGCCAAGGAATGCAGGTCCAAAGCAAAGGTGGCCGAGAAAAGTGACAAGGTAAATTCTCGCCGCTCCACCTCGGATAACAGCAAGAGCAAGAGAAAGGCGCTCGTGACAAAATACATGAGTGGCTCGGAAGAAGAGGAGGAATCCTCGGATGATGAGCCGACCATTAAACCGAACGTCCGCCTCATGGCAAATACCGAGGTACCTTCTATCTCTCGAGCTCCTGAGTAAATTAGAATCTCTTACTATTGCATGTGATCATGAAAAGAATGAGAGACTAATAATAACTCAAATGTACAAAGATATGGAAAGTCGAATAAACGTCTCGAATTTACCATTAATAGACTCGAAAAGGACGTCAGCGACTTCGGGGAAAGGAAGCTTGGTATCATGATCTAAGAGCTGAAAATCATCTCTTAAATACCAATCTCTCAGGCCTAAAAGTTATAGTTAAAAGACTCGAAAATGAATTGGAACAGAAAAAGAAATAAATCGTAAGTGGCTAAAATCCGGGGAAATAGCCTCTACCTTTAGGACCGATCCCGACGACATTCGAGTCAAACCTGGTCTAGGTTCGAACCATCAACCTCCATAGCTAAAGCCACCGAGTGTCCTCCGGATTTCACTCCTAAACTAACCAACTTATATCCTGTTAGTACATCTAAACCGTTGGATGGTTTCATTTCAGGTGGCACCATAGTTTATGACCCGTGGGGCCGAGGTCATATCGCACTTCCCGAAGCAGTAGCACCCGTAACTAAAGATGAAGGGAAGGTCGCTGCAGTTAAAGCCAAAACCGTAGCACCCAAAAAGAAAGACAAGGCTAAGGCCGACGCATTTAGGGCCAAGAGCGCGTCACCCAAACGTAATGGATTAGGCCACGTGGAACAGAGTAGAAAATCAGAAAATCTAAGAGACCTGTATCCCCTGTTTGTACTTCACATTATAGTGTCTGTTCCATCGTAGGGAAATGGGTCATTATCACTATGAATGTTGGAGTCTATCTCGATACTGGCTTTGTAATCAATTTCAATCAAATAAAGATCAGTTTTATAAAAGGGGTTCTTCGAGCAAAACAAAATCTAAATCTAAAAGGAGTGTCTCTCCCAAGAAATCCCAAATAAAAGAAGCATTTGAAACTAACAAGTTAATGTCAACTTGGAAAGCTAAGAGTCCTAACAAAATCAAATCCGTAAATGTTGACAATCTGCTGCTCACTCTAACCGCCCGAAACAAGTTTGGGCACCAAAAGTGTAAATTGTTGTCTTTCAGGAGCATCTCTGGAATGAATTGCCGGATCACTTGAAGTTAAAGATAAATCAAAGCAAGTGGATCCTTGATAGTGGATGCTCCAGGACATATGACGGGTGACCAGACTCTACTTGTAGAAGTTAATGATAAACAAGGTCCATCCGTCTCATATGGCGACAACAAAGAAAGGTAAGACCGTCGGGTATGGCACTTTAACTAACGGCCGTGTATCAATCACTAAAGTTGCACTAGTCGAAGGTTTAAAGCATAATTTGCTAAGTGTCGGTAAACTATGTGACAAAGGATTTCTTGTTTCCTTTTTGTCCAACACCGTACAAGAAGAGAAAACTTATCCGGAGATGTTAAGTTATCCGGATCAAGAGATGGGGACATATACTCGGTGGTCTTAAGAAATAATTCTTCGACCCTGTATGTTTCCTCACGAAAGCAACGAGATGAAGATAGTTGGTTATGGCACAAGCGATGCGCACATTTGAACTTTAAGACTTTGTCTAAATTAGCATCACTTGATCTTGTCACTGGTCTACCCAAACTCAAGTTCTCCGAGAGACACTCTCTGTCGAGAATGCCAACTTGGTAAACAGACCAAACACGGCTTTAAGAGCAAATCGGTTAACTCAATAACGCTCTCCTCTCGCAACTTCTTCATATGGACCTATGTGGTCCTATATCTGTTTCATCACTAGCCGGTGCGAGATATACCCTTGTGGTTATCGATGATTTCACCAAGATACACATGGGTGATGTTCCTGAAATCAAAGGATCAAACTTTTGAACATCTTGTAGATCTCTTCAACTGGATAAGCAACTCACAAGGACCGAGCATTAAATGCATTAGGAGTGATCATGGTACGAGAATTTGATTTTTTCCGAAATGAGATCATATTGTTCTGAACAGGGCATACAACATGACTTTTTGCGCCCGGAACCCCACAACAAAATGGGGTAGCCGAGCGCAAGAATCGAACTTTAGTTGAAGCTGGTAGATCCATGTTAGCGGGGGCAATGCTTCCTCTCGGTCTATGGGTCAAGTTGTGTCCACCGCCCGCTATGTTCGAAACAGAACTCTAATAAATAAATCTACCATGAAAACACCCTATGAGATGTGGAGAGGTCGAAAACCTTCAATTTCACATTTCGGAGCCTTCGGATGTACTTGCTATATATCTTGATTAATGGCAAAGAGACCCGAAATAAATTTGAACCAAAAATCTGATGATGGGATTTTTGTCGGGTACTCACTTCATAGCAAGGCTTATCGGGTCTTCAATAGAAAACTTTCTAAAGTTGAAGAATCTATCCATGTAACCTTTGATGAAGCTAATCTCGATTGGTCAAAAGTCGGTCCTTCAAATTCTAATCTGCAGGTCATAAACAAACGTCGATTACTCAAAGTTTATGAATATTCCTGCCACACATCCTGACCGGTATCCTGACCAACCACGTGGCATCCGCGAAACACAACGGAATTTTGTGGATGATGCTACGGATGACTCGACTCCGGACTACCACTTAACTCCGGACTACCACTTAGCTCCGGACTACCACTTAGCTCCGGACTACCACTTAACTCCGGACTACCACTTAGCTCCGGACAAACTCCTGCAGATACACAAAATTCGGAGCACCTTCAAGTCCGTCCGGACTAGTTAACACTGAAAGAAACAGTGTTGAAGAACCAATCAGTTCATCCGTACCTCTAAATACGGAAACATCTACTCGGACGAAGCCCAACCAGTTGATACAACTGAACCACCCAATCTGGAAGAGCTTCAAATTGGTCAAGGACAACCAACACACGCACGAATTATAGATGGACTCGAAACCATCCCTCGGATCAAGTGATTGGTGATCCTAATGTTGGTGTAAGAACAAGAGCAGCCACCTCAAACATGAGTCTTCACTCATGCTTTCTATCTCAAATAGAACCAAAGGTGGTAGATGAAGCTCTTCAGGATTCAAACTGGATAGAAGCCATGCAAGAAGAACTGAATCAATTTAAGAGAAATAATGTGTGGACCTTAGTACCAAGGCCTAAGTCTCGGCAAGTCATTGGCGTTAAATGGGTGTTCAGGAACAAACTTGATACGGATGGAATAGTAATCCGGAACAAAGCAGACTGGTAGCCAAAGGATATCGTCAAGAAGAGGGAATAGATTATGATGAAACCTTTGCTCCGGTCGCAAGACTTGAGGCAATCCGAATGTTTTCGGCGTATGCTTCATATGAAAACTTCATAGTTTATCAAATGGACGTCAAGAGCGCATTCCTGAATGGAGACCTTCAAGAGGAGGTGTATGTTGAACAACCTCCCGGCTTCATTGAACCTAAGGCGGGACATCTTGTCTACAAACTTAGAAAGCTCTATATGGTTTGAAGCAAGCTCCCAGAGCCTAGTACGACACACCGTCGAATTCCTACTTGCTCATAACTTCCAAAAAGGGAAGATAGATACCACCCTATTTCTACGACAAGAGAAAGGACACACTCGATCGTACAAATATACGTGGACGATATCATTTTCGGATCAACAAATCCGAAGCTTTGTGAAGAGTTTGCTAAGTTGATGACAGGCAAGTTTGAAATGAGCATGATGGGAGAACTATCCTACTTCCTTGGAATTGAAGTCAAACAATTAAAGGAAGGAATCTTTATCAATCGAGGCTAAGTACACTCGCGATCTTATTAAGAAGTTTGGTATGGAAGGTTCATCTCCGTCAAAACTCCAATGCCTGTCGGTGCCAAGTTAGATCCGGATATGGACGGCATATCGATAAATGTGACTGACTACGAGAGGGATGATCGGATCCTTGCTCTATCTTCTGACAAGTCGCCCGGACATTATGTTTGCAACTTGCATTTGTGCACGATATCGGGCGAATCCCAAGGAGTCACATATGCTACATGTAAAACGGATCTTAAGGTATCTCAAAGGGACGATGAATTTGGGACTCGGTACTCAAAGGAGTCCAACTTCACCTTATCAGGGTACTACGATGCCGACCCACTGGATGTCGCATCGACAGAAAAGCACAAGCGGTACGTGTCGGTTTCTTGGAAATAGATTGATCTCATGGTTCATGAAAGCGAATTCCGTATCAACCTCTGCTTGAGGCGGAATATATCTTGGCTGGAAGTTGCTGCGCACAGACTACTTTGGATGCAAAGTCAACTTAGCGACTACGGATTCAACATGTCCTCTATTCCACTTTCTTTGTGACAACACTAGTGCAATTGCCATCAGCAACAATCCTGTCATGCATCCTAAGACGAAGCACATTGAGGTCAGGTATCACTTCATACGCGATCATGTTCTTAAAAAGCATATTTCAACTGGAACATGTTGCCACTGAAGATCAATTAGCAGACATATTTACAAAGCCTCTCCTGATGCGAGGTTTTTCGAACTACTCTTCCAACTAGGTATGCTCGACTTCTCTGCATAGTTTCTCATTTAAATTTCACAACAGTATATTCTCTCACAAACCATGCATTGTATGTTCTTGAAAGTAGTAGAAAGACGCATTGCTGATCATACTTACTGACTCCACGGTTCCATGTTTCGATGTTAATCTCAACCTCATAATGGGAGGATGCTTGCGTTTCCCAGTGAAGTCGTTTAAAGCTAACATAATTACAGTTTATATGATTTACCTCGGTCGGATTCATGATCTTCATATCCATTAATCACCACATGATCAAAGCATGTTCATTTAGATTACTCCATTAACGTGCATAGTTGAAGGAGTGAAATGGGCTAGCTTGGAATGCCTGGTGGATGAATACACAAACGCATTCGATCAGCTACGAAGTATAGTCTTCTAATAAGATAGACAGTGCTGAACTACAAATTGGAACGGTCAACCGAGAGGATTGCACAATCTACGGGGAGAAAATGCTTTATATTTTATTCAAGAACCCCCACGTATATGTCTCATGACCTTTTTCTTGCTTGTCTATCGAGGGGGAGCTTTTCATTGAGAGGATTAAATGATCTACGGGGAGCAGCAATGAACCCCTAATATGTCTCGGATTCTCCCTTCTCTACGCTTTTACTTGGGATCTAGCTGGACATCTTGTTTTAAATCGGACAAGTGGCATGTGTGGATGTATGTTCTTCCTTCAACCATGCATTTTAATCGATTAATCATCGCATTCTTTTGACATGTGTTCACCTTTTCATCTCACACTCATGAATCCTAATGAAGCCAAATCATTTGACCTTTAATTAATCTTAGCTAGTTGTTAAGCAAGACGGTTTCGCTATGTTGACCTATATGAACCCGTGTATTCTTTATCCGACATATGCCCTGATTCAGTAATATTGATCACTTTCACGTTGCGTACGTCTACTACATTCTTAGCCATGCATGAGTTCGTTTTCTTATTAGTTCGGATTATGTTGTTTTTCACTGATTATCTTCTCTAATCCGTACTAATCCTTGCCTGTTAAGCTTTTGTATTTTCAAGTATATCTTTATTTAGCTACAAGTTCAGATTTTCTTTGCAACCATATTGATAAATCCAGTCCATAGTCTCGGATTTGAAGTGTTGTGGTACTTCTCTTCTCTTTGACTTATTGATCGCAAAGGACTCTACTCTACATTCTCACCAAACTCTGTTTACGACGGACAAGGTCTATTATTCATCCGGGATACTCTTTCACGAATATTATTAACTCCGGATGAGTGTCGGCTCTTTCCTCCGGACACCTGACTTTGTTCAATTGTGACAATCCACGTATACTCATATGTCGCATGCTTTTGAGGAGGAATAATGATGATTCATTAAATGCATATCTCGGGTTGCACACACACTTCTCTGGATGGCAACCCAGTTGTAATCTCTACTTGGTCATGCGGTCTCCACGACATCGTTTTATTCGGAGACGCCTCGATATCCGGACAAATGACATCGGCATGTCGCGCGGGTCCCCACCTCACTCCCACATTCCTAGACCTTGACATTTGCGGACTCGGTCTTATATGTTACGATCATTCTGCGAAGCACGAGTATTGCTCATTTCAAATCCCTAACCCTCTCGTTGCTCCTTCTATTGTCAAGACCTCACCTTTCCTCTTTTCCTTCCCATCAAATCCGCCATGGCACCCCGAATCTTTCTTTCGGCGTTACTCCTGGCCATCTAGTTGATTGGAATCTTGTTTCCGATCCTCCGGATTGGTTTCTCCAGCTTCGCCCTCTTCTTGAAGCCTCGCACATACTCAACCTGGTCTCCAATCCCATCGATCTTCTTATCGATGACATTCTTGAGTATTACCAACGGATTATTTGCACCAAAGATTCCATAACCTCTTATGTCCGTGGTGAATCCATCGTCATCACTCCATTGTTCTCGTGCTGCTCTCCACCTTCCTCTTGGTGAACCACAGCGTCCGGATGCCGATCCGATGGCGGCTTCTATGGGGTGCACGAACAAGGGAAGGAATACAAGGTGAAATCCTTCCAGGGTCGCTATCGATGTATGGCGACTATTCTAAGTCGATGCCTCGGCTTGCACATCAGCCCTGGACTCGATTCCGTATGATCTTCTCCTGGCCATGTACGGCGTCTTTGAAGGTCTTCCAATGGATTGGGGGATGTTCTTATTTCGCTTTGCTAGACTGGTCACAAAAACCATTCTGTATGGGCGCATCCTCAGACATTGTCTTCGGCATCTTCGTCCGGACCATTTCGCCCAAGTTGATGCTGTCTCGTTTCCCTCGGCTCTTTATCTTCGTCACCTTACGCCGGATGGAAACATGACCGCCCGCCGACCCATCTGTAGCTCTCCGCACTCTCCTGCGCGGAACAACAAGGCGGCTACGTTGGTGACCCCTCAGACGGCCAAGCCCCGAGGTCGGTTACGCACACCGATCCTCCCGGATTCGGTCCGTAGCTGCGCCCTCCCACTCACGGGCCTTCCGGCCAAGCGTCCGTCTTTGAACCGTCCGAGGTTGCGGGGCCTCTCGGCGCGGTGCGTCGAGCGTTTCCTCGACCCCCTCTGCTGCGATGTCCCCACTCCCTCCACGTCGCTTATGCGCTGCGGTTGATACGCCTCTTGCCGCCGCCACCGTGATGTCCGGGCTTCTCCTGAAGCCCCCCTCCTCTACCTCAACCCCAGATTACCTTGACCATCTCTCCGCCGTCACCTTAACGGACCTCGGCTCCGTTTCAGCCTAGCCCACACCTCTTCCATTCGACACCGATCTCGGGTATTTTACACCCGCAATACCCAATCCCCGGAGACTATGATCATCCGGAATCGGACCACGGCTTTCTTACGCCGTGCCATTCCCGATGTGTCGTTCCCCACACCCTCCGGCCCGGTCCCTGCTACCCGAAGTCCCTCTCCGCTAAGGCTTGGCCCTCTTCTCTCTCCGCCGCGATTCCCGTAGTTGACTTGTCGGTCAAGCGGGTCTCTTGCTCCGGATGCCTCCAATGCTCCGGATGCCTCCGAAGCTCCGGATGCCTCGATGCTCCGGATGCTCTGCTGCTTCTTCTTACTCCTCTGGACTCCTCTGCCCACCGCACTCCTGCTCCTGTTCATGCGGGGAGTCCTCCAAAGCACCGAGTTAGCCCTTGGGCGTGCCTCTTTGGCACGGTCCACTCCGATGCTTGTGCTTTCCGCTCAGTGGACCGCCATGCTCACGCTCAAGCGCCCAAATTTCGCCATTTGCCAAAGTTGATGCCCTCGGCGCCCAACTACTCTCCGCCCTCATGACTCCTCCACTTCCATTGAGCGGAAAATGGATCTTGTCGCCACCTCCGTTCATTCACTCTCTACTTCCTTCGCGGATCCGGCGCATACGATGGCTCGTCCTCCCGTTGCTTCCGTGATCCGCAAACCGGGGAGAAAGTGTCATCGATCCGTCTACTCCTTACCTGCCCGATCATCCCGGGCCCGAAGCGGCCTGCCTTCGGTGCCCCGGGGAGTTCAAATTCCCAAAGCCGCTTCTCTCAACCAGCTCCTCTCTTGCACCTCCGGCTCCTCCTCCATCCTCCTCATCCGGGCTAATACCTTCCTCCCATCTATGCGAGTTTGACCCCTCGATGCGGATGGAAGCTACGAGCAATGAAAGCCTATCTTTGCGTCTTCTGCGAGAGAAGATGTCTTTTCGAAATGTATCCTTTCTCTCGGCCGACATTCGGACTCTTTGTTCGGAGAAAGGACTCTTTACTACGAAGACATTGACAACTTCTCGAGGGCTGCTAAGATGGAGATGAAAGTTTCCATCTCTTTACGAAGATGGGCACTTGTTTGAAGTTCTGCCATGTTGGAATGAGGGCTATCTTCCCGGTGTGGAGTTAATTCAGACTTACATCGCCAGGCAGTTGAAGATAGCAAGCCATGGAAAACTCTCTCAACCATCCTCATTACTCCGGATCATGTCGCCACACTTCATGAGTTGTCCTATGATTCAATCAAGCGAGATGATTCTCATTGATTCTCATCAGATTGTGGAGCACTTCGTTAGGAAGAATCAATGGGAACCTCGTGTCTCGACTAATCGGCCGTGAAGAAAGCCGGACTATATGAAGAGTTGGGTATCACCCCCTTGCTCTCTCTGAGAAACTCAAGGCGACATTCGGGGCAAGAAGCAAGTGCCTGACGATCCGGATGGAGATACTGCGGAGCCTTTGTTTGTCATTTCATCAAATCGTTCTTAACCGTGGACAAACATTGGAGCCAACACTCCACCTTTACGATGCGACGGACAATGGAGCTAAGAGAGAAGGCAAGAACTATGATCTTCAAGTATAGTAAGCCTTATGTACCTTAGTGAAAAATCGTATTAAGGCTGATTTGTATTTAGTTGCTGATCAATGAAATTGGTTGTGGTGTATATTCCGTATGATACACCACAACCAATTTCATTGATCAGCAACTAAATACAAATCAGCCTTAATACGCATTTTTCACTAAGGTACATAAGGCTTACTATACTTGAAGATCATAGTTGCTGCCTTCTCTCTTAGCTCCATTGTCTCGTCGATCGTAAAGGTGGAGTGTTGGCTCCAATGTTTGTCCACGATTAAGAACGATTTGATGAAATGACAAACAAAGGCTCCGCAGCCTATCTCCATCCGCCGTTGTGGCACTTGCTTCTTGCCCCGGAATGTCGCCTTGAGTTTCTCGAAGAGAGCAGGGGTGTGATACCCAACTCTTCATATAGTCCGCTTTCTTCACGGCTTCGCTTAGTCTGAGACACGAGGTTCCCATTGATTCTTCCTAACGAAGTGCTCCACAACTGATGAGAATCAATGAGAATCATCTCGCTTGGATTGAATCATGAAGACACCCATCATGAAGTGTGGCGACATGATCCTGGCACGGAATGAGGATGGTTGAGAGAGTTTTCCATGGCTTGCTATCTTCAGCAGCTCCGCCGATGTAAGTCCGAATTAACTCCACACCGGGAAGATAGCCCTCATTCCAACATGGCGGAACTTCAAACAAGTGCCCATCTTCGTAAAGAGATGGAAACGGCCTCATCTCCATCTTAGCAGCCCTCGAGAAGTTGTCAATGTCTTCTCGTAGTAAAGAGTCCTTTCTCCGAACAAAGAGTCCGAATGTCGGCCGGAGAGAAAGGATACATTTCGTAAAGACATCTTCTCTCGGCAGAAGACGCAAAGATAGGCTTTCATTGCCTTGCGCAAGCTTCCATCCGCATCGAGGGGTCAAACTCCGCATAGGATGGGAGGAAGGTATTAAACGGGACGAGGAGGATGGAGGAGGAGCCGGAGGTGCAAGAGAGGAGCTTGGTTGAGAGAAGCGGCTTCGTTTGGGAATTTGAACTCCCCGAAGCACCAGGTGGCAGGCCGCTTCTCACCTGGGATGATGGTTGTGGGGCGTAAGGAGTAGACGGATCAGATGACACTTTCTCCCCCCGGTTTGCGGATCGCCGGAAGCAACGGGAGGACGAGCCATCGTATGCGCCGATCCGCGAAGGAAGTAGAGAGTGAATGAACGGAGGTGGCGACAAGATCCATTTTCTCGCTCAATGGAAGTGGAGGAGTCGATGAGGGCGGAGAGTAGTTGGGCGCCGAGGGCATCAACTTTGGCAACGATGGCGGAAATTTGGGCGCTTTGAGCGTGAGCATGGCGGTCCACCCGAGCGGAAAGCACAAGATCGGAGTGGACCGTGCCAAAAGAGGCACGCCCAAGGGCTAACTCTGGTGCTTTGGAGGACTCCCCCGCATGAACAGGAGCAGGAGTGCGGTGGGCAGAGGAGTCCGCAGGAGTAAGCAAGAAGAAGCAGGAGCATCCGGAGCATCGAGGCATCCGGAGCTTCGGAGGCATCCGGAGCATTGGAGGCATCCGGAGCAAGAGACCCGCTTGACCAGGACAAGTCAACTACGGGAATCGCGGCGGCAGGAGAAGAGGGCCAAGCCTTAGCAAGAGAGGGACTTCGGGTAGCAGTGGACCGGGCCGGAGGGTGTAGGGAACGACACATCGGGAATGGCACCGGCGTAAGAAAGCCGTGGTCCGATTCCAGATGATCATAGTCTCCGGGGATTGGGTATTGCGGGTGTAAAATACCCGGAGATCGGTGTCAGGAATGGAAGAGGTGTGGGCTAGGCTGAAACGGAGCCGGAGGTCCGTTAAGGTGACGGCGGAGAGATGGTCAAGGTAATCTCGGGTTGAGGTAGAGGAGGCAAGGGGGCTTCAGGGAGAAGCAGCCGGGACATCAGCGGTGGCGGCGGCAACAGCGGTATCAACCGCAGCAGCTATAGCGGATGTGGAGGGAGTGGGGACATCGCAGCAGAGGGGGCCGAGGAAACAGCTCTCGACGCACCGCGCCGAGAGGGCCCCGCAACCTCGGACGGTTCAGCACGGACGCTTGGCCGGGAAGCCCGTGAGTGGGAGGGCGCAGCTACGGACCGAATCCGGGAGGATCGGTGTACGTAATCGACCTCGGGGGCTTGGCCGTCGGAGGGGTCACCAACAGAGCCGCCTTGTTGTTCCGCGCCGGGAGAGCGCGGAGAGCTACAGTGGGTCGGGCGGGCAGTCATGTTTCCATCCGGCGTAAGGTGACGAAGATAAAGAGCCGAGGGAAACGAGACAAGCATCAACTTGGGCGAAATGGTCCGGACGAAGATGCCGGAAGACAATGCCGAGGATGCGCCCATAGGAATGGTTTTTGTGACCAGCCAGAGCAAGCGAAATAAGAACATCCCCCAATCCATTGGAAGACCTTCAAAGACGCCGTACATGGCCGTAGAAGATCATACGGAACCGAGTCCAGGGCTGATGTGCAAGCCGCAGGCATCGACTTAGAATAGTCGCCATACATCGATAGCGACCTGGAAGGATTTCACCTTGTATTCCTTCCCCTTGTTCGTGCACCCCATAGAAGCCGCCATCGGATCGGCATCCGGACGCTCGTGGTTCACCAAGAGGAAGGTGGAGAGCAGCGCGGAGAACAGCCGGAGTGATGACGATGGATTCACCGCGGACATAAGAGGTTATGGAATCTTTGGTGCAGCGAATCCGTTGGTAATACTCAAGAATGTCATCGATAAGAAGATCGATGGGATTGGAGACCAGGTTGAGTATGTGCGAGGCTTCAAGAAGAGGGCGAAGCTGGAGAAACCAATCCGGAGGATCGGAAACAAGCATTCCAATCAACTAGATGGCCAGGAGTAACGCCGGAAAGAAAGATTCGGGTGCCATGGCAGATTTGATGGGAAGGAAAAGAGGAAAGGTGAGGTCTTGACAAGAGAAGGAGCAACGAGAGGGTTAGGGATTTGAAATGAGCAATACTCGTGCTTCGCAGAATGATCGTAACATATAAGACCGAGTCCGCAAATGTCGCCGGGTCTAGGAATGTGGGAGTGAGGTGGGGACCCGCGCGACATGCCGATGTCATTTGTCCTGGATATCGAGGCGTCTCCGAATAAAACGATGTCGTGGAGACCGCATGACCAAGTAGAGATTACAATCGGTTGCCATCCAGAGAAGTGTGTGTGCAACCCGAGATATGCATTTAATGAATCATCATTATTCCTCCTCAAAAGCATGCGACATATGAGTATACGTGGATTGTCACAATTGAACAAAGTCGGTGTCCGGAGGAAAGAGCCGACACTCATCCGGAGTTAATAATATTCGTGAAAGAGTATCCGGATGAATAATAGACCTTGTCCGTCGGAAACAGAGTTTGGTGAGAATGTAGAGTAGAGTCCTTTGCAGCCAATAAGTCAAAGAGAAGAGAAGTACCACAACACTTCAAATCCGAGACTATGGACTGGATTTATCAATATGGTTGCAAAGAAAATCTGAACCTGGTAGCTAAATAAAGATATACCGAAAATACAAAAGCTTAACAGGCAAGGATTAGTACGGATTAGAGAAGATAATCAGTGAAAAACAACATAATCCGAACTAATAAGAAACAGAACTCATGCATGGCTAAGAATGTAGTAGACGTACGCAACGTGAAAGTGATCAATATTATCGAATCAGGGCATATGTCGGATAGCAATACACAGGTTCATATAGGTCAACATAGCGAAACCGTCTTGCCGAACAGCGTAGCTAAGATTAATTAAAGGTCAAATGATTTGGCTTCATTAGGATTCATGAGTGTGAGATGAAAAGGTGAACACATGTCAAAAGAATGCAGATGATTAATCGATTAAAATGCATGGTTGAAGGAAGAACATACATCCACACATGCCACTTGTCCGATTTAAAACAAAGCATGTCCAACGGATCCGGAAGTAATAGCGTAGAGAAGGGAGAATCCGAGACATATTAGGGGTTCATTGCTGCTCCCCCGTAGATCATTTAATCCTCTCAATGAAAAGCTCCCCCTCGGATAGACAGTCAAGGAAAAAGGTCATGAGACATATACGGGGGAGTATTATCGAATAAAATATAAAGCATTTTCTCCCCCGTAGATTGTGCAATCCTCTCGGTTGACCGTTCCAATTTGTAGTTCAAGACTGCCTATCTTATTAGAAGACTATACTTCGGAAGCCGATCAGAATGCGTTTGTGTATTCATCCACCAGGCATTCCAAGCTAGCCCATTTCACTCCTTCAACTATGCACGTTAATGGAGTAATCTAAATGAACATGCTTTGATCATGTGGTGATTAATGGATATGAAGATCATGAATCCGATCGAGGTAAATCATATAAACCGTAATTATGTTAGCTTTAAACGACTTCAGTCGGGAAACGCAAGCATCCTCCCATTATGAGGTTGAGATTAACATCGTAAACATGGAACCGTGGAGTCCGGTAAGTATGATCAGCAATGCGCTCTTTCTACTACTTTCGTAAACATACAATGCATGGTTTGTGAGAGAATATACTGTTGTGAAATTTAAATGAGAAACTATGCAGAGAAGTCGAGCATACCTAGTTGGAAGAGTAGTTCGGAAAACCTCGCATCAGGGAGAGGCTTTGTAAATATGTTCGCTAATTGATCTTCGGTGGCAACATGTTCCGGTGAAATATGCTTTTTAAGAACATGATCGCGTATGAAGTGATACCTGACCTCAATGTGCTTCGTCTTAGGATGCATGACAGGATTGTTGCTGATGGCAATTGCACTAGTGTTGTCACAAGAAAGTGGAATAGAGGACATGTTGAATCCGTAGTCGGTAAGTTGACTTTGCATCCAAAGTAGTCGTGCGCAAAGAACTTCCAAAGAACGATATATTCCGCCTCAACAGAGAGGTTGATACGGAATTCTCGCTTTCATCGAACCATGAGATCAATCTATTTCCAAGAAACCGACACGTACCGCTTGTGCTTTTCCTGTCGATGCGACATCCAACAAGTCGGCATCGTAGTACCCCGATAAGGTGAAGTTGGACTCCTTTGAGTACCGCAGTCCCAAATTCATCGTCCCTTTGAGATACCTTAAGATCCGTTTTACATGTAGCATATGTGACTCCTTGGGATTCGCCCGATATCGTGCACAAATGCAAGTTGCAAACATAATGTCCGGGGCGACTTGTTGTAAGATAGAGCAAGGATCCGATCATCCCTCCGTAGTCGGTCACATTTACCGATATGCCGTCCATATCCGGATCTAACTTGGCACCGACAGGCATTGGAGTTTTGACGGGAGATGAACCTTCCATACCAAACTTCTTAATAAGATCGCGAGTGTACTTAGCCTTGATTGATAAAGATTCCTTCCTTTAATTGTTTGACTTCAATTCCAAGGAAGTAGGATAGTTCTCCCATCATGCTCATTTCAAACTTGCCTCGTCATCAACTTAGCAAACTCTTCACAAAGCTTCGGATTTGTTGATCCGAAAATGATATCGTCCACGTATATTTGTACGATCGAGTGTGTCCTTTCTCTTGTCGTAGAAATAGGGTGGTATCTATCTTCCCTTTTTGGAAGTTATGAGCAAGTAGGAATTCGACGATTGTGTCGTACCAGGCTCGGGAGCTTGCTTCAAACCATATAGAGCTTTCGAAGTTTGTAGACAAGATGTCCCGCCTTAGGTTCAATGAAGCCGGGAGGTTGTTCAACATACACCTCCTCTTGAAGGTCTCCATTCAGGAATGCGCTCTTGACGTCCATTTGATAAACTATGAAGTTTTCATATGAAGCATACGCCGAAACATTCGGATTGCCTCAAGTCTTGCGACCGGAGCAAAGGTTTCATCATAATCTATTCCCTCTTCTTGACGATATCCTTTGGCTACCGGCCTGGCTTTGTTCCGGATTACTATTCCATCCGTATCAAGTTTGTTCCTGAACACCCATTTAACGCCAATGACTTGCCGAGACTTAGGCCTTGGTACTAAGGTCCACACATTATTTCTCTTAAATTGATTCAGTTCTTCTTGCATGGCTTCTATCCAGTTTGAATCCTGAAGAGCTTCATCTACCACCTTTGGTTCTATTTGAGATAGAAAGCATGAGTGAAGACTCATGTTTGAGGTGGCTGCTCTTGTTCTTACACCAACGTAGGATCACCAATCACTTGATCCGAGGGATGGTTTCGAGTCCATCTATAATTTCGTGCGTGTGTTGGTTGTCCTTGACCAATTTGAAGCTCTTCCAGATTGGGTGGTTCAGGTTGTATCAACTGGTTGGGCTTCGTCCAGAGTAGATGTTTCCGTATTTAGAGGTACGGATGAACCGATTGGTTCTTCAACACTTGTTTCTTTCGGTGTTAACTAGTCCGGACGGACTTGAAGGTGCTCCGGAATTTTGTGTATCTGCAGGAGTTTGTCCGGAGCTAAGTGGTAGTCCGGAGTTAAGTGGTAGTCCGGAGCTAAGTGGTAGTCCGGAGCTAAGTGGTAGTCCGGAGTTAAGTGGTAGTCCGGAGTCCGAGTCATCCGTAGCATCATCCACAAAATTCCGTTGTGTTTCGCGGATGCCACGTGGTTGGTCAGGATACCGGTCGGGATGTGTGCAGGAATATTCATAAACTTTGAGTAATCGACGTTTCGTTTATGACCTGCAGATTAGAATTTGAAGGACCGACTTTTGACCAATCGAGATTAGCTTCATCAAAGGTTACATGGATAGATTCTTCAACTTTAGAAAGTTTTCTATTGAAGACCCGATAAGCCTTGCTATGAAGTGAGTACCCGACAAAAATCCCATCATCGGATTTTTGGTTCAAATTTATTTCGGGTCTCTTTGCCATTAATCGGTATATAGCAAGTACATCCGAAGGCTCGAAATGTGAAATTGAAGGTTTTCGACCTCTCCACATCTCATAGGGTGTTTTCATGGTAGATTTATTTATTAGAGTTCCGTTTCCGAACATAGCAGGCGGTGGACACAACTTCAGCCCATAGACCGAGAGGAAGCATTGCCCCTGGCTAACATGGATCTACCAGCTTCAACTAAAGTTCGATTCTTGCGCTCGCCTACCCCATTTTGTTGTGGGGTTCTGGGGCCAGAAAAGTCATGTTGTATGCCCTGTTCGAACAATATGATCTCATTTCGGAAAAAATCAAATTCTGTACCATGATCACTCCTAATGCATTTAATGCTCGGTCCTTGTGAGTTGCTTATCCAGTTGAAGAGATCTACAAGATGTTCAAAAGTTTGATCCTTTGATTTCAGGAACATCACCCATGTGTATCTTGGTGAAATCATCGATAACCACAAGGGTATATCTCGCACCAGACTAGTGATGAAACAGATATAGGACCACATAGGTCCATATGAAGAAGTTGCAGAGGAGCAGTTATTGAGTTAACCGATTTGCTCTTAAAGCCGTGTTTGGTCCGTTTACCAAGTTGGCATTCTCGACAGAGAGTGTCTCTGGAGAACTTGAGTTTGGGTAGACCAGTGACAAGATCAAGTGATGCTAATTTAGACAAAGTCTTAAAGTTCAAATGTGCGCATCGCTTGTGCCATAACCAACTATCTTCATCTGTTGCTTTCGTGAGGAAACATACAGGTCGGAAGAATTATTTCTTAAGACCACCGAGTATATGTCCCCATCTCTTGATCCGGATAACTTAACATCTCCTGGATAAGTTTTCTCTTCGTATGCAGGTGTTGGACAAAAAGGAAACAAGAAATCCTTTGTCACATAGTTTACCGACACTTAGCAAATTATGCTTTAAACCTTCGACTAGTGCAACTTTAGTGATTGATACACAACCGTTAGTTAAAGTGCCATACCCGACGATCTTACCTTTGCTTTGTTGTCGCCATATGAGACGGATGGACCTTGTTTATCATTAACTTCTACAAGTAGAGTCCTGGTCACCCGTCATATGTCCAGGAGCATCCACTATCAAGGATCCACTTGCTTTGATTTATCTTTAACTTCAAGTGATCCGGCAATTCATTCCAGAGATGCTCCTGAAAGACAACAATTTACACTTTTGGTGCCCAAACTTGTTTCGGGCGGTTAGAGTGAGCAAGCAGTATTGTCAACATTTACGGATTTGATTTTGTTAGGACTCTTAGCTTTCCAAGTTGACATTAACTTGTTAGTTTCAATTGCTTCTTTTATTTGGGATTTCTTGGGAGAGACACTCCTTTTAGATTTAGATTTTGTTTTGCTCGAAGAACCCCTTTTATAAAACTGATCTTTATTTGATTGAAATTGATTACAAAGCCAGCTATCGGATAGACTCCAACATTCATAGTGATAATGACCCATTTCCCTACAGGATGGAACAGACACTATAATGTGAAGTACAAACAGGGGATACAGGTCTCTTAGATTTTCTGATTTTTACACTGTTCCACGTGGCCTAATCCATTACGTTTGGGTGACGCGCTCTTGGCCCTAAATGCGTCAGCCTTAGCCTTGTCTTTCTTTTTGGGTGCTACGGTTTTGGCTTTAACCGCAGCAGCCTTCCCTTCATCTTTAGTTACGGGTGCTACTGCTTCGGGAAGTGCAAGATGTACCTCGGTTCCACAATCATAAACTATGGTGCCACCTGAAATGAAACCATCCAACGGTTTAGATGTACTAACAGGATATAAGTTGGTTAGTTTAGGAGTGAAATCCGGAGGACACTCGGTGGCTTTAGCTATGGAGGTTGATGGTTCGGAACCTAGACCAGGTTTGACTCGAATGTCGTCAGGATCGGTCCTAAAGGTAGAGGCTATTTCCCCGGATTTTAGCCACTTACGATTTATTTCTTTTTCCCTGTTCCAATTCATTTTCGAGTCTTTTAACTATAACTTTTAGGCTTGAGAGATTGGTATTTAAGAGATGATTTTCAGCTCTTAGATCATGATACCAAGCTTCCTTTCCCCCGACCCTGGGCCGCAGGTTAAACACCTCCTCACAAAATCAGCAACGGCCTTCTTCAGCCTGGCCACCAAAACGCCTCCTCACGGCATGGTACATCTTGGTCCCACCAGGATGTACAGCTAACCTCGACTGGTGAAATTCCCGAAGAACCTCCTCCTGAAGAGAACTGGGAACTATCAGGCGACCCCTATACGTCAATATATGCTCAGCATCCTCAGTCCAATCAGATGATGTCTGCCCAGTCTGAATCCTGTCCCTGATGATCTCACAATCAACGTCCCCCAATTGATCCTCTATGATCCTCCGCTGTAACTCAGGGACTGCGATGACAACACTGAGGGTCCCTCGCCCCTTGCTGGTCACCATCTGCAACCTCATCGCTGCCAACTGACCCATCATCTCCCATTCCTTAATGGCACAATGGGCCACCACGGCCCTGCTCTTCCTACTCAGAGCATCTGCCACCATGTTACCCTTCCCTGGGGTATACATCATATCAAACCGAAATGCGCTGGTACTCCACCCACCGCCTCTGCCTAAGGTTCAGGTCTCGCTGAGAGAAGATATACTGCAAGCTCTTGTGGTCCGTATAGACAACAAACTTCTCCCCAAGGAGATAATGCTGCCAGCTCTTTAAAGCAAAGATCACTGCAGCCAACTCCAAATCATGCGTGGGATAGCTCTGCTCATGTGGTCTCAACTGCCTAGATCCATAAGCAATCACCTGCCAAGTCTATATCAACACACTACCAAGTCCCACCCTAGAAGCATCACAATACACCTCGAAAGGCACACCCTCCTGTGGATGAATCAAGATAGGTGCCGAGGTCAATCGTGCCTTCGGCTCCATGAAAGCGCTCTCACACGCATCGGACCAAACGAAAGGAACTCCCTTCCTGGTCAGGTTCATCATAGGAGCTGCTTGTTGGATCAAACCCAGAATTTGGATAATGCCGTTAAAGCCTTATGTAATTTGATCTGAGATCTTTTGTGTTTATTTGATCATTGCGAAGGTATGTCACTAATCCAAAGATGCACTCGTGAGAGCAAAGCTAAGGACAGGATACATAATCCTGATCCGGACAAGAGTTAGTGTCGTCAAACACTTGGTAAATAACCAAGTAACAATAAGTGCGGAGTAAGGAAAATAAGTGCGGAGTAAGGAAAATAAGTGCGGAGTAAGGAAAATAGATGCGGAGTAAGGAATCCGGACTTATTACACACGGAGTAAGGAACTTACATACGGAGTAAGGAACTTACATACGGAGTAAGGAACTTACACACGGAGTAAGGAACTTACATACGGAGTAAGGAACTTACATACGGAGTAAGGAACTTACACACGGAGTAAGGAACTTACACACGGAGTAAGGAACTTACACACGGAGTAAGGAACTTACATACGGAGTAAGAAACTTACATACGGAGTAAGGAACTTACATGCGGAGTAAGGAAGCACGACACGGACTAAGGATTCTAGTACCGAATAGATACGGAATAAGCAACCAACGACACGGAGTAAGGTTCCGAGCTTCATTAACTACGGAGTAAGGAAAATTACACCGGACCAAGAAGACACTTGCTCCAATGAAACCGCATTTAAAGTTATCAGCTCGTGCTGTCCCGATGTAAGAAGAATGCATTTAGAACAAGAAGAATCTTACACGTGGATCATCCGGATATGTGGACACAACCTTAATTGTATCTCGGAACTCACAAAGACACTTATACTCTTCGAATCCAAGATCTTGAGCTCCACAATCCGCAGCAGCCAAGGCAGATAGATTACCAAGGGATAGTTAGTGCGGAACGCATTCCGGAACTTCAAGTTCCAAGGTTGTCTCTTAGGAATGTTTTGTATAAATATTCATACTTATACTTCTTGTAAAATGTGAGCTAGAGCGAAGAAGTGCAAAAATAGAAAAGGCACTTGGCTAGTGTGTGAATTCAAAGTTGTAAACAGAGTGTAAGAGAGTGTTTGCTTCTATTTTGTTGTAATCACTTTGTGATAATAAAACAAAATACTTCCACTATCTGGTTATCTTCCATAATGATATTATCACTTAAACTAGATAAGTCTTTGTGTCTTGAGAGAAAAGAAAGAGTTCGAATAAGAGCCTATTCACCCCCCCCCCCTTTAGGCTCCAAGGGACCATCACTGCCAACCTGGAAAAATCCTCCATGAACCTCCGATAGTAGCCTCGCCAAACCAAGGAAGCTACGAATCTCAAACACATTCGTGGGCCTCTTCCACGACATGACTGCCTCAATCTTCTTAGGATCCACTGTGATACCCTCCGAAGATACCACATGCCCCAAGAAGTGCACCTGTTGCAACCAGAAGTCACATTTTGTGAACTTCGCATACAACCGGTGCTCTCGCAAGGTCTGCAACACAACCTTGCAAATGCTCCTCATGCTCCCTCTTGGTCGCTGAATAGACCAAAATATCGTCGATAAACACCACAACGAACATATCTAAATATGGAGCAAACACCTGGTTCATCAATCCCATAAACACCCTGGAGCATTCGTGAGCCCAAACGGCATCACAAGCCACTCATAATGCCCATAGCAACAATCGAACGCAGTCTTAGGGATATCTGCCTCCCTAACCCTCAACCGATGGTATCCGGATCTCAAGTCTATCTTGGAAAACTATCTCGCACCTCGAAACCGATCGAACAAGTCATCAATCCTTGGCAATGAATACTGTTCTTCACGGTCACCTGGTTCGGCTTCAGGTAGTCTATACACGACCGAAGTGAACCATCCGCCTTCTTGGCGAACAACATTGGAGCGCCCCACGGTGAGCTACTCCGCCTGATAAAGCCTCGCGCCAATAGGTCATCTATCTGTCTCTTGAGCTCTCTAAGCTCTGTCGGTGCCATCCTGTAGGCCGCTAACCTGATCGGTGTTGTCCCTCGCAACAACTCAATCAAAAACTCTACCTCCCTCACGGTTGGCAAACTGACCAAGTCCTCGGGAAACACGTCCGGGAATTGATCTATAATGGGTGGCAAAATAGCCTTCCCCTCTCTCCTCCTGTCAACCAATGTCAAGCTGGCTAACTGGTGGGTCACATCACCCCACCCATGCCTCAAAGGTCCCAACCTACATGCCTCCTTGGTCCACTCACCCACAAAGACACCCCGCGTGCCCCCTGGGCGTGAGGAACGTCACACGCCGTGGAAAACAATCAATCTTGGCCTCCACGGAGACCAACCAATCCATACCCAGGATAACATCAAAATCATCTAACTCCATGACATAGAAATCACACATCAGGTTAACACCCCCAAGTGTTACCTAACAAACACGACAGATACTCTCAAGTATCACGATTCCACCCAAAGGTGAAGCAACCATCAGAGACTGACTCACTGTCTCCTGGTCTAACTCTAATCCAACCACCGTAGCATACGAAATAAAAGAATGGGTAGCACCAGTATCAATCAAAACCGAACAAATAGTATGAGAAATGATGATGGTACCTCTCACCACTAAAGGCCCTGCTCTCTGCCTCGTCCACCTGGTGGAACCTCTACCTCTCGCTGGTGAGGGCAAAAGTCCTCCCTCGTGGTCCACCGCCACTAGCCTGGCCCATTGGGGCCTTGCCCCGCCGATCAACATGACCCTGTGCCTCCCGCCGAGGCCGCCGCACCGCAGTCGCATCTGCGTGCTTTGTGCCGGCGGCACCGACCTCGAGACGGAGCCCCACTCCTCTCGTCCCTGCTCTCTCGGACGAGGGCCTACACTCATCGGTCGAGCTAAGGGTAACACATTCCCTAGCTCCATGCCCCACTTTCCCGCATCGGAAGCAGGTCATCTTTTTCCTTGGGCGTCTCTCGAGACATGCCCGGTCAAACCATAACTCCAACAGGTCCCTGGCCTCCTGTTGGCCGAACTCTCCGGGGTCCCACCGCCTGGCCGGAAACCCTATGCACCTGCCTCCTCTCAGGCCGAGGAGCACCGCTCTCCCCACTCTGTCTCTTCTTGCCCGAACCTGCCGAACCACTCGGCCTTTGGGCTCTCGCCGATCCCGACCTCGCTCAATAATGAGCGCCTTGTCGACCGCCTCCCGGTAGGCCGGTCAACCGCATCGGTTCCAGCTATCTTTTCGGAGATGGCCTCAGGCCCTGAATGAAGTCCTGCATCTTCCGGCCTTCCTTTTCCCAAGCCTCCGAGCAAACCGCCCCAAATCTGTGAAGGCCTGCACATACTCCCTCACAGTTATGCTACCCTGCACAAGCTCATAATACTCTTTACGTCGAGCATACTGTAACGAGCTGGGAAAATACTCCCCAAAGAAGCGCTCAACAAACTCTTTCCAGCTCATCTGACTGCCATGGATAGCTCTAGTGGATTCCCACCACCTGCGTGGGATCCCCAATAAATAGTGCGTCGCCACTCGCACCCGCTCCTCATCCGGCACCCCAATCATCTCAAAGATGTCCTCTGTCCATCCAATCCAGTCCTCGGCTACCTCAGGCAGTGAACCATCCTCAAAAGTCCTAGGTGCATATTTCAAAAAACCGTGTAGCCCAATGCACTCCTCGTCGTGCCTGGCTCTATCAAGACCTCCTGGCTGGTGCACATCCTGCACCACCCTCGCCTCCCGCCGCCGAGGCCGTGGTGGCCGCCGAGGCTCTTGTTGCCTCTTCGGCTCATCCACCTCTCTAGCCATATCCCTCATCGAGCCCCGCATACCCTGCATGGCCTCCCGCAACCGAATCAACACCGAGCCAAATCAGGTCCCACAACGGGAGGCGACGATCTCTGCTACGGGCTCTGTTGCCCCCTGGTGCCCCGACTCTATCGTGGGCTCCTCTACCGGGCCTTGGCCTCGGACGCTCTCCTCGGTGGTGCCATCACACCGGCCACAACAACAAATAACAAACGATCAATAAGACAAACGTGACCATCAAAGGCACAACCGACTTGTAGGTTCTCACCACACGACCCGTAGGTCCATACCATGCATATAGCATCGTGTCCCCCCATCAAGGTACACCACACGACCCGTAGGTCCACAACTATGCATATAGCATCATGTCACCCCTCAGGGTACACCACAATCAAGTCCTGGCTCTCACGGCCACGTGCCATCCTGGCACCACATGCAAGCACATCACACACAAAGACAATCTAGTGCCCTATATGCACACAATCATACCACTAGCAATGCACCCTATGTATGCTCCTAGGATGATCTAACTGACACCAACATAACCTAGAATACCTGTAAGGACTGCGTTGATCAGGCGCCCTCCCTACAGTTTTCCAAGTCACATGGAATCAATTAACCACCCCTCATTAACCTAGGTCCACTAGACCATGCTCTGATACCAACTTGTCACGCCCCCGAACTCCAGGGAACCCGGAACCGGGTACATGACTTCCCCTTGCCCGCACCCGATAGGTCAAGGGGTTGGTGACTAGCACCAATAGAGACTACACCGCGGGTGCTGTCTCAAATATGCAACCCTGTACAGTCATACATCAAGGGTAATCCTGTACTTTCCCATATATCATCATGCATACAATAAGTCAAACAGTCATACAGACATCACATCACAAACAGTATACAAATACATCTGTCCACGGACCCATGTCCGAGATACAACACATAATAAAATACAGAATATAGTACTGTATCATACATCAGAGTAGTGGGCGTCCTCCTGGAAGAAATTCCTCCACTAGTCTCGGGTCACACCAAAAAAGGGTAAACAACAAGTAGGGGTGAGCGACAAGCTCAGTAGGTGACCCCAAAACTCCACATCATGCAACACATATAAGTCTATACTATATGCTTAGTGTACTCGTGCATCGTGTAGTGTGCACAATCATCGGGACTCACCGCAAACAAACATCAGGACTCACCGCCCATACAGACAACTTGTCCACGATCCTCCATGGGATCCCGGCTCGGGGCACTCGGCCCTAGCTCCACAAGCTCAACGGCTCAACTCAGGCCTTAGCTGTCCACAGCGCAATATGCCCGGCCACAGTTGCCACACAGGCCTGCCATCGGTGCATATGCCATGCCTGCCACGTCAACCACATAGCACCATCGGTGCATTACGGTGAGAACCCAAACAAGTCACGGAGTCCATGCCCCAATACCTCACACCAATATACTAACATGAGTGTGGCAAATCATTCTCAACATTTCCTTTGGGCCGTAGCCGGTCTTCACAAGTAAATCCTCGGTCCTTGATTTATGAAGGAAGTACCCATAGCAGCCTATTTTATTGAAATCAAAAGTCCCAGGCATTGGGTTCCCATATCATAAATAAGATAATCTGATTTTTGGGGATTTTTTCGAGATGTCTAACCCCACTTTCCAAAAAATTCACCACTACGAACTTTTGGGTTTTTCCGAGATTTTACACTAAATCCCAATTTTCACATTTTGAAATAGTAAGAATTAATTTTTCTAGTATTTTTCTTTGAATCCAAATGGGGGGTATTTCGTTATTTACATAGTAACTTAACTTAAATGTGTAGATGGGTATAGGTTACGATGTAAATAGGTCCTGTCCAAGTCTTGTCTAGTGACCAGTTACACCGTTGAGGCCGCGACTCGTAGCTCGAACCTGCGCCTCGTAGGCCGCGGAATGTCAACTCGTAGGCTGCGGAGTGCGGAGCCGCAGCGCGCCTCGAAGACTCGATGCGAGGTTACGATCTTCGACCTTCGGACTACGACCCTACGAACTACGAACTTTGAACCTTCGAACCTACGAACTACGAACCTTCGACCTACGAACTACGGGTCTACGAACTACGACCCTACGAACTACGAACCTTCGACCTACGAACTACGGATCTACGAACTACGACCCAGAACTTCGGATTTTCGTTAGTTCGACCCAGTAACGCGCCCAGGGTACTGTTCATCATCGTTTTTGCCTGTTCTTCGTCTAGAATCAACCCAGCAACCCCCAGACACGCACAAACACGCATTCTACGCAATGCACTGCGATATTTACCTTAAAATGCGTCCAGAACGCCTCTAAATCGCGCAGAAACAACAGAAACACGTATAAAATTCTAGATTTCCAGAAATCTAGATCTAAACCCGAATTTCATGGTTGACTTATCAACCCTCATGAAAAACACAATTAATCAACCCCAAAATCAAAGAAACATATATCCACAATGATATAAAACGACTCTTAACCACCGATCTTAAGCTAAACCATTAAATCTAACCCAAAATTGGTTTTCCCCAAATTCTAGGGTTCATGCTCAATTTCATAAATCATGCTAAATTCATGCATACCAAGCATAGAATCAAGATAAGAAGTTCAAGGACACCTAGTTGAAGTGAATCTTTGAGCTCTATGAACCCAAATCGCCCCAAATCGCCAAAGCCTCCAAGCTCTCTCAAGCTCTCTCTCTCAACGCACAAACGTGAAATGTAAAGTGAAAGCTTCCCCTTTTTTTTTTTTTTTTTGATGCTATTTATATTTCCGCGCCCATCGACCTAGTCAACCATTGACCCAGTCAATAATTGACCTCCAAGGCCCCGAACTCCAAATTGAGTCAAACTACAGTCAAAACGCTCGAAATGACGAGCACAACACTAAACAGATATTAATACACCCAAATGACTGCCCAAACACAAAGTCAACCAATAAACCCTAAAAAGTCAACAATCGGGTCAAACGGGGCCCCGAATCGAAATCGGGCCCAAGTACAGTCAAAATGCTCACATCGATGACTACACTATCGTCCCGGATAGTTACACTCCCATAGAATGACTATCTCTCAAAACTACCCAAATACGAGTCTTTACAAGATAGACTTGGCTAACGATGGTGCCGTTGTTGAGATACCGACACAAATTTTGGACAGACGGGAGCAGGTCTTGCGGGGCAAGACGATCCCACTAGTCTGAGTGTTATGGCGACACCGAGGCATGGAGGAGCAGACTCGGGAGAAAGAGAGCCAAATGCGAGTTCTTCATCCTGAGCTGTTCGAGGACGATCAGTCCTGAGATGGGGAGGATGTGAGGACCTTCCCTAAAGTATGAGTTATGTTTTATGCATTTGTTTTCCATATGTTGTTTGAGATATGGTTTAGCTTGTTGTTGTTGGATTTTGTTAGCCCTTTTCGCTTGTTGTGAGTTCCATTGCATATGTGTGATCGGTGATCATGTTTTATGATTTATTGTTGGGACATTGAGCTTGAATTTTGCTATATCCTTTGGGCATGTGTTTTATTTTCGAGGACGAAAAGTCCTAAGGTGGAGAGGATGTAAAGACTCGTATTTGGGTAGTTTTGAGAGATAGTCATTCTATGGGAATGCAATTATCTGGACGGTAGTGTAGTCATCGATGTGAGCATTTTGACTGTACCTGGACCCGATTCTGAGTCGAGGCCCCGTTTGACCCGATTGTTGACTTTTTGGAATTTATTGGTTGACTTTGCGTTTGGGCGTCATGTGGGTGTGATATTATCTCAATAGTGTTGTGCTCGTCATTTCGAGTGTTTTGACCGTAATTTGACTCATTTTGGAGTTCGGGACCTTGGAGGTCAATTATTGTATTGGGAGGTCAATTATTGACTAGGTCAATGATTGATTAGGTCAGTTATTGGTCAATGACTGAAAAAAATATAAATAACAGGGAAAAAAAGAGCTTTCACTTTACACTATCACGTTTGTGCATTTGAGAGAGAGAGGGAGAGAGCTTGGAGCTTGGTGTCTTGGAGATTTGGAGCGATTGAGGTTCGTGGAGCTCAAAGAATCACTCCAAGTAGGTGTCCTTAAACTTCTTATCTTCATTCTATCCTTGGTATGCACGAATTTGTCATGATTTATGAAATTAAGCATGAACCCTAGGTTTTTGGGGAATCCAATTTTGGGGTTAGATCTAATGGTTTAGCATAAGATCTGTGGTTAAGAACTATTTTATATCAATTTTGATATGTGTTTTTGTGATCTGGGGTTATTGTATATTCCATGAGGGTTGAGAAGTCAACCATGAAAATCTGGATTTAGATCTAGATTTCTGGAAATCTACAATTTGGTGCGTATTCTATTTGTTATATGTGCGATTTAGAGGCATTCTAGACACATTTTGAGGTAGATATCATAGTCTGTCACATAAAATGTGTGTTTGTGAGCGTCTAGGGGTTGCTGGATTGAGTCCAGATGAAGAACAGGCAAAAACGACGATTAACAGTACCCTGGGCGAATTACCGGGTCGAAATGACAAAGATCCGAAGTTCTGGGTCGAAGGGTCGAAGATCCAGGGTCGTTGGGTCGTAGTTCGTAGTTCGTAGTTCGTAGATACGTAGTTCGTAAATTCGTAGTTTGTAGAATCGTAGTTCATAGACTCGTAGTTCGTAGATCCGTAGTTCATAGTCCGAAGGTCAAAGATCGAAGACTAGCTTCGAGTCTTCGAGGCGCGCTGCAGTTCCGCGCTCCGCAGCCACGAGTCTTCAAGGCGCGCTGCAGTTCTGGGCTACGAGTCGCAGCTCCAACAGTGTAACTGAACACTGGACTACACTGGACTGGACTATTTACATTGTAACCTATACCCATCTACACATTTAAGTATTAAGTTACAATGTAAATAACGAAATACCCCCCCATTTGGATTCAAAGAAAATTACTAGAAAATTAAATTCTCACTCCTTCAAAATGTAAAAATTGGGATTTAGTGTAAAATCTCAGAAAAATCCAGTTTTTTGTAGAGGTGGATTTTTGGAAAGTGGGGTCAGACGTCTCAGAAAGATCCCCAAAAATCAGATTATCTTAGTTATGATATGGGAACCCAATGTTGGGACTTTTTATTTCAAGAAAACAACTCCTATGGGTATCTCCTTCCTTGGTCAAGGAATGATGATCGGTTTGTGAAGACCGGCTTCGATTATAAAGAGTATATGGTGAACCATAATGTCATATTGGTGTTAATATGTTGGTTTGAGGAATTGGGGCTTGGGCTCTATGACTTGTTGGGTTCTCACCGTGGAGCACTGATGATGCTATGTGGTTGACAGGGCAGGCATATGCACTGATGGTAGGTCTGTGTGGCACTGTGTCCGGGCATATAGCGTTGTGGTAGGGCTGAGTGCCCTGAGCTGGGATCCTGTTTAGGATCGTGGACAAGCTATGCTGTGTGGGCAGGCTGGGTCCTGATGTTTGTTTGCAGGCTAAGTCCTGATGATTGTGCACACTACATAGTGCACGAGTACACAGAGCATGTAGTATAGACTTGTATGTTTGCATAATGTGGAGTATTATGGTCACCTACTGAGCTTGTCGCTCACCCCTACTTGTTGTTTATCTTTTTCAGGTGTGACCCGAGACTAGTAGAGGACTTTCTTCTAGGAGGACTGTTGGATCAAACCTAGAATTTGGATAATGCGGAACAAACCCTATGTAATTTGACTCGAGATGTTTCATGTTTACTATTGAGTCTGTGCAGATGATTTAACTCTAATCCGGACCTACTCGTGTGAGAACAAAGCTAAGGACAGGATACATAATCCTGATCCGGATCATCATGAGTATCGTCATTCACTTGGTACATTACCGAGTCTTCATCCGGAGTAAGGACTTTTCGTGCGGACTAAATTCTTCACAAAACGACTTAAGGAACCCGTGTCTAACTCTCAATTTGGCTAAGTCAATTGATACGGAATAAGACTCTAAGTCTATCACTCGCACGGAATAAGTGAGACTTGTTGCGGAGAGAGAATCGAAATTGTCACTCCACTGGACTAAAGAAAAAGAAGACACGTACTTAGAAATCCGAGTCTCATTCGAACGAAGTAAGGACAATTGTTGCGGAGTAAGGACAACAAATGCGGAATAAAGAATCCGACCCATTACTCATGCGGAGTAAGCATTCAGTACCTACTTTATGTGGAGTAAGGAAGCACTGATGCGGAATAAGCTCTCCGAGCCTATACTTCATGCGGAGTAAGAGGCGCTGACACGGAACAAGGATTCCAAGACTTCATTCATACGGAGTAAGCAACCACTGACATGGAGTAAGGATCCGAGCTTCGTTGATACGGAGTAAGGAACCTTTTGACGGACTAAGAAGACGCTGCTTCATCATTTCCAAGCCACTTTTATTGCAATCACCTCGCTTCGTCCCGATGTAAAACGAACCCGTTGAAAACCTAAATTCTTACACGTGGATCATGCGGAGATGTGGATGTGGTCTCAAATGCAATTGGAATCAAGCAAGAATTCACCACAACTTATGCTTCCAATATTTCGAGCTCCACATCTGCAGCAATTAAAGCTTCAGCATTTTCCGATGAAGAACTTCAATGCTTCACACTGCTCGGAAAATACAGTTCCAAGATAGATTCCTAGGATGTTTATATATACCTGAAGCAATGTAAAATATATATACGTGCGCACTTACTTATACTAATATACTTACAAGCGTGTATCATGTGAAATAGCTCATACAAAGATTTACAGCCAAGTGTGTGTAACCATAAACAGAGTGTTGTGTTGTAATCAGCTAAAACGCTATTTTGCTTTGTTGTAATTATCTTCAGATAATAAAGCAACATACTTCCACTACCTGGTTAATCTTCCGCACTGATTTTATCTGTTTAACCAGAGTGAGTGTCTAGCCATTAAGAGAGAGAAAGAATTTTCAAAGAGCCTATTCACCCCCCCCCCCCCTCTAGGCTCTCTGGGACCAACAAGTGGTATCAGAGCTAGTTCTACCTGCTCGTAGAGATCCCTCACTCCCTCTCAACTCAACAATGGCCGAAGAAAGCAGAATGCTATTCAACACCCGCCTCAACTCCGGGGGAGCTCAAGAGCCCCTTCCCTACCGTACCAGCAGTGAAAATGTTGATCCACCACAACCTGCTGCTGCCGCTGCTCCTCAACCACGGAGTTCAGGCTACACTCTAAGCAAACCGCCAAAGTTCACACCAGAGCTTTTCTCCCAGTGGAAAGCTCGCATGAAGATGTTCATGACCTGTCATGATCATCTAATGTGGCCTTGTCTTCATCAGGAGCTTCCCATTCCAATGACCATCGGAGAAAATGGGGTCAGGAGGCCAAAGACTGATGCTGAACTCACTCACGATGAAAGAGCCTGGCAATACGCCAGTGAAAAGGCTCTAGCTTACGTGATATCGTCCTTGGATTCAGAGGCCTTCACGGACGTCCAGGGCTGCACGACAGCAAAAGCTATGTGGGACAAATTGACTATTCTATATGAAGGAAGTCAGTCCCAGATGCAGAACGTCATTTGCACTCTCAGACAGAACTTTGAGAGCTTCAACCACAAACCTGGCGAATCCTTGGAGAGCATCTATCGGCGATTCGGCAAGCTCATCCTAGAATTGAAAACTGTCAACGAGCACTACACTCAGTTCCAAATAAATGACAAGTTCTTTCGTTCCTTGCCGGATCGCTATTACTCCAAGCAGCTCCAGATGCAATCGAAAGACAACTAGCAGTATGCTCCCCTTGAAGAGCTATATGGAGAGCTATGGACTCAAGAGGTCAAATTCAAATACACTGACCGAGACGAGAAGATAGCTCGGAAAGAAAAGGGGGTAGCTCTTAAGGCTACGGCTGAACCAAGCATGCTGACGGAGGATGATACGGAAGAGTCAGAAAACTATGACTCGGACATGGAAGAAGAAATAGCACTTCGGTGAAATCCTTCACACGATTTTGCGGGAAAGCGCGAAAAGGATTCAGAAGAGGCTCTTCCTCATCCTCGAGAAGGAAGGAGCGGTCGAAGTCGACATCCCAAGACTGCTACAATTGCGGGAAACCTGGTCATTGGGCCAAGGACTGTAGATCCAAACCCAAGACGGCTGACAAGGATGACAAGGTTAAACCCCAATGCTCCACCTCAGACAACAGCGAGAAGAAGAGGAAGGCATTCGTCTCAAAATACATCAGTGGTTCGGAAGAAGAATATGAATCTTCAGACGACGAACCAACGGAAAAGGCGAACGTCTGCCTCATGGAAAACGCTGAAGTACCTTCTATCTCTGAGCTCTTGAGTAAATTAGAATCTCTTACTAAGGAATGTGATGATAAAAAGAATGAGAGATTAATAATTACTCAAATGTATCAAAATATGAGTGGTCAGACTAAACGCCTAGAACTTACTGTTTCTAAACTTGAAAAGGACATAGGTGACTACCGAAGCAGGGAGGTTTGGTATCACGACCTAAGAGCTGAAAATCACTTGCTAAATACCAACCTCACAGGCATTAATGTAAATCTTAAAAGACTCGAGATTGAACTTGAAAAGGAAAAGGAAATAAATCGTAAATGGCTAAAATCCGGGGAAATAGCCTCTACATTTAGAACTGATCCTGACAATATCCGAGTCAAACCTGGCCTAGGATCTGAATCCACTTCCACTGCTCCAGCTACTGAGTGCCCTCCGGACAACACTCCAAAACTAACCAACCTATATCCTGTTAGTACATCTAAACCGTTGGATGGTTTTGTTTCAGGTGGCACCATAGTTTATGATTGTGGAAGAGAGGTTATTACTGCTAATCTCGAAGTAGTAGCACCTGTACCAAACGATGAAGGGAAGGTTGCTATAGTTAAAGCCGAAACTACAGCACCCAAAAACAAAGAAAAGGCAAAGGTTGATGCTTGAAGGGCCAAGAACGCGTCACCCATTCGCAAAGGATTAGGCCATAGGGAACAGAGTAGGAAACCTGTTAAGCCAAAGAAGCCTGTATCCCCCGCTGTAACTCCACATCATAGTGTCTGTTTGATATGTCGTGAAATAGGTCACTACTATTATGAATGTTGGAGTCTATCTGATGACTGGTAATGTAATCACTTTTCAATCAATAAAAATCAGGTTGTCAAAAAGGGTTCTTCTCGGAAATCTAAATCTAAAACTCCTCGGAGCATCTCACCTAAGAAAACCCAAGTTAAAGAAGCAACTAATACGGAAAAAGCTAAGTCAACCTGGAAAGTTAAAGTTCCGAGCAACGTAAAATCCGGAATAGTTGACACTGTTGTTGCTTCTCCTAACCACCCAAAACAAGTTTGGGCACCAAAAGTGTAATCTGTTGTCTTGCAGGAGCATCTATGGAATTCACTGCCATCTCACTTGAAATCAAAGATCAATCAAAGCAAATGGATACTCGATAGCAGATGCTTCGGACATATGACGGGTGATAAGTCTCTGCTCGTGGATGTTACTGACAAACGAGGCCCATCCGTAACATATGGTGACATGATAAAAGGTAAGACTGTGGGGTATGGGACTTTAACCAACGGCCGTGTATCAATTACTAAGGTTGCATTAGTCGAAAGTTTGAAGCATAATCTCTTGATCGTCGGTAATTTATGTGACAAAAGATTCACGATTTCCTTTTTGTCAAACACCGCATGAGTTAGAGATAACTTATCCGAAGATATTAAGTTATCCGGATCAAGAGATGGGGACATATATTCTGTGGTCTTGAGAAACAATTCTTCTGACCCTGTATGCTTCCTCACTACAGCATCACATGAAGATAGTTGGCTATGGCACAAGCGTTGCGCACATTTAAATTTTAAGAGCTTGTCTAAATTAGCGTCGCTTGATTTGGTCACTGGTTTGCCTAAACACAAATACTCCAGAGACACTCTCCGTCGAGAATGCCAACTTGGCAAATAGACCAAACATAGTTTTAAGAGCAAATCAGTTAATTCAATAACTGCCGCTTACGCCTACTTCACATGGATCTTTGTGGTCCCATTTCTGTTTCTTCACTAGCTGGTGCAAGATATACTCTTGTGGTTATCGATGACTTCACCAGGTACACATGGGTGTTGTTCCTGAAATCTAAGGATCAAACCTTTGAACACCTTGTTGATCTCTTCAACCGGATAAGCAACTCACAATGATCGAGCATTAAATGCATCAGGAGTGATCAAGGTACAGAATTTGATTTTTCAGATATGAGGTCATATTGTTCTGAACAGGGCATTCAGCACGACTTCTCTGCGCCCAGAACTTCATAACAAATGGGGTAGCTAAGCACAAGAATCGCACTTTAGTCGAGGCTGGCGATTAATGTTAGCAGGGGCAAAGCTTCCTCTCTGTTTATGGGCTGAAGCGGTGTCTACTGCCTGCTATGTTCAGAACAGAACTCTTATAAATAAATTTACCATGACAACACCCTATGAGATGTGGAAAGGCCGAAAGCCTTCTATTTCACACTTCAGAACTTTTAGGTGTACTTGCTACGTACTGAACAATGGAAAAGAATCCCGGAATAAATTTGAACCAAAATCGATGATGGGATATTTGTTGGGTATTCATTTTATAGCAAGGCTTATCGGGTTTTCAATAGAAAACTCTTCAAAGTTGAAGAATCTATCCATGTGACCTTTGATGAAGCTAACCTGGATTGGTCGAAAGTTGGTTCTCCAAGTTCTAATGTGCAGGATCAAGACGACAACATTGACTACTCAAAGTTTATGAATGTTCCTATCGCTCCTACTGACCAACCACGTGGCACTAGTGAAGAACGAAGAAACGATGCAGATGATGCTACAAATGAATCGGACTCAGGACTTCCACTTAACTCCGGACATATTCCTTTGGATATTCAAAATACCGGAGTACCTTCAAGTTCATCCGGACCAGCTAATACAAAAATGAATAGTAATGGAGAACGGAAAACACTCCAGAACCTATTAATATGGATAATGCTGGCCTGGAAGAAGCTCACATAGCAGACGAACAAGAACCACCTAATCTGACAGAGCTTCAAATCATTGAGTATTCACCACCACTTGCACAAAACTATAGGTGGACTCGAAACCACCCTCAAGAACAAGTGATTGGTGATCCTACTGTTAGTGTAAGAACAAGGGCAGCCACCTCCAGCATGTGCCTCTACTCTTGCTTTTTGTCGCAAATAGAGCCAAAGGTGGTGGAAGAAGCACTTCAAGATTCAAATTGGATAGACGCCATGCTGGAAGAGTTAAATCAGTTCAGGAGGAATGATGTGTGGACTCATGTACCAAGGCCAAAGTCTCAACAAGTCATTGAAGTTAAATGGGTGTTCCGGAACAAACTTGATACGGACGGAATCGTAATCCGGAACAAAGCCCGACTGGTAGCCAAGGGTTATCGTCAAGAAGAAGGAATAGACTATGACGAAACCTTTGCCCCAGTAGCCAGACTTGAGGCAATCAGAATGTTCTTGGCATATGCTTCATACGAAAACTTTAAATTTTATCAAATGGATGTCAAGAGTGCATTTCTAAATAGAGATCTTCAAGAGGAGGTATATGTTGAACAACCTCCAGGTTTCATTGAACCCAAGGCTGGACATCTGGTCTACAAATTAAGGAAAGCCTTGTATAGATTGAAGCAAGCTCCAAGAGCCTGGTACGACACACTTTCGGAATTCTTACTTGCTCACAACTTTCAAAAAGGGAAGATTGACACCACGCTATTCTTACGAAAAGAGAAGGGACATACTCTGATCGTACAGATCTACGTGGATGATATCATTTTCGGATCAACTAATCCGAAGCTTTGTAATGAGTTCGCCAAGTTGATGACTGGCAAGTTTGAGATGAGTATGATGGGAGAACTGTCCTACTTCTTTGGGATCGAAGTCAAACAACCGAAGGAAGAGAACTTCATAAACCAAGCTAAGTACACTCGCGACTTAATCAAGAAGTTTGGTATGGAAGGTTCATCTCCCGTCAAAACTCCAATGCCAGTCAGTGCCAAGTTAGACCCAGATGTTGATGGCAAATCAGTGAATGTGACCGAGTACGAGAGGATGATTGGATCCTTGTTGTATCTTATAGCAAGTCGCCAGGACATAATGTTTGCAACTTGCATCTGCGCAAGATATCAGACGAATCCCAAAGAGTCACATATGCTTCACGTAAAATGGATATTAAGGTATCTCAAAGGGATGATGAATTTGGGACTTTGGTATACAAAAGAGTCCAACTTCGCCTTATCCGGATATTCTGATGCTGATTTTTCCGGGTGTCGCATAGACAGGAAAAGCACCAGTGGTACATGCCAATTCCTTGGAAACAGATTGATCTCTTGGTTCGAAGAAGCGAGTGCATCGTATCGACCTCTCTATCGCTAAAGCGGAATATATAGCTGTTGTCATCACTGGTTTTTGTCCGGGCCCGTTGGGGTGAGCTGAAACTAGATCAATGGTGAGAAAATATAGAGTCGCCACCAACTGTTTTTGGGGTACAGTTGGATACTCTCTACTTTGAGTAGTTTAAAGGTGTGGTTTGCGTTATCAGAGAAAGGTTCGGGAGTTGGTTACGTGTAGGGAAGGATTAGCACCCCTACAGCGCCCTTTCGGTATCTATTTTCAGAGGAGGAGGTTTTCTATTTTATTTGTACTACTATGACGGGGTTAAGTTGTTGGAATACCTGGAATGGGGTTAACGATTAACCGCAGCGGAAACGAAATTTAAAAATTTTATTCCAAGAAACAAACAAAGCAGGATCTAAACATGAATCAATTTGGTTAATGTTGCAAAGAGAGAAAAGAAGAAACCAACCTGAAGAACAGTAAAGCTAGAATCCTCTTCTTTTCCCTCCAAGAACGAACTCATGATCTGCCTTTGATCGTCCTCGAGCTCTCCGGATTCAACCACCAAATAGCCTTCTCTGCTATTCACCTTCTCAAGGAGTACGTGGTGTGGCACCCTTGGATCAAAGAACAGGAACACCACCTCTGCTAGGGTTGGCCGTCACCTGTCTCTCTCTCTCTCTTGGCTGTCAATGATTGCACACGCACACCATTTAACCTAGGAGGCTATGCATCTATTTATAGACCTAGGGTTACCCCTGTGCTATTACGCATACGCCCCTTTAGTTAAATAATAATAATACATATTATTTAAACTCTTTAAATAATATAATTATTACGCAACAAACTAATTAAATAAATATATAATATTATTTATTTATCAAATAAATAAATAATATATTTATTCATTTAATCACATTAAATGGATAAAATATTTATTATTATTTATTTAATATAATTAAATAAATAACCATGTGATATATATTTAACTCTTAAATACATATTAACACACGTTAATTAATTAGCTCTTAAGCACAACCAGAGAATTAACTCACAACGATCCAGTACTCCATACAAGAATAAACGGTGCTAGCAAGAGGGACCAAATGGACCCACTTAATCGAAGCTCCAATAAATAATATTTAATTAATTAATCTCATTAATCAATTAAATTATTATTTATTAGTTTTAGTCTGAGCCACGATCAGGGACTAAAACTGCACTCTAAGATTAAGTAGATATGATTACAAAAATCCATAATAAATTATTTGTCCATCGATATAACTGATTTCCATGTGATATGATCCTCCACTATGATATTCATAATTAGAGACAAGTATCAATAGATTCTGTTCAACCTCTCTAATTATATCTTTATCCATGTGTTACCATTAATTCTCTAATGGGCGACCTATTCATGATCCAATCATGAATTAGGATTTATAATAAATTATATCTAATATAATTACAAGCACTTGATTCACCCAAGAATCCCGAATTAAATAACATGGGAATATCATTACTCTTCGTATAACGAAGCAGTGGATTCCATGCACCTGACTTGACGCTCCCACTATCTATAATATTATATCTCCAAGATATCGAGGTATTTGAAGCACTAAGCCTCTCACTCATTAATAAGTCAAAAGATATAAATTATAGACATGAGTTAATCAAACGGTTTGGATTAAGATTAATCCATAAATCAGTCATCTAGCGATAAAATATAAAGTTCTTCATACAATGCAATGGATATTAGTTGAAGAACTTATTCTATCATGGTCCTGTTGAATATGTATGATTACATACCTGGCACTACTATTTGTAAACTCTTTACAATAATCCTAGATTAGATCACTCCCACTATGGAAATAGTCCGCACCACAATCTTATCGAATAGAGCATCCCAAACTCTATTCACCGATTGTGAACTAATTTTATACTTAGTCTAATTAGTGGATCTATTGTATGTGTCTCACACATACCCAGTAATAGACTTTGATAAGCAATGAGATGTTATGATGCTCAGCCACACAAGAAAGCAGAATAACGTAATCTAATAAATATTTAAACAAAAAACATTTCAATTAATCAGAAATAGTCTTTACATTATTAGGATTACACATTGCTTTATATAGCACTATCCCAACAATCTCCCACTTGCATTAAAGCAACTGTGTCATATCCCGAATTCCCAACCTCTCAAGGTGTCCATCAAAAACTCTAGAAGGAAGAGTCTTTGTAAAAGGATCAGCTGGGTTGTCCTCCGATGCTATCTTGCATACCGACACGTCACCACGCTCCACAATGTCTCGATGAGGTGAAACTTCCGTTCAATGTGTTTTCCCCTTTGATGGCTTCTTGGTTCCTTACTATTTGCAACCGCACGACTATTGTCACAATAAATGGTCATGGGTTGCTCAAGGTCAGGGATAACCTCTAAATCCCTTAAGAAGTTACGGAGCCATACGACCTCTTTGATGCCTTCCGAAGCCGCCACATATTCGGCTTCCATAGTAGAGTCGAAACACAAGATTGTTTCACACTCCTCCAAACTATAGCTCCACCATTCAAAGTGAACACAGAGCCAGAGGTTGATTTCCTCGAATCTGGATCTGATTGAAAATCGGAATCGGTGTATCCCACAGGCGCCAAATCCGACCCTGAATACACGAGCATGTAATTCCTAGTTCTCCGAAGATACTTAAGAATATGCTTAACCGATTCCCAATGTTTGATTCCCGGATTCGATTGATATCTACTAACAATTCCCACCGCATAACAAATATCCGGTCTCGTACATAACATAGCATACATTAGACTACCAACTCCTGAAGCATAGGGTATCTTTCGCATGCTATCGATCTCTGCTTGTGTCTTAGGAGACAATTCCTTAGACAACTTAATTCCATTTCTCATGGGTTGTTAACCCTTTTTGGAATTTTGCATACAATACTTCTCAAGTATTTTATCTATGTATGAGGCTTGGGATAATGCAAGCATCTTGTTCTTCCTATCACGATAAATACGGATTCCAAGAACATAGCTTGCTTCTCCCAAGTCTTTCATCTGGAATTGTTTAGTCAACCACTGTTTGACCGATTCCAATGATACTATATCATTCCCAATGATAAGAATATCATCAACATAAAGAATAAGAAAGACCACATTTCCATCCTTTATCTTGCTATAGACGCATGGCTTGTCTATACTCTGCTTGAAATCAAATGATTTGACCACCTCGTCAAATCTAATGTTCCAAGACCTAGAGGCTTGCTTGAGTCCATAAATGGATCTCTGCAACTTGCATACTTTATGTTGTTGCCCTTTAGCAATGAATCCTTCAGGCTGTATCATATAGATACTCTCCTCCAAACGACCATTCAAGAATGTCGTTTTCACGTCCATTTGCCAAATCTCATAATCGAGATGTGCGGCATATAGACAGGAGGATGCGAATGGATTTGAGCATAGCAACCGGAGAGAAGGTTTCCTCATAATCGATACCTTCTTTCTGGGTGTAGCCCTTGGCTACTAGCCTAGCTTTAAAAGTCTCTACTTTTCCATCCGCGCCTCTTTTCCTTTTATAAATCCATTTGCATCCAATTGGTTTCACCCCTTTGGGCAAATCCACAAGTTCCCAAACTTGGTTTGAATACATTGAATTCATTTCAGGCATCCATTGCTTATTGCCATGCTTTGGAATCTACATCATTCGGTGCATCACTCAGGGTCAAGGGATCATCTTTATGATCATTAGAGATAGCTACCAGGAGCATCTCCAACTCCCATGTAACGGTCCGGTTGTCTAACAACCCTCCCACTACGACGCAAAGTAACTGGATGTTGTTCCAATGTTGTGGTCTCATTTCTTATGATTGGTTGATCAATAATGATCTCATCATGTTGATCCTGAGTTGGGCCACCGATCTCATCAACTGGTATCTCATCCAACTCTATTCGATGATCTGATTTGTGATTTTTAATATGGTCATCTTCAAGATATTTAGCATTTGTCGATACAAATACTTTATTATCTTTCTGACTATAAAATAAACCACCTTTCGTTTCTTTTGGATATCTTACAAAAATGCACAACTCAGTGCGTGCATCCAACTTATCCACCTTAGCCCTTTTGACATGAGCCCTACACCCCCAAATTCGGATATGCCTTAAACTTGGTTTACGACCTGTCCATAATTCGAATAGTGTCTTAGGTATGGATTTAGAAGGTACCCTGTTTGTCAAATAAACAGACATTTGTAGTGCATACCCCCAAAACGATTTGGGCAATGATGAACTACTTAACATTGATCTCATCATGTCAAGCATTGTCCTATTCCTCCTCTCTGCAACACCATTTTGTTGTGGTGTGCCAGGTGCAGAGAGTTGAGACAATATCCCATTATCAGTTAGATATGACCTAAACTCATTATCCAAGTACTCTCCACCTCGATCTGATCGAAGCATCTTGATAGATTTACCTAATTGCTTTTCCGTCTCAGTCCGAAATTCTTTGAAATTTTCAAAAGTCTCTGACTAACGGTGTATTAGGTAAACATATCCATATCTAGAGAAATCATCAATAAAAGTGACGAAATACTCATAACCTCGTCTTGCTTGTACATTAAATGGTCCACAAACATCTGTATGTACTAGCTCTAGGAGATCATTAACACGATGTCCTTTCGAAGGAAAAGACCTCTTGGTCATTTTACCCTCCAAACATGATTCACATGTGGGTAAAGGAGTAACCTCTAAACCATTCAGAAGTCCATCCTTTACTAACCTTTGAATCCTAGTTTGGTTAATATGTCCAAGTCTCACGTGCCATAGATATATTTCATTTGTATCTAACTTAACTCGTTTTGGAATGGGTTCATCATCAATTATTTCAGTGTTCAACAATGTATGAATGCTAGGATTAATTTTGTAAAGATTGTTTTCCTTTATACCAGAACATATCAAAATATTATTCTTATAAACTGAAACATTTTCAGCAAAACTAATAGAATAACCATGTTCAACCAAAGAAGAAACTGAAATCAAATTCCTATTCAACTCAGGTACATAAAAACAATCCTTTAACAAAATAAATTTATTTCTAAAATATAACTTTAGCACTCCCACTACCATTGCTGAAACTGAATCCCCAGTGCCAACTCTAAAAATGAATTCCCCTTCCTTAAGTCGCCTTTGGACCTGAAGTCCCCGCAAAGAAGTACAAACATTATTAGTGGCACCAGAATCTATAATCCAAAGATTATTTGATTTTTCCACTAAACCAGTTTCAAGGACAAGTACAATACCTTCCTTTGGCTTCACTGTTTGGAGGTACTCTTTACAGTTCCTCTTCCAGTGCCCTTCTTTGCCGCAATGGAAACACTTTCCAGCTTTAGGAGTCTTCTTTTTCTTGTTCACCTTCCTCTTGGCTTTTAAAGATGCCTTTTTCTTGTCACTTAGCTTCTTCTTCTTCTTAAGAGAAGAACCAGCAACAACCATGTTCACCTCACCTTTCTTAGACTTAATCATTCCCTCATAGGTTTGTAATTCAGTCATAAGAGTGGTGAGGTTTAGATCCATTTTATTCAAGACATAATTAGTCTTAAAAGAAATGAAGCTATCAGGGAGAGTCTCTAGTATCATACCAACCTGAGTCTGTTGATCTATACTAGCTCCATGGATCTCAGCCTCATTAAAATGATCCATGATCTCTAAGAGATGATCCCTAATAGGAGCTCCCACTTTCATGCGACTATTCATAATAGCTCTCACGGCTTCAACCCGCGCACGAATTGAGATCTCCCCAAACATAGCCTGTAAAGAATCCATGATATCCTTGGCAGTTCGCATCCCTTGATGTTGTTGTTGCAACACATTGGACATGGATGCCAACATGTAACAATGCGTCATATCATCGGACGCAATCCACTTATCATAGGCATCCTTTCCAGTTTTCGAAGCATTAGCCGGAGGTTCAGGTGGACAAGGCTCTGATAGCACAAACTTGTGCTTTTCAGCAATTAACACAATATTCAGATTACGCTTCCAATCATTGAAATTTTCACCGGTCAATTTATTTTGGCTCAATAAAACGGCTAGCGGGTTAAAAGACATTTTCTGAAAATATAAAATATAAAATATTTTAGAATGACATACATCATAACTAAATTTAGTAAAATGCATATACATTAATGAATGCATGAATGCACAAGTATTAATAAAACCCTAAATCAATACTCTTACTACGAATAACAAAATATCCAGAATCAATAAACCTCCTTTGGGAGAATAAACTTTTTCTTTACTTTGTCGGGACCCTCCCAATTGATTTGGCTTTCCTAAATATCGCATATTCAACCAATTCAATTTTCGTTTATATTTGGTCCACATCCCTTGCAACACGCCTCTTTGGAAGATTAATGCAAGAGATCGTGTTGAGTGTATAACCATTATTTCGTGTCTTATTACCTAAACCTTTTGAATTGCCTAGCTTTGGTGAGGTGTCAATCAGCTGGTTTAAATAATAAGTAAACTATCCTTTTAGGAAAATAACTTCAGCCTAGTCCATAAAATCTCTTCGGAGATACATTAAGACATATACCTTAGTTATTTAATAATGGAGACCATGGGTCTTATTCCCAATAAAACCCTCTCACACTCAATATTTTAAAAAATTTGGGTTTTAATATTTTTATTTAACTCTTAAATAAAATATGATGCATGAAAAATAATATGTAGACGGCACTCCTAATTATATATGGTATGTGATCATGTGATGCGCAATTTATAAAATAAACATTGAATAAACTACGGCCGTAATACCAAGGAATCCATCCTATGAAGAAAAATAAAGCAAAAACAAGACACTCTTGCAGGCTCTTTATCTTCATCTTTCTGGTTGATCTTCATTGTCTTCATCTTGCATGCAGCCTAAATAATTTTAATAGATAACAATTATCCAAAAATTATCTCTACTTAAAAATTAAATAATTTAATTATGGATAACAATTATCCAATTATAAAATTATTTTTATTTAAGGCTAATATAGATAATTATAGAAAGATCCAATCTATCAAAAATTAACTATATCAATGTTTTTATTTCTAAAATAATTATTCTATCAAAATAGAATAAAATTTAGAGATAAAAATTAGGAAACTAAATCCGCTAGATATTATTCTGCCACACCGAACCTTTGACCGCAATCGGACCCTCCAAAACGGTCCGCATGAAGCCTCCAGCCTAGCTCCGCATGAACGCTGCTACATGTGCCCAGCCCAGCCGAACTCTGCATTATGAGTCCACGACGCCACTCCCACGAATACTGCATGAAGACATCGTGACCCAGCATGAAGACTCCTCTTGCATGAATGACAGATGGGCCCTCCATGACTCATCCTTTTTTTTTAAATTGTATGTCATTAGCCGAGCAAAACTAATGCCCAAAAATGAGCCCTTTTTTTTTCGGCAACTACAGCAAAGAGCCTCTGGTCATGCGCCGTAATTCCTGGATGGTCCATGCTGAGTCTTCACCACGCGAGGCATGGGCGAAGACCGATAGTGAGACGTCAGACATCACCAGGCACACTCGATTCATGGACCTGTTTCCGTTTAAAAAAAATATGGACGAACAGGCTGCGACAACTTCGGCTTCTTCTATTCTTCAGGCTCAAGAATATTACAAAAAATATTTCCATGCCAAGGCTTACAAGATGTTAAAATAAAATAAAGAAAAAACTAACAGGGAAACACGGTAATGATAGACCGCCCCTCTAGCAAATTACATCTCATGTAAATAGAATAAAAACTAAGATTCCAAGGCCGACAAACCATCACAATTAATATGTATATTAAATCATTCATCACATGAACAAAATATATAAATTCATACACCACCTGTAACATACATCTCATGTATAAACATATAATCCCTAGAGTGCCGCTACTTCTATTCATACAGCCAGGGCCAAATTAAACAAATTGATTAACATGTTTAAAGCTCTGATACCAATTGTTGGAATACTTGGAATGGGGTTAATGATTAACCGCAGTGGAAACGAATTTTAAAAATTTTATTCCAGGCAAACAAACACAGGATCTAAACATGAATCAATTCGGTTAATGTTGCAAAGAGAGAAAAGAAGAAACCAACCTGAAGAACGGTAAAGCTAGAACCCTCTTCTTTTCCCTCCAAGAACGAACTCACGATCCGCCTTTGATCGTCCTCGCATCTCCTGGATTCAACCACCAAATAGCCTTCTCTGCTATTCACCTTCTCAAGGAGTACGTGGTCGTGGCACCCTTGGATCAAAGAACAGGAACACCACCTCCTGCTAGGGTTGGCCGTCACTGTCTCTCTCTCTCTCTTGGTGTCAATGATTGCACACGCACACCATTTAACCTAGGAGGCTATGCATCTATTTATAGACCTAGGGTTACCCCCGTGCTATTACGCATACGCCCCTTTAGTTAAATAATAATAATACATATTATTTAAACTCTTTAAATAATATAATTATTACGCAACAAACTAATTAAATAAATATATAATATTATTTATTTATCAAATAAATAAATAATATATTTATTCATTTAATCACATTAAATGGATAAAATATTTATTATTATTTATTTAATATAATTAAATAAATAACCATGTGATATATATTTAACTCTTAAATACATATTAACACACGTTAATTAATTAGCTCTTAAGCACAACCAGAGAATTAACTCACAACGATCCAAGGACTCCATACAAGAATAAACGGTGCTAGCAAGAGGGACCAAATGGACCCACTTAATCGAAGCTCCAATAAATAATATTTAATTAATTAATCTCATTAATCAATTAAATTATTATTTATTAGTTTTAGTCCGAGCCACGATCAGAGACTAAAACTGCACTCTAAGATTAAGTAGATATGATTACAATAATCCATAATAAATTATTTGTCCATCGATATAACTGATTTCCATGTGATATGATCCTCCACTATGATATTCATAATTAGAGACAGGTATCAATAGATTCCGTTCAACCTCTCTAATTATATCTTTATTCATGTGTTACCATTAATTCTCTAATGGGCGACCTATTCGTGATCCAATCATGAATTAGGATTTATAATAAATTATATCTAATATAATTACAAGCGCTTGATTCACTCAAGAATCCCGAATTAAATAACATGGGAATATCATTACTCTTCGTATAACGAAGCAGTGGATTCCATGCACCGGACTTGACGCTCCCACTATCTATAATATTATATCTCCAAGATATAGAGGTATTTGAAGCACTAAGCCTCTCACTCATTAATAAGTCAAAAGACATAAATTATAGACATGAGTTAATCAAACGGTCTGGATTAAGATTAATCCATAAATCAGTCATCTAGCGATAAAATATAAAGTTCTTCATACAATGCAACGGATATTAGTTGAAGAACTTATTCTATCATGGTCCTATTCAATATGTATGATTACATACTGGCACTACTATTTGTAAACTCTTTACAATGATCCTAGATTAGATCACTCCCACTATGGAAATAGTCCGCACCACAATCTTATCAGAATAGAGCATCCCAAACTCTATTCACCGATTGTGAACTAATTTTATACTTAGTCTAATTAGTGGATCTATTGTATGTGTCTCACATATACCCAATAATAGACTTTGATAAGCAATGAGATGTTATGATGCTCAGCCACACAAGAAAGCAGAATAATGCAATCTAATAAATATTTAAACAAAAAACATTTCAATTAATCAGAAATAGTCTTTACATTATTAGGATTACACATTGCTTTATATAGTACTATCCCAACATAAGTTTCCTAAAAGTCTATAGTTTTATTCAGCTAAATTATTTATTCAAGTCGTGGTTATAGTGGATTTACCCTAAATTTCTAAAGGGAATCCTAAAAGTTTTGAGTTTTTCTTTGAAGTGGAAAATGAGATTCTAGGGGTTGGTTATGGTTTTTGGTTTTATTTTCGAAATTGAAGTCCTAAAATGGAAATATGTTTTTTTTTATTTTCCCTTTTTTTTGGTTTTTTGGTTTAGAAAATATTTTTGGTTTTTGTGTTTTGTAAAAAACGCTTTGTTTTTGTTTTGTTTTTTTTGTTTTCGTTTTTGTTTTTTTAGAGACATTTTAGAAAACATTTTATTAAAACATTTTCAAAACATTTTATTAAAAACATTTTGAAAACATTTTATTGCAAAACGTTTTTTTTGTTTGTTATATATATATTTTAAGGTGATATTTTTGAAAACATTTTGAATACCTTTTATTGAAAATGTTTTAAAAAATATTCTGTGAAAACATTTTATTTTTGTTTTGTTTTATTTTGTTTAAGAATTGACCATATCAAAACACATGCATATCTGAATAAAACGTGAATTGTGTGATTGTGACATACAATGTAAGGACCCGTACCTTGAGTTAGTCGGTTTTACCTCCTGGAGTAGAGTTTTTCTAGATTTTGACCTAGTAAATGGACTCCAATGAATTCACGTGCAAAAGGAAAGATGCTTAGAATGGTGTCCTCTATCTACCACGAAGTTTCAGGCCAAATGGACATGTATGTGAGGTGCACGTGATATGGGTCCAATTCACGTGCAAGTGTAATTGTCTTCTAAATGATGCAAGGAGGCTAGGGGTGAAGTTTGAGAGCATTTGGAGTCCATATGGAGGTGCACGTGAATTGGGAATTCACGTGCAAATTGGCGTGCAGCCATATTTTTGCATGGTTCCCTTGGTTTTGTCATTCTAAGGAACTTTCTCCAAAGGACCATGTTGAAATTCTGAGTATTTTGGCCTATATGGGTGCGGAAAGGTGGTAACTTGTGTGATCAAAACTACGTCGTTTTGATCCTGAGATTCACTTAATCAAAACTACGTCGTTTTGATGTTGTGTTGTCTATATAAGGAGGAGGAGTCCCTCTGTTTTAGGTTTAGGGTTTGTTGCTTCACCAGCCGTCGCAGAGAGAGAGAGAGGGAAGGAGAGCTCCTGGTTCTTGCCTGGGCGTCTTGCGTGGGTGGTCGGTGACTCGTGGGTGGACGGCGTTCGGCTTGGGATCGACATTCTTTGTGTTGTTGCGTTTTCCTTGAGGTAGGGGTTCTGTTCTTCCTAAATCCTCCTCTGTCCTAGGGTCCTAGGGCAGAATATGAGATATCTGTTATATTATTTATATGTAAATTCATATAGGTGTGACCTCCTATATGAATGTTGGCCTTCAATGGCATGTTGGTGTGATTCGTGGATTACATGCTTTGTGTTCGATGAAATGCCTGTGTGAATATAGCCGTATGCATATGCCCATTACGTGTTTGGTAATATGCCCGTGTGTGGCCGGATTTGTGGTTTAGTGTATGTGTCTTGTGTGTTTGCTCTATTTTCCTGAATGGTTGGGTTTGTGCGCTTGTGAACGGGTGCACACCAAGTGTTTGGTGGTATGCTCGAGTGACCATGTGTGTTGTGTGCTTGATTGTGGTATCTGGCCTGAAGAGGCGGTTAAAGAACTTTGCCTGAGAGGCGGTTAAATCACTTGGCCTGAAGAGGCGGTTAAATCACTTGGCCTGAAGAGGCGGTTAAATAACTTGGCCTGAAGAGGCGGTTAAATCACTTGTGTTTTGTGTGGTGGATAATTGTGACGACCGATGTGGTTTGTTATTGTTTGTTGAGATTGTTGTAACACGTCATCGCACCTGTGCACATGCATGTAGCCGCTAGGAGCATGGGAAGGGTTGGGGAGACTTGATCCCTAGCTGAGCCGTGGTTGCTCACCCCTCCTATGTGTTTGCTTGTTTTCCAGGGGACTTACAGGCGTTAGGTGGGTACACCAAGGTGGAAGACCTTATCCATTTTACTCTTCCATTTATGTTGTTTTCTTTTATGGGAACCGATGTAACCCCGGTGGGGATGGGATTGGAAAGAATTCTGTTGTAATAAAGCTGGTTTGGAATATTTTTATGAATATTACTTTCTTGAATGGGTTGTGGATGTTTGAAATGTAAAATTCTTGGTTTGTATCCTAACCCCTTTGCCCTCCGTGTGGGTAAAAGGGGAGTCACGTGCCGGTTTCCTCGGGTTGGAAATCCGGGGCGTGACATACAATAACATAAAAAAAACGAAGCCACCCTCTCTCTTTTTCCTTTTTCCTTTTGTTTTTTTTGTTTTCATTCCTTTTTTTGCTCTCTCTTTTTTTTTTCACTACTATTCTTTACATATTACAGCATACAATATATACAAAAAAAAAACAAAATACAAGGGAAATACAACACAGAACAACAACTGAAAAAAAGAAAGAAAATATACAGGAAAAGACTAAGAATTACATCTAATATAAAGATAAATAAGCTAAGAAATAATAAATGACAAAAATCGACTAGGATTATAGAACCGACTTTAGAGCTTCGAACACCGGATCGTTGCATGAATCCCGTCCACGCCTATAGTCGCCTGCTCCAATTGAACCAACAAATCTGGCAATGAGATTTGTGAAAAAGATTTCCTAGTATTTGGAGGACTGGAGTGACGTATTTTTTGGGTTTGAGATTTTTGGTGACTGGGAATAAAGAAGGTGGGCATAGGAAATAGGGAAATGAAGAAGAATTGTTTTTTTTTTATGTCTTTTTTTTTTTGATGAAAACGTAAGAGGAAGGGGGCAGAACTGGGTTGTTTTTGTGTTTTTCGTTTTCTGGGAAAAAGAGAGCTGAAATAAGAAAGAGGGAAAGAGGGGTGATTTTGGTTTTGGGAAAGGGAGAGAGTTGGGCAAAAATCTGGGTGTTCTCTTCTTTTTGGATTTGAACTCTAGGCATTTTTTTTTTTGGGGCGAGAATCTGGGGATAGGGAAATTTTTGAACTCTGGGTGTTTTCTCTGGTTTTTTTTTTTGTAGAAGTTTCCTTTCTTTTTTTTTTTGGATAAGGGAGTTGGGTATGAAAAAATGGCAAAAGGGTTTTTCGTCAGAGATGAGGGGTCCTTTTTCGCGTGGACAGGAGACTGAATTTAAAGGGCTGACAGAATTTTGGCTGGATTGTCATTAATTGCTGCATTTAATGCTCTATTATGAATGCCAGCATTTTTAATTACATGTTTTGTGCGTTGTCGGATGGTTTGGCGACCTGCAGCTCGTGATTTGTTCTTTTTAATTTTTATTTTCGCACATGTAACTGACAGGCGTTGAAAAACGATTATGTCAGATGGCCAGCGCATGAAAAACAGGTCTCGTGACTCCATAGGAAATAGTTGGCAGAAATGCAGCCAAACAGCGAAGGTCAAAGGTTAATAGGGCCAAAGTGTCGGCAGGTCGAAGGTCAACGGTCAATGGGTCGAAGTGTTGGCAAGGTTGACGGTCAACGGGTCGAAGGTCAATGGTCAATGGGTCGAAGGTCAAGAGTCGAAGGGTTGAAGGTCAAGGGTCGAAGATCCGTGGGTCGTAGGTTCGTAGGTCGTGGGTCGAAGATCCGTGGGTCGTAGGTTCGTACGTCGTGGGTCGAAGCTCGTAGGTCGTGGGTCAATGGTCAACGGACTGAAGTGTTGGCAGGTTGGAGTGTCAGCAGGCTTACAGGCTTCGAGGCTTCAAGGCTTCGAGTCTTCGAAGCTTCAACCTACCGACACTTCGAGGCTATACGTCAAGTTTTTTTTTTTAACTTTTAATTACCTTTTTACCCCCACCCAAAATACAAAAATGGACGACCTTTCGGGGATTGTTTAGGAGGACCCGTATTCGTAAAAATAGACATTTCGAACTATTCCTCACATGCACATTTTCGGGTAGTTTGACCAGGGGCATTGACCGTCTTTTGGCAAGTTTGACTTTTTTCAATGAAAATTGTTTTGGCCATAACTTCTTCGTTTTTCATCGGAATTGAGCTCAGTCAAGTGCGTTATTCTCCAAATTTCCTCCTCTATCCCCTGGTATATTGGTCTTGGGCTACTTCAAGGACTTGTAGCAGTGGTTATCCATTTTGGGCTTCCCGGTTCATGTCAATGCATCCATCTTGTGCAAATCGCAGGGAATCTCTAAGGACCTGTTCAACAAGGTATATGGCATGGGTAAAAAGGTATATATATCAAATGGGGTTAGTATGTCCAACCCGGACAAAATGGGGTCCAACAGTTGCCCCTCTTTGTGCACTGTTTGTATACAAACAACGTACAAAGATAAAAGGGAGACCTGTTGGACGGGTTGGAGCACTTACCTAGCTTACCTTGCACAGGGGAAGAATAGAATGCGATGTTTTTCCCCCAGAGTGAAAAGCAGCTTCTTGGCTGGTGGGCTTGAATAATTGTGATGAGGCATCTAAGGCCTAACAGAAATGGAAAACGCAAGCAAAGCCTAATCAGGAATTGAAAAGGCAAGCAAGGCCTAATAGAATGTGAAAAGGCAACCAAGGCCTGATAGAAAGGGAAATGGCATCCAAGGCCTGACAGGAATTGAAAAGGCATCTAGGGCCTAATAGGGAATTGAAAAGGCATCCGAGGCCTGACAGAAAGGGAAAAGGCATCCGAGGCCTGACAAGAATTGAAAAGGCATCTAAGGCCTAACAGGAAATTGAAAAGGCATCCAAGGCCTGATAGAAAGGGAAAAGGCATCCAAGACCTAACCGGAATTGAAAAGGCATCTAGGGCCTAACAGGAAATTGAAAAGGCATCCATGGCCTGACAGAAAGGGAAAAGGCATCCAAGGCCTAATAGGAAATTAAAAAGGCATCCAAGGCCTGACAAGAATTGAAAAGACATCTAGGGCCTAACAGGAAATTGAAAAGGCATACAAGGCCTGACAGAAAGGGAAAAGGCATCCAAGGCCTAACAGGAAATTGAAAAGGCATCCAAGGCCTGACAGAAAGGGAAAAGGCATCCAAGGCCTGATAGGAATTGAAAAGGCATCTAGGGCCTGACAGAATTGGAAAAGGCATCCAAGGCCTAACAGGAACTGAAAAGGCATCTAGGGCCTGACAAGAATACATGATTGTTGAAGAGGACATATGGGCTCCCTCTACGAGTTCACTCAATGAGATCGCTCTACAAGGTTACCCGGAAAGGGAAGAAGTTTATTTGAGTGTCCAAAGGGTTCTTTTCGAGCTTGGGGAAATTGTAAAGGAAGATTTGTACAGTTGAACAAAGAAAGCTAGGAAGGCTTGATGAGAAGCTTGCTGAGGATGAGCTCTCAGGATCTTCAAAGGTGATAACATTCCTGAAATTACAGAATATGCTGAATGTATACAAATGAGGCATGGAATGCAATGTGCTGTATGTGGGGATACATAAACCTCAACTTGTGGTGAAATATGATGCAATGTGATGCAATGCGATGTATGCATCGAATGCGATGTGATGTTTTGGCAAGGGCTAGAGATTTATCTCAATGATGTTAGAGAGGTTGGCTAACATTCAACTTGTTGGGGAACAATTTTCTCTCTAGCTGGGGAGTCCGTTCTATCTTTGCTGGGAAACTCCCTTTTGTGCATGAAGGGTCTGTTAAATTTAGCTTCGTCACATCGAGGAGCTTGACTTGACGACTTCTCTGGGGATAGTGATATTTCGTGGAGATATGGGTATTCTGAGTTAGGGGACTTAATTTGTTTGGGGATTTTGAGCTTGACCCTACTTATAAGGCAATGCTAAAAGAGCCTACTAGGGATTTAAGATATTCTACTTAAATATGAAATGAAGACGATAGAGATGAAAAACGGGATTTTGCTAGTTTGATTCCACAAAACATATTTATATCATAAAAAGTGCCCTATTGTTATAATCTGATAAATAGAATTACAAGTCTTTAAAAAGCATAATATACAAATTTGATTCGAGTGTGCCTTAGGTTTGACCAGGTCTTCCACCGTTTACAGCTGTTGTCTTTAGGTGATGCTGTTTCCACTGTTTGCAAAGGACCCTGTTTTAGGTGGCCCTGATCCTTAGATTCTAACTGCTTTCACCATTTAGGATTTGTCGTTGGCTTTGTATTTTACCCTTGGTGCCCTTTTGGGTTTTCACCAAGTCCGCCTTTGCTTGCTTCTTTGTCTTTTGTTGGAGCTTTGTATTTTACCCTTGGTGCCCTTTCGGGTTTTCACTAAGTCCGCTCATTGCAGGAATGAGAATCTTGTTGAGAGGTATGAGAGTTAAGCATAGAACTTTTTCACCGCATCGCTATTCACCGGGTTAGGGAGCTCATCCCCATCCATTCTGGCAAGGATTAAGGCACCTCCTAAGAATGCTTTTTTCACCACATATGGGCCTTCATAATTGGGAGTCCACTTGACTCTATAGTCATGTTGAATTGGTAAAATCTTCTTGAAGACGAGGTCACCCGCTTGAAAGCTTCTGGGCTTCACCTTTTTATTGTAGTTGTTCATCATTCTCTGTTGATATAGCTGTCCTCTGCAAACAGCTGCTACGCGTTTGCCCTCAATTAAATTCAACTGCTCATAACGGCTTTGGGCCCATTCTGCTTCTTTGAGCTAAGTATCCTTGAGTACTGGGAGGGAAGGTATCTCCACTTCGATAGGTAGAACTGCTTCCATGCCGTAGACCAAAGAAAATGGAGTTGCCCCAGTTGATGTTCGCACTGAGGTACTGACCCGTATAAATTGTATTTATAGGTTTTGCAGCAAGTGCACTGGTCAAGTAATAAAATGGAGTATTAAGACTCCGGTTGTCGAACCCACAGGGAGGTAGCTAATGCTGTTAAGCAGCAAGCACTAAGCTAACAAGTTGAACTTATGTCTGGACAATTAATTTTTGTTTAAGCAAAAGTAATTAAATCAGAATGTTGGCAAGCTGTTGGTATAGAAATTGCAGTGATTAAGGATCTAGGGTCACAATGATTACCACCCAATAGATTGTAATAATCTGGATTATGGCTCTTGTTCTTGATTTATGTTCTAGTTCATGTTCATGTTGATTATCTCCTACCTATCTTACATTTGGTCCATGCTAAGATAGATTTAAGGCTTTTATCCCATTTGGTCCATGTGAATAAAAGTGATCAAGGTAGATAAACAATCTAATAGTTGCAGACTTGGTCCATCATACAACATTAAATCTAATTCACTAGTGTTCCACCCTAGACAAGGGCTAAGATTACCTAATTATGCATAAACTAGGCATTTCCATTCAAGCAAGTGAATTAAACAAAAACTGAATTGTATTTTATTGAACAACCATAACCAAACTGAATATAATATATTGGGGGCTACATTGCTCCCCTAGACTAACAAGACTACTCCATAATCATAATGAAAGCAATAGAAATTACAAGAAAGAACATGATTACAGTACCAAGACAATAAAGGAAGAACCCAAGATGAACCAGGACTCCAGCCTCCAAAGACTCCGGCATCCGCTGCCCCAAATCACTCCTTGCCAAGGACAATCCGATCTTTTAGCAATGGCTATAGCTCTTTTTCAGAACTCAGATCAGATTCTCTCACTCAAGATGATTTACAATACCTCCAAAGCCCCCTATTTATAGGATTTAGTGGGCCAAATTAAGGTTACAAAAGGTGTGCCCTAATTATAAATGTGGTCGCATCCAAAACGACGTCGTTTTGGTTAGTGACACTATTTAACGTTCTAGGCTCAATAACACTCAAACTACACCAAATTTGACCCCAGTTCTTTAGAGGAAAATGATTAAAACAACAAAACACATCATTTGGAGCTCAAAAATGCCTGCACGCGAGAATGCACATGAGAAGACCCTTTTCACGTGCAGCTCCAATTCGACTCAAATTTGCTCCAAAGCTTCCTCTTGATTTGTAGAAGGCATCCATGCAATAAACTCCTTGCATGTGAGAATCCACGTGAGAAAGCCTTTTCACGTGCACCTTGATTTTGCCTTCATTTTGTTTCCATCTTCTTCCCATAGCTTCCTCTTGAGTGTATGGAGTGATCTAGCGAAGGTGTGTGGGAAAAAGTTGCTCCAAAACCTGCCAAAAACACTCAAAAAGTACAACTATACACCAAACAAGGTCTTCCTAGGGATTAAAGCACATATGTGTAAAATATCATGCAAATAGGTACAAAATATACTCTAAAACACCCTAAATAAGGCCTAGGATAACAACATAAATGCACGTTATCAAATTCGCCCACACTTGAACCTTTGCTTGTCCTCAAGCAAAAAAAAAAAAAAAGAAACAAACACACAGTCAAACTGAAAAGAAAGAATAAATTAACAAACAAGAGAGGCATGGTTTCCCCCAAGACATACAACTCTATCATGATGAAGTAGACATTCCAATAGCTAAAATGAATCACAAATTAATCTAAACATGCCCTTACTATCAAGTCCAACAACCATGTAATATCGTTACTAACAGTTCAGATAGAAGCAAACATGCAAGGATAAAATGAAACTTAGCTCCCCCTGAGAGTCCTTACCAAGGTTAAAGCAGCCTCACTCAAATATAACTTTCTTTTCTCTCCTCTCATGCCTTACTATCAATGCCTAACAGCTAAGGATCTACTCTTACACTCGCTACTAGCTATTGATTAAGTTTTTGCCAAGTAAACATGAGAGGTCCTCATTGTGCTCGTCAAGGAAAACACACCCTATAGTTTACTTTTTGCAACTCACACACTTTGCTTTCTCAATGAACTCACACTCTACTCTAATGACTGATAAAACACATCTTGAGCCAAAGAATTGAGCTCAACATTCTAAATAAACACAACTCAGCCATTATGGCTTTTATTTTGCTCAATGAACTCACACTCTACTCTAGTTTTTTTTTTTTGTAAACACACTTCTTTTAAATAATAACCTTACAAGGTTGCAATTTATGCTATCCTTTGATGGATTATTCACTCTACTATTTTCCTCACACAACCCTTTTGTTGCACATAAACAACAATATTTTTTTCTTTTTCTTTTTTTTTAAACAAGAACTAAGCTGAAATACTTGAATCACTAACACCATACACCAAACACTGAGCCACGAACAGGTACTTTCTTATGCCTAAGTAACTCCAACCATTAAATAGCTAGTAATGAACATTAAGAGCAAATTGGTAACCCAATAACCCATAAAATACACTCAAAGGCAAGATAATGGTGCTCTCAAAAAGTATATGCCTATTCTGTACTCAACTTCAGGGTTTACAAAGCTCCTCCTAACATAACATGCTCAGCTTACTATTCAAATGTCAGCTCCAAAATCATGGTGATATCATACAAGAAGTAAATACATGCTCAACTAACTTATAACACACCTTAACGATTGAAACATCTTTATCACAACAAGATACTAAGGTGGTCAATATAGTCAACCAGAATTACATATCTTTGTAGCCATGCACCTCACAGGCAAAACATACATTCACAGCAAAAACAGAAAAAACAAAGCAGGCATGCAAACAATCAAGCAACTGGTTCAAGGGAAATCCCCCCCCCCCCACACTTAAACGATGCGATGCCCTCAGAGCATGGGAAAAGGAAAAAAGGAAGAAGACCATTACCGGTTGGTGGGTACACTGTAGTAAAAGATAACATGGGCCACCATTCTTCTAAGACGTGCGACAAAGTTAGCCAATGTTTCTCCTGTGAGCACCCAAGTATCCTTATGCTACAACAGAGCTATCAAATAATAGCAGACAAAAATCCCATAACTGAATTGATCAGGTTGTTGGGGAAGCTCCATTTCATTGAAGTGCACCAGAGGAAACTTGGATGTCAACAGCCCTTCTTTTCTGAGTGCGTTTTTGATTTTTTTGAAGAAACGATGGACGAGCTTCTTCTTTCGTGTGGAAAACCCATGGGCTTGGCTCGGGTCATAAAGGACGGCATGGCCCACACTCAGGTCCAACTGCAAGAGTACGAAGTGTCGATCAAGGAGGACTAGTATAAGAACCTCATGGACCTAGTGCCAAGAGCGATGTCCTTCTGCTGCTCCATTCATCCGCCGGCGGAAAATGTGCTCCTCTAACGGCTGCTCATATATCTTGCACAGCATGATAGAAGTGTACTGAGCCATAGGGTAGTCGTTGGGCTTAGCCTCCACCATGTGTCGCATCGTACGGCAGAATAAGTCAACGTCATCAGAAGATAAGTACTCATTAGCTAGGATATGCTGCAAACAGGATGACGTGAAGACTTCAGAATCACGCGTAAAGTGCGCTTGCAAGGTGTCTCCGTAAGTAAACTGCTGAAAAGCAGCTGTGGCATCAGCAGTGGAGAGGGCTGGATGGAGATGAATGTAGATGGGCTCCCCTAGATTATCATCCTGGGGGGCTTCTGATGATGCGTCGAACCACCATTGCAACGGCTGGATTAAGGGAACTAGGGCCTGTGAAGAGCTGGGCCCTGCTGGTGGTGTGAAATAAACGGGAGCTGCTGGAGGAAAGGGTGGAGCAGCGTAGGGCTCAGCCTCTTGCGGATACTGTGGGTACTTCGGTGTCTCTTCGCTATGTGCAGCGTGCTGCTGGACCGGAGGTGACAGTGCGTCAAATGGATCCTCCACAGGAGGTGTAGGAGTTTTCTTCTTCTTCTTCCCCAGGGCCTTCCAAATCTTACCAAGCAGACCTTTGACTTCCTTTTGCTCCTTGAGGATGAGAGTTTGATTTTTCTTCAGCAGCCCGATCTCTTGAACGGTTTCCGCCTGTGCCTCCTGTAGTTGAGCAGTTTGCCTCTGTAAGTCTTTATAAGAAACAGCAGGAGTTGGCTCCGGGGCTTCCCATGGTCGGGCAGATGGACAAGAGGTTTCTTGTTGGTCTTGAGCAATGTACTCGAGCAACTCATCCAGCTGAAGTCTTGTGATGTGGCCATTAGTGAAGGCTTCACTGATAACTTGGCCACTGACGCCTTGGAAGAAGTTGTAGACTTCCTCTTTGTGAACATTGAACTGCATGTACATGGCAGTCAACTGGAAGATGTGCTGTCAGCGGGCATTCATGGGAGTAGAGGTGTCCCTAAACAGCTCAGTGGGTCGCTCCATATGTACGCTGTGATATGAAGGCTGTGGAGCGACGTGGATACTATCTCCCCATTCGCCCTTGTAGCTAACGCCTAAGGCACCCTCTGGATGGAGAACTCGTAACCGCAGGTTATCTAGGAAAACAGTGGGGACTACTTGAGCACTAAGATGACCATATTGATATTGCATAAGCATACGAAGTAGTCGACCATATAAGCATTTGTGAATGTCCCGTTTCCACAGTTTAAAAATTTCAGCAGCCCAATCAATGTGTAACTGACGATCGATACAAAACATAAACTCCAAATGGGACTTAGGGACTGAGTCTACGCCACTGGTTTGTAACAGTAAGCACCTCCCTACCAAATTGGCAAGGCAACGGTATTTCCCATGAAATCCGTTTTTAGTAAATTGCCGACGTTTCCCAAATTCCTTATTTTACTGTAAAGCTCTACCATAATCTCCTAAGTTCAAATCAGGTATTGCATGCATGGGATTTGGCAGATCAAAGCAGTCTCTCAACATAGCAGGGAAAATAGAAATTAAGACATCTTGAACCTCCTCAATTATCTCATCATCTTCCTCATTAACGTAGATTGAATTATAAAAGTCTAACATGGCAGGGTAATATAGATCACTGCGAGCGCATACTAACCTTTTCAGCCCCAAAGCATGCAGCTTGGTCATAACTTCTTCAGTCCAGTCAAGCATGGAGGACTCCAGGATCTCCCAATCAAGCACATTCCCCACGAAGATTGTGTCGGCTTCTCTCAATGCCGAAGGCATAGAGGTGGCAGAGGATTCAGGACTGCCTTCTCCTTGGCGGGCTCTCCTTGTGCGCACCATGACTAACCCAGAAAGGAATTTGGTCTCAAAAGGAAGGAAGAGGAAAGTATGAGATGTGAGTTTTAAGCTTGGAGCCCCTCCCTATTTATAGTGATTCGCCACAAGGGTAAAAGACGAAAATGCCAGCTGTCTCCCACCGAAATATCTGATTGATTGGACAAAGGTAGGTGTGCATGTGAAAAGCATGATTTCACGGGCAGGGCTTGGATGAATCTAGACACTTCCAGCTGTCTTCCACCAAAATTTGAGATCGAAAAGACGTTTCTATCCTTGTGCACGCGAAAAGCGTTTTCACGGGCAGGTCTAAGAAAGGTCTGGAGGATGCCAGTTTTCTTTGTGCAAACTTTCAAATCGATTGGACCATCCTACCCTTGTGCATGCGAAAAGCCTTTTCACGGTCAGGGCCTTTTTTGTCCAAATATCACCAGTAGGTCACGGATGAACTGTAGATCCATTATACATGTGCACGTGAAATACTGCTTCTCATGGGCAAGCTGGTTAACACCCTAAATGAAGTCCAAAGTTGCTGAAATTTGACAGGCTAGTAACCCATCTCCCAAGGACAAAAACGTGTCAGTTAGTTGGCCCAAAATACCATTTCATAATCCATAACTTCATCTCCTTAGTTTGGCAATAGATTAGAGTGGGCCCCTCTGATTCAACTCAACTAGGCTTGGACTTGTGCCTTAGAAAATTTATCTAAAGTCCTGATACACGGGCCCAAGTAAGCCCAAGCAGAAATATGCTCCATCAAAGAAATATGGGCCTAGGCCCTAGTTCAAATGCTGCAAAGAAAATTAAAACAAAGCAGACATGCACTCCCTACAGACAATGGGTTAAAGCACACAAAAAATATAAAAATAAAATAAAATAGAATAAAAAAGGAAAAGAAATCACCATGGGTTGCCTCCGATGAAACGCTGAGTTTAGCTCGTTAGCTGGACCATTCCAGTCATCAAACAGCACCGAGGGAAAATAGGTCAACTTCTTTGACCTCTTCGGGCAAGTAGTAAGGCTTTATCCGTTGCCCGTTGACTTTAAAAGGATTCCCTGATGTTGATTTCAGTTCCACACTGCCATAGGGAAATACTCGGGTTACTGTGAATGGCCCCATCCACTTGGATCTCAGCTTTCCAAGAAAAAGCTTCAGTCGCGAATTAAAGAGGAGCACTTGTTGGCCTGGTTGAACCAAAGCAGGAGTGATCTTCCTATCATGAACGGCTTTGGTCCGCTCCTTGTACAGCTTGGCACTCTCATAGGCATTAAACCGGAACTCATCTAGTTCGTTGAGCTGGTATAATCGGAGTTCCATTGCAACAGTTGGGTCAAAATTCAGCTTCTGAACTGCCCAAAATGCCTTATGCTCCAACTCGACTGGTAGATGACATGCCTTACCATACAACAGACAGTATGGGGACATCCCAATAGGTGTCTTATATGCAGTCCGATAAGCCCATAAAGCCTCATCTAGTTTCTGAGACCACACCTTCCGGTTGCCTCCTACTGTCTTCTCCAACATTTGCTTGATCTCACGATTAGAGACCTCAGCTTGACCATTGGCTTGTGGATGGTAGGCTAGTGTCCGCCTATGCTGGACCCCGTACTTCTTCAACAGTCTCTTGAACTGTTTGTTGCAAAAGTGACTTCCCTCGTTGTCATCACTGGTTTTCGTCCGGGCCCTTTTTGGGGTGAGCTCAAACTAGACCAATGGTGAGAAAATTTAGAGTCACCACCAACTGTTTTTGGGGTACAGTTGGATACCCTCTACTTTGAGTAGTTTAAAGTGTGTGGTCTGCGTTATCAGAGAAGGGTTCGGGAGTTGGTTACGTGTAGGGAAGGATTAGCACCCCTACAGCGCCCTTTCGGTATCTAATTTAGGAGGAGAAGGTTTTTATTTTATTTATACTGCCATGACTAGGTTAAGTTTCCTAAAGAGTCTATGATTTTTATTTAGCTAAGTTATTTGTCAAAGGTATGGTTAAAATCGATTTACCCTAAATCCCTAAAGGGAATCCTAAAAGTTTTGAGTTTTTTGTTTGAAATGGAGAATGAGATCCTATGGGTTGGTTTTGGTTTTTGGTTTTACTTTTGGAAATTGAAGTCCTAAAATTTTTTATTTTCCCCTTTTTTTTGGTTTTTTGGGTTAGAAAACATACATTTTTTTGGTTTTTGTATTTTGTAGAAACGTTTTGTTTTTGTTTTGTTTTGTTTTTTGATTTTGTTTTTTTTTTTTTTTTTTTTGGGAATTGAAGTACTAATTTTGGTTTTTTTTTGGTTCAAAAACAATGAAACGTTTTTTTGGCTTTAAAACATGAAAAACATTTTTTTGTTAGTTTTTGTTTTGTTTTTTTTTTTTTTTTTTTTTGTTTTTGTTTTTCTCTTTTTTTTTTTTTTTTTGTTTTGTGAACCCAAAATCTTAAAGCAAATGTAGGAATATATGCATGAAAATAAAAGCGTGGAGTGTGTGGTTATGGCATCCACAAAAGAAAAAGAAAATCACTATTTTTTTCTTTTTTTTTTTTTTTTTATCCTTCCCCTTGCTCTCTCTCTCTTTTTTTCTTTGTTTTTTTTACTATACTTTACATATTACACATACACATAAGAAGAAATAAAGGGAAAATACAATGGAAAAAAGGCTGAAAAGCAATTACATCAAATATAGATAAACTAAAAATGAAAACTAGAAAAATGCTAAAAAAAACAATACACCAAATATAGATACGAGATAAAGTTGAAAAAGTAGTAAAAAGATAAGGGCTGAACCGACTTTGAAGCTTTGCAACGTCAATCTTCTGCTTGAGCTCCCGCCGGCGCTAATAGTCACTTGCTTGACTCAGAACCGACAGATCTGACAGTGGGACTTATGAAAAGACTTCCCTAGTATTTGGAGATAGGAGGGCTGGAGTAGGTGTAAAAGAAAGAGATGGCTGAAGTTGGAGTTTGCAAGGAGTGGATGAGTGATCTCTTATGATGATGATTCAGGGATTCTGTGTTTTTTTTTTTCTGGGTTTGCAAGGAGGAAGCTGGGGCGTTTTTTGGATGATGAGGCTGGGGCATTTTTGATGATGAGGCCGGGGCGTTTTTTTTTATGATGAGGCTGGGACGTTTTTTTTTTATGATGAGGCTAGGCTGGGTTTACAGGTTTACAGGGTAGCAGCTCGTTTTTAACGATCCCTCTCTTCTCTTCTCTTTTTTTTTTTAACGATGATCTCCCTTTTCTCTCAACGAACTGTGCTCTCTATCTCTTCTCCTTTCTTTCTTTAATCTCCTCTTCTTTTGAACCAACGAACTAGGTTTTTTCAATCATCCCCCCTCCTTTTTTCTTTTGCTGTTTTTCTGCACTGGAATGATGGAGGGTTCCCTCTTCCTCTCTCTGTGTTTTTTTTTTATGGCTCTCTTCAACGAAAACCCACACCCTTCTGCGCAGGGAATGAATGACTGCATCTTAAGGGCTGCAGAAAATTTTTTTGGCTGGATTATCATTAATTGCTGCATTTAATGCTCTCTTCAACGAAAACCCACACCCTTCTGCGCAACGTTTTTAATTGCTGCATTTAATGCTCTATTATGAGGCTGGGACGTTTTTTTTTATGATGAGGCTAGGCTGGGTTTACAGGTTTACAGGGTAGCAGCTCGTTTTTAACGATCCCTCTCTTCTCTTCTCTTTTTTTTTTTTAACGATGATCTCCCTTTTCTCTCAACGAACTGTGCTCTCTATCTCTTCTCCTTTCTTTAATCTCCTCTTCTTTTGAACCAACGAACCAGGTTTTTTCAATCATCCTCCCTCCTTTTTTCTTTTGCTGTTTTTCTGCACTGGAATGATGGAGGGTTCCCTCTTCCTCTCTCTGTGTTTTTTTTTTATGGCTCTCTTCAACGAAAACCCACACATTTCTGCGCAGGGAATGAATGACTGCAGAAAATTTTTTGGCTGGATTATCATTAATTGCTGCATTTAATGCTCTATTATGAAGGCAGCGTTTTTAATTGCAGATTTTGTATTTTGTCTGGTGGACAGCGTGTGCAGGAAACAGGGGAGTTCGTGATTGCCTTCTTGAATTTGTATTTTAGCAGCACATGTGATTGACAGGTTGGTGAGAAATGATTCTTTGTTAGGTGGCCAGCGCATAAAACAAGCCCCGTGAACGACCAGCGAGAGGAAAAAAGGAAACCCGTGAGAAAAGCCGGCGCGAAAAGCCAGTGAGAAAAAATCAGCGAAGGCAAAAAAAGGGTCGGAGGTTCGAAGTGTCGGCAGGTCGAAGCGTCGGCAGGTCGAAGTGTCGGCAGCGAGGCTTTGAGGGTCGAAGGGTCGGAGGTGGAAGGCGTACGGGTGCCGCGGGTCGGCGTCGCAAGTCGGCATCGTAAGTCGCGGGTCGAAGTGTCGGCAGCGAGGCTTCGAGGGTCGAAGGGTCAAAGGTCAGAAATCAGCAAGTCAACGGGGCTTCGAGCTTCGGGGCTTCGGGGCTCGAAGGGTCGAAGGTCAGAGATCAGCAGGTCAACGGGGCTTCGAGGCTTCGAGGCTTCGGGGCTTCGAGCTTCGGGGCTCCGGAGCTTCGAGCTTCGGGACTTCGAGGCTTCGAGCTTCGAGGCTTCGAGGCTTCGGGGCTTCGAGCTTCGGGGCTTCGGGGATTCGGGGCTTCGAGCTTTGGGGCTTCGAGGCTTCGAGCTTCGAGGCTTCGAGCTTCGGGATTTTGGGCTTCGGGACTTCGAGGCTTCGAGCTTTGAGGCTTCGAGGCTTCGAGGCTTCGGGGCTTCGAGCTTCGGGGCTTCGGGGCTTCGGGGCTTCGAGCTTCGGGGCTTCGAGGCTTCGAGCTTCGAGGCTTCGAGCTTCGGGGTCAATGGGTCGAAGTGTCGGCAGGTCAACGGTCAACGGTCAATCCTTTTTTTTTTTAATTACCTTTTTACCCCCACCAAAAATGCAAAAATGGGTAACCTTCCAGGAATTGTTTGGGGAGATCCGTATTCGCCTACATAGGCATTTTGAAGAGTTTCGCATGATCACTTTTGCGGGCAGTTTGACCAGGGGCATTGACCGTCTTTTGGCAAGTTTGACTTTTTCCAACGAAAGTTGTTTTGGCCATAACTTCTTCATTTTAAGTCCGATTTGAGATCAGTCAAGGGCGTTGGTCTCGAATTTTCATCCTCCATCACCTGGTGTTGGTCTTGGGGCGCTTCAAGGACTTGTAGCAAAAGTCATTAATTTTGAACTCCCCCATCCGTGTCAATTGTATCCATCTCGTGCCGATTGGGGTAGACCATTCCTTGGAAGTATGGGATCATTGTGGACCTGTTCAATAAGGTATATGGCATGCGCAGAAAGGTATATCAAATGGGGTTAGTATGTCCAACCTGGACAAAATAGGGTCCTACACTCGTCACTGACAATAGCCCGTGGTGTACCGAATCGACTAAAGATGTTTCGACGTAGGAACTTGGTAACCACTTGAGCGTCATTTCTCCTAGTGGGAATCGCCTTTACCCACTTGGACAGATAATCAACGTCCAGAAGAATATATGAGAACCCCTCAGAAGGTGGAAATGGGCTCATGAAGTCGATACCCCAAATATCAAACAGTTTAACTGGAAGAATTCCAGTTTGGGGCATCTCCTGCTTCCGTGTTATTCCCCCTATTCTCTGACACTGATCACAAGCCTTAATGAAAGAATACGTGTCGCGAAACATGGTGGGCCAGTAGAAACCACTTTGTAAGATTTTTGCCACCGTCTCTGAACTCCGAAGTGGCCAGCATAGTCCGATGAATGATAATGCCGCAGGATACTGTCCACTTCATCTTCAGGCACACACCGTCGGATCAGCTGATCAGCACAACGCCGGAATAGTAAAGGGTCATCCCAGATATACTTCTTAACATCAGCAAGAAACTTTTTCTTCTGTTGATACGTGAACTCTGACGGAATATAAGAACATGCATGGAAATTCACGATATTAGCATACCATGGAACTTGAGTTTCTGCGGCAAACAACTGCTCGTCAGGGAAGGTATCAGAGGCTTCAGCTTCAGTAATCTTTCCTTCCCCTATCTCTAACCTCGACAGATGGTCTGCTACAGTGTTGGATGTGCCTTTTAAATCCTTGATCTCCAAGTCGAACTCCTGAAGTAGCAGAACCCATCTGATCAGTCTGGGTTTAGCATCTTTCTTGCTAAATAAGTACTTGAGGGCTGCATGGACCATATACACAATCACTTTGGTGCCCAACAAGTACGAACGGAACTTGTCGCAAGCGAAAACAACAGGTAATAATTCTTTCTCGGTAGTAGTGTAGTTCAGCTGCGCATCATTAAGTGTTCGGCTGGCATAATAAATGGCCCGGAACACCTTGTCCCGCTTCTGTCTGAGAATTGCTCCGATTGCATAGTCGCTGGCGTCGCACACCAGCTCAAACGGTTGCGACCAGTCTGGAGCTATTATCACAGGTGTTGAACTGAGCTTCTTTTTCAGCACTGTAAATGCCTGAAGGCAGTCTTCAGAAAACATGAAAGGAACATCCTTCTCTAAAAGCATGCTTAGGGGCTTGGCAATTTTGGAGAAATCTTTGATGAACCGCCGATAAAACCCTGCATGACCCAGAAAGCTCCGAATGCCCTTCACATTGGTGGGAGGAGGTAGATTCTCAATGGTGGAGATCTTCGCTCTTTCTACTTCCAACCTAGATGTGGACACTCTATGCCCAAGGACAACTCCTTCCTTGACCATGAAGTGACACTTCTCCCAGTTCAAGACCAGGTCCTTTTCCTTGCATCGGATCAACATGATTTCCAGATTTCTGAGGCAGATGGAGAAAGATGAACCAAATACTGAGAAGTCATCCATAAAGACTTCCATAATGTCCTCCACCAACCCTTGAAATATTGCCATCATGCACCTCTAGAAAGTAGCAGGTGCGTTGCAGATACCAAATGGCATACGCCTGAAAGCATACGTGCCAAAAGGGCACGTGAATGTGGTCTTCTCTTGATCCTCCAGGGCAACTGCTATCTGGTTGTATCCGGAATAACCGTCCAGAAAGCAATAATACGGGTAGCCAGCTAACCGATCTAGCATTTGATCAATGAAACGTAACGGAAAGTGGTCCTTACAAGTGGCTTTGTTCAGCTTGCGATAGTCGATGCACACGCGCCACCCGGTCACTGTGCGGGATGGAATGAGCTTGTTCTTCTCATTACGTATCACTGTCATGCCGCCCTTCTTGGGAACCACTTGCATTGGGCTAACCCAGGAGCTATCTGAAATGGCATATATGATGCCAGCTTTCCTCCACTTCAGAATCTCCTTGCCAACGACTTCCTTTATTGCAGGTGTTGGTCCCGGAGAGCCTAGAGGAGGGTGAATAGGCTCTTTGAAAAATCTTTCTCTCTCTTAATGGCTGGACACTCACTCTGGTTAAACAGATAAAATCAGTTCGGAAGATTAACCAGGTAGTGGAAGTATGTTGTTTTATTATCTGAAGATAATTACAACAAAGCAAAACAGCGTTTTAGCTTATTACAGCAATACACTTTTGTTTATGGTTACACACACTTGGCTATAAATCTCTGTTTTTGGCTCTTTACAAGATATACGCTTATGAGTATATGAGTACAAGTAAGCACGCGCATATGTATTTACATTGCTTCAGGTATATATATAGACATCCTAAGAATCTATCTTGGAACTGCATTTTCCGAGCAGTGTGGAGCATTGAAGTTCTATCGAGAAATACTGAAGCTTTAACTGCTGCGGATGTCAAGCTCGAAATATTGGAAGCATAAGTTATAATGAATTCTTTGCTTGATTCCAATTGCGTTTGAGACTGCGTCCACATCTCCGTGTGTTCCACGTGTCAGACAATTTAGGTATTCAATGAGTTTGTCTTATATCGGGACGTAGCGAGCTGCTAGCATTAATTGCGGCTTGGAGAGATGAAGCAGCATCTTCTTGGTCCGTTGCAAGGTTCCTTGCTCCATATGAACGAAGCTCGGATCCTTACTCCGTATCAGTGATTGCTTACTCCGTATGAATGAAGTCCTGGAATCCTTATTCCGTGTCAGCGCTTCCTTACTCCGCATGAGTAGTGGTTCAGAGAGCTTACTCCGCATTAGCACTTCCTTACTCCGCATGAGTAATGGTTCGGATTTCTTATTCCGCATTTGATGTCCTTACTCCGCAACAATTGTCCTTACTCCGCTCAAATGACAGACTCGGATTTCTTCGTCCGTGTCTTCTTTTCCTTAGTCCGGTGGAGTGACAACTTCGATTCTTTCTCTCTCACAAGTCTCTTCTACTCCGTGCAAGATGTAGACTCAGGAACTTACTCCGCATTAATTGACATAATCTAGTTGAGTGTTAGACGCGGGTTCCTAGTCGTTTTGTCAAGTGTTTAATCAGCACGAAGGGTCCTTACTCCGGATGATGACTTGGTTATATACCAAGTGAATGATGACACTCATGATGATCCGAATCAGGATTATGTATCCTGTCCTTTGCTTTGTCCTCACATGAGTAGGTTCGGATTTAGAGTTAACTCATTTGCACAGACTTAATGGCAAACATGAAACATCTTGAGTCAAATTACATAGGGTTTGTTTTGCATTATCTAAATTCTCAGTTTGATCCAACAATCTCCCCCAATATGGATATGCCAAACCCTTTGTAATCTGATCCGTTAAGGAAGCAAAAAATAACACAGAGGTAAGGATTAAAGAGAACAGTTCCACTCAGTTACAGCAGGAATACATTAAGCCTTAGTACAGATATAAATTATGGTACATACGGCTTACTATATTTGAAGATCATCCTTGCTGCATGCTCTCGTAGTGCCATTGTCTGCTTCTTGGAGAACTCGATGATATTTTTCCAGTCATCATCGAAGGAGATAACAGATTTCAAGAAGTAGCAGACAAAGGCTCCACAACTGTTTCCATCGGGTTACTAGGGCACATTCTTCTTGTTCCGGATCGTCCCCATAAGTACTTCATCCTGACCAAGAGGCAGTAGATCCAAGTCTTCATAGAGAGAACTCTGTCTGATTGCATCCGACAAGGTTCGAACGACACTCCTCATCTGATTCTTTCTAATCGAGCGGTTAACAACCTGATGAGAATCCAGAAGCAAGATTTTCTTCTCTTTGATCAGGAAAACAGTCAGCATGAAATGTGGGGAGTCAACCTGGAAGGGGATGAAAATGATGGACAGAGAGGTCCATGGTCGGCTGTTCTCTGCTGTACCATAGATATAGGATAGAATAACATCCATAGCAGGAAACTGGTTTTCAACCCAGCAAGGAAGAACATCAAAATCAAGGCCTTCCTCAAGTAAAGAAGGGAATAGCCTCAACTCCATCTTTACCGCCAGAGCATAGTTGTCGATGTCGTCAGTGGAAAATTGTCCCTCCTCAGACAGTATGGTCCGGATGTCTTGAGGTTCGAAGGGGGACGAGGCAGACACACATTGGCGCTCGGCAGTGGAGAAGGCATAGGCCTTGGCCGCAGCAAGAATGCTCCCATCAGCATTATCCGGATGCAATTCCGCGTATGATGGGAGGAAGGAGATGGCACCAGATGGAACAGCAGGAGTGGGAGAGCTGATCTGACCAGTGGAGAAACGGCTGCGTTTAGGCACTGGAAGGCCCGGAGGAAGAGCAGGTGCAGACTGTTTGTGAGAGGCAATGCCAGTAGTGGAAAGAGGGGAAGGATCAGATGATTTCTCCTCCGGTTTGGCAGATCGGCGAGAGCGGGAGGGACTAGCCACGACTTGTGTTATGTCCGCAATGGAGGTAGACAAGTCAGAGAAAGACGCGGCAAGCTGCTCAAGCTTCTGATCCATGGAGAGAGAGGTAGAGGAGAAGGCAGAAAGAAGCTCGACACCCATGGCCTGGACATGGTCGGAAACGGCCTGGGTCTGAAGACGACTGTCCTTAGCAAGGCGATCGAAGACTCGCCCGCATGAAGAGGGGCAGGTGTGGGCAAGGCAGAGTCGGCGGCAGCAGGAGAGGACGGTGGTTGTACAGCAGCAGCAGCAGCAGGAGGTGCGGCAGATCCACTTTGACCGGAGAGGTCAATGATAGGGATATCCGTAGGATAAGAGGGGCCAGCCTCAGCAGGGGCAGGTGTCCGTGCGTCATGGGCAGGGCCGGAAGAGGCAGCAGCAGGAGGTGCAGCCTTGAGGAGCGACGGCGTCACAAAGCCGTGGTAGCAGTTCCAAGTAAGCATTTGCTCTGGGGTCTAGGTGTGTTGAGCATAAAACACCCAGAGGGTAGGTTCTGGGATGTCAGCAGTAATGGCGAGGCTGAAGCGCAGCCAGCAGTCATTCAGTAGGTCGGTGGGGAGATGGTCGAGGTAGTCCTGGAGGGCCGGAGAGTGAGCGGGAGAGGCTTCCGCAGGAGAAGATGGAAGGTCCGGAAGAAGAGCAGCAACAGCCGCTGTGACCGGAGAGATGGGTGCGGGAGCGTCAGCAGCAGCATCAAGAGCAGCAGCAGAAGCAACAGCAGGAAGAGAGGCAGGGACATCAGCAAGAGAGGCGGATGTGGTAACCCCATGGAAGGGCGGCTGAGAGGGCCCTGCAGTAGTAGACGGGTCAGCCCGAACGCTGTGCAACGAATTGCGGGAGCGTGCTGAAGCGGCAACAAGCCGGATGCGGGAGTGAACGGACAGGAGATGTTGGATCAAGCCCAGAATTTGGATCACGCTGATAAAGCCCTATGTAATTTGATTTGAGATCTTTTGTGTTTCTTTGATCATTGCAGAAGATATGTTATTAATCCAGAGATACACTCGTGAGAGCAAAGCTAAGGACAGGATACATAATCCTGATCTGGACAAAGTGAGTGTCGTCAAACACTTGGTAAATAACCAAGTCACCAATACATACGGAATAAGGAACATTAGTGCGGACTAAGAACTTAAAAGCTACGGATTACGGAATCTGCTCTTAATATCTCAAACGGACTAAGTCAAACTGATGCGGAGTAAGAATCTTGGTCTACAAGGTCGCACGAAGTAAAAGAGTCGACACAGAGCTAAAAACTTAAGTCTTCCACTCAAGTGAACAAAAGTAAAGAAGACACGGAGTAAGGCATCCGAGTCATTCATACATACGGAGTAAGGAAGTACTAATGTGGAATAAGGACCCGAGTCTTTATTCGCACGGAGTTAGGAAACCAGATGCGGAGTAAGGAATCCGGACCACTCACTCATGCGGAGTAAGGATGTGCTAGTACGGAGTAAGCCATCCGATCCTTTAGACTCGCACGGAGTAAGGAACTTACATACGGAGTAAGGAACTTACATACCGAGTAAGGAACTTACATACGGAGTAAGGAACTTACATGCGGAGTAAGGAAGCGCTGATACAGAATAAGCACTCCGACCTTCTCATTCACATGGAGTAAGGAAGCGCTGACATGGACTAAGGATTCCAGTACCAAATAGATACGGAGTAAGCAACCACTGACACGGAGTAAGATTCCGAGCTTCATTAGCAACGGAGTAAGGAAAATTACACCGGACCAAGAAGATGCTACTTCAACTTACCGCATTTAAAGTTATCAGCTGGTGGTGTCCCGATGTAAGACAAACTCCTTGAGAACCTGAAGAATCTTACACGTGGATCACCCGGATATGTGGACACAACTTTAATTATACTTGGGAACTCACAAAGGCACTTATACTCTTCAAACCCAAGATCTTGAGCTCCACAAACCACAGCAGTCAAGGCAGAGAGAAAATAGTTAGTGCTGAATGCATTCCGGAACTACAAGTTCCAAGGTTGTCCTTTAGGAATGTTTTTGTATAAATATTCATACTTGTACATTTGCAAAAAAAAAAAAGAGTGAGCGAGCCTGAATCAATCTTGTGTATGCACAAGAGTTCAAAGACATAATATAGGCTAGTGTGTGAATCCTTTTGTAAACAGAGTGTAAGAGAGTCTTGCTTCTATTTTGTTGTATTTATCTTTTGATAATAAAACAAAATACTTCCACTATCTGGTTATCTTCCGCAGTGATTCTATCACTTAACTAGATAAGTGTTTGTGTCATAAGAGAATAGAAAGAGTTTCGATAAGAGCCTATTCACCCCCCCCCCCTCTAGGCTCCAAGGGACCATCAAGTGGTATCAGAGCAAGTTCTATTTGTTCTAAGTAGATATCCCACTCTTTCACTCTCAGTAATGGCCGAAGAAAGCAGTATGCTATTCAACACTCGCCTTAACTTCGGAGGTGCACAAGAGCCCATCCCGAATCGAAGCAGCAGTGAAAACATCGACCCACCTCAACCTGCTGCTGCCTCCACTGCTCAACCACGGAGTTCTGGTTTTACTCTGACAAAACCGCCCAAATTCACACCTGAGCTTTTCTCCCAGTGGAAAGCTCGCATGAAGATGTTCATGGCATGCCATGACCATCTCATGTGGCCCTGTCTTCATCAGGAGATTCCAATTCCGATGACTATCGGAGAACATGGAGTTAGAAGGCCAAAGACGGATGCCGAACTTACCAACGATGAAAGAGCCTGGCAGTGCGCTAGCGAAAAGGCTCTGGCTTACATTACATCGTCTTTGGATTTCGAGGCTTTCACGGACGTCTAGGGCTGCACGTCAGCAAAAGTTATCTGGGATAAACTGACAATCCTCTATGAGGGAAGTCAGTCCCAGATGCAAAACGTGATATGTGCTCTCAGGCAGAACTTTGAGAGGTTCAATAACAAACCTGGCGAATCCCTTGAGAGTATTTATCGGAGATTCGGCAAGCTCATTCTAGAGCTAAAAACTGTCAATGAACACTACACTCAGTCTCAAATCAATGACAAGTTCTTTCGATCCTTGCCGGATCGCTACTACTCCAAACAGCTCCAGATGCAAGCTGACAAAAACGGCCGCGTTCGCCCTTGAAGAAATATACGGAGAGCTTCGGACTCATGAGGTCAGATTCAGATACACTGACCGTGATGAGAAAATCGCTCGGAAAGGAAAAGGGGTAGCCCTCAAAGCTACGGAATGCTCCAGTAATCATTAAGAGGATGATACGGATGAGTCAGAGAATTCTGACTCAGACGCGAAGAGGAAATAGCTCTTCTTGTTCAATCCTTTGAACGATTCCTTCGGAAAACTAGAAAAGGATTTAGAAGAGGCTCCTCATCATCCAAAAGGAAGGAACGATCAGAGTCGAGCTCCCAAGAATGCTTTAATTGTGGGAAACTCGGTCACTGGGCCAAGGAATGCAGATCCAAATCTAAGACGGCAGAGAAAAGTGACAAGGTTACTCTTCGACGTACCACCTCAGACAACAGCAAGAACAAGAGGAAGGCGCTCATGACAAAGTACATCAGTGGCTCGGAAGAAGAGGAGGAATCCTCGGATGATGAGCCAACTGCTAAGCCGAACGTCTGTCTCATGGCAAATACTGAGATACCTTCTATCTCTGAACTCATGAGTAAAATAGAATCTCTTATTACTGAATGTGATCATGAAAAGAATGAGAGACTAATAATTACTCAAATGTACAAAGATATGGATAGTCAGAATAAACATCTTGAATTTACTATTACTAGACTTGAAAACGACATAGCTGACTTCAGAGCAAAAGAAGCTTGGTATCACGATCTAAGGGCTGAAAATCATCTACTAAATACCAATCTCTCAGGCCTAAAAGTTATTGTAAAAAGACTCGAGAATGAACTTGAACAGGAAAAGGAAATAAACCATAAGTGGCTTAAATCCGGGGAAATAACCTCTTCATTTAGAACTGATCCGGATAATGTTCGAGTCAAACCTGGCCTAGGCTCAGAATCATCAACCTCCAATGCTCAAGCTACTGAGTGTCCTCTGGATTTCACTCCAAAACTAACCAACTTATATCCTGTTAGTACATCTAAACCGTTTGATGGTTTCATTTCAGGTGGCACCATAGTTTATGACTATGGAGTCGAGGCTGTTACTGCACTTCCCGAAGCAGTAGCACCCGTAACTAATGATGAAGGGAAGGCTGCTGTAGTTAAAGCCAAAACTGTAGCACCCAAAAAGAAAGGAAAGGCTAAGGCTGACGCATCTAGGGCCAAGAGCGTGTCACCCAAACGCAATGGATTAGGCCACAGGGAACAGAGTAGAAAGTCTGTAAAATCTAAGAGACCTGTATCCCCTGTTTGTACTCCGCATTATAGTGTCTGTTCCATCTGTAGGGAAATAGGTCATTATCACTATGAATGTTGGAGTTTATCTGATAACTGGCTTTGTAATCAAATTCGTACCAATAAAGATCAGTTCAATAAAAAGGGTTCTTCGAGCAAAACAAAATCTAAACCTTAAAGGAGTATCTCTCCCAAGATAACCCAAATAAAAGAAGCAGCTGAAACTAACAAATTAAAGTCAACTTGGAGAGCTAAAAGTCCTAGCAAAGTCAAATTCGGAATTGTTGACATTACTGCTGTTCTTTCTAACCGCCCGAAACAAGTTTGGGCACCAAAAGTGTAAACTGTTGTTTTTCAGGAGCATCTCTAGAATGTACTGCCGGATCACTTGAAGTTAAAGATCAATCAAAGCAAGTGGATCCTCGATAGTGGATGCTTCGGACATATGACGGGTGATTAGACTCTGCTTGTAGAAGTTAATGAAAAATGAGGTCCATCCGTTTCATATGGCGACAATAGCAAAGGAAAGACTGTCGAGTATGGCACTTTAACCAACGGCTGTGTATCAATCACTAGAGTTGCACTAGTCGAAGGTTTGAAGCAAAATTTGGTAAGTGTCAGTAATTTATGTGACAAAGGATTTACTGTTTCCTTTATGTCCAACACCTGTACAGTAAGGGAAAACTTATCCGGAGATGTTAAGTTATCCGGATCAAGAGATGGGGACATATACTCAGTGGTCTTAAGAAATAATTCTTCTGACCCTGTATGCTTCCTCACTAAAGCTTCAGATGAAGATAGTTGGTTATCGCACAAGCGATGCGCACATTTAAACTTTAAGACACTGTCTAAGTTAGCATCACTTGATCTTGTCACTGGTCTACCTAAACTCAAATACTCCAGAGACACTCTCTGTCGAGAATGCCAACTTGGCAAACAGACCAAACACAGCTTTAAGAGCAAAGCAGTTAATTCAATATCTACTCCTCTGCAACTTCTTCATATGGACCTCTGTGGTCCTATTTCTGTTCCTTCGTTGGCTGGTGCGAGATATACCCTTGTGGTTATCGATGATTTCACCAGATACACATGGGTGATGTTCCTGAAATCAAAGGATCAAACTTTTGAGCATCTTGTAGATCTTTTCAACTGGATAAGCAACTTACAAGGACTGAGCATAAAGTGCATCAGGAGTGATCATGGTACAAAATTTGATTTTTTAGAAATGAGATCATATTGTTCTGAACAGGGCATTCAGCACGACTTCTCTGCGCCCAGAACTCCACAACAAAATGGGGTAGCTGAGCATAAGAATCGTACTTTAGTCGAGGCTGGCAGATCTATGTTAGCAGAGGCAATGCTTCCTCTCAGTTTATGGGCTGAAGCTGTGTCCACTGCCTGCTATGTTCAGAACAGAACTCTAATAAATAAATCTACCATGAAAACACCCTATGACATGTGGAGAGGACGAAAGCCTTCAATTTCACATTTCAGAGCTTTTGGGTGTACTTGCTATATATTGATAAATGGCAAAGAAACCCGGAATAAATTTGAACCAAAATCTGATGATGGGATTTATGTCGGGTACTCATTACATAGCAAGGCTTATTGGGTCTTTAATAGAAAACTTTTTAAAGTTGAAGAATCTATCCATGTGACCTTTGATGAAACTAATCTTGATTGGTCAAAAGTTGCTTCTTCAAGTTCAAATGTACAGGTCCCGGACAGCAACATCGACTATTCGAAGTTTATGAATGTTCCTGTTACACATTCTGACCAACCACGTTTCATCAGCGAGGCACAAAGAAATTATATGGATGATGCTACGGATGACTCGGACTCAGGACTACCATTAAGCTCCGGACATACTCCTTCGGATACCCAAAATTCCGGAGCACCTTCAAGCCCGTCCGGACCAATTAACACTGAAAGAAACGGTGTTGAAGAACCACCTAGTTCTACCATACCTTCTAATACGGAAACATCTGGTCCGGAAGAAGCTCAACTAGTAGATATACCTGAACCACCTAATCTGGCAGAGCTTCAAATTATTCAAGATCAACCATCACATGCACAGAATTACAGATGGACCCGAAACCATCCCTCAGATCAAATGATTGGTGCTCCTACTGCTGGTGTAAGAACAAGAGTAGTGACCTTCAACATGTGTCTTTACTCGTGTTTTCTATCTCAAATAGAACCAAAGGTGGTAGATGAAGCTCTTCAGGATTTGAATTGTATAGAAGCTATGCAAGAAGAACTGAATCAATTTAAGAGAAATAATGTGTGGACTCTAGTACCAAGGCCTAAGTCTCAGCAAGTCATTGGAGTTAAATGGGTGTTCCGGAACAAGCTTGATACGGATGGAATAGTAATCCAGAACAAAGCCAGACTGGTAGCCAAAGGATATCGTCAAGAAGAAGGAATAGACTATGATGAGACCTTTGCTCTGGTAGCAACACTTGAGGCAATCCAAATGTTTCTGGCTTATGCTTCATATGAAAACTTCATAGTTTATCAAATGGACGTCAAGAGCGCATTCCTGAATGGAGATCTTCAAGAGGAGGTCTACGTTAAACAACCTCTCGGTTTCATTGAACCTAAGGCAGGACATCTAGTCTACAAGCTTCTGAAAGCTTTATATGGTTTGTAGCAAGCTCCAAGAGCCTGGTATGACACACTGTCAGAATTCCTACTTGCTCACAACTTCCAAAAAGGGAAGATAGACACCACCTTATTTCTACGAAAAGAGAAAGGACACACTCTAATCGTACAGATATACGTGGATGACATCATTTTCGGATCAACAAATCCGAAGCTTTGCGAAGAGTTTGCAAAGTTAATGACAGGCAAGTTTGAGATGAGCATGATGGGAGAACTGTCCTACTTCCTTGGAATAGAAGTTAAACAATTGAAGGAAGGAATCTTCATTAATCAAGCTAAGTACACTCGCGATCTTATTAAGAAGTTTGGTATGGAAGGTTCATCTCCCGTCAAAACTCCCATGCCAGTCAGTGCCAAGTTAGATCCTGATGTGGATGGAATATCAGTAAATGTGACTGACTATAGAGGGATGATAGGATCCTTCTCGTATCTTACAACAAGTCGCCCAGACATTATGTTTGCAACTTGCATCTGTGCACGATATCAGGCGAATCCCAAGGAGTCACATATGCTTCATGTTAAACGGATATTAAGGTATCTCAAGGGAACGATGAATTTGGGACTCTGGAACCCAAAGGAGTCCAACTTCACCTTATCCAGATACTCTGATGCTGACTTTGCTGGGTGTCGTATCGACAGGAAAAGCACAAGTGGTACGTGTCAGTTTCTTGGAAATAGATTAATTTCATGGTTCAGTAAGAAGTAGAATTCCGTATCAACCGCTACTGCTGAGGCGGAATATATAGCTATCGGGAGTTCTTTGCGCACAGCTACTCGGATGCAAAGTCAACTTACCGACTACGGTTTCAACATGTCATCTATTCCACTCTCTGCGACAACACTAGCGCAATTGCTATCAGCAACAATCCTGTCATGCACCCTAAGACGAAGCATATTGAGGTCAGGTATCACTTCATACGCGACCATGTTCTCAAAAGTCACATCTCACTGGAACATGTTGCTACTGAAGATCAACTGGTAGACATATTTACAAAGCCCCTACCTGATGCAAGATTCTCTGAACTACTCTTCCGATTAGGTATGCTCGACTTCTCTGCAAAGTTTCACATTTAAATTATCCAACAGTATACTTACTGTCAGAACATGCATTGTGCTTTTATTGATAGTAGTGGATACATACTAATCTTAATGATGATCATACTTACTATCTAATGTGCTTCATGCTTCTAATATTGATAGCAACTTCATAATTGGGAGGATGCTTGCGTTTCCCGACTGAAGTCGTTTAAGCAAACATGATTAAAGTTTATATGATTAACCTCATTCGGGTTTCATGATCTTAATTTCCACTGATCACCACATGACAAATGCCTGTTCATTTAGATTACTCTATTAACATGTATAGTTGAAGAAATGAAATGGGTTAGCTCGGAATGCCTGGTGGATGAATACACAATCGCAGTCTGATAAGCTTCTGAAGTATAGTTTCCTATAAAGATAGACAGTGCTGAATTTTTTTAAGCCGAAAAGGTCTACCGAGAGGATTGCACAATCTACGGGGGAGAAAATGCTTTATAAATTATTCGAGTAATACCCCCGTATATGTCTCATGACCTCTTTCCTGGCTGTCTATTCGAGGGGGAGCCTTTCATTGAGAGGATCGAATGATCTACGGGGGAGCCCAAGCTTCATCTATTACCTCAGTAATAACCCCCTTATATGTCTCAGATACTCCCTCCTCTAAACCTTTACTTCCGGATCTGACTGGACATGCATTGTTGAAACAGAATTGCGGCATGCTTGGATGTATTTTTTTTCTTCAACCATGCATTTTAATCGGATAATCAACTGCTTGCTTTTGACATGTGTCCACTTCCTCATCTTTCACTCATGAATCCTAGTTTGGTCAAATCATATGATTTTTAATTAATCTTAGCTACGTCGTTCAGCAGGATGGTTTCGCTATGTTGACCTATATGAACTTGTGTATTTATTATCTGACATATGCCCTGATTCAGTCACATTGATCATTCTCTAGTATGTATATGTCTATTTCATTCTTTGTAATGCATAAGTTCTGCTACTCATTAGTTCGGATTATCTAGATGCTCACTGACTATTTTCTCCTATCCGTACTAATCCTTGCCTGTTAAGCTTTTGTACTTTTAGCTTATTTTTGTGAAGCTACAGGTTCAGATTTTCTTTGCACCCTTATCGATAAATCCAGTCCATAGTCTTGGATTTGAAGTGTTGTGGTACTTCTCTTCTCTTCGACTTATTGACAGCAAAGGAATCTACTCTTCTCTCACCGTACTCTGTTACTACGGACACAGTCTACTTTTCATCCGGATACTCATTACTCGACTATCGCTGATTCCAGATGATTGTCGGTTCATTCCTCCAGACTCCTGACACTGTCAAATTGCGATAATCCATGTCTTATTTTAAATCGCGTGCTTTTGAGGAGGAATAATGATGATTCATTAAATGCATGTCTCGGGATGCACACACTTCCCCTGGAAGGCAAACAACTGTTATCCTTACTTGGTCATGCCGTCTCCACGTCATCTTTTAATTCGGAGGCACACCAATATCAAGACTAATGACATCAGCCTGTCAAGCGGTCTACTGTTTCACTCACCAAATTCCTAGACCCGCTGACATTCACGGACTCGGTCTTATATATTCTAGTCATTCCTGCGAAGCACGAGTGTTCCCTTTTTCAAATCCCTAAAACTCTCGTTGCTCCTTCAATCCCTAAGACCTCGCCTTTCCTCTCGTCCTTCAACTTTCATCTACAATGGCACCCAGAACCTCTCTTTCCGGCGTCAATCCCGGCCATCTGGTCGATTGGAGCGTTGTCTCCAACCCTCCGGACTGGTTTTTCCATGTTCGCCCTCTTCTAGAAGCCTCTCACATACTCGACTTGATCTCCAATCCTGTCGATCTTCTTATAGACGACATTCTCGAGTACTACCAATGGATCCGCTGTACCACCGACTCCATCATCTCCTATGTTCGCGGTGAATCCATCCTCATTACCCCCGACATTCTCCGCGCTGCTCTCAGTCTACCCCCCGGTGAATCACAGCGCCCCGATGCTGATCCCATGGCGGCTTCTATGGGTTGCACCTATAAAGGCAAGGAATACAAGGTGAAGTCCTTCCAAGGTCGTTATCGCTGTATGGCGATCATACTGAGTCGATGTTTGCTGGCTCGCACTTCCGCTCTGGACTCTGTTCCGTATGATCTTCTTCTGGCCATGTACGGCGTTTTCGAAGGTCTTTCGATGGACTGGGGGATGTTTTTGTTCCGACTGCTACAGACTGGACCCAAGAACCGTTCCTTCAGGCGCATCCTAAGCATTGTCTTCCGGCATCTTCATCGGGACCATTTCGCCCGCTCTGATGCTGTTCCCTTTCCTCCTGGCTTATTATCTTCGCTATATCATGCCTGATGGGAACATGACAGCCCACCGTCCCTCTACCGCTCTCCACCTTCTCCCTGCCACGGAACAACAAGGCAGTTCTGTTGGTGACCCCTCCGACAGCCATGCCCCTGCCGTCAGCTCAGCTCACCGATCCTCCTGGATTCGGTCCGTGGCTGCACCCTCCATTTCTCAGGCCTCCTAGCACAGCGTCCATGCCAAACCCTCCGAGGTTGCGGGGCCATCTCAGCGCAGTGTCCCTAGAGCTGTTTCCTCAGCCCCTTCTGCTGCGGATGTCCCCACTCCCTCCACTTCCGCTGTTGCTGCCGTGGTTGATACCGCCATTGCTGCCGCCATTGCTGATGTCCCAGAATCTATCTCGGAAGCTCCTTTGCCTCCCCTACCTCAACCCCGAGATTACCTTGACCATCTCTCCGCCGACACCTTAACGGACCTTTGGCTCCGTTTCAGCCTTGCCCACACCGCCTCCATTCCTGACACCGATCTCCGGGTGTTCTACACTCGCCATACTCAATCCCCGGAGACCATGATCATCTGGAATTTGGACCAAGGCTTTCTTACACCGGCCTCTATTCCAAATGTGCCGTTCCCTAACCCCTCCAGCCCGGTCCATGCCACACAGAGTCCTTCCCCTGCTAAGGCTGGACCATCTTCTCCTGCTGTTGACATTCCCGTTGTTGACCTATCTGGTCAAAGCGGGTCCGCTGCTCCGGATGCCTCTGCTGCTCCGAATGCCCCTTCTGCTGCTGCTGCTGATACTCCTACGGACTCCTCTGCCCAGCGCACTCCTGCTCCTGTTCATGTGGGGGAGTCCTCCAAAGCTCCAGAGTTGGCCTTTGGGCGTGCTTCTCTTGGCACGGTCCACTCCGACACTGTGCTCTCCGCCCAGCTGGATCGCCACGCCCAAGCTCAAAGCGCCCAAATATCCGCCATCGCCGCCAAGGTTGATGCTCTTGGCGCCCAACTCCTCTCTGCCCTCACCGACTCCTCCACCTCCATGGAACAGAAGATGGACCTAGTCGCCTCGTCCGTCCACTCCTTGTCTACCTCCTCGCACACGATGGCTCACCCTCCCGTTGCTCCCCGGTGATCTGCTAAACCGGGGGAGAGAGTGTCATTTGATCCTTCTGCTCCTCCTGCATCACATTCATCCACTCGTGCTGAGAAGCGGCCTGCCTCTTCATTGCTTCAGGGAGTTCAAATCCCCAAACGTAGCCGCTTCTCTCAGCCAAGCTCCTCGACGCAAGCTCTTCCTCCATCCTCTCTATCCGCAGCTGACACCTTCCTCCCATCATACGCGGCGTGTGATCCTCTTGATGCGGACGGAAGCGTGCGTAAGGCAATGATGTCCTATGCTGCGTCTTCTGCCGAGAGAAGATGTCTCTCTGACCTATACCCCTTCTCCCCGGATGGCATTCAGACCCTTTGTTCGGAGAAAGGCCTCTTTACAACAGACGACATTGACAACTTCTCTAGGGCTGCTAAAATGGAGATGAGGCTGTTTCCATCTCTGTACAAGGACGGCCACTTGTTTGAAGTTCTGCCATGCTGGAATGAGGGCTATCTTCCCAGTATAGATATCATTCAGTCCTTTATCGACGGAACTGCTGAGCATAGCAAGCCATGGAGAACTCTCTCAACTATCCCCATTCCGTACCGGATCATGTCGCCACATTTCATGATGGTTGTCTTCATGATTCAGTCCAAACAGATGATTTTGATTGATTCTCATCAGATTGTAGAGCTGTATGTTAGAAAGAATCAATGGGAACCACTGTGTCTTAGGTTGACTGAAGTTGTGAAGAAAGCCGGATTATATGAAAAGTTGGGCATCACTCCTTTGAGACCAACTGAGAAGCTGAAGGCGACATTCCGGGGCAAGAAGCAAGTGCCACAACAGCCAGATGGAGATAGCTGCGGGGCCTTTGTCTGTTACTTCATCAAGTCATTCTTAAGTGTGGACAAATCTTGGAGCCAACACACCACTTATTCGATGAAGCAAACAATGCAGCTTAGAGAGAAAGCAGCAACAATGATCTTCAAGTATAGTAAGCCTTATGTACCTTAATGAAAATCTTATATAAAGGCTGAATTGTATTCTGTTGCTGATAAATGAAAATGGTTGTGATGTGTATTTTGTATGTTATCTTTTTGCGCTGCTTACCAGATCAGATTACAAAGGGTTTGGGCATATCCATAATTGGGGGAGATTGTTGGATCAAGCCCAGAATTTGGATCATGCTGATAAAGCCCTATGTAATTTGATTTGAGATCTTTTGTGTTTCTTTGATCATTGCAGAAGATATGTTATTAATCCAAAGATACACTCGTGAGAGCAAAGCTAAGGACAAGATACATAATCCTGATCCAGACAAGAGTGAGTGTCGTCAAACACTTGGTAAATAACCAAGTCACCAATACATACGGAATAAGGAACATTAGTGCGGACTAAGAACTTAAAAGCTACGGATTACGGAATCTGCTCTTAATATCTCAAACGGACTTAGTCAAACTGATGCGGAGTAAGAATCTTGGTCTACAAGGTCGCACGAAGTAAAAGAGTCGACACGGAGCTAAAAAGTTAAGTCTTCTACTCAAGTGAACTAAAGTAAAGAAGACACGGAGTAAGGCATCCGAGTCATTCATACATACGGAGTAAGGAAGTACTGATGCGGAATAAGGACCCGAGTCTTTATTCACACGGAGTAAGGAAACCAAATGCGGAGTAAGGAATCCGGACCACTCACTCATGCATAGTAAGGATGTGCTAGTACGGAGTAAGCCATCCGATCCTTTAGACTCGCACGGAGTAAGGAACTTACATATGGAGTAAGGAACTTACATGCGGAGTAAGGAAGCGCTGATACAGAATAAGCACTCCGACCTTCTCATTCACACGGAGTAAGGAAGCGCTGACACGGACTAAGGATTCCAGTACCAAATAAATACGGAGTAAGCAACCACTGACACGGAGTAAGATTCCGAGCTTCATTAGCAACGGAGTAAGGAAAATTACACCGGACCAAGAAGATGCTACTTCAACTTACCGCATTTAAAGTTATCAGCTGGTGGTGTCCCGATGTAAGACAAACTCGTTGAGAACCTGAAGAATCTTACACGTGGATCACCCGAATATGTGGACACAACTTTAATTATACTTGGGAACTCACAAAGGCACTTATACTCTTCAAACCCAAGATCTTGAGCTCCACAAACCATAACAGTCAAGGCAGAGAGATTACCGAGGAATAGTTAGTGCTGAACGCATTCCGGAACTACAAGTTCCAAGGTTGTCCTTTAGGAATGTTTTTGTATAAATATTCATACTTGTACATTTTCAAAAAAAAGAGAGTGAGCGAGCCTGAATCAATCCTGTGTATGCACAAGAGTTCAAAGACATAATATAGGCTAGTGTGTGAATCCTTTTGTAAACAGAGTGTAAGAGAGTCTTGCTTCTATTTTGTTGTATTTATCTTTTGATAATAAAACAAAATACTCCCACTATCTGGTTATCTTCCGCAGTGATTCTATCACTTAACTAGATAAGTGTTTGTGTCATAAGAGAATAGAAAGAGTTTCGATAAGAGCCTATTCACCCCCTCCCCCCCCCCTCTAGGCTCCAAGGGACCATCAGGAGAGTAGAACTAACTTCGTGGCCCGAGCTTGCAACAGGTTCACCAACAAAACTAGCTTGCTGTTCAGAAGCAACAGCAAGGGCACAAGAGACTGGAGGGCGGCAAATGGTGAGGGTCCCGTCGGCAGTAAGATGGCAGAAGTAGTAGGACGCCGGGAAGGGAATCACCAGTTCACCCTGGAAGTGCGCGGGGTGAAGATGCCAGAAAATTTGGGACAGAATCCGTCCGAAAGACGAGTTCCGTTTCCCATTCCGCCACACCCGGAAGAGAAAGTTGCCCCAGTCAAGTGGCAATGACTCAAAAACCGCATACAACGCCAGCAGGAGATCGTACGGAACCGAGTCGAGAGCCGTGGAGCGAGCCAGAAGACACTGCTGAGTATGGTGGCCATACAATGGTGAGGACCATGGAAAGACTTCATTTTGTACTCCTTCACCTTATTAGGACATCCCATGGAAGCAGCCATGGTAGCAGCGTTCGGCCGGATGTCATCGCCGGCAGGAAGGTTGAAGACGTCCCGGATCACCTGAGGTGTGATCTTGATATGTTCCCCTCGAACCACAGAAAAAATATACTCCTCAGTGGAGGTAGAGTGCTGATGGAAGGCCAGGACATCCGACACTAGAAGATCGGCCGGGGTAGAGACAAGCGCGAAAAGGTTGCTGTGCTCGAGTAGCTGGCGAACCTCATGGAGCCATACTGGAGGATCAAAGATTCCGGACCAATCGACAAGATGGCCAGGAACAACACCATAGAGAGCTTGGGATGCCATTGGGAGTGAAAGATTGAGGGAGAAGGATAGAAGAGCTTTGCAGGAACAGGTGCGGCAAGGGTTTAGGGTTTTGAGAGTTGGGAGCGATAACCTCGGTCAACGCCGATAGTGTGGTATAAATAGGATCCTTTCCGTGGAGGCAAGTGGGTCTCAAGTTTAAGCGAAATGAACAGTGAGCCACCCGACTTCCTTATGTCATTAGAAGTGATGGATTAGCGCCATCAAATAGACCTATGACGTGGCGGCTGTGCTAACCATTCAAAGATGACAGCTGTAGGCATACTTCCGGATTTTTGAAAAGATAAAATACCGGGCTCGATACGTGTATTAAATGAACCATCATTATCCCTCCTCAAAAATAAGCGATGTAAGATAATTACTTGGTTTATTGCGAATTGAGAATTCCAAGAATCAGGAGGAAATAAACCGACTTTCATCCGGAGAAGGATAATCTATATAAAGAACATCCGGATAAGACTGACTAACTGTATCCATGTGAACAGAGTGTTGAGTAGAGATGATTCCTTTGCTGTCTTGATGTCGAGAAAGTATGAAGTACCACAACACCTTAGAAATCCGAGACATCTGACAAGATAGAGCGATGAATTGCAAAGAGAATCTGAACCTGTGGCTTAACAAATAGATGCTTTGAAGAGCAAGTCTCGTCAGGTTCAGGTTAGTCCGGATAAACAATATAAGAGCATAACACACAATCCAAACTAAGAAGAAATAGAACTTATGCATAAGAAGTTAAGTGCTAGACACAGACATAGGAAGTGAAAGCCATCATACTGAAATCAATGTATGTGTGAGATAATTAACACATAAATCCAATAGGTCAACATAGCCAATCCTTCATACTGAGAATGAGAGCAAAGATTAATTAGATTTATATGACTTCATCCATCAGAGAATGTATGAGTGAAAATGGAAAGAAGATCATATGATGTATGATGTTACAACCGACTGCCATGCCTAAAATGCTAGGAAGAGGAAGATAACAGCCAAGCAATCCATAATTCCGATTCAACAGTGCAAATCCAATCAGTTTTATGAGTGAGAGTTATAGGGCGGAACATCCGAGACATATCAGGGAGGCATTACTTAATAATAAGCATTCTCTCGCCCTGTAGTCATGCCTTTTGCTGAAACAGGGGGCCTTACTTAAGATTTAATGAAGTATTCTCTCCCGCTGAGATCAGCGAATCATTTTGATGTGATCTTCTCGAGGATGACTCCCCCTCAGATAGACAGCCAGGAAAGAGGTCATGAAGTACGAATCCGAGGGTATTACTTAGATAATAGAGAGAGCAATTTCTCCCCCGTGGACTTTTAGAGCCTGTTAAGACGTTTCCTATTTAATCATGAATCGAGAGAAACTGCTGCCTATCCTTGATTTACTCCACTCAAGCAGCTGATCAGCAAACATAGTGAATTTCCACTTTCAGTCCGAGTTATCCCAAGTCATTCCTCGACCATTTGACCCGTATAAATTGTGTCTATAGGTTTTGCAGCAAGTGCATTGGTCAAGTAATAAAATGGAGTATTAAGACTCCGGTTGTCGAACCCACAGGGAGGTAGCTAATGCTGTTAAGCAGCAAGCGCTAAGCTAATAAGTTGATTTTATGTCTGGACAATTGATTTTTGTTGTACGAATAGTTTGAACGAAAAAATGATTAAATCAGAATGTTGGCAAGCTATTGGTATAGAAATTTCAGTGATTAAGGATCTAGGGTCACAATGTGTACCACCCAATCGATTGTAATAGTCTGGTTATGGCTCTTGTTCTTGACTTATGTTCTAGTTCATGTTCATGTTGATTATCTCCTACCTATCTTACATTTCGTCCATGCTAAGATAGATTTAAGGCTTTTATCCCATTTAGTCCATGTGAATAAAAGTGATCAAGGTAGATAAACAATCTAATAGTTGCAGACTTGGTCCATCATACAATATTAAATCTAATTCACTAGTATGCCACCCTAGACAAGGGCTAAGATTACCTAATTATGCATAAACTAGGCATTTCCATTCAATCAAGTGAATTAAACAAGAACTGAATTCTATTTTATTGAACAACCATAACCCAACTGAATACAATTTATTGGGGGCTACATTGCTCCCCTAGACTAATAAAACTACTCCATAATCATGACAAAAGCAATAACAATTACAAGAAAGAACATGATTATAGTACTAGGACAATAAAGGAAGACCCCAAGATGAACCAGGACTCCAGCCTCCAAAGACTCCGGCGTCTGCTGCCCAAAATCACTCCTTGCCAAGGACAATCCGATCTTGTAGCAATGGCTACAGCTCTTTTCAGAACTCAGATCAGATTCTCCCACTCAAGATAATCTACAATGCCTCCAAACACCCCTATTTATAGGATTTAGTGGGCCAAATTAGGGTTACAAAAGGTGTGCCCTAATTATAAATGTGGCCGCAGCCAAAACGACGTCGTTTTGGTAAGTGACACTATTCGATGTTCTAGGCGCAATAAAACTCAAACTACACCAAATTTGACCCCAGTTCTTTAGAGGAAAATGATTAAATCAACAAAACACATCATTTGGAGCTCAAAAATGCCTGCACACAAGAATGAACGTGAGAAGACCCTTTTCACATGCAGCTCCAATTCGACTCAAATTTGCTCCAAAGCTTCCTCTTGAGTTGTAGAAGGCATCCATACAATAAAATCCTTGCACGTGAGAAAGCCTTTTCACATGCACCTTGATTTTGCCTTCATTTTGTTTCCATCTTCTTCCTATAGCTTCCTCTTGAGTGTATGGAGTGATCTAGCCAAAGTGTGTGGGAAAAAGTTGCTCCAAAACCTGCCAAAAACACTCAAAAAGTACCACTATACACCAAACAGGGTCTTCCTAGGGATTAGAGCAAATATGTGGAAAATATCATGCAAATAGGTACAAAACATACGCTAAAACACCCTATATAAGGTCTAGGATAACGGCATAAATGCACGTTATCAAATTCCCCCACACTTGAACCTTTGCTTGTCCTCAAGCAAAAAGAAATAAACACACAGTCAAACGGAAAAGAAAGAATAAACTAACAAACAAGAGAGGCATGGTTTCCCAAGGCATACAAGTCTATCATGATGAAGTAGACATTCCAATAGCTAAAAATGAATCATAAGTTAATCGAAACATGCCCCTACTATCAAGTCCAACAACCATGTAATATCGTTACTAACATGCAAGGATAAAATGAACTTAGCTCCCCCTGAAAGTCCTCACCAAGGTTAGAGCAGCCTCACTCAAATATAACTGTCTTTTCTCTCCTCTCATGCTTTACTATCAATGCCTAACAGCTAAGGATTTACTCTTACACCCACTACTAGCTATTGATTAAGTTTTTGCCACATAAATATGAGAGATCCCCATTGTGCTCATCAAGGAAAACACACACTCTATTCTACTTATTGATAAACACTTGGAGCTAAAGATTTAAGCTCACACTTGTGACACAAATTGCACAACAAAACAACTTAGCCATTATGGCTGCAACACGAAAACAAAAACACATATAAACAGTAAGCCATTGTGGCTTTTATTCTGGCAAACATTTTTTTTCTGTTTCTATTTTTTTTTTCACACTTCTTTTTAGTAATAACCTTACAAGGTTGCATTTTATGCTCTCCCTTGATGGATTATTCACTCTGCTATTGTCCTCACACAAGCCCTTTTTTTTTAAACAAGAACTAAACGGAAATACTTGAATCACTAACATCATACACCAAACACTGAGCACGAACAGGTACTTTGTATGCCTAAGTAACTCCAACCATTAAATAGCTAGTGATGAATATTAAGAGCAAATTGAGAACCCAATAACCCATAAAATACACTCAAAGGCAAGATAATGGTGCTCTCAAAAAGTATATGCCTATTCTGCACTTAACTTCAGGGTTTACAAAGCTTATCCTATCATAACATGCTCAGCTAACTATTCAAATGTCAGCTCCAAAATCATGGTGATATCATACAAAAAGTAAAGACATGCTCAACTAACTTATAACACACCTTAACAATTGAAACATCTTTATCACAACAAGATACTAAGGTGGTCAATATAGTTAACCAAGATTTGCATACCTTGGTAGCCATGCACCTCACAGGAAAAACATACATTCACAGCAAAAACAAAAAAGAAAAATAAAGCATGCATGCAAACAAACTAGTAACTGGTTCAAGGGAAACCCCCCCCCCCCCCCCACACACACACTTAAATGATGCGATGCCCTCAGAGCATGGGAAAAGGGAAAAAAACATAAGACCGTTACCGGTTGGTGGGAACGCTATAGTAGAAGATAACATGGGCCACCATTCTTCTAAGACGTGCGACAAAGTCAGCCGAGGTTTCTCCTGTGAGTGCCCAAGTATCCTTATGCTGCAACAGAGCTATCAAATAATAGCAGACAAAAATCCACAACTGAATTGATCAGGTTGTTGGGGAAGCTCCATTTCATTAAAGTGCACCAGAGGAAACTTGGATGTCAACAGCCCTTCTTTTCTGAGTGCATTTTTGATTTTTTTCAAGAAACCATGGACAAGCTTCTTCTTTCGTGTGGAAAACCCATGGGCTTGGCTCGGGTCATAAAGGACGGCATGGCCCATGGTTAGGTCCAACTGCAAGAGTACAAAGTGTCGATCAAGGAGGACCGGTATAAAAACCTCATGGACCTGGTGCCAAGAGCAATGTCCTTCAGCTGCTCCATTCATCCGCCGGCGGAAAATATGCTCCTCTAACGGCTGCTCATATATCTCGCACAGCATGATAGAGGTATACTGAGCCATAGGGTAGTCGTTGGGCTCAGCCTCCACCACGTGTCGCATCGTACGGCAGAATAAGTCAACGTCATCGAAAGATAAGTACTCATCAGCTAGGATACGCTGCAAATAAGATGACGTGAAGACTTCTGAATCACGCGTAAAACGCGCTTGCAAGGTGTTTCCATAAGTAAACTGCTGAAAAGCAGCTGTGGCATCAGAAGTGGAGAGGGCCGGATGAAGATGAATATAGATGGGCTCCCCTAGGTTATCTTCCTAGGGAGCTTCTGATGATGCGCCAGACCACCATTGTAACGGCTGGATGAAGGGTACTAGGGCCTGTGAAGAGCTAGGCCCTGCTGGTGGTGTGAAATAAACAGGAACTGCTGGAGGGAAGGGTGGAGCGGTGTAGGGCTCCGCCTCTTGCGGATACTGTGGATACTCCGGTGTCTCTTCGCTATGTGCAGCGTGCTGCTGTACCGGAGGTGATGGTGCGTCAAATGGATCCTCCACAGGAGGTGTAGGAGTTTTCTTTTTCTTCTTCCCCAGGGCTTTCCAGATCTTACCAAGCAGCCCTTTGACTTCCTTCTGCTCCTTGAGGATGAGAGTTTGATTTTTCTTCAGCAGCCCGATCTCCTGAACGATTTCCACCTGTGCCTCCTGTAGTTGAGCAATTTGCCTCCGTAAGTCTTCATAAGAAGCAGCAAGAGTTGGCTCCGGGGCTTCCCATGGTCGGGCAGATGGACGAGACGTTGCTTATTGATCTTGAGTGATGTACTCTGTAATGACCCGTGTGTAAGAAGTTAACCACAAACACCTTGGATGTTGGTGTACAAGTTTGAGGTAAGAGATGAGCCCAAGAGGGGACTTTTGGGAGGTGCATGTGATAAGTGATAATGTACATTTATGCCCTAGGAAGATGCTATGCATATACATGCGGTTTTAAGTTGTTTTGGCAGATTTTGGAGCTCACTTTTGGTATAGTAGATGGCATCAAAGAATTGGCGTGCAAGAACAAAAGTTGCTTAGAATGAGGTCCTCTATCTACCACAGAAATTTTAGAGCATTTGGAGCTGCACGTGAATTCACCCATTTCACGTGCAAGCATATTTTTGCTTCTCAGACCTCTACAAGATGCAAGGAGGCTTGGGGTGAAGTTTGAGTGCATTTGGAGCTGCACGCCAATTGGGGAATTGGCGTTCAAGTTGGCGTGCAGGCATGTTTTCGCATGGTTACCTTGGTTTTGTCGTTCTAATCATCTTTTCCCAAAGGACCATGTTGGAATTGTGAATATTTTGGTGTGTATGGATGTGGGAAGGTCATAGCTTGTTCCATCAAAACTACGTCGTTTTGATGCTGAGATTCACTTAATCAAAACTACGACGTTTTGATGTTGTGTTGTCTATATAAGGATGAGGAGCCCTCTGTTTTAGGTTTAGGGTTTGTTGCTCCACAAGCCGTCGCAGAGAGAGAGAGAGAGAGAGAGAGAGAGAGAGGGAAGGAGAGCTTCTGGTGGCTGCCGGAGCGTCTTGCGTGGGTGGTCGGAGTCTTGCGTGGAAGCGGGAGCAGGAGAACATACAAGGTAGGAGTTCTGTTCTTCCTAAATCCTCCTCTGTTCTAGGGTTCTAGGGTAGATTATGGATTATATCTGTTTATATATATATATATATGTAATCCATATAGGTGTGATCTCCTATATGGATGTTGGCCTTCAATGGCATTTTGGTGTGATTCTGTTGTTGCATGCTATATGTTCGATGAAATGCCTGTGTGAATATAGCTGTGTGTATATGCCTATTACATGTTTGGTAATATGTTTGTGTGGTTGGACTTGTGATTTGGTGTATGTATGCATGCTGGGTGTTTGTTCTATTGCCTGAATGGCTGGGTTTGTGCACTTGTGAACGGGTGTACACCAAGTGTTTGGTTTTATGCTTGAGTGACCGTAGTGTGTGTTGTGTGCATGACTGTGGTATCTGGCCTGAAGAGGCAGTTAAATTACTTTGCCTAAGAGGCGGTTAAACCAGTGGCCTGAAGAGGCGGTTAAATTACTTGTTTGAGATGTTTGTTAGCCAGTGTGACTGGGGCTGGGGTTATGCCCGCTTGTGTGGAATGTTTTATTCTTTTTCTAATACTGCCACATCACTACACCTATGCACATGCATGTAGCCGCTAGGAACATGGGAAGGGTTGGGGAGACTTGATCCCTACTGAGCTGTGGTTGCTCACCTCTCCTACCGTGTTTGCCTTTTTTCCAGGGACTTACAGGCGTTAGGTGGATACACCAAGGTGGAAGACCATCTTCGTTTTATTGTTCACTTCAGTAAATGTGATTTTATAATTTATGTAACCCCAAGGGGGAAATGTACTAAGGGATTGAATTGTAGTAAGGAACCTGGTTGGTTTGTGAACCTTTGGTGTTTGATATTAAATAAAGATGTAGCTTGTTTGATTTATTGTAATTGTTAGTTTTGCTTGTGTGGCATACATTGACCCAACCCCGTTGCCCTCCGTGTGGGTGAATGGGGAGTCACGTACCTGTTTCCTCGGGTTGGAAATTCGGGGCGTGACATACTCGAGCAGCTCATCTAGCTGCAGTCTTGTGATGTGGCCATTAGTGAAGGTCCAGTTAAGAACGTCAACTTCACTGATAACTTGGCCACTGATGCCTTGGAAGAAATTGTAGATTTCCTCCTTGTGAACATTGAATTGCATGTACATGGCAGTCAACTGGAAGATGTGTTGTCGGCAGGCATTCATGGGAGTGGAGGTGTCCCTAAACTGCTTAGTGGGTCGCTCCATATGCACGCTATGACGTGAAGGCTGTGGTGCGACGTGGATACTATCTCCCCATTTGCCCTTGTAGCTAACTCCTAAGGCACCCTCTGGATGGAGAACTCATAACCACAGGTTATCCGAGAAAACAGTGGGGACTAAAACAGTGGGGACTACTTGAGCACTGAGATGACCATATTGATATTGCAGAAGCTTGCTAAGTAGTCGACCATATAAACATTTATGAATGTCCCGTTTCCACAATTTAAAAATTTCAGCAGCCCAATCAATGTGTAACTGACGATCGATGCAAAACATAAACTCCAAATGGGACTTAGGGACTGAATCTACGCCACTAGTCTGTAACAGTAAGCACCTCCCTACCAAATTGGCAAGGCAACGGTATTTCCCATGAAATCCATTTTTAGTAAATTGCTGACGTTTCCCAAATTCCTTATTATACTGTAAAGCTCTACCATAATCTCCTAAGGTCAATGCAGGCTTTGCATGCATGGGATTTGGCAGATCAAAGCAGTCTCTCAACATAGCAGGAGAAATAGAAATTAAGACACCTTGAACCTCCCCAATTATCTCATCATCTTCCTCATTGACATAGACTGAATTATAAAAGTCTGACATGGCAAGGTAATACAAATCACTGCGAGCGCATACTAACCTTCTCAGTCCCAACGCTTGCAGCTTGGTCATAACTTCTTCAGTCCAGTCAAGGGTGGAGGACTCCAGGATCTCCCAATCAAGCACATTCCCCACGAAGATAGTGTCGGCGTCTCTCAATGTCGAAGGCATAGAGGTGGCAGAGGCTTCAGGACTGCCTTCTCCTTGGCGGGCTCTCCTTGTGTGCACCATGACTAGCAGAGAAGGAATTTGCTCTCAGCAAGAAGGAAGAGGAAATGGACGCGAAAAGTCTTCTCACGGTCAGGGTCTTTTTTGTCCAAATTTCACCAGCAGGTCACGAATGAACTGTAGAGTCAGTATACATGTGCACATGACAAACTTATTTTCACGGGCAAGCTGGTTGACACCCTTACTGAAGCCCAATGTTGTTGAAATTTTACAGACTAGTAGCCCATCTCCCAAGGACAAAAACGTGTCAGTTAGTGGGCCCAAAATACCATCTCATAATCCATAACTTCATCTCCTTGGGTTGGCAATAGATTGGAGTGGGCCCCTCTGATTCAATTCAACTGGGCTTGGATGTGGGCCTTAGAAAAGTTATCTAAAGTTCTGATACACAGGCCCAAGTAAGCCCAAGCAGACATAAGTTCCATCAAGAAATATGGGCCTAGGCCCTGGTTCAAATGCTGCAAATAAAATTAAAACAAAGCAGATATGCACTCCCTACCAAATTATGGGTTAAGGCAAAAATAAAAATATCCCAATAAAATAAAATTGAATAAAAAGGAAAAGAAATCACCATGGGTTGCCTCCCATGAAGCACTGAGTTTAGGTCTTTAGCTTGACCGTCCCCTCTGTCAAGTTGTGCTTAGAGTGAAATGATCAACCTCCTTAACATGATCCTAAATGTAGTATGGCTTCACACGCTGACCATTTACTTTGAATATTTGCCCAGAGGTTGATTTGAGTTCAACACTGCCATATGGGAAAACCTTTGTAACAGTGAAAGGCCCCATCCACTTAGATCGCAGCTTCCCAGGGAAGAGTTTAAGTCTGGAATTAAAGAGAAGCACCTTCTGCTCTGGTTCAACAGTAGAGGGGCTGATCTTCTTATCATGTCGGAGCTTAGACCTCTCCTTGTACAGCTTAGCACTCTCATAGGCATTGAAGCAAAATTCCTCCAACTCATTTAGTTGGTGCAATTGTAGTTCAACAGCAACATTGGGATCCATGTTCAGCTTTTTAACTGCCCAAAATGCTTTGTGTTCCAATTCAACAGGCAAGTGGCAGGCCTTTCCGTACAGTAGACGATAAGGAGACATTCCAATGGGCGTTTTGAATGCTGTGCGGTAAGCCCACAACGCCTCATCGAGTTTTAGAGACCAATCTTTTCGGTTGCCTCCCACTGTTTTTTCCAAAATGTGCTTGATCTCACGGTTTGAGACTTCAGCTTGACCGTTTGCTTGTGGATGATAGGCTAAGGTGTGCCTATGTTGAACTCCATATTTGTTTAAGAGCTTGTCGAAAAGCTTATTGCAGAAGTGACTCCCTTCATCACCGATAATTGCTCTAGGTGTTCCAAACCTGCCTGAATATGTTGCGGCGAAGGAACTTGGTAACCACTTGAGCATCATTCTTCCTAGTGGGTATAGCTTCAACCCACTTTGAGAGGTAATCAACAGCTAGAAGGATGTAGGAAAACCCATCTGATGGTGGGAAAGGTCCCATGATATCGATTCCCCATATATCAAAAAGTTCTACTGGCATAATGCCAGTTTGGGGCATCTCTTGCTTCCTTGTAATCCCTCCTGTTCTTTGACACTGATCACATGACTTAACAAAGGTGTATGTGTCCGTGAACATGGTGGGCCAGTAAAACCCACTTTGTAGGATCTTTGCCACCGTTCTTTGCACTCCTAAATGGCCAGCATAGTCAGATGAATGACAATGTGTCAATATGCTGTCCACTTCCTCTTCTGGCACACATTTTCTGATGATCTGATCAGCACATTGCCTGTATAGAACAGGCTCATCCCAAATGTATCTTCTTGCATTAAAGAGGAACCTCTTCTTCTCCTATTGAGTGAACTCGGTAGGTACATAGCCACATGCATGGTAGTTCACGATATCAGCAAACCATGGTGTCTTTGCTTCAGCTACAAAGAGCTGCTCATCAGGGAAGGTGTTAGAAATAGTAGCACCTTGAGTACTACCTTCCCTTAGCTCCAGCCTTGACAAATGGTCTGCCACAGTGTTGGAAGTCCCCTTCAAGTCTTTAATCTCCAGATCGAACTCTTGGAGTAACAAAACCCATCTGATCAACCTGGGTTTCACATCCTTCTTGCTAAACAAGTATCTCAAGGCAGCATGGTCGGTATAAACAATGACCTTAGTGCCCAAAAGATATGACCGAAACTTATCACAAGCAAACACCACAGCAAGTAACTCCTTCTCTGTAGTGGTGTAATTGAGCTGGGCCTCATTGAGTGTGCGACTGGCATAATATATTGTCCTGAAAACCTTGTCCCGTTTCTGCCCAAGCACCGCTCTGACTGCAAAGTCACTCGCATCACACATCAGCTCAAAGGGTTGCGACCAGTCTGGAGCTACTATCACCGGTGCTGAACTGAGCTTCTCTTTCAGCACTATAAAGGCCTGAAGGCAGTCTTCCGAAAATACGAAAGGAACATCCTTCTCTAAAAGCATGCTTAGGGGCTTGGCAATTTTTGAGAAATCTTTGATGAACCGCCGATAAAACCCTGCATGACCCAGAAAGCTCCGGATGCCCTTCACATTGGTGGGAGGAGGTAGACTCTCAATGGTGGAGATCTTTGCTCTATCTACTTCCAACCCAGCTGCAGACACTCTATGCCCAAGGACGACTCCTTCCTTGACCATGAAGTGACACTTGTAGGACCCTATTTTGTCCGGGTTGGACATACTAACCCCATTTGATATACCTTTCTGCCCATGCCATATACCTTATTGAACAGGTCCACAATGATCCCATACTTCCAAGGAATGGTCTACCCTAATCGGCACGAGATGGATACAATTGACACGGATGGGGGAGTTCAAAATTAATGACTTTTGCTACAAGTCCTTGAAGCGCCCCAAGACCAACACCAGGTGATGGAGGATGAAAATTCGAGACCAACGCTCTTGACCGAGCTCAAATCGGACTTAAAATGAAGAAGTTATGGCCAAAACAACTTTCGTTGGAAAAAGTCAAACTTGCCAAAAGACGGTCAATGCCCCTGGTCAAACTGCCCGCAAAAGTGGTCATGCGAAACTCTTCAAAATGCCTATGTAGGCGAATACGGATCTCCCCAAACAATTCCTGGAAGGTTACCCATTTTTGCATTTTTGGTGGGGGTAAAAAGGTAATTAAAAAAAAAAAACAATTGACCGTTGACCGTTGACCTGCCGACACTTCGACCCATTGACCCCGAAGCTCGAAGCCTCGAAGCCTCGAAGCTCGAAGCCCCAAAATCCCGAAGCTCGAAGCCTCGAAGCCCCGAAGCTCGAAGCCCCGAAGCCTCGAAGCCTCGAAGCTCGAAGCCTCGAAGTCCCGAAGCCCAAAATCCCAAAGCTCGAAGCCTCGAAGCCCCGAAGCTCGAAGCCCCGAAGCCTCGAAGCCTCGAAGCCTCGAAGCTCGAAGCCTCGAAGTCCCGAAGCTCGAAGCCCCGAAGCTCGAAGCCCCGAAGCCTCGAAGCCTCGAAGCCCCGTTGACCTGCTAATCTCTGACCTTCGACCCTTTGAGCCCCGAAGCCCCGAAGCTCGAAGCCCCGTTGACCTGCTGATTTCTGACCTTCGACCCTTCGACCCTCGAAGCCTCGCTGCCGACACTTCAACCCGCGACTTACGATGCCGACTTGCGACGCCGACCCGCGGCACCCGTACGCTTTCCACCTCCGACCCTTCGACCCTTAAAGCCTCGCTGCCGACACTTCGACCTGCCGACGCTTCGACCTGCCGATACTTCGAACCTCCGACCCTTTTTTTTGCCTTCGCTGATTTTTTCTCGCTGGCTTTTCGCGCCGCCTTTTTCTCACGGGTTTCCTTTTTTCCTCTCGCTGGTCGTTCACGGGGCTTGTTTTATGCACTGGCCACCTAACAAAGAATCATTTCTCACCAACCTGTCAATGACATGTGCTGCTAAAATACAAATTCAAGAAGGCAATCATGAGCTCCCCTATTTCCTGCACAAACTGTCCACCAGACAAAATACAAAATCTGCAATTAAAAACGCTGCCTTCATAATAGAGCATTAAATGCAGCAATTAATGATAATCCAGCCAAAAAATTTTCTGCAGCCCTTAAGATGCAGTCATCCATTCCCTGCGTAGAAGTATGTGGGTTTTCGTTGAAGAGAGCCATAAAAAAAAACACAGAGAGTGGAAGAGGGAACCTCCATCATTCCAGTGCAGAAAAACAGCAAAAGAAAAAAGGAGGGGGGATGATTGAAAAAACCTGGTTCGTTGGTTGAAAAGAAGAGGAGATTAAAGAAAGAAAAGAGAAGAGATAGAGAGCTCAATTCGTTGAGAGAAAAGGGAGATCATCGTTAAAAAAAAAAAAGAGAGAGAAGAGAAGAGAGGGATCGTTAAAAACGAGCTGCTACCCTACAAACCTGTAAACCCAGCCTAGCCTCATCATAAAAAAAACGTCCCAACCTCATCATAAAAAAAACGCCCCGGCCTCATCATCAAAAATGCCCCAGCCTCATCATCCAAAAAACGCCCCAGCTTCCTCCTTGCAAACCCAGAAAAAAAAACACAGAATCCCTGAATCATCATCATAAGAGATCACTCATCCACTCCTTGCAAACTCCAACTTCAGCCATCTCTTTCTTTTACACCTACTCCGGCCCTCCTATCTCCAAATACTAGGGAAGTCTTTTCATAAGTCCCACTGTCAGATCTGTCGGTTCTGAGTCAAGCAAGTGACTATCAGCGCCGGCGGGAGCTCAAGCAGAAGATTGACGTTGCAAAGCTTCAAAGTCGGTTCAACCCTTATCTTTTTACTACTTTTTCAGCTTATCTGTATCTATATTTGGTGTATTGTTTTTTTAGCATTTTTCTAGTTTTCATTTTTAGTTTATCTATATTTGATGTAATTGCTTTTCAGCCTTTTTTCCATTGTATTTTCCCTTTATTTCTTCTTATGTGTATGTGTAATATGTAAAGTATAGTAAAAAAAAACAAAGAAAAAAAGAGAGAGAGCAAGGGAAAGGATGAAAAAAAGAAAAAAAAGAAAAAAATAGTGATTTTCTTTTTCTTTTGTGGATGCCATAACCACACACTCCACGCTTTTATTTTCATGCATATATTCCTATATTTGCTTTAAGATTTTGGGTTCACAAAAAAAAAAAAAAAAAGAGAAAGAGAGAAAAACAAAAACAAAAAAACAAAACAAAAAAAAACAAAACAAAAACTAACAAAAAAATGTTTTTCATGTTTTAAAGCCAAAAAAAACGTTTCATTGTTTTTGAACCAAAAAAAAAAACCAAAATTAGTACTTCAATTCCCAAAAAAACAAAAAAAAAATCAAAAAACAAAACAAAACAAAAACAAAACGTTTCTACAAAATACAAAAACCAAAAAATGTATGTTTTCTAACCCAAAAAACTAAAAAAAGGGGAAAATAAAAAATTTTAGGACTTTAATTTCCAAAAGTAAAACCAAAAACCAAAACCAACCCATAGGATCTCATTCTCCATTTCAAACAAAAAACTCAAAACTTTTAGGATTCCCTTTAGGGATTTAGGGTAAATCGATTTTAACCATTCCTTTGACAAATAACTTAGCTAAATAAAAATCATAGACTCTTTAGGAAACTTAACCTAGTCATGGCAGTATAAATAAAATAAAAACCTTCTCCTCCTAAATTAGATACCGAAAGGGCGCTGTAGGGGTGCTAATCCTTCCCTACACGTAACCAACTCCTGAACCCTTCTCTGATAACGCAGACCACACACTTTAAACTACTCAAAGTAGAGGGTATCCAACTGTACCCCAAAAACAGTTGGTGGCGACTCTAAATTTTCTCACCATTGGTCTAGTTTGAGCTCACCCCAAAAAGGGCCCGGACGAAAACCAGTGATGATAGCTGGCGACTCTACTGGGGAATATGAACACTTTAGAGAGTTAGGTCTAGAACTAAGAATTAGGAGGTTATTTAAATTATACTGTTGTATATATTTTACTGTTGTGCTAAATTGTTTGATTGTTGCTCATATTTACTGTGATTTATTTATATACTTTAACTACCATGATAGTGGTGATTTACTTCTTTCCATATTTGTCGCATACATGCATAACCCTATACCCGGGTTTAGCACAATTTAGGTTAGCAAGGTTCAGTACGGTCCCCAACGCGTTGATCATTATCCGCAATAGGGCCTCGGACTCCTCACTCAAGCTTGAGGTTATTTTAAGGCACGTCCTTTTAAGATCCCCCTCCGGTAAATCCCATGGTGTACGGAGCCCTCTATTGAGGAAGTTTGGGAACCAACGAATAAGATAGGGGTAGCAATAAAAGCCCATCAGGGGTATTGACCCACATTTTGTTTGCTCATTTCATGCCATGCTAACCTTTGTTTTGTAGGGTAGTCTTTAAGTCATCCCCTGCACATTTGACTATCTTTACTATTGGTATTCTTTATCCTGACTTGTCATCCTAACCTATCATCATGCATAACATGACATTCATCATTCATATAGGCATGGCAACTTTCAGTCATCTCCTAAAAGGCCTTCAGGACAAGGAGACTATCACAGTAGTGGCCCAAGCGTCAGGAGACATTCAACTTCGCCTTGGAGATTTCCCGCCAGGAGAGGCCTACAAAGCAGAACATGTTGTCATAGAAGATCAGCTGGACTACACTAAGGAGGTACAGACAATATGGAAGCAAGTGGTCAGACGAAAGGAAAAGCATATACATACAACGGTTTGGGGATTTGCTCCATGTAATCGACCCATCGGCCGATACGGATATCTCGGGGGCAGCCATTTATTTCGGGAACCTCGACGGCGGTGCTTCAACTTCAACAGCCTAGATCTTGTTCCCACAGTAGAAGAATACAGAAGATTACTGGATATCCCCGTGGAAAACAAAATGAAAATCTATCTGCCAGAGCCCAGAAGGTCATGCCGAAGGGCCTTTGCTGAGATTATGGGAAAGCCAGTTGGGACTCACCGGCGGTCACAACTTACGGTGGGTGCGAATATCTTCCATGGGCAACAATCAAAGAAATAATACAAACTGCAATGGAAGCGGAGGCACACAAATTGCTTACACTAGCTATATATGGGCTAGTCATTTTCCCGAGGATACCGGCCCACATTGATAGGGCAATTGTAGATTTGGTCCAGCAGGTGCTCAAAGGATGTGACCCTACTCTTGCTATCTTGGCTGAAACCATCCGATCTCTTACTTACCTAAGGAGTAAAGGCTCGGGACAGTTCATGGGGTGCTTACCTCTCCTATGTACTTGGTTGCAAGGTCATTTCCCCGTAGTGTTCATCGTTTCCCTGCTTGTTTATCAAGTACCAGCCACAACACTACTAGATATTCTTGCTCAGGAAGTGGAGCCTACCAAAAGACTTTGAAAGCTGGAAAAAGAAGTTGGGGAACCTCACAGAAGCGACATTACCTGGATTGCTCCTTGGATGCCGGTGGTCTCCATGACATATAGCCGTGGGGACTACAATTGGGTTCCACTTTTAGGTCCCCGGGGAGGAACCGCATATGCACCACCGCAGGTGGGAAGACAAGTGGGGCGTCATCGGATTATTCCCGTGCTCTTTGGCATGGAAGAGTGTGACTTCACTTACAAGCAGAACCATGCTCACAGAAGAAGGCAAGAAGATGTATCAAGCATGGTCCACACCACACAAGATTCAACCCAACAGTCCAAAACCTGGTGTTTTCCCAGGATACATATCTTGGAGGGCACAACACAAGCCACAACTAACTTCAGGACATGAAGGCTATCCTCCAGGAGAATCGGACTTTAAGGCAAGCAGATCCAGAGGCTAGAAGCATCTCTAGAAGGAGCTCTTCAAAGGCTGCAGCGAGGGAAAAACAGATCGAGATGATAATGAAGCAGAGGGGAGGAAGAAGGTAAACGACCACCCCCAGAGAAAGAGGTGTCGTGCTCCTTAGGAGATGACCGGAAGAATGCCTTAAGATCACGTAGTGATAGCTTTCATTTTACATGGCATTTCAGCATTGTACGTTTGTATTGAGTGTTTATATTGTGTGTTTTGTTTGCAATAAAGTTGTTTGTTTCTTTAACCCCCTACATAGACATTCATGCATACATGCATATCAAATGAAAAATCAAATAAAAGTTCCCTTGTACCCAGGTGGGTAGCAGCCTCCCTCCAGGATTGCGCACTCTTACAATCTCAGATCTCGGCGCAATCAAATACCTCAACCATGACCAATGGCGGAAGAAACAGAGAATAGACTCATGGGGTTGGAACAGTCACAACAAACCCTACAAGGGCAAATGTCGCAATTATGGAAATGCTCACAAAATTGACCGAGGAAAGAGGAAGAACCCCGATAGGGGGGAACTATCAATCACCATCAAGAGCAAAAAGGAGGCCGTTCAGTCACCCAACCTGGCTCCAAGCCAGGCACCCACATGCCATCCTGCTATGGCACAACCTCCAACCCCAAATCAAACTCATTTCACTATGCCCATACTAGGAAATGTAATGGAGGTGGTGGGTTCCCCAGCTCCTCAGGAAAATATTGAGTCTCCTGCTCTACGCCGACTCGAGGAAAGATTGAAAGCCGTAGAAGGCATGGATAGCTATGGCATGACCAGCCCGCAAGACTTATGCTTAGTCCCTGGGGTGGTGCTACCACCAAAATTCAAAATGCCAGAGTTTGAAAAGTTTGACGGGACCCGATGTCCGAGGACACATCTGGCCATGTATTGTCAAAAGATGGCTACTTATGCTGGTGAAGACAAGCTCCTCATGCATTGTTTCCAGGAGAGCCTAACCGGGGCATCCCTTCGCTGGTACTTTCAACTGAATGGAAACCGCATTAAGACATGGAAGGAATTAGCTACTTCCTTCTTGGCACAGTACAAACATGTCACCGAGCTGGCGCTGGATCGACTAACCCTTCAGTCCATGGAAAAGGGATGCGAGGAGAATTTCAAAGATTATGCGCGAAGATAGAGAGAGGCCGCTGTGGAGGTTCAACCTCCTCTTACCGAAAGAGAACTCACTACCCTTTTTATCAACACGCTAAAAGGTGTCTACTATGAGAAGTTGATCGGTAACGTCTCCAACAGTTTCGCAGACTTGGTTGCATCCGGTGAACGTGTGGAGAGTGGAATTAAAGGAGGAAAGCTAAAGGGTGATGCAGCTGAGGCATCAAAACGGTTTCAACCACTAGCGAAAAAGAAGGAAAATGAAACCAACTTGGTATACCCATCACACCAGTCAATACAACCAACGTTCCACCAAGCGCCAGTGTGTTACAGAGGGTCACCGGTAGCTGCTTATGCTGCACCTGCTCCATCTCCCCAATTCATGCCATACCTGCCGCAAGGAGGCGTCCCATTTCCATACTCAATGACTCCTAATCCGTTTCAACCGAGAGCGCCATACCCAGAGCAACCAAGGCCAGCAAGTCAAGAAGGACCGGGAGCCTCATTCCAAGGACAGGGGCAACCAAGGGCCCAGACCCAGCAAGCAGGAGCGAATCAGGCTTCTCGCCGACCATGACAGGAGTTCGACCCGATCCCAATGACATATGCCGAATTATATCCCAAGCTTTTAGAAGCAAGGATGGTAACTCCTATACCCTTGGGAGAAATAAAGACTCCTCCCCCGGCCTGGTATAAGCCAGATGCTAGATGTGAGTATCATGCAGGTGGAGCTGGACATGATATCGAGAATTGTATAACATTCAAAAGGAAGGTTCAGGCATTAAAGGATGCAAAATGGCTGGATTTCTCCGCTCTGTCTGGGACACCGAATGTGAACAGCAATCCTCTCCCAGAACACTCCAATAATGTTGCTAGTATCGAAAATGAAGCACGGCTGGAAAGGGTCTCCCAAGTACAAATGGAGAAAACACATTTGTTTACTCTGTTACAGGAACATGGCTATATACTTGCTAAAGACACGCCAAGGGCAGGAAAAGGAATAGATGGGGAAAAATAATGCCCTTATCACAAGATGTTACGGGGACATGACATCGCAGAATGCACTGAGTTTTCCGAGGTGGTGCAAAAACTCATGGACCAAAAGATGATAGAATTCTCAAGAGGAGGAAGGGACAACCAAAGCCACATGATCCAAGAAGATCATTCACACAAATCGCCATGGATGCCAACACCCCTTGTCTTAACTGTTAAGGCTCCGGAGAACCCGTTACTGCCACATGGAATCAAGCCTCTCACTATCCATGCCTCAAGTCTCGTGCCAGACAAGGGGGAAAGGACCGAAATCCCACAACTACCGCATGGAATTGCACCCCTCACCATAGGTGTTCCTGCTCCTTTCCCCTATAAAACTAATAAAGCAGTCCCATGGAATTACAGTTGTGAAGTAGTCCAGGGAGCCACCGCTATAGCAGAAAAGAAGACCAGGAGCGGCCGGGCTTACGCCCCTGAGATAGTTGACAAAGCAAGGAAAGAAAAAGCTATAGAACAAGACATTGAGCCTACACTGGAAGCAACAAAGAAGGGAACACCGATCACTGAAGAAGAAACCACAAAATTTCTGAAACTCATGAAGCAGAGCGAGTATAATATTGTGGATCAATTAAGTCGGCAACCGGCTCGCATCTCCTTGCTCTCATTAATGATGGATTCCCAACCTCACCGGGAAGCACTGCTGAAGGTTCTAAGCCAAGCCTACGTTCCTCCAACCATCTCAGTCGCGAATGTGGATGGACTCACCAGTAACCTCATCCTGAATAACGTAATTAGCTTTGGAAATGACAAGCTACCCCAAGAAGGAAAGGGGCACATAAAAGCTCTGCACATCACGGTCAAATGCAAGGAGCACACCATAGCCTGTGTACTTATTGACAACGGCTCGGCCTTGAACATTATGCCCTTGCATATACTGCAGCAACTTCCAATTGACACGTCCTATATGCGTCCCTGTACGATGAAGGTATGGGCATTTGATGGAGGAAAGCGTGACGTGGTGGGAACTCTGGATGTTCCACTCATGATTGGGCCAACTACTTTTACGGTGGAATTTCAAGTAATGGACATCACTCCATATTACAGCTGTTTGCTGGGAAGACCCTGGATCCACATGGCAGGGGAAGTGCCGTCCAGTCTCCACCAAAAGATGAAGTTTGTAATGGGGGACCAGCTCATCTGCATCTCTGGAGAGACAAGCTTCCTCGTCACCAAACCGGCATCAGTCCCTTATGTTGAAAGCAACGAAGATGTGCCAGAATGCTCCTATCGGGCTTTTGAGATGGTAAATGTCACCTCCGCGCCAGACCATCGTCTCTCGAAGGCAGCAAAAATGGTTGCAGCCACTATGATCAAACAGGGGTACAAACCGGGGCAAGGATTAGGCCTGACAGCTCAAGGGATTCAGAAACCCCTGACCATCCGAGAAAATACCGAAAAGTTTGGGCTAGGCTACGTCCCTACAAAAGCCGATGACAGGAGAGAAGCTATCAAGAAGAGGGAAGTCGAATGGCAAGATTGCGAAAAAGGCTAGTACAAGAAGAAAGGAGAAGCTTTCCCCCTTTGAATGTTACATTCCGAAGTGGAGGGTTTATCCACAAGAGCCAACCTGAGCCCAAGACGGGGACTGTAGCCGTACTGGACATAAATGAGCATGTACCAAGCGAGATGGTTCAGTTAGTGCGAGAGGATCCCAACCAGCCACTGAACAATTGGACCAGCCTGGACCTCCCCATAATGTAATGCTTACGGGTCACCTGGGATTTAATGTATTCTATTCTAATGTACTTTGAAGTCGTGAACATTTGTTTTTCCTTAAACCTTCCAATAAAATGTGTTTTTCAAATCTTTCATGGTGCATTCCATTCATCACATATGCATATCATATTTAGTTACCAACTTGTCATTCTCTTATAAACAGGTATCACAATGTCAATGAAAACATAGTATGCGAAAGCGAAACGAGATGCCAAAGGTTTGACCAAAGTCCAAACTGGGAACAGCCCGTGTTTGAAGCTGATGAGAATGAGATAGAAGAGACACCTGAGCTACCAGGGGAGATTATACGCCTATTGGAAAGGGAAGACCGTTTATCCGTTCCAAGTGAAGACCCAGTAGAAACAGTGAATTTGGGGACGACAGCCGAACCAAAAAGAATTGAGGGTGGGGTCTTTGATAGCTACCGACATCAGGAGGAAGTTAATCGAGCTGTTAAGAAGTTACATCGACATTTTTGCATGGTCATACCAAGATATGCCCGGATTAGACACAGATATAGTGCAACATCACATACCCGTGAAGCCAGAGTGCAAGCCAGTACAGCAAAAATTGCGAAGAATGAGGCCAGAAATGATACTAAAGATTAAAGAAGAAGTCAAAAAGCAATGGGATGCAGGTTTCCTAAGTGTCTCCCACTATCCAGAATGGGTCGCTAATGTTGTACCAGTACCAAAGAAAGGAGGCAAAGTACGCATGTGTGTCGACTATAGAGATCTGAACTGGGCCAGTCCGAAAGACAACTTCCCGCTTCCTCATATTGATACCTTAGTGGATAATACAGCAAAACACGCCCTATTCTCATTCATGGATGGTTTCTCGGGCTATAATCAAATTCGTATGGCCCCCGAACACAAAGAGAGGACCACATTCACGACACTTTGGGGCACTTTCTGTTATAATGTGATGCTGTTTGGTCTAAAGAATGCAGGAGCCACCTATCAACGAGCCATGGTGACCCTATTCCACGACATGATGCATAAAGAAGTCGAGGTATATGTGGACGACATGATAGCCAAATCTCGAAGCACTGAAGATCATATTGAAGTACTCCGCAAGCTCTTCAACAGGCTACAGAAATATCAATTGAAATTGAACCCCGAAAAGTGCACTTTCGGAGCCATGTCGGGAAAGTTGTTGGGTTTCATTGTGAGCCAAAAAGGAGTGGAAATTGATCCAGATAAAGTTCAAGCTATCCAAGAGATGCCGCCACCACGGACCATCAAGGAGGTTAGAGGATTCCTAGGGCGACTAAATTATATTGCCCGATTTATTTCCCAGCTGACAGCCACATGTGAACCCATTTTCAAGACTTTACGAAAGAACAACCCAGAAATTTGGAATGACAAATGTCAAGAAGCTTTTGACAAGATCAAACAATATCTGTCTAATCCACCCATTTTGATCCCACCAGTACTGGATAGACCTCTGATCTTATACTTGACCGTTCAGGAGTCAGCGATGGGTTGTGTCTTGGGGCAACATGATTCTACAGGCAAGAAGGAGCAGGCCATTTATTACCTCAGTAAGAAGTTCACCATCAATGAAGAAAACTACACGCCCTCGGAGAAGACGTGCTATGCTCTTGTTTGGATAACGAGAAGATTGAGGCAATACACCCTTTATCATACTACTTGGCTGATTTCAAGGCATGATCCGCTCAAATATCTCTTAGAAAAACCATCCATTTCTGGAAGAATCGCCAAATGGCAGTTGATCCTATCGGAGTACGATATCATCTACGTACCTCAAAAAGCCATAAAAGGAAGTGCGATAGCCGACTATCTGGCAGATAGAGCGCTGGAAGACTTTGAGCCCATGACTATTGGTTTCCTAGATGAGCACATTAACATCATTTCGGCCGAAGTATCAGATATATGGACGATGTGGTTCGATGGAGCCTCTAGTCTCTTAGGTCACGGTGTTGGGGCCATCCTGACATCCCCAAAAGGCAAACATTTCCCCATGGCGGCAAAGCTAACCTTCCCTTGTACAAACAATGTGGCAGAGTATGAGGCTTGTGTGATGGGACTTCAAGAAGCCATTCACAAAGGAATCAAAAAATTACGAGTGTTCGGTGATTCGGCACTCATCATTTTTCAAGTAAGGGGTGAATGGGAGACTCGAAACCACAAATTAATCCCATATCGGAAGCACGTTGCAGAGTTAGCCGAGCAATTCGAAGACATCACATTTGAGCATATGCCCAGGGAATGCAACCAGCTCCCTGACGCGCTGGCAACTCTAGCCTCCCTCCTTCGACTAGACACAAAGTTAGAAGTTCAGTCTTTCGATATCCGTATACAAGATGCTCCTACACAATGCATGGCCATTGAAGGACATACTGAAGAAAAACCTTGGTTTGAGGATGTCAAACAATATTTGCTTAAGCAAGAATACCCAGCAGAGGCCACTGAATCTTATAAGAGGAATATCCGAAGGTCTGCATCCAACTATTATTTCGATGGCTCGCTTCTGTATAAGAGAAACCATGATATGGTATTACTGCGGTGTGTGGCAAAAGAAGAGTCAATACAGATAATGAAAGAAGTGCACGAAGGGGAATGCGGTTCACATGCAAACGGACATGCATTAACAAGACAAATCATGCGAATGGGCTACTATTGGGTCACCATGGAAAAAGATTGCATTGAATATGTGCGCAAATGCCTCAAGTGTCAAATTTATGGCGACAAGATTCAAGTACCGCCGTCCAAACTACACGTGATGGTCTCCCCGTGGCCATTCTCACTTTGGGGCATTGACGTTATCGGACCAATATCTCCAAAAGCGTCTAATGGTCATCGTTTCATTTTAGTAGCCATTGATTACTTCACCAAGTGGGTAGAAGCAGCATCATACGCTAATGTCACGCAGGCTGTGGTACTTCGATTTATATGGAACAACATCATATGCCGATATGGTCTTCCCGAGCAGATCATAACGGACAATGCTGCCAATTTGAACAGCCGGATGATAGAGAGGTTGTGCGAAACATACAAAATTCAACACCGCAACTCGACCCCCTATCGCCCAAAGATGAATGGAGCAATCGAGGCAGCCAACAAGAACATCAAGAACATTATCAGAAAGATGACCGAAACGTACAAAGATTGGCACGAGAAGCTACCTTACGCTTTGCATGCTTATCGTACCACAGTGCGTACATCGACTGGGGCAACTCCATTTTCTTTGGTCTATGGCATGGAAGCAGTCCTACCGGTCGAAGTGGAGATACCTTCCCTCCGAGTACTTAAGGATACTCAGCTCGAAGAAGCAGAATGGGCCCAAAGTCGTTATGAGCAGTTGAATTTAATTGAGGGCAAGCGCCTGGCAGCAGTTTGCAGAGGACAGCTGTATCAACAGAGAATGATGAACAATTACAATAAAAAGGTGAAGCCCAGAAGCTTTCAAGAGGGTGATCTTGTCCTCAAGAAGATCTTGTCAATCCAGCATGACCATCGAGGAAAGTGGACTCCCAATTATGAAGGCCCATATGTTGTGAAAAAAGCATTCTCGGGAGGCGCATTGATCCTTGCCAAAATGGATGGAGATGAGCTTCCTAATCCAGTGAATAGTGGCGCCGTCAAAAAGTTTTATGCTTAACTCTCATGTCTCCCAACAAGATTCTCATTCCTGTAATGAGTGGACTTGGTGAAAACCCAAAAGGGCACCAAGGGTAAAATACAAAGCTCCAACAAAAGACAAAAAAGAAAACAAAGGCGGACTTGGTGAAAACCCGAAAGGGCACCAAGGGTAAAATACAAAGCCAATAATAAATCTTGAAGGGTGAAATCAGTTCAGTCAGAAACTGAAAGGATCAGGACCACAACAAATAGGGTCCGTTGCAAGCAGTAGAGACAACATCATTCAAAAACAGCGACTGCAAACAGTGGAAGACTTGGTCAAACCTGCGGCACACTCGAATCAAATTTGTATATTATGCTTTTAAAGACTTGCGATTCTATTTATCAGATTATGACAATAGGACACTTTTTATGATATAAATATGTTTTGTGGAATTAAACCAGTAAAAATCTTTTCATCTCTTTAATCATGTTACATCGTCTTCATTTCACATTTAAGTAAAACATCTTTAAATCCCTAGTAAGCTCTTCTAGCATTGCCTTATGAGTAGGGCCAAGCTCCAAATCCCCAAACAACTTTAAAGCCCCCAATTCGGAGTACTTATATCTCCACGGGATATCACTATCCCCAGAGAAGCCGTCAAATCAATCTCCTCAATATGGAGAAGCGAATTTTAATAGACCCTTCATGCACAACAGGGAGTTCCCCAGCAAAGACAGGACGGACTTTCCATCCAAAGAGAACATTGTTCTCCAACAAGTTGAATGTTAGCCAACCTCTCCAACAACGGCCAAACCCTCAGTGATCCATCACGTGGTATTTAATGCATACATCGCACGGCATCACATTGCATCGTTTTTCACCACAAGTTGAGGTTTATGCATCCCCGCATACAGCACATTGCATTCCATGCATCATTAGCATACATTCAACATACTCTGTAATTGCAGGAATGTTGTTGCCTCTGGAGATCCTAGGAGCTCATATTCGGCAAACTTCTCTTCAGGCTATCCTAGCTTTCTTTAACTGTACAACTCTTTCCTTGTAATTTCCCTAAAGTCCAAACGCATCCTTTTGGCACTCGACAACCTTTTCCCATTTTGGGTCACCTCGTAGAGCGATCTCCTTGAGTGAACTCGTAGAGGGAGCTTAAATTGGGTTACTTCCCAAACTCACCAATTCCTTCAAGCATTTCCCCAAATACCATTTGATGTCTCCAACAAGTCTTCCCAATTCAAGCCTATCGTTGTTGTGGGCTATTTATTTTCAGTTCAAGCCTATCATTACTGTGGGCTACCATTTTTCAATTCAAGCCTATCGTTGTTGTGGGCTATCCGTTTTCAATTCAAGCCCATCGTTGTTGTGGGCCTTTCAGTTTTCAATTCAAGCCTATCGTTGCAGTGGGCCTTTCATTTTTCCGTTTAAGCCTATCGTTGCTGTGGGCTTTTCTATTTTCACTTTAAGCCTATCGTTGCTGTGGGCTATCCATTTTCAATTCAAGCCTATCATTGTTGTGGGCTATCCATTTTCAGTTCAAGCCTATCGTTGCTGTGGGCTATCCGTTTTCAATTCAAGCCCATCGTTGTTGTGGGCCTTTTTTCATTTTTAATTCGAGCCTATCGTTGCTGTGGGCCTTTCAGTTTTCAATTCAAGCCCATCATTGTTGTGGGCCTTTTTCCATTTTTCAATTCGAGCCTATCGTTGCTGTGGGCCTTTCAACTTTTAGTTCACGCCCATCATTGTTGTGGGCCTTTTCTCTTTTTCAATTCAAGCTTGTCATTGTTGTAGGCTTTCAATCTCCGGTATCAAGCGGCCTTAGATGCCTCATCAAGGTATTATCCAAGCATACCGGCCTGTGAAGCCCCTTTTCCCTCTCGGGGACAAACCCAACCGTCGCACTTCTTCCTCTAGGTAAGTCAGGTAAGTGCTCCAACCCGTCCAAAATGACTCTCTTTTTATCTTTGTACCGTTGTTTGTATACAAACAGTGCACAAAGAGGGGCAGCTGTAGGACCCTATTTTGTCCGGGTTGGACATACTAACCCCATTTGATATACCTTTCTGCCCATGCCATATACCTTATTGAACAGGTCCACAATGATCCCATGCTTCGAAGGAATGGTCTACCCCAATCGGCACGAGATGGATACAATTGACACGGATGGGGGAGTTCAAAATTAATGACTTTTGCTACAAGTCCTTGAAGTGCCCCAAGACCAACACCAGGTGATGGAGGATGAAAATTCGAGATCAACGCCCTTGACCGAGCTCAAATCGGACTTAAAATGAAGAAGTTATGGCCAAAACAACTTTCATTGGAAAAAGTCAAACTTGCCAAAAGATTGTCAATGCCCCGGGTCAAACTGCCCGCAAAAGTGATCATGCGAAACTCTTCAAAATGCCTATGTAGGCGAATACGGATCTCCCCAAACAATTCCTGGAAGGTTACCCATTTTTGCATTTTTTGTGGGGGTAAAAAGGTAATTAAAAAAAAAGAAAGGGATTGACCGTTGACCGTTGACCTGCCGACACTTCGACCCATTGACCCCGAAGCTCGAAGCCTCGAAGCCTCGAAGCTCAAAGCCCCAAAATCCCGAAGCTCGAAGCCTCGAAGCCCCGAAGCTCGAAGCCCCGAAGCCTCGAAGCCTCGTAGCCTCGAAGCTCGAAGCCTCGAAGTCCCGAAGCCCAAAATCCCGAAGCTCGAAGCCTCGAAGCTCGAAGCATCGAAGCCCCGAAGCTCGAAGCCCTGAAGCCCCGAAGCTCGAAGCCCCGAAGCCTCGAAGCCTCGAAGCCTCGAAGCCTCGAAGTCCCGAAGCCTCGAAGCCTCGAAGCCCCGTTGACCTGCTGATCTCTGACCTTCGACCCTTCGAGCCCCGAAGCCCCAAAGCTCGAAGCCCCATTAACCTGCTGATTTCTGACCTTCGACCCTTCGACCCTCGAAGCCTCGCTGCCGACACTTCGACCCGCGACTTACGATGCCGACTTCCGACGCCGACCCGCGGCACCCGTACGCCTTCCACCTCCGACCCGTCGACCCTCAAAGCCTCGCTGCCGACACTTCGACCTGCCGACGCTTCGACCTACCGATACTTCGAACCTCCGACCCTTTTTTTTGCCTTCGCTGATTTTTTCTCGCTGGCTTTTCGCGCCGCCTTTTTCTCACGGGTTTCCTTTTTTCCTCTCGCTGGTCGTTCACGGGGCTTGTTTTATGCGCTGGCCACCTAACAAAGAATCATTTCTCACCAACCTGTCAATCACATGTGCTGCTAAAATACAAATTCAAGAAGGCAATCACGAGCTCCCCTGTTTCCTGCACAAGCTGTCCACCAGACAAAATACAAAATCTGCAATTAAAAACGCTGCCTTCATAATAGAGCATTAAATGCAGCAATTAATGATAATCCAGCCAAAAAATTTTCTGCAGTCATTCATTCCCTGCGCAGAAGTGTGTGGGTTTTCGTTGAAGAGAGCCATAAAAAAAAACACAGAGAGAGGAAGAGGGAACCCTCCATCATTCCAGTGCAGAAAAACAGCAAAAGAAAAAAGGAGGGAGGATGATTGAAAAAACCTGGTTCGTTGGTTGAAAAGAAGAGGAGATTAAAGAAAGAAAGGAGAAGAGATAGAGAGCACAGTTCGTTGAGAGAAAAGGGAGATCATCGTTAAAAAAAAAAAGAGAGAAGAGAAGAGAGGGATCGTTAAAAACGAGCTGCTACCCTGCAAACCTGTAAACCCAGCCTAGCCTCATCATAAAAAAAAAACGTCCCAGCCTCATCATAAAAAAAACGCCCCGGCCTCATCATCAAAAATGCCCCAGCCTCATCATCCAAAAAACGCCCCAGCTTCCTCCTTGCAAACCCAGAAAAAAAAAACACAGAATCCCTGAATCATCATCATAAGAGATCACTCATCCACTCCTTGCAAACTCCGACTTCAGCCATCTCTTTCTTTTACACCTACTCCGGCCCTCCTATCTCCAAATACTAGGGAAGTCTTTTCATAAGTCCCACTGTCAGATCTGTCGGTTCTGAGTCAAACAAGTGACTATCAGCGCCGGCGGGAGCTCAAGCAGAAGATTGACGTTGCAAAGCTTCAAAGTCGGTTCAACCCTTATCTTTTTACTACTTTTTCAGCTTATCTGTATCTATATTTGGTGTATTGTTTTTTTTAGCATTTTTCTAGTTTTCATTTTTAGTTTATCTATATTTGATGTAATTGCTTTTCAGCCTTTTTTCCATTGTATTTTCCCTTTATTTCTTCTTATGTGTATGTGTAATATGTAAAGTATAGTAAAAAAAACAAAGAAAAAAAAGAGAGAGAGCAAGGGGAAGGATGAAAAAAAGAAAAAAAGAAAAAAATAGTGATTTTCTTTTTCTTTTGTGGATGTCATAACCACACACTCCACGTTTTTATTTTCATGCATATATTCCTACATTTGCTTTAAGATTTTGGGTTCACAAAACAAAAAAAAAAAAGAGAAAGAGAGAAAAACAAAAACAAAAAAACAAAACAAAAAAAAACAAAACAAAAAGTAACAAAAAAATGTTTTTCATGTTTTAAAGCCAAAAAAAACGTTTCATTGTTTTTTGAACCCAAAAAAAAAACCAAAATTAGTACTTCAATTTCCAAAAAAACAAAATAAAAACAAAATAAAAAAACAAAACAAAACAAAAACAAAACGTTTCTACAAAATACAAAAACCAAAAAATGTATGTTTTCTAACCCAAAAAACCAAAAAAAGGGGAAAATAAAAAATTTTAGGACTTCAATTTCCAAAAGTAAAACCAAAAACCAAAACCAGCCCATAGGATCTCATTCTCCATTTCAAACAAAAAACTCAAAACTTTTAAGATTCCCTTTAGGGATTTAGGGTAAATCGATTTTAACCATACCTTTGACAAATAACTTAGCTAAATAAAAATCATAGACTCTTTAGGAAACTTAACCTAGTCATGGCAGTATAAATAAAATAAAAACCTTCTCCTCCTAAATTAGATACCGAAAGGGCGCTGTAGGGGTGCTAATCCTTCCCTACACGTAACCAACTCCCGAACCCTTCTCTGATAACGCAGACCACACACTTTAAACTACTCAAAGTAGAGGGTATCCAACTGTACCCCAAAAACAGTTGGTGGCGACTCTAAATTTTCTCACCATTGGTCTAGTTTGAGCTCACCCCAAAAAGGGCCCGGACGAAAACCAGTGATGACAACACTTTTCCCAGTTCAAGACCAGGTCCTTTTCCTTGCATCGGATCAACACGGTTTCCAGATTTCTGAGGCAGATGGAAAAAGATGAACCAAATACCGAGAAGTCATCCATAAAGACTTCCATAATGTCCTCCACTAACCCTTGAAAAATTGCCATCATACACCTCTGGAAAGTAGCAGGTGCATTGCAGAGACCAAATGGCATACGCCTGAAAGCATACATGCCAAAAGGGCTCGTGAATGTAGTCTTCTCTTGATCCTCCGGGGCAACTGCTATCTGGTTGTATCCAGAATAACCGTCCAGAAAACAATAATACGGGTAGCCAGCTAACCGATCTAGCATTTGATCAATGAAAGGTAACGGAAAGTGGTCTTTACGCGTGGCTTTATTCAGCTTGCGGTAGTCGATGCACACACGCCACCCGGTCACTGTGCGGGTTGGAATGAGCTCATTCTTCTCATTGCGTATCACTGTCATGCCGCCCTTCTTGGGAACCACTTGCACTGGACTAACCCAGGAGCTATCTGAAATGGCATATATGATGCCCGCTTTCCTCCACTTCAGAATCTCCTTGCCAACAACTTCCTTTATTGCAGGATTAAGCCAGCGTTGGCACTCTACAGTAGGAGTATAAGACTCCTCCATCAATATCTTGTGCATGCAGACCGCTAGACTTATACCTTTTATATCATCCAGAGACCACCCCAGGGCCTGCTTATGCTCCCTTAAGACTTCTAGTAGCTGTCTGGTTTCTTCTACTGTTAAGGATGCAACTACTATCACAGGGTAACGCCCTTGTGTATCCAAAAACTCGTACCTCAGATATTCTGGGAGTTGCTTCAGAACTGGCAAGGGTTCTGTGATTGCTGAGGATTCAGTTGAGGAAAAGGGCTTGCTCAGTTTGGTCTTTCAGCACTTCATAAGTCTCTTCCGGTTCCGCCTCAGCAAAATCCACCTGCTGCAATTCGTGATCCAAGCTTTCAGTGATCAAGCTATCTTCGAAGTAGCTATCCACGAATGCAGCAATCTGATCAATCCAATAGCAGCTGGAATGATCATTCGCCTTGCGCATCGAACGCTCCATGTTGAACACCACTGCGTCTTCATCCACATGCAGCGTCAACTCCCCTGAGTTTACATCGATCAAGGCCCTTCCGGTACTCAAAAATGGCCTTCCAAGAATCAGTTGGACTCCTTTATCTTCCTCCATTTCCAAAACAACAAAGTCCACTGGGAAGATAAAGCGATCCACCTTGATTAAAACATCTTCAATGATGCCCGCCGGCTTTCCTATCGAGCGATCAGCAAATTGTAAAGATATGGAAGTGGGCTTTATTCCAGTCAAGCCCAGTCGCCAATAGATGGACATTGGAATCAGATTTATACTCGCCCCTAAATCACATAGGGCTTGCTCCAATTGCGAGGTGCCAATGGTGCAGGTCAGAGTGAAACTACCCGGATCTTTAAGCTTGGGTGGTAGCTTGTGCTGCACCACTGCACTGATGTCATTTATGAGAGCCACTATCTCACAATCAGTGTAGCTTCTCCTCTTAGACAGTAGATCCTTTAAAAATTTGACATATCCAGGCATCTGTTCCAAGGCTTCTATGAATGGGATGTTCACCGCCAGCTTCTTAAATACATCTAAAATTTTCTGGAACTGAGCATCTAATTTCTTTTTTCTCAGCCTTTGCGGATACGGCATAGGAGGTTTATACGGAATGGGAGAGCTAACTTCAGGCTGATGGACTGTCGGTTGACTACTCCCAACCTTTTCCTTCTGGTCCTTACACTGCTCAGCATCTCCTTCTTTAGCTTCCTCCTGGGCATGCTGTTCCGACTCCTCTTTGTTTGGCTCGATTTTCTTCTCTCCAGCTGGTAGTTCTTTCCCACTTCTAAGCATTATAGCTTTGCATTGCTCCCTTGGGTTGACCTCCGTATTGCTAGGAAAAGTGTTTGATGAAGATGGCCTAACTTCATTTGCTAGCTGGCCAATCTGCTGCTCTATATTCTTCATGGCAGCCCCAAGATCCTGGACAGAAGTGGTAAGGGACTCAATCCTTGTCTCCCCCTTACTCATTCTCGTCGGTTGCTTGCTTAGCAAATTGATAAAAGAAGTTCCGCATCTCTTCATCCTTTGCCTTCTCTTTGTCTTCCTCCTTCGTTGAGGCATCTTCCGGAACCCAGGAGGAAGTTGTGGCTGAGATTGTTCTCCATCCTTGTCTTGCTCCAGAGGAGGGACCTTATTCTGCCTTTGCCATAAGTAAGGCTGTTGTTGAAATTGGTGAGGTCCTCCCTGATTCTGGAAGTTGCTGGGCTGAGGAGGATTCTAGTACTGGTTTTGATTCTGAAATTGTCTCTGGAATCTTCCACCTCGATTCCCAACATATTGAGCTTCTTCGTATAGTTGGGCTGTAGCAGCGTCTTCAGTAACTGCCTTGGGTTGTTCAGTTCTGCCCTCCATGCGAACAGCCATTACTGACATTTGCTCTGTCAGTAACTCTATCTTCCTTGTCAACTCATCGAACTGAGTTGAATTTGATACCGCAGCCATCGGCTCAGCTCTAGGGCGTCTGTCATTGGACCATTGGCAGTTGGACAATGCCATTCGCTCTATGAGCTCCACTGCTGCAGAAGGCTCCATCATCATGAACGCTCCTCCAGCGGCTGCATCTATCATGCTCCTTGTATTTGCGTGCAGACCTGCATAAAAAGATTCGACTTGTAACCATTCTGGCCTGCCATGATTAGGACACCTCCTAACCAAGTCTTTGAATCCCTCCCAGGCCTCGTATAGCGACTCATCACCATGCTAGGTGAATTGATTTATTTGGCTCCTTAAATGAATAACTCTTGTTGGTGGAAAGTACTTGGAGAGAAACTTCTCCACCATTTGGTCCCATGTGTGTATGCTTCCAGCAGGTAGGGACTGGAACCAACCAAGAGCTCGATCCTTCAGGGAAAACAGGAAGAGTCGCAGCTTAATGGCGTCATCCGAGACTCCATTGATTTTGATGGTGTCGCAAATTTGCAAGAATCGCGCTAGATGGTTGTGTGGATCGTCTAGTGCTGAGCCTCGGAATGCATCTTGCCCAACCATTTGCAGTAGCGTAGGCTTCAGCTCGAAGTTATTTGCTTGGACCGGCACCCTTCTAATGCCTGAATACTCATCCGATAGTACAGGTCTAGCATAATCCATGAAGGTCCTCGGCTGATAACCGCCTTGGCCGTTGTGTCCCTAATCTTCTCTTGCTCTGTTTTCAGCCATGATTTCTTCACACAAGGTATGTAAGCCTTCCAACTGCTGTTCCGCTGCAGCTAATACCCTCTGAGCCCTTCGTTGTTCTCGCAACGTCTGTTCGATTCCGGGATCGTATGGTAATAACTCACCCCTGGTGTGACGCATACACAGAGGAATTTTCTCAAACACCTATGGTGCACCCTTGCAAAGTAGCAAAAACAAAGAGATACCAGGTAACACCGTACTAGCAAAAGTACAAGAAAGTAAAACTCCAGATCACAAATAAACGTAAGCACCTAATGTCACTTAGTCCTAACAACGTTTGGCTGGCCTCCCCGGCAACGGCGCCAAAAACTTGACCCGTATAAATTGTGTCTATAGGTTTTGCAGCTAGTGCACTGGTCAAGTAATAAAATGGAGTATTAAGACTCCAGTTGTCGAACCCACAGGGAGGTAGCTAATGCTGTTAAGTAGCAAACACTAAGCTAATAAGTTGATTTTATGTCTGGACAATTGATTTTTGTTGTACGAATAGTTTGAACGAAAAAATGATTAAATCAGAATGTTGGCAAGCTATTGGTATAGAAATTTCAGTGATTAAGGATCTAGGGTCACAATGTGTACCACCCAATTGATTGTAATAGTCTGGTTATGGCTCTTGTTCTTGATTTATGTTCTAGTTCATGTTCATGTTGATTATCTCCTACCTATCTTACATTTGGTCCATGCTAAGATAGATTTAAGGCTTTTATCCCATTTGGTCCATGTGAATAAAAGTGATCAAGGTAGATAAACAATCTAATAGTTGCAGACTTGGTCCATCATACAATATTAAATCTAATTCACTAGTATTCCACCCTAGACAAGGGCTAAGATTACCTAATTATGCATAAACTAGGCATTTCCATTCAATCAAGTGAATTAAACAAGAACTGAATTCTATTTTATTGAACAACCATAACCCAACTGAATACAATTTATTGGGGGCTACATTGCTCCCCTAAACTAATACAACTACTCCATAATCCTGACAAAAGCAATAATAATTACAAGAAAGAACATGATTACAGTACCAGGACAATAAAGGAAGACCCCAAGATGAACCAGGACTCCAGCCTCCAGAGACTCTGGCGTCTGCTGCCCAAAATCACTCCTTGCCAAGGACAATCCAATCTTTTAGCAACGGCTACAGCTCTTTTCAGAACTCAGATCAGATTCTCCCACTCAAGATAATCTACAATGCCTCCAATGACCCCTATTTATAGGATTTAGTGGGCCAAATTAGGGTTACAAAAGGTGTGCCCTAATTATAAATGTGGTCGCAGCCAAAATGACGCCGTTTTGGTAAGTGACACTTTAGAGGAAAATGATTAAATCAACAAAACACATCATTTGGAGCTCAAAAATGCCTGCACGCGAGAATGAACGTGAGAAGACCCTTTTCACGTGCAGCTCTAATTCGACTCAAATTTGCTCCAAAGCTTCCTCTTGAGTTGTAGAAGGCATCCATGCAATAAAATCCTTTCACGTGAGAATGCACGTGAGAAAGCCTTTTCACGTGCACCTTGATTTTGCCTTCATTTTGTTTCCATCTTCTTCCTATAGCTTCCTCTTGAGTGTATGGAGTGATCTAGCCAAAGTGTGTAGGAAAAGGTTGCTCCAAAACCTGCCAAAAACACTCAAAAAGTACCACTATACACCAAACAGGGTCTTCCTAGGGGTTAGAGCAAATATGTGGAAAATATCATGCAAATAGGTACAAAACATACGCTAAAACACCCTATATAAGGTCTAGGATAACGGCATAAATGCACGTTATCACCATTCATCTTAGATAGTTCAGTCAGTCACGAAATCATAAGACATGAGATGGAAGATGGAGTAGAATTCATGACATCAGAAGAGGATTTGTGTCATATATATTTAATTATGTTTGCTTGATTCACTATCAGTCCGGATAAGCAAGCATCCTCCCATTATGAACTTAGTGAGAAATATCAAAACATTTACACGACTAAAGTAAGATAGTTAAACATGAAGTTCAGTATCTATCATTAACCATGAAGTACAACAATGCATGTTTTGAAAATAACTACTAATGGATAACATGTGAGAAGCTATGCAGAAAAGTCAAGCATACCTAATTTAAGAAAAAGTTCAGAAAATCTTACATCAGGTAGGGGCTTTGTAAGTATATCCGCCAGTTGATCTTCAGTAGCAACATGTTCCAGGGATATGTGCTTTTTAAGAACATGGTTGCGAATGAAATGATGCCTGACCTCAATATGTTTTGTCTTTGGATGCATGACGGGATTATTGCTGATAGCAATAGCACTGGTATTGTCACAGTAGAGTGGAACAGATGTTATGTTGAAGCCGTAGTCAGTAAGTTGACTTTGCATCCAGAGAAGCTGTGCGCAGCAACTCCCAACAGCTATATATTCCGCTTCAGTAGTAGAAGTTGATACGGAATTCTGCTTCTTACTGAACCAAGAGATCAATCTGTTTCCAAGGAATTGGCATGTACCATTGGTACTTTTCCTGTCTATGCGACACCCGGCAAAATCAGCATCAGAATATCCGGATAAGGAGAAGTTGGACTCTTTTGGGTACCAGAGTCCCAAATTCATTGTCCCTTTGAGATACCTTAATATCCGTTTTACGTGAAGCATATGTGACTCTTTGGGATTCGCCTGATATCTTGCGCAGATGCAAGTTGCAAACATTATGTCCGGGCGACTTGCTGTAAGATACAGCAAGGATCCAATCATCCCTCTGTACTCAGTCACATTTATTGATTTGCCATCAACATCTAGGTCTAACTTGGCACTGACTGGCATCGGAGTTTTGACAGGACATGAACCTTCCATACCAAACTTCTTGATTAAGTCACGAATGTACTTAGCTTGGTTGATGAAGATCCCTTCCTTTAGTTGTTTGACTTCGATCCCAAGGAAGTAGGACAGTTCTCCCATCATACTCATCTCAAACGTGCCAGTCATCAACTTGGCGAACTCATCACAAAGTTTCGGATTAGTTGATCCGAAAATGATATCATCCACGTAGATCTGTACGATCAGAGTATGTCCCTTCTCTTTCCGTAAGAATAGCGTGGTGTCAATCTTCCCTTTTTGAAAGTTGTGAGCAAGTAAGAATTCCGAAAGTGTGTCATACCAGGCTCTTGGAGCTTGCTTCAATCCATACAAGGCTTTCCTTAGTTTGTAGACCAGATGTCCAGCCTTTGGTTCAACGAAGCCTAGAGGTTGTTCAACATATACCTCCTCTTGAAGATCTCCATTCAGAAATGCACTCTTGACATCCATTTGATAAACTTTAAAGTTTTCGTATGAAGCGTATGCCAAGAACATTCTGATTGCTTCAAGTCTGGCCACTGGGGCAAAGGTTTCGTCATAGTCTATTCCTTCTTCTTAACGATAACCCTTGGCTACCGGTCGGGCTTTGTTCCGGATTACGATTCCGTATGTATCAACTTTGTTCCGAAACACCCATTTAACTCCAATGTCTTGTTGAAACTTTGGCCTTGGTACAAGAGTCCACACATTATTCCTCTTGAACTGATTTAACTCTTCCTGCATGGCATCTATCCAATTTGAATCTTGAAGAGCTTCTTCCACCACTTTTGGCTCTATCTGCGACAAAAAGAAAGAGTAGAGGCACATGTTGGAGTTGGCTGCTCTTGTTCTAACACCAACAGTAGGATCACCAATCACTTGTTCTTGAGGGTGGCTTCGAGTCCACCTCTAGTTTTGCGCAAGTGGTGGTGAATACTCAATGATTTGAAGCTCAGTCAGATTAGGTGGTCCTTGGTCGTCCACTGATTGAGCTTCTTTCGGGCCAGCATTATTCAAATTAACAGGTTCTGGAGTATTTTGAGGTTCTCCATTACTGTTCATTTCCGTATCAACTGGTCCGGATGGACTAGAAGGTACTCCGGTATTTTGAATATCCGAAGGAATATATCCGGAGTTATGTGGAAGTCCCGAATCCGATTCATCCGTAGCATCATCTGCATTATTTCTTTGTTCTTCATTGGTGCCACGTGGTTGGTCAGTAGAAGTGACAGGAACATTCATAAACTTTGAGTAGTCAATGTTGTCGTCTTGATCCTGCACATTAGAACTTGAAGAACCAACTTTCGACTAATCCGTGTTAGCTTCATCAAAAGTCACATGGATAGATTCTTCAACTTTGAAAAGTTTTCTATTGAAAATCCGATAAGCCTTGCTATGTAATGAGTATCCAACAAATATCCTATCATCAGATTTAGGTTCAAATTTATTCCGGGATTCTTTTCCATTGTTCAGTACGTAACAAGTACACCCAAAAGTTTTGAAGCGTGAAATAGAAGGCTTTCTGCCCTTCCACATCTCATAAGGTGTTTTCATGGTAAATTTATTTATAAGAGTTCTATTCTGAACATAGCAGGCAGTAGACACCGCTTCAGCCCATAGACTGAGAGGAAGCTTTGTCCTTGCTAACATTGATCTGCCAGCCTCGACTAAAGTGCGATTCTTGCGCTCAGCTACTCCATTTTGTTGTGGAGTTCTGGGTGCAGAGAAGTCGTGCTTATTGCCCTATTCAGAACAATATGATCTCATATCTGAAAAATCAAATTCTGTACCATGATTACTCCTGATGCATTTAATGCTCAATCCTTGTGAATTGCTTATCCAGTTGAAGAGATCTACAAGGTGTTCAAAGGTTTGATCCTTAGACTTCAGGAACAACACCCATGTGTATCTGGTGAAGTCATCGATAACCACTAGGGTGTATCTCGCACTAGCAAGTGAAGAAACAGAAATGGGACCACATAGGTCCATGTGAAAAAGTTGTAAAGGAGCAGTTATTGAATTTACTGATTTGCTCTTAAAGCTATGTTTGGTCTGTTTGCCGAGTTAATATTCTCTACAGAGAGTATCTATAGAGTACTTGTGTTTAGGTAGACCAGTGACCAGATCAAGCGACGCTAATTTAGACAAGGTCTTAAAATTTAGATGTGCACAACGCTTGTGCCATAGCCAACTATCTTCATGTGATGCTGTAGTGAGGAAGCATACAGGGTCAGAAGAATTATTTCTTAAGACCACAGAGTATATGTCCCCATCTCTAGATCCGGATAACTTAATATCTCCGAATAAGTTATCTCTAACTGTGCAGGTGTTTGACAAAAAGGAAACTGTGAATCCTTTGTCACATAAATTACTGGCACTCAGCAGATTATGCTTCAAACTTTCGACTAATGTAACCTTAGTAATTGATACACAGCCATTGGTTAAAGGGCCATACCCCACAGTCTTACCTTTACTGTTGTCACCATATGTTACGGATGGGCCTTGTCACGCCCCTAAATCCCGGATGGACCGGAACTAAGAGTGTGACTTCCCCATGCCCTCACCCGAAGGGTCAAGGGGTTGGTGACTAGCTCCAATATGGACTACACATCGGGTGATGTCCGAGATAAACCTGTACATTCATACATCAGGGGTATTCCTGTACATTCTCACATGCTATGAAGTTAAGAAAAATAATTTATTAATAACAGAGTCATGCTATAATTCCAATACAACGTCCACGGACCCTCGTCCGGATATTCAAATAATAAAACAATTATGTTATACCAAATCCATAAACCAAGTTATACAAAATGTGAAATGAATAACAATCAACTTTGGACTAGCCTCTAGTGAATGGGTCGATACCTGAAACATGTCAACAAAGTAAGGGTGAGCACAAGTGCCCAGTAGGTGATCTCCATCTCCTCACCATCCTATAACATGAAATCCTAAATTTACATGATGGGTGTATGCTTGTGCCAGTATAGTGTCATATTCTATCACAATAAGCTCACATTCAATCACAAATATAACATCACACCCATTACATTTCATCCATCAAAAGTTTGCACCGGCAATCCAACCATTCACAGGATCCCCGTTACCAACTCCAAGAATCCCAGTCACTACCAGATAGCCATATGTGGGACCTATGGTGTCCCTAATGACAACCAGCCACATATGGGACCTCAGTTAACCAGCCACATAGGGGACCTGTGGCCTCTTGCCAACCCTATATGGGACCTGCGGTTAACCCAACCAACTCCACCACCAATTCCACATATAATCAATAAATAGAATATTCCAACAGTCAAAATTCAATACAACAACCTTACAAAAAATTTAATTCATCAATCCGGCGCTAACCACAAATAATATGTATAGATATACATACATATATAAATATTCATCAAACATCCAACACCTTAAATATCAGTTAAGTAATATTAAGCTACGTACAAGTAACATTTAAATGCCAAATTTCTAACATTGAACTACAAACAATATTTCTAGTGTCAGACTATAAATATCAAGCCACAAACAATGTTTCTAATATCAAACTATTAATGTCAAGCCTCCAACAATATTTTAGATGATAAATTAATAATATCAAGCTTCAAGTAATACTTCATATTATTAAACTATAATATCAAACCCAAACACTATTTTCATTATTAAACTAATAATATCATAATTCTTGTTTGACCTTGCTATTGGAATGATATAAATGAATATGTTATTTTTACTACTAAATCAAATTAAATTAAATTTATCTATATATCTTGATAATTATCAAAACACACATATATAATACTATACACGACTTCGTAATAATGCATGGCTTTAATACACGAATTTATTACCCACATATACTAACTATTAACACGCACGACTTAATTCCCATAATCAATTAAGCCCCCCTTTTTAAAAAAAAATCGACACTAAAACAAAGATGCCCCTTTTCTTTCACTGCCACGAAACCACGCATGTAAAGATGCCCCCTTTTATTGATTAAGAAAAAATTAAATAAAATAAAACAAAACCCTTGTGCTGCATTGGATCAAACAGATTGTGGAGGCAGGAACGTATAGGCCGCCGCCCCCCGTCATGGAGACGCTAACCAGGCTCTCATTCGACAGCCTGGTGTGCTGCTGCTGCCGCACGGAAGAAACCAGGCCAACTGGCCTGGTACGGGTAGAAATTAATAATAACTAATTAGAATATGATAAAAGGGATAATAGGTGCAATAGCTCGTCCAATGATTTGGAACCGGTCGAATCACGCTGCACTGCAATAATCGCCTAGCCATATGTATATACACGTAAATGAATATATTTATATAAATACATACATATCCAAACGTTTGTGTATATATATATATATATATATATATATATATATATATATATATATATATATATATATATATATATATATATATATTCTAACAGTTTGTTTTCGTGCAATAGAATAACGAGGAATCAAGAATCACCTACCTCTTGCCTTCCGAAGGGATTAAACTCAAGAACGGTCTAAAATCAGCGAAGAACGATGAAGAACGCGAAGAACACTAAGAACTCTCCTCCGACGGCTAGGGTTTCTCAAAACAAAGTTATAATAAATAATAAAACCCCAAAACCCTATTTTTAATGAAAATTCGTTCTATTCCTTAATAATTTCCAAAAAGCCCTTCAAAATTCAAAATTTTCACTTATTAACTCTTAATTTAACTCCCAAAATTTATTAAATAACTCCTGGTGGCTTCTGGACCTCAAATTTGGCCCAAATATTATCAAAACGATCGTATTAATGGCCACATTCTCAAAATAACTTTCTTAACATCAAATATAGATTATAAGTTATGCTAACACATATACGAATCCTTACATCCTCTCCACCTTAGAACTTTTCGTCCTCGAAAAGCCAACTGAATCAAATGTCACAATTATCCTCATAAGACGTCATAGACCTCGATATCCAACCAAGCCCACACCCACGTGAATATAATTATTGACACCTATTCTGACACACCCAAACCATCCTACAAATTTATTAACCCACAAGTGCCGAGCTGATACAATATCTACCATAAACCGAAACTAGCATGTGCTCTTAATCAATAACTAAGCACATGAATATAATTATGAGAACAACATACAACAAACAAAATAACATAAAACAAACACACATGACACGATATCGGAAAAATCCTTACATTCTCTCCCTCTTAAGACTTTTCATCCCCGAAAAGACTAACTAGCAACAGTCCTAACGATAGGGCAACGCTTAGTCCATCAGCCATGAGCCAATACAATGCTTTAGGACATACCATTAACCATTACGAAGCAACAAGGTATTTATAGATTTACATTCCTGTGAACTAACAATGCATCCACTAACCATTTAACATAAGGAGAGGTTGGCGGGGGGGTTATCATCCTTCTATAAATTATTTACGATCCCTTGCCAATGCAACAAGGCTTAGATATTCAGGTAACACATCCTTAATTAAGTCACTTGAAACGCAGCATAACTCACCCAACTCCAGTTGTAACTCTAGACTACGAATAGTCATGGTAACAACAAGGTTAAATGGACACCTCAACATAGTTAAACTGACACCTCAACAAAAATCACTGGATCATAGTCGATACGATCACCTATTGAAATCCAATAACCAATCAAATTAACAGATTGCACCACACACAACCACTGCACGCCAAATACCCAATATCAAATCACTACTAGTAACCCCTTGTAATTAATCCACTAAATGACCATCATAACGAATCATTAACGAAACAACACCATACTAACAACTCCACAACCGACCATACACTACCTCAAAATTATTCCAAGTGGTGCCAACATCACCATCAAAACTAACCAATCTAATAGAACCCAAAACAATAAGGATTAACATTATAACCCAAAAATCCATTAAAGCATTATCAGCTTAGATCAACAGGGTAAACGCACCACCTCAATTAAATATTGCATTACCAAAGTCCAACAACCTACCCTCATATAACCAATATCCCCCAACAACCACAACAAGTACACAATGCTTTATGAGTCATGACCGCATATTAAAAAATGCATATCGGCCATGCAACAATCACATATAGAAAAACCAAACAAAACAACATCAAAATATCAACAATTATGTGAATAACATATACTCCCATGTAGGGGAAGAAAGGTCGCACCCTAATAGGCTCCACCAAACAATGTAAGATGTCATTGAATTACAACCAAGTCCCTTTACAGAGAGGACTCCACAAACAAGCAACAAACTCGGCTACCACAACAACACGTCATACTAACATCACCAAGGGAAAGCTCATCAAGCTAATCCCACCATAAACCGTTTACCAGTTCCACATCATCATGTTTACCACCAATCAATCCAGCCAAACGATCAATAAACAAGGTCCATCCTAGTTTCACCACACAAAATAATAATGTATGTAGTTGTTAACAACCCAATCAAGGTGGAACAAGGCAGCAATAGGAAATACAATTATGCTCACACTCAGGCATAGATACATAACACGATACACATATCATAATAAATAAATAGGTTAAAAATAACATTTATAATTAAGACAACCAAGCAAGCATAATCATAGCCACAGCCACACATGTTTCCATATCCACAGCCACACAGGCTACCAAAACCACAGCCACATAGGCTCCACAGCCACACAGGCTACCACAATTCTAGATAGCACACTCTCAAGCACAGCACAATAATATGCGTTCACATTACATCAAATAACACATGTAGTCGTATCACACAACTATACCCCAAAACAGGGCCAAAGTCCACAACATGTCATTTGCACGCCATATCATATGAAGAATATCTAAACAATCATACAATGTGGTAATCCATATTGACATCAATCGACATGAATCACAATAATATTTAACACAGAGTTGATTATCATTATTTATTCATTTATTTACTATTGTTACTAGTGTTGTAAGTATATTATTTATGTTTTTTTAGTTTTATTGTATATTTACCATTCTTATTAATAACCGGTTACACGCACCAACATAGTCCATCACAAGCCAACACCACACAAGGTGCATGCAACCAACAACGAGCAACTACTCAAAAACAAGCAGGCCAACAACCCATCAATATTTACACAATTATAATGACAATCGAGTCAAGGAAAAAGACATACCCAAGAATGCTCAACACTATTCACTAACATTCAACCAAAATCTTATATAGCATTTCAACTAACTAGTAGCATTTAACCAAGTCAACATACGACGACTGAAAAATCGATATACAGATTCAACATTTAACTATACCTTAAAGTCATAAGAAATATAACTCCCATTATTTCTCAAATTATTTAATCACCTTCTAAATCATCTACTCATTAACATTTTTGAAAAGACAAGTTATTAAAATATTTTATCGAAAGGATATGAATTCTCCACTCCCATTCCAAAAGACTATGTCATCACTATCTCCCCCACTCATTGGCACGTCTACCCTTCAATTGCCTTAAAATGAAAATAAACCATTATTGAATCTACCAATCCCATCATGGTTTTCTCATAATATTTAAGCCTAATATCTAATCAGTATATATTGCTAGTCATAACAGTTGTTAGTTTATGTCATATTATTATATTCACTACACTATTTAATCCTTGAATATTTTATTCCATCGTTTACCATTGTTGTCTTCATGTTTTACTTTTATTAAATTACATTTTTTTTAACCTTCCTGATGGTCCCTTGGAGCCTAAAGGGGGGGGGGGGTGAATAGGCTCTTGTTCGAACTCTTTCTTTTCTCTCAAGACACAAAGACTTATCTAGTTTAAGTGATAGAATCACTGCGGAAGATAACCAGATAGTGGAAGTATTTTGTTTTATTATCACAAGGTGATTACAACAAAATAGAAGCAAACACTTTCTTACACTCTGTTTACAACAATGAACTCACACACTAGCCAAGTTCCTTTTCTATTTTTGCCCACCTAAGCACTCCTGTACATGAAGTATAAGTATGAATATTTATACAAAACATTCCTAAGAGACAACCTTGGAACTTGAAGTTCCGGAATGCGTTCCGCACTAACTATCCCTCGGTAATCTGTCTGCCTTGACTGCTGCGGATTATGGAGCTCAAGATCTTGGATTTGAAGAGTATAAGTGTCTTTGTGAGTTCCGAGATACAATTAAGGTTGTGTCCACATATCCGGATGATCCACGTGTAAGATTCTTCTTGTTCTAAATGCATTCGTCTTACATCGGGACAGCACGAGCTGATAACTTTAAATGCGGTTTTGTTGGAGCAGTGTCTTCTTGGTCCGGTGTAATTTTCCTTACTCCGTAGTTAATGAAGCTCGGAACCTTACTCCGTGTCGGTGGTTGCTTACTCCGTATCTATTCGATCTTGGAATCCTTAGTCCGTGTCAGCGCTTCCTTACTCCGCATGTAAGTTCCTTACTCCGCATGTAGGTTCCTTACTCCGCATGTAAGTTCCTTACTCCGTATGTAAGTTCCTTACTCCGCATGTAAGTTCCTTACTCCGTATGTAAGTTCCTTACTCCGCATCTGGTTTCTTTACTCCGCATCTATTTTCCTTACTCCGCACTTATTTTCCTTACTCCGCACTTATCCTTTAAGTTCTTAGTCCGTAGGATTGTTCCTTATTCCGTATGTATTTGTTACTTGGTTATTTACCAAGTGTTTTATCAGCATTATCCAAATTCTGGGTTTGATCCAACACTTCCAATCCTTTTGCTACTACTTTATATACCACACGTTAGACAAACATGATACATCAATTCACATCATAGGAGAAACAATCATGACCCGTAGGTCCATAACAAGTAAACAAGTAGGCTCTAACACCATTTTCAAGAGATAATTCCAAATTACTCTACCTCACTCGTGACCCCATACGATTTTTTTTAAATATTAATTCTCTCAATTCATACACCCATCAATTTAATTCCATAAATTCATGCCAAGTAAATCTTACACATATTTTTTTTAAATAATTAACTCTCACCAAAATAAATTAATCATATCTCCACATGCAAAAGCTCTTCTCCCCAAAAGTTCCTTAGTCCAAAAAAAATTAATATTAAAATCGATAAATAAATAAACAGTAAAAATTCACCAAATTAATATTAATTCTATAAAATAATTAAAAACATGGTAAAATAAGAAATTTAGAATATTTTTTTTTAAAAATGCATTAAATTATGCCACGCAATCCAAATCACTCAAAGTACATTTTAAATTTCTTTAAAATTGTATTTAAAAAAAACAAATTACACTAAAGCTCAAAATACCGATGAATAGAATTTACGCAATTAAAATAATCAATTAAGTTCAAATTATTGCATAAATATTTGTCATAAAGCATAAATAAAATGCAATTATCACTCCCAAGTAGTGACCCCTAAGTCTACACCACATAGAACTCATAAGTTCCAACTGTTATCCATGTGACATTGCCCCCTTCTTATACACTTCTATCAAGCAATCACCCATAACAAGCTTGACCCAATAGGTCCTCATCATATCATAGTGGGGTTCATTTCCCCCGAAATCCATTACATTTGCCCAATCATTTAATTGGCTACCTAAGCGATCGAATAATTGGTAGGGTTCATATTTCCCCTACCACATCATAATAATAACATCAAGCGAAAGATAATACTATAGCATATTGTACTTGAATCAGCTCAAAACAATACAGGTCAGTCAAAAAAAATGTAAGTCATTAACAAGCAACTACACAAATTATTCCAAGCAATTTCAAGAAATTTCACAGCTATAAAGTCAAACATCATTAGAGTATCAAGCGCAATCAATTCTAGTGCCCTAAATGTACAAGCAATGTCATGTCATGTATGGACCCATCCCAATGCATCCTATGATCATCTGATTGACACTAAGGTAACCAAGGACACTATTAAGGACTGCGTCGATCAGGCGCCCTCCTTAATGTCTCCCAAGCTCCAAAGTTTCAATCAATCACCCTACTACGCTAGGTTCACTAAATCGACCGCTCTGATACCAACTTGTCATGCCCCTAAATCCCGGAAGGACCGGAACTAAGAGTGTGACTTCCCCATGCCCTCACCCGAAGGGTCAAGGGGTTGGTGACTAGCACCGATATGGACTACACATCGGGTGATGTCCAAGATAAACCAGTACATTCATACATCAGGGGTATTCCTGTACATTCTCACATGCTATGAAGTTAAGGAAAATAACTTATTAATAACAAAGTCATGCTATAATTCCAATACAACGTCCACGGACCCTCGTCCGGATATTCAAATAATAAAACAATTATGTTATACCAAATCCATAAACCAAGTTATACAAAATGTGAAATGAATAACAATCAACTTCGGACTAGCCTCTAGTGAGTGGGTCGATACCTGAAACATGTCAACAAAGTAAGGGTGAGCACAAGTGCCCAGTAGGTGATCTCCATCTCCTCACCATCCTATAACATGAAATCCTAAATTTACATGATGGGTGTATGCTTGTGTCAGTATAGTGTCATATTCTATCACAATAAGCTCACATTCAATCACAAATATAACATCACACCCATTACATTTCATCCATCAAAAGTTTGCACCGGCAATCCAACCATTCACAGGATCCCCGTTACCAACTCCAAGAATCCCAATCACTACCAGATAGCCATATGTGGGACCTGTGGTGTCCCTAATGACAACCAGCCACATATGGGACCTCAGGTAACCAGCCACATAGGGGACCTGTGGCCTCTTGCCAACCCTATATGGGACCTGTGGTTAACCCAACCAACTCCACCACCAATTCCACATATAATCAATAAATAGAATATTCCAACAGTCAAAATTCAATACAATAGCCTTACAAAAAATTTAATTCATCAATCCGGCGCTAACCACAAATAATATGTATAGATATACATACATATATAAATATTCATCAAACATCCAACACCTTAAATATCAGTTAAGTAATATTAAGCTACGTACAAGTAACATTTAAATGCGAAATTTCTAACATTGAACTACAAACAATATTTCTAGTGTCGACTATAAATATCAAGCCACAAACAATGTTTCTAATATCAAACTATTAATGTCAAGCCTCCAACAATATTTTAGATGATAAATTAATAATATCAAGCTTCAAGTAATACTTCATATTATTAAACTATAATATCAAACCCAAACACTATTTTCATTATTAAACTAACAATATCATAATTCTTGTTTGACCTTGCTATTGGAATGATATAAATGAATATGTTATTTTTACTACTAAATCAAATTAAATTAAATTTATCTATATATCTTGATAATTATCAAAACACACATATATAATATCATACACGACTTCATAATTATGCATGGATTTAATACACGAATTTATTACCCACATATACTAACTATTAACACGCACGACTTAATTCCCATAATCAATTAAGCCCCCCTTTTCAAAAAAAATCTGACACTAAAACAAAGATGCCCCTTTTCTTTCACTGCCACAAAACCACGCATGTAAAGATGCCCCCTTTTTTTATTAAGAAAAAATTAAATAAAATAAAACAAAACCCTTGTGCTGCATTGGATCAAACCGATTGTGGAGGCAGGAACGTATAGGCCGCCGCCCCCCGTCATGGAGACGCTAACCAGGCTCTCATTCGACAGCCTGGTGTGTTGCTGCTGCCGCGCGGAAGAAACCAGGCCAACTGGCCTGGTACGGGTAGAAATTAATAATAACTAATTAGAATATGATAAAAGGGATAATAGGTGCAATAGCTCGTCCAATGATTCGGAACCGGTCGAATCACGCCGCACTGCAACAATCGCCCAGCCATATGTATATACACGTAAATGAATATATTTATATAAATACATACATATCCAAATGTTTATGTATATATATATATATATTCTAACAGTTTGTGTTCGTGCAATAGAATAACGAGGAATCAAGAATCACCTACCTTTTGCCTTCCGAAGGGATTAAACTCAAGAACGGTCTAAAATCAGCGAAGAACGATGAAGAACGCGAAGAACACTAAGAACTCTCCTCCGACGGCTAGGGTTTCTCAAAACAAAGTTATAATAAATAATAAAACCCCAAAACCCTATTTTTAATTAAAATTCGTTCTATTCCTTAATAATTTCCAAAAAGCCCTTCAAAATTCAAATTTTTCACTTATTAACTCTTAATTTAACTCCCAAAATTTATTAAATAACCCCTAGTGGCTTCTGGACCTCAAATTAGGCCCAAATATTATCAAAACGATCGTATTAATGGCCACATTCTCAAAATAACTTTCTTAACATCAAATATAGATTATAAGTTATGCTAACACATATACGGATCCTTACAGGCCTCGTTTGTCAGTAACATCCACGAGAAGAGACTTATCACCCGTCATATGTCCGGAGCATCCGCTATCGAGTATCCACTTGCTTTGATTGATCTTTGACTTCAAGTGAGATGACAGTGAATTCCATAGATGCTCCTGCAAGACAACAGATTACATTTTTGGTGCCAAACTTGTTTTGGGCGGTTAGGAGAAGCAACAACAGTGTCAATTATTTCGGATTTTATGTTACTAAGAACTTTAACTTTCCAAGTTGACTTAGCTTTTTCCGTCTTAGTTGCTTCTTTAACTTGGGTTTTCTTAGGTGAAATACTCCGAGGAGTTTTAGATTTAGCTTTCCGAGAAGAACCCTTTTTGACAACCAGATTTTTATTGATTGAAAAGTGATTACATAACCAATCATCAGATAGACTCCAACACTCATAGTGATAATGACCTATTTCGCGACATATCGAATAGACACTGTGATGAGGAGTTACAACAGGGGATACAAGTTTCTTAGGTTTTACAGGTTTTCTACTATGTTCCCTATGGCCTAATCCTTTGCGAACGGGTGATGTGCTTTTGGCCCTGGATGTGTCAGCCTTAGCCTTTCCTTTATTTATGGGTGCTGCAGTTTTGGCTTTAACTGCAGCAGCCTTCCCTTCATCGTTTGGTATGGGTGCTACTACTTCGGGATTAGCAGTAACAACCTCTCTTCCACAATCATAAACTATGGTGCCACTTGAAACAAAACCATCCAACGGTTTAGACGTACTAACAGGATATAGGTTGGTTAGTTTTTGAGTGTAGTCCGAAGGGCACTCAGTAGCTGGAGCAGTGGAAGTGGATTCAGATCCTAGGCCAGGTTTGACTCGGATATTGTCAGGATCAGTTCTAAACGTAGAGGCTATTTCCCCGGATTTTAGCCATTTACGATTGATTTCCTTTTCCTTTTCAAGTTCATTTTCGAGTCGTTTAAGATTTACGTTTAGGCCTGTGAGATTGGTATTCAGCAAGTGATTTTCAGCTCTTAGGTCGTGATACCAAACCTCCTTGCTTCGGTAGTCAACTATGTCCTTTTCAAGTTTAGAAACAGTAAGTTCTAGTCGTTTAGTCTGACTACTCATATCTTGATACATTTGAGTAATTATTAGTCTCTCATTCTTTTCATGATCACGTTCAGCAGTGAGAGATTCTAATTTACTCATGAGCTCAGAGATAGAAGGTACCTCAGCGTTTGCCATAAGGCAGACGTTCGCCTTTTCCGTTAGTTCGTCGTCTGAAGATTCATCTTCTTCTTCCGAACCACTGTTGTATTTTGAGACGAACACCTTCCTCTTCATCTTACTGTTGTCTGAGGTGGAGCGTCGAGATTTAACCTTGTCATCCTTGTCGGCCGTCTTGGATTTAGATCTACAGTCCTTGGCCCAAAGACCAGGTTTCCCGCAATTGTAGCAGTCTTGGGATGTTAGCTCCGACCGCTCCTTCCTTCTCGAGGATGAAGAAGAACCTCTTCTGAATCCTTTTCTGCTTTTCCGCAGAAATCATGTGAAGGATTTTACCAGGAGTGCTATTTCTTCTTCCATGTCTGAGTCAGAGTTTTCTGACTCTTCCGTATCATCCTCTGCCAGCATGCTTGGTCCAGTCGTAGCCTTAAGAGCTACCCCCTTTTCTCTCTCCGAGCTATCTTCTCGTCTCGGTCAGTGTATTTGAATTTGACCTCATGAGTCCGTAGCTCTCCATATAGCTCTTCAAGGCGAGCATACTGCCAGTTGTCTTTGGATTGCATCTGGAGCTGCTTGGAGTAATAGCGATCCGACAAGGAACAAAAGAACTTGTCATTTATTTGGAACTGAGTGTAGTGCTCGTTGACAGCTTTCAATTCCAGGATGAGCTTGCCGAATCGCCGATAGATGCTCTCCAGGGATTCGCCAGGTATGTGGTTGTAGCTCTCAAAGTTCTGTATGAGAACGCAAATGACGTTCTGTATCTGAGACTGACTTCCTTCATATAGAATAGTCAATTTATCCCACACAGCTTTTGCTGTCGTGCAGCCCTGGACATCCGTGAAAGCCTCTAAATCCAAGGACGATGTCACATAAGCTAGAGCCTTTTCACTGGCGTATTGCCAGGCTCTTTCATCGTGAGTGAGTTCAGCATCAGTCTTTGGCCTCCTGACCCCATTTTCTCCGATGGTCATCGGAATAGGAAGCTCCTGATGAAGACAAGGCCACATTAGATGATCATGACAGGTCATGAACATCTTCATGCGAGCTTTCAACTGGGAGAAAAGCTCTGGTGTGAACTTTGGCGGTTTGCTTAAAGTGTAGCCTGAACTCCGTGGTTGACGAGCAGTGGCAACAGCAAGTTGAGGTGGATCAACATTTTCACTGCTGCTTCAGTTGGAAAGGGGCTCTTGAGCTCCCCTGGAGTTGAGGTGGGTGTTGAATAGCATGCTGCTTTCTTCGGCCATTGTTAAGTTAAGAGGGAGTGAGGGATCTCTACGAGCTGGTAGAACTTGCTTTGATACCACTTGTTGGTCCCGGAGAGCCTAGAGGGGGGTGAATAGGCTCTTTGAAAAATCTTTTTCTCTCTTAATGGCTAGACACTCACTCTAGTTAAACAGATAGAATCAGTGCGAAAGATTAACCAGGTAGTGGAACTATGTTGTTTTATTATCCGAAGATAATTACAACAAAGGAAAACAGCGTTTTAGCTTATTACAGCACAACACTTTTGTTTATGGTTACACACACTTGGCTGTAAATCTCTGTTTTTGGCTCTTTACAAGATATACGCTTATGATTATATGAGTACAAGTAAGCACGCGCATATGTATTTACATTGCTTCAGGCATATATATAGACATCCTAGGAATCTATCTTGGAACTGCATTTTCCGAGCAGTGTGGAGCATTGAAGTTCTTCATCGGAAAATGGTGAAGCTTTAACTACTACGGATGTGAAGCTCGAAATATTGGAAGCATAAGTTGTAATGAATTCTTTGCTTGATTCCAATTGCATTTGAGACTATGTCCACATCTCCGTGTGTTCCACGTGTCAGAAAATTTAGGTATTCAATGAGTTTGTCTTACATCGGGACGTAGCGAGCTGCTAGCATTAATTGCGGCTTGGAGAGATGAAGCAGCATCTTCTTGGTCCGTTGCAAGGTTCCTTACTCCGCATGAACGAAGCTCGGATCCTTACTCCGTATCAGTGATTGCTTACTCCATATGAATGAAGTCCTGGAATCCTTATTCCATGTCAGCGCTTCCTTACTCCGCATGAGTAGTGGTTCGGAGAGCTTACTCCGCATCAGCGCTTCCTTACTCCGCATGAGTAATGGTTCGGATTCCTTATTCCGCATTTGATGTCCTTACTCTGCAACAGTTGTCCTTACTCTTCTCGAATGACAGACTCGGATTTCTTCCTCCGTGTCTTCTTTTCCTTAGTCCGGTGGAGTGACAACTTCGATTCCTTCTCTCTCACAAGTCTCTTCTACTCCGTGCAAGATATAGACTCAGGAACTTACTCCGCATTAATTGACATAATCTAGTTGAGTGTTAGACGCGGGTTCCTAGTCGTTTTGTCAAGTGTTTAATCAGCACGAAGAGTCCTTACTCCGGATGATGACTTGGTTATATACCAAGTGAATGACGACACACATGATGATCCGGATCAGGATTATGTATCCTGTCCTTTGCTTTGTCCTCACATGAGTAGGTCCGGATTTAGAGTTAACTCATCTGCACAGACTTAATGGTAAACATGAAACATCTCGAGTCAAATTATATAGGGTTTGTTCCGCATTATCCAAATTCTCGGTTTGATCCAACAGCAGGATTGAGCCTGCGTTGGCGCTCTACAGTAGGAGTATAAGACTCCTCCATCAGTATCTTGTGCATGCAGACCGCTGGACTTATACCTTTTATATAATCCAGAGACCACCCCAGGGCCTGCTTATGCTCCCTTAAGACTTCTAGTAGCTGACTGGTTTCTTCTACTGTTAAGGACGCAGCTACTATCACAGGGTAACGCCCCTGTGTATCCAAAAACGCGTACCTCAGATGTTCTGGGAGTTGCTTGAACCCTGGCAAGGGTTCTGTGATTGCCGAGGATTCGATTCTCGAGGAAGGCTGCTTGCGTCACTTGGTCTTCCAAAGACTTCATAAGTCTCTTTCGGTTCCGCCTCAGAAAAATCCACCTGCTGCAATTCGTGATCCAAGCTTTCAGTGATCAAGCTCTCTTCGAAGTAACTGTCCACAAATTCCGCAATCTGATCAATCCAATAGTAGCTGGAATGATCATTCGCCTTGCGCATCAAACGCTCCATGTTGAACACCACTGCGTCTTCATCCACACGCAGTGTCAACTCCCCTGAGTTTACATCGATCAAGGCCCTTCCGGTACTCAGGAATGGCCTTCCAAGAATCAGTTGGACTCCTTTATCTTCCTCCATTTCCAATACAACAAAGTCCACCGGGAAGATAAAGCGATCCACCTTGATTAAAACGTCTTCAATGATGCCTGCCGGCTTCCCTATCGAGCGATCAGCAAATTGTAAAGATATGGAAGTGGGCTTTATTCCAGTCAAGCCTAGTCGCCAATAGATGGACATTGGAATCAGATTTATACTCACCCCTAAATCACATAGGGCTTGCTCCATTCGCGAGGTGCCAATGGTGCAGGTCAGAGTGAAACTACCCGGATCTTTAAGCTTGGGTGGTAGCTTGTGCTGCACCACTGCACTGATATCATTTGTGAGAGCCACTATCTCACAATCAGTGTAGCTTCTCCTCTTAAACAGCAGATCCTTTAAAAATTTGACGTAGCCAGACATCTGTTCCAAGGCTTCTATGAATGGGATTTTCACCTCCAGCTTCTTGAATACGTCTAAAAATTTCTGGAACTGAGCATCTAACTTCTTTTCCCTCATCCTTTGAGGATACGGCATAGGAGGTTTATAAAGAACGGGAGCGCTAGCTTCAGGCTGACTGGCTGTTGGTTGACTACTTCCAGCCTTTTCCTTCTAGTCCTTATGCTGCTCAGCACCTCCTTCTTTAGCTTCCTCCTAGGCGTGCTGTTCTGACTCCTCCTTGTTTGGCTCAATTTTGTTCTCTCTAGCTGGTAGTTCTTTCCAACTTCTAAGCATTATAGCTTTGCATTGCTCCCTTGGGTTGACCTCCGTATTGCTGGGAAAAGTATTTGATGAAGATGGCCTAACTGCATTTGCTAGCTGGCCAATCTGCTGCTCTATATTCTTCATAGCAGCTCCAAGATCCTGGACAGAAGTGGTAAGGGATCCAATCCTCGTCTCCCCCTTACTCATTCTGTCAGTTGCTTGCTTAGTAAATTGATAAAAGAAGTTCTACATCTCTTCATCCTTTGCCTTCTCTTTGTCTTCCTCCTTCTGTTGAGGCATCTTCTGGAACCCAGGAGGAAGTTGTGGCTGAGAATGTTCTCCATCCTTGTCTTGCTCCAGGCAAAGGGACCTTATTCTGCCTTTGCCATAAATAAGGCTGTTGTTGAAATTGTTGAGGTCCTCCCTGATTCTGGAAGTTGTTGGGCTGAGGAGGATTCTGGTACTGATTTGGATTCTGAATTTGTCTCTGGAATCCTCCACCTCGATTCCCAACATATTGGGCTTCTTCGTATAGCTGGGCTGCAGCAGCGTCTTCAGTAACTGCCTTGGGTTGCTCAGCTCTGCCCTCCACGCGAATAGCCATCACTAACATTTGCTCTGTCAGCAACTCCATATTCCTTGTCAACTCATCGAACTGAGTTGAATTTGATGAGTTTGATACCGTAGCCACCGGCTCAGCTCTAAGACGCCTGTCATTGGACCATTGGTAGTTGGACAATGTCATTCGCTCTATAAGCTCCACTGCTGCAGAAGGCTCCATCATCATGAACGCTCCTCCAACGGCTGCATCTATCATGCTCCTTGTATTTGCATGCAGGCCTACATAAAAAGATTCTACTTGTAACCATTCTGGCTTGCCGTGATTAGGACACCTCCTAACCAAGTCTTTGAATCGCTCCCAGGCCTCGTACAACGACTCATCACCATGCTGGGTGAATTGATTTATTTGGCTCCTTAAATGAATAACTCTTGTTGGTGGAAAGTACTTGGAGAGAAACTTCTCCACCATTTGTTCCCATGTGTGTATGCTGCCAGCAGGTAGGGACTAGAACCAATCAAGAGCTCGGTCCTTCAGTGAAAACGGGAAGAGTCGCAACTTAATTGCATCATCCGAGACTCCATTGATTTTGATGGTGTCGTAAATTTGCAAGAATCACGCTAGATGGTTGTGTGGATCATCTAGTGCCGAGCCTTGGAATGCATCTTGCCCAACCATCTGCAGTAGCGCAGGCTTCAGCTCAAAGTTATTTGCTTGGACCGGCACCTTTCTAATGCCTGAGTACTCATCCGACAGTACAGGTCTAATCATCTTTTCCCAAAGGACCAGGTTGGTATAGTGAGTATTTTGGTGTGTATGGATGTGGAAAGGTTATAACTTGTGTAATCAAAACTACGTCGTTTTGATGCTGGGATTCACTTAATCAAAACTATGTCGTTTTGATGTTGTGTTGTCTATATAAGGAGGAGAAGCCTCTCTGTTTTAGGGTTAGGGTTTGTTGCTCCACCAGCCGTCGCAGAGAGAGAGAGAGAGGAAAGGGGAGCTCCTGGTTGCTGCCGGGCGTCTTGCGTGGGTGGTCGGAGTCTCGTGGGTGGACGGCGTTCGGCGTGGGAACAGACTATTGCTGTGTTGTTGCGTCTTACTTGAGGTAGGGGTTCTGTTCTTCCTAAATCCTCCTCTGTCCTAGGGTTCTAGGGCAAATTATGGATTCTATCTGTTGATATATATATATATATATGTAATCCATATAGGTGTGATCTCCTATATGGATGTTGGCCTTCAGTGGCATTTTGGAGTGATTCTGTTGTGGCATGTTATATGTTCGATGAAATGCCTGTGTGAATATAGCTGTGTGTATATACCCATTACATGTTTGGTAATATGTTTGTGTGGTTGGACTTGTGATTTGGTGTATGTATGCATGCTGGGTGTTTGTTCTATTGCCTGAATGGCTGGGTTTGTGCACTTGTGAACGGGTGTACACCAAGTGTTTGGTTTTATGCTTGAGTGACCGTAGTGTGTGTTGTGTGCATGACTGTGGTATCTGGCTTGAAGAGGCGGTTAAATTACTTTGCCTAGGAGGCGGTTAAACCAGTGGCCTGAAGAGGTGGTTAAACTACTTTGCCTGAGAGGCGGTTAAATCAGTGGCCTGAAGAGGCGGTTAAATTACTTATTTGAGTTGTGGTTTGTTAGCCAGTGTGGCTGGGGCTGAGGTTACGCCCGTTATATGAAATGCTTTATTTTCTTACTACTGCCACATCACTACACCTGTGCACATGCATGTAGCCGCTAGGAGCATGGGAAGGGTTGGGGAGACTTGATCCCTACTGAGTTGTGGTTGCTCACCCTTCCTACTGTGTTTGCTTGTTTTCCAGGGACTTACAGGCGTTAGGTGGATACACCAAGGTGGAAGACCATCTTCATTTTATTGCTCTTTAGTGATGTAATTTTATGACTTATGTAACCCCATGGGGGAAATGTACTAAGAGACTGAATTGTAGTACGGAACATGGTTGGTTTGTGAACCTTTGAGGTTTGGAATTAAATAAAGATGTGGCTTGTTTGATTTATTATAATTGTTAGTTTTGCTTGTGTGGCATCTAGTAATCCAACCCCGTTGCCCTCCATGTGGGTGAATGGGGAGTCATGTACCGGTTTCCCGAGTCGGAAATGCAGGGCGTGACAATATGGTATCAGAGCATGTTCTAGTTGGCCTAGGGTAGTGGGCGGACCTGGTTATCTTAAGTCCTTTGGAGGAGCCTGGAGGGACATGCCTGATCAACATGGTCCTCTTTGAGCCTCCAAGGTGTACTTAGGGTAGTCCAGTTTTGTGGTAGGATTTGCATGCATTGGCATTAGGGCACTAGTTGCATTTCTTTGTGAATGTGTGCTAAAACTGTGGAAATTGTGGATAAGATAATATGATTAAGTGCCACGTGCAACTCGATTTGTTTGGCAATGCGTCTCGAATCGTGAAACGTGATTGATACAATGTATGTGTGTAATGTCATGTGATAGTGGAATTGATCAGTGGGGTAGAGGTAGTGACGCGATAGATTATAAATTCGTTTTGACGTTTGTGCTTCTTACTTCGTGTAGTAAGAATGCCGCCGAGGAGAGCGACACGTGCGTCCGGGGCAGTGGCTGATGAGTCATCTGCCCATGAGGGCCCGGGTGCGGGACAGTCCGTTGGAGGGCATGCGTTGTTGCTGGCACAGCTACGGGAAGGCATCCGGCTGGAGGTACGAGAGCTACGGGAGGGACTCCGGCAGGAGGTTCGGGAGGAGGTGCGCCGTGAGATGGCAGCACAGCAGGTGGTGCCACCACTACCACCAGTAGGCGAGCTACCTCGTGAGCGTGAGAGTTCACTGGGTGGTGTACCGACTCGGGCAGAGGACGACGTGGTGACATGGTTCCGAAAGGAACAACCTCCGCGATTTAAGGGGGAAGGAGATCCCGTGGTAGCTAAGCAGTGGTTGAGGCAGATCGAGCATGTGTTCTCCTTTCTCCTGCCCCGGGAAGAGGATAAGGTGCGACTGGCCATTCGGCAGCTGGAGGGAGATGCTTTGGAGTGGTGGACGAGTGTCGCGGGGAGCCGTGCGGTGCAACTCATGCTGTGGGAGGAGTTCTTGCAACTCTTCCATGATGAGTTCTTCCCAGAATCAGTGAGATGGCAGAAGAGGGAAGAATTCGGCAGCTTGAAGCAGGGGTCCAGGACGGTACCTGAGTATGAGCGGGAGTTCCGGAGCTTGAGTAGGTTTGCTCTCGAGATCGTAGCAAGGGAGGACCTGAAGGCCCACAAGTTCACTTTGGGCCTTAGGCCAGCCCCAGGCAGAGGGTGGCAATTCTACGCTTGAGGACCTATGCCGAGGTTGTGGAGACGGCCCGTATAGCCGAGAGAGAGCCGGATGATGGGAGCCAGGCCCATCAGGGGTCGCCATTGCAGAGTTGGCCTGATCGAGATGCAGGGTCCAAGAGGCTCAAGACGGAGGAGAGGGATAGCAGCTTCTTTTCGCAGTCGGGGTCGGACATCCGTGAACCCCGGGAGGTTCACCTTTGGCGGCGGAAGACAGGGTGGCCCATCTGGGAGTCTACCTAGCACCGTCACCTGCTGGTGGAGCAAGGGTCACTTCAAGGGGGAGTGCCCCAAGAAGGACCGGCGATGCAACAATCGTGGACGAGAGGGCCATTTGCGCCGGGTTTGCAGGAGTGGCAACAGGGGAGCGGGGGGCGTGGCATCCAGCGTGAGGAGTGATGCTAGCTTCCGTGCACCAGCTGAGAGACCAGCTCGTCAGTGGCAGGCCAGCCAGGCAGGATCCAACCAGACCCGACCTCAGGGGAGGCCAGGAGCGACGAGGGTCGATGCTAGAGGCGATCGGGCGGGAGCTGCCCAGGTGAGTGAGCCAACCAAGTGGCACGGGCCAAGGGAGGGTGTTTGCACTGAATGCGACACCCCAGGAGGAGGCTGAGCTACCACCTTCACCGGCAGAGGAGGGAGCAGGACCATCGGTGGTTAGAGGTACTCTTTTGATCCCCCGCATGCTTGCTTCTGTTCTTTTCGATACGGGTGCATCGCGTTCTTTTATTGCTGAGCTCATAGTAGAGGGCTTGGGGTTAACGTGTGTTGAGGCGGAGAGGCCCTTAGTTGTAGAGTCTCCGGTGGGAGGTATGATTGAGGTGTGACACGTTTGCCGCGATTGTGTGTTAACCATGGGTGATGTGGAACTGAGTTTCGACTTGCATGTGATGCCTTTGCGTACTTTTGACCTGATCTTGGGTATGGATTGGCTTATGGCTTTCCAAGCCAAGATAGACTGTTACCGGCGGCGTGTATCCTTCGTGTCACCCGCAGGAATCTCTTGTACTCTGCAAGGGGAGTGGGATCATGAGGCAAGTCGAGCCGGGCCAGTGTTGGACCAGTGGAGTGCCATTACCCACAGGTTGGCAGCCCTGACCTTTGCTGAGGAGGGGAAGGTCGAAAAGAGGGTGTGGCCCGCTGTTGTGGACCAATTTCAGGATGTTTTTCCTGAAGAGTTGAGGAGTCTGCCACCTAAGAGGAGTGTGGAGTTCACCATTGAGTTGGTGCCCGGGGACGGGTCCGATTTCCCAAGTAACATATCGTATGGGGCCAGCCCGAGCCGAGAGAGCGCAGAGGCAAATCGAGGAGTTGGGGGACCAGGGGTATATCGGACCAAGTACCTCACCTTGGGGTGCTCCGGTGCTCTTTACTAAGAAGGCCGATGGCACGCTTCGTCTCTGCATCGACTACAGGAAGTCGAATTCGGTGGATCGTGAAGAACAAGTATCCGTTGCCTCGGATAGATACTGTTTGACCAATTAAGTGGGGCCCGGTGGTTTTCCAAGATAGATTTACGGTCGGGGTATCACCGGCTCAGGGTTAGGGAGGAGGACATCCCTAAGACGGCTTTTCGGTGCAGGTATGGGCATTATGAGTGGGTAGTGATGCCTTTCGGGCTCACTAATGCGCCAGCGGTGTTCATGCATTTGATGAACCAGGTCTTTGCTCCATACTTGGATTCGTTTGTGGTGGTGTTCATTGATGATATCTTGGTGTATTCCAAGACCGAGAGGGAGCATGTGGAGCATTTGGCAACAGTGTTGCAAACCTTGAGGGACCAGCAGCTGTTTGCTAAGTTTAGCAAGTGTGAGTTTTGGCTGCAGGAGGTTCACTTTCTTGGCCATGTGGTGTCACCGAGGGAGTTAGGGTGGACCCAGCCAAGATTGAGGCTGTGGCATCGTGGGCGAGGCCAACCAACGTTTTTGAGATCCGTAGTTTTCTTGGCTTGGCGGGGTACTATCGTCGTTTTGTCGAGGGGTTCTCCCGTTTGGTGGCTCCTATGACGGCGTTGACTAGGAAAGGAGTGGAATTTGAGTGGACGGACAAGTGCCAGCAGGCGTTTGAGACTCTCAAAACCCGTTTGACCACTGCACCGGTGTTGAGGTTACCTCAGGAGGATATTCCATATGAGGTGTATTGTGATGCGTCCAGGGTTGGTTTGGGGTGTGTGCTTATGCAGGAGCACAATGTGGTGGCTTATGGGTCAAGGCAGCTGAAGCCTCATGAGCAGAATTATCCTACTCATGACCTTGAGTTAGCGGCTGTCATCTTCGCCCTGAAGAGTTGGCAGCATTACCTCTTGGGGGAGAAGTTTGTGGTGTTCTCAGATCACAAGAGCCTTCAGTACATCTTTACCCAAAAGGACTTAAATTTGAGGTAGAGGAGATGGGTAAAGTATTTGCAGACCTTTGACTTTACTCTTGCCTATACCCCAGGCAAGGGTAATATTGTGGCTGATGCGTTGAGCAGAAAAGGAAAAGCTGAGGTGGCCGTGCGAGAGTGGAAGCTGATGGAGCAGTTGGCGATGTTGCAGCTGCAGCCTGTTGTTCGTGATAGTGGGACAGTCCTGAGTCCTTTGGTAGTTGTGCTTGAGTTGTACCAGCGCGTCCGGGAGGAACAGTTGGGTGACATTGAGTGTGAGGTTCTCCGTGCCCGTATTGAGGCTGGGGAGCTATCTGAGGACTGGACAGAGGGTCCTGAGCATGAGTTGTCTTTTCAGGGGCGGTTGGTAGTGGCTTCGTCCCTCAGGGATGAGGTGATGAGGGAGTTTCACCGGCCTAGAGTTCTTGTGCATCCAGGGGGTACGAAGATGTACCATGCGCTTCGAGGACATTTTTGGTGGCCTGGGGATGACACGCGATGTGGTCGCTTTTGTTTCGCGGTGCCTCACGTGTCGGCAGGTGAAGGCCGAGCATCGCCGCTGGCGGGCATGTTACGCCCTTGCCCATAGCGGAGTGGAAGTGGGACCACATCGCGATGGACTTTGTGACTGGTCTTCCACCCACCACTGGGAGGAAGGATATGATTTGGGTGATTGTGGATCGACTCACAAAGTCGGCCCATTTCCTGGCTGTTCGCGAGCGGGACTCTATTGGGACCTTGAGTCAACTATACATGAACGAGATTGTGCAACTGCATGGAGTACCATCATCGGTTGTCTCTGACCGGGATTCGAGGTTCACTTCCCGTTTTTGGGCAGGTTTGCAGGAGGCTATGGGGACCAAGCTTCACTTGAGTACAGCCTTTCACCCCGAGACTGACGGTCAGACAGAGAGGACGAATCAGACGTTGGAGGACATGTTACGGGCCTGTGTGTTAGATTTTGGGGGTTCGTGGGCAACTCACCTTCCTTTGGTGGAGTTTGCCTACAATAACAGTTTTCAGGCGTCCATTGTGATGGCTCCTTTTGAGGCGTTGTATGGCAGACCCTGCCGATCACCGTTGTGTTGGATTGAGGTCGGCGAAGCCGCTCTCTTGGGACCACAGATGGTTCAAGAGGCTACCGAGAAGGTTAAGTTGATCCGTCAGTGGTTGTTATCAGCTCAGAGTCGGCAGAAATCTTATGCGGATCAGCGGCGGCGACCTTTGGAGTTTTCTGTTGGTGATCATGTGTTCCTTCGTGTCTCTCCACGTCGTGGACATCGACGGTTTGGGCGAGGTTCCAAGCTATCTCCCCGGTTTATTGGTCCTTTTGAGATTCTGGATCGTGTGGGGCCCGTGGCCTACCGGTTAGCATTATCACTGCGGCTGAGTCGAGTGCACAACGTGTTTCACGTGTCCCAGTTGCGGAAGTATCACCCCAACCCCACTCATGTGATTGATTGGGGGACATTGGACATTGAGGATGACATGTCCGTTGTTGAGGCCCCTATCCGTATCTTAGATCGGCGAGAGAAGCTTTTGCGTGGTCGTGCTATTCCTTTGGTTCGCGTGCTGTGGCAGCACCGTGGCATTGAGGAGGAGACTTGGGAGCGTGAGTCCTTGATGCGGGAGCAGCATCCAGCGTTGTTCGAGGACGAACAATCTTAAGAGTGGGAGGTGGCTGTTGGCCAAGGGATAGTGATGTGTTTTCTTGTATTAGTTGTGTATGATTTTGGTGTTTGTATTGTCTTTTAGACATGTTCTCATATTTGTGATGTGTTTTGAGATGTGTATTTGTGACATGCGGATATGTGTTATATGCATTATTGTGATGCATGTGGTTATGGATTACGGTGGTACCTTGTTATGTGCTGTTATGTGCGGTGTGCGATGTATGACCCATTTGGGTAGCTTGTGTTTGTTTTCCTTGTATGTTGTTTCTTTTCGAGGACGAAAAGTCTTAAGGGGGAGAGGATGTAATGACCCGTGTTTGTGGGATGTACGGAGTTAATCATAGATGCCTTGTGAGTGGAAATTGTTGGGTTTTAGGGAGCCCAAGAGGGGACTTTTGGGAGGTGCATATGACATGTGATAACGTGTATTTATGCCCTAGGAAGATGCTATGCATATATAGGCGGTTTTAAACTGTTTTGGCTGATCTTGGAGCTCACTTTAGATAGCGTAGATGGCCTCAAACAATTGGCGTGCAAGAACAAAAGTTTCTTAGAATGAGGTCCTCTACCTACCACAGAAATTTCAGAGCATTTAGAGCTGCACGTGAATTCACCCATTTCACGTGCAAGCATATTTTTGCTTCTCAGACCTCTACAAGATGCAAGGAGGCTTGGGGTGAAGTTTGAGTGCATTTGGAGCTGCACGCCAATTGGGGAATTGGCGTTCAAATTGGCGTGCAGGCATATTTTTGCATGGTTACCTTAGTTTTGTTATTCTAATAATCTTTTCCCAAAGAACCAGGTTGGTATAGTGAGTATTTTGGTGTGTATGGATGCGGAAAGGTTGTAACTTGTGTAATCAAAACTACGTCATTTTGATGCTGGGATTCACTTAATCAAAACTACGTCGTTTTGATGTTGTGTTGTCTATATAAGGAGGAGAAGCCTCTCTGTTTTAGGGTTAGGGTTTGTTGCTCCACCAGCCATCGCAGAGAGAGAGAGAGGGAAGGGGAGCTCCTGGTTGCTGCCGGGCGTCTTGCGTGGGTGGTCGGAGTCTCGTGGGTGGACTGCGTTCGGCGTGGGAACAGACTATTGCTACGTTGTTGCGTCTTACTTGAGGTAGGGGTTCTGTTCTTCCTAAATCCTCCTCTGTCCTAGGGTTCTAGGGCAAATTATGGATTCTATCTGTTGATATATATATATATATATGTAATCCATATAGGTGTGATCTCCTATATGGATGTTGGCCTTCAGTGGCATTTTGGTGTGATTCTGTTGTGGCATGCTATATGTTCGATGAAATGCCTGTGTGAATATAGCTGTGTGTATATACCCATTACATGTTTGGTAATATGTCTGTGTGGTTGGACTTGTGATTTGGTGTATGTATGCATGCTGGGTGTTTGTTCTATTGCCTGAATGGCTGGGTTTGTGCACTTGTGAACGGGTGCACACCAAGTGTTTGGTTTTATGCTTGAGTGACCGTAGTGTGTGTTGTGTGCATGACTGTGGTATCTGGCCTAAAGAGGCGGTTAAATTACTTTGCCTGAGAGGCGATTAAACCGGGGCTTGAAGAGGCGGTTAAACTACTTTGCCTGGAGAGGCGGTTAAATCGGTGGACCGAAGAGGCGGTTAAATTACTTATTTGAGTTATGGTTTGTTAGCCGGTGTGGGTGGGGCTGAGGTTACGCCCGTTATGTGAAATGCTTTATTTTCTTACTACTGCCACATCACTACACCTGTGCACATGCATGTAGCCGCTAGGAGCATGGGAAGGGTTGGGGAGACTTGATCCCTACTGAGCTGTGGTTGCTCACTCCTCCTACTGTGTTTGCTTGTTTTCCAGGGACTTACAGGCGTTAGGTGGATACACCAAGGTGGAAGACCATCTTCATTTTATTGCTCTTCTGTGATGTAATTTTATGACTTATGTAACCCCATGGGGGAAATGTACTAAGAGACTGAATTGTAGTACGGAACATCGTTGGTTTGTGAACCTTTGAGGTTTGGAATTAAATAAAGATGTGGCTTGTTTGATTTATTATAATTGTTAGTTTTGCTTGTGTGACATCTAGTAATCCAACCCCGTTGCCCTCCGTGTGGGTGAATGGGGAGTCACGTACCGGTTTCCCGAGTCGAAAATGCAGGGCGTGACAGAGGTAGCTAATGCTGTTAAGCAGCAAGCACTAAGCTAACAAGTTGAACTTATGTCTGGACAATTGATTTTTGTTTAAGCAAAAGTGATTAAATCAGAATGTTGGCAAGCTGTTGGTATAAAAATTGCAGTGATTAAGGATCTAGCGTCACAATGATTACCACCCAATGGATTGTAATAATCTGGATTATGGCTCTTGTTTTTTATTGATGTTCTAGTTCATGTTCATGTTGATTATCTCCTACCTATCTTATATTTGGTCCATGCTAAGATAGATTTAAGGCTTTTATCCCATTTGGTCCATGTGAATAAAAGTGATCAAGGTAGATAAACAATCTAATAGTTGCAGACTTGGTCCGTCATACAACATTAAATCTAATTCACTAGTGTTCTACCCTTGACAAGGGCTAAGATTACCTAATTATGCATAAACTAGGCATTTCCATTCAAGCAAGTGAATTAAACAAGAACTGAATTGTATTTTATTGAACAACCATAACCAAACTGAATACAATATATTGGGGGCTACATTGCTCCCCTAGACTAACAAGACTACTCCATAATCATAACGAAAGCAATAGAAATTACAAGAAAGAACATGATTACAGTACCCAGGAGAATAAAGGAAGAACCCAAGATGAACCAGGACTCCAACCTCCAAAGACTCCGGCGTCTGCTGCCCCAAATCACTCCTTGCCAAGGACAATCCGATCTTTTAGCAATGGCTATAGCTCTTTTTCAGAACTCAGATTAGATTCTCTCACTCAAGATGATTTACAATGCCTCCAAAGCCCCCTATTTATAGGATTTAGTGGGCCAAATTAGGGTTACAAAAGGTGTGCCCTAATTATAAATGTGGTCGCAGCCAAAACGACGTCATTTTGGTTAGTGACACTATTCAATGTTCTAGGCTCAATAACACTCAAACTACACCAAATTTGACCCCAGTTCTTTAGAGGAAAATGATTAAAACAACAAAACACATCATTTGGAGCTCAAAAATGCCTGCACGCGAGAATGCACGTGAGAAGACCCTTTTCACGTGCAGCTCCAATTCGACTCAAATTTGCTCCAAAGCTTCCTCTTGATTTGTAGAAGGCATCCATGCAATAAACTCCTTGCACGTGAGAAAGCCTTTTCACGTGCACCTTGATTTTGCCTTCATTTTGCTTCCATCTTCTTCCCATAGCTTCCTCTTGAGTGTATGGAGTGATCTAGCGAAGGTGTGTGGGAAAAAGTTGCTCTAAAACCTGCCAAAAACACTCAAAAAGTACAACTATACACCAAACAGGGTCTTCCTAGGGATTAGAGCACATATGTGTAAAATATCATGCAAATAGATACAAAACATACTCTAAAACACCCTAAATAAGGCCAAGGATAACGGCATAAATGCACGTTATCAGGTACGATAAGCATGCAAAGCATATGGTAGCTTCTCATGCCAATCTTTGTATGTCTCAGTCATTTTTCTGATAATGTTCTCGATGTTCTTATTGGCTGCTTCAACTGCTCCATTCATCTTTGGGCGATAGGGAGTTGAGTTGCGGTGTTAGATTTTGTATGTTTCACACAACTTACCCATCATCCGACTGTTCAAATTGGCAGCATTGTCTGTTATGATCTGCTCAGGAAGTCCATAGCGGCATATGATGTTATTCCGCATAAATCTAAGTACCACAGCTTGTGTGACGTTGGCATATGACGCTGCTTCTACCCACTTGGTAAAGTAATCGATGACCACTAAGATGAAGCGGTGACCATTGGAAGCTTTTGGCGAGATTGGTCCGACAACGTCGATGCCCCAAAGCAAAAACGGCCACGGGGAAACCATCACATGAAGTCCAGATGGCGGTACTTGGATTTTATCGCTGTAAATTTGACACTTGAGGCATTTGCGCACATATTCAATGCAATCCTTTTCCATGGTTACCCAATAATAGCCCATTCGCATGATTTGTCTTGTTAATGCATGTCCATTGGCATGTGAACCGCATTCTCCTTCGTGCACTTCTTTCATTATCTGTTTCGACTCTTCTTTTGCCAAGCACCGTAGTAACACCATGTCATGGTTTCGCGTATATAGGACGGGACCATCAAGGTAGTAGTTGGATGCCGACCATCGGATATTCCTTTTATCAGACTCAAAGGCCTCTTCTGGGTATTCTTGCTTGAGCAAATTGTCTGATGTCATCAATGGCCATGCAATGTGCAATAGCATTTTGTATACGGATATCGAAAGACTGGACTTCCAACTTTGTGTCTAGTCGAAGGAGGGAGGCTAGAGTGGCCAATGTATCAGGAATCTGATTGTATTCCCTGGGCATATGCTCAAACGTGATGTCTTCGAATTGCTCAGCTAACTCCGTAACGTGCTTCTGATATGGGATTAATTTGTGGTTTCGAGTTTCCCATTCACCCCTTACTTTAAAAATGATGAGTGCCGAATCGCCGAACACTTGTAATTTTTTGATTCCTTTGTTAATTGCTTCTTGAAGTCCCATCACACAAGCCTCATATTCTGCTACATTGTTTGTACAAGGGAAAGTTAGCTTTGCCGCCATGGGGAAATGTTTGCCTTTTGGGGATATTAGGATGGCCCCAACACCGTGACCTAAGAGACTGGAGGCTCCATCAAACCACATCATTCATATGTCTGCTACTTCGGCCGTAAGAATGTTGATGTGCTCATTTGGAAATCCAACAGTCATAGGCTTGTAATCTTCTAGTGCTCTATCTGTCAAGTAATCAACTATTGCACTTCCTTTTATAGCTTTTTGTGGCACGTAGATGATATCATACTCCGATAAGATCAGCTGCCATTTGGCGATTCTTCTAGAGATGGATGGCTTTTCCAAGAGATATTTGAGTGGATCATGCCTTGAAATCAGCCATGTGGTATGATAAAGAGTGTATTGCCTCAATCGTCTTATTATCCAAACAAGGGCACAACATGTCTTTTCCAATGGTGTGTAATTCGTTTCGTTGATGGTGAACTTCTTGCTCAGATAATAAATGGCCTGCTCCTTCTTGCTTGTAGAATCATGTTGCCCCAAGACACAACCCATTGAGGACCCTTGGACAGTCAAGTATAAGATCAAGGGTCTGTCTAGTACTGGGGGGACCAGAACAGGTGGATTGGACAAATATTGCTTGATCCTGTCAAAAGCTTCTTGACATTTGTCATTCCAAATTTCTGGATTATCCTTCCGTAAAGTCTTGAAAATTGGTTCACATGTGGCTGTTAATTGTGAAATGAATCGGGCAATGTAATTCAAACGCCCTAGGAATCCTCTGACCTCCTTGATGGTTTGCGGTGGGGGCATCTCTTGGATAGCTCGAACCTTGTCTGGATCAATTTTCACTCTTTTTTGGCTCACAATGAAACCTAATAGTTTTCCCGACATGGCTCCAAAAGTGCACTTTTCTGGGTTCAATTTGAGTTGATATTTCCGTAGTCTATTAAAAAGCTTACGGAGTACTTCGATGTGATCTTTAGTGCTTGTAATGACCCGTGTGTAAACTGTGTGTAAGAAGTTAACCACAAACACCTTGGAGGTTAGTGCACAAGTTTGAGGTAAGAGATGAGCCCAAGAGGGGACTTTTGCGAGGTGCATGTGACAAGTGGTAACGTACCTTTATGCCCTAGGAAGATGCTATGCATATACAGGCGCTTTTAAGTCTTTTTGCCAGGTTTTGGAGAGCTATTTTGACCTAGTAGATGGCCTCAAACAATTGGCGTGCAAGAACAAAAGTTTCTTAGAATGAGGTCCTCTATCTACCACAGAAATGTCAGAGCATTTGGAGCTGCACGTGAATTCACGCATTTCACGTGCAAGCATATTTTTGCTTCTTAGGCCTCTACAAGATGCAAGGAGGCTTGTGGTGAAGTTTGAGTGCATTTGGAGCTGCACGCCAATTGGGGAATTAGCGTGCAAATTGGCGTGCAGGCATGTTTTTGCATGGTTACCTTGGTTTTGTCATTCTAATCATCTTTTCTCAAAGGACCATGTTGGAATTGTGAATATTTTGGTGTGTATGGATGTGGGAAGGTCATAGCTTGTTCCATCAAAACTACGTCGTTTTGATGCTGGGATTCACTTAATCAAAACTACGTCGTTTTGATGTTGTGTTGTCTATATAAGGAGGAGAAGCCCCTCTGTTTTAGGGTTAGGGTTTGTTGCTCCACCAGCCGTCGCAGAGAGAGAGAGAGAGGGAAGGAGAGCTTCTGGTGGCTGCTGGAGCATCTTGCGTGGGTGGTCGGAGTCTTGCGTAGAAGCGGGAGCAAGAGAACACACAAGGTAGGGGTTCTGTTCTTCCTAAATCCTCCTCTGTCCTAGGGTACTAGGGCAGATTATGGAGTTAAACCTGTTTATATATATATGTAATCCATATAGGTGTGATCTCCTATATGGATGTTGGCCTTCGATGGCGATTTTGGTGTGTTTCTGGTGTTAGTGTGATGCATGAAAAGTGTTCGATAAAATGCCTGTGTGACATGCCTGCTACATGTTTGAGAAAATGCCTGTGCGGCTAGGTTCATGAGCCTGTGAATTTATGTACACCAATTGTTTGGTTTTATACCTGTGAGGCTTTTCATGCTAAGTGTTCAATGTTATGTCTGTGCGACTAAGTGTGGCTATGTGTGCTGTGTTCTTGGAACCCGGTGGCTGTGGAAGCCCGGGACTGTTCTTGGAACCCGGTGGCTGTGGAAGCCCGGGACTGTTCTTGGAACCCGGTGGCTGTGGAAGCCCGGGACTGTTCTTGGAACCCGGTGGCTGTGGAAGCCCGGGACTGTTCTTGGAACCCGGTGGCTGTGGAAGCCCGGGAGTGTTTATGTACCAGCCTGTGTATGATTGTATTTGCTGCTATAGCCTGTAATTATATCTGGTGGAATAATTGTATCACGACACAACACTTGTACACAAGGCATGTAGATATTAGGTGCATGGGATGGGTTGGGGAGACATGATCCCTACTGGGCTGTGGTTGCTCACCCCTCCTACCATGTTGTTTTCTTTACAGGAACCTACAGGCGTTAGGTGGGAACACCAAGGTGGAAGTCCTGCTTGTGGCTTGCTTATTATTATTTCGAGTTATGCTGCTTTTCTTTATGTAGCTTTGTAACCCCAGTGGGGAGATATTGTAATGTGGAGTTCAATGTAATAAAAGTGTGATTTGGACGTATTTGCTATGTTTGGACTCAATAAATATAAGATTGTTCTCTGAATATAAAGTGTAAGGTGTGTGTTGTATTCTAACCCCTCTACCCAACTTGGGTAAAGGGAGGGTCACGTTCCGGTCTCCTCGGGTTGGAAATCCGGGGCATGACAGTGCTCCACGATTTAGCTATCATATCATCCACATAGACCTCGACTTCTTTATGCATCATGTCGTGGAATAGGGTCACCATGGCTCGCTGATAGGTTGCCCCTGCGTTCTTCAGACCAAAATGTCACGCCCCGGATTTCCAACCCGAGGAAACCGGCACGTGACTCCCCTTTTACCCACACGGAGGGCAAAGGGGTTAGGATACAAACCAAGAATTTTACATTTCAAACATCCACAACCCATTCAAGAAAGTAATATTCATAAAAATATTCCAAACCAGTTTATTACAACGAATTCTTTCCAATCTCATCCCCACTGGGGTTACATCGGTTCCCATAAAAGAAAACAACATAAATGGAAGAGTAAAATGAATAAGGTCTTCCACCTTGGTGTACCCACCTAACGCGCTTGTAAGTCCCTGGAAAACAAGCAAACACGGTAGGAGGGGTGAGCAACCACGGCTCGGTAGGGATCAAGTCTCCCCAACCCTTCCCATGCTCCTAGCGGCTACATGCATGTGCACAGGTGCGGTGACGTGTTACAACAATCTCAACAAACAATAACAAACCACATCGGTCGTCACAATTATCCACCACACAAAACACAAGTGATTTAACCGCCTCTTCAGGCCAAGTTATTTAACCGCCTCTTCAGGCCAAGTGATTTAACCGCCTCTTCAGGCCAAGTGATTTAACCGCCTCTCAGGCAAAGTTCTTTAACCGCCTCTTCAGGCCAGATACCACGATCAAGCACACAACACACATGGTCACTCGAGCATACCACCAAACACTTGGTGTGCACCCGTTCACAAGCGCACAAACCCAACCATTCAGGAAAATAGAGCAAACACACAAGACACATACACTAAACCACAAATCCAGCCACACAGGCATATTACCAAACACGTAATGGGCATATGCATACAGCTATATTCACACAGGCATTTCATCGAACACAAAGCATGTAATCCACAGAATCACACCAACATGCCACTGAAGGCCAACATTCATATAGGAGGTCACACCTATATGAATTTACATATAAATAATATAACAGATATCTCATATTCTGCCCTAGGACCCTAGGACAGAGGAGGATTTAGGAAGAACAGAACCCCTACCTCAAGGAAAACGCAACAACACAAAGAACGCCCGATCCCAAGCCGAACGCCGTCCACCCACGAGTCACCGACCACCCACGCAAGACGCCCGGCAGCAACCAGGAGCTCTCCTTCCCTCTCTCTCTCTCTGCGACGGCTGGTGAAGCAACAAACCCTAAACCTAAAACAGAGGGACTCCTCCTCCTTATATAGACAACACAACATCAAAACGACGTAGTTTTGATTAAGTGAATCTCAGGATCAAAACGACGTAGTTTTGATCACACAAGTTACCACCTTTCCGCACCCATATAGGCCAAAATACTCAGAATTTCAACATGGTCCTTTGGAGAAAGTTCCTTAGAATGACAAAACCAAGGGAACCATGCAAAAATATGGCTGCACGCCAATTTGCACGTGAATTCCCAATTCACGTGCACCTCCATATGGACTCCAAATGCTCTCAAACTTCACCCCTAGCCTCCTTGCATCATTTAGAAGACAATTACACTTGCACATGAATTGGACCCATATCACGTGCACCTCACATACATGTCCATTTGGCCTGAAACTTCTGTGGTAGATAGAGGACACCATTCTAAGCATCTTTCCTTTTGCACGTGAATTCATTGGAGTCCATTTACTAGGTCAAAATCTAGAAAAACTCTACTCCGGAGGTAAAACTGACTAACTCAAGGTACGGGTCCTTACACAAAAGGCATCACATTATAACAGAATGTGCCCCAAAGTGTCGTAAACGTGGTCCTCTCCTTGTGTTCGGGGGCCATGCAAATCTGATTATACCCCGAGAAACCATCCATGAATGAGAATAGGGCGTGTTTTGCTGTATTATCCACCAAGGTATCTATATGAGGAAGCGGGAAGTTATCTTTCGAACTGGCCCAGTTCAGATCTCTATAGTCAACACACATGCGTACTTTGCCTCCTTTCTTCGGTACTGGTACAACATTGGCCACCCATTCTGGATAGTGGGAGACACTTAGTAAACCTGCATCCCATTACTTTTTGACTTCTTCTTTAATCTTCAGTATCATCTATGGTCTCATTCTTCACAATTTTTGCTGTACTGGCTTGCACTCTAGCTTCACGGGTATGTGATGCTGCACTATATCTATGTCTAATCCTGGCATATCTTGGTATGACCATGCAAAAATGTCGATGTAGCTTCTTAACAGCTCGATTAACTTCTTCTTTATGTCGGTAGCTATCAAAGACCCTACTCTCAATTCTTTTGGTTCGGCTGTCGTCCCCAAATTCACTGTTTCTACTGGGTCTTCACTTGGAATGGATAAGCGATCGTCCCTTTCCAATAGGCGTATGATCTCTCCCAGTAGCTCGGGTGTCTCCTCTACCTCATTCCCGTCAGCTTCAAACACTGGCTGCTCCCAGTTTGGACTTTGGTCAAACCTTAGGCATCTCGTTTTGCTTTCGTATACAATGTTTTCATTGACATTGTAATACCTGCTTATAAAAGAATTACAAGTTGATAACCAAATATGATATGCCTATGTTATAAATGGAATGCACCGTGAAAGATTTGAAGAAAAGTACATTTTATTGAAAAGCTTTTGATAAAAACAAATGTTCACCGCTTCAAGAGACGTTAAAATAGAATACATTAAATCCCAGTGACCCTATGAGCATTACATTATGGGGAGGTCCAGGCTGGTCCAGTTGTTCAATGGCTAGTTAGGATCCTCTCGCACTAACTGAACCATCTCATTTGGTGCATGCTCCTTTATGTCCAATGCAATTACAGTCCCCATCTCGGGCTCAGGTTGGCTCTTATGGATAAACCCTCCAGTCCGAATTGTAATATCTAAGGGGGGGAAAGCTCCTCCTTTCTTCTTGTACTGGCCTTTTCTGCAATCTTGCCATTCTGACTTCCCTCTTCTTGATAGCTTCCCTCTATCTGTCAACTTTTGTAGGGACGTAGCCTAGCCCAAACTTCTCAGTATTTTCTCGGATAGTCAATGGTTTCTGGATTCCTTGAGCCTTTGGGCCTAATCCTTGCCCTGGTTTGTACCCTTGCTTGATTATGGTGGTTGCAACCATCTTTGATGCCTTCGAGAGGTGATAGCATGGTACAGAAGTGATGTTCACGACCTCAAAGGATCGATAGGAACATTCCGGTACATCCTCATTGTTTTCAATATATGGGACTGATGCAGGTTTGGTGATGAGGAAACTTGTTTCTCCAGAGATGCAAATGAGCTGGTCTCCCATCACAAATTTCATTTTTTGATGAAGGCTAGAGGGCACTGCTCCCGCCATGTGGATCCAGGGTCTTCCCAACAAACAGCTATAATATGGTGCAATGTCCAGCACCTGAAATTCCACCGTAAAAGTAGTTGGTCCAATCATGAGTGGAATATCCAGAGTTCCCACCACGTCACACTTTCCTCCATCAAATGCCCGTACCTTCATCGTACAGGGACGCATATAGGATGCGTCGATTGGAAGTTGTTGCAGTATATGCAAGGGCATAATGTTCAAGGCAGAGCCGTTGTCAATGAGTACACGGGCTATGGTGTGCTCCTTGCATTTGACCGTGATATGCAAAGCTTTTATATGTCCCTTCCCTTCCTGGGGTAGCTCGTCATCTCCAAAACTGATGATGTTGTTCATAATGAGGTTACTAGTGAGTCCATCCACATTTGCCACCGGGATGGTTGGAGGAACATAGGTTTGGCTTAGAACCTTCATTAGTGCTTCCCGGTGAGGTTAGAAATCCATCATTAATGAGAGCAATGAGATGCGAGCTGGTTGTCGATTTAGCTGGTCCACAATGTTATACTCGCACTGCTTCATGAGTTTCAGAAATTTTGTGGTTTCCTCTTCAATGACTGGTGTTCCTTTCTTTGTTACCTCCAATGTTGGCTCAATGTCTTGTTCAACAACCTTTTCTTTCCTTGCTTTGTCAACCATATCAGGGGCATAATCCCGACCGCTCCTGGTCTTCTTTTCTGCTGCGGTGGCTCCCTAAACTACCTCACAGTTATAGTTTCATGGGACTGCATTAACCATCTTGTAGGGGAAAGGGGTAGGAACCCGTATGGTGAGAGGTGTAATTCCATGAGGCAGTAGCGGGATTTCTGGAGTCTTAACATTCAAGACAAGGGGTGTTGGCACCCATGACGGTTTGTATGACATGTCTCCTTGGATCATGTGGCTTCGATTGTCTATCCCTTCTTTGGAGAATTCGATCATTCTTTGGTCCATGAGTTTTTGCACCACCTCGGAAAACTCCCTACATTCTACAATGTCATGTCCCCGTGACATCTTGTGATAAGGGCATTGTTTTTCCCCATCTGTTCCTTTTCCTGCCTCTAGCGTGTCTTTAGCAAGTATATAGTCATGTTCCTGTAATAGAGTAAATAAATATGTTTTCTCCATTTGTACTTGGGAGACCCTCTCCAGCCGTCCTTCATTCTCGATACTAGCGACATTGTTGGAGTATTCTGGGAGAGGATTGTTGTTCACATTTGGCGTCCCGGTTAGTGCAGAAAAGTCTAGCCACTTTGCATCCTTCAATGCCTGAACTTTCCTCTTGAATGCTACACAATTTTCGATATCATGTCCAGCTCCACCTGCATGATATTCACATCTGGCATCTGCCTTATACCAGGCCGGGGGAGGAGTCTTTATTTCTCCCAAGGGTATAGGGGTTACCATCCTTGCCTCTAAAAGCTTGGGGTATAATTCCGCATAAGTCATTGGAATTGGATCAAACTCTTGTCGTGGTCGACGAGAAGCCTGATTCGCTCCTTCTTGCTGGGTCTGGGCCCTCGGTTGCCCCTGTCCTTGGAATGAGGTTCCTGGTCCTTCATGAGTTGCTGGCTTTGGTTGCTCTAGGTATGGCGCTCTCGGATGAAATGAGTTAGATACCATTGAATATGGAAATGAAACCCCTCCTTGCGGTAAGTATGGCATGAATTGGGGAGGTGGTGCAGGTGCAGCGTAGGCGGCCACCGGCGATCCTTGGTAGTACCCTGGTGCTTGGTAAAATGTTGGCTGCATCGCCTGGTTAGATTGATACACGAGGTTGCTCTCACCTTCTTTCTTCTTAGGCTGTAGTTGAGACCTTTTTGATGCCTCTACCACATCCCCCTTTAGCTTTCCTCCTTTAATTCCACTTTCTACACGTTCGCTGGATGCGACCAAGTCTGCAAAACTACTAGAGACGTTCCTAATTAACTTCTCGTAGTAGACGCCTTTCAGTGTGTTGATAAAAAGAGTAGTGAGTTCTCTTTCTGTAAGGGGAGGTTGGACCTCCACCGCAGTCTCTCTCCATCTCCGTGCATAATCCTTCAAGCTTTCGTCAGATCCCTTTTCCAAAGACTGTAGGGTTAGTCGATCCAGCGCCAGTTCGGTGACATGTTTGTATTGTGCCAAGAAGGAGGTAGCCAATTCCTTCCATGTCTTGATGCGGTTTCCATTTAGCTGAAAGTACCAGCAAAGGGATGCCCCAGTTAGACTTTCTTGGAAACAATGCATGAGGAGCTTGTCTTCACCAGCATAAGTAGCCATCTTTTGACAGTACATGGCCAAATGTGTCTTTGGACACCGGTTCCCGTTGAACCTCTCGAATTCTGGCATCTTGAATTTTGGCAGCAGCACCACTCCTGGCACTAAGCATAAGTCTTGCGGGCTAGTTATACCATAGTTGTCAATGCCCTCTACGGCTTTCAATCTTTCCTCTAGACGTCTCAGAGCGGGAGACTCCATGTTTTCCTGGGGAACTGGGGATCCCACTGCTTCCATTACATTTCTTGGTGTTGGCATAGTGAAGTGAGTTTGATTTCGAGTTGGGGGTTGTGCCATAGCAGGATGATAGGTGGGTGCTTGGCTTGGAGCCAAATTGGGCGGTTGAACTGCTTCCTGTCCCTGCTCTTGATGGTGATTGGTAGTTCCCCCTGTCGGGGTTCCTCTTGCCGGGATTCTTTCTCTTTCTTCAGTCAGCTTGGTAAGCATATCCATCATCAAAGCCATTTGCCCCTGCAGGGCTTGTTGTGATTGTTCCAATTCCATGAGTCTGTTCTCTGCCTCGTCTGCCATTGGTTGTGGCTGTGATACTTGATTACGGCGAGATCTGAGATTATAAGAGTGCGCAATCCTGGAAAAAGTCTGCTACCCACCTGGGTACAAGGAGATTTTATTTAATGTTTTTTTTCATTTGCTATGCATGTATGCATGAATGTATATGCGGAGGGTTAGAAAAACAAACAACTTTATTACAAACAAAACACACAATATAAACATTCAATGCTGAAATGCCATGTAAAATGAAAGCTATCGCTACATGGTCTTAAGGCATTCTTCCAGTCATCTCCTAAGTAGCACAGCGCCTCTTCCTCTGGGGTGGCCGCTCACCTGCATCCTCCCCCTGCTTTAATATGGTCTCTACTTGTTTTTCCCTCAGCTGCAACCTCTGAAGAGCTCCTTCTAGAGATGCTTCCAGCCTTTGGATCTGCTGCCTGAGATTTTGATTATCCTGGAGGATAGCTCTCATGTCCGTCGTTAACTGTGACTTGTGTTATGCCCTCCAAGATATGTACGCCGGATAAACACCAGGTTTTGGACTGTTGGGTTGGATCCTGTGTGGGGCGGACCATGCCTGATACATCTTTTCACCTTTCTCTGCGAGCATGGTTCTGCTGTAAGTGAAGTCACAATCTTCCATGCCAAATAGCACAGGGATAATTTGATGATGCCCGACTTGTCTTCCACCCTGCAATGGTGTATATGCAGTTCCTCCCCAAGGACCTAAGAGTGGGACCCAATTGTAGTCCCCACAGCTATAAATCATGGAGACCACTGGCATCCAAGGAGCAGTCCAGGTAATGTCAGCTTCTGTGAGGTTCTCTAACTTCTTTCTCCAGTCTTCAAGGCCTTTAGGTAAGTTCCACATGCTGAGCAGAATATCCAATAGTGTCGTGGCTGGCAATTGATACACAGCAGGAAAACGAGAAACACTGCAAGGGAAATGACCTTGCAACCAGGTGCACAAGAGAGGCAAGCACCCCATGAACTGTCCCGAGCCCTTACTCCTCAGGTAAGTAATAGATTGAATGATTTCATCCAAGATAGTAGGAGTAGGGTCACATCCTTTGAGCACTTGCTGGACCAAATCTACAATTGCTCCATCGATGTGGGCCGGTATCCTCGGGAAAATAACCAGCCCATATATAGCTAATGTAAGTAATTTGTGCGCCCCGGCTTCTGTCGCGGTTTGTATCATTTCTTTGATTGTGTCCCATGAAAGATATTCCCGCCCACCATAGGTTGTGGCCGCCGGGGAGTCCCATACTGGCTTTCCCATTATCTCAGCAAAGGCCCTTCGACATGATCTTCTGGGCTTCGGTAGATAGATCTTCATTTTGTTTTCTACGGGGATATCTAATAATCTTCTGTATTCTTCTATTGTAGGAACAAGATCTATGCCGTTGAAGTCAAAGTACCGCCGTCGAGGCTCCCAGAAATATATGGCTGCCCCAAGCATATCCTTATTGGCCAGTAGCTCGGTCACATGGAGCAAATCCCCAAACTGTTGTATATATATGCTTTTCCTTTCGTCTGACCACTGCCTCCATATGGCCTGTACCTCCTTGGTGTAGTCCAGCTGATCTTCTATGATAACATGTTTTGCTTTGTGGGCTTCTTCTGGTGGAAAATCTCCAAGGCGAAGTTGGATGTCCCCAAATGCTTGGGCTTCAATCGCAACAACCTCTTTATCCTAAAGGCTTTTTAGGAGATGACTGAAAGTTGCCATGCCTATATGAATGTCGTGTTATGCATGATGACAGGTTAGGATGGCAGTTAAGACAAATCAGGGCAAATAGACAAGATAAAGAATAGACCAATAGTAAGGCAAATAAGGTGTGCAGGGGATGACTTATGGACTACCCTACAAAACAAAGGTTAGCATGGCATGGAATGAGCAAACAACATGTGGGTCAATGCCCCTGATGGGCTTCTATTGCTACACTTATCTTATTCGTTGGTTCCCAAACTTCCTCAATAGAGGGCTCCATACACCATGGGATTTACCGGAGGGGGATCTTAAAAGGACATGCCTTAAAAGAACCTCAAGCTTGAGTGAGGAGTCCGAGGCCCCATTGCGGATAATGATCAACGCGTTGGGGACCATACTGAACCTCGCTAACCTAAATTGTGTTAAACCCGGGTATAGGGTTATGCATGGATGCAACAAGTAGGGAAAGCAGTAAATCATAACTATCATGGTAGTTAAAATGTACAAATAAATCACAGTTTAAAGATAAATAAAAAAAATAAGTAAATCACAATTATATCTAGAAAAAAACAACTTAGCACGATAGTTAAATATATACAACAGTACAATTAAAAATAACCTCCTAATCCTAGTTCTAGACCTAACTCTCTAAAGTGTTGATGTCCCTAGTAGAGTCGCCAGCTGTCATCACTGGTTTTCGTCCAGGCCCATTTGGGGTGAGCTCAAACTAGACCAATGGTGAGAAAATTTAGAGTCGCCACCAATTGTTTTTGAGGTACAGTTGGATACCCTCTACTTTGAGTAGTTTAAAGGTGTGGTCTGCGTTATCAGAGAAAGGTTCGGGAGTTGGTTACGTGTAGGGAAGGATTAGCACCCCTACAGCACCCTTTCGGTATCTATTTTTGGAGGAGGAGGTTTTCTATTTTATTTGTACTGCTATGACGGGGTTAAGTTTCCTAAAAGTCAATAATTTTATTCAGCTAAATTATTTATTCAAGTCGTGGTTAAAATGGATTTACCCTAAATTTTTAAAAGGAATCCTAAAAGTTTTGAGTTTTTGTTTGAAGTAGAAAATGAGATCCTAGGGGTTGGTTATGGTTTTTGGTTTTATTTTCGAAATTGAAGTCCTAAAATGGAAATATGTTTTTTTTTTATTTTCCCTTTTTTTTTGATTTTTTGGGTTAGAAAATATTTTTGGTTTTTGTGTTTTGTAAAAAACATTTTGTTTTTGTTTTGTTCTTTTGTTTTTGTTTTTGTTTTTTTTTTTATATATATATATATATATATATATATATATATATTAAGGTGATATTTTTGAAAACATTTTGAAAACCTTTTATTGAAAACGTTTTAGAAAATATTCTATGGAAACATTTTGTTTTTGTTTTGTTTTATTTTGTTTAAGAATTGACCATATCAAAACACATGCATATCCGAATAAAACGTGAATTGTGTGATTGTGACATACAATAACATTAAAAAAAACAAAGCCACCCTCTCTCTTTTTCCTTTTTTCTTTTGTTTTTTTTTGTTTTCATTCCTTTTTTTGCTCTCTCTTTTTTTTCACTACTATTCTTTACATATTACAGCATACAATATATACAGAAAAAAACGAAATACAAGGGAAATACAACACAGAACAACAACTGAAAAAAGAAAGAAAATATACAGGAAAAGACTAAGAATTACATCTAATATAAAGATAAATAAGCTAAGAAATAATAAATGACAGAAATCGACTAGGATTATAGAACCGACTTTAGAGCTTCGAACACCGGACTACTGCGTGAATCCCGTCCACGCCTATAGTCGCCTGCTCCAATTGAACCAACAAATCTGACAATGAGATTTGTGAAAAAGATTTCCTAGTATTTGGAGGACTAGAGTGACGTATTTTTTGGGTTTGAGATTTTTGGTGACTGGGAATAAAGAAGGTGGGCGTAGGAAATAGGGAAATGAAGAAGAATTGTTTTTTTCTTTTTTTTGATTTTTTTTTTTGATGAAAACGTAAGAGGAAGGGGGCAGAACTGGGTTGTTTTTGTGTTTTTCGTTTTCTGGGAAAAAGAGAGCTGAAACAAGAAAGAAGGAAAGAGGGGCGATTTTGGTTTTGGGAAAGGGAGAAAGTTGGGCGAAAATCTGGGTGCTCTCTTCTTTTTGGATCTGAACTCTGGGCGTTTTTTTTTAGGGCGAGAATCTGGGGATAGGGAAATTTTTGAACTCTGGGTGTTTTCTCTAGTTTTTTTTTTTTTTTTTTTGCAGAAGTTTCCTTCTTTTTCTTTTTTGGATAAAGGAGCTGAGTATGAAAAAATGGCAAAAGGGTTTTTCGTCAGAGATGAGGGGTCCTTTTTCGCGTGGACAGGAGACTGAATTTAAAGGGCTGGCAGAATTTTGGCTGGACTGTCATTAATTGCTGCATTTAATGCTCTATTATGAATGTCAGCGTTTTTAATTGCATGTTCTGTGCGTTGTCGGATGGTTTAGCGATCTGTAGCTCGTGATTTGTCCTTTTTAATTTTTATTTTAGCACATGTGACTGACAGGCGTTGAAAAACGATTCTGTCAGATGGCCAGCGCATGAAAAACAGGTCTCGTGACTGCATAGGAAATAGTTGGCGGAAATGCAACCAAACAGCGAAGGTCAAAGGTCAATAGGGCCAAAGTGTCGGTAGGTCGAAGGTCAACGGTCAACGGGTCGAAGTGTCGGCAAGGTCGAGGGCCGGTGGGTCGAAGGTCAATGGTCAACGGGTCAAAGGTCAACAGTCAATGGGTCAAAGGTCAAGAGTCGAAGGGTTGAAGGTAAAGGGTCAAAGATTCGTGGGTCGTTGGTTCATAGGTCGTGGGTCGAAGATCCGTGGGTCATAGGTTCGTAGGTCGTGGGTCGAAGCTCATAGGTCGTGGGTCAATGGTCAACGGGCCAAAGTGTCAGCAGGTCGGAGTGTCGGCAGGCTTACAGGCTTCGAGGCTTCGAGTCTTCGAAGCTTCGACCTGCCGACACTTCGAGGCTACGAGTCAAGTTTTTTTTTTTTAAACTTTTAATTACCTTTTTACCCCCACCCAAAATACAAAAATGAACGACCTTTCGGGGATTATTTGGGAGGACCCGTATTCGTAAAAATAGACATTTCGGACTATTCCTCACATGCACATTTTCGGGTAGTTTGACCAAGGGCATTGACCGTCTTTTGGCAAGTTTGACTTTTTTCAATGAAAATTGTTTTGGCCATAACTTCTTCGTTTTTCATCGGAATTGAGCTCAGTCAAGTGCGTTATTCTCCAAATTTCCTCCTCTATCCCCTGGTATTGGTCTTGGGGTACTTCAGGGACTTGTAGCAGTGGTTATCCATTTTGGGCTTCCCGGTTCATGTCAATGCATCCATCTTGTGCAAATCGCAGGGAATCTCTAAGGACCTATTCAACAAGGTATATGGCATGGGTAAAAAGGTATATATATCAAATGGGGTTAGTATGTCCAACCCGGACAAAATGGGGTCCAATAGCTGCTGGGAGTTGCTGCACACAGCTTCTCTAGATGCAAAGTCAACTTACTGACTACGGCTTCAACATGACATCTGTTGCACTCTACTGTGACAATACCAATGCTATTGCTATCAGCAATAATCCCGTTATGCATCCAAAGACTAAACATATTGAGGTCAGGCATCATTTCATTCGCGACCATGTTCTTAAAAAGCACATATCCTTGGAACATGTTGCTACTGAAGATCAACTGGCGGATATACTTACAAAGCCCCTACCTGATGTAAGATTTTCTGAACTTCTTCTCAAATTAGGTATGCTTGACTTTTCTGCATAGCTTCTCACCTGTTATCCATCAGTAGTTATTCTCAGAACATGCATTGTTGTACTTCATGGTTAGTGATAGGTACTGAACTTCATCTTTATCTATCTTACTTTAGTCGTGTAAATGTTCTGATATTTCTCACTAAGTTCAACTGGGAGGATGCTTGCTTATCCGGATTGATAGTGAATCAAGCAAACATAATTAAATATATATGAAACAAATCCTCTTTTGATGTCATGAATTCTACTCCATCTTCCATCTCATGTCTTATGATTTCCTGACTTAATGACATATCTAAGATGCATGGTTGAGGAATGATTTGGGATAGCTCGGATTGAAAGTGGAAATTCACTATGTCTGCCGATCAGCTGCTTAAGCGGAGTAAATCAAGGATAGGCAGCAGTTTCTCACGATTCATGTTAAACAGGAAACGTCTTAAAGGCTCTAATAGTCCACGGGGGAGAAATTGCTCTCTATATTATCTAAGTAATTCCCCCCGATTCACATTTCATGACCTCTTTCCTGGCTGTCTATCTGAGGGGGAGTCATCCTCGAGAAGATCGCATCAAAATGATTCGCTGATCTCAGGGGGAGAGAATACTTCATTGAATCTTAAGTAAGGCCCCCTATTTCAGCAAAAGGCATGACTACAGGGCGAGAGAATGCTTATTATTAAGTAATGCCTCTCTGATATGTCTCGGATGTTCCGTCCTATAACTCTCACTCATAAAGCTAATTGGATTTGCATTGTTGAATCAGAATTATGGATTGCTTGGCTGTTATCTTCCTCTTCCTAGCATTTTAGGCATGACAGTCAGTTGTAACATCATACATCATGTGCTCTTCTTTCCATTTTCACTCATACATTCTCTGATGGATGACATCATGTAACAATCCATGAGTGGGTGTTAGTCCCACATTGCTTGGTGAGGAGAACAAAGTCCACCTTATAGGAGGGGACGGATACCTCACCTCACAGGGAGGCGTTTTGGGCGAGGCCCAAAGACAAAACCGTGCGGAGCAGGCCATGAGGGCGAGGCCCAAGACTGGTTGGCCAAAGCGGACAAAATTCTTGTGATGGGTATGGGCTGGGCTATCTCGGATGGTATCAGAGCCAGACCCGGAGCGGTGTGCCATGGTCCCACGGGGACGTGGGCCTCCTATGGGGGGTGGATTGTAACGATCCATGAGTGGGTGTTAGTCCCACATTGCTTGGTGAGGAGAACAAAGTCCGCCTTATAGGAGGGGACGAATACCTCACCTCACAGGGACGCGTTTTGGGCGAGGCCCAAAGACAAAACCGTGCGGAGCAGGCCATGAGGGCGAGGCCCAAGACTGGTTGGCCAAAGTGGACAAAATTCTTGTGATGGGTATGGGCTGGGCTATCTCGGAGATGTAATGACCCGTGTGTAGGAGGTTAACCACAAATACCTTGGATGTTGGTGTACAAGTTTGAGGTAAGAGATGAGCCCAAGAGGGGATTTTTGGGAGGTGCATGTGACAAGTAATAACGTACATTTATGCCCTAGGAAGATGCTATGCGTATATAGGTGGTTTTAAGCTATTTTGGCTGATCTTGGAGCTCACTTTTGATAGGGTAGATGGCCTCAAACAATTGGCGTGCAAGAACAAAAGTTTCTTAGAATGAGGTCCTCTACCTACCACAGAAATTTCAAAGCATTTGGAGCTGCACGTGAATTCACCCATTTCACGTGCAAGCATATTTTTGCTTCTCAGACCTCTACAAGATGCAAGGAGGCTTGGGGTGAAGTTTGAGTGCATTTGGAGCTGCACGCCAATTCCCCAATTGGCGTGCAAATTGGCGTGCAAGCATGGTTTTTGCATGGTTACCTTGGTTTTGTCATTCTAATCATCTTTTCTCAAAGTACCATGTTGGAATTGTGAATATTTTGGTGTGTATGGATGTGGGAAGGTCATAGCTTGTTCCATCAAAACTACGTCGTTTTGATGCTGGGATTCACTTAATCAAAACTACGTCGTTTTGATGTTGTGTTGTCTATATAAGGAGGAGAAGCCCCTCTGTTTTAGGGTTAGGGTTTGTTGCTCCACCAGCCGTCGCAGAGAGAGAGAGAGGGAAGGAGAGCTTCTGGTGGCTGCCAGAGCGTCTTGCGTGGGTGGTCGGAGTCTTGCGTGGAAGCGGGAGCAGGAGAACACACAAGGTAGGGGTTCTGTTCTTCCTAAATCCTCCTCTGTCCTAGGGTTCTAGGGCAGATTATGGAGTTAAACCTGTTTATATATATATATGTAATCCATATAGGTGTGATCTCCTATATGGATGTTGGCCTTCAATGGCGATTTTAGTGTGTTTCTGGTGTTCGTGTGATGCATGAAAAGTGTTCGATAAAATGCCTGTGTGACATGCCTGCTACATGTTTGAGAAAATGCCTGTGCGGGCCGGGTTCATGAGCCTGTGAATTTATGTACACCAATTGTTTGGTTTTATACCTGTGAGGCTTTTCATGCTAAGTGTGATGTTATGTCTGTGTGACTAAGTGTGGCTATGTGTGCTGTGTTCTTGGAACCCGGTGGCTGTGGAAGCCCGGGACTGTTCTTGGAACCCGGTGGCCGTGGAAGCCCGGGAGTGTTTATGTACCAGCCTGTGTATGATTGTATTTGCTGCTATAGCCTGTAATTATATCTGGTGGAATAATTGTATCACGACACGCACTTGTACACAAGGCATGTAGATATTAGGTGCATGGGATGGGTTGGGGAGACATGATCCCCTGCGAGCCGTGGTTGCTCACCCCTCCTACCATGTTGTTTTCTTTACAGGAACCTACAGGCGTTAGGTGGGAACACCAAGGTGGAAGTCCTGCTTGTGGCTTGCTTATTATTATTCTAGTTATGCTGCTTTTCTTTATATAAGCTTTGTAACCCCAGTGGGGAGATATTGTAATGTGGAGTTCAATGTAATAAAAGTATGTTTTGGACGTATTTGCTATGTTTGGACTCAATAAATATAAGATTGTTCTCTGAATATAAAGTGTGAGGTGTATGTTGTATTCTAACCCCTCTATCCAACTTGGGTAAAGGGAGGGTCACGTTCCGGTCTCCTCGGGTTGGAAATCCGGGGCGTGACACATCATATAAGTTTAATTAATCTTTGCTCTCATTCTCAGTATGAAGGATTGGCTATGTTGACCTATTGGATTTATGTGTTAATTAACTCACACATACATTGATTTCAGTATGATGGCTTTCACTTCTTATGTATGTGTCTAGCACTTAACTTTTTATGCATAAGTTCTGTTTCTTCTTAGTTCGGATTGTGTGTTATTCTCTTATATTGTTTATCCGGACTAACCCGAACCTGACGAGACTTGCTCTTCAAAGCATCTATTTGTTAAGTCACAGGTTCAGATTCTCTTTGCAATTCATCGCTCTATCTTGTCTGATGTCTCGGATTTCTGAGGTGTTGTGGTACTTCATGTCATCACTGGTTTTCGTCCGGGCCCTTTAGGGGTGAGCTCAAACTAAACCAATGGTGAGAAAATTTAGAGTCGCCACCAACTGTTTTTGGGGTACAGTTGGATACCCTCTACTTTGAGTAGTTTTAAGTGTGTGGTCTGCGTTATCAGATATGGGTTTGGGAGTTGGTTACGTGTAGGGAAGGATTAGCACCCCTACAGCGCCCTTTCGGTATCTAATTTAGGAGGAGGAGGTTTTATTTTATTTATATTGCCATGACTGGGCGAAGTTAAAAAGTTTATGATTTCTATTTGGCTAAGTTATTTATTAAAGTCATGGTTAAAATGGATTTATCCTGAATTTCTGAAGGAAATCCTAAAGGTTTTGGATTTTTGAAGTGGATAATGAGATCCTAGGGATTGGTTTGTTTTTTTGGTTTTGTTCTTGGAAATTGAAATCCTAAAAAATATTTGTTATTTTTCCCCTTTTTTTTTGGTTTTTTTTGTTTTTTTTTTGTTTTTTTTGTTTTTTTTGTGCGTTTTTTTGTTTGTTTTTTTTGTTTGTTTTTTTTTTTGGGTTAGAAAACATACATTTTTTTGTTTTTATTGTTTTGTAAAACGTTTTGTTTGGTTTTGCTTTGTTTTTTTTTTTTTTGCTTTTGGAAATTGAAGTACTAATTTTGGTTTTTTTTTTGTTCTGGTTTGAAAACATGAAAACGTTTTTTGTTTGTTTTTGTTTTTTTTTTGTTTTTTTTTGTTTTTTTGTTTTTGTTTTTGTTTTTGGAAACCTTTCTCTCTCTTTTTTTTTGAAAACTTTTAATTATTTTTGTTTTGAAAACTCAAAGTCACACTTGTTACAAATACATATGAAAGTAATGAGCACATAAAATAAACGTGGAGTGTGTGATTATGACATCCATAAATAAGCAAAAATAAAGCCACTCTTTCTTTTCCTTTCGTTTTTTCATCTCTTTTTTTTTTGCCCTCCTTTTTTTTTTCTAGCTTTTCTCTCTCCTTTTTTTTTACTGCTCTTTACATATTACAACATAAACAGTATATACAACATATATCTACAACTTCAGGGGGGAAAAAATAGCAAACAAACAAACAAATAAATAATACAAGAAACATACGCCCTATACCCAACAGCAAAACAAAATACAGAAAAAAAAACACATTACATTAAATGTGAATATACATAAGTAAAAGAAGTAAAATATGGAACTGACTTTGGGGCTTCCACCGGACTTCTGTTTGGGATCCTTGTCTGCACCGATAGTTACCGAGCTCCAATCTCGCAGATGGCAAAAATTAGTTGGGAGATTGCAACGATGTGTGGAGATGAGAGAAGATGAGAAAAGAAAATTTCTGGGTTCTGAGTAAAACGTGGGAAAGGAGGATGATGTGTATTTTTGGGATTAAGATTTTTTTTTGTGGCTGGAATTGAGGGGAAGGGGTATAAGGTGTAAGGAATAGGAAATGAAGAAACGATTGTTTTTGTTTTGATGGAAACGTAGGAAGAGAGAAAAAAGAGCGGAACTAGAATTGTGTTTGTTTTTTTGTATTTTTTTTTGGTAAAAGAGCTGTAACCAGGTGTCACGGAAAAGGAACTGGAAAGACTTGGGGCTGAACTCTTTTCCCTCTCTCTGCCGAACCTCTTCCTTTTCTGTATCTTTTTTCCCTCAACTCTCTTTTTTCTTTTTTTCTTTTCTCTCTCTGTTTGTGCTAGAATGAGGAATGGTAGCAGGTTTTTTCCAACGATGAGGGGTCTCTTCTGTGTTTTTTTCAACTCTCTGTTTTTCTTTTCTCTCTCTGTCTGCACTGGGATGAAGGAAGGACGTGAATGGTAGCAGGGTTTCAATGATAAGGGGGCTCTCTGTTTTTTCTTTCTTTCTTTTCTCGCCTGGAATGATGGAGGGTTCCCTCTTCCTCTTTTTTTGATGGCTCTCTTCAACGAAAACCCAACCTCTTTTTTTTTTTTTTGGATGGAACTGCAGACTGCATCTTAAAGGGCTGCCGAAAGTTTTTGGCTGGACTGTCATTAATTGCAGCATTTAATGCTGCATTATTGATTTCTTCATTTTCATCCAGGTCTTGTGCAATCTGTCGGGTGCATTATTATTTCCAGCTCCATTAATTTGCAGATCAGTGTCTAGTCGGGTGGTCAGTGTGTGCGGGAAAAGGAGAACTCGTGATTTGCCTTTTTGAATTTGTAGTTTAGCAGCACATGTGACCGACAGGTATTCAAAATAATGTTTTGTCAGATGGCCAGCGCATAAAACAAGCCCCATGAACGACCAGCGAGAGGAAAAAAGGAAACCCGTGAGAAAAAGCCGGCGCGAAAAGCCAGCGAGAAAAAATCAGCGAAGGCAAAAAAAAGGGTTGGAGGTTCGAAGTGTCGGCAGGTCGGAGCATCGGCAGGTCGGAGCATCGGCGGGTCGAAGTGTCGGCAGCGAGGCTTCGAGGGTCGAAGGGTCGGAGGTGGAAGGCGTACGGGTGCCGCGGGTCGAAGGCGTCGTAGCGAGGCTTCGAGGGTCGCGGGCGTCTTAAGTCGCGGGTCGAAGTGTCGGCAGCGAGGCCTCGAGGGTCGAAGGGTCGAAGGTCAGAAATCAGCAGGTCAACGGGGCTTCAAGGCTTCGAGGCTTCGAGCTTCAGGACTTCGGGGCTTCGAGCTTCGAGGCTTCGATCTTCGGGACTTCGGGGCTTCGAGCTTCGGGCTTCGAGGCTTCGGGGCTTCGAGGCTTCGAGCTTCGGGGCTTCGAGGCTTCGAGCTTCGGGACTTCGGGGCTTCGAGCTTCGGGGCTTCGAGGCTTCGAGCTTCGGGGTCAATGGGTCGAAGTATCGGCAGGTCAACGGTCAACGGTCAACTCTTTTTTTTTTTTTTTCTTTTTTTTTACCTTTTAATTACCTTTTTACCGCCACCAAAAATGCAAAAATAGATAGCCTTCCAGGGATTGTTTGGGGAGATCCGTATTCGCCTACATAGGCATTTTGAAGAGTTTCGCATGATCACTTTTGCGGGCAGATTGACTAGGGGCATTGACCGTCTTTTGGCAAGTTTGACTTTTTCCAACGAAAGTTGTTTTGGCCATAACTTCTTCATTTTAAGTCCGATTTGAGCTCGGTCAAGTGCGTTGGTCTCCAATTTTCATCCTCCATCACCTGGTGTTGTTCTTGGGGCGCTTCAAAGACTTGTAGCAGAAGTCATTAATTTTGAACTCCCCCATCCGTGTCAATTGTATCCATCTCGTACAGATTGGGGTAGACCATTCCTTGGAAGTATGGGATCATTGTGGACCTGTTCAACAAGGTATATGGCATAAGCAGAAAGGTATATCAAATGGGGTTAGTATGTCCAACCCGGACAAAATAGGGTCCTATAGCTGCCCCTCTTTGTGCACTGTTTGTATACAAACAGCGTACAAAGATAAAAGGGAGTCATTTTGGACGGGTTGGAGCACTTACCTGACTTACCTAGAGGAAAAAGTGCGACGGTTGGGTTTGTCCCTGAGAGGGAAAAGGGGCTTCACAGGCCGGTGTGCTTGGATAATACCTTGATGAGGCATCTAAGGCCGCTTGATACCGGAGATTGAAAGCCTACAACAATGACAGGCTTGAACTGAAAAAGAGAAAAGGCCCACAACAATGATGGGCGTGAACTAAAAGTTGAAAGGCCCACAGCAACGATAGGCTCGAATTGAAAAATGGAAAAAGGCCCACAACAATGATAGGCTTGAATTAAAAACTGAAAGGCCCACAGCAATGATAGGCTCGAATTGAAAAATGGAAAAAGGCCCACAACAATGATGGGCTTGAATTGAAAACTGAAAGGCCCACAACAACGATAGGCTCAAATTAAAAATGGAAAAAGGCCCACAACAACGATGGGCTTGAATTGAAAACGGATAGCCCATAGCAACGATAGGCTTGAACTGAAAATGGATAGCCCACAGCAATGATAGGCTTGAATTGAACATGGATAGCCCACAGCAACGATAGGCTTAAAGTGAAAACGGGAAAGCCCATAGCAACGATAGGCTTAAAGTGAAAATGGAAAAGCCCACAGCAACGATAGGCTTAAACAGAAAAATGAAAGGCCCACTGCAATGATAGGCTTGAATTGAAAATGGAAATCCCACAGCAACGATAGGCTTAAAGTGAAAACGGGAAAGCCCACAGCAACGATAGGCTTGAATTGAAAATGGAAAAGCCCACAACAACGATAGGCTTAAACGGAAAAATGAAAGGCCCACTGCAACGATAGGCTTGAATTGAAAATGGAAAGCCCACAGCAACGATAGGCTTAAAGTGAAAACGGGAAAATGAAAGGCCCACTGCAACGATAGGCTCGAATCGAAAATGGAAAGCCCACAACAACGATAGGCTTAAATTGCAAATGGATAACCCACAGCAATGATAGGCTTGAATTGAAAATGGATAGCCCACAGCAACGATAGGCTTGAATTGAAAATGGAAAGCCCACAGCAACGATAGGCTTGAATTGAAAATGGATAGCCCACAGCAATGATAGGCTTGAATTGAAAATGGATAGCCCACAGCAACGATAGGCTTGAATTGAAAATGGAAAGCCCATAGCAACGATAGGCTTGAAATGAAAATGGATAGCCCACAGCAATGATAGGCTTGAATTGAAAATGGATAGCCCACAGCAATGATAGGCTTGAATTGAAAATGGATAGCCCACAGCAACGATAGGCTTGAATTGAAAATGGAAAGCCCACAGCAATGATAGGCTTGAATTGAAAATGGATAGCCCACAGCAATGATAGGCTTGAATTGGGAAGACTTGTTGGAGACATCAAATGGTATTTGGGGAAATGCTTTAAGGAATTGGTGAGTTTGGGAAGTAACCCAATTTAAGCTCCCTCTATGAGTTCACTCAAGGAGATCGCTCTATGAGGTGACCCAAAATGGGAAAAGGTTGTCGAGTAAAAGGATGCGTTTAGACTTTGGGGCAATTGCAAGGAAAGAGTTGTACAGTTGAACGAAGAAAGCTAGGATAGCTTGAAGAGAAGTTTGCTGAATATGAGCTCCTAGGATCTCCAGAGGCAGCAACATTCCTGCAATTACAGAGTATGTTGAATGTATGCCAATGATGCATGGAATGCAATGTGCTGTATGCGGGGATGCATAAACCTCAACTTGTGGTGAAATACGATGCAATGTGATGCCGTGCGATGTATGCATTGAATGCCACGTGATGTATCACCGAGGGTTTGGCCGTTGTTGGAGAGGTTGGCTAACATTCAACTTGTTGGGGAACAACGTTCTCTTTGGATGGAAAGTCCGTCCTGTCTTTCTTTGGGGAACTCCCCTGTTGTGCACGAAGGGTCTATTAAAATTCGCTTCGCCATATTGAGGAGATTGATTTGACGGCTTCTCTGGGGATAGTGATATCCCGTGGAGATATGAGTACTCCGAATTGGGGGCTTTAAAGTTGTTTGGGGATTTTGAGCTTGGCCCTACTCATAAGGCAATGCTAGAAGAGCTTACTGGGGATTTAAGATGTTCTACTCAAATGTGAAATGAAGACGATGTAACATGATTAAAGAGATAAAAAGATTTTTGCTGGTTTAATTCCACAAAATATATTTATATCATAAAAAGTGTCCTATTGTCATAATCTGATAAATAGAATCGCAAGTCTTTAAAAGCATAATGTACAAATTTGATTCGAGTGTGCCGCAGGTTTGACCAAGTCTTCCCCTGTTTGAGTCACTGTTTTTGGATGATGATGTTGTCTCTATCGCTTGCAACGGACCCTATTTGTTGTGGTCCTGATCCTTTCGGTTTCGATTGAACCGATTTCACCCTTCAAGATTTATTGTTGGCTTTGTATTTTACCCTTGGTGCCCTTTCGGGTTTTCACCAAGTCCGCCTTTGTTTTCTTTTTTGTCTTTTGTTGGAGCTTTGTATTTTACCCTTGGTGCCCTTTTGGGTTTTCACCAAGTCCGCTCATTACAGGAATGAGAATCTTGTTCGGAGACATGAGAGTTAAGCATAAAACTTTTTGACGGTGTCACTATTTACTGGATTAGGAAGCTCATCTCCGTCCATTTTGGCAAGGATCAATGCGCCTCCCGAGAATACTTTTTTCACAACATATGGGCCTTCATAATTGGGAGTCCACTTGCCTCGATGGTCATGCTGGATTGGCAAGATCTTCTTGAGGACAAGATTACCCTCTTGAAAGCTTCTGGGCTTCACCTTTCTATTGTAATTGTTCATCATTCTCTGTTGATACAATTGTCCTCTGCAAACTGCTTCCAAGCGCTTGCCTTCAGTTAAATTCAACTGCTCATAACGACTTTGGACCCATTCTGCTTCTTTGAGCTGAGTGTCCTTAAGTACTTGGAGGGAAGGTATCTCCACTTCGACCGGTAGAACTGCTTCCATGCCATAGACCAAAGAAAATGGAGTTGCCCCAGTTGATGTATGCACTGAGGTACGATAGGCGTGCAAAGCGTAAGGTAGTTTCTCGTGCCAATCTTTGTACGTTTCGGTCATCTTTCTGATAATGTTCTTGATGTTCTTGTTGGCTGCCTCGACTGCTCCATTCATCTTTGGGCGATAGGGGGTCGAGTTGCGGTGTTGAATTTTGCATGTTTCGCACAACCTCCCTATCATCCGGCTGTTCAAATTGGCAGCATTGTCCGTTATGATCTGCTCGGGAAGACCATATCGGCATATGATGTTGTTCCGTATAAATCGAAGTACCCACACTGTGTGACATTAGCGTATGATGCTGCTTCTACCCACTTGGTGAAGTAATCAATGGCTACCAAAATGAAACGATGACCATTAGACGCTTTTGGAGATATTGGTCCGATAACGTCAATGCCCCAAAGTGAGAACGGCCACGGGGAGACCATCACGTGTTGTTTAGACGGCGGTACTTGAATCTTGTCGCCATAAATTTGACACTTGAGGCATTTGCGCACATATTCAATGCAATCTTTTTCCATGGTGACCCAATAGTAGCCCATTCGCATGATTTGTCTTGTTAATGCATGTCCGTTTGCATGTGAACCACATTCCCCTTCATGCACTTCTTTCATGATTTGTGTTGATTCTTCTTTTGCCACACACCACAATAGCACCATGTCGTGGTTTCTCTTATACAGAATTGAGCCATCAATATAATAGTTGGACGCTGACCTTCGGATATTTCTCTTATCAGATTTAATGGCCTCTGCTGGGTATTCTTGCTTAAGCAAATATTGTTTGACGTCCTCAAACCAAGGTTTTTCTTCAGTATGTCCTTCAATGGCCATGCAATGTGCAGGAGCATCTTGTATACGGATATCGAAAGACTGAACTTCCAACTTTGTGTCTAGTCGAAGGAGGGAGGCTAGAGTTGCCAGCGCGTCAGGGAGCTGGTTGCATTCCCTGGGCATATGCTCAAATGTGATGTCATCGAACTGCTCAGCTAACTCCGTAACATATTTCCGATATGGGATTAATTTGTGGTTTCGAGTCTCCCATTCACCCCTTACTTGAAAAATGATGAGTGTCGAATCGCCGAATACTCGTAATTTTTTGATTCCTTTGTGAATGGCTTCTTGAAGTCCCATCACACAAGCCTCATACTCTGCCACATTGTTTGTACAAGGGAAGGTTAGCTTTGCCGCCATGGGGAAATGTTCGCCTTTTGGGGATATCAGGATGGCCCCAACACCATGACCTAAGAGACTAGAGGCTCCATCGAACCACATCGTCCATATGTCTGATACTTCGGCCGAAATGATGTTAATGTGCTCATCTGGGAAGCCAATAGTCATGGGCTCAAAGTCTTCCAGCGCTCTATCTGGCGGATAGTCGGCTATCGCACTTCCTTTTATGGCTTTTTGAGGTACGTAGATGATATCATACTCCGATAGGATCAATCGCCATTTGGCGATTCTTTCCAGAAATAGATGGTTTTTCCAAGAGATATTTGAGCGGATCATGCCTTGAAATCAGCCAAGTAGTATGATAAAGGGTGTATTGCCTCAATCTTCTTGTTATCCAGGACAAGAGCACAAGCACGTCTTCTCCAAGGGCGTGTAGTTTTCTTCATTGATGGTGAACTTCTTGCCGAGGTAATAAATGGCCTGCTCCTTCTTGCCTGTAGAATCATGTTGCCCCAAGACACAACCCATCGCTGACTCCTGAACGGTCAAGTATAAGATCGGAGGTCTATCCGGTCCGGTGGGATCAAAATGGGTGGATTAGACAGATATTGTTTGATCTTGTCAAAAGCTTCTTGACATTTGTCCTTCCAAATTTCCGGGTTGTTCTTTCGTAAAGTCTTGAAAATGGGTTCACATGTGGGCGTCACTGGGAAATAAATCGGGCAATATAATTCAGTCGCCCTAGGAATCCTCTAACCTCCTTGATGGTCCGTGGTGGTGGCATCTCTTGGATAGCTCGAACTTTATCTGGATCGATTTCCACTCCTTTTTGGCTCACAATGAAACCCAACAATTTTCCCGACATGGCTCCGAAAGTGCACTTTTCGAGGTTCAATTTCAGTTGATATTTCCGTAGCCTGCTGAAGAGCTTATGGAGTACTTCAATATGATCTTTAGTGCTTCGAGATTTGGCTATCATGTCGTCCACATATACCTCGACTTCTTTATGCATCATGTCGTGGAATAGGGTCACCATGGCTCGCTGATAGGTGGCTCCTGCATTCTTTAGACCAAACGGCATCACATTATAACAGAAAGTGCCCCAAAGTGTCGTGAATGTGGTCCTCTCTTTGTGTTCGGGGGCCATACAAATTTGATTATAGCCCGAGAAACCATCCATGAATGAGAATAGGGCGTGTTTTCGTCGTATTATCCACTAAGGTATCAATATGAGGAAGCGGGAAGTTGTCTTTCGGATCGGCCGATTCGGATCTCAATAGTCGACACACATGCGTACTTTGCCTCCTTTCTTCGATCCTGGTACAACATTGGCGACCCATTCTGGATAGTGGGAGACACTTAGGAAACCTGCATCCCATTGCTTTTTGACTTCTTCTTTAATCTTGATCATCTCTCTGGCCTCATTCTTCGCAATTTTGCTGTCTGGCTTGCACTCTGGCTTCACGGGTATGTGATGTTGCACTATATCTGTGTCTAATCCGGGCATATCTTGGTATGACCATGCAAAAATGTCGATGTAGCTTCTTAATAGCTCGATTAACTTCCTCCTGATGTCGGTAGCTATCAAAGACCCCACCCTCAATTCTTTTGGTTCGGCTGTCGTCCCCAAATTCACTGTTTCTACTGGGTCTTCACTTGGAATGGATAAACGGTCTTCCCTTTCCAATAGGCATGTAATCTCCCCTGGTAGCTCAGGTGTCTCTTCTATCTCATTCTCATTAGCTTCAAACACGGGCTGCTCCCAGTTTGGACTTTGGTCAAACCTTTGGCATCTCGTTTCGCTTTCGCATACTATGTTTTCATTGACATTGTGATACCTGTTTATAAGAGAATGACAAGTTGGTAACCAAATATGATATGCATATGTGATGAATGGAATGCACCATGAAAGATTTGAAAAACACATTTTATTGGAAGGTTTAAGGAAAAACAAATGTTCAAGACTTCAAAGTACATTAGAATAGAATACATTAAATCCCAGTGACCCGTAAGCATTACATTATGGGGAGGTCCAGGCTGGTCCAATTGTTCAGTGGCTAGTTGGGATCCTCTCGCACTAACTGAACTATCTCGCTTGGTACATGCTCATTTATGTCCAGTATGGCTACAGTCCCCGTCTTGGGCTCAGGTTGGCTCTTGTGGATAAACCCTCCACTTCGGAATGTAACATTCAAAGGGGGAAAGCTTCTCCTTTCTTCTTGTACTGGCCTTTCTGCAATCTTGCCATTCTGACTTCCCTCTTCTTGATAGCTTCTCTCTGTCTGTCAGCTTTTGTAGGGACGTAGCCTAGCCCAAACTTTTCGGTATTTTCTCGGATGGTCAGGAGTTTCTGAATCCCTTGAGCTGTCAGGCCTAATCCTTGCCCCGGTTTGTACCCCTGTTTGATCATAGTGGCTGCAACCATTTTTGCTGCCTTCGAGAGACGATGGTCTGGGGCGGAGGCGACATTTACCATCTCAAAAGCCCGATAGGAGCATTCTGGCACATCTTCGTTGCTTTCAACATAAGGGACTGATGCCGGTTTGGTGACGAGGAAACTTGTCTCTCCAGGAGATGCAGATGAGCTGGTCCCCCATTACAAACTTCATCTTTTGGTGGAGACCGGACGGCACCGCCCTCGCCATGTGGATCCAGGGTCTTCCCAAGAAACATTGTAATATGGAGTGATGTCCATTACCTGAAATTCCACCGTAAAAGTAGTTGGCCCAATCATGAGTGGAACATCCAGGAGTTCCCACCACGTCACGCTTTCCTCCATCGAATGCCCGTACCTTCATTGTACAGGGACGCATATGGGACGTGTCAATTGGAAGTTCTTGCAGTATATGCAAGGGCATAATGTTCAAGGCCGAGCCGTTGTCAATAAGTACACGGGCTATGGTGTGCTCCTTGCATTTGACCGTGATGTGCGGAGCTTTTATGTGCCCTTTTCCTTCTTGGGGTAGCTCGTCATCTCCAAAGCTAATTACGTTATTCAGGATGAGGTTACTGGTGAGTCCATCCACATTCGCGATCGAGATGGTTGGAGGAACGTAGGCTTGGCTTAGAACCTTCGCGGTGCTTCCCGGTGAGGTTGGGAATCCATCATTAATGAGAGCAAGGAGATGCGAGCCGGTTGCCGACTTAATTGATCCACAATATTATACTCGCTTCGCTTCATGAGTTTCGAAATTCTGTGGTTTCTTCTTCGGTGATCGGTGTTCCCTTCTTTGTTGCTTCCAGTGTAGGCTCAATGTCTTGTTCTACAGCTTTTTCTTTCCTTGCTTTGTCAACTATCTCGGGGGCGTAAGCCCGACCGCTCCTGGTCTTCTTTTCTGCTATAGCGGTGGCTCCCTGGACTACTTCACAACTGTAATTCCATGGGACTGCTTTATCAGTTTTATAGGGGAAAGGAGCAGGAACACCTATGGTGAGGGTTGCAATTCCATGCGGTAGTTGTGGGATTTCGGTCCTTTCCCCCTTGTCTGGCACGAGACTTGAGGCATGGATAGTGAGAGGCTTGATTCCATGTGGCAGTAACGGCTTCTCCAGAGCCTTAACAGTTAAGACAAGGGGTGTTGGCACCCATGGCGATTTGTGTGAATGATCTTCTTGGATCATGTGGCTTTGGTTGTCCATTCCTCCTCTTGAGAATTCTATCATCCTTTGGTCCATGAGTTTTTGCACCACCTCGGAAAACTCAGTGCATTCTGCGATGTCATGTCCCCGTGACATCTTGTGATAAGGGCATTGTTTTTCCCCATCTATTCCTTTTCCTGCCCTTGGCGTGTCTTTAGCAAGTATATAGCCATGTTCCTGTAACAGAGTAAACAAATGTGTTTTCTCCATTTGTACTTGGGAGACCCTTTCCAGCCGTGCTTCATTTTCGATACTAGCAACATTATTGGAGTGTTCTGGGAGAGGATTGTTGTTCACATTCGGCGTCCCAGACAATGCGGAGAAATCCAGCCATTTTGCATCCTTTAATGCCTGAACCTTCCTTTTGAATGTTATACAATTCTCGATATCATGTCCAGCTCCACCTGCATGATACTCACATCTAGCATCTGGCTTATACCAGGCCGGGGGAGGAGTCTTTATTTCTCCCAAGGGTATAGGAGTTACCATCCTTGCTTCTAAAAGCTTGGGATATAATTCGGCATATGTCATTGGGATTGGGTCGAACTCCTATCATGGTCGGCGAGAAGCCTGATTCGCTCCTGCTTGCTGGGTCTGGGCCCTTGGTTGCCCCTATCCTTGGAATGAGGCTCCCGGTCCTTCTTGACTTGCTGGCCTTGGTTGCTCTGGGTATGGCGCTCTCGGTTGAAACGGATTAGGTGTCATTGGATATGGAAATGGAACCCCTCCTTGCGGCAGGTATGGCATGAATTGGGGAGGTGGTGCGGGTGAAGATAAGCAGCTACCGGTGCCCCTCTGTAGCACCCTAGCGCTTGGTAGAATGTTGGTTGTATTGACTGGTGCGCTTGGTATACCAGGTTGCTCTCATTTTCCTTCTTCTTTGCTGGTGGTTGAAACCGTTTTGATGCCTTAGCCGCATCACCCTTTAGCTTTCCACCTTTAATTCCACTTTCTACTCGTTCACCGGATGCGACCAAGTCTGCAAAGTTGTTGGAGACGTTACCGATCAACTTCTCATAGTAGACACCTTTTAGTGTGTTGATAAAAAGAGTAGTGAGTTCTCTTTCGGTAAGGGGAGGTTGGACCTCCACAACTGCCTCTCTCCATCTTCGTGCATAATCTTTGAAATTCTCTTCGGATCCCTTCTCCATAGACTGCAGGGTTAGTCGATCCAGTGTCAGCTCGGTGACATGTTTGTACTGTGCCAAGAAGGAAGTAGCTAATTCCTTCCATGTCCTAATGCGGTTTCCATTCAGTTGAAAATACCAGCGAAGGGATGCCCAGTTAGGCTTTCCTGGAAACAATGCATGAGGAGCTTGTTTTCACCAGCATAAGCGGCCATCTTTTGACAATACATGGCCAGATGTGTCCTTGGACATCGTGTCCCGTTGAACTTTTCAAAATCTGGCATTTTGAATTTTGGCGGTAGCACCACTCCAGGGACTAAGCATAAGTCTTGTGGGCTGGTCATACCATAGCTATCACTGCCTTCTACAGCTTTCAATCTTTCCTCAAGTCGGCGTAGAGCGGGAGACCCAATATTTTCCTGAGGGGCTGGGGAACCCACCGCTTCAATTACATTTCCTGGTGCGGGCATAGTGAAATGAGTTTGATTTGGGGTTGGAGGTTGTGCCATAGCAAGATGGTATGTGGGTGCCTGGCTTGGAGCCAGGTTGGGTGACTGAACGGCCTCCTGTCCTTGCTCTTGATGGTGATTGGTAGTTCCCCCAGTCGGGATTCTTCCTCTTTCTTCAGTCAATTTTGTGAGCATTTCCATTATGGCAGACATTTGCCCCTGTAGGGTTTGTTGCGACTGTTCCAACCCCATGAGTCTGTTCTCTGTTTCTTCTGCCATTGGCTGCGGTTGAGGTATTTGATTGCGCCGGGATCTGAGATTGTAAGAGTGCGCAATCCTGGAGAGAGGCTACTACCCACCTGGGTACAAGGGAAATTTTATTTGATTTTTTTTTATTTGATATGCATGTATGCATGGAATGTATATGCAGAGGGTTAGAAAAACAAACAACTTTATTACAAACCAAACACACAATACAAACATTCAATGCTGAATTGCCATGTAAAATGAGAGCTAGTGCTACATGATCTTAAAGCACTCTTCCAGTCATCTCCTAAGTAACACGGCGCCTCTTCCTCTGGGGTGGTCGCTCACCTGCTTCCTCCCTCTACTTCATTATGATCTCGATCTGTTTTTCCCTCAGCTGCAGCCTTTGAAGAGTTCCTTCTAGAGATGTTTCTAGCCTCTAGATCTGCTGCCTTAAAGTCTGATTCTCTTGGAGGATAGCCTTCATGTCCGAAGTTAGCTGTGGCTTGTGTTGTGCCCTCCAAGATATTTATGCTGGGAAAACACCAGGTTTTGAACTGTTGGGTTAGATCTTGTGTGGTGTGGACCATGCTTGATACATCTTCTTGCCTTCTTCTATGAGCATGGCTCTGCTGTAAGTGAAGTCACACTCTTCCATGCCAAAGAGCATGGGAATAATCTGATGACACCCCACTTGTCTTCCCACCTGTAGTGGTGCATATGCAGTTCCCCCCCAGGGACCTAAAAGTGGAACCCAATTGTAGTCCCCGCAGCTATATGTCATGGAGACCACCGGCATCCAAGGAGCAGTCCAAGTAATGTCAGCTTCTGTGAGGTTCCCCAACTTCTTTTTCCAACTTTCAAAGTCTTTTGGTAGGCTCCACTTGCTGAGCAGAATATCTAGTAGTGTTGTGGCTGGTACTTGATAAACAGCAGGGAAACGATGAACACTACGGGGGAAATGACCTTGCAACCAAGTACATAGGAGAGGTAAGCACCCCATGAACTGTCCCGAGCCTTTACTCCTTAGGTAAGTAAGAGATCGGATGGTTTCAGCCAAGATAGCAGGAGTAGGGTCACAACCTTTGAGCACCTGCTGGACCAAATCTACAATTGCCCCATCAATGTGGGCCGGTATCCTCGGGAAAATCACTAGCCCATATATAGCTAGTGTAAGCAATTTGTGTGCCTCCGCTTCCGTTGCAGTTTGTATTATTTCTTTGATTGTTGCCCATGGAAGATATTCGCGCCCACCGTAAGTTGTGACCGCCGGTAAGTCCCATACCTGGCTTTCCCATAATCTCAGGCAAAGGCCCTTCGGCATGACCTTCGGGCTCTGGCAAATAGATTTTCATTTTGTTTTCCACGGGGATATCCAGTAATCTTCTGTATTCTTCTACTGTGGGGACAAGATCTAGGTTGTTGAAGTTGAAGCACCGCCGTCGAGGTTCCCAGAAATAAATGGCTGCCCCCAGCATATCCGTATCGGCCAGTAGCTCAGTTACATGGAGCAAATCCCCAAACTGTTGTATGTATATGCTTTTCCTTTCGTCCGACCACTTGCTTCCATATTGTCTGTACCTCCTTAGTGTAGTCCAGCTGATCTTCTATGACAACATGTTCTGCCTTGTAGGCCTCTCCTGGCGGGAAATCTCCAAGGCGAAGTTGAATGTCTCCCGATGCTTGGGCCACCACTGTGACAGTCTCCTTGTCCTGAAGGCCTTTTAGGAGATGACTGAAAGTTGCCATGCCTATATGAATGATGAATGTCATGTTATGCATGATGACAGGTTAGGATAACAAGTTAATATATATCAAGGTAGGTAGACAGGATAAAGAATAAACCAATTGTAAAAAAAAACAGTTAAATGTGCAGGAGATGACTTAAGGACTACCCTACAAAACAAAGGTTAGCATGGCATGGAATGAGCAAACAAAATGTGGGTCAATACCCCTGATGGGCTTTTATTGCTACCCCTATCTTATTCGTTGGTTCCCAAACTTCCTCAATAGAGGGCTCCGTACACCATGGGATTTATCGGAGGGGGATCTTAAAAGGACGTGCCTTAAAAGAACCTCAAGCTTGAGTGAGGAGTCCGAGGCCCTATTGCGGATAATGATCAACGCGTTGGGGACCGTACTGAACCTCGCTAACCTAAATTGTGCTAAACCCGGGTATAGGGTTATGCATGTATGCAACAAGTATGGAAAGCAGTAAATCACCACTATCATGGTAGTTAAAGCGTATAAATAAATCACAGTAAATATGAGCAACAATCAAACAATTTAGCACAACAGTTAAATATATATAACAAGTATAATTAAAATAACCTCCTAATCCTTAGTTCTAGACCTAACTCTCTAAAGTGTTCATTTTCCCCAGCAGAGTCGCCAGCTGTCATCACTGGTTTTCGTCCGGGCCCTTTTGGGGTGAGCTCAAACTAAACCAATGGTGAGAAAATTTAGAGTCGCCACCGATTGTTTTTGGGGTACAGTTGGATACCCTCTACTTTGAGTAGTTTTAAGTGTGTGGTCTGCGTTATCAGATATGGGTTCGGGAGTTGGTTACGTGTAGGGAAGGATTAACACCCCTACAGTGCCCTTTCGGTATCTAATTTAGGAGGAGGAGGTTTTATTTTATTTATACTGCCATGACTGGGCTAAGTTAAAAAGTTTATGATTTCTATTTGGCTAAGTTATTTATTAAAGTCATGGTTAAAATGGATTTATCCTAAATTTCTGAAGGGAATCCTAAAGGTTTTGTATTTTTGAAGTGGATAATGAGATTCTAGGGATTGGTTTGTTTTTTGGTTTTGTTCTTGGAAATTGAAATCCTAAAAAATATTTGTTTATTTTTCCCCTTTTTTTGGTTTTTTTTGTTTTTTTTGTCTTTTGTTTTTTTTGTGTGTTTTTTTGTTTGTTTTTTTTGTTTGTTTGTTTTTTTTTGTTAGAAAACATACATTTTTTGGTTTTTATTGTTTTGTAAAACGTTTTGTTTTGGTTTTGCTTTGTTTTTTTTTTTGCTTTTGGAAATTGAAGTACTAATTTTGGTTTTTTTTTGTTCTGGTTTGAAAACATGAAAACATTTTTTGTTTGTTTTTGTTTTTTTTTTTTTTGTTTTTTTTGTTTTTTTGTTTTTTTTGTTTTTGTTTTCGGAAACCTTTCTCTCTCTTTTTTTTCTTTTGAAAACTTTTAATTATTTTTGTTTTGAAAACTCAAAGTCACACTTGTTACAAATACATATGAAAGTAATGAGCACATAAAATAAACGTGGAGTGTGTGATTATGACATCCATAAATAAGCAAAAATAAAGCCACTCTTTCTTTTCCTTTCTTTTTTTTCATCTCTTTTTTTTTTGTTTTGCCCTCCTTTTTTTTTCTAGCTTTTCTCTCTCCTTTTTTTTACTGCTCTTTACATATTACAACATAAACAGTATATACAACATATATCTACAACTTCAGGGGGGAAAAAATAGCAAACAAACAAACAAATAAATAATATAAGAAACATACGCCCTATACCCAACAGCAAAACAAAATACAGAAAAAAAAAACACATTACATTAAATATGAATATACGTAAGTAAAAGAAGTAAAATATGGAACTGACTTTGGGGCTTCCACCGGACTTCTGTTTGGGATCCTTGTCTGCACCGATAGTTACCGAGCTCCAATCTCGCAGATGGCAAAAATTAGTTGGGAGATTGCAACGATGTGTGGAGATGAGAGAAGATGAGAAAAGAAAATTTCTGGGTTCTGAGTAAAACGTGGGAAAGGAGGATGATGTGTATTTTTGGGATTAAGATTTTTTTTTTGTGGCTGGAATTGAGGGGAAGGGGTATAAGGTGTAAGGAATAAGAAATGAAGAAACGATTGTTTTTGTTTTGATGGAAACGTAGGAAGAGAGAAAAAAGAGCGGAACTAGAATTGTGTTTGTTTTTTTGTTTTTTTTTTTTTGGTAAAAGAGCTGTAACGAGGTGTCAGGGAAAAAGAACTGGAAAGACTTGGGGCTGAACTCTTTTCCCTCTCTCTGCCAAACCTCTTCCTTTTCTGTATCTTTTTTCCCTCGACTCTCTGTTTTTCTTTTTTTTTTCTCTCTCTCTGTTTGTGCTGGAATGAGGAATGGTAGCAGGTTTTTTCCAACGATGAGGGGTCTCTTCTGTGTTTTTTTCAACTCACTGTTTTTCTTTTCTCTCTCTGTCTGCACTGGGATGAAGGAAGGACGTGAATGGTAGCAGGGTTTCAACGATAAGGGGGCTCTCTGTTTTTTCTTTCTTTCTTTTTCTGCACTGGAATGATGGAGGGTTCCCTCTTCCTCTTTTTTTGATGGCTCTCTTCAACGAAAACCCAACCTCTTTTTTTTTTTTTTTGGATGGAACTGTAGACTGCATCTTAAAGGGCTGCCGAAAGTTTTTGGCTGGACTGTCATTAATTGTAGCATTTAATGCTGCATTATTGATTTCTTCATTTTCATCCAGGTCTTGTGCAATCTGTCGGGGGCATTATTATTTCCAGCTCCATTAATTTGCAGATCAGTGTCTGGTCGGGTGGTCAGTGTGTGCGGGAAAAGGGGAACTCGTGATTTGCCTTTTTGAATTTGTAGTTTAGCAGCACATGTGACCGACAGGTATTCAAAATAATGTTTTGTCAGATGGCCAGCGCATAAAACAAGCCCCGTGAACGACCAGCGAGAGGAAAAAAGGAAACCCGTGAGAAAAAGCCGGCGCGAAAAGCCAGCGAGAAAAAATCAGCGAAGGCAAAAAAAAGGGTTGGAGGTTCGAAGTGTCGGCAGGTCGGAGCGTCGGCAGGTCGGAGCATCGGCGGGTCGAAGTGTCGGCTGCGAGGCTTCGAGGGTCGAAGGGTCGGAGGTGGAAGGCGTACGGGTGCCGCGGGTCGAAGGCGTCGTAGCGAGGCTTCGAGGGTCGCGGGCGTCTTAGGTCGCGGGTCGAAGTGTCGGCAGCGAGGCCTCGAGGGTCGAAGGTCAGAAATCAGCAGGTCAACGGGGCTTCGAGGCTTCGAGGCTTCAAGCTTCGGGACTTCGGGGCTTCGAGCTTCGGGGTTTCGAGGCTTCGAGCTTCGAGGCTTCGATCTTCGGGACTTCGGGGCTTCGAGCTTCTGGCTTCGAGGCTTCGGGGCTTCGAGGCTTCGAGCTTCGGGGCTTCGAGGCTTCGAGCTTCGGGGCTTCGGGGCTTCGAGCTTCGGGGCTTCGAGGCTTCGAGCTTCGGGGTCAATGGGTCGAAGTGTCGGCAGGTCAACGGTCAACGGTCAACCCCTTTTTTTTTCTTTTTTTCTTTTTTTTTACCTTTTAATTACCTTTTTACCCCCACCAAAAATGCAAAAATGGATAGCCTTCCAGGGATTGTTTAGGGAGATCCGTATTCGCCTACATAGGCATTTTGAAGAGTTTCGCATGATCACTTTTGCGGGCAGTTTGACTAGGGGCATTGACCGTCTTTTGGTAAGTTTGACTTTTTCCAACGAAAGTTATTTTGCCCATAACTTCTTCATTTTAAGTCCGATTTGAGCTCGGTCAAGTGCGTTGGTCTCCAATTTTCATCCTCCATCACCTGGTGTTGTTCTTGGGGCGCTTCAAAGACTTGTAGCAGAAGTCATTAATTTTGAACTCCCCCATCCATGTCAATTGTATCCATCTCGTACAGATTGGGGTAGACCATTCCTTGGAAGTATGGGATCATTGTGGACCTGTTCAACAAGGTATATGGCATAGGCAGAAAGGTATATCAAATGGGGTTAGTATGTCCAACCCGGACAAAATAGGGTCCTACACTTCACACTTTCTCGACATCAAGACAGCAAAGGAATCATCTCTACTCAACACTCTGTTTATACGGATAGAGTTAGTCAGACTCATCCGGATGTTCTTTATATGGACTATCCTTCTCCGGATAAAAGCCGGTTTATTTCCTCCTGACTCTTGGAATTCTCAATTCGTGATAAACCAAGTAATTATCTTACATCGCTTATTTTTGAGGAGGGATAATGATGGTTCATTTAATGCACGCCTCGAGCCCGGTATTTTATCTTTTCAAAAATCCGGACATATGCCTACAACTGTCATCTTTGAATGGTTAGCACAGCCGCCACGTCATAGGTCTATTCGACGGTGCTAATCCATCACTTCTAATGACATAAGGAAGTTGAGTGGCTCACTGTTCATTTTGCTTAAACTCGAGACCCACTTGCTTCCACGAAAAGGATCCTATTTATACCGCACTATCAGCGTCGACCGAGGTTATCACTACCAACTCTCAAAACCCTAAACCCTCACCGCACCTTTTTCCTGCAAAGATCTTCTCTCCTTCTCCATCAATCTTTCACTCTCAATGGCATCCCAAGCTCTCTATGGTGTTGTTCCTGGCCATCTTGTCGATTGGCCCGGAATCTCTGATCCTCCAGCATGGCTCCACGAGGTTCGCCAGCTACTCAAGCATAGCAACCTCTTCGCGCTTGTCTCTGCCCCGGCCGATCTTCTAGTGTCGGACGTCCTGGCCTTCTATCAGCACTCTACCTCCACTGAGGAGTATATCTTTTCTGTGGTTCGAGGGGAACCTATCTAGATCACACCTCAGGTGATCCGGGACGTCTTCAACCTTCCTGCCGGTGATGACATCTGGCCGAACGCTGTTGCCATGGCTACCTCCATGGGGTGTCCTAATAAGATGAAGGAGTACAAAATGAAGTCTTTCCATGGTCCTCACCGCTGTATGTCCACCATACTCAGTCGGTGTCTTCTGGCTCGCTCCACGGCTCTCGACTCGGTTCCGTACGATCTTCTGCTGGCGATGTACGCGGTTTTTGAGTCACTGCCACTTGACTGGGGCAACTTTCTCTTTCAGGTGATGCAAAATGGGAAACGGAACTCGTCCTTCGGATGGATTCTGTCCCAAATTTTCTGGCATCTTCATCCCGTGCACTTCCAGGGTGAACTGGTGATTCCCTTCCCGGCGACCTACTACTTCCGCCATCTTACTGCCAACGGGACCCTCACCATTCGCTGACCTCCAGTCTCCCGTGCCCTTGCTGCTGCTTCGGAACAGCAAGCTAGTTCCGTTGGTGAACCTGTTGCAAGCTCAGGTCACGAAGTTAGTTCTACTCTCCGGTCCGTCCACTCCCGTATCCGGTCCGTTGCCACTCCGGCACGCTCTCGCAGTTTGCTGCACAGCGTTCAGGCTGACCCGTCTACTGCTGCAGGGCCCTCTCAGCCGCACTTCCTTGAGGTTACCACCTCCGCCTCTCCTACTGATGTCCCTGCCTCTCTTACTGCTGCTGCTGACGCTCCCACACCCATCTCTCCGGTCACAGCGGCTGTTGCTGCTATTCTTCCGGACCTCCCATCTTCTCCTACAGAAGCCTCTCCCGCTCACTCTCCGGACCTCCAGGACTACCTCGACCATCATCCCACCGACCTATTGAATGACTTCTAGCTGCGCTTCAGCCTCGCCATTACTGCCGACATCCCAGAACCTACCCTCCGAGTGTTTTACGCTCAACACACCCAGACCCCAGAGGAAATGCTTACTTGGAACCGCTACCACGGCTTTGTGACGCCGTCTCTCCTTCAGGCTGCACCTCCTATTGCTGCCTCTTCCGGCCCTGCCCATGACGCACGGACACCTGTCCCTGCTGAGGCTGGTCCCTCTTATCCTGCGGATATCCCTACCATTGACCTCTCTGGTCAAAGTGGATCCACCGCACCTCCTGCTGCTGCTGCTGTACAACCACCGTCCTCTCCTGCTGCCACCGACTCTGCCCTGCCCACACCTGCCCCTCTTCATGCGGGCGAGTCCTCGAAAGCTCCCGCCTTTGGTCTTGGGCGCGCCTCTTTTGCCACGATTTTATCTGAGGCTGCTTTCTCCGCCCAACTCGATTACCTTGCTGAGGACAGTCGTCTTCAAAACCAAGCCCTTTCCGACCATGTCCGGGCCATGGGTGTCGAGCTTCTTTCTGCCTTCTCCTCTTCTTCTCTCTCCATGGATCAGAAGCTTGAGCGGCTCACCACGTCTTTCTCTAACTTGTCTACCTCCATTACGGACTTAACGCAAGTCGTGGTCAGTCCCTTCCACTCTCGCCGATCTGCCAAACCAGGGGAGAAATCATCTGATCCTTCCCCTCCTTCCACTGCTAGCGTTGCCTCTCACAAACGGTCTGCACCTGCTCTTCCTCCGGGCCTTCCGGTGCCTAAACGCAGCCGTTTCTCCACTGGCCAGACCAGCTCTCCCACTCCTGCTGTTCCATCTGGTGCCATCACCTTCCTCCCATCATACGCGGAATTGCATCCGGATGATGCTAATGGGAGCATTCTTGCCGCGGCCAAGGCCTATGCCTCCTCCACTGCCAAGCGCCGATGTGTGTCTACCTCGTCCCCCTTCGAACCTCAAGGCATCCGGACCATACTGTCTGAGGAGGGACAATTTTCCACTGACGACATCGACAACTATGCTCTGGCGGTAAAGATGGAGTTGAGGCTATTCCCTTCTTTACTTGAGGAAGGCCTTGATTTTGATGTTCTTCCTTGCTGGGTTGAAAACCAGTTTCCTGCTGTGGACGTTATTCTATCCTACATCTATGGTACAGCAGAAAACAGCCGACCATGGACCTCTCTGTCCATCTTTTTCATCCCTTTCCGGGTCGACTCCCCACATTTCATGCTAACTATTTTTCTAATCAAAGAGAAGAAAATCTTGCTTCTGGATTCTTATCAGGTTGTTGACCACCAGATTAGAAAGAATCAGATGCGGAGTCTCGTTCGAACTTTGTCTGATGCAATCAGACGGAGTTCTCTCTACGAAGACTTGGATTTACCGCCTCTTGGTCAAGATGAAGTACTTATGGGGACGATCCGAAACAAGAAGAATGTGCCCCAGTAACCCGATGGAAACAGCTATGGAGCCTTTGTCTGCTACTTCCTGAAATCTATTATCTCCTTTGATGATAACTGGAAAAATATCATCAAGTTCACCAAGAAGCAGACAATGGCACTGCGAGAGCATGTAGCAAGGATGATCTTCAAATATAGTAAGCCGTATGTATCATAATTTATATCTGTATTGAGGCTTAATGTATTCCTGCTGCAACTTAGTGGAATTGTTCTCTTTAATCCTTACCTCTGTGTTATTTCTTGTTGCCTTACCGGATCATATTACAAAGGGTTTGGCATATCCATATTGGGGGAGATTGTTGGATCAAACCTAGAATTTGGATAATACGGAACAAACCCTATATAATTTGACTCGAGATGTTTTATGTTTACTATTGAGTCTATGCTGATTTAACTCTAATCCGAACCTACTTATGTGAGAACAAAGCTAAGGACAGGATACATAATCCTGATCCAGATCATCATGAGTATCGCCATTCACTTGGTACATAACCGAGTCTTCATCCGGAGTAAGGACTTTTCGTGCAGACTAAATTCTTGACAAAACGACTTGAGGAACCCGTGTCTAACTCTCAATTTGGCTAAGTCAATTGATACGGAATAAGACTCCAAGTCTATCACTCGCACGGAATAAGAGAGACTTGTTGTGGAGAGAGAATCGAAATTGTCACTCCACTGGACTAAAGAAAAAGAAGACACGGACTTAGAAATCCAAGTCTCATTCGAACGAAGTAAGGACAATTGTTGCGAAGTAAGGACAATAAATGCGGAATAAGGAATCCGACCCATTACTCATGCGGAGTAAGGATTCACTTACGGAGTAAGCATTCAGTACCTACTTTATGCGGAGTAAGGAAGCGCTGATGCGGAATAAGCTCTCCGAGCCTATACTTCATGCGGAGTAAGAGGCGCTGACACGGAATAAGGATTCCAGGACCTCATTCATACGGAGTAAGCAACCACTGACACGGAGTAAGGATCCGAGCTTCGTTGATACGGAGTAAGGAACCTTATAACGGACTAAGAAGATGCTGCTTCATCATTTCCAAACCACTTTTATTGTAATCAGCTCGCTTCATCCTGATGTAAAACGAACCCGTTGAAAACCTAAATTCTTATACGTGGATCATGCGGAGATGTGGATACAGTCTCAAATGCAATTGGAATCAAGCAAGAATTCACCACAACTTATGCTTCCAATATTTCGAGCTCCACATCCGCAGCAGTTAAAGCTTCAGCATTTTCCGATGAAGAACTTCAATGCTTCACACTGCTCGGAAAATGTAGTTCCAAGATAGATTCCTAGGATGTCTATATATAACTAAAGTAATGTAAAATATATATATATACGCCCGCTTACTTATACTAATATACTTACAAGCGTGTATCGTGTGAAATAGCTCATACAGAGATTTACAACCAAGTGTGTGTAACCATAAACAGAGTGTTGTGTTGTAATCAGCTAAAACGCTATTTTGCTTTGTTGTAATTATCTTCAGATAATAAAGCAACATACTTCCACTACCTGGTTAATCTTTCGCACTGATTTTATCTGTTTAACCAGAGTGAGTGTCTAGCCATTAAGAGAGAGAAAGAATTTTCAAAGAGCCTATTCACCCCCCCCCCCCTTAGGCTCTCCGGGACTAACAAGGACGCCCACTACTCTGATGTATGATATAGTATTATATTCTGTATTGCTTTGTGTGATATCCCTGACATGGGTCTGTGGACAATTGTATTTGCATACTGTTTGTGATATGATGTCTGTATGACTGTTTGACTTACTGTATGCATGATGATATATGGGAAAGTACAGGATTACCCTTGATGTATAACTGTACAGGGTTGCATGATTGAGACAGCACCCGCGGTGTAGTCTCTATTGGTGCTAGTCACCAACCCCTTGACCCTTCGGGTGTGGGCAAGGGGAAGTCATGTTCCTAGTTCCGGGTTCCCTGGAATTTAGGGGTGTGACAAAGTTGTTTATCAAAGTTATGGTTAAAATTAATTTATCCTAAATTTCTAAAAGGGAATCCTAAAAGTTTTGTTTTGCTTTTTTTTGTTTTGTTTTTGTTTTTGTTTTTGTTTTGTTTGTTTGTTTTTTTTTTTGTGTTTTTTCCTTATTTGTTATTATTTTTTATTTATTGGAAAACGTTTTTGTTTGTTTTGTTTTATTCCTTTATTTGTTTTTTGTTTTTTCGAAGTAGCTAAAACTAAGAATTAACACTTTTTTTTTCCCGAAAACGTGTTCTCCCTTTTTTTTGTTTTTCTTTTTTCTTTTTTCGTTTTTTGGTTTGAAAGAATAAAATTATGAACTAACAATGGTTAAACAATACATATCAAGTTGTGTGTGTGATTGTGACATGCACAAATGAAACAACAACTCACTCTCTCTTTTTCCTTTCTTTTCTTCTTTTTTTTTCTTTTTCTCCCTTTTTACTATTAGCTATTACATATTACAAATAGAATGGAGAAAACAATAACTAAATAATGAAAACAATAAACGAAACAGCCCAACAAAAATCATAACACAAGTGGTAAGAATATGTGAAGATAACAATATAGATATATAATAATAATGATTGACTTTTCTTGAGCTTAAACGATGCTGTAATTCTTCTTGACTTCGGTGGCGGCAATGGTGGCTGGAACTACAAAATAAGAACGTTGGCGTCAAACGGAACTGCAAATACGTCTTTGAGGAGGAGACTTAAAAGGCTGGTCGGCTATAGGTTGGGCGCCACGGACTGGAACTGAAAATGGACCTGTTCCTCTAGTTGTCGCTCTTTTTTTTGTTTTTTTTATTGTTGGAAATATAAAGAAAAGAAACGAAAACAAAACTGGGGGATGAAAAGGGAGTTTCAGAAATTTCTAGGTTGGAGATGGGGAAAAGTGTATGTATGAGTATTGGAAAAGTGAGAAGAGAAGTGGGGAGAAAAGGAGAGAAAACAAGAGAGTGGAATCAAACTGTGTGTGTTTTTGTTTTTGTTTTTTTTTTGTTTTTTTTTTAAATGCAGGAGTGGGGCGAAATTGAGAGAGAATGGGCAGCAATTTTTCGTCAGAGTTCTTTGGTCTGTCCCTTTTTCGAGTGGATAGGTGAGTGGATTTAAAGGGGTTGATTGCATCTCATTAATTGCTGCATTTAATGCTTTATCGGGTGTATTATTAATCCCGGTATTATTTATTGGCTGTATTATTAATCCCAGTATTTTTATTTCCAGATTCTATGCTTTGTCGGGTGGACTGTCGACCTATGATTGCCTTTTTTGGTTTTTTTTGTTGACACATGTGACTGACAGGCGTTGAAACGCATCTTTGACAAAATGGCCAGCTAATAAAACGCATTCCGTGAGCAAACGGCGAGAAAACCAGCGAGAGTGGCCAAACAGCAAAGGTCAGAGGTCAAAGGGTCGAAGTGTCAGTAGATCGAAGTGCCGGCAGGGTCAAAGTTTCAGTGGGTCGAAGGTCAACGGTCAACGGTCGAAGGTTAAAGGTCAACGGGCTGGAGGTCAATGGTCGAAGGTCAAGAGTTGAAGGGTCGAAAGTCAAGAGTCGTAGGTCAAAGGTCGAAGGTCAATGGTCGTAAACTCGGAGGTCAAGGGTCGTATCGTAGACTCAGAGGTCAAGGACTTCAGCCTTCAAGGCCCGAAGAGTTGAAGACTTTGAATCTTCGAGTCTACAAGTCTAGTTTTTTTTTTTACTTTTAATTACATTTTTACCCCCACCCAAAATGCCAAAGGGGGATACATTGTGGGGATAATTTGGGAAGACCCGTATTCCCCTAAATCAATGTTTTGGAGAATTTCGCATCATCACATTTCGGGCAGTTTGACCAAGGGCATTGACCGTCTTTTGACTTTTTCTTCTGAAAACTGTTTTGGCCATAACTCCTTCGTTTTAAGTCGGATTTGAGCACAATCAAGTGTATTAGTCTCCAAATTTCATCCTCTATCACCTGGTGTTGGTCTTGGGGTACTTCAGAGACCTGTAGTAGAGGCTATTAATTTTGGGTTTCCCGGTGCATGTCAACGTATCCATCTTGTGCAAACTGAGGTTAACATCAACTCCAAACCATTCTTTGGTAGTGGGGAATCTTTATGGGCATGTTCCACAAGGTATATGGCATGGACAGAAAGATAAATATAAAATGGGGTTAGTATGTCCAACCCGGACAAAATGGGTCCAACATCAAGTTCAAAAATTATTTACTTAATTAAACTAACTAAATCCAGTCCAAACCAAAATTTATATTGTCAAACTATTAATGTTAAGCCACAAATAATATTTTAAGTGTTAAAATAATAATATTATCAAGCCATAATTAATATTCTTAACACCAAATTAATAATATCAAGTTATGAATAGTATTATAAATGACAAATTTATCAAGCTTCTAATAATAAATCACATCTTCAATATAAAATGGTTCAAGCTTACATAGCCCAATAGTGATACCGAATTATGAAAAATATTTCTACTCATTCATGTAATAACACATTAATGATATAATTCAATATTCACATCTTAATATATACCTTTGTCTATAAAGAATAATTTTATACCCTCTATGACAATATGTGCCTAGATCTCGTGAAATCCTATATTGGTATTTAAGTATATATATAGATATCACCATCCACTTCCTTTATATATTAATATACATTCCCGAAATTGGCATTTGGCAATTACTCTCTGTTCCCATCTCAAAAGCACTTGGACAGGATAACATATTAAAGAAATCTATCAAATCAATATGGTGTTGCTTCAGCGCGAATGCTGAATTATCTCTTCTACATAAACTAAACTATAGACCATATATATATATAATTGTTGAAGTGCCACGGGCCATGGGACCGGCCAAAGCTATAAACTTATAAAGAGCATTAGAGCAATTCAGTATTTGATCCCTTCATCAACAAGTCGTGAAATACCGCTCGAGTGCCACCAATTGTAGTCGCCCAAGACGCGACTGCTCTCCCCCACCACGACTGTGCCACATGCGGTCATGGCAGCTATGCCTTATTACCGTGCATTAAAGAAAATCGGGTGTTTAGAAAAAAACCTCTCGCACCAATCGACAACTCCATTGGCATGCATTAAGAATTCATTACGCACTACCGTATGTCCAACAATAAGATAGTCCAATAATCGCATATAAATATAAATATATATATACACACACACATGCTCTCCCCCGCCACCTACATGGATTGAAACTCGAGAGATATAGAACACGACAGCTTCGAACACAATATTCCTCTCTTGCCAAGCTCTGCACACACACACGTAAGGTTCCAACCCTGAGTTCTCCCTTTTATACTTATATATATATATATTATTTCTTTTATTATTAAATCTTAAAATAAAATAACATCTTATAATAATAATAATAATAATAATAATAAGTCTTTATAATAATCCACTCAAATTATGAAGGTAATTATAATAATAATAACATTATAATATTAATAAAGTCTAAATATTAAAATACTTACATTAATAATAATCTCATATTAATAATAATAACTTAATAATTGCATCAATAATAATAACCATCATAACATTAATTATTATAATAATAATCACTTAAATACTTAAATAATTATATTAATAATTTTAACATTATAATAACAGAACATATTAAAATAATTATATTCATAATCATGATAATATTTAATAATAAACTCAAAATATTAAAATCATATTAATACTAATAATAACTCAAAACACCCACGCTAAGGTCATGTTGCCGAATAGATATTTTCAACTTTATTTGGGGCTAACTTTCAATTTCACATAGGTACGGGTCTTTACATCCTCCCTACCTTAGGACTTTTCGTCCCCAAAAAGCCAACTAACTTAAATGTCACAACTATCACCATAAGATGTCATAGACCTCAATATCCAACCAAGCCCACACTCACGCAAATACAATTATTGCCACATATTCTGACACGCCCAAACCATCTTACAAACTTACTAACCCACAAGCGGTGAGTTGATACAATATCTACTATAGACCGAAACTAGTATGAGCTCTCAAGCAACGAATAAACACATAAATACAATTATAAAACAAATATGACAAACAAAATAGCATACAACAGACACTATAAAACGACATACATAAAACAAAATAGCATAAAACAAACACTTACATAACATGATATTACGAAAATCCTTACATGTCCGGATACCGGGGGAACCAAAATCGGGGGGTTCCTCAAATATTGTTTAATTGTATTGAAGGTCTCTTGACATTCATTATTCCACATCTCGGGATTATTCTTGAGCAGCACCTTGAGGATGCGTTTACAAGCCATTGTGAGTTGTGAAATGAACCGAGCGATGTAGTTGAGTCTTCCGAGGAAACCTCTAACTTCTTTGATAGTTTTTGGCACGGGCATATCTTGGATGGCCTGGACCTTGTCAGGATCGATCTCAATTCCCCATTGACTAAGGATGAATCCCAATAGCTTGCCTGATGTAGCCCCAAAGGTATATTTGGATGGATTAAACTTCAATTGGTATTTTCGTAGTCTGTCGAAGAGCTTATGCAACACTTCCACATGGACCTTGTCTCCTTTCGACTTGGCGATCATATCATCAACATAGACCTCTACTTCTTTATGTACCATGTCATGGAACAATGTTACCATGGCCCTTTGATAAGTTGCCCCAGCATTTTTGAGTCCGAAAGGCATGACATTGTAGCAAAATGTGCCCCATATGGTGGTGAATGTAGTTCATTCTTTGTATCAGGATCCATCCGAATTTGGTTATAACCAGAGAAGCCATCCATGAAGGAAAACATAGCATGCCTTGCAGTGTTGTCTACCAAAGTGTCGATGTGAGGTAGTGAGAAGTTATCTTTGGGGCTGACCTTGTTGAGGTGCGATAGTCTACGCACATATGGACCTTCCCTCCTTTCTTTAGAACTGGCACAATGTTAGCCACCCATTCCAGATAGTGGGCCACACTAAGGAACCCTGCGTCCCATTGCTTTTTGACCTCTTCCTTGATCTTTAGTATCGTCTCTGGTCTCATCCTCCTTAACTTTTGCTGAGCAGGCTTATATTTGGGCTTCAAGGTCAACTGGTGTTGCACTATATCTATATCCAATCCAGACATATCTTTGTAGGACCAAGCGAACACATTAATATAGGTCTTAAGAAGATCAAGTAGCTAATCTTTGATATTATTGGGGATTAAAGACCCTAATCTCAATTCTTTTGGCTTAGTGGCTGTTCCGAAGTTTACGACTGTGACTAGGTCTTTACTAGGGATAGCAAGCCGGTCTTCTTTTTCTAGCAGACGCTTGATATCTTCTGGTAGCTCAGGATCTTCTACTATATCGGCTTCCTCTACCTCAGACACTGATCGCTCCCAGTTTGAATTATGGTCAAATCTTAAACAACTGGTTTCTTCTTTTCTTACCATATTTCTAAATTTATCATACCTGTTTGAAAAAGTCTGACTTATTCAACCATATATGATAATGCACGTGCTATGAAATGCAAGAAGATGTTTTTGAAAAAGTTTCATTTTATTCAAATTTTCAAAATAAAGATTACAACAAATTCAAACTTTGGAATTGAAAAACAACGAAGAGAAAACATTGAAAATGCCCTAGTAAGTTCCTTGGACCATTTATATGATAGAGAGGTCCAAGCTTTTCCAATTGTCTAGTTGTTGCCCCAAATCTCCTTGGTGTAGCCGAACTAGCTCCACCTCTTCATTATCATCGGCCACTGTCTCTTCCCTTCGACACACTCCAGAATGTAGCTCCAAGCCGTGGGAAAGTCATCTTTTGTTCTTGGAAGGTTCTTTTCTCCAGTTTAGCCAGTCGGTTATCCCTTTTTCTTGTAGTCTCTAATTGCCTGTAAGCTTTAGTAGGCTTGTAGCCTAGCCCAAATCTACCAATTGTGCTTTGAATGGTAACAGGTTTTTTGATCCCTTGTCCTTGCAAGCCCAAGCCTTTTCCTGCTTTGTGGCCTAGCTTCAGCATGACTGATGCTACCATTCTTGATGCCTCTGCTAACTGTGTCCCAACGTCCTGATCAGTTATAGGATTCGGGAGGCAGGTTGCATTGACAACCTCGAATGAGCAAAAGGAACACTCTGGGATATCTTCACTACTTTTGATGTAAGGGACAGAGAGGGGTTTGGTAACAAGGATTTTTGCTTCTCCGGACACGCATATGAGTTGCCCGTCTATAATGAATTTAACCTTTTGATGGAGGGTTGAGGGGATTACCCCTGCTGCATGAATCCATGGCCTTCCCAGTAAGTAGCTATAGTAAGGAGCGATAACCATGACATGGAACTCCACAGTGAATGTACTCGGACCAATTTGTAGTGGTACATCTAGGGTTCCTACTACTTCTCGCTTTTCTCCATCGAAAGCCCTGACAATCATGTTGGTAGGGCGGATGTAAGACGGGTCCACCGGTAGTTGCTTTAGAATGGGAGTTGGCATAATGTTCGGAGAGGATTCATTATCAATTAGTACATGTGAGATGATGTGGTCCTTGCACTAAATTGAGATATGCAAAGTTTTGATATGTCCAACACCTTCTTGAGGAAGCTCTTCTTCACTGAAGCTGAGAAAGTTACTTGCCACGATATTATTTGCAATCCCGTCTAAATTTTCCACGAAGATAGACGGAGGGACATAAGCTTTGCTCAAGACCTTCATCAGGGTTTCCTGGGGTGGAGTAGAATCCATGAGCAGAGATAATAGTGAGATGCGACCCGGCTGCCGACTCAACTGATCAATGATGTTGTACTCACTCTGCTTGATTAGTTTCAAAAATTCGGTTACCTCTTCTTCCGAGATAGAGGTATTCCTGTCTCTTGGCACCAATATTGTAATAATATCTTGCTCTATAGCTTTACCCTTATCAGCTTTGTTGATTTCTTGTGGTGTGTATGAATGACCACTTCTAGTCTTCTTCTCCTCTACAGGGACCCCTACAATGATGGACTTGCAGTGATAGTTCCATGGGACTACTTTATCATCCTTATATAGGAAAGGCGATGGCTCCTAAATAGTAAGGGTTTTGACCTTTTGCATCAATATGTCGGCCTTCGGCTTCTCCATGTATTGGATAATTAGGGGTTTCGGTGCCCCAGGTTTGGGTGCCACTTGTGTTCTATCAGTAGAGGCCATACAGACCTTACGGTGTACTTCTAGTTTTGAAATCTCCAGTCTCTTGGAGTTTAGCAGTTCTTGGACTGCATCTTGAAATTCTTCTCATTCCTCTATGTCATGCCCATAAACCGTCTTATGATAGAGGCAACGTTTCTTCTAGTTGTTGCCTCTGTTAGTATCAGTCACATCCTTGGTCACTATGAGTCCATTCTTGTGTAAGGTCGTGAATAACTGATACTTGTCTATCTTGATTTTGGAAGCATATCTAAGAGAACTTCTATATTCAGCTATTATATGGGCAACATTGCTCAAGTGTTCCGGAAGAAGGTCGGTACCCACATTAGGAGTGCCAGTTATTTTAGAGAAATCCAACCATCCAGCATCTCTTAAATGTTGTATCTTTTTTTTCAAGGCGAAACAGTTTTCTGTATCATGTCCAATTCCGCCCCCATGGTATGCATAGCTGGCATTAGCTTTGTACCAATCAAGATATGGGGGGCTTAGCTTTTTTAGGGGTATTGGACTAACGAGTCTTGCTACCAACAATCATGTATGTGCTTCTGTGTATGTAATAGGAATTGGATCAAATGTATGCTTTCTTGCCTTTTGCTTCTGCCATGGCTGTTTTGACTGCTCAAGCTAAGATTGGTTGTTTGAGTAGGAGTTCCCACCCTGAGGCTGGTGGGTTCATGGCTTATGCAATGTAGGACACTATCGGAGATCCTCCATAGAATCCAAGTGTAGTCGATTGTTGGGGCTGTTGTGACTCGGTGCTATTATAGTCAGCCTTGGGTTGTCATACTCCTGAGACTCTCCTTCTTTTTTTCGGTCGAAGGAAGGGAGCTTTCTAGAAGCTTCAAACTTGCTTCCTCCAAGTTTACCTTCCCTTATGCCACCTTCAATTCATTCTCCTGAGGCGACCAAGTCTGCAAAGCTACTTGAAACATTCCCAGTTAGTTTTTTTTGTAGTAACCCCCTTCATGGTGCTGATGAAGAGGGTAGTAAGTTCCCTTTCGGTGAGTGGAGGTTGAACATCCATTGCCACCTCTTTCTATTGTTGGGCATAAGCTTTGAAACTTTCATTACTTTCTTTTTCAAATGACTGTAGGGCCAGCCGATCTAACGCTAATTCAGTGACATGCTTATATTGAGCTAAGAATGCCGTGGCGAGCTCACTCCATGTTCTGATATGGCTACCTACAAGTTGGATGTACCATCGCAGTGGACCACCAGTTGGGCTCTCCTGGAAGCAATGCCTTAAGAGTTTGCCATTGTTTACACGAGCCGCCATCTTGCAGCAGTACATGGTCACATGTGTTCTAGGGCACTGAGTACCATTGAATTTTTCAAAATCAGGCATCTTGAATTTGGATAGAAGTACTAAGCCTAGCACCAAGCATAAATCATGAGTGTTGGATCAAACCCAGAATTTGGATTATGCGGATCAAACCCTATGTAATTTGATTTTAGATGTTCCATGTTTATTCTTAGTCTGTGTAGAAGATAAAACTTTAATCCGGACCTACACTCATAAAGACAAAGCTAAGGATAGGATACATAATCCTGATCCGGATCATCGTGAGTGTCGTCATTCACTTGGTACATAACCAAGGTATCATCCGGAGTAAGGATCCTTCGTGAAGAGTAATCACTTGACAAAATGACCAAGGAACCCACGTCTAACTTTCGACTAGATCATGTCAAGTGATGCGGAGTAAGATTCCGAGTCTATAACTCACACGGAGTAAGAGAGACTTGTTGCGGAGAACGAATCGAAGGTGTCACTCCACCGAACCAATGAAATAAAGACACGGACTATGAAATCCGAGTCTGTCACTGATATGGAGTAAGGACAACTGTTGCGGAGTAAGGGAAGCTAACGCGGAGTAAGGAATCCGAACCAATCGCTAATGTGGAGTAAGCATTTCGTACCTACTCTATGCGGAGTAAGGAAGCGCTTACTTGGAACAAGGATTCCAGGACTGTACTAATACGGAGTAAGCAATTACTGACACGAAGTAAGGATCCAAACTTCGTTGATACGGAGTAAGGAACCTTACTACTGACTAAGAAGACGCTGCTTCACTTTCCAAGCCGCATTTAATGGTCAGCTCGCTGTGTCCCGATGAAAGACAAACTCATTGAAGATCTAAACTATCTTACACGTGGAACACTCAGAGATGTGGACGCAGTCTCAAATGCAATTAGAATCAAGCAAAGTAATTCATTACACTTATGCTTCCAATATTTCGAACTCCACATCCGTAGCCGTTAAAGCAGAAGTATTTTTCGAGAAGAACTTAATGTTACACAGTGCTCGGGATATACAGTTCCAAGATAAATTCATAGGAATGTCTATAAATACAAAACTATGTATATTTATAAAGTGTGCGTGAGCTAGAGAGATTGCAGTACAAGAGCTCATAGAGATTATAAACGCCAGTGTGTGTAACTGTAAAACTGAGTGCTATTGTAATCAGTTGTAATTGCTGCTTATTTTGTTGTAATTATCATCAGATAATAAAGCAAAATACTTCCACTATCTGGTTATCTTCCGCATTGTTTTTACATCTCATAACCAGATTGTGTTGTACCTGAGAGAGAAAAAGAGTTTTGATATTAGCCTATTCACCCCCCTCTAGGCTACTAGGGACCAACAAGTGGTATCAGAACACATTCTATTATTTCTAATAGAGATCCCACTCTTTCACTCTCAACAATGGCCGAAGAAAGCAGCATGCTATTCAACACTCGTCTTAACTCCGGAGGAGCACAAGAGCCCCTTCCAAATCGAAGCAGTAGTGAAAATGTTGATCCACCTCAACCTGCTGCTGCCGCTGCTCCTCAACTACGGAGTTCTGGCTTCACTTTGACGAAGCCACCCAAATTCACACCATAGCTTTTCTCCCAGTCGAAAGCTCGCATGAGAATGTTCATGGTCTACCATGATCATCTCATGTGGCCATGTCTTCATCAGGAGATACCCACTCCGATGACTATCGGAGAACATGGAGTCAGAAGACCAAAGACTGATGTCGAACTCACCAATGATGAAAGAGCCTGGCAGTGTGCCAACGAAAAGGCTCTGGTATATGTCACATCGTCTTTGGATTTCGAGGCTTTCACGGACGTCCAGGGCTGCTCGACAGCAAAAGCTGTCTGGAATAAACTGACAATCCTCTATGAGGGAAGTCAGTCCCAAATACGGAATGTTATCTGTACTCTCAGACAGAACTTTGAGAGTTTCAATCATAAACTAGGCGAATCACTCGAGAGCATCTATCGGAGATTCGGAAAGCTTATCTTGGAGCTGAAAAGTGTCAATGAGCATTATTCTCAATCTCAGATCAATGAAAAGTTCTTTCGCTCCCTGCCGGATTGCTACTACTCCAAACAACTCCAGATGTAATCTGACAAGAATTGGCAGTATGTTCCCTTGGAAGAACTATATGGAGAGCTACGGACTCATGAAGTCAGGTTTAAGTACTCTGACCGGGATGAGAAAATAGCTCGGAAAGAAAAGGGGGTAGCTCTCAAAGCTACGGAATGTTTAAGCATACTGAGGAATGATGATACGGACGTGTCCGAGAATTTTGATTCTGACGAGGAGGAGGAGATAGCTCTTCTTGTCAAATCCTTTGAGCAATTCCTGCGGAAAAGCAAAAAAGGATTCAGGAGACGCTCCTCATCATCTTTCCAAAGGAAGGAGCAACCGGAGTCCAGTTCCCAGGAATGCTACAACTGTGGGAAAACCGGTCACTAGGCCAAGGACTGCAGATCCAAATCTAAAGTGGCCGTGAAAAGTGACAAGCTAGCTCCTCGCCGCTCCACCTCAGACAATAGAGACAATAGCAAGAACAAGAGGAAGGCATTCGTCACAAAATATGTCAGTGGCTCAGAAGAAGAGGAGGAATCCTCGGATGATGAGCCAACTCCCAAGCCGAACATCTGCCTCATGGCAAATTCTGAGATACCTTCCATCTCTGAGCTCATGAGTAGATTAGAATCTCTTATTACTGAACGTGATCATGAAAAGAATGAGAGACTAATAATTACTCAAATGTACAAAGATATGGAAAGTCAGAATAAACGTCTTGAATTTACTATTACTAGACTTGAAAAAGACATAGCTGACTTTAGAGGAAAGAGGCATGGTATCATGATTTAAGAGCTAAAAATCATCTGCTAAATACCAACGTATCAGGCCTAAAAGTTATTATGAAAATACTCGAGAATGAACTTGAACAGGAAAAGGAAATAAATCGTAAGTGACTAAAATCCGGGGAAATAGCCTCTACATTTAGGACTGATCCGGATAACATTCGAGTCAAACCTGGCCTAGGCTCCAAACCATCGACTTCCATTGCTCAAGCTACTGAGTGTCCTCCGGACTTCACTCCGAAACTAACCAACTTGTATCCTGTTAGTACATCTAAACCGTTGGATGGTTTCATTTCAGGTGGCACCATAGTTTATGACTATGGAAGTGAGGCTGTTACTGAAGTTCCCAAAGCAGTAGCACCCGTAACTAATGATGAAGGGAAGGTTGCTGCAGTTCAAGCCAAAACTGTAACACCCAAAAAGAAAGGAAAGGCAAAGGCTGACGCATCTAGGGCCAAGAGTACGTCACCCAATCGCAATGGACTAGGCCATAGGGAACAGAGTAGAAAGTCTATAAAATCTAAGAGACTTGTTTCCCCTATTTGTACTTCGCATTATAGTGTCTGTTCCATCTGTAGGGAAATAGGTCATTATCACTATGAATGTTGGAGTTTATTTGATAACTGGCTTTGTAATCAAGTTCGTATTAATAAAGATCAGTTCATCAAAAAGGGTTCGTCGAGCAAATCAAAATCTAAATCTCAAAGGAGTGTCTCTCCAAAGAAAACCCAAGTAAAAGAAACAACTGAAACTAACAAATTAAAGTCAACTTGGAAAGCTAAACGTCCTAGCAAAGTTAAATCGGGAACTGTTGACACTACTGTTGTTCTTTCTAACCACCCGAAACAAGTTTGGGCACTGAAATTGTAAACTGTTGTCTTTCAGGAGCATCTCTGGAATGCATTGCCGGATCACTTGAAGTTAAAGATCAATCAAAGCAAGTGGATCCTCGATAGTGGATGCTCTAGACATATGATGGGTGATCAGACTCTACTTGTTGAAGTTAATGACAAACCAGGTTCATCCGTTTCATATGGTGACAACAGCAAAGGTAAGACTGTCGGGTATGGCACTTTAACCAATGGTTGTGTATCGATCACTAGAGTTGCACTAGTCGAAGGTTTGAAGCATAATTTGCTAAGTGTCAGTAATTTATGTGACAAAGGATTTACTGTTTTCTTTATGTCCAACACTTATACAGTAAGGGAAAACTTATCCGGATCAAGAGATGGGGACATATACTCAGTGGTCTTAAGAAACAATTCTTCTGACCCTGTATGCTTCCTCACTACAGCATCAGATGAAGATAGTTGGCTATGGCACAAGCGATGCGCACATTTAAACTTTAAGACCTAGTCTAAGTTAGCGTCACTTGATCTTGTCACTGGTCTACCTAAATACAAATACTCCAGAGACACTCTTTATCGAGAATGCCAACTTGGCAAGCAGACCAAACATAACTTTAAGAGCAAATCAGTTAATTCAATAACTGCTCCTCTACAACTTCTTCATATGGACCTCTGTGGTCCCATTTCTGTTCCTTCACTAGCTGGTGCGAGATATACCCTTGTGGTTATCGATGATTTCACTAGGTACACATGGGTGATGTTCCTGAAATCTAAGGATCAAACATTTGAGCATCTTATAGATCTTTTCAACTGGATAAGCAATTCACAAGGATTGAACATAAAATGCATCAGGAGTGATCATGGTACAGAATTTGATTTCTCAGATATGAGATCATATTATTCTGAACAGGGCATTCAGCATGACTTCTCTGCGCCCAAAACTCCACAATAAAATGGGGTAGCTGAGCGTAAGAATCGCACTTTAGTTGAGGCTGGCAGATCTATGTTAGCAGGGGCAAAGCTTCCTCTCAGTCTATAGGCTAAAGCTGTGTCCACTGCCTGCTATGTTCAGAACAGAACTCTAATAAATAAATCTACCATGAAAACACCCTATAAGATGTGGAGAGGACGAAAGCCTTTAATTTCACATTTCAGAGCTTTTGGGTGTACTTGCTATATATTGAACAGCGGCAAAGAACCCCGGAATAAATTTGAACCAAAATCTAATGATGGGATTTTTGTCGGGTACTCATTACATAGCAAGGCTTATTGGGTCTTCAATAGAAAACTTTTTAAAGTTGAAGAATCTATCCATGTGACTTTTGATGAAGCTAATATTGATTGGTCAAAAGTTACTTCTTCAAGTTCTAATGTGCAGGTCCCAGACAGCAACATCGATTACTCGAAGTTTATGAATGTTCCTGATACATATTCTGACCAACCATGTGGCATCAGCGAAGCACAAAGAAATTATATGGATGATGCTACGGATGATTCGGACTCAGGACTACCGTTAAGCTCTGGACATACTCCTACGGATACCCAAAATTTCGGAGCACCTTCAAGTCCGTCCAGACCAGTTAACACTGAAAGAAACAGTATTGAAGAACCACCTAGCTCTACCGTACCTTCTAATATGGAAACATCTGGTCCGGAAGAAGCTCAACCAGCAGATACACCTGAACCACCTAACCTGGCAGAGCTTCAAATTATTCAAGATCAACCATCACATGCACGAATTACAGGTGGACTCGAAACCATCCCTCAGATCAAGTGATTGGTGATTCTACTGTTGGTGTAAGAACAAGAGCAGCCACCTCCAACATTTGTCTTTACTCATGTTTTCTATCTCAAATAGAACCAAAGGTGGTAGATGAAGCTCTTCAGGATTCGAACTGGATAGAAGCCATGCAAGAAGAGCTGAATCAATTTAAAAGAAACGATGTGTGGACTCTAGTACCAAGGCCTAAGTCTCAACAAGTCATTAAAGTTAAATGGGTGTTCCGGAATAAGCTTGATACGGATGGAATAGTAATCCGGAACAAAGCCAGACTGGTAGCCAAAGGATATCGTCAAGAAGAAGGAATAGACTATGACGAGACCTTTGCTCCGGTAACACGACTTGAGGCAATCAGAATGTTTTTGGCATATGCTTCATATGAAAACTTCATAGTTTACCAAATGGATGTCAAAAGTGCATTTCTGAATGGGGATCTTCAAAAGGAGGTGTACGTTGAACAACCTCTCGGTTTCATAGAACCCAAGGCTGGACATCAGGTTTACAAGCTACGGAAAGCCTTGTATGGGTTGAAGCAAGCACCAAGAGCCTGGTACAACACACTGTTAGAATTCCTAATTGCTCACAACTTTCAAAAAGGGAAGATAAACACTACTTTATTTCTATGAAAAGAGAAAGGGCATACTCTGATCGTACAGATATATGTGAATGATATCATTTTTGGATCAACAAATCCGAAGCTCTGTGAAGAGTTTGCAAAGTTGATGACTGGCAAGTTTGAGATGAGCATGATGGGAGAACTGTCCTACTTCCTTGGAATAGAAGTTAAACAATTGAAGGAAGGGATATTCATTAATCAAGCTAAGTATACACGTGATCTTATTAAGAAGTTTGGCATGGAAGGTTCATCTCCCGTCAAGACTCCGATGCCAGTCAGTGCCAAGTTAGATCACGATGTGGACGACAACTCAGTAAATGTGACTGAATACCGAGGGATGATAGGATCCTTGCTGTATCTTACAGCAAGTCGCCCGGACATTATGTTTGTAACTTGCATCTGTGCACGATATCAGGCGAATCCCAAGGAGTCACATATGCTTCATGTTAAACGGATATTAAGGTATCTCAAAGGAACGATGAATTTGGGACTCTGGTACCCAAAGGAGTCAAACTTCACCTTATCTGGATACTCTGATGCTGATTTTGCTGGGTGTCACATCGACAGGAAAAGCACAAGCGGTACGTGTCAGTTTCTATGAAATAGATTGATTTCATGGTTCAATAAGAAGCAGAATTCCGTATCAACCTCTACTACTGAGGCGGAATATATAGCTGCTGGGAGTTGCTGTGCACAGCTACTCTGGATGCAAAGTCAACTTACTGACTACGGTTTCAACATGACATCTATTCCACTCTACTGCGACAATACCAGTGCAATTGCTATCAACAACAATCCTGTCATGCACCCAAAGACGAAGCACATTGAGGTAAGGTATCACTTCATTCGCGACCATGTTCTCAACCATGTTCTCAAAAAGCACATATCACTGGAACATGTTGTTACTAAAGATCAACTGGCAAACATACTTACAAAGCCCCTACCTGATGCAAGGTTTTCTGAATTACTCTTCCGATTAGGTATGCTTGACTTTTCTGCATAGCTTCACTTAAATCACTCAACAGTATATCTTCTCTCAGAACTTGCATTGTGCTTCTATTGCAAGTAGAAAACACGTACTGAACTTCATGTTAATCATACTTACTGCCTCACGTGCCTATGCTCAGATATAATTATCCAACGTCATATTGGGAGGATGCTTGTGTTTCCCGACTGAAGTCGTTTAAGCTGACATAATTAAAATGGATATGAATAACCTCTTTAGGATCTCATGATTCTAATCTCCACTTATCACCACATGACGAATGTTGTTTCATATTGATTGCTCTATTAACTTGTCTGGTTGAAGAGATAAAATGGGTTAGCTCGGAATGCTTGGTGATAGTACTCACAATCGCAGTTTGGTTAGCTCTTGAAGTGTAGTTTCCTAATGGATAGACAGTGATGTTTCAAGATCTAAATTCTTAACAGGTAATGTCATTGAGAGGATCGCATGATCTACGGGGAAGAAAATGCTTCTTTCATTATCCAAGTAATACCCCTCGTATATGTCTCATGACCTCTCTCCTAGCTATTTATCTAAGGGGGAGTCTATCATAGAGAGGATCGCATGATCTAAGGGGGAGCAATCTTTGGAATAATCCCCTGATATGTCTCAGATGCTCCTACCTCTAAACTATCACTTCCGGATCTACCTGGACATGCATTGTTGAATCAGATATGTGGCATGCAAGGATGTTTTTCTTCCTTTAACCGTACATCTTAATCAGATAATCATTTGCCAGCTTTCGACATGTGTTCATTCCTATCGTCTCACTCATGAATCCTAAGTTGGACAAATCATATGTTTTTTTAATTATCTTAGCTACATTGTTCAGCATGACGGTTTCACTATGTTGACTAATATGAACTTGTGTATTTCTTATTTGACATATATCTTGATTCAGTAACAATGATCACTCTTGTTTGTATGTGTCTTTTACATTCTTTTCAATGCACTGAGTTCTGTTTCTCTTTTTAGTTCGGATTATGATGTTCTCGCTTATACTATTTGATCCATATCCGTACTAACTCAACCTGTTAGTCTATTGTTCTTTTAGTTTACATTTCAAAGCTACAGGTTCAGATTCTCTTTGCACTTCATTGCTCTATCTTGTTTTGATGACTCGGATTTGAAGTATTGTGGTACTTCCTATCTCCTTGACACCAAGACAGCAAAGGAATCATTTTTCTTTAGCACTCAGCTTCTACAGACTCAGTTTGTCTATCATCCGGATATAGTTCACACAGACAATATTTAGCCCAGATGAGAGTCGGTTTACTTCCTCCTGACTCTTGAACCTCTCACTTCGCGATAACCCAAGTGATTATCTTACATCGCATCTTTTTGAGGAGGAATAATGATGGTTCATTAAATGCACGTCTCGAGCCCGCCAATTGTCTTTTCTAAAATCCGAAAGTATGCATACAGTTGTGATTTTTGAATGGTTAGCACAGCCGCCACATCATCAGTCTATTTGACGGCACTAATACATCAAGTCTAATGACGTCGGATAGTCAGGCAGATCATTGTTCATCTCACTTAAACCCGAGACCCGCTTGCTTCCACGGAAAAGGTCCTATTTATAATGCCCTTTCAAGCGACGCACGAGGCTATCACTCCCAATTTTCAAAACCCTAAATCCTCGTTGCTTCTTCCAACTCCAAAGACCTCATCTCCCTCTCCTCCAATCCTCCATAGTTCAATGGCAGCTCAAGCTCTCTATGGCGTTGTTCCTGGCCACTTGGTCGACTGGTCCGGAATCTCTGATCCTCCAGCCTGGCTTGAAGAGGTTCGCCAGCTCCTTGATTCCAGCAACCTCCTCGCCCTAGTCTCTACCCTGGTCGATCTCCTCGTCTCTAACATCCTTGCCTTCTATTAGCATGTCAACTCCAGTGATGAGTCTATCATCTCAGTGGTCCGAGGGAAAACTATCAAGATCACCCCTCAGGTGATCCGTGACGCCTTCCATCTTCCTAAGGGCAACGATTTCAGGCCAAGCGCTCTAGCCATGGCTGCATCCATGGGCTGTCCCAACAAGGTAAAGGAGTACAAGTTGAAGTCTTTTCAGGACCCCCATCGCTGTATGGCCACCATACTGAGCCGGTGCCTACTGGCTCGCTCCGCAGCTCTTGACTCCGTTCCATATGATCTGCTGCTGGCGATGTATGCGGTTTTTGAGTCACTGCCACTTGACTGGGGCGTTTTCCTGTTTCGAGTGCTGCGGAATGGGAAACGAAATTCGTCTTTTGGATGGATTCTGTCTCAAATTTTCTAACACCTTCACCCCGCACACTTCCAGGACGAACTAGTGATTCCCTTCCCAGCGAACTTTTACTTCCGTCATCTGACTACAGACGGGACACTCACCGTTCACTGCCCTCTAGTCTCCCATGCTCTTGTTGTTGTGTCGGAGCAGCAAGCGAGTTCTGTTGGTGACCCAGCTACAAGCTCGGGTCATGAAGTTAGCTCTGCTCCCCGGTCTTTCCACTCCCACATCCGGTCTGTTGCCGCTCCGACACGGTCCCGTTAGTTCGCCGCACGGCGTTGCGGCCCGACCCGTCTCTGCTCGCAGGCCCTCTCAGCCGCCCATCCATGCGGCTGTCTTATCAGCCTCTCCTGCTGCTGACGCTCCTCCGCCCATCTCTCTGGTCACAGCAGCCGTTGCTGCTGTTCTACCCGACATCCCTATCTCTCCTGCGGAAGCTTCTCCAGCTCACTCTCCTATTCCCAAGGACTACATCGACTATCTCTCCACCGACCTCCTTACTGACTGCTGGCTGCGCTTCAGCCTTGCTCACACTGCCGACATCCCAGAACCTACCCTCCGGGTGTATTACACTCAACACACCCAAACCCCGGAGGCTATGATTACTTGGAACTGTGCTCATGGCTTTCTGACGCCGTCCATGCTTCAAGCTCCCATTCCTGTTGCTGCCTCGTCCGGACCTGCCCACGACGCACGGACGCCCATCCCTGCTGAGGCTGGTCTCTCCCATCCTGCGGATATCCCTACTATTGACCTCTCCGGTCAAAGTGGCTCTGCCGCCCCTGCAGCTGCACCACCATTGTCCTCTCTGGCTGCCGCCGACTCTGCCCTACACACACCTACTCCTCTTCATGCGGGTGAGTCCTCTAAGGCTCCTACCTTTGGCCTTGGGCGCGCATCCTTTGCAATGATTCTATCCGAAGCCGCCTTCTCTGCCCAACTTGATCGCCTTGCGGAGGACAATCGTCTTCAGACCCAGGCCATCGCTGATCGGGTCAAGGCCATTGGCGCCAAGATTCTTTCCGCTCTCTCCTCCTCCTCTCTCTCCATTGATCAGAAGCTCGAGCTGATTGCCACATCTCTTCAGGGCTTGTCTGCTTCTGTCACGAACTTAACCCAAGTCATGACTCGCCCCTCCTGCTCTTGCCGATCTATCAAACCAGGGGAGAAGTTATCTGATCCTTCCACTTCGTCTGGCGATGCTTCTCGCAAACGGTCTACACTTGCTCTTCCTCCGGGCCTCCCGGTGCCTAAACGCAACCGTTTCTCTACTGGCCAGACCAGCTCTCCCGATGTTCTCGCTCCTACCTGGCTGTTCCATCCGGCACTATCACCTTCCTCCCATCATATGCGAATTTCATCCTGGATGATGCTGATGGGAGCATTCTTCTCGCCGCAAAGGCCTATGCCTCCTCAACTGCCGAGCGGCGATGTGTGTCCGTCTTGTCCCCCTTCGAACCTAATGACATCCGAACCTTGCTGTCTGAGGAGGGACAATTCTCCACTGATGACATTGACAACTATGCCCTGGCCATAAAGATGGAAATGAGGTTGTTCCCCTCTTTACTTGAGGAAGGCCATGCTTTTGACATTCTAGCTTGTTGGATTGAGGACCAGTTTCCTCCTGTGGACACTATTCTTACCTACATCAATGGTACTGCTGAAAACAGCAGACCCTGGAGAACTCTGTCCACCATCTTCATTCCTTACCGGGTCAACTCCCCACATTTCATGCTGAATGTATTTCTGATCAAAGAGAAGAGAATCATACTTATTGATTCTCATGCGCTTGATGACCGCCAGATTAGAAGAAACCAAATGAGGAGCCTTGTTCAAACTTTGTCTGACACAATCAGACAGAGTACTCTTTACGAAGACTTGGATCTACCTCCTCTTGGTCAAGATGAAGTACTTACAGGGGCGTTCCGGAACAAGAAGAATGTGCCTCAGCAGCCCGATGGAAACAGTTGTGGAGCCTTTGTCTGCTTCTTCCTAAAATCAGTTATTACATTTGATGACAACTGGAACAATGTCATCAAATTCACCAGTAAGCAGATGATGAAGCTACGAGAGCATGCAGCAAGAATGATCTTTAAATATAGAAAGCCATATGTACCATAAGTTTCATTTGTACTAAGGCTTAATGTATTTTTGCTGACACATTAGTGGAATTGTTTTTTGCTTATCCTTAACTCTGTGTATTTCTTGCTGCCTAACCGGATCAGATTACAAAGGGTTTGGCATATCCATATTGGGGGAGATTGTTGGATCAAACCTAGAATTTAGATGATGCGGATCAAACCCTATGTAATTTAATTTTAGATGTTCCATGTTTATTCTTAGTCTGTGTAGAAGATAAAACTTTAATTCGGACCTACACACATAAGGACAAAGCTAAGGATAGGATACATAATCCTGATCCGGATCATCGTGAGTGTCGTCATTCACTTGGTACATAACCAAGGTATCATCCGGAGTAAGGATCCTTCGTGAAGAGTAATCACTTGACAAAACGACCAAGGAACCCACGTCTAACTTTTGACTAGATCATGTCAAGTGATGCGGAGTAAGATTCCGAGTCTACAACTCACACGGAGTAAGAGAGACTTATTGCGGAGAACGAATCGAAGGTGTCACTCCACCGAACCAATAAAATAAAGACACAGACTATGAAATTCGAGTTTGTCACTGATGCGCAGTAAGGACAACTGTTGCGGAGTAAGGGAAGCTAACGCGGAGTAAGGAATCCGAACCAATCGCTAATGTGGAGTAAGCATTCCCTATCTACTCTATGCGGAGTAAGGAAGCACTTACCCGGAACAAAGATTCCAGGACTGTACTGATACGGAGTAAGCAATTACTGACACGGAGTAAGGATCCGAACTTCATTGATACGGAGTAAGGAACCTTACTACTGACTAAGAAGACGCTGCTTCACCTTTTCCAAGCCGCATTTAATGGTCAGCTCGCTGTGTCCTGATCAAAGACAAACTCATTGAAGATCTAAACTGTCTTACACGTGGAACACTCAGGGATGTGGACGCAGTCTCAAATGCAATTAGAATCAAGCAAAGTAATTAATTACACTTATGCTTCCAATATTTCGAACTCCACATCCGTAGCAGTTAAAGCAGAAGTATTTTCCGAGAAGAACTTAATGTTACACAGTGCTCGGGATATACAGTTTCAAGATAAATTCATAGGAATGTCTATAAATACAAAACTATGTATATTTATAAAGTGTGCGTGAGCTAGAGAGATTACAGTACAAGAGCTCATAGAGATTATAAACGCCAGTGTGTGTAACTGTAAAACTAAGTGCTATTGTAATCAATTGTAATTGCTGCTTATTTTATTATAATTATCATCAGATAATAAAGCAAAATACTTCCACTATCTGGTTATCTTCCGCATTATTTTTACATCTCATAACCAGATTGTGTTGTACCTGAGAGAGAAAAAGAGTTTTGATATTAGCCTATTCACCCCCCTCTAGGCTACTAGGGACCAACAATGAGGGTCGGTCCCTCCATATGTTTTTACTCCCTCCACAGCTTTTAGTCGGGCCTCAATAGATTTCCAATCAGATAGTTAAGCGAGGGATTCCATAGCTTCCTTGATATTTGGGGTTGGTGCCACCATAGCAGGTGGTGTAGGTGGGACTTAATGTGATGCCCCAAGAACCATGTTTGCTGGAGTGTAGGCTTGTGAAGCATGTGGGGCTTGCTCTTGCTCCTGATTAATGGCCCCTGTAGTTGGGCTAGCTTCTCTCTCATAGGTCAACTTAGCTAACATGTCCATTACAGTCTTCAACTAGGCCTGCACTTGGAGCATGCTCCCCCCGATCTCTTGTTAAGCCTGCTCAAGACCAGTAAGTTTGTCTTTGGTATGTTCTGCCATTGAAGGAGATGCCTGACGACTGGAGGACCTTAAGTTGTATGAGTGCCCAATTCTACTGAAGGCCTTCTAGCAAACCTGGAGATCTGGAAGGTTTATTTTTGTTCCCACCTTTTAAGTATGAATGCATGATATGCATGAGATTCAGAGACACAAACTTTATTAAGTTGAGAAACAAAACTTCAAAGGGTACAAATAGTCAGACTGAATTTAAAACAAATAAAATGACTGATTAAGTGAACTCCACCATCAAAACGACGTAGTTTTGATGGAACAAGCTACGATCTTCCCGCATCCACACATAACAAAATATCCATAATTCCAACATGCCCCTTTGGAAAAAGATTACTAGAATAACAAAACCAAGGTGATGGTGCAAAAATATGGCTGCACGCCATAATGCACATTGTCATCACTAGTCTTCGTCCGGGCCCGTTTGGGGTAAGCTCAAACTAAACCAATGGTGAGAAAATTTAGAGTCGCCACCAACTGCTTTTGGGGTACAGTTGGATACCCTCTACTTTGAGTAGTTTAAAGATGTGGTCTGCGTTATCAGAGAAGGGTTCGGGAGTTGGTTACGTGTAGGGAAGGATTAGCACCCCTACAGCACCCTTTCGGTATCTATTTTCGGAGGAGGAGGTTTTCTATTTTATTTGCCCTGTCATGATGGGGTTAAGTTTCCTAAAAAGTCTATAATTTTTATTCAGCTAAGTTATTTATTAAAGTCGTGGTTAAAATGGATTTACCCTAAATTTCTAAAGGGAATCCTAAAAGTTTTGGGTTTTTGTTTGAAGTGGAGAATAAGATCCTAGGGGTTGGTTTTGGTTTTTGGTTTTATTTTGGAAATTGAAGTCCTAAAATATGTTTTTTTTTTTGTTATTTTCCCCTTTTTGGTTTTTGGGTTAGAAAACTTTTTTTTTTTGGTTTGTGTTTTGAAAAAAAACGTTTGGTTTTTGTTTTTGTTTCTTGTTGAAAACACGTTTTTTTTGTTGAAAACACGTTTTTTTTGTTGAAAACGTTTTTTTTCTTCGTTCTTTTGTTTTTGCTTTGTTTTGAAAACGTTTTTTTTTTGTTAAAAAAAATGTTTTATGGTTTGTTTGTTTTTTTGTTAAAAAAGGTTTTATTTGTTTTTGTTTTTTTTTTGTAAAAAGAAAATGTTTTGTTTGTTTTTTTTTGTTTTGTGCTTAACTTTTGAAAATCTTTTTTTTGTGTTTTGTTTTGTTTTAAAAAACCCAAAATCATAAATGCGTATCAAAGTAATGAATATATACATAACATAAAAAATAAAAAACGTGGAGTGTGTGATTATGACATCCACAAATAAATAAAAATAAAAGCACTCTTTTTTCTTTTTCCTTTTTTCCATCTTCTCTCTTTTTTTATGCCTCTCCTTGCCCTCTTTTTTTTTTCCACTATATTTTACGTATTACAACGTACAACATGCAAATCAAGAAAATACAAGGAAAATACAACGGCAAATACTAAAAATTACATCAAAGATAGAGATAAGCTAAAGAAATGAAAATTAGGAAAATACTAAAATTACATCAAATATAAATACAAATAAGCTAAAAATAAAGCAGGAAATGTAAATTACACTGACTTTGGTTTGAATGGATTTCAACTCGGGACTCCCTGGACTTCCGTTTAAAATATTGTTTGCACTGAAAATCGCCTGCGAGAACACAAAATCACCAACTCGCAAAATTCCAGCGATGCCAATTATGGAAATCAATTGAGATTTGTCTTGGAGACTGCAGTAGTATGTTGGAGTTGAGGGAAATTGATGATGAAAAGGATTTAAATCGTGATAGAGAGAGGGGGATAAACTATGAGAGAGATTTTTATTTTGGGTGAGAGACCCGTATGAGAAAGGAATGTTACTCGCAAGGAAAGAGAGAAAATATGGAAAGGCAAGAGCTTGGGCGTAATCCGGACGTGAAGACTCTGGGCGTGTGTCCCCCCTTCTTTTAATACCTTTGGAACTGCCACATAATTGCAGCATTTACGGATGCTAGCCCCCTTTTTTATTAACTAGATGCCATTTATGTCGGGTGGACCGTCAACCTTGCTTGTCCTTTCGCCATTAAATGCGTGCATGTGACAGACATCCGTCGACGAGTATCTTTCCAGCTAATCCCATGAAGCTACAGTGACCATGCCCGTGAACAGACTAATCAGCAAAAGTCAATGATTGATATCAAAGGCTCGGATTTGGATCAATGGAAGGCAATTCCGGATGATTGGAGCTTACTCCGTATCAGTGGAGACATTAGTCCGGATCAATGTTGGCTCGGATCCTTACTCCGCATCAGTGGGAGCTCTTAGTCCGGATCAAAGTTGGCTTGGATCCTTACTCCGCATCAGTGGGAGCTCTTAGTCCGGATCAAAGCTGGCTCGGATCCTTACTCCGCATTAGTGGGAGCTCTTAGTTCGGATCAATGTTGGCTCGGATCCTCACTCCGCATCAGTGGGAGCTCTTAGTCCGGATCAAAGTTGGCTCGGATCCTTACTCCGCATCAGTGGGAGCTCTTAGTCCGGATCAAAGCTGGCTCGGATCCTTACTCCGCATTAGTGGGAGCTCTTAGTTCGGATCAATGTTGGCTCGGATCCTCACTCCGCATCAGTGGGAGCTCTTAGTCCGGATCAAAGTTGGCTCGGATCCTTACTCCGCATCAGTGGGAGCTCTTAGTCTGGATCAAAGTTGGCTCGGATCCTTACTCCGCATCAGTAGGAGCTCTTAGTTCGGATCAATGTTGGCTCGAATCCTAACTCTTAGTCCGGATCAATATTGGCTCGGATCCTTACTCCACATCAGTGGGAACTCTTAGTCCGGATCAATGTTGGCTTAGATTTGACCTTTGACTTTGATGTTCCGGATTTGACCACGATGATCCGGATTTGACTTTGATGATCTTTTTTTTTTTAACACTTTTAATTACCTTTTTACCCCCACCAAAAATGCCAAAACGGACGAACTTTGGGAGATTGTTTGGGAAGCTCCGTATTCACCTAAATAGTCATTTTGGAGAATCTCACATGGTCACATTTTCGGGCAGTTTGACCAGGGGTGTTGACCGTCTTTTTGCAAGTGTGACTTTTTCTGACAAAAATTATTTTGGCCATAACTTCTTTGTTTTTCATCGGAATTGAGCTTGGTCAAGTGCGTTAGTCTCCAAATTTCATCCTCTATCACCTGGCGTTGATCTTGGGGCATTTTAGGGGCTGGCAACAGAGGTTATCAATTTTGGGCTTCACGGTTAGTGTCAATGCATCCATCTTATGCAAATCGTAAGGAATCTCTAAGGACCTATTCAACAAGGTATATAGCATGGGCAAAAAGGCATATATATCAAATGGGGTTAGTATGTCCAACCCATACAAAATGGGGTCCAACACACGTCATATCCCCATATGACATGTAGCTCCAAATGCTGTGAAATTCTACCTCAAGCTTCTTTGCATCATGTAAAAGGCAAGTATACAATAATATCCTTGCACGTCATAATGCCCCATATGACGTGCACTCTATTTCTGCCTCCTTAGGCTGCCCTCTTTCGTCAAAAGTTCCCTATTTGGTAAATAAAATGATTTCGCTGAAGTCCATGAGTAGAAGTTCCCCAAAAACTAGAAAATTGCCACTCAAAAGGCAAAACTGTGACTAACTCCACACATCTCAAAACATGGGTCATTACAACATCTTCATCTCTTAGCGTAAAAGGAAAATAAACAGAAACAAAACAAGCAAGCAAACATTCTAATAAATCGAGACCATGGCTAGTGATAACATGCATTTTATGCCGTTATTCTAGTGTTTATTTAGGATGTTTAAGAGCATGATTAGAGACTTATTGCTTCATATATCATATATATTTGCTCTAACCCCTAGGAAGATGCTATTTGCAAATACATGCGTTTTTAAGCTGTTTTGGCAGATTTTGGAGCTCACTTTTGACATAGTAGATGGCCTCAAACAATTGGCGTGCAAGAACAAAAGTTGTTTAGAATGATGTCCTCTACCTACCAAAGATTTTTCAGAGCATTTGGAGCTGCACGTGAATTCACCCATTTCACGTGCAAGCATATTTTTGCTTCTCAGGCCTCTACATGATGCAAGGAAGCTTGGGGAGAAGTTCGAGCTGATTTAGAGCTGCACGTGAATTCACCATATCACGTGCAAATTGACGTGCAGAGATATTTTTGGACCGATCCTATTGTTTTTTCATGCTGATCATTTGTTTCTGAAGGCCCGTGTCCAAATTGTGGATGGAAGATAGAGATTTTAAAGTTTGAAGTGTCACTTATCAAAACTATGCCGTTTTGATAAATGGGCTAGGGTACACACCTTAAGGCCCATCCAACCTCTATAAATTAAGCCTCCACGCCCCCTGCTAGACATCCTAGACCCCCCTACACGTTTTTAGAGAGAGAGAGAGGCTTCACGATTTGGAGGCTGCTCCTTGACCTAGGAGAGCAGCCATCGCAGCCGTCGCGGATTTTGGAGCCTGGATTTGAAGCCTTGTTGCGCGCATGGATTAGAAGAAGATGTTTAGCTTTACTGCTATGGTTTTGCTTATAATCATGCGTGAGTAGTTTTTATAATCTAGGGGAGCAATGTAGCCCCCTTGTTGCTTTGCTGTGTTTATGAATATTGGGTTTGGATGATTGAGTTTTGCATGTTTTATGAATTTGTTCTTAATTTCTATCTTTGGATGTACACCTTGGTATTCTTAGCCCTAGTCTGGGGCGGATTGAGATTCATAACTTATTTGTAATTGGTGTGATCATTATCCTTTTGCAAGTATGATTTATTGGCTTTGCATGTTTGTGTGTTTAGATGACCATTCTGGCATACAACTCTTAAAAGGACCTCAATGACCATTTGTTGTCCTTGGCTTATGTTTAGCATGTTTTCAATCAGACAACCCTAATACCATGAACCAGTAGAGATAACATATGGAGGTGAAATTGTGACCCTAGATGCCTTTAATCCTTGCAATCTTAATCCTAAAATCAATTTGGTTTCTTTGTTTATTCAGAAAACCAAATAAAAATTAGATCTTTAGTTAAAAAAAAAGATTTCATTTTTGCCAAGACATTGTTTTAAGCAAGATTAATTTGGTGATTTGAGTTAAAGCTAGATAACTTGGTAATCTCTGTGGGATCGACCCCTTTCTTGTCGCTATTCTATTTAGCATTAGTTAAGGGAATTAATATTTTGAGAAGGGATTTAAACGACAGTAGCTTAACCCTCACTTGGGTTTTGCTCACGAAATACCCGTTCGTCAGCTAGACTCTCACAACAGTCCCCAGTAGAGTCGCCAGCTGTCAACACCCGTTTTTGACGGGCTCGTACTGGCTTTTGTGAAAGGACTCCATGCTAGTTCATTACGTTGATCCTAGAGTTATCCCTGCACAAGGCTTGCACAAACCATTAAAGAAAAGAAAAACACAGAGTTACCACCAAACAAATTAGAGGTGTGATTGGGTACCTAAAAAAAGAAAGGTATACAGTTCTAGAGAACTAGGTTCGAGAGTCGGTTATGTGTAGGGAAGGAAGAAAAACTCGTGTAACCCCACAAAGCCCAAAATTGGTACCTAATCTTGATCTATGGGTGTTTGCTTGTATTATTCAAAAACAAGTTATATTTTTTATATTTTTAGTTTTCGAGAAAATAGAGTTTTTAAGATATAAATCTTAAAACAAAAAAAAATTAAAACAGATAAAAGGATACATTCTAATTTTAGAAAAAAAAATGTGGGATCTAGGCCTATATGCCAGTATTGTATTTTTATAAGAAAACAAAAGTAATTTTCCTTTTTATATAGAAAAGAAAACAAAAACAATTTGAATTCAAATATGAAAATACTACCACAATTGATATTAGCCCAAGCAGCCTAGGATAGGAGCATCTAGGGCTCAACCCTCATGACCGCCCAGACCTTGTTTAAAATTTTCTAGAAGAGATTTGAGTTTTTGTGTTTTTACATTTTATTATTTTTTTGAAAATAATAAAGGAAAAGAGAGATGCAAGATGTTTGTTTTTGTATTTTCATTTTCAAGCTTTAGAAAGATAATAAAAAGGATAAAGAGGAAAGTTTTTGGGTTTTATGTTTGAAAACAACACAGGAAGAAAAACAGTTTAATAAATAAACAGAAGTAGAAAACCTGAAAGAGTGAATGATGCAGATTTGAGCTCCTTTTCCCTTTGAGTAACGTTTTCCAAGAGTTTCCTGAAAGCACAAAAGTTAGAAAAAAAGAAGGTTTTCCAATGTCAGCTTCTCCTCGTGAAGACGAACAGTGATTCTAAGTGCTTTTCTCCTTAGAAAATGAGTATATCTCTATTTGTGATTCCCAGGATTTTCTCTCCCTTTCTATGGTTTTTATCTCTCGGAAATCTAGTCAGAAAGCTCTCTCTCAGAATAACCTCCTCTGATACTTGATGCCCTGAATCGGTTTATGGATAGCCTATTTATAGGCGCTTTTAGGAGAAGTATCCGTTGGTGCATTAATTGTACTCTTTATAATTTCCAAAGGGTCAATTGCGATGTCCTGAAGGCTTAATTATGGCTTCCTATTCCCACGTTTAAAAAAGAGAGTCTCAATGCCTGAAAATAAATAAATTGCTTTCGGTTGTATCTAGACGCCTTTTGTGGGTAAAGGCTGAATGCATTTCTCGGTGTATTAGCGTCATTGGGAATTAATGGCTATGCAGTCCCTAGGGTCAACTGTGATGTCCCAAGGATTTTATTCATTTAATTATGGCACCTCCCCATCCCTATGCTTAAAAATGGAGTCCCAAGGCACTATTCGTAATTAACGCACTTAGAATAAATTTCCGTATGTGGGCTTAGTCGCCACATGGCGACTCTACTTGGGCTTCCTTAGACCTCTCTTGTTCTTACTTGCTGTGTAAGGAGAGTGTCTTTATATATATATTAGGCGAAGGAGAAGCAAAACTCTCAATGTGGGACAAACACATCCATGTGAAAAACCAAAATTCGTGGAAAATAAGACAGATTTTTGGGGCAACTTAAAAAATTCATAACTTTCTCCATAGAGCTCGGATTGAGGCCAAATTTGTCACGCCCCCAAATCCCGGAAGGACCAGAACTAAGAGTGTGACTTCCCCATGCCCGCACCCGAAGGGTCAAGGGGTTGATGACTAGCACTGATATGGACTACACATCGGGTGCTGTCCGAGATAAACCTATACATTCATACATCAGGGCTATTCCTGTACATTCTCACGTGCTATGAAGTTAAGGAAAATAATTTATTAATAATAGAGTCATGCTATAATTCCAATACAACTTCCACGGACCCTCGTCCGGATATTTAAATAATAAAATCAATTATGTTTTACAAAATCAATAAACCAAGTTATTACAAAATTTTAAAAACAAACAAAAATTAGCTTCGGACCAGCCTCTAGCGGATGAGTCGATACCTGAAACATGTCAACAAAGTAGGGATGAGCACAAATGCCCAGTAGGTGATCTCCATCTCCTCACCATCTTATAACATGAATTCCTAAGTCTACATGATCGGTGTATGCTTGTGCCAGTGCAGTGTCCTACTTTATCACAATAAGCTTACATTCAATCACAAAATATAATATCACACACATTACATTTCATTCATTAAGGGTACACACCAAACAATCCAACCATCCAGGAGATTCCCACATCCAGCTCCAAGGATCCCAGTCATTACCAGATAGCCATATGTGGGACCTGTGGTGTCCCTAATGACAACCTGCCACATATGGGACCTCAGTTAACCAGCCACATAGGGGACCTGCGGCCTTTTGCCAGCCCTATGTGGGACCTGCAGTTAACCCAACCAACTCCACCACCAATTCCACATATAATCAATAAATAGAATATTCCAATGGTCAAAATTCAATACAACAGCCTTACAAAATATTTAATTCATCAATCCAGTGCTAACCACAAATAATATATATAGATATACATACATATATAAATATTCATCAAACATCCAACACCTTAAATATCAATTAAGTAATATTAAGCTACGTACAAGTAACATTTAAATGTCAAATTTTTAACATTGAAATACAAACAATATTTCTAGTGTCAGACTATAAATATCAAGCCACAAACAATGTTTCTAATATCAAACTATTAATGTCAAGCCTCCGACAATATTTTAGATGATAAATTAATAATATCAAGCTTCAAATAATACTTCATATTATTAAGCTATAATATCAAACCCAAGCACTATTTTTATTATTAAACTAACAATATCACAATTCTTGTTTAACCTTGCTATTGGAATGGTATCAATGAACATGTTATTTTTACTACTAAATCAAATTAAATTAAATTTATCTATATATCTTGATAATTATCAAAATACACATATATAATACCATGCACGACTTCATAATAACGCACGGATTTAATGCATGAATTTATTACCCACATATATTAACTATTGGCACGCACGACTTAATTCCCATAATCAATTAAGCCCCCCTTTTTAAAAAAAAAATCTGACACTAAAAAAAAAAAGATGCCCCTTTTCTTTCACTGCCACGAAACCACGCATGTAAAGATGCCCCCTTTTTTTGATTAAGAGAAAATAAAATAAAATAAAACAAAACCTTTGTGCTGCATTGGATCGAACGGATTGTAGAGGTAGGAACGTATAGGTCGTCGCCTCCCGTCATGGAAACGCTAACCAGGCTGTTATTCGATAGCCTGGTGTGCTGCTGCTGCCACGCGGAAGAAACCAGGCCAATTGGCCTGGTACGGGTAGAAATTAATAATAACTAATTAGAATATGATAAAAGGGATAACAGGTGCAGTAGCTCGTCCAAGGATTCGGAACCGGTCGAATCACGCCGCACTACAACAATCGCCCAGCCGTATGTATATACACGTAAATGAATATATTTATATAAATACATACATATCCAAACGTATATATATATATATATATATATATATATATATATATTCTAACAGTTTGTGTTCGTGCAAAAGAATAACGATGAATCAAGAATCACCTACCTCTTGCCTTCCGAAGGGATTAAACTTGCAAGAACAGTCTAGAATCGGTGAAGAACGATGAAGAACGCGAAGAACACTAAGAACTCTCCTCTGACGGTTGGGGTTTCTCAAAACAAAGTTATAATAAATAATAAAACCCCAAAATGCTATTTTTAATTAAAATTCGTCCTCCTCTTTAATAATTTCCAAAAAGCCCTCCTAAATTTTATTTTTCATTTACTAACCCTCAATTTAACTCCCAAAAATTATTAAATAACCGCTGAAGGCTTCTGGACCTCAAATTAGGCCCAAATATAGTTAAAATAATTATATTAATAGCCACATTCTCAAAATAACTTTCTTAACATCAAATATAGATTATAAGTTATGCTAACACATATACGGATCCTTACAAAATTGATCTTGTGTCATGCCCCAGATTTCCAACCCGAGGAAACCGGTTCGTGATTCCCCTTTACCCACCCAGTGGGCAAGGGGTAGATGTACAAAATCCAACACATTTATAATAATCCACAATAAATAGCAAAAAGGCGAACCACATATCTTTATTAAGTTCCAAAATCCATTACATCATCTCCAATTGGAGTTACAATAGTCTCAACATAACATTTGACAAGACACTCAAATGACAAAAGGAGTAAAGCCACAAGGCAGAAAGTCTTCCACCTTGGTGTTCCCACCTAACGCCTGTAGGTTCCTGAAAGAAAACACATCACAGTAGGAGAGATGAGCAACCACAGCTCAGTAGGGATCATGTCTCCCCAACCTATCTCATGCTCCTAGCATCTACATGCCGTGTGTACAAGTGCAGTGTCGTGATACAATTATTTCAACCAATATAACGGTAAGCCATCAGCAAAAACAAATATTTCAAACAGCCACACAAGCTAACACCAGAGCAGTCCTGGGCTTCCACAGCCACCGGGTTTCACAAAATAGTCCCGGGCTTCCACAGCCACCGGGTTTCACAAAACATAGTACACATAACCACTCAGGCATAAAACCAAACACTTAGTAGGCACACATTCACAAATGTACAAACTCAGCCACTCAGGCATAAAAACAAACACTTGGCATGCACACCTTTATCAACTCACAATTCTAGCCGTACTGGCATATTATCAAACACATACTGGGCATATTCATACAAACATATTCACACAGGCATTTTATCGAACATTTAACATGCACTGCCCACCCAACATAAGAATCACACCAAAATGCCATTGAAGGCCAACATTCATATAGGAGATCACACCTATATGAATTTACATATAAGTATTATAGCATTAACAATAGAAGCTTTACAAAATATCCACAGGGCCTAACCCCGGAATAGACCAGGAAAGACAGAACCCCTACCTCAAAGATCCTCCACGCTCTTGCCTCCACGCCTAATGCCGTCCAACCACGGGAATGACAACGACAGCCACAAACTGGAGCTCTCTCTCTCTCTCTCTGCAACGGCTGCGGTGGCTGACAACAAAAACCCTAAACCTAAAATAAAGAGAGCTCCTCTTTATATAGACCTCACTTATCAAAACGACGTAGTTTTGATAAATGAAATCCCACCATCAAAACGACGTAGTTTTTATAAATGAAACACACCATCAAAACGACGTAGTTTTGATAAATGAAACACACCATCAAAACGACGTAGTTTTGATAAATAAAACATGAACTAACCACTCCTCTTCCACATAGGACAAAATACCCACAATCCGAACATGGTCATTGTCACACGCAGCCTCTACACGCTCCCACTTGAGCTCATTATACTCTCTAACAACCAAGCCACGAAGACTCATAGAAACACTCCCTTGAAGACTCACTGGAAATGCGGCCTCGAAGATCTGTTTCGAAGATCTAACTTTCGACCCTCAAACCTTCGAACTTCGACCCTCGGTCTTCGACCTTACGACCCAAATCTTCGGGTCTTCCACCTTTCGACCCAATTGTTCACCCAGGGTATTGTTCATCTTCGTTCCAGCTTGTTCTACCCAAAACACGGGTCATTACATCCTCTCCCCCTTAAGACTTTTCGTCCTCGAAAAGAAACAACATGCAAGGAAAACAAACACATGCGGCCCATTTGCAAGACAGCGAGCCACAACGCCCAGATGGATCACACAACATAACAGGACATCTCAAACACATTTTGCAATCTCAAAACACATCTCAATAAAAATACCAGTTTACAAGTAGAAATACAAATACACCAAAGCATGAACCACAAGAAAACACATCACTACAGCCACCTCCCCCCTTAAGATTGTCCGTCCTCGAACAACTCTAGGTGCTCCTCATGCATCACGGACTCACGTTCCTATGTCTCCTCCTCAATGCCACGGTGCTGCCACAGCACGCGAACCGAAGGAATAGCACAACCACGCAAAAGCTTCTCCCGCTGATCGAGGATACGGATAAGGGCCTCAACAACGGATATGTCATCCTCAATGTCCAATGTCCCCCAATCGATCACATGAGTGGGGTTAGGATGATACTTCCTCAACTGGGACACATGGAACACATTGTGCACCCGACTCAATCGCGGTGGCAATGCTAACCGGTAAGCTACAAGCCCCATACGAGCTATAACCTCAAATGGACCAATGAACCGGGGAGAGAGTTTGAAACCTCTCCCAAAGTGCCGATGTCCACGTCGTGGAGAGACACGGAGAAACACATGATCGCCCATAGAAAACTCCAAAGGTCGCCGCCGCTGATCCGCATAAGATTTCTGCCGATTCTGAGCTGATAACAACTGCTGACGAATCAACTTAACCTTCTCGGTAGCCTCTTGAACCAACTGTGGTCCCAAGAGAGCTATCTCCCCCACCTCGGTCCAACATAAAGGCGATCGACACGGCCGCCCATACAACGCCTCAAAAGGAGCCATCCCAATGGATGCCTGATAACTGTTGTTGTAGGCAAACTCCACCAAAGGAAGGTGAGTTGCCCACGAACCCCCAAAATCTAACACAGAGGCATGTAACATGTCCTCCAAAGTCTGATTCGTCCTCTCTGTCTGGCCGTCAGTCTCAGGGTGAAAGGCTGTACTCAAGTGAAGTTTGGCCCACATAGCCTCCTGCAAACCTGCCCAAAAACGGGAAGTGAACCTCGAATCCCGGTCAGAGATAACCGATGATGGTACTCCATGCAGTCTCACAATCTCGTTCATGTATAGATGACTCAAGGTCCCAATAGAGTCCCGCTCGCGAACAACCAGGAAATGGGCTGACTTTGTGAGTCGATCCACAATCACCCAAATCATATCTTTCCTCCCTGTGGTGGGTGGAAGACCCGTCACAAAATCCATCGCTATGTGGTCCCACTTCCACTCCACTATGGGCAATGGCTGTAACATGCCCGCCGGCCGCTGATGCTCAGCCTTCACCTGCTGATACGTGAGGCACCGCGAAACAAAGGCAGCCACATCGCGTTTCATCCCAGGCCACCAAAAATGTCCCCAAAGCGCATGGTACATCTTCGTACCCCCTGGATGCACAGCAACTTTGGGACCGGTGAAACTCCCTCATCACCTCATCCCTGAGAGAGAAGAAGCCACTACTAACCGCCCCTGAAAAGACAACTCATGCTCAGGACCCTCTGTCCAGTCCTCAGATAGCTCACCGGCCTCAATACGGGCACGGAGAACCTCACACTCAATGTCACCCAACTGTCCCTCCCGGACGCGCTGGTACAACTCAGGCATAACCACTAAAGGACTCAAGACTGTCCCACCATCACGAACAACAGGCTGCAGCTGCAACATCGCCAACTGCTCCATCAGCTTCCACTCTCTCACGGCCACCTCAGCTTTCCCTTTTCTGCTCAACGCGTCAGCCACAACATTACCCTTGCCCAGGGTATAAGCAAGAGTAAAGTCAAAGGTCTGCAAATACTCCACCCATCTCCTCTGCCTCAAATTCAAGTCCTTCTGAGTAAAGATGTACTGAAGGCTCTTGTGATCAGAAAACACTATGAACTTCTCCCCCAAAAGGTAATGTTGCCAACTCTTCAAGGCAAAGATGACAGCCGCCAGCTCAAGATCGTGGGTAGGGTAATTCTGCTCATGAGGCTTCAGCTGCCTCGACCCATAAGCTACCACACTGTGCTCCTGCATAGGCACACACCCCAAACCAACCCTGGACGCATCATAGTATACCTCATATGGGATATCCTCCCGAGGTAACCTCAACACCGGTGCAGTGGTCAAATGGGTTTTGAGAGCCTCAAATGCCTGCTAACACTTGTCAGTCCACTCAAACTTCACTCCCTTTCGAGTCAACGCCGTCATAGGCACTGCCAAGCGGGAGAACCCCTCTACAAAACGACGGTAATAGCCTGTCAAGCCAAGAAAACTACGAATCTCGAAAACATTGGTTGGCCTCTCCCATGATGACACCGCCTCAATCTTGGCTGGGTCCACTCTAACCCCTTCAGCTCACACTACGTGGCCAAGAAAATGGACCTCCTGCATCCAAAACTCGCATTTGCTAAACTTAGCAAACAACCGCTGATCCCTCAAGGTTTGCAACACTGTTGCCAAATCCTCCACATGCTCCCTCTCCGTCTTGGAATATACCAATATATCGTCTATAAACACCACAACAAAGGAATCCAAATATGGAGCAAAGACCTGGTTCATCAAATGCATGAACACTGCTGGTGCATTAGTGAGCCTGAAAGGCATCACTACTGTCACGGGGTCAGGTCTCCTGCGCTTCTCAACCCACTGCGGCACTTAGCTTCTCTATCCACGATCCGCTAAGTTTAGCCTTTGAGGGTTGAAGCGCACGTAGACTGGTTTCGCCCTGCCACTGGGCTCATCAAGAGAACGGCTCCAGTTCCCGACCAGTTTGTGTAAGGATGGCCAAGTCCCTTCTTCAACGTCAAGTCCTCGACTAGCGGCGTGCTCCCCGCATTCAACCGGGTTGGCACGTCTGAACTCCGAAGGGGTTCCATCCGTTTTCCTCCACGAACTGCCTGGAACCTTCCGCTGCGCACCATCTACGCTTTCACCCAACCCCTCTCCTTTACGTAGCACGAATACATTCCTGAATCGTGCCACTAAGAAACGTCCCGCTAGCACCATGCTGCTCGGGTCGTGACATTCTCCTCCACCCAATCCTCGCAACGTCCTCGTTGCGCTTGTCGACATCGCTTCCCCGCAGGCGATGGCATCATTACCTCGACGCCCTCCCACTCGCCCAATGTCAACAGCTTGGACATCGCTTCCCCGCAGGTTGCAACACCTTTACCAAGATGCTCGCCCACTCGCCCAATGTCCAAAGGATAGGAGGCTTCCAAGATCGCTCCGACGCGCTCCTTCGTACTCCCTTGCCCAGCTCTGTATCACACTCTAGAATACTCCAACTCTATGGACGCGAGACGTGCAAGACACTATCGGTCGACTCACCTCTGTGAGCTCCCACCTTGGGATCACGCTACTCACGAGAGTGCTCGGCGAGTCTTCAGGATACGGGCCGGTTCGGCTCTGATACCACTTGTCACGGGGTCAAGTCTCCTGCGCTTCTCAACCCACTGCGGCACTTAGCTTCTCTATCCACGATCCGCTAAGTTTAGCCTTTGAGGGTTAAAGCGCACGTAGACTGGTTTCGCCCTGCCACTGGGCTCATCAGGAGAACGGCTCCAGTTCCCGACCAGTTTGTGTAAGGATGGCCAAATCCCTTCTTCAACGTCAAGTCCTCGACTAGCGGCGTGCTCCCCGCATTCAACCGGGTCGGCATGTCTGAACTCCGAAGGGGTTCCATTTGTTTTCCTCCACGAACTGCCTGGAACCTTCTGCTGCGCACCATCTACGCTTTCACCCAACCCCTCTCCTTTACGTAGCACGAATACATTCCTGAATCGTGCCACTAAGAAACATCCCGCCAACACCACGCTGCTCGGGTCGTGACACTACCCACTCATAGTGCCCATACCTGCACCGAAAAGCAGTCTTAGGGATGTCCTCCTCCCTAACCCTCAACTGATGATACCCCGACCGTAGATCTATTTTGGAAAACCACCGGGCTCCACTCAACTGGTCAAACAGGTCATCGATCCGAGGCAACGGATACTTGTTCTTCACAGTCACCGAATTCAGCTTCCTATAGTCGATGCAAAGGCGTAGCGTGCCATCTGCCTTCTTTGCAAAGAGCACCGGAGCACCCCAAGGTGAGGTACTCGGTCTGATATACCCCTGGTCCACCAACTCCTCTATCTGCCGCTGAAGCTCCCTCATCTCGGCTGGCCCCATACGATATGCTACTAGGGAGATTGGACCAGTCCTTGGTACCAACTCAATGGTGAACTCTACACTCCTCTTAGGAGGTAAACTCCTCAACTGGTCAGGGAAGACATCCTGAAATTGGTCAACAACTGTTGGCCACACTCTCCTTTCCACCTTCCCTTCCTCAGCAAAGGTCAGGGCCGCCAACCTATGGGTAATGGAACCCCACTGGTCCAACACTGGCCCTGCCCGACTCGCCTCACAGTCCCACTCCCCCTGCAGGGTGCAAGAGATCCCTGCAGGTGTAACAAAGGATACACACCGCCGATAACAGTCTATCTTGGTCTGGAAAGCCATAAGCTAATCCATACCCAAGATCAGGTCAAAAGCGCGCAAGGGAAAAACATGCAATTCGAAACTCAGCTCCACACTTCCTATGGTTAACACACAGTCACGGCAAACACGCCGCACCTCAATCATACCCCCCACTGGAGACTCAACAACTAGGGGCTTCGCTGCCTCCACACAAGCTAACCCCAAGCTATCTATCACAAGCTCGGCAACAAAAGAACACGATGCACCCGTATCGAAAAGAACAAAAGCTAATGTATAGGAGATCAAAAGGATACCTCTAACCACTGATGGTCCTGCTCCACCCTCAGCCGGTGGGGGTGGTAGCTCAGCCTCCTCCTGGTACGTCGCCTCCAGCGCAAACACCCTCCCTTGGCCTATGCCACTGGTCGGCTCACTCACTGGGCGCTTCCCGCCAAGACTGCCTCCAGCTTCAATCTGCTGTCGCTCTGGCCTCCCCTGAGGTCGGGTCTGGCTAGATCCTGCCTGGCTGGCCTACCACTGACGAGCTGGCCTCTCAGCTGGTGTACAGAAGCTAGCATCACTCCTCATGCTGGATGTCACGCCTCCTGCTCCCCTGTTGCCACTCCTGCACACCCGGCTCAAGTGGCCCTCTCGCCCACAGCTGTTGCATTTCCAGTCTTTCTTTGGACACTCCCTCCTGAAGTGGCCTTGCTCCCCACAGCAATGACAACCACTGGGGAGACCTCCTGCTGGACCTCCCAGTCTGCTACCGCTAGAGCTAGACCTCCCTGGGTGTACCGATGTCTGTCCCCTGCTGCGGAAGGAACTATTGTCCCTCTCTTCGGTCTTGGGCCTCTTGGGTCCCGAATCACGTTCAGATCCGCCCTGCAACTGGCGACCCTGATGGGCCTGCCTCCCATCATCCAGCTCTCTCTCAGTGATACGAGCCATCTCCACAACCTCAGCATAAGTCCTCAAGCGCAAGATCGCCACCCTCTGCCTAGGGCTGGCCTAAGGCCCAAAGTGAACTTGTAGGCCTTCAGGTCCTCCTTTGCCACAGTCTCGGGAGCAAACCTACTTAAGCTCCGGAACTCTCGCTCATACTCAAGTACCGTCCTTGATCCTTGTTTCAGGCTGCCAAACTCCTCCCCCTTCTGCCACCTCAAAGATTCCGGGAACAACTCATCATGGAAAAGCTATAGAAACTCCTCCCAAAGCATGAACTGCACCGCACGGCTCCCCACGACACTTAACCACCACTCCAGAGCATTCCCCTCCAGCTGTCGAATGGCCAGTCTCACCTTATCCTCCTCCCGGGGTAGGAGAAAGGAAAACACATGCTCGATCTGCCTCAGCCAGTGCTCAGCTAACACTGGGTCCTCCTCTCCTTTGAATCGCGGAGGTTGTTCCTTTCGGAACCATGTCACCACGTCATCCTCTACACGAGTCGGTATGCCACTCAGCGAACCCTCACGCTCCCTTGGTAACTCCCCCGCTGGTGGTGGCGGTGGTGGTGGCACCACCTGCTGTGCCGCCATCTCACGGCGCACCTCCTCCCGGACTTCTTGCCGGATACCCTCCCTCAGCTCTTGGACTTCCAGCCAGATGCCTTCTCGCAGCTGCGCTAGCAACAGTGCATGTCCTCCAACGGACTGCCCCGCACCCGGGCCCTCATGGGCAAATGACTCATCAGCCACTACCCCGGACACACGTGTCACTCTCCTCGGTGGCATTCTCACTACATGAAGTAAGAAGCACAAACGTCAGAACGCGTTCGACTACTATCAAGTTTCACTACCTCTACCCCATTATCAAGTCAATTAGTGCATGGCATCACACACATTTTACACGTTGCACCAGTCAACATCACACACCGTTCAATTCACAATGCACACAGCTCAAATAAACAAAAACCTTTCCTTGTAGTCATGCTCAAGGTACTTCAAGAAAAATCAGAGTTGCACAGTTCACACCTTATCACATTATTCACACATTTTTTTTATCACAATTACAATTTTAACAGTTATCCACACCTTCACATACAACAACTAATGCAACTAGTGCCCTAATGCCAATGCATGCAAATCCAACCTCAAGTCTGGATTACCCCAAGTACACCTTAGAGGCTCCAAGAGGACCGTGTTGATTAGGCACATCCCTCCAGGTTCCTCCAAAGGACTCAAGATAACCAGACCCGCCCACTACCCTAGGCCAACTAGACCATGCTCTGATACCATATTGTCACGCCCCGGATTTTCAACCCGAGGAAACCGGTTCGTGACTCCCCTTTACCCACCCGGTGGGCAAGGGGTAGATGTACAAAATCCAACACATTCATAATAATCCACAATAAATAGCAAAAAGGCGAACCACTTATCTTTATTAAGTTCCAAAATCCATTACATCATCTCCAATTGGAGTTACAATAGTCTCAACATAATATTTGACAAGACACTCAAATAACAAAAGGAGTAAAGCCACAAGGCAGAAAGTCTTCCACCTTGGTGTTCCCACCTAACGCCTGTAGGTTCCTGAAAGAAAACACATCACAGTAGGAGGGGTGAGCAACCACAGCTCAGTAGGGATCATGTCTCTCCAACCCATCCCATGCTCCTAGCATCTACATGCCATGTGTACAAGTGCAGTGTCGTGATACAATTATTTCAACCAATATAACGGTAAGCCATCAGCAAAAACAAATATTTCAAACAGCCACACAAGCTAACACCAGAGCAGTCCCGGGCTTTCACAGCCACCGGGTTTCCAAGAGCAGTCCCGGGCTTCCACAGCCACCGGGTTTCACAAAATAGTCCCGGGCTTCCACAGCCACCGGGTTTCACAAAACATAGTACACATAACCACTCAGGCATAAAACCAAACACTTAGTAGGCACACATTCACAAATGTACAAACTCAGCCACTCAGGCATAAAAACAAACACTTGGCATGCACACCTTTATCAACTCACAATTCTAGCCGTACTGGCATATTATCAAACACATACTGGGCATATTCATACAAACATATTCACACAGGCATTTTATCGAACATTTAACATGCACTGCCCACCCAACATCAAAATCACACCAAAATGCCATTGAAGGCCAACATTCATATAAGAGATCACACCTATATGAATTTACATATAAGTATTATAGCATTAACGATAGAAGCTTTACAAAATATCTACAGGGCCTAACCCCGGAATAGACCAGGAAAGACAGAACCCCTACCTCAAAGATCCTCCATGCTCTTGCCTCCACGCCTAACGCCGTCCAACCACAGGAATGATAACAACAGCCATGAACTGGAGCTCTCTCTCTCAATCTCCCTCTCTCTCTCTCTCTCTCTCTGCGACGGCTGACAACAAAAACCTTAAACCTAAAATAAAGAGAGCTCCTCTTTATATAGACCTCACTTATCAAAACGACATAGTTTTAATAAATGAAATCCCACCATCAAAACGACGTAGTTTTGATAAATGAAATCCTATCATCAAAACGACGTAGTTTTGATAAATGAAACACACCATCAAAACGACGTAGTTTTGATAAATAAAACATGAACTAACCACTCCGCTTTCACACAGGACAAAATACCCACAATCCGAACATGGTCATTGTCACACGCAGCCTCTACACGCTCCCACTTGAGCTCATTACACTCTCTAACAACCAAGCCACGAAGACTCGTAGAAACACTCCCTCGAAGACTCACTGGAAACGCGGCCTCGAAGATCTGTCTCTAAGATCTAACTTTCGACCCTCAAACCTTCGAACTTTGACCCTCGGTCTTCAACCTTACGACCCAAATCTTCGGGTCTTCCACCTTTCGACCTAAGCGTTCGCCCAGGGTATTGTTCATCTTCGTTCCAGCTTGTTCTACCCAAAACACGGGTCATTACATCTTGTTTTGCTCGAAATTCTATTATCTATCTTCTGAAATTGGAATCACTCAAAAGGGATCATCCATTTAGGGGAAAAGTGAGAAACACCACACAGAGGTACATGACAATGGGGGTATTCTGCCCATCTGATTCAAAAATTCATAGTTAATTACACAGAACTCGGATTATCCAAAAACTAGTTTGCGATAATAGATAAAAATGTTATCTAACCAATGAAATTGGCCTTGTTCGAATCTAATAAGTATTGAGAAATGTATTGGCAAAACAATGCATTGTGTACCAGTTGTCCTACCCAAACTCGACTACTAACTGAAAAAAATCATAACTAAATGTATAGAGATTGGAATGACCTCAAACTAGTTGGAAAGGATAGATAAAGATATAATCTAACCATTCCAATTGACTTTGTTCGATTTTGACGAGTATCGGAAAAGTTATTGGTAAAATAATACGCTGCGCACTGGCTGTCTAATTCAACTTCATAAAAAACTTGATACTTTTATCATAATCTCTTTATTTCTTCTCGAAATCGAGTGTGGTCAAGTGCATTATTCTCTAAATTTCAACCTTTATCACTTAATTCTTGCCTTGAGGAATTTAAAGGTCTCCCACAGTGGTCCTTAGTCTTGTGATCTTTCGCCGAGTACGATTGCGATCTAATCCGGTCAAAATGAGATTCAACACTATTTATTTCGCCGAGTACGTGCTCCTTTTTTATATGTAGTATTTATTTCTATTCGAAAAGTGTAGTGCTAGGTACAACCGTGCTCGCGGCATCTTTTGCGTCCCTAGCTAACGTGGAGTAAGGCATCTCAGCATTTTTTTCCACGATTCGGCGTGCTTCCAAATCATTTGCTCGAGCCCCTGCTCGAGGTGTGCTCGAGCATGGCCTCGAGCAGAGATTCAAGCATGGACTGAAGCAGATCTGCTCGAGGCATGCTTGAACATCTGCTCGAGGCGAGGCTCGAGCATGCCTCGAGTAGAGGCTCGACCTTGAGGCTTGAGCAAGCCTCGAGCAGGCCTCGATCATCTCTCCCAAGGCCAAATCTACGGGTTTTTGGGTTTTGTCGACTGTAATTTCCAACGAAAACTTCAAATGGCAATAACTTTGCGTACGGTGGTCCAATTTAGGCTCATTTTTTTTATTTGTAGATATCGACGAGAGCTACATGGCCAAAATACCCTATAGGAGATTTTTTGCTCTCGGATTTCCAAAAGAAGCTCTCTATGGCCTTGAAAATTAGATTTTATGCCATATTTATGCCTCTCTCCGTCTAGATTTACGGTTCGAAACTCCTCCCTCATTCCCTACGCTCTTTGTCTCTATCTCAGCTACGATGCATTGCATGTTAAGTTTTAAGCTTTTTTGCTAACATGACAATTGCCACATCTGTCGGTTGTGCAGCGAGGACGCATATGCGGTTGCAAATAACATTTTTCATTTGAAAAATGACACCTAGAGACATCTCGAATTTTTGAGGCCAGACACGTGGCTGAGGACAGGAACGACGTCGTATGAACTATACCCGTGTTTTGCTTTGTCTCCATTTTTTCCCAAAAACGAAGCGAGCCGCGAGTGAGAACGAGAGGGAGGAGGGTCTCAGGGACGGCCAGCAACAAAACCATGGCAGTTTCAGTTTCTTCACCCCACCCTCCTCCACACCAAATCCTCTCCCCACTGCGTCTCACTGCCCGCACCAATCTAGCGTTTTCTCCTCCTTCTTCCTTCTCCTCTGGTATGCCCATCCATCGCCGCCAATCTCTCGTCGTTTACGCTTCCCGTGAGTGAATTCCCATTTTCATCATCATCATCTTCTTCTTCTTTCGTAACTTAAAACTATCAATTTCTACCTATGTTATCAGATTCTAGAAATGGATTGGTGAGCGAGCAGAAGAGAGAGCTGTTCCAACGTTACGGTCTCGATCCGAATGACTACTTGACCGACCAAACTTCCCCAAAGGTTGTGTTTTATGCGTGTTTACTATCTTATTATTATTATGGGGACCTGCATTTTTTATGCCAAACACTGCATACACAAAAATCTTATATGGCCTTATTTGCGTTTGCGTTTTGTTTTGTCTTTTTTTTTTTTTGGACATGGTAGTTGAGAAGGAGAAAAGAGCTGCAGAAAGGGGATAAAGGGAAGCGGGGGCAGGTCCCAGTAGAGGAGCCTAAGCCGCCTCGGGAGACCCATAAGATGCTTCAGGTGTGCTACGTTTGTTATATGCATTTTCGAGGGTGTTTCGGGGGTCTTGGGGAGTTCTGTTACGTTTTTTTTTTTCTGTAGTGTTTATATGGTGGTTTATAGACCCAGGGAAAAAAACTTATAAAACTAAAAAGTAAAAAAAGAACAAGATTCCCCCAAACGCCCTCTTAATTATTGATGTAATGTGTAGATCCAGTGGAGTGACGCTTACTTACCCAAAAAAAAAGAAAACAAAAGCAGTGGAGTGATACTAGTGGGTCTAGGCTTGGTGTTTCTATTTGTTTCACAATCATACTAATCATATGAGTTCTCTTTGGTTAATTTTATTATAAGTTGAAGTTCCTTTATGCAGTTGCTTTTTTGCCTTCAATCTGTCATCAGTTGGTTCATATACCTTTCTGCTTGGTTTAGCCTTTTATTCATCTAGGCTGCATATGCAAGTATGCTTAGGCAGCTTAGCTCATTGCTACAGGAACCATGTTCCGCTAGTAACCATTTTTTTTTCAGATTTTAGGTTTTATAGAGATGTCTTGCGCCTTTTGAAAGTTGCCTGAATTGCTAATATCCATCATGGTGAGAAGGTTGCTATATTGTTGCTGCTGTTGTGTGTGTGTGTGTGTGGGGGGGGGGGGGGGGGGGGTTGTCAATATGCATTATGTACAGTTGTGTGTCACTACGTTAGTATGTTGGTGTTTCATTACCACAAATTTCATGTATAGTATAGTGGGAAAAATATAACCATACTGCCAAAAAGTGCCCACTTTGTTCGTGCAAATCTAAAGTTTGTTTAAACAGTGTTTGGCCATTCTAGGTGCTTGGTGGAAAAGCTCGAAGGAAGAAACTGATTTCACCAAAGGGTTTGGATGTGCGCCCGATGATGGAAGTTGTAAAAGGTGCCGCTTTTGATATATTGCAGGTACTTATAGTATCTGCATTTGCATTTTGTTAGCAACAGAATTGGTTTTTAATACCCTGGCCTTTATAGTTCTTGAGGTGAAAATAGACAAATTTCTGCCTTCCAAAGCTTGAAAAGTTTACATATTGATTCTTGTTTTCCCAACATTATGTTTAGTCTGCTGGGGGCTGCCCAACGTCATTGAGGCCTGGTCACTGGTTAGACTTGTATAGTGGGACAGGCTCGGTTGGGATTGAAGCTCTCAGTCGAGGATGTTCTGAGGTACCATTACTAAAATGCCATTTGGCACCATTTTATGTCTTAATTATGCTATTTCTTTTCTGCAACTTCAACTTTCTAATCACCTACAAGACTGCTGAACTTTGTGTTTTTCTTTGTCTTTTTTTCCCTGTCTACTTTCTGTGTTTTCAAATTCCCAGGTTCATTTCGTTGAAATGGATCCTTGGGTAATTTCGGATGTTTTGCGACCAAATTTAGAGTTGACAGGTTTTCTAGAAGTTTCAATCATACATACCCTCTGTGTTGAAATTTTTTTGGAACAAGCACAAAATGTTCTTGGCAAGTTTTCAATACTCTCTCACAGTTCTTGGTCGTAAATGTTTCCATTTAATTGTCTTAAATACCATCTAATACTTTAAAATGTTGTCCTTTGTACATGTAGATGGTCCATTTGATTATATTAGTGTTACACCTCCCTACATGGAAGTCAATTATGGGGTTCTGATGGAGCAAATTTCGAAGTCTTCTGTAGTTGGTGGAGATACATTCATAGTAAGTTCAGTTTCACATTGAATTCCTGCTTTATGTTGACATCTTTTCAAGTGATTCTTTAGTCTTTTGATTTTTGATGGCCTAGGTGGTGGAGTATCCCCTCAGGACTGAGATGTTAGATTCATGTGGATGCTTGGTGAAGGTATTTAACATTCAGTAATGCTATGTATGCCGATGCTTACACACAGAATTAAGTTACAAATAGAGTTGACATGAATTTAAAGTCGGTAGAAAAGAATATAGGGCTGATAATTCTTTCTCATATATCATTGTGGGAATACAATCATGTATATATATACAAGAATAGGAAGGCCTAATTTCGATAAGAACTCTAAATTACACAGTTAATATACCCAATCGTACATCTAATAAAATACAGCTCATTTCAATTCTTTCCCTCAAGTTAGTGTAAAGACATCCAAGGTTTAAAAATACGAAATGCAGTACGGTATATATTTGATGTTTTACGCCAAGGTAGGCGCCTCAGTACGGTTGAGGAGGATGCCTCAATTGATAAAAAGTTTTAAAAAATTATACTAAATCTCTCTTTTTTTTTTTTTTCACAAAAGATGTATCAATTTTTTATCCATCTTCATTTCAATCCCATATTTGTTATTTATATATCATGATCCATCAAATAAAATATCTACGAAGTATCTTTTAAATTTAATATTATTTATTCTTTTTATTAATACTTGAACTATTAATGACTTAGTTTTACTCTCAATCTACATTAACCGAAACAAGTACATGGTGATTGGGCATAATATTCAAAACAAAATTTAATATATGCTATAGTTTACACTTGTGAAATATACACATTTATGTCTTACCATATTTGGAGACTGTGGTGTTATATGTACGAGTTGTGTAAGTTATGAATTATTCAATAAAAATATTTTACCGTCGTTAACATGGTATTAGAGTCATTCAACGATGCGTAGAGCCGTTTGGTGATGCGTAGAACCTTTCGACGACGCGTAGAGCTATGTGGTGAGCAAAGCGACAAACGGCGTTATGAACGCAGACAACACTGTCGTGAGCAATGCTATAGATGGCGAGCTCGTCTCCAATCTCGACGGAGAGCCTCTGTGGCATAGCGAGCGTCACGATCTTGGCGATGGAGAACCGTGTCTCCGGTGATAGACGACGACGACGGAGGGTCTTGTCTGGAGATCTCGGCGACAACGCTCTCGATGGCACACTCGATCTCGGCGATAGCGCCCTCGACACGGCCCTTGACGGCGCACGCGATGACAATCTTCCTTGTCCCGTGATCTCGACGACAGCACACATGGTTGGCGCACACGGTTGGCGCACACGATCGGCTGTTCCAAGCGAATCTGGTGACGATCGGCGCACACGATGGCGACACTGGTCCCGTTAAGCTTAAACAATGTAAGCTGTTAAGCACTGGATGTCTCTTCTTCGTATATTTCTTCACGTATGGTATATTCTTTGTATGCGCTTAAGCATTGTACATATATGTGAGATGTGATTTGGGTTGCTGGATGATTATTATTGGTGATTTGGTTTGAATAATTCTCGTGGCTCTTATTGTTGGGTGGTTGTGTTGGATACTGTGTGGAAACAAGTCTGTACTTGCATTAGCCTTCTTTCCTACTGTTGCTCTGTATTAAGCTATGACAACAACCCATAATTTAACTCTTCAACTTGCCTTGGTGAAATTGGATGGGTCCAATTATGTGCCTTGGTCTACTGCCGTTGAAGTTTATGCTTTGGCTATCGATCAAGCACAATATTTGTATTCTGATAGCCCCCTAGTTGGTTCCACTGTAAATGGACCAAAGGTGATGCAATTCTCCGGACTCAGTTATGGAATAGCATGGAACCACGACTGGTTCCACAGTTTATGCCGTGTAAATCCGCCAGGAGTATTTGGGATAAATGTGTCTTAATGTACGCTAGCAAAGATAATCTGCAACGTGCCTGCGACACATGGGGGGAATTGTTTGATCTACAGCTTGGGGATAAGTCTCTACTCGAATTCTACTCCACGTTTACTTCTCTCCGACAGCGGCTTGACACTTTCTTACCGCCCACAATGGAGGTAGATGTGTTAACAAAGCGACAGGAAGACATGTTTGTTATGCTATTCCTTAAAGGTTTGGGATCTTACTGCCCACTATGAACGGTCTCTTCCTTCTATTGATGAGGTGTTCTCCCATATTCTCCGCTACACTGTTGAAACAAAGCCTTCACTCACTACTTTAGTTCCCTCTGAGTTATCTGCTCTAGTGAAACATATTCTCGGGGTCCAACGTGGTCGGGGCCATGGGACACGAGGTCGTGGAGGTCGTGATATGGGCGACGTTCCCCATGGTGCTTATGTTCCACATGGTGGCCGAACATAACGTTTTTGTACGCATTGTAAGAAAGCTGGACATACAGAGTTTTATTGTTATACTCTTCATTTGGAGCTTCGCCCAACACATATAGCATATGCTGGGGTTCATGAGTCAACCCCTGCTGTAGAGGTTGCTACAGTGTCCACACCTTCTTCTGCTGGATAGGTCACACTATCACGTGCTACTTATGATTCTTTGGTAGGTGCTGCCCAAATGACTAAGGCTTCTGCGACCACTGCTAATTTGGCATCTCTACCCTCAGGTAGTTCTTCCTGTTTGCTTTCTTCCACATCTTATGCCTGGGTCTTGGACTCCGGTGCCACTCATCATATGATTGGTAACTTTACCCTTTTGTCATGTCTTTAATCTATACCGCCCACATTGTCGCACCCCGTTACTTTTGCTGATGGTTCACAAACTTCTGTCACAGGCACTGGAACTACTCGATTAAGTCCTTCTCTTTCGCTTTCTTCTGTTTTATATTTACCACACTCACCGTATAACTTGATGTCTGTTAGTTCCTTGACGAAATCTCTTAATTGTTCTCTTTTTCGTCCTCTGGTTGTGTTTTCTAGGATCTGAAGACTGGACGGATGATTAGTGGGGGCACGGAAGCTAATGGTCTCTATTACTTTGATGGAGCTCTTTCCTTTGCTACTGTTGCTACAGTTGCCCAGCACTCTTCTGATAAGAACTCTTCTGATATTTTTTGACTGCATTGTTGTCTACGATATCCTTCTCTCCATACACTACAGTCTATATCATCATCTGCTGTGTCTATTAAAACTCTTCCATGTGATACATGTGAGTTAGGTAAACATCATCGTGTGTCATTTCCTTCACGTTACATAAATTGGGTGGATACGCCCTTCGCCTTGGTTCATTCTAACGTATGGGGTTCGAGTTCCGTATCAGCTTTCTCCGGTTTCAAGTATTTTGTCACCTTTGTCGATGATTATTTTCGTATGACCTAATTATATTTAATAAAAGACCGAACCGAAGTGTTCTCTTGTTTTTAGTAATTTTATTCTAAAATTCAAACTCAATTTCAAGTTTCTGTGAAGTGTTTACGATCTGATAATGCAAAAGAATACTTAAGTTTTTTATCTGAACATACAGAAGTTTTTCTTGTGCTTCAGACTTTTCCATTGGTGGCGTTCTAATGCAGGAGGGGCATCCTGTAACATACGAAAGCCGAAAGCTCAATGACACCGAACGGAGGTACTGATAGTGATCATCTAAACCACTATTTTAGGGCCATTTTGGGTATATATTGACTTGAATTATACATCTTTGTCACTCGAAAATGTTTATATTTTCTATCTAATACCCTAACCACCAATTGAAGTTTCTCCTTGGAGTTTTTGCTTGTTCTTCGTATTATTTATATTAAACTCAGGGATTCCTCCATGAAAGCAAGAAATTGAGGCTAACAGCAATTACACAACAAAAGACGGCCAGGACTGGATTAAAATAGAATTTCACCCGACCAATATGATTAGTGCACATTCGGATTACACAGACCACAAATGAAGCTGATCGGGTGAAGAATTGTTCCCGACCACGTGATATGAAGATGTAATCTGTCGATTGAAACCTCTTCCAACAATTTTGCTTCTGGTCAGGTGAGCATTGAAAATGATCGGGTGAAGCTTCTCTTCACCCGACCAAGTGTGATAAAGCTACAAGGCATCGATTCAAGTCGCATTGGATACGTTTGTCTTCTGATCGGGTTAACTTTGAAGCTGGTCGGGTGAAGGAACGTTCACCCGACCAAATGAGATTCTATCACATACAATTGCTTCAAGTATTTTAAGACTATTTTTTCTTCTGGATGGGTGAGTTTTGAAGATGGTCGGGTGAAGCTTTCGTTCACCCGACCAAACTGTTTCTGTGCCAGATTTGCATTGATCCCGAGCCTAAATGCACTATTTCCCAGTCTGCAGCACGGCATCACACACTCAACATTTTTAATGAGACAGTTGCACAAGTTGTATTGTTTTACACCTGTAGGGCTGTGATTAAACTTAGCTATGAGGATACATTTTCGTTTTTACTGTTGCCCTAATTTCTGGAGGCTATATAAGCTGAGTTTTTGGAAGAGATGGGGGTTGGAAAATTGAGAGAAAAATACAGAAAATTCGTAATTATCATTTGAGGGCAGATTTTAGGGAGTTTTTGAAGGATTGGAGCATCTGCAACATTTTGGAACACTATTAGAAGCAGTCACGTTACCCTCTTTTTCTTTCCTTGATGTCTTACTTCTTTGTTGTATCTTTTAAAACCAGTATGTTAGCTTAGAGCCCCTTGATTGGGGTTAGGAAGAAATTTGATGTAATGTGTTAATTGGAATAATCTGCAAATTCATATTCTCTGTTTTCTACTTATTGAAAGTCTTGATTACTTGTATGGAATGATATTGGCCATGTTGTTCTGTATTTTAGGTAATTATATGATGGATTGTAAGATGAAATATAATTACCAGAAACTCAAGATGATCATACTAGGAATTACATAATATGTGAAAACCAGTGTAAACTTAGGTTACTAAATGTCACGACCCGAGCAGCGTGGTGCTGGCGGGACGTTTCTTAGTGGCACGATTCAGGAATGGATTCGTGCTACGTAAAGGAGAGGGGTTGGTTGAAGCGTAGATGGTGCGCAGCGAGAAGGTTCCAGGCAGTTCGTGGAGGAAAACGGATGGAACCCCTTCGGAGTTCAGACGTGCCGACCCGGTTGAATGCGGGGAGCACGCCGTTAGTCGAGGACTTGACGTTGAAGAAGGGATTTGGCCATCCTTACACAAACTGGTCGGGAACTGGAGCCGTTCTCCTGATGAGCACAGTGGCAGGGCGAAACCAGTCTACGTGCGCTTCAACCCTCAAAGGCTAAACTTAGCGGATCATGGATAGAGAAGCTAAGTGCCCCAATGGGTTGAGAGGCGCAGGAAACTTGACCCCGTGACAAGTGGTATCAGAGCCGAACCGGCCCGTATCCGGAAGACTCGCCGAGCACTCTCGCGAGTAGCGTGATCCCAAGGTGGGAGCTCACAGAGGTGAGTCGACCGATAGTGTCTTGCACGCCTTGTGTCCATAGAGTTGGAGTATCCTAGAGTGTGATACAGAGTTGGGCAAGGGAGTACGAAGGAGCGCGTCGGAGCGATCTTGGAAGCCTCCTATCCTTTGGACATTGGGCGGGTGGGCGAGCATCTTGGTAAAGGTGTTGCAACCTGCGGGGAAGCGATGTCCAAGCTGTTGACATTGGGCGAGTGAGAGGGCGTCGAGGTAACGATGCCATCGCCTGCGGGGAAGCGATGTCGACAAGCGCAACGAGGACGTTGCGAGGATTGGGTGGAGGAGAATGTCACGACCCGAGCAGCGTGGTGCTGGCAGGACGTTTCTTAGTGGCATGATTCAGGAATAGATTCGTGCTACGTAAAGGAGAGGGGTTGGTTGAAGCGTAAATGGTGCGCAGCGAGAAGGTTCCAGGCAGTTCATGGAGGAAAACGGATGGAACCCCTTCAGAGTTCAGACGTGCCGACCCGGTTGAATGCGGGGAGCACGCCGCTAGTCGAGGACTTGACGTTGAAGAAGGGATTTGGCCATCCTTACACAAACTGGTCAGGAACTGGAGCCGTTCTCCTGATGAGCCCAGTGGCAGGGCGAAACCAGTCTACGTGCGCTTCAACCCTCAAAGGCTAAACTTAGCGGATCGTGGATAGAGAAGCTAAGTGCCCCAATGGGTTGAGAGGCGCAGGAAACCTGACCCCGTGACAAGTGGTATCAGAGCCGAACCGGCCCGTATCCGGAAGACTCGCCGAGCACTCTCGCGAGTAGCGTAATCCCAAGGTGGGAGCTCACAAAGGTGAGTCGACCGATAGTGTCTTGCACGCCTTGCGTCCATAGAGTTGGAGTATCCTAGAGTGTGATACAGAGTTGGGCAAGGGAGTACGAAGGAGCACGTCGGAGCGATCTTGGAAGCCTCCTATCCTTTGGACATTGGGCGAGTGGGCGAGCATCTTGGTAAAGGTGTTGCAACCTGCGGGGAAGCGATATCCAAGCTGTTGACATTGGGCGAATGGGAGGGCGTCGAGGTAACGATGCCATCGCCTGCGGGGAAGTGATGTCGACAAGCGCAACGAGGACGTTGCGAGGATTGGGTGGAGGAGAATGTCACGACCCGAGCAGCGTGGTGCTGGCGGGACGTTTCTTAGTGGCATGATTCAGGAATGGATTCGTGCTACGTAAAGGAGAGGGGTTGGTTGAAGCGTAAATGGTGCGCAGCGAGAAGGTTCCAGGCAGTTCATGGAGGAAAACGGATGGAACCCCTTCGGAGTTCAGACGTGCCGACCCGGTTGAATGCGGGGAGCACGCCGCTAGTCGAGGACTTGACGTTGAAGAAGGGATTTGGCCATCTTTACACAAACTGGTCGGGAACTGGAGCCGTTCTCCTGATGAGCCCAGTGGCAGGGCGAAACCAGTCTACGTGCGCTTCAACCCTCAAAGGCTAAACTTAGCGGATCGTGGATAGAGAAGCTAAGTGCTCCAATGGGTTGAGAGGCGCAGAAACCTGACCCCGTGACATAAATCAAGAGTGGGTGTGATGCTAGCTCTAGATTAAACAATCCAGTACTTAATGGGTCACTTGCCTCCATGTTAGGGTGTACACAAAGCTTTTGTGCTTGAAAGAGACTAGTTCTTACACTGTGATTGAGTAATAAATGGAGAATAGAAAGAAATATAAACTCTGCAGATTATGTTACTATTAGGAGAAAATACATCAAATGAAGTCCTAACTCTAATCTACTTCCCATTAAACAGAAACTCCACATCAGATCACTTTCTTTTCAATTTGAATACTGCAATTTATTTTTTTTATTTTTAAGCTGAAACTAAAAGAAAAACCAAAATCAATTTAAGTCATCTGAGATAAAATAGGATTTCTATTCCATCACCTTCCATAGGGTTCGATAACCGGACTTAGTGTCCACTGTATTACTTACACGATTTTGTACACTTGTAAATCAATTTACAAGTTTTTGGCGCCGTTGCCGGGGAAGGCATCGATAGGATTGAAATTCTAGAGTATATCAGATTCTTTTCACCTTTTTCGTTACTTGTTTATACTGTTGTGTTGTATATATATTGTGTTGTTTTGGTGGATGGTTTGTTAGCCTGTGTAGGAATAGGTGAATGAACAGTTCATCCGAAGAAGAATTTCTACGCTTTGATCCAGAACTAGAACGTACCTTCAGAACACATCTTCGTGAGCTAAGAAGAACATTTGAGCCAGGGGAACAAGGAGCACCTAGACCAAACATGGCCACCAGACCTGACGTGGAACAATGAGGCACACAGACCGGCTAGGGATTAGGTCACTCCTGATGCCAGACACATCAGGAATCCCATACAACAACCAAAAATTAGAGCAAACTTTGATTTTCCACCACAGGTGATACATTTGCTGGTACAAAACAGCTTTGGTGGACTTCCATCTGATGATTCTTATCAGCACCTGTCAAGGTTCAACCAAAAATGCAGAACTATAAGAAGACAAGGAGTGCCTGAAGAAGCCATCAAGCTGGAATTATTCCCTTGGTCTCTTAGGGATAATGCTCTATCATGGTTTACCTCCTTACCTGATCAACATTTTGCCAATTGGGGTGATTGTGCACAAGAGTTCCTGGGTCAATACTTACCTTCTGGAAAGATTTCTAAACTGAGAAATGATATTACTGCATTCTCCCAATTTTCGGGAGAAACCATCGGAGAAGCTTGGGAGAGATACAAGGGATTGCAGAGGAAGTGTCCAAATCATGGACTACACAACTGGGTGCTAATTGAAATATTCTTTGGAGCTCTGAACCAAGAGGATCAGACCCTGCTCAATGTTGCTGCAGGGGGAGCCCTAATCAAGAAGAGCCCATTTGAGGCAGCAGCCATCATAGAAGACATGGTCTACTCGCAATGGCCTAGCAGAAGATGTAACACAAGAAAAGCAGCAGGGATGCATGAGATTGATGAAACAACTCGCCTACATGCTAAAATTGAAGCCCTGACCAAACAAGTGGAGAAGTTGACAACCAAGCCCATAACTAAAGCCCACACGACTTGCCAAGAGTGTGGGGGAGAACATGCACCTTCAAACTGCCCATTGAGCACATATGAAGAGGGTACGTTGAGTGTTTCCAATGATGCTGAAGAACAGGCCAATTATGTGGGTGGCAATCAAGATAAGCAGGCCTACAACCCTTATTCGAACACCTATAATCCAGGGTGGAGAGATCATCCGAATTTCAGATATGGACAACAAGGTCAGAATAACAATAACGATCAGCAGAGACCAGTCCAATATCAGACAGCTCAGTACTAGAACAACAATCAGCAGTACAACAGGACAGCTCAGTTTCAAAACAGAAATACAGATTTTAGACCATTGGGCAGTGGACAACAGGAGCAGAAAGCCAGTTGGGAGACTGCAATCGAGAAACTCGCCAATGCAACAAATGGGAAAATTCAGGAAATATCTACTAAGATGGATGAGCGACTTAATCGAGTTGAGAATCAGAATAAACGATTGGAAACTCAGATTGCTCAAATTGCTGATGCTCTGACTCAACGAGCACCTAGAGAGTTACCCAGCAAACCTGAAACAAATCCCGAGGAATATTGCAAAGCTGTTACATTGAGAAATGGAAGAGAACTGCAAGAACAGCCACCAACTGAGAGGAAAACTGCTGAACCATTCAAGGAAGCTGAAGGTGCGTCAAAGCCAGAGAGTCACATTAAGGACCAGCAGCAAGAGAAGAAAGAACTCAGAAAATACACTCCACCTCTTCCATTTCCTCATAGGCTCATCAAACAGAAGGAGCAGTACAGAAAATTTATGGACATAATCAACCAATTGAAGGTGACTATTCCATTTGTTCAAGCACCAGCTCAGATGCCATCTTACACTAAATTTTTAAAGGATTTCATAACTAACAAAAAGATACTGGAGGAATATACAACTGTGGCCCTCACTGAAATTTGTAGCGCCATTATTCAAAAGAAACTGCCTCCTAAGCTTGGAGACCCAGGCAGTTTTTCCATTCCCTGCACGATTGGCCAATTGTCCTTTGACAATGCATTATGTGATTTGGGTGCTAGTGTGAGCTTAATTCCATTCTCTATGTGCAAAAGACTTGGGCTCGGAAATGTGCAGCCAACCTCCATCACCTTACAGTTGGCTGATAAGTCCATTGAGCATCCGGTGGGCATATTGGAGAATGCCCCTTTATAAGTATAGAATATGATTATTCCAATTGACTCGATTGCATTGGATATGGATGAGGCAGGTGCCATGCCATTAATTCTAGGGAGACCATTTTTAGCCACAGCTGGTGCACTTATTGATGTCAAAGGGGGTAAATTAACTCTCAACATAGGGGATGAAAAGATTGAATTCAATGTCTTCAAGAGCTTGAAGCATCCCCAGCAAATAGAGGAGGGTTATAGGATTGATGCAATCAATCCTGTGGTGACTGAGCAGACATTACAGTTTCAGGATCCTTTAGCTATGTGTCTCGCAGTGGCTGCTTCAACTGACTATGAAATTAAAGAAGTGGCTACAGAGGCTAAGGCCTTAGCAGCAGCACCTGTGGCCCCATTCACCCGAAAAAGACTTCAATTTGAAGAGCTTGGCCCTAGGAAGCCACTGTCCGTTGAACAAGCACCAAAGTTAGAGCTGAAGACATTGCTAGCTCACTTAAAATATGCATATCTAGGTGCAGGATCAGACCTACCAGTAATTGTAGTAGTTGAACTTGAAGGGCAACAGCTTGAACAACTATTAACAGTGTTGAGACATCATAAGGCAACAATTGGATGGACCATTGCTGACATAAAGGGTCTCAGTCCCACACTCTGCATGCATAGAATTCTTATGGAAGACAAAGACAAGACAACTGTTAAGCATCAGCGGAGATTGAATCCTAATATGAAGGAGGTTGTTAGAGCGGAGGTAATGAAGCTTCTAGATGCAGGGATTATTTATCCTATTTCTGACAGTCAATGGGTCAGTCTAGTTCAGATTGTTCCAAAGAAGAGTGGTATGATAGTAATCAAGAATGACAACAATGAACTGATCTCTATCCAGACAGTAACTGGATGGAGAGTCTGTATAGATTATAGGAAGTTAAATGACAACAGCCGAAAGGATCACTTTCCATTGCCCCATATTGATCAGATGCTGGAACGATTGGCAGGTTATGCTTACTACTGTTTCTTGGACGGATATTTAGGATATAACCAGATTCCTATAGCACCCGAAGACCAGGAGAAGACGACCTTTACATGTCCTTACGACACATTCGTTTATAGAAGAATGCCATTTGGACTGTGCAATGCTCCAGCAACATTTCAACGTTGCATGATGGCCCTATTTTCTGAATTTGTGGAGAAAACAATAGAGATATTCATGGACGATTTCTCTGTGTTTGGGCCATCCTATGAGAACTGCCTCCAGAATTTGGCAGTCATCTTGCAGTGCTGTGAGGAAACTAATTTGATTCTTAACTGGGAAAAATGCTACTTCATGGTACAAGAAGGAATTGTACTTGGTCATAAGATTTCTAAGGCAGGTATTGAGGTGGATAGGGCAAAGATATCAGTGATAGAGAATCTGCCTCCCCTTACTACTGTTAAGGGTGTGAGGAGTTTTCTTGGACATGCCGGATTTTACCGGCGATTCATAAGAGATTTCTCTAAAATCTCCAAACCCTTATGTTCACTACTAGTTAAGGATGCAGAGTTCTTATTTTCTGAAGATTGCAAGAAAGCTTTTTCACAACTCACAGCATTAGTTATTGCCCCGATTATCACATCACCTGATTGGACAATTCCTTTTGAATTAATGTGTGATGCTAGTGACTCAGCTGTGGGAGCAGTATTGGGACAGAGGAAAGATAAGAAACTACATGTCATAGTCTATGCAAGCAAGCTCTTGAATAATGCTTAACTGAATTATGCCACAATGGAGAAAGAGCTGCTGGCTATAGTCTATGCTTTTGACAAATTCAGAAGTTACCTGTTGGGTTCACATACTATTGTGTATACAGATCATGCTGCAATCAGGTATCTTATATCTAAAAAAGATTCAAAGGCTACTATTCTTACAAGAATTTGATTTTACAGTGAAAGACAAAGAAGGCACTCAGAATGTGGTAGCCGACCATCTATCTAGACTGGAGAATCATTCTGCTCCAGGTGAAGATAAGCAAACCATCATGGAAGAATTTCCAGATGAATAACTCTTTGTGGTGCACGATACAGCATCATGGTTTGTAGACTATGTCAACTACCTGGTTGGAGGAGTTCTCCCATATCAGTCTAGCTACCAACAAAATAAGCGATTTCTGGCGGATGTTAAGCATTACATCTGGGAAGATCCATTGCTATTCAAGGCTTGCGGCGATGGACTTATTAGAAGATGTGTCCCTGAAGAAGAAATGACCGATGTTCTGAACCACTGCCATAGTAGAGAATGTGGTGGCCACATGGGTGCCACCAAGACTACTGGAAAAGTACTTCAATCTGGTTTTTTCTGGCCTACTCTATTTAAAGAAGCAAGGGCTTATGTTATGTAATGTGATAATTGCCAGTGGACAGGAAATATCAGCTGCCGGAATGAGCAACCATTGACAAACATCTTGGAGGTTGAACTCTTCGATGTCTGGGGTATAGATTTTATGGGACCAATTCCATCTTCTTTCAAAAATTTATATATTTTACTGGCTGTGGACTACGTGTCCAAATGGGTTGAAGCAATTACTACACCAGTAAACGATTCCAAGGTTGTTTAGACATTTTTGAAAAAACAAATTTTTACCAGGTTTGGAGTACCAAGAGCTCTCATCAGTGATGGTGGTTCTCATTTCTGCAACCAGCATCTTGACAGATTATTACAGAAATATGGCGTTTGCCATAGAATCACTATCCCATATCACCCTCAGGTTAATGGGCAGACAGAGGTGTCCAATCGAGAAATTAAAACACACTGTAAATGCTTCCCGCAAGGATTGGGCTGCTAAGCTAGATGATGCTCTCTGGGCATACTGGACAACATTCAAGACACTACTTGGGACATCTCCTTAGGGGTGTTAAAGGGCCAGCAGCCCGCGGGCCGTGCGGGCTGGCCCGTCAAACAGGCCGGATGGGCTATGAAATTAGAGCCCGTTTACAAACAAGCCTAAACGGTTTACGGCCCGCGGGCCGCGTTTTAAACGGGTTTAACCTGTACGGTTACGGGCTGGCCCGAGGGCCAACCTTCTAATGCAGGCCCAGGCCCAGTCCAACATACTGTCAGGCTGCCAGGCAGCCCAGAAACACAGGCAGCAAACTACCGCCCAACCCCAGACGAGATGACCAGTGCATGGTGCATGTGCATCCAAAGTCCAAACCCAATTCTTTTTTTTTTTCATAACAAATATTTATTAATTAAATCTAACAAATAATTAAAACCTAAACGGCTAAACCTAATTACCTAAACCTACGACTTACTCTACTCCTTCACTTCTCACCTTAGTTCTCACACAACCGCAACACAGGTGCAGCTCTGCCTCTTCTTCTCCACGCGAGAAGCGACCACGCCGTCCCGACCGACGACCGTCCTCTCCTCTCGCTGGATCGCGTCTGGCCGTCAGCCATCGTTGCGACCGTGCGTCACGTTCGCTGTCCGATCGGAGTCGTCCTGTGTGAAGGCGTTTCCGTCCGATCCGAGTCGTCTGGCCGTCAGTCGATCTGTGCATCACGTCACGTCGTCACCTGCTGTTTTTGTCCGTCCTCTAGCCTATTCGGCCGATCGGAGTCGTCGGGCTGCCGTCCTTTATCTTGCACGAAGCTGATCTGTGTCGTGTCGTCCGTGTCACCTGCGATCTGTTCTCCTTTCATAGACGACAGACCACGGCACATCTCTCACGGGCCAGCTCGCGGGCCAGCCTGCCCCACACGTGGGTCGGGTCGGGCCTGAAAATTCTAGCCCATTTAAAAGCGGGCCTAAACGGGCTGAGCCCAGCCCGTTTAGGCCCGGGCCCGCGCAGGCCAAGCCCGGCCCGGCCCAGCCCGCCCATTTAACACCCCTACATCTCCTTTCCAGCTCGTTTATGGCAAGGCCTATCACCTTCTAGTGGAATTAGAGCATAAAGCTTATTGGGCTACCAGATTCCTTAATATGGATGCCACTAAGGCCGGTGAAATAAGACTAGTACAGCTCAATCAGCTTGAAGAATTCAGACGCATGACCTATGAGAATGCTAAGCTATATAAGGAAAAGACTAAACACTGGCATGACAAGCACCTTATCCCGAAGAATTTTGAAGTTGGTTAGATGGTGCTCTTATATAATTCCAGACTGAGATTATTCCCAGGAAAGCTTAAATCCAAGTGGTCCGGTCCATATTATGTTCGAGAAATACTAAAGAATGGTGCTGTTCAAATAAAAAAGGGCACCGACATACCATTTCTTGTTAATGGGCACAGATTGAAGGCTTATGTTCAGGGGCAGTCACAAGAGCGAACTGTGACTTACCTCGATGTCGCTCAACAATGATATCACCCACTGAGGTCTAGTTGGGACCCTAAACAAGCGCTTCCGGGAGGCAGCCCGACATTCTGTTTACTTATTTTCTCTTTGTTATTTTGAGTACTTTGGCAAGGGATTGGTAACTACTAGTAGTGGATGCACTGTCAGCGCAGTATTGCTTGGTGGAAAATTTGTTTTTCTTCTCTCCAAATGACATTCCACCAATCTCCAATCAGTTCACATGATTTCCACTGTTTACTATGCCGAAATGGGTGAAAAAGAGACCTGGTCGAGTGCAATGAGATTCACCTGACCACATTTTTGATGACGGAATTCGGCTATATTAGACATCAGGTATATTTTAGTAAATTTTCAAGAGATTCTATGCTTGGTTGGGTGAAAGACCTTCACCCGACCACATTTCAAGTTCACCCGTTTCTCTTTTATTTGCAGATCTAGTTCTTCAAATACCCACGACAAGCTTTGGACAAGTGGTCGGGTCAAGGAGATTCACCCGACCAGACTCTTCTTTTACCCGTAATGGTCATTTTGGTTAATTCATATGCACGGACGCCTAGAGGTCACGAGAAACATGTGATCGGGTGAGATCACCCGACCACGTCCACGTGGGGTGTATCTGCCGATTCTAGAGTCTTCTATCCACCTGGAAGCTTCTTATTGGGCTGAAAACGTCATTTGACCTACCCTCTTCACCCGACCAGATCTATTTAAAGGGTAGGCGGGGGCAGGCCTTTTCACTCCATTTCCTCATCTAAGAGCAATCCACTCTGACACCAAAATCGCCTCTTTTATTGTCTGCTATTCCAGCCTATTGTTTGTCACATGGCCGCTTTTCCTGGGTTTGTGCTTGATTGGGACTCTCTGGTGCAAAGTCCAGTCTCATGGCGGTAGGAGATGATGACGCTGCTACAGAGCAGCAGCTTGTGGCAATTATGTTCAGACCCATATCTATTGCTACAAGAGGCGACTGAGGAATTTTATGATACTGCGTATCAGGATGACAGGACGGGAGAGACATGCTTGGTGGGTTATATTCAGGGCTTTGAAGTTGTGGTGTCTGCTCACATCATTCATACCGTTTTTGCACTTCCTGAGGCAAGTACTCCCATCTCCCTCTTTTTAAAGATGAATTAAGTGCTGCTTTAAATTATCAAGATCCTGGTGGGGCTGTGCGTCGATACTGTAAGAAAACTGGTTTTGATCACCAATATAGATTCTTGGCTATTTTAATTGGGAAATGTCTATTTTGCTAACTGCCTAAGCAAGAACCAGTCCTTTAAGAGCACATGATGGTTATGTATAGTGTCATTAGAAATTTACGTATTTCACTGGCTGATTTCCTCTTTACATTCTGGGTGCGTCTACAACACAAAAGGCTATTTGGGAGGCTGCTCACAAAAATTATTCTCCGTCAATATCCTTCTTTGGAGCGGCTATTTCCATCCACCTCCTATCCACCTGCATTGTTTCTGCGCAGTATTTCTGAGGATGGTACCCTTGCTGTTAGGTTGGTGGGCCGTGTGCATCAACGTGTGCGACAATACAACCAGACTTATAAGGACATGCCCCCTCAGGCCCCACCGCAGTGGGCCCCTCATCGCCAGTCATTTCATTTTTCTGCTCATTCCTCTGTTCCAATGGATGACTCCTCTAATGAGGACTATGCTGGGATACCTCCTGCACCTGAGGTGCCACCTGCTTCTCAGGATCAATTCATGGAAACTCTCACCACATTAATTGAAGAGGTGCAATCTTCCTATCGGGCTGTGGAAATTGCCCAGAAGAAACATAAAAAGAAGTTGTTTGGACTATTTTCCTTCCTTAAAGGTATCCGCAAGTCTAAAGTCCAGCGCTCGCCCTCATCTTCCCATAGCCCTACTTCCTTTCCATCCGCTTCTGCACCTGCCCCTGACCCTGATTTCACTGATTCAGAAACTATGCCCTCTGAATCTGCCATGTGACCTGATATACCGGCACCTTCATCAGCCGGGCCTGATTTCATGTCCACGGAGCCGGTTCCTCTCTCCATGTACACGGATCTAGCTCATCCGTTTCCTTATCTTCTGGGTCCTCCAGTTATCTCAGTTCCGAGCAGTTCTCCTGAATCGTCTCCCCATGCCGAGCCTTACTCTTCTCTACCTTGGTCCCCTCCACGGCATTCTGTTCGTCGAACTTCTCAACGGGAGGCCAGCAAATGGGCCCGGGAGTGCATTCAGTGGGGTCAGGCAGACCCACTTCCTTTCTAGACCTTACTTGATATTTCTATGGCGTCTGTGATGACCACCCCCGCTGCTCAGGAGGCTTATCATGCTTATTACATCAGCTCTACTGAATCTTGGCATTCCACGGGATACACCCAATATGTCTCCCCTTCTAGACTGCAGAAGATCACCAAACCTCCGAACTGGTTTGACACATTGGATATCAGTACTTTTGTCTATGCCGTCAAGCGGGCCATTTGATGGAGGTGTCGGTTTGATAGTCAAGAGTTATGTCATGGCAGCATCGCCTAAAAATATTTAAAATCTTTCATAGTAAAACATATAACTTGAGACACCTTGAGAAGGTGTCGGTTTTTATTTGATGTTATGCCATTCTGTTATGGTCTGTGAATATATTTGATGGAGGATGCCATGTTTAATGAAATCAGTCAAAGGTTGATTTACAAACTTACAATAGTTGTCAGAATGAAACACCTGAACTAGAGTATAAAATTATGCGACAATCATTTGATAAAAATGAGGAATAACATAAATAGCATCACTTTTGGGTTTCATCAAATGTATTCAGCTTACTCTAGTATAATTATTAATAAAAAACGCAAAATATTTTTGTCCTGAGGCAAAAGTAAAAAAAAGACTCAAACATCAGTGTGGACATAAAAAAAAGAAATTAAACTTTTATTGATATTAATTTTAAATGAAACATAATAATTTTTATTATAAACGCATTGTGCACACTTTAAACTAGAAACATATATATTTTTAAATAATTGATAAAATAATTATTTTAAATTGACAAAAGAGAAGTGTTCAAAATGATAATGCCATATAAGTATATTTTTTTGGTAATGTTTTCCATATCTTACTTGGAATTCTTGATCAAACTTAAATTTTAATGCTCTCGTTTTCTCCTAGTACTACAAACGTTTTCTCTCTCTCCCAATCTCAATTGTTATTTTTGTGAAATTGTTCTGGAACACACAATAAGTAAAATAAAAATTACAGAACAATTAAGATGTTTGATAATTTGATTAATAAAAAAAAGGCTATTAAATAAATTGAGAGCAAGTAAGAGCAAAAACATAGAAAAAGTAGGTGAGAGCGAGATATTTTTAGCCCTGATAATTAGCATAGGAGTTCCATTAGTATCTTGAGAGAAAATTTAAGAGAAGAAGTTATTAGTCATATGATCATTAGTTCCAAAATTGATAACCCAAATGTTACTAATAGAGGAAAGTAAAGTCAATTTAGAAGCATCTTTCTAGATGCACGAGTCATATGAGAAACGAAAAATGAAAAACTATTATTTGATGTAGTCATTTGATCGTCTCAATTTCCCTAAAGTTGTGATTGTCAAGCTTACGTAAAATACTATGAACAATGGAATGATGATACACCAAAAAAATACTCCATATAAACAAGAGGCTGACCACCCTATGCCAAATAACACCAATGACTACCAATAGCGATTTGGTGACGACGAAAAGCAGCTGCAGCGACTGGCGGTAGAAGCAGAGGAGACTAACAGTGGTGATGGTGATGGTGGTGAAAAATGAACCACGCGATCTGGCCTCTTACCCCAAAGAATTGAGCGAGGCTGGTGGTCTAGGAAGATAGACTCACCATAACTCTGCGGCAACAACTGTGGCACATGGCGACGCCAAAGATTGCGGCGAAGGCAGTCGCAATCTATAGGAGAAGGCGCATGACTGATGATGACTTGCAGCGGTGGCTCTGTAGCAGCGGTGATTCAGTCGTGATTGAGTGCTGCAGCTGCTATGGCGCACATCAGTGACATTTGTTCTAGCATGTGACGGCAGTAGTTGTGAATGCGACTGGAACGTGTTATGGTTTATGGAGATTATGCAGCAATAGCAATTGAGGCGTGGAGCCTGCAAACGTGGCACAGTGGAGAAGAGATGTTGTTCGTCCACACAAGGGAAGGGTCTAATGAGAGAGGCACTGCAAGGTGTGGCGGTCAGCAGATCTCCTGATTAGAGTTAGGCAAAATTTACTATTTTACTCTGATACCAAGTAAAAAATATTATAGAACTGATAATTCTTTCTCATGTATCATTGAAGGAATACAATCACGTATATATATACAAGAATTGGAAGACCTAATTTTGGTAAGAACTCTCGTTAAGTTACTCTGAATTACACAGTTAATACACCTAATCATACATCTAACAAAATATAGCTCATTTCAATTAAGTCCACATAATTCAGGGGCTTTTACCCTTTAAAAAGATGTATATCTGTTGTTTTTGAATTACTTTGGCATGTAAGTTGGTACATATATTTTAGTACAATTAGCATCTGCAGTTCTCTTACAATTAGCATCTGCAATTAGTGTTACACCAAATGCCGAGTTATAGAAGTTCTTGCAACTTCCATGGCTTGGGGACTGAACTATTTGTTTTCAAACAAAATTTTCCAGTCTGCATGTTTCTTTCTTGAACTTGGAATATGTCAGTGTAGTTAACGGACCGACGGTTTGGGAGGACACATTTGGCAATTTATGGACCCACGTGGGCACAGAAGAAGAGAAAATAGTGAGAGTTCCCTTCTTACAGCAGCTCATTATAGGTTGCAGTTGGGGTTGGGCAATACTCTCTATTATTAGTGCATGGTGGAGCCTGCACTCATTTCAAATTTGAAGACGGACAATACTGGATCAATTGGTCGTCGTCATCATTGTTCTTCCAAATCCCCAGTCCGATGTGAGTTGTTGTGAAGTTGCAGATATGACGTGCCATTGATGGGATTTAGAGGACATGACAATTTCGCTTGCGGTGGCTGGTTATCTTCATTTGGTGATTTGGTGAACTCATTTTGTAAGGGAACGGTAAATTTATTTTAATTTGCTAAGTATTCCTGTTTCCCTTTGTCCCTGTCTTGCATTCTGCAATCTTTTCAATATTGTGATAAAAATCGACAGCAGCGTCTGCTTTCGCATGCGCTGAAAACACGGGTTCCCTTTGCTGCGTCTTGTTGTTAGCTTTAATCTTGTTACACTGGTATTTGGCATCTTGTTTGGATCATAGAGAATGTGAAGAATTACTAGGATGACAAGATGTCAATTCGGATTCTCCCTTTTGATATTTACTACTACTATAATTACATTACAATTGTTATGACTTATTAATACTACAATTACTATTACTAACCTCCGCGAGGTATCCTGATTGGTAACTAAGGAGTTGGAAGGGGAGCACTTCTTGGATGGGTGATTTCAACCTCTTGGAGGAGTCCATGGGGGCGGTGGAGGGGAAAAAAAGCACTAGAATTACTACTTATCAACTGTGGCAATGGATTTGGATATTGAGCGTATCACTTAAAACATACATGTATATTGTGCAGCTAAATTACAAAGGGCATTTATTATTGTTAAATTGATATTATTATTTTTTAAATTTTTATTTATACTAATTTAACGGCAAAAAGAATGATGCTGCACGATTACTAATATAGTACTTGTGAATAAGTTTTTTATTATATAGTCAAAACTTTTAATCAAAGAGCTTATTTGTTATGAGTTTTGGATTTTGAATTCTGTTATTTGCATTCTAATGGAATTTGTATTAAATTTTAATTTAAAAATAATTTTCATTTGGGAGAAGTGAGAATGTGTTTTTGAAAGAGTATGTATTTTTTAAAATTGAGTTTTGAAATGTGTTTTTTAAAAATAATATTTTGTGAGTTCAAGTAATAAAATAAAAAATAAAAAAGATAAAAAATTTTTTTTTTTTTTTTTGGATAGAATTAGGTTTAAATTTTAATATAAAAATAATTATAAATATTTTTAAAATAATTATAGGACACATTGTTTTAAAAATTTATTTTAAAATTTATATTATTATTAAATAGGGATGGACTCACTGAGCTATTGCTTTTTAAAATAATTATTGGTTTACTTTGTATTAAATGCATTGTAACCTTTCATTTCTATTTTCCATAATAGTAAAATTGTAAGTATGATAAAATTGTTGGATCGTATTTTGTTTGAATTAGATACTTTAATTTTTCCTAATTGCGTGTGTGTTTTTGTTATTTTTCATATGCTATTATTTATTTTATTATATTACTATTTATTATTTATTTATTATTATTATTTTTCTTATTTGTATCTTATTAGACTTATGATTATTATTATTATTATTAAAACAAAATTGAGTCGCTTAAGTGTTATAATATTGCTTGTTTTTAACTCATTATATTGGCTTGCACAGTTTTAGAACACTAATTGTATGGTTTGCTTAACTGTTATTAATGACCTTGGCTTGATGAAATGTGGATTGGGCAAATTTGTTCACAATATATAACGGCCAGTACATCTCAATAAAATGGTGTAATAAAAAGGTTTAATCATACTCTCATGACATGATTAGTTGTAGATGCATGTATTAAATGTTGTTACGTATCTACTTAATGACGTTATTAGTAAGGCATTTCTTGAAACACCTAATGAATTATGCATAGGAAGGGAGCCTAGTTTAAGATACCTACATATTTGAATTTGTTTAACAGAGATAAGGATTTATAATCCACATGACAAATGCTTGATGCAAAGACCATTAGTGGTATTTTATCGGTTATCCCAAAACGTCAAAAGGATAAAGATTTTATTGCCTTGACTATAGTATGAGAAAAGTTGAGTGTGATTGTCATCACTAGTTTTTGTCTAGGCCCATTTGAGATTAGCTCAACTCAAATCAATGGTGAGAAAATTAGAGTTGCTACTAACTGTTTTTGTCAATGTTACCTGATAAAGGTTCGGGAGGTAGTTATGTGTAGAGAATGATTAATACCCCTATAACATTTTTTTGGTATCTATCTTAGGAGGATAAGATTTATATTTGTTTTATTGCTTTTTTTTTTTTTTGGTTTTACAAATATTGGTTCCATGCTATTATTTGGTAATTTTGTTGGAATCATTTACTATTGGTCTAACCGTTGGGGAGTAGCATGGCCATCGCCTTCTCAAATATTGGTCTACCCTGTGTGACAATATGGACCCAAAAGTGTTTTAGGGAGGGTTTCTACATTTATTTTATTTTTTATGTTCTTGTGTTTTTTTTTTTTTGGATTGACATAAGTTAGACTAAGCCTTTTTTTCTTATTCTTTTTTTGGTTTTATTTTTGGATGGATATAAAGTAGATTAAGGTGTGGTATGTGCAAATAAGAAATTAAATCTCTCTTCTTCTTTGTCTTTTTTTTAAACGTAGTACATATATTACATATTGCATGCAACATAAATGTTTATTCCTCGACGGTTAGGCCAATAGTAAACGGATCCAACAAAATTACCATAGAGCATAGAATCGACATGTGTAAAACCAAAAAATAAAAAAAAACAATGAAGCAATAAAACAAATAGAAACTTTCTTCTCCTAAGATAGGTACCGAAAGAGTATTGTACGGGTGCTAGTTCTTCCCTGCACGAAATCAACTCCCAAACCCTTATTTGGTAATACAGGCAATACATTTTCTTGGTAACTAATTGCACTCCAAAAATAGTTAGTAGCGACTTTAGTTTCATCATCTTTGGTTTCAGATGAACCCATCTCAAATGGGTCCTGTCATCACCGAATTTCGTTCGGGAGAAAACCCGTTTTTAGGGTTGCGATTCCCCCACTCTTCATTCAAATGGTGATGAAAAAAAATAGAGTTGCCACCAACTATTTTTGGGGTGCAGTTGGTCACCTAAAAAATTGTCTACGTCGCCAGAACTAAGTTTAGGAGTTTGTTATGTGTGGGAAAGGATTAGCACCCTCACAATGCCCTTTCGGTACTTATTTTAAGGGTTGGAGGTTTCCTTTTATTTAAACTAATCTAACGGACTGTTGAATTTTCTATGAACTAAAGTTATACACTAAGTTATTTGTTAAAGTGAAATTAAATTCAATTTGCCTTAGCGTCTAAAAGGAATCCTAACGATTTGATCTTTACATTTTCATTTCTATTTTTTTTGTTAAACTTGAAAATTAAATGCAATATATTTAAGAGACTAAAGGGATCTTGAAGTTTGAATCATTTTGTTTGTAAGTCCTATGTATAAAAACAAAACAAAAAACAAAAAGATCAATAAAGAAAAATCCTAACGATTTTGAAGGATAAAATTCACCTAAAAATTATAACTTTTAAAAGAATGAGCTAAAAATATTTTTAAAGAACGAACTAAGAGATAAATAAAGAAAACATTTTTGCCTTTTGAAAAGTCCTCTTTGGTTTTTCCCCTTTTTTTCTTTTTGAAAAAAACATTTTTTTAAAGAAAACATTTTGTTCTATTTTTTTTTTGTTTCTTACTTTGAAAACATGTACGATATAAGGGATATTTTTTAAAAAATTAAACTCATTTTACTTGAAAAGGATCGTATGCATTTTTTTTTGCTAAAAAGTCTAAAGTCTACAAAAGGAACAATCAAGGCAAACAAATAAGAGAGCATTTTTTAGAAAGCATTTTTGTTTGTTTGTTTGTTTTTTTTTTGTTTTTTTTAAGGGAATGACTTAAAAAAAAACAAAAACAAAAAAATTGTTTGTTTTTTTGTTTTTTTGTTTTGTATTTTAGGAGAATTTTTTTTAAACAATTCTAAAAACAAAACACAAATAAGGAGTGTTTTGTGCGTGATAGTGACATCCACAAAAATAAAAGATCTCTCTCTTTTTTAATTTTTTACTTTTTTTTTTACTACAAATTACAACAAGAATGGACTAAGAGTCCATATAAAAATCTTCAATGGCCATTTTGCCTAAGGACAAGTAAAATAGAGTGAAACAAACAAAAAAACGAAGATGATAAGTCACAATACTACATTACATGGCAAGTGTCCTCCCTTATACAAATAAAATAAATAAACAAGACAACCAAGCAAAACATGTACATCATCCATGCTACCCAATGAGAGCGTGTCAATGTGGATGAACAAAATCCAGAATGAGAGGAAAGAAGATGAAAAGAAAATCCAGAATGATGGTTGGAATAAATAATGGGCAAAACATAAAAATAACAAACACAAACAGAAAGACAAGTACCAGTCACACCAAAACGAAACCAATGAGCAGAATGCTTAGAGAAAGACAAGTACTCGTCCGACACATTGACACCAAATCAGTACAAAACAATGATGAAAACCAGAATTCTTAGAGAAAAAGAAGAAGATGAAAGAAAAAAAAAAACAGAGTCTAATAAAAATAAAACAATGCCCGACCACACAAAACCCATAAAACCAAATAGTGACAAAAGCAGGAAGGAAAAACACAACAAATGACAAAACCAAACCGATCACCCAAGGAAACCAATGCGCCTTGGCTGCTATGAAAATTGTGATCAAACCGAACATAACTAAAATCCAGAAGCAGACATGTATAGACTAATGTTTTATTTCCCTCTTTGAAAACCATCCAATGATTTTTTTTGTTATGGTTTTGTTTTTTTTTTTTTTTTTTAAACATGTGCTTATTCACTCTAAAACAGATTCACGTTGCCTAAACAAAATTCAAAATGAAAGTAACAGAGGTACAACCTCAATAGTAACTACACACAGACATGGAAATCATGGAATCAACAGATTAGTTTTTTTAAAACGTGAAACTAGAGGGTAAAGCCTACGCTTCTATTTCTCTTTTCAGAAAAAAAAAACATAAAAAAAGAATAGGGAGCATTAACAAACATCCCCTAGCTGCAAAACTCAAAGGGAAAGAGTAGGCTTTTCTTCAACGGTGAAACCAAAATTGAAATATGTATCTTTCTCTCCAACCAACAATAGCAAGCAACATCACAAACATGGAATTCAAGAAATGTGACTAAAGAATGAGCCAAGCAAGAACAAAACGAATTAAAGAGACACCAACCACAAAAGAAAAAAATTCCTCTTCAGTGCAAATCTTTTCTACTTGTTAATAAACTGGGTGTACACTTCCCTCTTCCTTAAAGGATGATCGAACACTGGGCTCCTTGCGCTTGTTATTGTTCAGTCTATTCAGGCGTCAATCAAGTCCATATTCTTTAGTCATCATCTCCACGCATGTAAGTCCACCTCCTCAAGTAGTCCTCCAAGTTGTAGCCGAACAAGGAGGGGGAAGAAAAGGGGTTGTGTTTACGGCTATTGGGTTAGGGCGGAAACTGGTTGTGTTGATAGCAGCAATAAACCAACAAGATAATGTTGGGTTTGGATTCGAGGATGAAGGCAGGTTACACTCCAAGGTGGCCGGCGGCGTGATTTTCGGTCAAGGGGGAGCGGGGCTCTCGGTGTGGACTCAGTGGAGGAAGAGGGTGAAAGATTTTAGTGCATTGTTTTTGATTTTTGTCAGAGAGAGAGAGCGCTCCCCACGAATTGAGAGAGAAGAGGGGTTTTGTAGAGAGGATCTAGGGTTCAAGGATGCTTAAGGGCGGCAACTATGGTGGTTGATGGATCGTGTATACGATGGTGAGAACCTGATTTGGCCACGCTCTGGCTCGGGTTTGATTTGGCCAAGAGAGAAGGCATGGGCGAGGTTGAAAAGGGTTTGGCTGGGGGAGAGAGAAAAGGAGGTAGGGGCATGGTCGAGTGGGGGTAGGCATGATGGCTGTCCGGCGTGGATGAGGAAGACAATGCAGGAGAGATAGAGAGAGGGGAAAACGATGCGCTGGGAGGACAGAAGGGGGAATATTCTGTTTTTTATGTTTTATTAATTTTGCTTTTGTTTTTTTGTTTTTTTCTTTCATTTTTATTATTGTGCCAATGAATCATGCATTGACACATGTATCAGAGATGGGCACGAAAAGAAAAAGATGGCGGCTAGAACTTTGTAATTGCGTATTTTTTAATTGATGTTTTTAAATTTTGGACTTAGGAAGACAACTCAGGTTTCAAAAAAATCATAAGAAAATTATTTTTGGACTCGGGGCGTCATGTTGAGCTACCCTATGTCATTTGTATTTGAAAATTAACTCTTTTTTTTTTTTTTTTTTACGCCAAGGCTGCACTGCATACCTCGAACCTGCTTTATTACGGAAAAATATTTTTTTGCTTTTTTTTAAAAAATACTCCTGGGTGAATATATGCAATATATATATCAAAATTCTCAGAACGATAAGTAAAGTAATAAAATGAGGCTCGTGACTTGATCCAAAATGCCATTTTGAAGGTCGATTGTCATTTGACCGCCATTAGCCATTTGAACACAGTTTTGACCATAATTTCTTCGTTTGACCTCAAAATCGAGCGTGGTTGAAGGCGTTGATCCTAAAATTTAATTTTCTTAGGGCCAACAAAAATAAAGAAGGTGTCTAGGGCCAATGGAACTTAAAAAGGAAAGGTGAGATAGGTGCAAGAGAATTGCTTGCAGAATTCATTGAAATTGGAAGGAAAGGTGGGATAGTGTAGGGGAACTACCTTCAAAATTCCTTGAAATTGGAAAGAGAAGGTGGGATAGGTGCATGGAAATTGCCTGCAAACTTCCCAAAGGGATAAAAAGAAGGATAGGTACACAAGAACTTCTTGTGGGCTTCCTTGAAAAGAAAAAGAAAGGGTGGTGTAAGTGTAGGGGAACTGGCTACGGACTTCCCAAATGGATAAAAAGAAGGATAGGTATAGGGGAACTGCCTGTAGACTTCCTTGAAATTGAAAACAAAAGGTGGGATAGGTGTAGGGGAACTGTCTGTGGACTTCCCAAATAGATAAAAAGAAGGATAAGTACAGGGGAGTTGCCTGTGGACTTCCTTGAAATTGAAAACAAAAGGTGGGATAGATGTAGGGGAACTGTCCACGGGCTTCCTAAATGGATAAAAAAGATAAGGATATGTTCATGGGGTGACCTCTAAGGTTGAGAGGAACTAAAATGGCATCTAGGGCTTAGAAAGGAATCAATGTTTGCTGAAGAAATTTGCTAATGATTCAATATGGGCTCCCTCTACGAGTTCACTTAATGAGATATTGCTCTACAAGGTTACCTGAAAAAAAGAACAATGTGTTTATTCAGTTGTCAAAAGGATGCTTCTAAGGCTTGGGAAATCGCAAAGAATGACTTCTATGGTTGAAAAATGGAAGCCTTAAGGCTTGGTTATTCTGGGAAGTTTGTTGTGGATGATCTCTTGAGATCTTTAGAGGCGACAAAATTCCTGAAATTAAAGAAAATGATGAATGTATGCAAGCGATGCATGAAATGCAATGAGATGCATGTCTAGGATGCAAGATGCATTTTATATTAAAAGGGAGCTTAAACCCGCTATGGGATTTGGTGTCGCTAGAACTTATGTTTGGAAGTGCTCCAATCGTTGGGGAGGCTTGCTTGATTTCTTTAGAATATCAAAATGCTCAAGAAAACTTTTTTTTGACTCAATTGAACCCTACTAGGAGGCCATTGTATTCCTGGATGATAGCTTTGGCTTTGGTTGGAAAGCAGGTTCATTTAGTTGGGGTACCCTTTCTTGCTTGGTCGGGAATTCTTGTCGAGTAATACCCTGGGAAACTCAGTTAAGGCATAAGTATTTTATTGATAGCAACACACGCAAAGCTGGTGACTTTTTAAAAATAAAATTTGTTGGAAATAATTTTTGAAACATGATTATGCGATGTAAAATTAGCACTTGTTTGCTCGCTTAAGAGAGGTAAAAGCTTTTGAGGGGAAGCCTCCCAAAGTTCATTTGAACTATCTAGGCGTAGCCTTTGGCTAGGCCTCGCATGAGTCTCAATGGGTTGAGTTATCTTGGAAAATTTTATTTGACGATTTGAGTCTAGGTACTCTAGAGGCTAGGTTGAGAGAATGTCAGATTGTTTGGGTCTTGATGCTCAGGGATTTGATTGGAGATTCTGGCTGCTTGTTTGGTAATCTGGGACTCTTGATGCTCTGAAGCTCAGAGAATGTTGGATGCTCTTGGACCTTGATGCTCAAAGGCTTAGTTATAGAAAATGTTTGCCACTCTTGGGCTTGTTGTTTAGATGTTTGATTTGAGGGGATACCTGATTGCTTGGGTGTTGATATTCAGTGCCTCAATTGGAGAAGATGTTAGTTGATCTTGGGTCTTGAGTGCTTGATCTTTTCTTTCTTGGCTTTGAATTTTGCTCTTAGTGCCCCTTCAGGTTTTCACTAAGCCTGCCTTATTTTCTGCTTATTTCTTTTGCCTTATAGATGGCTTTGTATTTTATCTTTAATGCCCTTTCAGGTTTTCATCAAGTCTGCCTTGTATACTCATGACTTTGTTCCTTTTTTGAGCATTTGAGAACTAATTTTGATCATTTAATCTGAGAGGACTTTATTAGCACCATACTGTAGGCTTGGAATATTGGGCTTGATAAGAAAAGGTATAAAGTGGCTCAAACTGTCATACCTCCAAATTCCAGGGAACCCGTAACTAGGAACATGACTTTCCCTTGCCCGCACCCGAAAGGTCAAGGGGTTGGTGACTAGCACCAATGAAGACTACACCGCGGGTGCTGTCTCAAATATGCAACCCTGTACAGTTATACTTCAAGGGTAATCCTATACTTTCCCATATATTCTCATACATACAATAAGTCAAATAGTCATACAGACATCACATCACAAACAGTATGCAAATATAACTGTCCACGAACCCATGTCCGGGATACAACACATAATACAATACAAAATACAGTACTCATACATCAGAGTAGTGGGCACGTCCTCTTGGAAGAAAGTCCTCCACTAGTCTCGGGTCATACCTAAAAAGGGGAAATAACAAGTAAGAGTGAGCGACAAGCTCATTAGGTGACCCCAATACTCCACATCATGCAAACATACAAGTCTATACTACATGCTCTGTGTACTCATGCACTGTATAGTGTGCACAATCATCAGGACTCAGCCTGTAAACAAACATCAGGACCCAGCCTGCCCTTATAGGACAGCTTGTCCATGATCCTCAACAGGATCCCAGCTCAGGGCACTCAGCCCTACCACAGCGCTATATGCCCGGACACAGTGCCACACAGGCCTGCCATCGGCTTATATGCCTACCATGGCCACAACACAATATGCCCGGCCACAGTGCCACACAGGCCTGCCATCAGCGCATATGTCTGCCCCGTCAACTACATAGCATCATCTGTGCTCCACGGTGAGAACCCAACAAGTCATGGAACCGAAGTCCCAAATCCGCAACCCAACATACCAACACCAATATGGTCTTAAGGTGTACAACACTTCTTTTAGAACTATAACCAGTCTTCACAAGTCGATCCTCATTTCTTGACTAAGGAAGGAGATACCCATAGCAGCTATTTTCTTGCAATAAAAAGTCCCGGCATTGGGTCTCCATATCATAAATAAGATAATCTGATTTTTGGGGATTTTTCTGAGATGTCTAGCCCCACTTTCCAAAAATTTACCTCTACGAAAAACTGGATTTTTCCGAGATTTTACACTAAATCCCAATTTTCACATTTTGAAAGAGTGGGAATTAATTTTTCTAGTATTTTTCTTTGAATCCAAATGGGGGGTATTTCGTTATTTACATTGTAACTTAAGTATACTTAAATGTGTAGATGGGTATAGGTTACAATGTAAATGGTCCAGTCCAGTGCAGTTGTACTGGCTCGAAGCTGCAGAGCTGCTTGACTCGTAGCTTCAGGACTGCGACTCGTAGTTGCGGAGCGTGGAACTGCAGCGCGCCTCAGAGACTCGAAGCTAGTCTTCGATCTTCGACCTTCGGACTACGAACTTCGACCTACGAACTACGAACTATGAATCTTCGAACTACGAACTACGAACCTTCGAACTACGAACTACAAACTTATGAACTACAGGTCTACGAACTACGAGTCTATGAACTACGGGTCTACGAACCTTCAACCCAACGACCCTGGATCTTCGACCCTTCGACCCAGAACTTCGGATCTTCGTCATTTCGACCCCGTAATCCGCCCAGGGTACTTTTCATCATCGTTTTCGCCTGTTCTTCGTTTGGAGCCAACCCAGCGACCCCCAGACGCTCCCAAACACACGTTTTACGCAACAGACGACCATATCTACCTCAAAATGTGTCTAGAATGCCTCTAAATCCCACAGTAACAACAAAAATACGCACATATAATTGCAGATTCGATAAATCTAGATCTAAACCCAGATTTCCATGGTTGACTTCTTAACCATCATGAAATACACAGTTATACACCCCCAAAATCACAGAAATACATCTCTACAATGATCTAAATCAGTTCTTAACCATAGATCTTATGCTAAACCATTAGATCTAACCCAGAATTTGATTTCCCAAAAAATCTAGGGTTCATGCTCAATTTCATAAATCATGATAAATTCGTGCAGATCCAAAACAGAATCAAATAATGAGTTTAAGGACACCTACTTGGAGTGATTCTTTGAGCTCCACGAACCCAAATCGCCCCAAATCGCCAAGGCATGAAGCTCCAAGCTCTCTCTCTCTCTCTCTCTCTCTCTCTCTCTCTCAAACGCACAAACGTGATAGTGTAAAGTGAAAGCTCTTTCTTTTTTCCTGCTATTTATATTTCTGCCAGTCATTGACTAATAACTGACCTAGTCAATCATTGACCTAGTCAATAATTGACCTCCAAGGTCCTGAACTCCAAATTGAGTCAAATTACAGTTAAAACGTTTGAAATGACGAGCACAATACTATTCAAATAATATCACACCCACATGACCGCCCAAACGCAAAGTCAACCAATAAACCCCAAAAAGTCAACAATCGGGTCAAACGGGGCCCCGAATCGAAATCAGGCCCAGGTACAGTCAAAATGCTCACATCAATGACTACACTACCGTCCAGATAGTTACATTCCCATAGAATGGCTATCTCTCAAAACTACCCAAATACGAGTCTTTACACAAACATATTCTAGGCTAGATTTGATCTATAGTTCAGACTATAAAAATTTCTTGATTGTGGGGTATGTCTTTATGAGGGGTCTGAAAAATAGCCCCAAATGCGAGAATTATTTTACAACACTGCCCCAGAGTTGGGTTTGGATATTTATAACTGCCCCAATGTGGGGTGAACTATGGATCGGATAATTTAAAGGAAAATATATGTAGAATCATAAGGGCTAACAATGGTAGTATTACGAGGTAAGAAAAGATGGCCTCTCTTCACTTTAAACAATCAAAATTTTTCCTTAAATGCTCAAAACAGAAATAAACTTATCTCTTGTTGGAAGAAGGAAACCTTCGGTGTCAAATGCCCCTGTTTGAAGTGGATGTCGCTTCTGTTGGATCATGTTCCTTGATTTCAATAGTAATTGCTCCTCTAATTATCCTTTTGGTTTAGGCTAAACTTAGATAGCTTAGATTCTTTGGTCGGTATGCGCCTGGAGCTTATTACCCATGTCAAGAGAGTAAACAAGTAGTAATAGACATTGCATTCAAAATGTGGGTAAAACAACTTTTAAAAAGAGAGGCTTGATTATTTGTTACAGATGCAAACAAAGGAACAATGTTCAATAATTCCAAAGAGCATGCAAAATGTAAAACATGATTTATGAAAACCAAACACAAGAAAAAGAAGTTCTAAACTCCTAAAGAGTTTCATAGGGTATAACAAAGTTTGCTCCTCTTCTTATTTCAGTGACACCACATTCACTAGTTGGAATGCCCTGTAAGGACCTGTGTTTGTGATTGGATGTGTTAGTAATTTATGTGTGTTTGGGCTAGGACTCTTGTTTAGATGGTTAGCAGGAGTCTGAGGGCGTAGCGCCTCGGCAGGGGTCTCGCTACCCGGTCAGCAAGCAGCACCCCTTACGGGGATTTTGTGTCACGCCCCAATTTCCTTTCACTTGGAAATGGGTAGTGACCGCCCATGCCCGCACCCAAAGGGTCAAGGGGTTGGTGCAAGCACCTAAAAGAAAAAGGACTTGACATGGGTGCTGTCCCAAACTTGTACAACCAGGCTACATGCCACGGCACATGCTCCTGCTCCCAAACCATGCATACAACCACAAATTAAATAATAATCATGTCTTAATTTATTACATTTCAAAAGGGGCTCAAAGTCCATTATAACTCAGTTGGGGAAAAACTCCCATCAAACCACAATATATTGTTTACAAACAAACCAAACCATAAAAGACAAATCCACAGAAAAGCAATAAGATTCATATAAAATCTTCAGCCTCAGTAGCCTACCACCACAGTTCCTTCACCTACCGCCTGCTAGACCCTGTAAAAGAACAGTTTATAGGAGGGGTGAGCAAACCATAGCTCAGTAGGGTTCCAGTCTCCCCAGACCCGTCCCACTCTACAATATGCATGACAAGTGTATACTTGTGCTCGTGTAGTGCCTAAAACTAAACAGCACACATCACCCAGTAACACACCATTTACCTGTGCCCACACTGGAGGGCAGAGGACACCCCGCCACCACGGCGACATGACATACCACATCCAGGCGAATGTTGCATGGTCACCAATGCAACATTTTCCACCCGAGTCAGATATGGCCATCACCTCCTCGGATGCCATACCTACCCTCAGGAATGGGTGCAGACTTAGCCCACCGTCGTGAGTGCTACACCGAGACTTAGGACCGCAGTCCTAGCCAAATCTCAAAGGGGGTCCAGTAGTTGTGCCTGGCCCATAAGTCATCTCAACCCACAAGTATTTGGGTACTCATTCTCAAATACAAGTTCACAGCATCTCAGCAAATACATTTCAAGTACATCTCAGCAAACACAGCTCGAACGCAAGTGTAACTCAGTAATGCAACTCAGGTATACATCTCAACTTAGTACAAAGTAACTCAGAGAGCACAACTCAAATATATCAATGCAACTTAGCAAGCATAACTCAGATATATCAATGTAAGTCAACAGTGCATTCAGCTCATACTGTGCAACAACATTCACTAACATTCACAGTTTACAGTTCTACCAACATAGGTGTTTTTGAGCTGTTTTTGGCAAACTTTAAGACAAATTCAACTCATGCTTATTACCCAAATTACTCTATTTCTCACACAAGGGACTTCTGGCTAAATGGGGCAGTGAAAAGAAGCAAAATGAAGGGTGTACGCCATATGGGCCATATGACGTGCAGGGTTATTTTTGTCTCCCTACATTCTACACACCTCAATGATGTCCAGGGTAAATTTTCAGGGTAATTGGACCTGCACACCAATTGGGGATATGGCGTGCAAATTGGCATGCAGCCATGTTTTTGCATAGTTTTCTTTGTTTTGTTATTCTAAAGACTTCTTTTTAAAGGACCCACCTCCAGTTCTGGTTAGTTTGTAAATTATTAGGCTTTAAACCTAGGATACAAGGCCTATTTTCAATTCCAGCCTCTACACTCATGTTTAACCACCCATCCAGACATATCCAGGCCATCTAAATCAATTTTCCCTCAGATATCTATTGAAAATCTCACAATAAACCAACACGCGCTTATATATATAGGTATATACTCATCATCACATCCATGACAGGTAAAATCCAGAATTTTGTGAGAGAGTTTGAAGGGTTGATCAAGAAATCCCTACCTCAAGAATTTGGGAATACAACAGATCGTTGTATCCTAGCTACCTCGACGCCTCCGATCTCCCGTCGTCAGCACGAACCTCAGATCGTTGGCCTTGGATCGTCTCCCTCCCTCTCTGGCCGTCTCTCCCTCTCTCTGGGCCTCTCTCTCTCTCTCTCTCTCTCTCTCTCTCTCCCTGACGGCTGCTAGGGTTTGCAAAATGAGAAATCCCCTAATTTTTAACCCCTTTTTCTTTATATATTTTCCCACATAATCAAAACGACGTAGTTTTGATTAATTAAAAGCCCAGCATCTAAAAGCCCAAAGGCCAAGGTTTTCTAACCCATCTCTTAAGCTCAACAGCCCAATTCATTAAGCCCAACAAATATTTAAAATAAATCCCTCAAATAAATATTATTTACGATATGTGAAATTCCCAAAATACCCCTCAGGGCCTCGAACTCCAACTTGAGCCCAAGTATAGTCAAAATTCTCCATTCGATTAGCACATCACTGTTCTGATGTTCATTCTCTAAGACAAGGTCTCTTACTTAAGGCTAACTCCAAGAACCCCTCAAACACGGGTCCTTACATTCTGGGGCAGCGCCTCGAAAGCCAAATTATTTTAGAAAAGCTAAGTTTGATTTTCGTGTGAAGGTTGCTTGATGCCGCCTTGGTTGATGTGAGAGGGGTCAATGTGGTTGACCTAGCGTGGCGAGTTATTGATGCCGATCAGAGGAGTTTCCAGAGAGTTTGGTCGATTCGAGGTGAATTTTGATGTGGGGTCGATGTGTGGTCAACGTGGTCGAGGTCAACTCGAGCAGTTTCACGAGAGCTTTCCCATGTATGTTGGTCGACGTGGAAAAGTGGTTGACATGAGGTCGACGTGGTCAGCCCAGCTAGGTTGACCTTGTGCGATGTGAAGATGGGTTGATGTGGGTGTCCGGTCGATGCGAGAAAGGTTGGTCGATGTGGTCGATCTTGGGTGTTTTTGGTCGACGTCGACTTTGCGGCAGCATATTTTTGATATGATTTTTTGTTTTGCGATTTTTAGGGTTTTGTTCATTTAAAAACCGTCAAAGAGAGAGAGAGAGAGAGATCTTCATTGGTGCAATCGTTGCTACTGGGTTCTTGAAGAGGGAGACGTTTATTGGAGAAGGGCGAGGTGCAAGGGAAGATTCTTCAAGGCGGAGCTCTAAGTGCGCCTGATTTTGAGGTAGGGATTCTGTCCTTCTTGAACCTATTCTAGGGTTAGGTTTTGAGGTAGACAATTTGTATACAATTTATGTTTATATATATATATATGTAAATTCATATAGATGTGATCTCCTATAAGAATGTTGGCCTTTAATGGTAGGTTATGCTTATATATGTTAATGAGCCCAAGGTTAATAGGGCTTAAGGGTTCGTTTTGTGGTGTGGTCATGTTCGTTCGTGTTAGTATCGTGGTAGTCTCGTGGGAAACCTTGGAACTATAGGAGGGTTGTGGTTAGGAATGCATTATGTGAACTTGACCAAATATGGCTTGTGTGTTGGATGTTGAATATATGTGTTGATTGATGTGTTGTGAATATATATCATTGTGTTATGCTTGAAAATGTACTATGTGGAATTGTGGTAGCCTGTGTGGCTGTGGTTGTGGTAGCTTGTGTGGCTATGACTGTGGTAGCCTGTGTGGCTATGGTAGCCTGTGTGGCTATAGTTATGGTTGTGTTCGCTGATGTGGTTTGCTTATGTGCTATCTTAATTTTAAATGCTGATAATAACTTGTTTATGTACTATTGCCACAACACTACACTTGTGCACGTCATCATGTAGATGCTAGGAGCATAGGATGGGTTGGGGAGACATGATCCCTACTGAGCTATGGTTGCTCACCCCTCCTAATGTATATTATTTTTTTCAGGAACTTACAAGCGTTAGGTGGAACACCAAGGTGGAAGACCAAGCTCATTGTTTCGTGTTTTTCATATCATATTATTTTGACGGAACTAATGTTACCCTATTTGGGAAAATGATGTACAAAATATTCAAATGTAATATAGAGGTGGTTTGGTTTGTGAATATTCATTATGTTTAATTGTAATGTTTTGTGTGGTATCGTTTAACGTAACCCCTTGCCCACCGGATGGGTATAGGGCAATCACAAACCAGTTTCATCGGGTTGAAAATTCGGGGCGTGATAATATGGTATCAGAACATGGTCTAGTTGGCCTAGGGTAGTGGGCGGATTTGGTTATCTTGAGTCCTTTGGAGGAGCCTGGAGGGACATGCCTGATCAACATGGTCCTTTTGGAACCTCTAAGGTGTACTTGGGGTAGTTCAGTCCTGTGGTAGGATTTGCATGCATTAGCATTAGGGCACTAGTTGCATTTATTGTTTATGTGCGATTGTGTGGATAACTGTGATAAAGATTTAAATGTGATAAGAAAATGTGAACAATGTGATAAACTTTAATTGTGTATCTATAATATTTTGTGACAACTTGAGCATGACTACGAGGAAAAGAACTTGTGTTATTGAGTCGTGTGCTTGTGGGATTGATGCTTGTGAGATTGATGCTTGTACAATGTGATATGATGAAATGTGTGATTATTGAATTGAAAAATGGGGTAGAGGTTGTGAGAATCGATAGATTTCGAATGCATTTTGTTGATTGTGTTCCTTACTTTATGTGGTAAGAATGCCACCGAGGAGAGTGACTCGTACATCCGGGGAAGCGGCTGATAAGGCATCTGCGCATGAGAAGCCAAGTGCGGGGCAGCCCACTAGAGGAAATGAGCTGTTATTGGCATAGCTGCGAGAGGGCATCCGACAGGAAGTCCAAGAGCTGAGGGAGGGCATCCGGCAAGAGGTCCGGGAGGAAGTGTGCCATGAGATGACGGCATAGCAAGTGGTGCCACCACCACCCCCAATGAGGGAGTCACCTTGTGAACGTGTTATTGGTAAAACAATGCGTTGTTGTAATGACCCGTGTTTTGGGATTTGTAGAGTTAGTCACAGTTTTGCCTTTTGAGTTGCAATTTTCTAGTTTTTGGGGAAACTTCTACTCATGGACTTCAGCCAAATCATATTATTTACCAAATAGGGGACTTTTGACGAAAGAGGGGAGCCTAGGGAGGCAGAAATAGAGTGCACGTGATATGGGGCATTATGACGTGTAAGGAGATTTTTGTATGCCTGCCTTCTACTTGATGCAAGGAAGCTTTGGGTAGAATTTCACAGCATTTGGAGCTGCACGTCATATGGGGATATGACGTGCATTATGGCGTGCATCCATATTTTTGCACCATCACCTTGGTTTTGTTGTTTTAGTATTCTTTTTCCAAAGGACTATGTTTGAATTATGGATATTTTGGCATGTAAGGATGCGGGAAGGTTGTGGTGTGTCATCAAAACTACATCGTTTTGATGCTGGGGTTTACTTAATCAAAACTACGTCATTTTGATATTGAGATGTCTATATAAAGAGGTGTGTCATGCCCCAATTTCCTTACACCTAGAAACGGTTAGTGACTGCCCATGCCCACACCCGAAGGGTCAAGGGGTTGGTGCAAGCACCTAGACTGGACTTATACAACGGGTGCTGTCCCAATACTACACATCCAGGTTAACATGCCAAAGGACATGCCCCTAATTCCAAACTATACACACAATCATCATTCAGTCAAAATAACATACCATAGTTTACTTCATTTCAAAGAGGACTCAAGTCCATTACAACTCAAATGGGGAAAAGCTCCCAATAAACCCACAATACCAAATTCAGTTTACAAAATAGCCCAAACCAAAATAGAAAGCCATAGACACATTAACAATCAAATAAGGAGAGTCCCATAGCCTCTATGGCCAATCACCTCAGCTCTGTCACCTATCGCCGGCTAGACCCTACAAAGAGAACAATTCAAAGGAGGGGTGAGCAAACCACAGCTCAGTAGGGATCAAGTCTCCCCGGGCCCATCCCACACTACTAGAATGCATGTTTAGTGGATGCTTGTGCTAGTGTAGTGAACTAGTTGAAACCACACACAAAAACCATCAAACACATCCCATATTCAGAGAGAGGGATTCCAGTGATATAACTGTCCTATACTTAAGGCTCCAGTCTAGTGACTGTCCCGTATCCAAGGCTCCAGTCCAATGACTGTCCCGTAATCAAAAGGGTTCCAGCTTGGCAGCTGTCCTGTGGATCAAAGGCTCTAGCTCAATAGCTGTCCCGTAGCTTACAATATTTAGCACTCAAATAAAACTCAGTGAAATACAACCACATAACTCAGCACAAGGTGCCCAACAGGCATAGTTTATTTCAGTACAAGATGTCCAATAGACATAATACAACTCAGCACATATCAGTATGATTTACAATGCACTTAATTCATGTAGTGCAGCCACAATCTCAGTAACATTCACAGTATACGATTTCTTTTCCCATATCAGTGTTCCTTAACCGTTCTGGTAAGTTTTTAGGTAAATTAACTCCGGGACGTCATCCCAATTACATTATTTTCCACTCAAGAATCTTCTGGCTAAATGGGAAAGCCAGAGGAGGCAAAATAAGGGGATGCACGTCATATGAGTCATATGACGTGAGGGGGATGTTTGGCTCCCTGCCTTCTACACATCTCAAGGAACGTTGGGGTAAAATTTCAAACCAATTGGGCTTGCACGTGAAATGGGCTTTTCACGTGCACAAGGGTTTTTGGCTCCCTGCTTTCTACACCTTTCAGGGAAGCCTGGGGTAAAATTTCAGACCAAATGGGCTTGCACGTGAAAAGGGCTTTTCACGTGCAATATGGCGTGCAATATGGCGTGCAACCATATTTTGCACAAAGACCTTTGTTTTGTTGTTTTAATCACTTTTCTCTAAAGGACCTCTCTTAAATTATTTTTAGATTGTGAGTTATTAGACTCTAAAGTTAGGGTACATTGCCTGGTTCCAACTCCAGCTATGTCCCTCATATCAACCTACCCATCCAGACCATCCCGGATTATTTTATTCACTTTTAACAATCCAGATATACTGGAAACCTCACAATCAATCATCATATGCATGTGGGGGCATAAACTTAACATCAACATGAATAGAACCATAACAGATTTGTACCCAGCAAACTCAGTAATCGCAACAAAGGGTATAAACCCAGAATTCTCAATATTCACATCAGAGGGTATAAACCCAAAATTCTCAGAAGGCATGAATACAAACACGAATTCCCTACCTCAAAATCGGAGAATACAACTGGTAGTTGTATTCTAGCAATCACCTAACATAAAACGGTGATTGCTAGAATACAACGAGAATACAACTGGTCGTTGTATTCATTAGGTGATTAGCAATCACCTAATGAATACGCCTCACCTAACATAAAACGGTGGCTCAAGGGCCCTCCCAACGAGAATACCCCTCTTTCACAAGTGTCTAGCAATAAAAGGTTCACCCAGCCTCACATAAACTAGTACGAGTCTCAACCGACAACTCACTAAGGGGACACGATACCACCAATAAAAAAAATGAAGTCTTAACACACGAGAATTGAAATCATACCCTTTATTAAGGAAAATTCTGTCTTGCTCTTCTGCTGGCCTCACTAGGTAGTATTCCTGCCTCTAATCAGGGCTCGACGTTGAGCTTCACCCCTAGCTCACTGAGCCAGCCCCCTAGCATCACTCCTGGTCCTACTATAACAGATTGCACGGAGATGTCCTACTTTTCCACAGAGGCGGCACCAGTACTGCTTCTTGGCACACTCTCTTTTCCAATGTCCCGGTTGTCCACAGCAAACACAACCCTTTGGGAAACTGGTCTCAAATGTGAGTGTTGAGGGTTGACCCCCATGTGGCCATTCTGAAATTGCGCCTGTTGCCTTTTAGGTCCTTTCTGTTGATTGGGAAAATTTGGCTTCCGTTGATCCTCACCCAAGCTCCTGTCAATGATATGGGTTGACAGCTCCCAACATACCTCGCTCCCAATTAGTTGTCGAATCTCATCCCTCACCTCTTGAATAATCGCGTTCAAAACGCCAACCTCTACTGTGATTAGATTATCACCTTCATCCTGCAGTTCTCCCACTTGTCCAACCTGGGTTGCGGGCTCCTCCGTTACCTCAATAGTCACACAATTTACAGTTTTCAGAGACATTGGCTACCCAAAAATTTAGCGCTCTAGATTAACACTCAACGATCTCAACAATCTCGAGACCACTACCGACTAAGCAGTTTAAGCTATAAAACGCATTATCACTACACAAATCCATAGATTCACATTTCACAGACTATGCAAATTCACACCCCATCACATTGCTCATAACCTCGCTTATTCCACACAATACCACACAAATCACATGCTCAATCATTCACAGAACACCAACATTATTGTATTGTATTTTATTTTATTTTTAGTTTGTTTACATTTCACAAGCTTCAAGTTCACAAGCACACAGTTTCAATACCACAAATTCTTTTCCATGCTTTCATGCTCAAATCATCACAAAATTTCAGAGTTGCATAATTGAAACTTTATCACGTTCAAACCATTTATCATGCAATTACACATAAGCAACAAATACAACTAGTGCCCTAATGCCAATGCATGCAAATCCTACCACAGGACTGGACTACCCCAAGTACACCTTAAAGGCTCAAAGAGGACCGTGTTGATCAGGCATGTCCCTCCAGGCTCCTCCAAAGGACTCAAGATAACCAGATCTGCCCACTACCCTAGGCCAACTAGATCATGCTCTGATACCATACTGTCACGCCCCGAATTTCTAACCCGAGGAAATCGGTTCGTGACTCCCCCTTACCCACCCGGTGGGTAAGGGGTTGGGATAAAATATTCCACTTGGGACACCACTTCATTCCCAATAGATATTCATAAACAAATCATATATCTTTTTCACAAACAAACCACAGTAAACATCCATGAAGGCAAACCACAAATCTGTATTCAACTCAATAATCCTTTACATCATTTCCCCATTGGGGTTACAATAGTTCACAAAATAACAAAGCATAAATAACATTTAAATAAAGCTACAAAGTAGGTCTATCCTCCACCTTGGTGTTCCCACCTAAAGCCTGTAGGTTCCTGAAAAGTAAACAAAGCACAACGGGAGGGGTGAGCAACCACAGCTCAGTAGGGATCATGTCTCCCCAACCCATCTCATGCTCCTAACATGTCACGCCCCGGATTTCCAACCCGAGGAAACCGGTTCGTGACTCCCCTTTACCCACCCGGTGGGCAAGGGATAGATGTACAAAATCCAACACATTCATAAGAATCCACAATTAATAGCAAAAAGGCAAACCACTTATCTTTATTAAGTTCCAAAATCCATTACATCATCTCCAATTGGAGTTACAATAGTCTCAACATTACATTTGACAAAACACTCAAATAACAAAAGGAGTAAAGCCACAAGGTAGAAAGTCTTCCACCTTGGTGTTCCCACCTAACGCCTGTAGGTCCCTGTGAACAAAACAAACACAGTAGGAGGGGTGAGCAACCACAGCTCAGTAGGGATCGTGTCTCCCCAACCCATCCCATGCTCCTAGCATCTACATGCTGTGTGTACAAGTGTAGTGTCGTGATACAATTATTTCAACCAATATAACGGTAAGCCATCAGGAAAAAAAATATTTCAAACAGCCACACAAGCTAATACATGAGAAGTCCCGGGCTTCCACAGCCACCGGGTTTCCAGGAGCAGTCCCGGGCTTCCACAGCCACCGGGGTATACAAAACAGTCCCGAGCTTCCACAGCCACCGGGTTACACAAAACCGTCCCGGGCTTCCACAGCCACCGGGTCACACAAAACAATACACACAGCCACTCAGGCATAAAACCAAACACTTAACGGGCACACATTCACAAGTGTGCAAACCCAGTCATTCAGGCATAAAAACAAACACTTGGCATGCACACTTTTACCAACTCACAATTCTAGCCTTACAGGCATATTATCAAACACATACTGAGCATTGTCACACAAACAGATTCACACATGCATTTTGTCGAACATTTAACATGCACTGCCTACTCAATGTCAGAATCACACCAAAACGCCATTGAAGGCCAACATTCATATAGGAGATCACACCTATATGAATTTACATATAAATAGTATGATAACAAGGACGATATCCAACGGGCAATTCACCACAGGGCCTAACCCCGGATCAGGTATAAGAAAACAGAACCCCTACCTTGAAAACGTCCTCCTGCTCTTGCTACCACGCTAGACGTTGTCCTCCCCACGCAAGACGCTCCGGCAGAACAACCAGCCTCTCTTTCCTTCCCTCTCTCTAGCTCTCTCTCTCTATGACGGCTGCAGTGGCTGAAGAGAACCCTAAACCTAAAACAGGGGGGTCTTGACCTCTTTATATAGACAACTAAAACCTCAAAATGACATAGTTTTGATTAAATGAATCCCAACATCAAAACGACGTAGTTTTGATTACAGACTACAACCTTTTTGCAACCACACAGGGCAAAGCACTCCTAATTTCACCATGGTCCTTTAGCAAAAGAGGATCAGAACAACAAAACAAAGGTAATGGAGGCTGCACGTGAGAAAGGATTCTCACGTGCATTCTCACGGGCACCTCCAAATGCTCTATAATTTCACCACAAGACTTGGAACAACATCAGGAAGGCTTCCATGCAAAAATCTCACTGCACGTGAAAAGCATTCTCACGTGCATTCTCACGTGCACGCCCAATTGGGCTCAAACTTTGCCTCTTGCTTGCTCATCAATATACAAGATGATTAAGCCAAAGTGTGTGGAAAGAAAACTCCCTGAAACCTAACAATTTCCACCTAAAAAGGCAAAACTGACTAACTCCTCACATCCAAAATACGGGTCATTACATCCTCTCCCCCTTAAGACTTTTCGTCCTCGAAAAGAAACAATATGCAAGGAAAACTACACAGGAAACCACAACACCCAAATGGGTCATACACCGCACATTGTACACTAGCATATAACACAGTGCCATCACAGTCCACAACCACATGCATCACAATCCATGGAAACGCATCCACATGTCACAAGTACCCATCACAAGCACATTTCATTAACGCATTCAATACAAATAAAAGTCAAAAGTCGAAAGGAAAAATACAAATACACCAGCCAATAGTCACCCCTCCCACCCTGAAGAGTGTTCGTCCTCGAACAACTCGGGATGTTGCTCACGCATCAAAGACTCCCGCTCCCAAGTCTCCTCCTTAATGCCACGGTGCTGCCACAATACACGAACCAAAGGGATAGTACGACCCCATAGAAGTTTCTCCCGTCGATCTAGTATACGAATAGGGGCCTCAACAATGGACATATCATCCCCAATGTCCAAAGTCCCCCAATCAATCACATGAGTGGGGTCAGGATGATACTTCCTCAACTGGGACACGTGGAACACATTGTGCACTCGACTCAATCGCGGTGGCAATGCTAACCGGTAAGCTACAGGCCCCACACGAGCTATAACCTCAAAAGGACCAATGAACCGGGGAGAGAGTTTCGAACCGTTCCCAAAGCGCCGATGTCCACGTCGTGGAGAGACACGGAGAAACACATGATCGCCCACAGAAAACTCCAAAGGTCGCCGCCGCTGATCCGTATAAGATTTCTGCCGACTCTAAGCTGATAACAACCGCTGACGAATCAACTTAACCTTCTCGGTAGCCTCTTCAACCAACTGTGGTCCCAAGAGAGCTGTCTCCCCCACCTTGGTCCAACACAAAGGTGATCGACACGGCCGCCCATACAACGCCTCACAAGGAGCCATCCCAATGGATGCTTGATAACTGTTGTTGTAGGCAAACTCCACCAAAGGAAGATGAGTTGCCCACGAACCCCCAAAATCTAGCACACAGGCCCGCAACATGTCCTCCAATGTCTGGTTCGTCCTCTCAGTCTAGCCGTCAGTCTCAGGGTGAAAGGCTGTACTCAAGTTAAGCTTGGTCCCCATAGCCTCTTGCAAACCTGCCCAAAAACGGGAAGTGAACCTCGAATCCCGGTCAGAGACAATCGACGATGGTACTCCATGCAGTCTCACAATCTCGTTCATGTATAGCTGACTCAAGGTCCCAATAGAGTCACGTTCGCGAACAGCAAGAAAATGGGCCGACTTTGTGAGCCGATTCATAATCACCCAAATCATATCTTTCCTCCCTGTGGTGGGTAGAAGACCAGTCACAAAATCCATTGCTATGTGGTCCCACTTCCACTCCGCTATCGGCAACGGCTGTAACATGCCCGCCGGCCGCTGATGCTCAGCCTTCACCTGTTGACACGTGAGGCACCGCGAAACGAAGGCAGCCACATCGCGTTTCATCCCAGGCCACCAAAAATGTCCCCAAAGTGCATGGTACATCTTCGTACCCCCAGGATGCACAGCAACTCAGGACTGATGAAACTCCCTCATCACCTCATCTCTGAGTGAAGAAGCCACTACTAACCGCCCCTGAAAAGACAACTCATGTTCAGGACCCTCTGTCCAGTCCTCAGATAGCTCACCAGCCTCAATACGGGCACGGAGAACCTCACACCCAATGTCACCCAACTGTCCCTCCCGGACGCGCTGGTACAACTTAAGCACAACCACCAAAGGACTCAGGATTGTCCCACCATCGCGAACATCAGGCTGCAGCTGCAACATCGCCAACTGCTCCATCAGCTTCCACTTTCTCACGGCCACCTCAGCTTTTCCTTTTCTGCTCAACGCGTCAGCCACAACATTACCCTTACCCGGGGTATAGGCAAGAGTAAAGTCAAAGGTCTGCAAATACTCCACCCATCTCCTCTACCTCAAATTCAAGTCCTTCTGAGTAAAGATGTACTGAAGGCTCTTGTGATCTGAGAACACCACAAACTTCTCCCCTAAAAGGTAGTGTTGCCAACTCTTCAAGGCAAAGATGACAGCCGCCAGCTCAAGATCATGGGTAGGGTAATTCTGCTCATGAGGCTTCAGCTGCCTCGACCCATAAGCTACCACACTGTGCTCCTACATAAGCACACACCCCAAACCAACCCTGGACGCATGACAATACACCTCATATGGGATATCCTCCCGAGGTAACCTCAACACCGGTGTAGTGGTCAAATGGGTTTTGAGAGCCTCAAATGCCCGCTTACACTTGTCAGTCCACTCAAACTTCACTCCCTTCCGAGTCAACGCCGTCATAGGCGCTGCCAAGCGGGAGAATCCCTCTACAAAACGACGGTAATATCCTACCAAACCAAGAAAACTACGAATCTCAAAAACATTGGTTGGCCTCTCCCATGACGACACCGCCTCAATCTTGGCTGGGTCCACCCTAACCCCTTCAGCTGACACTACGTGGCCAAGAAAATGGACCTCCTGCATCCAAACTCGCATTTGCTAAACTTAGCAAACAACCGCTGATCCCTCAAGGTTTGCAACACTGTTGCCAAATGCTCCACATGCTCCCTCTCCGTCTTGGAATATACCAATATATCGTCTATAAACACCACAACAAAGGAATCCAAATATGGAGCAAAGACCTGGTTCATCAAATGCATGAACACTGCTGGTGCATTAGTGAGCCCGAAAGGCATCACTACCCACTCATAGTGCCCGTACCTGCACCGAAAAGCAGTCTTAGGGATGTCCTCCTCCCTAACCCTCAACTGATGATACCCCGACCGTAGTTCTATCTTGGAAAACCACCGAGCTCCACTCAACTGGTCAAACAGGTCATCTATCTGAGGCAACGGATACTTGTTCTTCACAGTTACCGAATTCAGCTTCCTATAGTCGATGCAAAGGCGTAGCGTGCCATCTGCCTTCTTAGCAAAAAGCACCGGAGCACCCCAAGGTGAGGTACTCGGTCTGATATACCCCTGGTCCACCAACTCCTCTATCTGCCGCTGAAGCTCCCTCAGCTCGGCTGGCCCCATACGATATGCTACTTGGGAGATTGGACCAGTCCCCGGTACCAACTCAATGGTGAACTCTACACTCCTCTTAGGAGGTAAACTCCTCAACTGGTCAGAGAAGACATCCTGAAATTGGTCAACAAGTGCTGGCCACACTCTCTTTTCCACCTTCCCTTCCTTAGCAAAGGTCAGGGCTGCCAGCCTATGGGTAATGGCACCCCATTGGTCCAACACTGGCCCCGCCCAACTCGCCTCACAGTCCCACTCCCCCTGCAGGGTGCAAGAAGTCCCTGCAGGTGTCACGAAGGATACGTGCCGCCGATAACAGTCTATCTTGGCCTGGAAAGCCATAAGCCAACCCATACCCAAGATCAGGTCAAAAGTATGCAAGGGCATTACACGCAAGTCAAAGCTCAGCTCCACATCCCCTATGGTTAACACACAATCACGACACACACGCCGCACCTCAATCATACCTCCCATTGGAGACTCCACAACTAGGGGTCTCTCTACCTCAACACAAACTAATCCCAAGCCATCAAGGAGAAGCTCAGCAACAAAAGAACATGATGCACCCGTATCGAAAAGAACAGAAGCTAATGTGCGGGAGATCAAAAGGGTACCTCTAACCACCGATGGTCCTGCTCCACCCTCCGCCGGTGGGGGTGGTAGCTCAGCCTCCTCCTGGTACGTCGCCTCCAGTGCAAACACCCTCCCTTGGCCTGTGCCACTGGTCGGCTCACTCACTGGGCGCTTCCCGCCAAGACTGCCTCCAGCTTCAGTCTGCTGTCGCTCTGGTCTCCCCTGAGGTTGGGTCTGGCTAGATCCTGCCTGGCTGGCTTGCCACTGACGAGCTGGCCTCTCAGCTGGTGTACGGAAGCTAGCATCACTCCTCATGCTGGATGCCACGCCTCCTGCTCCCCTGTTGCCACTCCTGCACACCCGGCTCAAGTGGCCCTCTTGCCCACAGCTGTTGCATTTCCAGTCTTTCTTTGGACACTCCCTCCTGAAGTGGCCTTGCTCCCCACAGCAATGACAACCGCTGGGGGGACCTCCTGCTGGACCTCCCAGTCTGCTACCACCAGAGCTAGACCTCCCTGTGTGTACCGATGTCTGTCCCCTGCTGCGGAACGAACTATTGTCCCTCTCTTTGGTCTTGGGCCTCTTGGGTCCCGAATCACGTTCAGATCCGCCCTGCATCTGGCGACCCTGATGGGCCTGCCTCCCATCATCCAGCTCTCTCTCAGCGATACGAGCCGTCTCCACAACCCCAGCATATGTCCTCAAGCGCAAGATTGCCACCCTCTGCCTAAGGGCTGGCCTAAGGCCCAAAGTGAACTTGTGGGCCTTCAGGTCCTCCTTTGAAATAGTCTCGGGAGCAAACGTACTTAAGCTCCGGAACTCTCGCTCATACTCAAGTACCGTCCTTGATCCTTGTTTCAGGTTGCCAAACTCCTCCCTCTTCTGCCACCTCAAAGATTCCGGGAAGAACTCGTCATGGAAGAGCTGTAGAAACTCCTCCCAAAGCATGAACTGCACCGCACGGCTCCCTGCGACACTCAATCACCACTCCAGAGCATTCCCCTCCAGCTGCCGAATGGCCAGTCTCACCTTATCCTCCTCCCGGGGGTAGGAGAAAGGAAAACACATGCTCGATCTGCCTCGGCCCGGTGCTCGCCTAACACTGGGTCCTCCTCCCCTTTGAATCGCGGAGGTTGTTCCTTTCGGAACCGTGTCACCACGTCATCCTCTGCACGAGTCGGCATGCCACTCAGCGAGCCCTCACGCTCCCTTGGTAACTCCCCCGCTGGTGGTGGCGGTGGTGGTGGCACCACCTGCTGTGCCGCCATCTCACGGCGCACCTCCTCCCGGACTTCTTGCCGGATACCATCCCTCAGCTCTTGGACTTCCAGCCGGATGCCTTCTCGTAGCTGCGCCAGCAATAGTGCATGTCCTCCAATGGACTGCCCCGCACCCGGGCCCTCATGGGCAGATGACTCATCAGCCACTACTCCGAACGCACGTGTCACTCTCCTCGGTGGCATTCTTACTACATGAAGTAAGAAGCACAAACATCAGAACGCGTTCGACTACTATCAAGTTTCACTACCTCTACCCCATTATCAAGTCAAGTAGTACATAACATCACACACAGTTCAGTTCTCATGAAATTACATTGCACAGGAATCAATTCCACAGGTACACAGCTCAAATAACACTAGTAACAAAATCAGAGTTGCACATCCCACACTTATTCACGTTCTTCACGCTTTCCTACCACATGTACAGCTTTATCACAGTTTAGCACACACACAACGAATGCAACTAGTGCCCTAATGTCAATGCATGCAAATCCTACCTCCGGTCTGGACTACCCCAAGTACACCTTAGAGGTTCTAGGAGGACCGTGTTGATCAGGCACGTCCCTCCAGGCTCCTCTAAAGGACTCAAGATATCCAGATCCGCCCACTACCCTAGGCCAACTAGACCATGCTCTGATACCATATTGTCACGCCCCGGATTTCCAACCCGAGGAAACCGGTTCGTGACTCCCCTTTACCCACCTGGTGGGCAAGGGATAGATGTACAAAATCCAACACATTCATAAGAATCCACAATTAATAGCAAAAAGGCAAACCACTTATCTTTATTAAGTTCCAAAATCCATTACATCATCTCCAATTGGAGTTACAATAGTCTCAACATTACATTTGACAAAACACTCAAATAACAAAAGGAGTAAAGCCACAAGGTAGAAAGTCTTCCACCTTGGTGTTCCCACCTAACGCCTGTAGGTCCCTGTGAACAAAACAAACACAGTAGGAGGGGTGAGCAACCACAGCTCAGTAGGGATCGTGTCTCCCCAACCCATCCCATGCTCCTAGCATCTACATGCTGTGTGTACAAGTGTAGTGTCGTGATACAATTATTTCAACCAATATAACGGTAAGCCATCAGGAAAAACAAATATTTCAAACAGCCACACAAGCTAATACATGAGAACTCCCGGGCTTCCACAGCCACCGGGTTTCCAGGAGCAGTCTCGGGCTTCCACAGCCACCGGGGTATACAAAACAGTCTCGGGCTTCCACAGCCACTGGGTTACACAAAACAGTCCCGGGCTTCCACAGCCACCGGGTTACACAAAACAGTCCCGGGCTTCCACAGCCACCGGGTTACACAAAACAGTCCTGGGCTTCCACAGCCACCGGGTCACACAAAACAATACACACAGCCACTCAGGCATAAAACCAAACACTTAACGGGCACACATTCACAAGTGTGCAAGCCCAATCATTCAGGCATAAAAACAAACACTTGGCATGCACACTTTTACCAACTCACAATTCTAGCCTTACAGGCATATTATCAAACACATACTGAGCATTGTCACACAAACAGATTCACACATGCATTTTGTCGAACATTTAACATGCACTGCCTACTCAATGTCAGAATCACACCAAAACGCCATTGAAGGCCAACATTCATATAGGAGATCACACCTATATGAATTTACATATAAATAGTATGATAACAAGGACGATATCCAACGGGCAATTCACCACAGGGCCTAACCCCGGATCAGGTATAAGAAAACAGAACCCCTACCTTGAAAACGTCCTCCTGCTCTTGCTACCACGCTAGACGTTGTCCTCCCCACGCAAGACGCTCCGGCAGCAACCAGCAGCTCTCTTTCCTTCCCTCTCTCTAGCTCTCTCTCTCTCTACGACGGCTGCAGTGGCTGAAGAGAACCCTAAACCTAAAACAAGGGGGTCTTGACCTCTTTATATAGACAACTAAAACCTCAAAATGACATAGTTTTGATTAAATGAATCCCAACATCAAAACGACATAGTTTTGATTACAGACTACAACCTTTTTGCAACCACACAGGGCAAAGCACTCCTAATTTCACCATGGTCCTTTAGCAAAAGAGGATCAGAACAACAAAACAAAGGTAATGGAGGCTGCACGTGAGAAAGCATTCTCACGTGCATTCTCACGGGCACCTCCAAATGCTCTATAATTTCACCACAAGACTTGGAACAACATCAGGAAGGCTCCCACGCAAAAATCTCACTGCACGTGAAAAGCATTCTCACGTGCATTCTCACGTGCACGCCCAATTGGGCTCAAACTTTGCCTCTTGCTTGCTCATCAACATACAAGATGATTAAGCCAAAGTATGTGGAAAGAAAACTCCCTGAAACCTAACAATTTCCACCTAAAAAGGCAAAACTGACTAACTCCTCACATCCAAAATACGGGTCATTACATAACATCTACATGTTGACGTGCACGAGTGCAGTGTAGTGACAATAAGATTTAGGCAGGTTATGTTCTATAGTTAAGTATCAACACACAAGTCACAGAGTAGGTACAACCAGTGCCACAGCCACACAGGTTAACGTAACCACATCCACACAGGCTAATATATCCAGCCACGGGCTTTCACAGCCACTGGGCTCCATAACCAAACACAGGCTTCCACAACCACCATGTTTCGGAGTCAACCATGGGCTTCCACAGCCACCGTGTTCTAGAGTCCATGGGCTTCCACAGCCACTATGTTCCAGAGTCAACCACGGGCTTCCACAGCCATCATGTTCCAAAATCAGCCACGGGCTTCCACAGCCACCGTGTTCCAAAATCAGCCACGGGCTTCCACAGCCACTGGGCTCACAATCACTACCACACAGGCACATAGCCACGTCCACACAAGCATATAATCAAACACATAGCATACACAATCCACAACCACACAAGCATATAATCAAACACATAGCATGCATAATCCCCAACCACACAGGCAAAACATCAAACACTTAACGTGCATAGCCTCACAACCATAATATCGAACACATAACATGCTTAGCCTCAAAACGACGTAGTTTTGATTAAGTGAATCCCAGCATCAAAACGACGTAGTTTTGATGGAATATGCTACCACCTTCCCGCATCCACACAAGACAAAATACCCACAATTCCAACATGCCCCTTTAGGAAAAGATTATTAGAATCACAAAACCAAGGTGATGGTGCAAAAACATGGCTGCACGCCATAATGCACGTTGTCATCACTGGTTTTCGTCCGGGCCCGTTTGGGGTGAGCTCAAACTAGACCCATGGTGAAAAAAATTTAGGGTCGCCACCAACTGTTTTTGGGGTACAGTTGGATACCCTCTACTTTGAGTAGTTTAAAGTGTGTGGTCTGCGTTATCAGAGAAGGGTTCGGGAGTTGGTTACGTGTAGGGAAGGATTAGCACCCCTACATCGCCCTTTCGGTATCTAATTTAGGAGGAGGAGGTTTTCTATTGTATTTGTATTGTCATGACTGGGTTAAGTTTCCCAAAAAGTCTATGATTTTTATTTAGCTAAGTTATTTATTAAAGTCGTGGTTAAAATGAATTTTTCCTAAATTTCTAAAGGGAATCCTAAAAATTTTGGGTTTTTGTTTGAAGTGGAGAATGAGATCCTACGAGTTGATTTTAGTTTTTGGTTTTGCTTTTGGAAATTGAAGTCCTAAAAAATGTTTTTTTTAAAAAATTTCCCCCCCCTTTTTTTGGTTTTGGGTTAGAAAAAAACGTTTTGTTTTTTTTGTCCTCTTTTTCTTTTGTTTTTTTTTTTTTTTTTTTTGTTTTTCGTTTTGGAAATTGAAGTACTAATTTTGGTTTTTTTTTTGTTTGAAAACATGAAAACGTTTTTTGTTTGTTTTTGTTTTATTTGTTTTTTTTTGTTTTGTTTTTTTTTTTTTTTTTTGCAAACCCAAAATCTTAAATCAAAGTCATGAACATATGCATTAAAATAATAAACGTGGAGTGTATGATTATGACGTCCACAAAAGAAAAATAAAAGCACTCTTTTTTTTCTTTTCTTCATCTTTTTTTTTATGCCTCTCTTTGCACTCTTTTTTTTGTTTCCACTATATTTTACATATTACAACGTACCACATACAAAGAATGAAAATACAAGGAAAACCAGCGCAACCAATAAAAGAAATACAAGGAAATATTAAGAATTACATCAAATATTAATGTAAATAAGCTGAAAAATAATGAGTAAATAAAGATTGAACCGACTTTGGGGCTTGCAACACTAGTCTTCTATTTGAGCTCTTGTCCGCGCCGATAGTCACTTGCTCGAATTAGAACCAACAGATCTGGCAGCGGGACTTGTGAAGAGGCTTTCCTGGTATTTGGAGGCTAGAGTGATTTTTTTTTTGAGGTTAAGATTTTATGGTAGCTGGCAATAATCAAAGTGGGCGTGAGAAGCAGGGGCATGAAAAGGAATTGGAAACTGGTTTTCCTGTTTTTTTTTTTGATGAAAACGCAGAAAGAGAGGGCTGAAGTTGGAGTTGTTTTTGTGTTTTTCTTTTGCTAAAAAAAAACTAGAACGAGATAGGAGGGAAAGAGGATGAAGGGGCGATGTTTGATTGCAGAATAGCAGAAAGACTGGGCGATTTTTTTGTTGGGTGTGATCTCTGTTTTTTTTCTTTTTTTTCCTCTCTCTTTTCGCGCAGGGAAGAATTTGGGACTCTACTCTCTTTTTTTCTTTTTTCTTTTTTTTTTGCAGGGAAGAAGCTGGCGGGATCTGGGTGTTTTTTTGTTTTGGGACTCAACTCTCTGTTTTTTTTTCTTTTCTCCCTCTCTCCTTTGCGCTAGGACGAGGCTGGGTGTAAATGGTATCAGGTTTTTTTTCGATGATCAGGGCTCTCTCTTTTGCGCAGGAACAGAATACTATATTTTAAAGGGCTGGCAGAAAAATTGGCTGGACTATCATTAATTGCAGTATTTTATTTTGAGATTCTGCCGTTTGTTGGAGGGAACAGCGACTTGTGCAGCGTGATTGTCCTTTTTTAATGTTTTCGTTTAGCACATGTGACCGACAGGTATTCAAAAATGATTCTTTGTCAGATGGCCAGCGCATAAAATAGGTCTCGTGAACAACCAACAAGAAAAAAAAAAAGCCAGCGAGAAAAGCCAATCAGCGACGGTCAAAGGGCAAAGGGAATCGAAGTGTCGGCAGGTCAGAGTGTCGGCAGGTCGAAGTGTTGACAGGGTCGAAGCTTCGGTGGATCGAAAGTTCGGTGGGTCGAAGGTCAACGGTCAACGGGTCGAAGGCTTACAGGCGTTGCAGGTCAAGGATCGAAGGTCGGAGTGTCGGCAGCGGGGCTTCGAGGGTCAAGGGTCGAAGGGTCGAAGGTCGGAGTGTCGGCAGGTCAAGGGGTCGCAAGTCCTGGCGTCGTAAGTCTCGAGGCGTCGCATCTTTACAAGGTTTGAAAGTCCAAAGGGGCGAGTCGTAGGTCGGAGTGTCGGCAGCGGGGCTTCGAGGCTTCGAATCTTTGAGGCTTCAAGGCTTCGAGGCTTCGATGCTTCGAGGCTTTGGGGCTTCGAGGCTTCGAAGGTCAATGGGTCGAAGTGTAGGCAGGTCAACGGTCAACCCCGAAGTTTTTTTTTTTACCCTTACTCATAATGTAAAAATGGACAACTTTTTGGGGATTGTTTGGGAAGATCTGTATTCGCCTAAATTGACGGTTTGAAGAATTTTGCATGGTCACCTTTTCGGGCAATTTGACCAGGGGCATTGACCGTCTTTTGGCAAGTTTCGCTTTTTCCAATGAAAGTTGTTTTGGCCATAACTTCTTCATTTTAAGTCCGATTTGAGCTCGATCAAGTGCGTTAATCTCCAATTTTCATCCTCTATCGCCTGGTGTTGGTCTTGGGGCGCTTCAAGGACTTGTAGCAAAAGTCATTAATTTTGGACTCCCCCATCTGTGTCAATTGTATCCATCTCGTGCAAATTGGGGTTAACATCAATTCCAAACCATTCCTTGGAAGTATGGGATCATTGTGGACCTGTTCAACAAGGTATATGGCATGGGCAGAAAGGTATATCAAATGGGGTTAGTATGTCCAACCCAGACAAAATGGGGTCCAACAGCTGCCCCTCTTTGTGCATTGTTTGTGTACAAACAGTGTACAAAGATAAAAGGGAGTCATTTTGGACGGGTCGGAGCACTTACCTGACTTACCTGGTTTTAAAGCAGAAGGAGAGTACTGGATGGGTGTAGAAGGTGTTGCAGAGGCCGTAGGATTACCACCCATAATGCAAAGATACTGGAAAAGGAAAGCCTACAACAAAGATAGGCTTAAACTAAAATTTGAAAGCCTACTGCAACGATAAGCGTGATCGGAAAAGAAGGAAAGCCCACGGCAACGTTAGGCTTGAATTAAAAATGAAAAGTCCACAACAACGATAGGCTTAAATTGAAAATGGAAAGCCCATAGCAACAATAGGCTTGAATTCAAAAGGGAAAGCCTACAGTAACGTTAGACTTAATACTGAAAAAATGGAAAGCCCACAGCAACGATAGGCTTAAACTAAAAAATGGAAAGCCCACAGCAACGATAGGCTTGAATAAAAAATAGGAAAGCCCACGGCAACGTTAGGCTTGAATTGAAAATGAAAAGCCCACATCATCGATAGGCTTAAATTGAAAATGGAAAACCCACAGCAACGATAAGCTTAAATTCAAAAGGGAAAGCCCACAGCAACGTTAGGCTTAAACTGAAAAATGGAAAGCCCACAGCAACGATAGGCTTAAATTCAAAAGGGCAAGCCCACAGCAACGTTAGGCTTAAACTGAAAAATGGAAAGCCCACAGCAACGATAGGCTTAAACTAAAAAAATTGAAAGGCCCACAACAACGATAGGCTTAAATTGAAACTGGAAAAGCCCAAAGCAACGATAGGCTTAAACTAAAAAATGAAAGGCCCACTGCAACGATAGGCTCGAATTGAAAATGGAAAGCCCACAACAACGATAGGCTTAAATTGAAAATGGAAAAGCCCACAGCAACGATAGGCTTAAACTAAAAAATAAAAGGCCCACCGCAACGATAGGCTCGAATTGAAAATGGTGAGCCCACAACAACGATAGGCTTAAACTGGAAATGGAAAAGCCCACAGCAATGATAGGATTAAACTAAAAAATGAAAGGCCCACCGCAATGATAAGCTCAAATTGAAAATGGAAAGCGCACAACAACGATAGGCTTAAATTGGAAAGACTTGTTGGAGACATCAATTGGTATTTGGGGAAATGCTTTAAGGAATTGGTGAGTTTGGGAAGTAACCCAATTTGGGCTCCCTCTATGAGTTCACTCAAGGAGATCGCTCTATGAGGTGACCCAAAAGGGGAAAAAGTTTGTCAAGTGCCGAAAGGATGCGTTTAGAGCTTGGGGAAATTACAAAGAAAGAGTTGTACAGGTGAACAAAAAAAGATAGGATAGCTTGATGAGAAGCTTGCTGAGTATGAGCTCCTAGGATCTTCAGAGGCGGCAACATTCCTGAAATTACAGAGTATGCTGAATGTATGTAAATGATGCATGGACTGCAATGTGCTGTATGCGGGCATGCATAAACCTCAACCTGTGGTGTCATATGATGTCATGTGATGCGATGCGATGTATGCATCGAATGCAATGTGATGTATCACTGAGGGTTTGGCCAGGGCTAGAGATTTATCTCAATGCTGTTGGAGTGGTTGGCTAACATTCAACTTGTCGGGGAACAATGTTCTCTTTGGCTGGGGAGTCCGTTCTGTCTTTGTTGGGGAACTCCCTTTTGTGCATGAAGGGTCTGTTAAATTGAGCTTCGCCATATTGAGGAGCTTGACTTGACGGCTTCTCTGGGGATAGTGATATTCTGTGGAGATATGAGTACTCTGCGTTGGGGACTTAATTTGTATGAGGATTTAGAGTTTGACCCTACTCATAAGGTAATGACAATGGACCCCACTGGAGATTTAAGATATTCTATTTAAATGTGAAATAAAGAGGATAAAATATGATTAAGGATATAAAATGGGATTTTGCTGGTTTGATTCCACAAAACACATTTATATCATAAAAAGTGTTCTATTGTTATAATCTGATAAACAGAATTACAAGTCTTTAAAAAGCATAATATACAAATTTGATTCGAGCGTGCTGCAGGTTTGACCAAGTCTTCCACTGTTTGCAGCCGTTGTTTTTGGATGATGTTGTCTCCATTGTTTGTAAAGGACCCTATTTGTCGTGGTCCTGATCCTTTCAGATTCTGACTGATTTCACCCTTCAAGATTTATTGTTGGCTTTGTATTTTACCCTTGGTGCCCTTTCGGGTTTTCACCAAGTCCGCCTTTGTTTTCTTTTTTGTCTTTTGTTGGAGCTTTGTATTTTACCCTTGGTGCCCTTTCGGGTTTTCACCAAGTCCGCTCATTACAGGAATGAGAATCTTATTGGGGAGGTATGAGAGTTAAGCATAAAACTTTTTGACGGTGTCACTATTCACTGGATTAGGAAACTCATCTCTGTCCATTTTGGCAAGGATCAATGCGCCTCCCGAGAATGCTTTTTTCACAACATATGGGCCTTCATAATTGGGAGTCCACTTGCCTCGATGGTCATGCTGGATTGGCAAGAACTTCTTGAGGACAAGATCACCCTCTTGAAAGCTTCTGGGCTTCACCTTTTTATTGTAATTGTTGATCATTCTTTGTTGATACAGCTGTCCTCTGCAAACTGCTGCCAAGTGCTTGCCTTCTATTAAATTCAACTGCTCATAACGACTGTTGGCCCATTCTGCTTCTTCGAGCTGAGTATCCTTAAGTACTCGGAGGGAAGGTATCTCCACTTCGACAGGTAGAACTGCTTCCATGCCATAGACCAAAGAAAATGGAGTTGTCCTGGTCGATGTACGCACTGAGGTACGATAAGCATGCAAAGCATATGGTAGCTTCTCGTGCCAATCTTTGTATGTTTCAGTCATCTTTCTGATAATGTTCTTGATGTTCTTGTTGGCTGCCTCGACTGCTCCATTCATTTTTGGGCGATAGGGGGTCGAGTTGCGGTGTTGAATTTTGTATGTTTCACACAACTTCCCTATCATCCGACTATTCAAATTGGCAGCATTGTCCGTTATGATCTGCTCGGAAAGCCCATATCGGCATATGATGTTGTTCCGCATAAATCGAAGTACCACAGCCTGTGTGACATTAACATATGATGCTGCTTCTACCCACTTGGTGAAGTAATCAATGGCTACCAAAATGAAACGATGACCATTAGAAGCTTTTGGAGATATTGGTCCGATAACGTCAATGCCCCAAAGCGAGAACGGCCATGGGGAAACCATCACGTGTAGTTTGGACGGCGGTACTTGGATCTTGTCGCCATAAATTTGACACTTGAGGCATTTGCGCACATATTCAATGCAATCTTTTTCCATATGTCTGATACTTTGGCCGAAATGATGTTGATGTGCTCATCTGGGAAGCCAATAGCCATGGGCTCGTAATCTTCTCGTGCTCTGTCTGCCAGATAGTTGGCTATTGCACTTCCTTTTATGGCTTTTTGAGGTACGTAAATGATATCGTACTCCGATAAGATCAACTGCCATTTGGCGATTCTTCCAGAAATGGATGGTTTTTCCAAGGGATATTTGAGTGATCATGCCTTGAAATCAGCCATGTGGTATAATAAAGAGTGTATTGCCTCAATCGCCTTGTTATCCAAACAAGGGCACAGCACGTCCTCTCCAAGGGTGTGTAGTTTTCTTCATTGATGGTGAACTTCTTGCCGAGGTAATAAATGGCCTGCTCCTTCTTGCCTGTAGAATCGTGTTGCCCCAAGACACAACCCATCGCTGGCTCCTAAATGGTCAAGTATAAGATCAGAGGTCTATCCGGTACTAGTGGGACCAAAATAGATGGATTAGATAGATATTGTTTGATCTTGTCAAAAGCTTCTTGACACTTGCCATTCCAAATTTCTGGGTTGTTCTTTCGTAAAGTCTTGAAAATGGGTTCACAGGTGGCTGTCAATTGGGAAATAAATCAGGCAATGTAATTCAGTCGCCTTAGGAATCCTCTAACCTCCTTGATGGTCCGTGGCGGCGGCATCTCTTGGATAGCTCGAACTTTATCTGGATCGATTTCAACTCCTTTTTGGCTCACAATGAAACCCAACAGTTTTCCCGATATGGCTCCGAAAGTGCACTTTTCAGGGTTCAATTTCAGCTGATATTTTCGTAGCCTGTTGAAGAGCTTGCGGAGTACTTCGATATGATCTTCAATGCTTCGTGATTTGGCTATCATGTCGTCCACATATACTTCGACTTCCTTATGCATCATATCGTGGAATAGAGTCACCATGGCTCGTTGATAGGTGGCTCCTGCGTTCTTTAGACCAAACGACATCACATTATAGCAGAAAGTGCCCCAAAGTGTCGTGAATGTGGTCCTCTCTTTGTGTTCGGGGGCCATACGAATTTGATTATAGCCCGAGAAACCATCCATGAATGAGAATAGAGCATGCTTTGCCGTATTATCCACTAGCGTATCAATATGAGGAAGTGGGAAGTTATCTTTTGGACTAGCCCAATTCAAATCTCTATAATCAACGTACATGTGGACCTTGCCTCCTTTCTTTGGTACTGGTACAACATTGGCCACCCATTCTGGATAATGGGAGACACTTAAGAAACCTGCGTCCCATTGCTTTCTGACCTCTTCTTTAATCTTCAGTAGCATCTCCGGTCTCATTCTTCTTAATTTCTGCTAAACTGGCTTGCATTCCGGCCTCACTGGTATGTGATGCTGCACTATGTCTGTGTCTAATCCTAGCATATCTTGATACGACCATGCAAAAACATCTATGTAGCTCCTTAACAGCTCAATTAATTGCTTCTTGGTGTCGGTAGCTATTAAGGATCCTACCCTCAATTCTCTTGGTTCGGCTGTCGTCCCCAAATTCACTGTTTCTACTGGGTCTTCACTTGAAATGGATAAACGGTCTTCCCTTTCCAATAGGCGTATAATCTCCCCTGGTAGCTCAGGTGTCTCCTCTACCTCATTCTTGTCAGCTTCAAACACGGGCTGCTCCCAGTTTGGACTTTGGTCAAACCTTAGGCATCTCGTTTCGTTTTCGCATATGATGTTTTCATTGACATTGTGATACCTACTTATAAGAGAATTACAAGTTGGTAACCAAATATGATATGCATATGTTATGAATGGAATGCACCGTGAAAGATTTGAAGAAAAGTGCATTTTATTGAAAAGCTTTTGATAAAAACAAGTGTTCACCGCTTCAAAAGACATTAAAATAGAATACATTAAATCCAGTGACCCCGTAAGCATTACATTATAGGGAGGTCCAGGCTGGTTCAATTGTTTAATGGATGGTTGGGATCCTCTCGCGCCACCAGAGTTATCTCGCTCAGCACCTTCTCGTCTGCATCTAATACGGCTACAAACTCAGGCACGGGCTCAAGTTGGCTTTTATGGATGAACCCTCCACTCTGGAATGTAACATTCAAGGGGGGAAAGCTTCTCTTTTCTTCTTGAACTGCCCTTTTTTGCAACCTTGCCATCCTGCGTTCTTTCTTTTTGATAGCTACCCACTGTCTGTCAGCTCTAGTAGGCATGTAGCCCAGCCCAAATTTCTCAGTATTTTCTCGGATGGTCAGGGGTTTCTGGATTCCTTGAGCCTTTGGACCTAATCCTTGCCTTGGCTTGTACCCTTGCTTGATCATGGTGGTTGCAACCATCTTTGACGCCTTTGAGAGGTGATAGCTTGGTATAGAAGTGATGTTCACGACCTCAAAGGATCGATAGGAACATTCCGGTACATCCTCGTTGTTTTCAATATAAGGTACTGATGCTGGTTTTGTGACAAGGAAACTTGTCTCTCCAGAGATGCAAATGAGCTGGTCACCCATCACAAATTTCATCTTTTGGTGGAGGCTTGACGGCACTGTCCCTACCATGTGGATCCAGGGTCTTCCCAACAAACAGTTGTAATATGGCGTGATGTCCATCACCTGAAATTTCACCGTAAAAGTAGTTGGCCCAATCATGAGTGGAATATCCAGAGTTCCCACCACGTCATGCTTTCCTCCATCGAATGCCCGTCCGTACCTTCATCGTACAGGGACGCATATAGGATGCATCGATTGGAAGTTGCTGCAGTATATGCAAGGGCATTGCCACGCCCCGGATTTCCAACCCGAGGAGACCGGAACGTGACCCTCCCTTTACCCAAGTTGGATAAAGGGGTTAGAATACAACATACACTTCACACTTTATATTCAGAGACCAATCTTATATTTATTGAGTCCAAACATAACAAGTGTCCAAAACATGCCTTTATTACATTAAACTCCACATTACAATACCTCCCCACTGGGGTTACAAAGCTTACACAAAAACAGCATAACTCAAATAATAATAAGCAAGCCACAAGCAGGACTTCCACCTCGGTGTTCCCACCTAACGCCTGTAGGTTCCTGTAAAGAAAACAACATGGTAGGAGGGGTGAGCAACCACAGCTCAGTAGGGATCATGTCTCCCCAACCCATCCCATGCTCCTAATATCTACATGCCATGTGTACAAGTGCTGTGTCGTGATACAATTATTTCACCAGATATAATAACAGGCCATAGCAGCAAATACAATCATACACAGGCTGGAACATAAACATTCCCGGGCTTCCACATCCACCGGGTTCCAAGAACAGTCCCGGGCTTCCACAGCCACCGGGTTCCAAGAACAGTACACATAACCACTCAGGCTTAAAACCAAACACATAGTAGGTACACATTCACAAATGTACAAACCCAACCACTCAAGCATAAAAACAAACACTTAGTAGGTACACATTCACAAATGTACAAACCCAGCCACTCAAGCATAAAAACAAACACTTGGCATGCACACCTTTACCAACCCACAATTCTAGCCTTACTAGCATATTATCAAACATACTGGGCATATTCACACAGACATATTCACACAGGCATTTTATTGAACACTTAACATGCACTGCCCACCCAACATCATGATCACACCAAAAATGCCATTGAAGGCCAACATTCATATAGGAGATCACACCTATATGAATTTACATATAAATATTATAGCATTAACAATAGAAACCTTACAAAACATCCACACAGGGCTTAACTCCAGAACAGACCAGGAAAGACAGAACCCCTACCTGTAAGAAAATGTATCACCACAGCAACAATCCTGCTCCCACGCCGAACGTCGTCTGCCCTCGAGGAACACCACAGCAGAGATGGCCAGAACTCTCCTCTCTCTCTCCCTCTCTCTGCTACGGCTGCCGTGGCTGAAGAAGAGAACCCTAAACCTAAAACAAGAGGGCTCCTCATCCTTATATAGACCTCCCACTATCAAAACGACGTAGTTTTGATTAAGTGAAACCCAGCATCAAAACGACGTAGTTTTGATGGAACAAGCTACAACCTTCCCGCATTCATACACGCCAAAATATCCACAATTCCAACATGGTCCTTTGGGGAAAAATCATTAGAATGACAAAACCAAGGTAACCATGCAAAAACATGTTTGCACGCCAATTGGAACGCCAATTCCCTAATTGGCGTGCAGCTCCAAATGCACTCAAACTTTACCCCAAGCCTCCTTGCACCATGTAAAAGACATCCATGCAATAAAAACCTTGAACGCCAAATGGGTCCAATTCGCGTGCACGTCCGTTTGGCCTGAAACTTCTGTGGTAGATAGAAGACATCATTCTAAGAATCTTTTGGTCTGCACGCCAATTCATCTGAGCCCATCTACTAGGTCAAAATCTAGAAAGTTCTCATTTAGAAGGCAAGACTGACTAACTCAAAACACGGGTCCTTACATCCAAGGTGTTTTAGCTAAAGTGTATGGGAAGGAAACTCCCTAAAACCCAACAATTTCCACTCACAGGGCATCTGTGGTTAACTTCGTACATACCACAAACACAGGTCATTACATCCTCTCCCCCTTAAGACTTTTCGTCCTCGAAAAGAAACAACATACAAGGAAAACAAACACAAGCTACCCATTTGCCACACGACGAGCTACAACACCTAAATGGGTCACACAACATAACAGGACATCTCAAACACATTTTGCAATCGCAAAACACATCACAATAAAAATACCAGTTTACAAGTAGAAATACAAATACACCAAATCATGAACCACAAGAAAACACATCACTACAGAAGAAAACACATCACTACACATCACTACAGCCACCTCCCACCCTTAAGATTGTTCGTCCTTGAACAACTCTGGGTGCTGCTCACGCATCACGGACTCACGTTCCCATGTCTCTTCCTCAATGCCACGGTGCTGCCACAGCACGTGAACCAAAGGAATAGCACGACCACGCAAAAGCTTCTCCCGCCGATCGACAATACGGATAGGGGCCTCAACAACGGACATGTCATCCTCAATGTCCAATGTCCCCCAATCGATCACATGAGTGGGATCAGGATGATACTTCCTCAACTGGGACACATGGAACACATTGTGCACCCGACTCAGTCGCGGGGGCAATGCTAACCGGTAAGCTACAGGCCCCACACGAGCTATAACCTCAAATGGACCAATGAACCGGGGAGAGAGTTTGGAACCTCTCCCAAAGCGCCGATGTCCACGTCGTGGAGAGACACGGAGAAACACATGATCGCCCACAGAAAACTCCAAAGGTCGCCGCCATTGATCTGCATAAGATTTCTGTCGACTCTGGGCTGATAACAAGCGCTGACGAATCAACTTGACCATCTCAGTAGCCTCTTGAACTAACTGTGGTCCCAAGAGAGCTGCCTCTCCTACCTCAGTCCAACACAAGGGTGAGCAGCACGGCCTCCCATACAATGCTTCAAAAGGGGCCATTTCAATGGATGCCTGATAACTGTTATTGTAGGCAAACTCCACCAAAGGAAGGTGAGTTGCCCACGAACCCCCGAAATCTAGCACACAAGCCCTCAACATGTCCTCCATGGTCTGATTCGTCCTCTCAGTCTGACCGTCAGTCTCAGGGTAAAAGGCTGTACTCAAGTGAAGCTTGGTCCCCATAGCCTCCTGCAAACCGGCCCAAAAATGGGAAGTGAACCTCGAATCCCGGTCAGAGACAACCGATGATGGTACGCCATGCAGTCTCACAATCTCGTTCATGTATAGCTGACTCAAGGTCCCAATGGAGTCCCGCTCGCGAACAGCAAGGAAATGGGCCGACTTTGTGAGTCGATCCACAATCACCGAAATCATATCTTTCCTCCCTGTAGTGGGTGGAAGACTAGTCACGAAATCCATCACTATGTGGTCCCACTTCCACTCCGCTATGGGCAATGGCTGTAACATGCCGGCCGACCGCTGATGTTCTGCCTTCACCTGCTGACACGTGAGGCACTGCGAAACAAAGGCAGCCACATCGCGTTTCATCCCAGGCCACCAAAAATGTCTCCGAAGCGCATGGTACATCTTCGTACCCCCCCGGATGCACAACAACTCTTGACTGGTGAAACTCTCGTATCACCTCATCCCTGAGAGAAGAAGCCACTACTAACCGCCCCTGAAAAGACAACTCATGCTCAGGACCCTCTGTTCAGTCCCCAGATAGCTCACCAGCCTCAATACGGGCACGGAGAACTTCACACTCAATGTCACCCAACTGTCCCTCCCAGACGCGCTGGTACAACTCAGGCACAACCACCAAAGGACTCAGGACTGTCCCACCATCACGAACAACAAGGCCGCACCGCAACATTGCCAACTGCTCCATCGGCTTCCACTCTCTCACGGCCACCTCGGCGTTCCCTTTCTGCTCAACGTGTCGGCCTACAACATTACCCTTGCCCGGGGTATAGGCGAGAGTAAAGTCAAAGGTCCGCAAATACTCAACCCATCTCCTCTGCCTCAAATTCAAGTCCTTCGAGTGAAGATGTACCCGAAGGCTCTTGTGATCAGAAAACACTACAAACTTTTCCCCTAAAAGGTAATGTTGCCAACTCTTCAAGGCAAAGATGACAGCCGCCAACTCAAGATCATGGGTAGGGTAATTCTGCTCATGAGGCTTCAGCTGCCTCGACCCATAGGCTACCACACTATGCTCCTGCATAAGCATACACCCCAAACCAACCCTGGACGCATCACAATATACCTCATATGGGATATCCTCCCGAGGTAACCTCAACACCGGTGCAGTGGTCAAACGGGTTTTGAGAGCCTCAAACGCCTGCTGACACTTGTCAGTCCACTCAAACTTCACTCCCTTTCGAGTCAACGCTGTCATAGGAGCTGCCAAACGGGAGAATCCCTCCACGAAATGACGGTAGTACCCTGCCAAACCAAGGAAACTGCGAATCTCGAAGACATTGGTTGGCCTCTCCCATGATGACACCGCCTCAATCTTGGCTAGGTCCACTCTAACCCCTTCAGCTTACACTACGTGGCCAAGAAAATGGACCTCCTACATCCAAAACTTGCATTTGCTAAACTTAGCAAACAACCGCTGATCCCTCAAGGTTTGCAACACTGTTGCCAGATGTTCCACATGCTCCCTCTCGGTCTTGGAATATACCAAGATATCGTCTATAAACACCACCACGAACGAGTCTAAGTATGGGGCAAAGACTTGGTTCATCAAATGCATGAACACTGCTGGTGCATTAGTGAGCCCAAAAGGCATCACTACCCACTCATAGTGCCCATACCTGCACTGAAAAGCCGTCTCAGGGATGTCCTCCTCCCTAACCCTTAACTGGTGATACCCCGACCATAGATCTATCTTGGAAAACCATCGGGCTCCACTCAACTGGTGAAACAGGTCATCGATCCGAGGCAACGGATACTTGTTCTTCACAGTCACCAAATTCAACTTCCTATAGTCGATGCAAAGGCGTAGCGTGCCATCTGCCTTCTTTGCAAAGAGCACCGGAGCACCCCAAGGTGAGGTACTTGGTCTAATATACCCCTGGTCCACCAACTCCTCTATCTGCCGCTGAAGCTCCCTCAGCTCGGCTGGCCCCATACGATATGCTACTTGGGAGATTGGACCAGTCCCCGGTACCAACTCAATTGTGAACTCTATACTCCTCTTAGGAGGTAAACTCCTCAACTGGTCAAGAAAGACATCCTGAAATTGGTCAACAATAGCTGGCCACACCCTCTTCTCCACTTTCCCCTCCTCAGCAAAGGTCAGGGCTGCCAACCTGTGGGTAATGGCACCCCACTGGTCTAACACTGGCCCAGCCTGACTCGCCTAACAGTCCCACTCCCCCTGCAGGGTGCAAGAGGTCCCTGCGGGTGTCACAAAGGATACACGCCGCCGGTAACAATCTATCTTGGCTTGGAAAGCCATAAGGCAATCCATACCCAAGATCAGATCAAATGTACGCAAGGGCATTACATGCAAGTCAAAACTTAGCTCCACATCTCTTATGGTTAACACACAGTCACGGCAAACATGCCGCACCTCAACCATGCCTCCCACCGAAGACTCTACTGCTAGGGGTCTCTCTGCCTCAATACATGCTAACCCCAATCCCTCAATCAAAAGTTCAGCGACAAACGAACAAGATGCACCCGTATCAAAAAGTGCAGAAACAAGCGTACGAGAGATTAAGAGGGTACCTCTAACCACCGATGGTCCTGCCCCACCCTCCGCTGGTGGAGGTGGTAGCTCAGCCTCCTTCGGGTACGTCGCCTCCAGCGCAAACACCCTCCCTTGGCTCGTGCCACTGGTTGGCTCACTCACTGGGCGCTTCCCGCCAAGGCTGCCTCCAGCTTCAGTCTGCTGCTGCTCCGGCCTCCCCTGGGGTCGGGTCTGGTTGGATCCTGCCTGACTAGCCTGCCACTGACGAGCTGGTCTCTCTGCTGGTGCACGGAAACTGGCATCACTCCTTGTGCTGGATGTCATGCCTCCAACTCCCCTGTTGCCACTCCGGCAATCCCGACTCAGATGGCCCTCTCGTCCACAACTATGGCATTTCCAGTCCTTCTTTGGACACTCCCTCCTAAAGTGGCCTTGCTCCCCATAGTAATGACAACCGCTGAGGAGACCTCCTGCCGGACCTCCCTATCTGCCACCGCCAAAGCTAGACCTCCCTGGGTTCGCCAATGTTTGTCCCCTGCTGCAGAAGGAACTACTATCTCTCTCCTCAGTCTTAGGCCTCTTGGACCCCGAATTGCGTTCAGACCCACCTTGCAACTGGCGACCCTGATGGACCTGCCTCCCATCCTCCAGCTCCCTCTCAGCTATACGTGCTGTCTCAACAACCTCAGCATAGGTCCTCAAACGTAGAATCGCCACCCTCTGCCTAAGAGCTGGCCTAAGACCCAAGGTGAACTTGTGGGCCTTCAGGTCCTCCTTTGCCACAGTCTCGGGGGCAAACCTACTTAGGCTCCGGAACTCCCGCTCATACTCGGGCACCGTCTTTGATCCTTGCTTCAGGCTGCCAAATTCTTCTCTCTTCTTCCATCTCAAAGATTCCGGGAAGAACTCATCATGGAAGAGCTGTAGAAACTCCTCCCAAAGCATGAACTGCACCGCATGGATCCCCGTGACACTCAACCACCACTCTAGAGCATTCCCCTCCAGGTGCCGAATGGCCAGTCTCACCTTATCCTCCTCCTGGGGTAGGAGAAAGGAAAACACATGCTCGATCTGCCTCAGCTAGTGCTCAGCTAACACTAGGTCCTCCTCCCCTTTAAATCGTGGAGGTTGTTCCTTTCGGAACCGTGTCACCACGTCATCCTCTGCACGAATCGGTATACCACGCGGAGAACCCTCACGCTCCCGGGGTAGCTCCCCCGCTGGTGGTGGCGGTGGGGGTGGAACCACCTGCTGTGCCGCCATCTCACGGCGCACCTCCTCCCGGACTTCTTGTTGGATACCCTCCCTCAGCTCTTGGACTTCCAGCCGGATGCCTTCTCGTAGCTGCACCAGCAACAGTGCATGTCCTCCAACGGACTGCCCCGGTCCCGGGCCCTCATGGGCAGATGACTCATCAGCCACTGCCCCGGACGCACGCGTCACTCTCCTCGGTGGCATTCTTACTACAAGAAGTAAGAAGCACAAACGTCAGATCGTGTTCGTCAATTATCGGTTTTCATTACCTCTACCCCACTATCAAGTCAAGTAGTTCATGGCATCACACATACACGTCGCACCAATCAACATTGCACACAGTTCAAATAAACAAGGATCTTTCCTTGTAGTCATGCTCAAGGTACTTCAAGTAAAATCAGAGTTTGCACAGTTCACACCTTATCACATTAGTCACATTTTTCTTTTATCACAATTACAATTTTAACAGGTATCCACACCTTCACATACAACAACCAATGCAACTAGTGCCCTAATGCCAATGCATGCAAATCCTACCTCAGGTCTGGACTACCCCAAGTACACCTTAGAGGCTCTAAGAGGACCGTGTTGATCAGGCACGTCCCTCCAGGTTCCTCCAAAGGACGCAAGATAACCAGATCCGCCCACTACCCTAGGCCAACTAGACCATGCTTTGATACCATATTGTCACGCCCCGGATTTCCAACCCGAGGAGACCGGAACGTGACCCTCCCTTTACCCAAGTTGGATAAAGGGGTTAGAATACAACATACACTTCACACTTTATATTGAAAAACCAATCTTATATTTATTGAGTCCAAACATAACAAGTGTCCAAAACATGCCTTTATTACATTAAACTCCACATTACAATACCTCCCCACTGGGGTTACAAAGCTTACACAAAAACAGCATAACTCAAATAATAATAAGCAAGCCACAAGCAGGACTTCCACCTCGGTGTTCCCACCTAATGCCTGTAGGTTCCTGTAAAGAAAACAACATGGTAGGAGGGGTGAGCAACCAAAGCTCAGTAGGGATCACGTCTCCCCAACCCATCCCATGCTCCTAATATCTACATGTCATGTGTACAAGTGCTGTGTCGTGATACAATTATTTCACCAGATATAATAACAGGCCATAGCAGCAAATACAATCATACACAGGATGGAACATAAACATTCCCTGGCTTCCACAGCCACCGGGTTCCAAGAACAGTCCCGGGCTTCCACAGCCACCGGGTTCCAAGAACAGTCCCAGGCTTCCACAGCCACCGGGTTCCAAGAATAGTACACATAACCACTCAGGCTTAAAACTAAACACTTAGTAAGTACACATTCACAAATGTACAAACCCAGCCACTCAGGCATAAAAACAACCACTTAGTAGGTACACATTCACAAATGTACAAACCTAGCCACTCAGGCATAAAAACAAACACTTGGCATGCACACCTTTATCAACCCACAATTCTAGCCTTACTGGCATATTATCAAACATACTGGGCATATTCACACAGACATATTCACACAGGCATTTTATTGAACACTTAACATGCACTGCCCACCCAACATCATGATCACACCAAAAATGCCATTGAAGGCCAACATTCATATAGGAGATCACACCTATATGAATTTACATATAAATATTATAGAATTAACAATAGAAACCTTACAAAACATCCACACAGGGCCTAACCACAGAACAGACCAGGAAAGACAGAACCCCTACCTGTAAGAAAATGTATCACCACAGCAGCGATCCTGCTCCCACGCCGAACGTCGTCCGCCCTCGAGGAACACCACAGCAAAGATGGCCAGAACTCTCCTCTCTCTCTCCCTCTCTCTGCGACAGCTGCCGTGGCTGAAGAAGAGAACCCTAAACCTAAAACAAGAGGGCTCCTCATCCTTATATAGACCTCCCACTATCAAAACGACGTAGTTTTGATTAAGTGAAACCCAGTATCAAAACGACGTAGTTTTGATGGAACAAGCTACAACCTTCCCGCATTTATACACGCCAAAATATCCATAATTCCAACATGGTCCTTTGGGGAAAAATCATTAGAATGACAAAACCAAGGTAACCATGCAAAAACATGTTTGCATGCCAATTGGAACGCCAATTCCCCAATTGGCGTGCAGCTCCAAATGCACTCAAACTTTACCCCAAGCCTCCTTGCACCATGTAAAAGACATCCATGCAATAAAAACCTTGAACGCCAAATGGGTCCAATTCGTGTGCACGTCCGTTTGGCCTGAAACTTCTGTGGTAGATAGAAGACATCATTCTAAGAATCTTTTGGTCTGCACGCCAATTCATCTGAGCCCATCTACTACGTCAAAATCTAGAAAGTTCCCATTCAGAAGGCAAGACTGACTAACTCAAAACACGGGTCCTTACATCCAAGGTGTTTTAGCTAAAGTGTGTGGGAAGGAAACTCCCTAAAACCCAACAATTTCCACTCATAGGGCATCTGTGGTTAACTTCATACATACCACAAACACGGGTCATTACAAGCATAATGTTCAAGGCAGAGCCATTGTCAATGAGTACACGGGCTATGGTGTGCTCCTTGCATTTGGCCGTGATGTGGAAAGCTTTTATGTGCCACTTTCCTTCTTGGGGTAGCTCGTCATCTCCAAAGCTAATAATATTATTCATGATGAGGTTACTAGTGAGTCCATCCACATTCGCGACTGAGATGGTTGGAGGAACGTAGGCTTGGCTCAGGACTTTCAATAGTGCTTCACGGTGAGGTTGGGAATCCATCATTAATAGCAATGAGATGTGATCCGGTTGTCGACTTAGCTGATCCACAATATTATACTCACTCTGCCTCATGAGCTTCAGGAATTCCAATGTCTTTTTTTCAGTGACTGGTGCTTCTTTCTTTGTTGCCTCTAGCATTGGCTCAATTTCTAATTGCACAGTGTTCTCCTTCCTTGCTTTGTCTGCCATATCAGGGGCATAAGCCTTACCACTCCTAGTTATCTTCTTTGCTGCGGCGGTTCCCTGAACTATTTCGCAACTGTAGTTCCATGGGACTGCCTTATCAGTCTTATAGGGGAAAGGAGCAGGAACACCTATGGTGAGAGGTGCAATTCCATGCGGTAGTTTTGGGATTTCGGTTCTCTCCCCTTTGTCTGGCACGAGACTTGAGGCATGGATAGTGAGAGGCTTGATTCCATGTGGCAGTAGCAGGATCTCCGGAGCCTTAACGTTTAAGACAAGGGGTGTTGGCACCGATGGCGATTTGTGTGAATCATCTCCTTGGATCATGTGGCTTTGGTTGTCCGTTCCTCCTCTTGAGAATTCGATCATCTTTTGGTCCATGAGCTTTTGTACCATGTTAGCCAACTCGCTACAGTGTTCGATGTCATGCCCCTGTGACATTTTGTGATAGAGGCATTGTTTCTCCAACTTTGTCCCCTTCTCTGTGTTCAATGTGTTGGGAGCAAGTATATATCCATATTCCTACAGTAGGTTAAATAAATAGCTTTTCTCCATCCATATTTGTGAAACCTTCTCTAGGCATCCTTCTGTTGTGATACTGGTCACGTCATGGGAATGTTCTGGAAGCGGATTACTGTTCACATTTGGTGTCCCAGTTAATGCGGAAAAATCCAGCCACTTTGCATCCTTCAATGCCTGAACCTTCCTTTTGAATGTTATACAATTCTCGATATCATGTCCAGCTCCACCTGCGTGATATTCACACCTGGCATCCGGCTTGTACCAGGCCGGGGGAGGAGTCTTTATTTCTCCCAAGGGTATAGGGGTTACCATCCTTGCCTCTAAGATTTTGGGGTATAATTCTGCATAAGTCATTGGAATTGGATCACACTCTTGTCGTGGTCGACGAGAAGCCTGATTCGCTCCTGCTTGCTGGGTCTGAGCCCTCGATTGCCCCTGTCCTTGGAATGAGGCTCCTGGTCCTTCCTGAGTTACTAACCTTGGTTGCTCTGCATAAGGCGCTCTTGGTTGAAACGGAAAGTGTCATTGGATATGGAAACGGAACCCCTCCCTGTGGCAAGTATGGCATGAATTGGGGAGGTGGTGCGGGTGCAGCATATGCAGCTACCGGTGACCCTCTGTAGCACCCTAGCGCTTGGTAGAATGTTGGTTGTATTGACTGGTGCGCTTGGTATACCAGGTTGCTCTCATTTTCCTTCTTCTTTGCTGGTGGCTGAAACCGTTTTGATGCCTCAGCCGCATCACCCTTTAGCTTTCCTCCTTTAATTCCACTTTCTACACGTTCACCGGATGCAACCAAGTCTGCAAAGCTGTTGGAGACGTTACCTATCAACTTCTCGTAGTATACGCCTTTTAGTGTGTTGATAAAAAGAGTGGTGAGTTCTCTTTCGGTAAGAGGAGGTTGGACCTCCACAGTGGCCTCTCTCCATCTTCGTGCATAATCTTTGAAATTCTCCTCGGATCCCTTTTCTATGGACTGCAAGGTTAGTCGATCCAGCGCTAGCTCAGTGACATGTTTGTATTGTGCCAAGAAAGAGGTAGCCAATTCCTTCCATGTCTTGATGCGGTTTCCATTTAGTTGAAAGTACCAGCGAAGGGATGCCCTGGTTAGGCTTTCCTGGAAACAATGCATGAGGAGCTTGTCTTCACCAGCATAAGTAGCCATCTTTTGACAGTACATTGCCAAATGTGTCTTTGGACACCGGGTCCCGTTGAACTTTTCAAACTCCGGCATTTTGAATTTTGGTGGTAGCACCACTCCAAGGACTAAGCATAAGTCTTGTGGGCTGGTCATGCCATAGCTGTCAATGCCTTCTACGGCTTTCAATCTTTCCTCGAGTCGGCGTAGAGCGGGAGACTCAATATTTTCCTGAGGAGCTGGGGAACCCATTACCTCCATTGTATGTCCCGATGTGGGCATAGTGAAATGAGTTTGATTTGGAGTTGGAGGTTGTGCCATAGTAGGGTGATAGGTGGGTGCCTGGCTTGGAGCCGGATTGGGCGGTTGAACTGCGTATTGCCCCTGCTCTTGGTGGTGATTGATAGTTCCCCCTGTCGGGGTTCCTCTTGCCGGGATTCTTTCTCTTTCTTCAGTCAGCTTGGTGAGCATATCCATCATCAAAGCCATTTGCCCTTGCAGGGCTTGTTGTGATTGTTCTAAACCCATGAGTCTGTTCTCTACTTCGTCTGCCATCGGTTGTGGCTGTGATACTTGATTTGCGGCGAGATATGAGATTGTAAGAGTGCGCAATCCTGGAGAGAGGCTGCTACCCACCTGGGTACAAGGGAACTTTTATTTGATTTTTTTTTATTTGATATGCATGTATGCATGGAATGTATATGCGGAGGGTTAAAAAAACAAACAACTTTATTACAAACCAAACACACAATACAAACATTCAATGCTGAAATGCCATGTAAAATGAAGGCTAGTGCTACATGATCTTAAAGCACTCTTCCAGTCATCTCCTAAGTAGCACGGCGCCTCTTCCTCTGGGGTGGTCACTCACCTGCTTCTTCCCTCTGCTTCATTATGGTCTCGATCTATCTTTCCCTCAGCTACAACCTCTGAAGAGCTCCTTCTAACGATGCTTCTAGCCTCTGGATCTGCTGCCTTAAAGTCTGATTCTCCTGGAGGATAGCCTTCATGTCTGAAGTTAGTTGTGGCTTGTGTTGTGCCCTCCAAGATATGTATGTGGGGTAAACACCAGGTTTTGAACTATTGGGTTGGATCTTGTGTGGTGTGGACCATGCCCGATACATCTTGTTGCCTTCTTCTGTGAGCATGGTTCTGCTGTAAGTGAAGTCACACTCTTTCATGCCAAATAGCACGGGGATAATCTAATGACGCCCCACTTGTCTTCCCACCCGCAGTGGTGCATATGCAGTTCCTCCCTAGGGACCTAAAAGTGGAACCCAATTGTAGTCCCCGCAGCTATTTGTGATGGGGACCACTGGCATCCAAGGAGCAGTCCAGGTAATGTCAGCTTCTGTGAGGTTCTCCAACTTCTTTTTCCAGCTTTCAAAGTCTTTAGGTAGGCTCCACTTGCTGAGCAGAATATCTAGTAGTGTTGTGGCTGGTACCTGATAAACAGCAGGAAAACGATGAACACTACAAGGGAAATGACCTTGCAGCTAGGTACATAGGAGAGGTAAGCACCCCATGAACTGTCCCGAGCCTTTACTCAGATAAGTAAGAGATCGAATGGTTTCGGCCAAGATAGCAGGAGTAGGGTCACATCCTTTGAGCACCTGCTGGACCAAATCTACAATTGCTCCATCGATGTGGGCCGGTATCCTCGGGAAAATGACTAGCCCATATATAGCTAGTGTAAGCAGTTTGTGTGCCCCTGCTTCTATTGCGGTCTGTATTATTTCTTTGATTGTTGCCCATGGAAGATATTCTCGCTCACCATAGGTTGTGACCGCCGGTGAGTCCCATACTGGCTTTCCCATTATCTTAGCAAAGGCCCTTCGACATGATCTTCTGGGCTCCGGTAGATAGATCTTCATTTTGTTTTCCACGGGGGTATCCAATAATCTTCTGTATTTTTCTATTGTGGGAACAAGATCTATGCCGTTGAAGTCAAAGCACCGCCATCGAGGCTCCCAAAAATATATAGCTGCCCAAGCATATCCTTATCGGCCAGTAGCTCGGTCACATGGAGGAAATCCCCAAACTGTTGTATGTATATGCTTTTCCTTTCGTCTGACCACTGCCTCGATATTGTCTGTACCTCCTTAGTGTAGTCCAGCTGATCTTCTATGATAACATGTTCTGCCTTGTGGGCTTCTCCTGGCAGAAAATCTTCAAGGTGAAGTTGAATGTCTCCAGATGCTTGGGCCACCACTGCGACAGCCTCCTTGTCTTGGGGGCCTTTTAGGAGATGACTGAAAGTTGCCATGCCTATATGAATGTCGTGTTATGCATGATGACAGGTTAATATAGATCAAGGCAGTCAGACAGGATAAAGAATAAACCAATAGTAAAAAAGAGCTAATATGTGCAGGGGATGACTTAAGGACTACCCTACAAAACAAAGGTTAGCATGGCATGGAATGAGCAAACAAAAGGTGGGTCAATGCCCCTGATGGGCTTCTATTGCTACACCTATCTTATTCGTTGGTTCCCAAACTTCCTCAATAGAGGGCTCCGTATACCATGGGATTTACTGGAGGGGGATCTTAAAAGGACGTGCCTTAAAAGAACCTCAAGCTTGAATGAGGAGTCCGAGGCCCCATTGCGGATAATGATCAACGCGCTGGGGACCGTACTGAACCTCGCTAACCTAAATTGTGCTAAACCTGGGTATAGGGTTATGCATGAATGCAACAAGTATGGAAAGCAGTAAATCACAACTATCATGGTAGTTAAAAGCGTATAAATAAATCACAGTTTAAAGATAAACGACAATTGTTAAAAAATAAGTAAATCACAATTTTATCTAGAAAAAAACAACTTAGCATGACAGTTAAATATATACAACAGTACAAAAAACAACCTCCTAATCCTAGTTCTAGACCTAACTCTCTAAAGAGTTGAAGTCCCCAGCAGATTCGCTAGCTGTCATCACTGGTTTTCGTCTGGGCCCGTTTGGGGTGAGCTCAAACTAGACCCATGATGAAAAAAATTTAGAGTCGCCACCAACTATTTTTGGGGTACAGTTGGATACCCTCTACTTTGAGTAGTTTAAAGTGTGTGGTCTGCGTTATCAGAGAAGGGTTCGGGAGTTGGTTACGTGTAGGGAAGGATTAGCACCCCTACAGCGCCTTTTCGGTATCTAATTTAGGAGGAGGAGGTTTTCTATTTTATTTGTACTGTCATGACTGGGTTAAGTTTCCCAAAAAGTATATGATTTTTATTTAGCTAAGTTATTTATTAAAGTCGTGGTTAAAATGAATTTTCCCTAAATTTCTAAAGGGAATCCTAAAAATTTTGGGTTTTTGTTTGAAGTGGAGAATAAGATCCTACGAGTTGATTTTAGTTTTTGGTTTTGCTTTTGGAAATTGAAGTCCTAAAAAATGTTTTTTTCCCCCCTTTTTTTTGGTTTTGGGTTAGAAAAAAACGTTTTGTTTTGGTTTTGCTTTTTTTTTTGTCCTCTTTTTTTTTTGTTTTTTTGGTTTTGGAAATTGAAGTACTAATTTTGGTTTTTTTTTGTATGAAAACATGAAAATGTTTTTTGTTTGTTTTTGTTTTGTTTTTGTTTTTTTTTTTGCAAACCCAAAATCTTAAATCAAAGTCATGAACATATGCATTAAAATAAAAAACGTGGAGTGTGTGATTATGACATCCACAAAAGAAAAATAAAAGCACTCTTTTTTTCCTTTTCCTTTTTTTTTCTTTTCTTCATCTTTTTTTTATGCCTCTCTTTGCTCTTTTTTTTTGTTTCCACTATATTTTACATATTACAACGTACCACATACAAAGAATGAAAATACAAGGAAAACCAGCGCAACCAATAAAAGAAATACAAGGAAATATTAAGAATTACATCAAATATTAATGTAAATAAGCTGAAAAATAATGAGTAAATAAAGATTGAACCGACTTTGGGGCTTGTAACACTAGTCTTCTATTTGAGCTCTTGTCCGCGCCGATAGTTACTTGCTCGAATTAGAACCAACAGATCTGGCAGCGGGACTTGTGAAGAGGCTTTCCTGGTATTTGGAGGCTAGAGTGATTTTTTTTTTGAGGTTAAGATTTTCTGGTAGCTAGCAATAATCAAAGTGGGTGTGAGAAGCAGGGGCATGAAAAGGAATTGGAAACTGGTTTTCCTATTTTTTTTTTTTGCTGAAAACACAGAAAGAGAGGGCTGAAATTGGAGTTGTTTTTGTGTTTTTCTTTTGCTAAAAAAAAAAAAAACTAGAACGAGATAGGAGGGAAAGAGGATGAAGGGGTGATGTTTGATTGCAGAATAGCAGAAAGACTGGGCGATTTTTTTGTTGGGTGTGATCTCTGTTTTTCTTCTTTTTTTCCTCTCTCTTTTCGCGCGGGGAAGAATTTGGGACTCTACTCTCCTTTTTTTTTTTTTTTGCAGGGAAGAAGCTAGCGGGATCTGGGCGTTTTTTTGTTTTGGGACTCAACTCTCTGTTTTTTTTTCTTTTCTTCCTCTCTCCTTTGCGCTAGGACGAGGCTGGGTGTAAATGGTATCAGGTTTTTTTTCGATGATCAGGGCTCTCTCTTTTGCGCAGGAACAGAATATTGTATTTTAAAGGGCTGGCAGAAAAATTGGCTGGACTGTCATTAATTGCAGCATCAAATGCGATGTAGTATTTTATTTTGAGATTCTGCCATTTGTTGGAGGGAACAACGACTTGTGTAGCGTGATTGTCCTTTCTTAATGTTTTCGTTTAGCACATGTGACTGACAGGTATTCAAAAATGATTCTTTGTCAGATGGCCAGCGCATAAAATAGGTCTCGTGAACAACCAGCGAGAAAAAAAAGCCAGCGAGAAAAGCCAATCAGCGACGGTCAAAGGGCAAAGGGAATCGAAGTGTCGGCAGGTCGGAGTGTCGGCAGGTCGAAGTGTCGGCAGGGTTGAAGCTTCGGTGGATCAAAAGTTCGGTGGGTTGAAGGTCAACGGTCAACGGGTCGAAGGCTTACAGGCGTTGAAGGTGAAGGGTCGAAGGTCGGAGTGTCGGCAGCAGGGCTTCGAGGGTCAAGGGTCGAAGGGTCGAAGGTCGGAGTGTCGGCAGGTCAAGGGGTCGCAAGTCCTGGCGTTGTAAGTCTCGAGGCGTCGCATCTTCACAAGGTTCGAAAGTTCGAAGGGGTGAGTCGTAGGTCGGAGTGTCGGCAGCGGGGCTTCGAGGCTTCGAATCTTCGAGGCTTTGATGCTTCGAGGCTTTGATGCTTCGAGGCTTCGATGCTTCGAGGCTTCGAGGCTTCGAAAGTCAATGGGTCGAAGTGTCGGCAGGTCAACGGTCAATGGTCAACGGTCAACCCCGAAGTTTTTTTTTTTTACCCTTACCCATAATGCTAAAATGGACAACTTTCCGGGGATTGTTTGGGGAGATCCGTATTCGCCTAAATTGACGCTTTGAAGAATTTCGCATGGTCACCTTTTCGGGCGATTTGACCAGGGGCATTGACCGTTTTTTGGCAAGTTTTGACTTTTTCCAACGAAAGTTGTTTTGGCCATAACTTCTTCATTTTAAGTCCAATTTGAGCTCGGTCAAGTGCGTTAATCTCCAATTTTCATCCTCTATCACCTGGTATTGGTCTTGGGGTGCTTCAAGGACTTGTAACAGAAGTCATTAATTTTGGACTCCCCCGTCCATGTCAATTGTATCCATCTCGTGCAAATTGGGGTTAACATCAATTCCAAACCATTCCTTGGAAGTATGGGATCATTGTGGACCTGTTCAACAAGGTATATAGCATGGGCAGAAAGGTATATCAAATGGGATTAGTATGTCCAACCCGGACAAAATGGGGTCCAACACACGTCATATCCACATATCACGTGTAGCTCGAAATGATGTGAAATTCTACCCCAAGATTCCTTGAATCATGTAGAAGGCAGGAATGCAATAAAAACCTTGCACGTGATAATGCACCATATCACGTGCACTCTATTTCTGCCTCCCTAGGCTGCGCTCTTTCATCAAAAGTTCCCTATTTGGTAAATAAAATGATTTGGCTGAAGTCCATGAGTAGAAGTTCCCCAAAAACTAGAAAATTGCCACTCGAAAGTTAAAACTGTGACTAACTCCACATATCCCAAAACACGGGTCATTACAAAGCATGTCTAGGTGTGCTCTCATTCTTGCTTTCCATTTGGAAAAGCGCGCGGGTGTGCACATAGGTACTTGAGAGGATGAGTTAGGCAGGACGTTGTAGAAGTCTTCTTGTTCTTTCTTGTTGCTGGTGGTACTCGGTTCTTCCTCCTCCTGGTCTCCAGTCACTCCTTCTTCTGGAGCACGACTGGTTTAAAGTTCCTCAATAGGAGCTGGAGCTTGCTCGGGAGCTGGAGCTGCACTGCTCGAATCCATGTCGGCCATTTAGAGATCTCTACGGAGTTGTAGAACTGCTCTGATACCAATTGTAGGTCCCAAAGTGAGTCTAGAGGGGGGGTGAATAGACTTTCTTCGTGTGCGGAAGTTAGACTGTTTGCTGGTATGTGGAACTTCTAAGGATAACTATGCTGGACGTGTTTATGGAGAAGATGACAGTAGTAATTTGAGTGATAAAGTGAGTTATGAACTATCAGACAAATCTAAGTTGTAGTAAATGCTCCTTGTTCACAGATCTCAGTTGTGTAAGGAATGGTCCGTGATAGTTTTGATTCGTGGAAAACAACACTGAGGGTAGACTAGATAATCGTACTGAATCTTGGGTGAACAAGGGTATATGATGAATCACAACATTTGATCTTGATCTTGGTTCAACGCGGCAAACAACACTTGGAAGTTCTTTTTCTCTCTCTTAGTCTCTCTCTAGTGTTGGAACTCCTACTTGAATTTTGCAAAAGATGTATCTTAATGTATGTCAGAATCCCTTTCTTATATTCTGTGTATTCCATGCTTTCAGAGAAAAAGACTAACTCCCTATTTTGTCGTTAAGTGTGAGAGAGATATATTTTAAGTTTATATTGTTGTGCGCCTAGTTGTCCATCCGACAGATTGACTTCCCGCCATTTGATATGCGGGATGTCTGGGGATGGGTTGATCTGCTCTGATTTGCAGATCTGTTGCCCATGCTACGCAGTTGTATGCCCATATTGATACTTGCGCAGTTGATCTTGGCCGTTCATCCGTGGAAAGTGGTTGATCGCAATTAATGCAACATTAATTGCATTCCAGCTGCTCGAGACGGCGCAAGCTTACTGTACAAACACTAGCTGAAGATATCGCTAAGTGCGTATGCTTAGGGTTTTAAGTATGTCTTGAAGGTGGGTGCCTCGTAGGTTTGATGACTCGAAGGTTTCAGTTAGAGCCCGTTGAGGTTGCGGAAGTTTACTTCAGGCTTTATAGTGTTGGTATCTGCGAGTCTACGACTCACATATCTTCGAGTTTTCGAGGCTAGAGTTCGAGTTAGATTAAGTCTGTTGTGTCAGTCTATTAATTAAAAATCTGCGACTGTGCGAGTCTGCGACTATCCTAATGGCTCTTAGAGTGACTTCTTTGAAGTGCGCCTAATCTACCCGTTGTTACAGCTACGAGTCTACGACCCTCGGGTTTCTTAATTTCTATTACTTGACTAAGAGGCTCTTCGACTTTGTGAGTCTTAGACTTTACATTTCTTCCTTAGCCTTTCGTAGTTGCGTATGCACTGAGTTTCCATATTCTACGAGTTTTCGACTTTAAGCCTACGACCCTTCAGCTGTAACTCTCTGCCATTATGATCTTCGAGTCTGTGATATGTCTGACAGCTTCTTTAACATACCTGTATCCCTTGAGTCTACGACTCTACGACTCTCAAGTTACAGTTTCATTTAAGTTAGTCAGTCTTTTCGGCTTCGACTCTTCGACTTTCAACCTACGAGTCTGCGAGTCCTATTTTCTCAACACGTGTTACAAGGCTGCGACTCTACAACCCTTGAGTCTACGAGTATAGCGGTACTTTAAGTTCTATTAAGTTCTACAGGCTTCGAGTCTTCGAGTTATTTAAGTTTGGTTACTGTTCTTTTGGAATTCTTTGACCCGACGAGTCTCTGAATTGAATCGTTGCTTACAGTAACGCTCTCTTTTTCGTACTACGACTCTACGACCTTCGACCTGGGATCTACGAGTCGCAATGTGTTCTGTCACAACATGCTTCGAGTCTCCAGACCCTACGAGTCTACGAGCCTCTCACCAATATGTCCTGTCATAGTTTTACTTCTACGAACTATGACTCTTCGACCCTACGACCTTCAGATCTTTGAGTCTCCAAACTTAGACTATATGTTGGTAGCTTCATCAAATCCTATATTTCCAACAAAGTGGTCTGGGAGTGAATTCCAGAGATACTCCTACAAGACAATAAATTACACTTTCGGAGCCAAACTTGTTTCGGGCGGTTAGGAGAAGCAATAGTAGTGTCAACAGTTTCAGATTTTGCTTTGTTAGGTACTTTAGCTCTCCATGTTGAATTTACTTTGCTAGTGTCAGTTGCTTCTTTTACTTGGGTTTTCTTGGGAGAGTTATTCCTTTGTGATTGATATTTTGATTTGCTAGAAGAACCCTTTTTGATGAACTGATCTTTATTAATATATATGAACTTGATTACATAACCAGTCATCATATAAACTCCAACACTCATAATGATAATGGCCTATTTCTCTATAGATAGAATAGACGCTATGATGCGGAGCAGAAACAGGGGATACAAGCTTCTTTTGTTTAACAGTCTTTCTACTCTGTTCCCTATGGCCTAATCCATTGCGATTGGGTGACGCGCTCTTGGCCCTAGATGCGTCAGCCTTAGCCTTTCCTTGATTTCTGGGTGCTATAGTTTCAACTTTAACTGCAGCAGTCTTCCCTTCATCTTTTGGTACAGGTGCTACTACTTCGGGATTAGCTGTAATAGGCTCACTTCCACAGTTATAAACTATGGTGCCACCTGAAACAAATCCATCCAACAGTTAAGATGTACTAACGGCATATAGGTTGGTTAGTTTAGGAGTGAAATCCGAGGGGCACTTAATGACAGACGTGGAAGTAGATGCTTCGGAGCCTAGTGTCACTGTCCGGGGCCTCACGCCACTTTTTTGTATCATATTAAAGTCATTTGTAATGATTGTACAACTTGTAGAAAGAGTTAGCACTTGTATAGGCGATTTGTACTCTCGCACTAACTTGATGTTTCTTGGTGCGAGTTGTAAAAATGTCTTACATCTTATATGTAGAGCAAGGCTCTAGTGTTGAAACTTGTACTTGACATTTGTGCTAATATAAGTTTTCTCACTTTCAGGCATTCTCTACAACTTCCATAAATCGTTGTCCGTTGTCCCGAACGACTCTAAACATTTACTCAAACTTAAATGGCTTACTTAGTTCGTAAAGTTTCCACTAAGCAACTAAGTGCTGCATGAGTTAGCTCGTCGTAAGACTAACTCCGTGACAGGTGGTATCAGTGCCAATTACGTCCAGTCGTAATTTGGTTGGTTGGGAAAAAGAGTCAAGGCAATGGAACACGAGGAAGGGTTCGCTGCGATGGAGGAACCGCACACGGAGCAGCAACATGGCCGTGGGCGTGAGGAGCTGCATACTCCAGTGCCACCGAAACGTGGGAAAACCAAGACGATGCTCAAGGATCCCATGGAAGCTCGGATTTCGCTACTGAAAGGGAGTCTCATAGCCGTGAAGTCCTTGGTCGGGGAACTTAGCGATCAAGTCGACAACTTGATTGCGGAAAATATGGAAATTGCCAAGGCCGCTAAGGTCATGATCCTCGAATGCAGCCAATCGTTCGAGGGGCAAATTGAAGCGCTCAACGAGAATCTGGCTGACTTGCGAAAATTCATGGAATGTGAGATCCACGACATCCGTAGGGAGATGGAGACATTCCGCCAACATAGTCCGCAATCGGTGGGAAATGCTGGACTGAGTGTTACTAGCGGCGGACACAACCCCATGCTGAAAGTTCTGAAACCAGCGATGTACAATGGTACTCGCAATGCCACTGCGGTGGAGAATTTTCAGTTTGGCCTAGAACAATATTTCCAAGCCATCGGTGTTGTCGATGATGTGGCCCGGATAAGCAATGCCCCAATCTTCTTTCGGGAAGTAGCCTAATTGTGGTGGCATCGGAAGCATACCGAGCGGGAGAAGGGACTTTGTGTAATCAAAGCAGAATTACACAAGCACTTCATCCCACATAATGCAGAGACGGAAGTTCGGGGGAAATTGCGTCGACTACGGTAGATGGGTAGTGTTCCCGACTACATCAAGGAGTTCACTACTCTTATGCTGGAAATCGACAATATGTCCAATTCTGATTTCCTGTTTTACTTCAAGGACGGCCTAAAAGAATGGGCGATAGTAGAATTGGATCAGCGCAATGTGCAAATACTAGACGATGCCATTGCGGCCGCCGAAATGTTGGTCGATTACTCGTCCCAATCAAAATTTGCGAAGAAGCCGTACGCGAGTAAAAGTGGGGGAGACAAAAGCGGGCCGAAAAAGGATGTTGGCCACAAGGAGGGTGGACATCCAAAAGCCTCGAGCTCGACAAATTACAAACCGAAGTTCTTCGCACAGAAGAAAGAGGCACCGAGGCCGTGCTTCATTTGCGATGGGCCGCACTGGACCAGAGATTGTCCGAACCACAAGGCGATGAACGCCATCGTTGCGGAATATAACAAAGAGAAGGCCGAGGAGCCTCAAGCTGACCTGGGAGCCATCCAACACTTGAGCACTCTCTCGAAGCTCTTCTCGCCGAAGGACCCGAAAGAGAAAAATTTGCTATATGCAGACGTATTCGTCCGGGGCCAAACTGTGGGCGGAATGCTGGATACGGGAGCGACCCACAACTTCATTGATCTGTAAGAGGCCGAACAGCTAGGCTTCAAATTATCCGAAGGAACCGACACAATCAAAGAAGTGAACTCGAAAGCCAAGCCGGTCCACGGCATAGCAAGGGGCGTAACGGTGAAAATCGGAGATTGGTAGGGAAAGCTTGACTTCACCGTCATTCCGATGGACGATTTTAAAATGGTGTTGGGGCTTGCTTTCTTCTGTCAAGCACTGGCGTTTCCTGTTCCAGCGTCCAGTTCCCTTGTGATCCTCGACAATCAAAAGATTCGAGTGATCACACTCAAAGGTATGCGGAAGTTGAGTGCACCGATAATTTCTGCCATGCAGTTCAAACGGGGACTCAAGCAGGACCCAAGTTATATGGTTTCGATGAGGGAACTGATGGGAGAGGAAGGGTTGGTGACTCCAACATTGCCCGAGCCGGTGGAAGCGGTTCTAAAGGAGTTCTAAGATGTTATGCCATCAGAGTTACCAAAGCGGCTACCGCCGAATCGAGATGTGGATCACCACATCGAGTTGGATCCTGGCACGAAGCCGCCAGCCATGTCGCCTTATCGCATGGCACCCCCAGAGTTAGCGGAATTACAAAAAAACTCCAAGATCTGATCGAGTCGGGCTATGTCCGACCATCGAAGGCTCCATTTGGCGCCCGGTGCTATTCCAAAAGAAGAAGGATGGCGGGTTACGAATGTGTATCGACTATCGAGCATTGAACAAGATCACTATCAAGAACAAATACCCAATACCCTTGATAGCGGACTTGTTCGACCAACTCGGGAAGCAAGATATTTTACCAAGTTGGATCTCCGGTCGGGATATTATCAAGTCTGGATAGCAGAAGGCGATGAGCCAAAGAGGGCGTGCATGACGAGATACGAAGCGTTTGAATTTTTAGTCATGCCCTTTGGTCTCACTAATGCACCGGCCACTTTCTGTACGCTAATGAACAAGGTACTTCATCCGTTCCTTGACAAATTTGTAGTTGTTTATTTGGATAACATTGTTGTATACAGCAACACGCTTGGGGAGCATATCGCACACCTCAAGCAAGTCTTCCAAGTGCCACGGGAGAACGATTTGTATGTCAAGAAGGAGAAGTGCTCATTTGCGAAGCAGGAGGTGGACTTTCTCGGACACCACATCAAGGACGGGAAACTAATGATGGATCCGGCAAAGGTGCAAGCCATCCAAAAGTGGGAGCCGCCGACGAAAGTCCCAGAGCTACGATCGTTCCTGGGACTCGTAAATTACTATCATCGGTTCATTAAGGGTTACTCCGCCATTGCAACACCCTTAACCGACTTGCTGAAGAAGAACCATCCATGGCACTAGGCAGACGAGTGCCAAGCCTCCTTCGAGCAGTTGAAGCAAGCAATCTCGGAGGAGCCAGTTGTGGTGCTGCCCGATTATGACAAACCCTTCGAAGTCCACACGGATGAGTCCGACTATGCCATTGGGGGAGTCATAATGCAGGACAGACACCCTATCGCCTACGAGAGCCGCAAGTTGAACGACACTGAAAGGCGATACACGGTGCAAGACAAGGAAATGACCGCTATTATTCATTGTCTTCGCACATGGCGACACTATCTGCTTGGAAGACAGTTTGTAATCATGACGGACAATGTTGCAATGAGTTACTTCCAATCGCAGAAGAAGCTGAGCCCCAAGCAAGCTCTGTGGCAAGACTTCCTGGCCGAATTCGATTATAAACTGCAATACAAGCCGGGTAAAGCAAATGTTGTGGCCGATGCACTAAGCCGGAAGGCGGAGTTAGCGGCCTTGTCTTCTACCAGCACAGTGAGGAGCGACTTCCTTGATCGAATCAAGGAAGGAAAGACACATGACCCTGTAGCCAACAACTTGCTTAAGTTGGCTACCGAAGGAAAGACTCGTCGGTTTTGGGTTGAAAATGGCGTACTAGTGATAGTTGGCCAACGAGTCTTTGTTCCGAGATGGGGGAACTTGCAGAAAGATGTTATGAAGGAGTGCCACGACGCATTATGGGCTGGTCACCCAAGCGTGGCACGGACACTTGCCCTCATCAATCGCTATTATTATTGGCTGCAAATGCTAGATGATGTTGAGGCATATGTGAAGGCTTGTCCTGTTTTCCAGCAAGATAAGATTGAACAACAACAACCTGCGGGACTTCCGGAACCCTTACCAATTCCAGAGCGACCGTGGGAAAGCGTCTCAATGGATTTCATTGTGGCCCTACCCAAGTCCGACGGATTTGGGAGCATCCTGGTGGTGCTGGATCGATTTAGCATGTACGCCACATTCATTCCAACATCACCGGATTACAAAGTGGATGAAGCAGCTCACCTATTTTTCAAAAACGTGGTGAAGTTATAGGGAATTCTGAAAAGCACCATTAGTGACCGAGATCCCTGCTTCACTGGGAAATTCTGGCGCGAGTTGTTCAAGCTGTTGGGGACGGAGCTGAATTTTTCCACAAGTTTTCATCCTCAAACAGATGGCCAGACGGAGCGCATCAACACCCTTTTGGAGCAATATTTGCGGCACTATGTGAGTGCCCATCAGAGAGACTGGGCGAAGTTGCTCGATGTTGCTCAGTTCTCTTATAATCTCCAACGGAGCGAAGCGACAGGGAAGAGCCCGTTCGAAATTGTCGCGGGGCAACAACCACTTACTCCAAGTGCTGTTGTCTCGCCGTACACTGGCAATAATCCCTCCGCTTACAAAGTCGCGAAGGAGTGGCTAGAAGAGTCGGACATTACGAGGGCGTATCTTGATAAGGCCGCCAAGCAGATGAAGAAATGGGCCGACGCCAAGCGACGTTCAAAGGAGTTCGCGGTAGGAGACAAAGTCATGGTGAAGTTACTTCCAAACCAATTCAAGTCTCTTCGCCAAGTGCACAAGGGCTTGGTCCGAAGGTACGAAGGCCCCTTTCCGATCATCAAACGGATAGGGAAGACATCATACCAAGTCCAACTTCCTCCAAGGCTGAAGATCCACAATGTCTTTCATGTGAGCCTCCTAAAGACCTTTCATGAAGACGCCGAAGATCCAAGTCACGGAGAATCAAGTCGAGCACCAACTGCCGTCATCATCGCGTTCGACAAGGAAGTGGAGCAGATTCTTGCCAATCGGGTGATACAAAGACGAGGAGTTCCCAACTACTCGGAGTTCTTGATCAAGTGGAAGGGTCTACCGGATCAACAAAATAGTTGGGAGCGTGAAAATTTGCTATGGCAATTCGCGGACCACATCAAGCGCTACAAAGAAGCAGACGTGACGGGGACATCACGAGCTTAAGTGGGGGAGGATGTCACGGTCTGGGGCCTCACGTCACTTTTTTGTATCATAGTCATTTGTAATGATTGTACAACTTGTAGAAAGAGTTAGCACTTGTATAGGCAATTTGTACTCTCACACTAACTTGATATTTCTTGGTGCCAGTTGTAAAAATGTCTTACATCTTATATGTAGAGCAAGGCTCTAGTGTTGAAACTTGTACTTGACGTTTGTGCTAATATAAGTTTTCTCACTTTCAGGCATTCTCTACAACTTCCATAAATCATTGTCCGTTGTCCCGAACGACTCTAAACATTCACTCAAACTTAAACGGCTTACTTAGTTCGTAAAGTTTCCGCTAAACGACTAACTGCCGCACGAGTTAGCTCGTCATAAGACTAACTCCGTGACACTAGGCTAGATTTGACTCATGTATCATCTGAATCAGTCCTAAACGTAGAGGCTATTTCCCCCGATTTTAGCCACTTACAGTTTATTTCCTTTTCCTTTTCAAGCTCATTTTTGAGTCTTTTAAGATTTACAGTTAGGCTATTGAGATTGGTATTAAGCAAATGATTTTCAGCTCTCAGATCGTGATACCAATCCTCTTTACTCCTAAAGTCAACTATGTCTTTTTCAAGATTAGAAACAGTGAATTCAAGACGCTTAGCCTGACCACTCATATCTTGGTACATTTGAGTAATTATTAATCGCTCGTTCTTTTTATTATCACGTTCAGCAGTAAGAGATTCTAATCTACTCATAAGCTCAGAGATAAAAGGTACCTCAGTGTTTTCCATGAGGCAGATATTCGGCTTCTCTATTGGTTTATCATCAGAGGATTCCTTCTCTTTTTCCGAACTCTTTTTCCGAGACACTTCGATACTTTGAGATGAACGCCTTCCTTTTGTTCTTGCTCTAGTCTGAGGTAGAGCGTTAGGGTTTAACCTTGTCACTTTTGTCGGCTGCCTTGGGTCTAGCCATGCAATCCTTTGCCCAATGACCAGGTTTCCCACAGTTATAGTAATCTTGGGAATTATACTCCGATCGCTCTTTCCTTCTGGAAGATGATGTGGATGATCCTGATAAACAGAAATTTGGCTTGACTGCAATAGTACAACTATTGTCGTTTAATCCTGTTCTTCAAATGATAATTTAAATTCCCTTATTGTTACTTCTCAATATAGCAGCAAGTAGGGGGTCGAACCACAGGGATTAACCAGGTTTCCTGACTTTTTATCAAATCACTAATTTACTTAAGTCCAATAAAATGTTTTAGCAGACAGTTTTAAAATTTTGCAAATGGTGAACTAATTTTTATGATTTTCTGAATATTAAAGCTATAGAAATTAAAGTTTGATGACGCAGAGATTGCTTTTGAGGTTTGAACTACAGATTTAAGGCTTCTAGGGTCACAAATGCACCACTCCTACACTGTTTCTACTGGTTTTAGTATTATTGAGTTTGTTTTACTGATATGCAAGCCATTTATCAACCAAGGATCTGCAAATGGTCATAGTCAGACCTTTTAAGGGCTTGCTGCATGAATGGTCATCATTGCAGCAGTTCACACAGCCAATAAATCACAACAAAGCAAAGATAATGGTCACACAATGCCTGAAGTGTCATAAATCATGATCTGTCCCAGACTAGGACTGATAAGATCCAGAAGTGCACGTTCCAGATTATAGAAGTTGAAACATGCAAATAATCATTCCACAAACTCAGAAATTACCAAGTACCAGTCATTATAGCGTAGGGGGCTACATTGCTCCCCTAGAATTGAAAGACTACTCACACATATTGCAAGTTACAGAGGAAACCCAGAAATTACAATACATCAGAACCTGATTCTAGAGATAAGAAGTGTTTTAAGGTAGCTCCCTTCCTCCAGGTGTAAGGTGCATCCAATCTCGACCCTGTTCTTCAAGTTACAGCAGCAATCCCCGCCTTCAGAGGTGATTTCCAACTACTCTCCTTTAATTTTCATCCAATTTCAGTCTCCCACTTAGCCACCATCCTCTACCATCTTATATAGGGCTGCTGGACAGGCTAAGGAGTTGACCTAACCCACAGCTATCACCTCTTAATCAAAACTACGCAGTTTTGCTTAGTGAACCAAAATTCAACTTAAAATCCAAATACAGCTCAAACCAAGCAAAATTAGTCTAAACTCTAGAAGGGAAAAATGATCAGAATGACAAAACACACTAAACTGTGCAGAAATATCCATGCCCATGACAATGCCCGTGATATGGTGATATGGTGAAATTTGTATCATCATATGAAAGGCAGGGCTTGAATATCAGCCTGCCCGTGACAATGGCCATTGTCACGTGGACATTCCATTTTGCATCCTCAGGCTGCCCTTTTTTTCCAAAAGCTCCCCTTTTGGTCCATAAACTGATTTGGCAAATTTGTTTGAGAATAAAATACCTAAAAACCTGCCAAAACAGCTCCAAAACACACATATATATATATATGCAAACAGTCTCTTCCTAGGTGTTAGAGCAATTATCTATGCATTAATGAAGCAAATTAGGCTCAAAACATGCTCTTTACTGTCTAAAATATGTATAAGGATAATGGCATAAATGCACGTTATCAAACACACCACACTTGAACCATTGCTTGTCCTCAAGCAAAAACATATAAGCATGCAAACATTAAATAAACACATAGTCACACTAAAATAAAAATAAAAATTAAGGAGAGTCATGGTGTCCTAAGCATGCAACTTAATCATGATGAAGTGGGCATTCAAGTGACCAAAATGAATTATGCGTTAGCTCATCCATGTCCATTCCCTAAGTCCAACAACCATGCAGTCTCATCACTGAAATTCAGATATTCATAAACATTCCATGATAAAACAACATCTAGTTTCCCTTAAGGTCCTCACCAAGGTTAGAGCAGCCTCACTCAATTATACAACTTCATACAAGCCCAAGTACGGTACCCAACAGAAAATCAACAGGTTGGAAAGCTCCTCCTACATTATCCTCTAGTTATTGATTTAGTACTTGGCAAACAAACATAAGAAGGCTCTATTGTGCTCGTCCTTTTGAGCGTTTTGACAGTAATTTGACTGAATTTGGAGTTCGGGACCTTGGAGGTCAATTATTGTGTTGGGAGGTTAATTATTGACTGGGTCAATTATATTGACTGCATCAATTACTAGTCAATAATTGACAGAAATATAAATAGAATGAAAAGTAAGAGCTTTCACGTTTGTGCATTTAAGAGAGAGAGCTTGGAAGCTTGAAGCCTTGGCGATTGGGGGCGATTTAGGTTCGTGGAGCTTAAAGAATCACTCCAGGTAGGTGTCCTTGAACTTCTTATCTTGATTATGTCTTTGGTATGCATGAATTTGTAATGATTTATGGATTTTAGCATGAACACTAGGTTTTAGAGGAAATCTAATTTTGGGTTAGATCTAATGGTTTGGCATAAGATCTGTGGTTAAGAATTGATTTTTATCAGTTTGGATATGTGTTTCTGCGATCAAGGTTGTTTAACTGAGGGTTGAGAAGTCAACCATGGAAATCTGGATTTAAATCTAGATTTCTGGAATCTGCAATTATGTGCGTATTTCTGTTGTTACTGTGCGATTTAGAGGCATTCAGCATGCATTTTGAGGTAGATATTGTAGTCTGTTGCATAAAACGTGTGTTTGTGAGCGTCTGGGGGTCGCTGGGTTGTTTCCAGACGAAGAACAGGCAAAACGACGATGAACAGTACCCTGGGCGAACTATTGGGTTGAAAGGACGAAGACCTGAAGATTTGGGTATAAGAGTCAAAGATTTTTTGTCGTAGGGTCGTAGGGTCGAAGATCCGAAGGCGTAGGGTCGAAGATTTGTATATCTGTAGTCGTAGAGTCGAAGATTCGTAGACTCGTAGTCGTAGGGTCGAAGATCCGTAGACCCATAGTCATAGGGTCGAAGATCCGTAGACCCGTAGTCGAAGGTCGAAGGTCGCAGGTCGCAGCTTCGAGTCTTTGAGGCCGCAATTCCATAACTACGAGTCGCGATTCTGTAGCTACAAGTCGCAGTCCCGCAGCTATGAGTCAGGCAATTCTGCAGCTTCATGCCAGTGCAACTGCACTGGATTGGGCCCATTTACGTTGTAACCTTCAAGTCACTCCACATTTAAGTATTATACTTAAGTTACAATGTAAATAGCGAAATACCCCCCTTTTGGATTCAAAGAAGCAATACTGGAAAATTAAATTCTTACTCCTTCAAAATGTGAAAATTGGGATTTAGTGCAAAATCTCGAAAAAATTCAGTTTTTCATAGGTGACTTTTTCGAAAGCGGGGTTAGACATCTCAAAAAAATCCCCAAAAATTAGATTATCTTAATTATATATGGAGACCCAATGCCAGGACTTTTTCTTTCAAGAAAACAACTTCTATGGGTATCTCCTTCCTTGATCAAGGAATGATGATCGATTTGTGAAGACTGGCTTTAGTTATAAAGGGAGTATGGTGAACTTTAATGCACTATTGGTGTTAGTATGTTGGTTTGAGGAATTGGGGCTTGGGCTCTATGACTTGTTGGGTTCTCACCGTGAGGTTAAGGCTTGTGTTGATCCATTGAGCTCGTGAGCCGTTGAGCTCATGGAGCTAGGGCTGAGTGCCCTGAGCTGAGATCCTGTTGAGGATCGTGTTGAGCTGTTGAGCTCATGGAGCTAAGGCTGAGTGCCCTGAGCTGGGATCCCATGGAGGATCATGGACAAGCTGTCCTGTGTGGGCAGGCTGGGTCCTGATGTTTCTTTGCAGGTTGTGTCCTGATGATTGTGCACACTACACGATGCACGAGTACATTGAACATATAGTATAGACTTGTATGTTTGCATGATTTGGAGTTTTGGGGTCACCTACTAAGCTTGTCGCTCACCCCTACTTGTTGTTTACCTTTTTTAGGTGTGACCCAAGACTAGTGGAGGACTTTCTTCCAGGAGGACGTGCCCACTACTCTGATGTATGATACAGTATTATATTCTGTATCGTTTTGTATTGTATCCCGGACGTGGATTCGTGGACAATCGTATTTGCATATTGTTTATAGTATGATGTCTATATGACTATTTAACTTATTGTATGCATGATGATGTATGGGAAAGTACAGGATTACCCTTGATATATGACTGTACAGGGTTGCATATTTGAGACAGCACCCGTGGTGTAGTCTCTATTGGTGCTAGTCACCTACCCTTGACCTTTCGGGTGCGGGTAAGGGGAAGTCATGTTCCTAGTTTCGGATACCCTGGAACTTGGGGGCGTGACAGTAACCAAGGACACGAATAAGGACTGTGTTGGCCAGATGCCCTCCTTAATGCCTCCTAAGCACCAAAGTATCAATCAACCACCCAAAGTAACCTAGTTCCAACTAGAACGACTGCTCTGATACCAACTTGTCACGTCCTCGATTCCAAAGAACCGAAATTGAGCATGTGACTTCCCCATGCCTGCACCCGAATGGTCAAGGGGTTGGTGACAAGCATCTATGAGGGACATACAAAGCAGGTGCTGTCCAAATTTTCTGTACAAACGTACATCAAGGGTATGGAAGTACTTTTTCAAATGCCAAACAACCATTATAAGTATAATATAAAAATCATTACATAAACTCAGTCAATTCTTACAACTATTCACAGACCCTTGTCCGGGATTACGATCCAATAAAAACAACATTTAGCAAAAGTCATAAATTAAGTAAATATTCTGTTGAGCAGCATAATCCATTGCTAGGTCCTGTCAACACCTGGAGAAAACAAATCAACAGGTAGGAGTGAGCACAAAGCTCAGTAAGTGATCTACCACTCCTCACTAATCGTCAACAATGAACTACTAATATTATATGTCATGTGTACAAGTGTACATATGTAGTGAGAGTTATTAGATATTAATGCGGCACATAACAATACAAATTAGAATAGAAACCAACACAAAGGCAAACTTATCTATCATACCGCTCTATCACAATATCATAAATCATTTCATATTAGAACTCATATTAGCACATCACATTAACACATGGCACCAGACAGGTAACATCAAAACAATTCATATCCGCACTTTACCGTGCTCACTATGCTTTAGCGCACTGATGTCCTTGACCGGATTTGTCGTACACTTTTTGTAATGACCCGTGTTTAAGGGTATGAGGAGATAGTCATAGTTATGCCTTTTGAGTGGCAATTATCGGGTTTTTAGGGGATTTCTTCTCATACTCTTTGGCTAGAACACTTTGTATTATGATGAGCAAGCAAGAGGCAAGAGATGACCTCAAGAGGGATCATTTTGGGGCTGCATGTGACAATGCACGTGACAATGCCTTTGGCACGTGTAGTGAGGTTGTTGCATGGGAGCATTCCAGGCTACGTTATAAGGCTTGTGGCAAAGTTTTAGACCATTTGGAGGTTGCGCGTGACAATGGCCTTTGTCACGTGCAGCCATGTTTTTGCACCGTCACCTTGGTTTTGTTATGTTGGTAATCTTTTCCCAAAGGGCCATGTTCGAATTATGGCTATTTTATCCTGTGTGGATGCGGGAAGGTTGTAGCATTTTTCATTTATGCAAACTATGTCGTTTTGATGTAAGGCTTCATTTATCAAAAATACGTCGTTTTGATAAGTAAGGTTTACATAAAGAGGTGGAGGTCACTTGTTCTTAGGTTTAGGGTTCTTCATTCTGTCATCCATCACAGCCGCCGCAGAGAGAGAGAGAGACAGAGAGAGAGATAAAGAGAGAGAGAGAGAGAGAGAGAGAGAGAGAGAAAGAGAGGACCTTCTCCTGATCGCTATTGTGGTGATTCGCGTGGGTGGACGGCATTTAGCGTGGAAGCAAGTGCGAGGAGGATCCTTCTAAGGTAGGGGTTCTGTTCTTCCTTAAAACTATCCCAGGGTTTTGGCCTTGTGGTATGTAATGACCGGTGTTTTGGGATGTGAGGAGTTAGTCACAGTTTTGCCTTTTGGGTGGCAATTGTCGGTTTTTTTGGAGTTTTATTCCCACACACATTAGCTAGAACACCTTATTTGTTGATGAACAAGCATGAGGCAAGAGATGAGCCCCAGAGGACACATTTAGAGGGTGCACGTGACAATGCACGTGACAATGGCTTTGTCACATGCAGTGATGTTTTTGCATGAGAGCCTTCCAGACTTAGTTCTAAAGCTTGTGGCAAAATCCTAGGGCATTTGGAGCTTGCACGTGATAATGGTCTTTGTCACATGCAGCCATGTTTTTGCACCGTCTTCTTCGTTTTATTATGTTGATCATCTTTTCTTAAAGGACCATGTTTGAATTCTGGGTATTTTGTCCTGTATGGGAGCCGAGTGGTAATTACATGTTTCATTTATCAAAACTACGTCGTTTTGATGGTGGGTTTCATTTATCAAAACTACGTCGTTTTGATGATGGGTTTCACCTATCAAAACTACGTCATTTTGATAAGTGAGGTGTCTATATAAGGAGGAGGAGCTCTTTTTGTTTTAGGTTTAGGGTTTTTGTTGTCAGTCGCCGCAGCCGTCGCAGAGAGGGAGAGAGAGAGAGTTCTTGATCGTCGCTGCTAGGGTGACTCGTGTGGGTGGACGATGACTAGTGTGGGAGCAAGAGCAAGGAGAATATTCCTGAGGTAGGGGTTCTGTCTCTTCTAGTACCCATTCCAGGATTAGGCCCTATGGTAGACGAAATCGTAGATTGTTATTGTATATATATATATATATATATATATATATATATATATATATATATATATATATATATGTAAATCCATATAGGTGTGATCTCCTATATGGATGTTGGCCTTCAATGGCATATTTCGTTTGGATATGATGTTGAGTCTGGGGTCAAGGGATTTCAAGTTCGTTCTCGGGGCAGAGGACCCTGGGGGCCGTTGGGGCGTCTGCGCTGTTCGTTTCGTAGTTGGATTCATTAGGATTAGTTTGTGGTAGGGCCACGTGGAGAAACCTTGAGGTTTCCAGGGGAGTTTTGGTTGTGAATTTAATATGTGGATATGTGGAGAAACCTTGAGGTTTCCAGTTGTATCCCTTTATCATTCTCCATATCAAGAATCACAAAATCTGCTGGAAATATGAATTTATCCACCTTGACTAGTACATCTTCAATAATTCCTTCAGGCTTTCTTGCTGATTTGTCTGCTAACTATAATGAAATAGAAGTAGGTTTCATCCCAGTTAAACCCAACAGCTGATAGACTGCAAGTGGCATTAAATTTATGCTTGCTCCAAGATTACATAAAGCCCGTGTGAACTGTGATTCTCCAATAGTACAAGGAAGAGTAAAACTCCCAGGGTCTTTCAACTTTGGAGGCAAGACATGTTGGACAATAGCACTAGTTTCCCTGGTTAGAGTGACTGTTTCACAATCTTCTAGCCTCCTTCTTTGAGATACAAAGTCTTTTAAATACTTTGCTGCTTTAGGCATACTCTGTAGCACATATACAAGAGGGATATTAATCTCCAGTTTCTTGAAAAGTTCCAAAAACTTAGCGAAACCTGCATCCACCATTTGTTTCTTAACTCTTTGTGGAAATGGTAGAGGTGTCTTCAAAACAGGAGGTTTGTCTACAAATCGAATACCCGGTTGATAATCCTCAAACCTCTCTTCAATAGGCTTGGAAGTCTCCTCTACTATTTCATCTTCAGGTATTATTTCTCTTGTATTCTGCCCTGATCCTTCCTCTACTTCGTGTTCGAGCTGTTCAGTAACTGGTTGTGGTAATTCCTTATTAACTTGGGATGACAACTCTTTTCCACTTCTTAATGTAACTGCCTTGCAATATTCCTTTGGATTCACTTTAGTATTATTGGGGAAAGATCCTTTTTGCCGTGCATTAACTATATTGGCAAGTTGCCCCATTTGTTACTCCAACCCTTTTACTGCAGTACCTAAATCATTCATCCCGACTTTCATTTCATTGAGCTTAACATCTGTGCTCTCAAGTTGGGAGTGGGTTTGCTGTGCAAATTTATAGAAAAATTGCTTCATCTCATCATCAGTAGCCTTCTCCTTTCCAGGCTGTTGTTGGTATTGCTGCTGTGACTGAAACTGTTGAGGTTGAGATGGCTGTTGTACAATCCCTAGTGGTGTGGAAGGAAATGGATGAGGGTTTAAAGTATTCTTCTGATTTGACCATGAAAAATTCTCATGATTCCTGTTGCTTGGATGATAAGTCTGTGGAGGTGGGCCACCATGAATATTCTACTTCTGATAATACCCCTTGCCTCCCACATACAAAGCCTCCTCCACTGGAATCATGGTAGAAGAATTTGTCTCCAAAACTGTGTTATCAATAGGACCTCCCATTCTCACTACCATAGCTGTCATGTGTTGTGTAAGAAGATCCACTTAATTTGTGAGTTCACCCAACTGATTATCAGTCATTGCAGCTATACTCTTGCTAGGAACAGGACCTCGCTCATTTGGCCATTGATAATTATTAAGAGCCATTCTCTCTAATAGCTCCCTTGCTTCAGCTAGTTCTTTTAACATAAAAGCCCCTCCTGCTGCTGCATCAACATTTCCCTTCATTTGAGGTGTTAAACCCACAAACAAAGACTGAATCTGAAACCATTCTGGCAACCCATCTAGTGGGCATCGGCGTACTAGATCCTTGAATCTTTCCCACGCTTCATAAAGAGATTCAGTATCTTTTTGTTGAAAAACCCCAATCCCTCCTCTCAACTGTATCAACTTAACTGGGGGAAAGAACTTAGATAAGAATTTGTCTGCAAGATCAGCCCATGTGTGAATGCTGCCTGGTTGTAGTGAATGAAGCCATTGCTTAGCTCTATCCTTAAGAGAAAAAGGAAAGAGTTTAAGCCTTGGAGCATCTTCAGAAACACCATTCATCTTTAAGGTATCACATATTTCCAGAAAATGGTGTAAATGACCATGCGGATCCTCAACAGCCATGCCTCCATATTGCTGCTGACTAACCATATGAATTAGAGCGGGCTTCAGCTCAAAATTAGCTGCTTGCACTGGCTGCCTATGAATGCCTGAATAATGATCAGAGATAGATGGTCTAGCAAAATCCATCAAAGTCCTTGGTTGAGTATCTCCATTGTGAGTCTCTCCATTATGAACCTACCCTTCTGCCATACTATCTAGAACAAAGATGCTAGTATGGTTAACTTCTGTTTGATCACACTGCTTCTGTCTTAACCTGGCTCTCAATGTCCTTTCAGGTTTTAAATCAAATGGCATTAATTCTCGCAATCGAGATCGATGCATACACTGAAGGAAACACTGAAGTGAATGAAAGTAACTGCAAAACAGAACAAAGAAAAGAAAAGAAACCCGGTGATATTGCTCAACAAAGAAGTAAAAGAAATTAAATTGCAAAAACACAATACAAACAACCCAAAGCACAAATATTATTCTTAGTCTTAATGTTCTTCAGACTTAACACAATTAATCCCTGGCAATGGCACCAAAAACTTGATCGAAGAAATTTTACGGCTTACTGCAGTGCACAGGTCAAGTAATAAAGAGAGGTATATCTCGACCTCAGTGTATTGATCCCTCGAGGATTAATTATATTAATTAATAAGCACTAAGATTGGCAAACTCTAAATATGTTTGGGAAATCATGTATTTTGTTCAAATACTTATATGAATTAAACAAAGTTATTCAAACTAACAATTTGACAAATGGAGAAATATAACAATGTAATGACGACGATATGAGAGTCTAGGGATGAAGCCAATAGAGCTGAATTTCTCTATGTTTTACCAATAATTTATTCTTCCTATCTGGTCACATTAAGATTAATCTTCCTTTAAATGTAATACCCTTTTCCCGTGATACACACCTTTAGGTTGATATAATAAAGTTAAATGGGTTTGTTCATTCCTCACTCTTCTTTATCAAGCTTTAGTTGTATTTCAGCTAATCACACTAAAATCAATTCTCTCCATCAACCTTTGTAAGATGAGAGCATTATGCACCCAACCAAAGCAAATCCAATGTTATAACCATTTAGAAGATATTAAGCCATTAAAATCATGACAGGAGTAATCCAGCCCTAAGACTTCCTCCCTAGAATGGAAACTTAGCCTATCATGCTTGTCATAACAACAATCAAAATAAATATAAATTCCATTAAAAGGGTTGACAAATCAAAGCACAAAGTTCAATTAACATAAACTGTTCTTACAATCAATGAATGTTCTTCTATCAAAGATACAGAAAACAACCAAGAGAAATCGTCTGCCGTCACCCCCTCTACCAAAAACACAAGTTGTTGTAATTAAATAATAGGGTTTAAAACATTAGAGCCCAAATCGAACACAAATAACCCACGTTGATCATTTACCAAAGCACATTGACTGTGTTGATCATTATCTCAGGTCGACCAGCCTTCACATCGATCCAAAGCGAACCACATCGAGCCACATCAACCGCATTCTCGTGTCGGCCAGTTACATTAAATGTTGGCATCGATCTACATTGAGCCACATCGATCTTCCATAGCGCGTCAACCAGACAGAAAGAACTTTACACATTGATCATACATCGACTATATATCGATCTTCTCTTTCTGCTTTCCAAAACTCCATTCAAATATTGACCATAAAATCCAACTTCCCCTACATTGATCTCGATTCCTGCCAAAAATAGAGAAAACACTACAAAAACTCCAAAACAAGACTAGGGGTAAAACGGGAAACAAAGTTCCCAAACCATGCAAATAAAGGATAAAATAGGGGAAATAAATATTAAAACTCATGCAAAATATAGATAGGATGCAATCCTATCAACACTGCAAGTTATGTAAGAGCACCAGCTCCTAGACCAAGTCGAGCAGCACCTGGTCCTCAGACTTCTTGAGCATCCTCTGTGTCTACTGCAACGGTCCATATAGCTGAAGTGATGGAGAACATTGTCCGAACTTGTTTCCGCACTGATCCTATACCAGAGGAAGCTCATCCTGTTGATAGGCCCAGTAATAATGCAGAGATAAGAGAGCCTACAACTGGAGGCCAGTCACCTGTACTGGAAACCCCAGAAGTTAGGGGTACATTACCTGTTCTGCTAAGTTCTCTTGGACAGTCTGAGCTAGAGGACTCTTATGTTGAGTATGACAAAGCTCACATGACCCCCACTAAGTTGAGGAAGGTATGGATAACCTTTGGCAAGCAGATGGTAGATAGAGACCATCTAATCAGTTGGTTGGTAGAGCAGGGTCTTGTGAGGAGAGACCCAGTGGAAGCTATCTCGATGGTTGCCCCATCTCCTATCATGGGCGAAACTCCTGACATATTAACTCCCCATGATGCTGAGATGGCTAAGAATGCTGAGGAAGAGGAGGAGGCACCTATTGTTGAAGCCGAAAGTGACTCTGATGCAGAGGAAGTACCACCTGCTTCTGAGCATGTAGAGGTGCCTGAGATGACCACGCCACTTGAATCGGAGACTCATCAAGTGGTCACTCAGAGGAGTGAGGACTTAACCTCCCATATCCCATCAACCATTCCATTAGCTTCCACCTCTCACTTGCGCTCCTTTACTGCTGAGGAAGTGGACTGTATTGCTGACAAGGTATTGGAAAAACTGACCACGTCTGGACTGTTAAATTTCACACCTACCATTCAAGCAGTCGAGGGACGGTTTTTTGCAGTGGAGGAGGGAATGGAGAAGCTCAGAAATGAAGTTGAACTTTCTAACTTTGAGTTAGAAAGGGTCAAGACTGAACTGGAATCCCTCATCAGAGTAAGCACTGAAGGGTTTAAACACATTGAGAACCACAGTGAAGACATAAAGGAGGCGTACAAGAATCATCATGAGGGATTTCTTAAAACTATGGGTCCTATCTTCGAAGCCTGCAGCCGACTGGATCGTGGAGAGATCACTCTCACCATGAAGCCACCTCAAAAGATTTCTAAGGACAGACCTGAGCCGGTTCCCATTGATGAACCTATAACCTCAACCAGTCCTGCTCCCAGTCCTACGGCACCTCATACTACTTCACCTCAACCTTCTCCTTCTCCACAACCGCGACATGAAGCTACCTATACTTGTGGGCGAAAGTGTGCACACTGATTCTGATGATGATGATGTGCCCATCGGAACCCACATGAAGACACATCTGGCTACTCCAGGCCAAACCTCATCCTCCACTCAACATGGTCCCTCAATAACCCATCCAAGTATGGCTGAGTATACCATGCCCGCTTCCCCTACTAAACCAGCCGCTACTACCACCACCACACTAATGGTACCACTGCGCACTATGACTACAGGAGCCAGCTCAGTTGAACTTTCTGCTTTCAATAGCTATATTGTTAGGGACACCACCGTGCGGACTTGTGCCTATGAAGCACTCTTTATTGGACCTGACCTGTGTTGATTACTATACGACGGTGAAGAGTGATGATATATGGTTTGTAAAGACTCGTATTGGGGTAGTTTTGAGAGATAGCCATTCTATGGGAATGCAACTATCTAGACGGTAGTGTAGTCGTCGATGTGAGCATTTTGACTGTACTTGGGCCCGATTCCGAGTCGGGGCCCCGTTTGACCCGATTATTGACTTTTTAGGGTTTATTGGTTGACTTTATCTTTGGGCAGTCATTTGAGTGTGATAATATCTGAATACTGTTGTGCTCGTCATTTCGAGCGTTTTGACAGTAATTGGGCTCAATTTGGAGTTCGTTGTCACGCCCCGGATTTCCAACCTGAGGAAACCGGTACGTGACTCCCCTTTTACCCACACGGAGGGCAAAGGGGTTAGGGTGCAAACCCCGAATATAACATTTTAAACATCCACAACACATTCAAGAAAGTAATGTTCATAAAGCGATCCACAATCCAAACCAGTCTTTATTACAACAAAATCCTCTTTTCAATCCATCCCCACTTGGGTTACATCAATTCCCATAAAAATAACATAAATGGAAGACAATAAAGTAAATAAGGTCTTCCACCTTGGGGTCCCACCTAACGCCTGTATGTTCCTGAAAGAAAACACAACATAGAGGGAGGGGTGAGCAACCACAGCTCAGTATGGATCATGTCTCCCCAAGCCATCCCATGCTCCTAGCGTCTACATGAGGGTGTGTACAGGTGCAGTGTAGTGACAATAAGATATAAATAGGTTGTGTTCCACAATCACACGGCACACACATATCCACAGCCATACAGGCTTAGCCATATAGGCTAACATATCCACAGCCTCTAAGGCTTAGCCACACGGGCTAACAGTTCCACAGCCTCTCAGGCTTAGCCACACGGGCTAACATATCCACGGCCATATAGGCTTAGCCACATGGGCTAACAGTTCCACGGCCATATAGGCTTAGCCACACGGGCTAACATATCCACGGCCACTCAGGCTTAGCCAAACGGGCTAACAGTTCTAGTCCCGGGCTTCCACAGCCACCGGGTTCCACAAACACAGCATACAAGGTCACACAGGCATTAAACCAAACACGTAGCATACACACTTTCACAGGCATAATACCAAACACTTAGTTCGCACAGCTAATCAGGCATAAAATCAAACACCTGGCATACAGAGTCTCACAGGTATTTTACCCTAACGCTTGACATGCATACATTCACAAACCCACAAACCCAGCCACACAGGCATATTATCAAACACCTACTAGGCATATTCACACAGACATATTCACACAGGCATTTTATCGAACACTTAATATGCACTCACCATCCAACACCAGAAAACATCAAAAACTGCCATTGAAGGCCAACATTCATATAGGAGGTCACACCTATTTGAATTTACATATAAATATTATAACAATAACAAGAGAAGCTCTATAAATCCTCTACACAGGGCCTAACCCCAGAACAGATCAGGTGAGATAGAACCCTTACCTTAAAGCAGATCTTCCTTGCTCCCGCGCTAAATGCCGTCCTCCCCACGCAAGATGCTCCGGCAGCAACCAGCAACTCCCCTTCCTTCTCTCTCTCTCTAGCTCTCTCTCTCTCCACGACGGCTGCAGCAGCTGAAGAGAACCCTAAACCTAAAACAAGGAGTCTCCTCATCCTTATATAGACTTCCCACTATCAAAACGACGTAGTTTTGATTAAGTGAAACCCAGGATCAAAACGACGTAGTTTTGATTACACAAGCTACCACCTTTCTGCATCCATACACACCAAAATACTCACTATTCCAACCTGGTCCTTTGGGAAAAGATGATTAGAATAACAAAACTAAGGTAACCATGCAAAAATATGCCTGCACGCCAATTTGAACGCCAATTCCCCAATTGGCGTGTAGCTCCAAATGCACTCAAACTTTACCCCAAGCCTCTTTGCATCTTGTAGAGGCCTGAGAAGCAAAAATATGCTTGCACGTGAAATGGGTGAATTCACGTGCAACTCCAAATGCTCTGAAATTTCTGTGGTAGGTAGAGGACCTCATTCTAAGAAACTTTTGTTCTTGCACGCCAATTGTTTGAGGCCATCTACCCTATCAAAAGTGAGCTCCAAGATCAGCCAAAACAGCTTAAAACCGCATGTATACGCATAGCATCTTCCTAGGGCATAAAGGTACGTTATCACTTGTCACATGCACCTCCCAAAAGTCCCCTCTTGGGCTCATCTCCTACCTCAAACTTGTGCACCAACATCCAAGGTGTTTGTGGTTAACTTCTTACACACGGGTCATTACATCCTCTCCCCCTTAAGACTTTTCGTCCTCGAAAAGAAATGACATACGAGGAAAATAAACACAAGCTACCCATTTGCCACACGGTGAGCCACAACACCCAAATGGGTCATACACCGCGCATAGTACATAACGGCAAATAACAAAGTACCACCATTATCCATAACCACATGCATCACAATAATGCATATAACACATATCCGCATGTCACAAATACACATCTCAAAACACATCACAAATATGAACACATGTCTAAAAGACAAAACAAATACACCAAATCATACACAACTAATACAAGAAAACACATCACTATCCCTTGGCCAACAGCCACCAACAACCACCTCCCACGTTTAAGATTGTTCGTCCTCGAACAATGCTGGGTGTTGTTCACGCATCATGGACTCACATTCCATGTCTCCTCTGCAGGACGTGTCGGCTTCTAAAAGACAACACACCTTCCAAAACGCACATGCTGATGCACATCGCCCACAACCATTCACATACCCGCGATTGAAGATATCACACCATAACACACATGAAGGCACGTACCCACAGACCCAATACAACACAGCATGATAGGGAAACACATATTCGAATCTCACAAACAACCCTTTGGCCAACCAGTCTTGGGCCTCGACCTCATGGCCTGCTCCGCACGGTTTTGTCTTTGGGCCTCGCCCAAAACGCGTCCCTGTGAGGTGAGGTATCCGTCCCCTCCTATAAGGCGGACTTTGTTCTCCTCACCAAGCAATGTGAGACTAACACCCACTCATGGGTCGTTACAATCCACCCCCCTTAGGAGGCCCACGTCCCCATGGGACCATGGCACACCGCTTCGGGTCTGGCTCTGATACCATCCGAGATAGCCCAGCCCATACCCGTCACAAGAATTTTGTCCGCTTTGGCCAACCAGTCTTGGGCCTCGCCCTCATGGCCTGCTCCGCACGGTTTTGTCTTTGGGCCTTGCCCAAAACGCGTCCCTGTGAGGTGAGGTATCCGTCCCCTCCTATAAGGCGGACTTTGTTCTCCTCACCAAGCAATGTGGGACTAACACCCACTCATGGGTCGTTACATTCGTGACCTCGGGAGGTCAATTATTACGTTCGGGTCAATTATTCCTGGGAGGCCAATTATTGGCAGCAATATAAATAATTAAGAAACTGCATTATCCCTTTATTTTGCTTGGTGCGTGCGTGTTTGAGCAAGAGAGAGAAAGAGAGAAGGTAAAGAGCTTTACTTGGCGATTTTGGAGCGATTGGAGCTCGTGGATCACAAATAATCTTCTAGGTAGGTGTCCTTGAACCTCTTATCTCGATTCTGTCTTGGAATATGCGTGAATTTATCATGATTTATGAATTTGATCATGAAACCTAGGTTTTGGGGAAAACCCAATTTTGGGGTTAGATATGATGATTTAGCATAAAATCTATGGTTAAGAACGGATTTATATCAGTTTGGTTACGTAATTTTGTACTCTATTTAGTAAAACGCGTGTTTGTGAGTGCCTAGGGGTTGCTGGGCTGATCCCAGATGAAAATCAGGCCAAAAACGATGATGAACAGTACCCTGGGCGGACTGTAGGGTCGAAGTTCGTAGTCAGCAGCCGTGGAGTCAGCAGCTTCGTTAGTCCGGATCAGTAGTCCGGAGTAGTTAGTCCGGATCAGTAGTCCGGAGCAGTTAGTCCGGAGTAGTTAGTCCGGATCAGCAGTCCGGATCAGAAGCAGTGATCCGTAGCATCGCTCCGCAAAGATGTTTCCGTAGCATCCGTTCCTTGTTGTGCTTTCCGCAGTGATGATCTCGCAAGAAGTGTTCGCAAGACAGCAATCGCACTAGACATTTACATTGTAAACCATTATGCCAAGTATTATACTTAAGTTATAATGTAAATAACGAAATACCCCCCCATTTGGATTCAAAGAAAAATACTAGAAAAATTAATTCCCACTATTTCAAAATGTGAAAATTGGGTTTTAGTGTAAAATCTCGGAAAAATCCAAAAGTTCATAGTGGTGACTTTTTGGAAAGTGGGGTTAGACATCTCAGAAAAATCCCCAAAAATCAGATTATCTTATTTATGATATGGGAACCCAATGCCAGGTACTTTTGATTTCAAGAAAATAACTACTATGGGTACTTCCTTCATAAATCAAGGCTTGAGGATTTACTTGTGAAGACCGGCTATAGTTCTAAAGGAAATATTGAGAATGACATGTCATACTAATGTTAGTATGTTGGTGTGAGGTATTGGGGCATGGACTCCGTGACTTGTTTAGGTTCTCACCGTGGTGCACCGATGGTGCTATGTGGTTGACGTGGCAGGCATATGCGCCGATGGCGGCCTGTGTGGTGATTGTGGCCGGGCATATTGCGCCGTGGACAAGGCTAAGGCCCGAGTTGAGCCGTTGAGCTCATGGAGCTAGGGCCGAGTGCCCGAGCTGGGATCCCATGGAGGATTGTGGACAAGCTGTCTGTGTGGGAGCTAGGTCCTGATGTTTGTTTGCAGGCTGAGTCGTGATGATTGTGCACACTACACAGTGCACGAGTACACAGAGCATGTAGTATAGACTTGTATATTTGCATGATGTGGAGTATTGGGGTCACCTACTGAGCTTGTCGCTCACCCCTACTTGTTGCTTATCTCTTTCTAGGTGTGACCCGAGACTAGTGGAGGACTTTCTTCCAGGAGGACGCCCACTACTCTGATGTATCATACAGTATTAGATTTTGTATTATTTTGTGTGATATCCCGGACATGGGTCCATGGATAGTTATATTTGCGTACTGTTTGTGATGTGATGTCCGTATGATTTTTCGACTCATTGTATGCATGATAATATATGAGAAAGTACAGGATTACCCTTGATGTATGACTGTACAGGGTTGTATATTTGAGACAGTACCCGCGTTGTAGTCTCCATTGGTGCTAGTCACCAACCCCTTGACCTTTCGGGTGCGGGCAAGGGGAAGTCATGTTCCTAGTTCCGGGTTCCCTGGAATTTGGGGGCGTGACACGTTGGTATCAGAGCATGGTCTAGCGGACCTAGGTTAGTGAGGGGTGGTTAATTGATTCCATGTGACTTGGAAAACTGTAGGGAGGGCGCCTGATCAACGCAGTCCTTACATGTATTCTAGGTTATGTTGGTGTTAGTTAGATCATCCTAGGAGCATATGTAGGCATGGATGCTTTCCTAGTGGTATGATTGTGTGCAGTTAGGGTACTAGATTTGTCTTTGTGTGTGATGTGATTGCATTTGGTGCCTGAAGGGCACGTGGCCGTGAGAGCCAAGACTGGATTGTGGTGTACCCTATGGGGTGACACGATGCTATATGTATGGTTGTGGACCTACGGGTCATGTGGTGTACCCTGATGGGGGACACGATGCTCTATGCATGGTATGGACCTACGGGTCGTGTGGTGAGAACTTACAAGTTAGTTGTGCCTTTGATGGCTGTTGGTGCTAGCAGTGCTAGTATTGATTATTTGTTGTTTGTTGTTATGACCAGTGTGATGGCACCACCGAGGAGGGTTGCCCGAGGCCAGGGCCTGGCAGAGGAGCCCACGATAGAGTCGGGGCACCAGGGGCAGTAGAGCCTGCAGCAGAGATCATCAGCTCCCATTGTGGGACCTAATTTGGCTCAGGCGTTGATTCAGTTGCAGGAGGCCATGCAAGGTATGCAGGGCTCGATGAGGGTTATGGCTAGAGAGGTGGATGAGCTGAAGAGGCAACAGCAGCCTCAGCAGCAGGAGGCGAGGGTGGTGCAGGATGTGCACCAGCAGGAGGTCGTGATAGAACCAGCACGACGAGGAGTGGACTAGGCTACACAGTTTTTGAAACATGCACCCAGGACTTTTGAGGATGGTTCACGGCCAGAGGCAGCCAAGGACTAGATTAGGTGGACAGAGGACATCTTTGAGATGATCGGGGTGCCTGATGAGGAGAGAGTGCGTGTGGCGACACACTATTTGTTGGGTATCCCACGCAGGTGGTGGGAAGCCACTAGAGCTGTCCACGACAGTCAAATGAGCTGGAGAGAGTTTGTGGAGCGCTTCTTTGGGGAATCTTTTCCCGGCTTGTTGCGAGTATGCACGACGGAGAGAGTATTATGAGCTTCAACAGGGTAGCGGACTATGGGTGAGTATGTGCAAGCCTTCACAGATTTAGGGCGGTTTGCTCTTGAGGCTTGGGAAAAGGAAGCCCGTAAGACACAGGATTTTATTCAGAGCTTGAGGCCATCTCTGAAAAGACAGCTAGAACCGATGCAGTTGACCAGTTACCGGGAGGTGGTCGACAAGGCACTCATTATTGAGCGAGGTCAGGATCAGTCGAGAGCTTATAGATCGGGAGGTTCGGTAGGTCCAAGCAAGAAGAGACAGAGTGGGGAGAGCAGTGTAGTTCAGCCTGAGAGGAGGCAGGTGCAAAAGGTTTCCAGCTAGGCGGTGGGACCCCGGGAGAGTTCAGCCAGTAGGAGGCCAGGTACTTGTTGGAGTTGTGGTTTAACCGGGCATGTATCGAGAGACTGTCCGAGGAAAAAGATGACATGCTTCCGATACGGGAAGGTGGGACATGGAGCTAGGGAATGTGTTACCCTTAGCTCGACCAGCAGTGTAGGCCCTCGTCCGAGAGAGCAGGGACAGAGGAGTGGGGCTCCACCTCCGAGGTGGGACATGCACGCAGACGTGACCTGCGGTACAGCAGCCTCCACGGGAGGCGCAGGGTCATGTTGATCAGCGGGGCAAGGCCCCAATGGGCCAGGCTAGTGGCAGTGGGCCACGAGGGAGGACTTTTGCCCTTACCAGTAGAGAGGCAGAGGTTCCATCAGCCGACGAGGCAGGAGCAGGGCCTTCAGTGGTGAGAGGTACCATCATCATTTCTCATACTTTTTGTTCAGTTTTGATTGATACTGGTGCTACCCATTCTTTTATTTCGTATGCTACGGTGGTTGGATTGGAGTTAGACCAGTAGACATTTAGTCAGTCTCTGATGGTTGCTTCACCTTTGGGTGGAATTATGATACTTGAGAGTATCTGTCGTGCTTGTCAGGTAACACTTGGGGGTGTTAACCTATTGTGTGATTTGTATATCATGGAGTTAGATGATTTTGATGTTATCTTGGGTATGGATTGGTTGGTCTCCATGAAGGCCAAGATTGATTGTTTTCGACGGCGCATGACGTTCCTCACGCCAGAGGGCACACGGGGTGTCTTTGTGGGTGAATGGACTGAGGAGGCATGTAGGTTGGGACCTTTAAGGCATGGGTGGGGTGATGTGACCCACCAGTTAGCCAGCTTGACGTTGGTTGGCTGGAGGAGAGAGGAGAAGGCTGTTTTGCCACCCATTGTAGATCGGTTCCCGGATGTGTTTCCCGAGGACTTGGTTAGTTTGCCACCCGTGAGGGAGGTAGAGTTTTCGATTGAGTTGTTGCCAGGGACAACACTGATCAGGTTAGCGGCCTACAGGATGGCACCGATAAAGCTTGGAGAGCCCAAGAGATAGATAGATGATCTATTGGCATGAGGCTTTATTAGACGGAGTAGCTCACCGTGGGGTGCTCCAGTGTTGTTCGCCAAGAAGGCGGATGGTTCGCTTCGGCTATGTATCGACTACCGGAAGCTGAACCAGGTGACTGTGAAGAACAGGTACCCATTGCCAAGGATCGATGACCTGTTTGATCAGTTTCGCGGTGCGAGGTGGTTTTCCAAGATAGACTTGAGGTCTGGATACCATCAGTTGAGGGTTAGGGAGACAAACATCCCTAAGACCGCGTTCGGTTGTCGTTATGGGCACTATGAGTGGCTTGTCATGCCGTTTGGGCTCACGAATGCTCCAGCAGTATTTATGGGATTGATGAACCAGGTATTTACTCCGTATTTAGATATGTTCATTGTGGTGTTCATCGACGATATTTTGGTCTATTCAGCGACCAAGAGGGAGCATGAGGAGCATTTGCAGGTTGTGTTGCAGACCTTGCGGGAGCACCGATTGTAAGCAAAGTTCATGAAATATGACTTTTGGTTGCAACAGGTGCACTTCTTGGGGCATGTGGTATCTTCGGAGGGTATCACAGTGGATCCTGAGAAGATCGAGGCGGTTATGTCATGGAAAAGGCCCACAAATGTGTTTGAGATTCATAGCTTCCTTGGTTTGGCAGGCTACTATCGGAGGTTTGTGGAGGATTTTTGCCGGTTGGCAGCTCCTATGACACACTTGACTAGGAAGGGAGTTTCTTTTGTTTGGTCTGATGCGTGTGAGAGTGCTTTCATGGAGCTGAAGGCACAATTGACCTCAGCACCTATCTTGATTCTCCCACAGGAGGGTGTGCCTTTCGAGGTGTATTGTGATGCTTCCAGGGTGGGACTGGGTTGTGTGTTGATGCAGGCTCGGCAGGTGATTGCTTATGGATCTAGACAGTTGAGGCCACATGAGCAGAACTATCCCACGCATGATTTGGAGTTGGCTGCAGTGATCTTTGCACTTAAGAGCTGGCAGTATTATCTCCTTGGGGAGAAGTTTGTGGTGTATACGAACCACAAGAGCTTGCAGTATATCTTTTCTCAGGGAGACCTGAACCTTAAGCAGAGACGGTAAGTGGAGTACCTGCAGCAGTTTCAGTTTGATATGATGTATACCCCTGGGAAGGGTAATGTGGTGGCAGATGCTCTGAGTAGGAAGAGCAGGGCCGTGGTTGCCCATTGTGCCATTAAGGAATGGGAAATGATGGGCCAGTTGGCAGCGATGAGGTTGCAGATGGTGACCAGTGGGGGACGGGGGACCCTTAGTGTTATTGTCCCAGTCCCTGAGTTGCAACGTAGGATCATAGAGGATCAGCTGGGGGACGTTGACTGTGAGGTCATCAGGGACAGGATTCAGACTAGTCAGGCATCTTTTGATTTGACTGAAGATGCAGAGCATATATTGAGGTATAGGGGTAGACTGATAGTTACCACTTCTCTTCAGAAGGAAGTTCTTCGGGAATTTCACCAGTCGAGGTTAGCTGTACATCCTGGTGGGACCAAGATGTACTATGCCTTGAGGAGGCAGTATTGGTGGCCAGGCCTGAAGAAGGCTAGTGCTGATTTTGTGAGGAGGTGTTTGACCTGTCGCCGGGTCAAGGCGCAGCACCCGAGATCAGCTGGTGAGTTGCGATCATTGCCGGTGCGAGTGGAAATGGGACCACGTAACTATGGATTTTGTCACCGGACTTCCTCGTTCCAGGGGACACGACACTATATGGGTTATTGTGGACCGGTTGACCAAATCGGCTCATTTTATCCCGATTCGGGAGACAGACCAGTGAGGACTTTGGGACAGAGGTATCTTGATGTCATTGTGCGGTTGCATGGAGTCTCCTTGTCTATTGTATCTGATCGGGACGCGAGGTTCACCTCTCAGTTTTGGAGACAGTTGCAGCGAGCCTTGGGTACTAGGGTGAACCTCAGTACAGCCTTTCATCCGTAGATGGATGGTCAGTCGGAGCGGACGATTCAGACACTTGAGGATATGTTGCGTGTCTGTGTCCTAGATTTTGGAGGTTGTTGGGAGACTCACCTTCCTTTGGTAGAGTTCTCTTACAACAACAGTTATCAGGCCATGATTGGGATGGCTCCGTATGAGGCGCTGTATGGGCGGCCTTGTAGATTACCCTTGTGTTGGGCACAGACGGGAGAAACAGCAGTTCTCGGTCCCGATATGGTTCGAGAAACCACGGAGATAGTGCAGCTGATTCGACAGCGGATGTTGACAGCACAGAGTAGGCAGAAGTCCTACGCAGACCAGAGGCATCGACCTTTGCAGTTTGAGGTGGGTGACTGTGTATTTTTGCGGGTTTCACCGCGTCGAGGGCATCGGAGGTTTGGGCGTGGATCCAAACTTTCCCCTCGTTTTGTGGGGCCATTTGAGATTGTTGCCACCGTGGGCGCAGTGGCTTACCAATTAGCTTTGCCACCAGAGTACATGATGTGTTTCATGTGTCTCAGTTGAGACGATATCACCTAGATCCTTCTCATGTGTTGGACTATCGCGAGATAGACTTGGCTGATGATGGTGCCATTGTTGAGATGTCGGCACAGATTTTGGACAGGAGGGACCAGGTCTTGCGGGGCAAGATGATCCCACTAGTTCGGGTGTTATGCCGACACCGAGGCATGGAGGAGCAGACTTGGGAGAAAGAGAGCCGGATGCGGGTTCTTCATCCTGAGCTGTTCGAGGACGATCGATCCCGAGGTGGGGAGGATGTGAGGACCTTCCCTGAGGTATGAGTTATGTTTTATGCATTTATTTTGCATATGTTGTTTGAGATATTGTGTAGCTTGTTGATTGTTGGCATCCTGGCATCGTGTGAGCCTTTTTGGCTTGTTGTGAGTTGCATTGCACATGTGTGGTTGGTGATCATGTTGATGATCATGTGTTTGTGTCTTGTAGTTGTGCGGAGCTTGAGCTTGAATTTTGCAATGTCCTTTGGGCATGTGTTTTATTTTCGAGGACGAAAAGTCCTAAGGTGGGGAGGATGTAAAGACTCGTATTTGGGTAGTTTTGAGAGATAGCCATTCTATGGGAATGCAACTATCTAGACGGTAGTGTAGTCGTCGATGTGAGCATTTTGACTGTACTTGTGTAATGGCCCGTGTGTAACCCGTGTGTAAGAAGTTAACCACAAACACCTTGGATGTTGGTGCACAAGTTTGAGGTAAGAGATGAGCCCAAGAGGGGACTTTTCGGAGGTGCATTTGACAAGTGATAACGTGCATTTATGCCCTAGGAAGATGCTATGCATATACATGCGGTTTTAAGCTATTTTGGCAGATTTTGGATCTCACTTTTGGTATAGTAGATGGCCTCAAACAATTGGCGTGCAAGAACAAAAGTTTCTTAGAATGAGGTCCTCTATCTACCACATAAATTTCAGGGCATTTGGAGCTGCACGTGAATTCACCCATTTCATGTGCAAGCATATTTTTGCTTCTCAGACCTCTACAAGATGCAAGGAGGCTTGGGGTGAAGTTTGAGTGCGTTTGGAGCTGCACGCCAATTGGGGAATTGGCGTTCAAATTGGTGTGCAGGCATGTTTTTGCATGGTTACCTTGGTTTCGTCGTTCTAATCATCTTTTCCCAAAGGACCATGTTGGAATTGTGAATATTTTGGTGTGCATGGATGTGGGAAGGTCATAGCTTGTTCCATCAAAACTACGTCGTTTTGATGTTGTGTTGTCTATATAAGGAGGAGAAGCCCCTCTGTTTTAGGTTTAGGGTTTGTTGCTCCCCGACCGTCGCGAGAGAGAGAGAGAGAGAGAGAGAGAGAGAGAGAGAGAGAGGGAAGGAGAGCTTCTGGTGGCTGCCGGAGCGTCTTGCGTGGGTGGTCGGAGTCTTGCGTGGAAGCGGGAGTAGGAGAACATACAAGGTAGGGGTTCTGTTTTTTCTAAATCCTCCTCTGTCCTAGGGTTCTAGGGCAGATTATGGATTATATCTGTTTATATATATATATGTAATCCATATAGGTGTGATCTCCTATATGGATGTTGGCCTTTAGTGGCATTTTGGTGTGATTACGTTGTTACATGCTATATGTTCGATGAAATGCCTGTGTGAATATAGGCTGTGTGTATATGCCCATTACGTGTTTGGTAATATGTCCGTGTGGCTGGACTTGTGATTTGGTGTATGCATCTTTGGGTGTTTGTTCTATTGCCTTGAATGGTGGGTTTGTGCACTTGTGAATGGGTGCACACCAAGTGTTTGGTTTTATGCTTGAGTGACCGTGGTGTGTGTTGTGTGCATGATTGTGGTATCTGGCCTGAAGAGGCGGTTAAACTACTTTGCCTGAGAGGCGGTTAAACCAATGGCTTGAAGAGGCGGTTAAACTACTTTGCCTGAGAGGCGGTTAAATCGGTGGCCTGAAGAGGCGGTTAAATTACTTGCTTGAGATGTGGTTTGTTAGCCACCGTGGTCGGGGCTGGGGTTACGCTTGCTTGTGTGGAATGTTTTATTTTCTTTTTTCCTAAATCTTGTCACGTCACTACACCTGTGCACATGCATGTAGCCGCTAGGAGCATGGGAAGGGTTGAGGAGACTTGATCCCTATCTGAGTTGTGGTTGCTCCCCTCCTCCTTGTGTTTGCTTGTTTTCCAGGGACTTACAGGCGTTAGGTGGATACACCAAGGTGGAAGACCTTATTTATTTTACTCTCTTCCATTTATGTTATTTTTTTTTATAGGAATTGATGTAACCCCAGTGGGGATGGATTGGAAAGAGGATTTTGTTGTAATAAAGGCTGGTTTGGATTGTGGATTGCTTTTATGAACATTACTTTCTTGAATGTGTTGTGGACGTTTAAAATGTTAAATTCGGGGTTTGCATCCTAACCCCTTTGCCCTCCGTGTGGGTACAAGGGGAGTCACGTACCGGTTTCCTCGGGTTGGAAATCCGGGGCATGACAACTTGGGCCCGATTCTGAGTCAGGGCCCCGTTTGACCTGATTGTTGACTTTTCAGGGTTAAATGGTTGACTTTGTGTTTGGGCGGTCATTTGAGTGTGATAATATCTAAACAGTGTTGTGCTCGTCATTTCGAGCGTTTTGACAGTAATTGGGCTCAATTTAGAGTTCATGACCTCGGGAGGTCAATTATTGCGTTTGGGTCAATTATTGCTGGGAGGCCAATTATTGGCAGCAGTATAAATAATTAAGAAACTGCATTGTCCCTTTATTTTGCTTGGTGCATGCGTGTTTGAGCAAGAGAGAGAAAGAGAGAAGGTGAAGAGCTTCACTTGGCGATTTTGGGGCGATTGGAGCTCGTGGATCGCAAATAATCTTCCAGGTAGGTGTCCTTGAACCTCTTATCTCGATATTGTCTTGGAATATGCGTGAATTTATCATGATTTATGAATTTGAGCATGAACCCTAGGTTTTGGGGAAAACCCAATTTTGGGGATAGATATGATGATTTAGCATAAAATCTGTAGTTAAGAACGGATTTATATCAGTTTGGGTACGTAATTTTGTACTCTGTTTAGTAAAACGCGTGTCTGTAGGGTCGAAGTTCGTAGTCAGCAGCTGTGGAGTCAGCAGCTTCGTTAGTCCGGATCAGTAGTCCGGATCAGCAGCAGTGATCCGTAGCATCGCTCTGCAGCATTGTTTTCTGAGAATCCATTCCCAAATGATGATCCGCGAGAGTGTTCCTGAAGAGTGCCTTGCCTGGACATTTACATTGTAAACCATTATGCCAAGTATTATACGTTACAATGTAAATAACGAAATAGCCCCCATTTGGATTCAAAGAAAAATACTAGAAAAATTAATTCTCACTATTTCAAAATGTGAAAATTAGGTTTTAGTGTAAAATCTCGAAAAAACCGAAAAGTTCGTAGTGGTGACTTTTTGGAAAGTGGGGTTAGACATCTCAGAAAAATCCCCAAAAATCAGATTATCTTATTTATGATATGAGAACCCAATGCTGGGACTTTTGATTTCAAGAAAATAGCTGCTTATAGGTACTTCATTCATAAATCAAGGCTTGAGGATTTACTTGTGAAGACCGGCTATAGTTTTAAAGGAAATATTGAGAATGACATGTCATACACCGTAAGGACCCGTACCTTGAGTTAGTCACGTTTTGCCTTCTAAGTAGAGTTTTTCTAGATTTTCACCTAGTGAATGGGCTCAAATGAATTCACGTGCAAAAGGAAAGATGCTTAGAATGATGTCCTCTATCTACCACACGAAGTTTCGGGCCAAACAGACGTGTATGTGAGGTGCACGTGATATGGGTCCAATTCACGTGCAAGTGTGATTGTCTTAAATGATGCAAGGAGGCTAGGGGTGAAGTTTGAGAGCATTTGGAGTCCATTTGGAGTTGCACGTGAATTGGGAATTCACGTGCAAATTGGCGTGCGACCATATTTTTGCATGGTTCCCTTGGTTTTGACATTCTAATGATCTTTCTCCAAAGGACCATGTTGAAATTCCGAGTATTTTGGCCTATATGGGTGCGGAAAGGTGCTAACTTGTGTGATCAAAACTACGTCGTTTTGATCCTGGGTTTACTTAATCAAAACTACGTCGTTTTGATGTGGGTAGTGTCTATATAATGAGGGCTTGAGTTTGAGTTTAGGGTTCTTGTGTCCCTTCTTTTTCTGCTGCCGCAGAGAGAGAGAGAGAGAGAGAGAGAGAGAGAGAGAGAGAGAGAGAGAGAGAGAGAGGATCTCCGGGCGATTGTCGTGGTGGTTCGCGTCGTTGGGAGGCCGTCTAGCGTGGAGGTTAGGACAAAAGCCTGAGGTAGGGGTTCATGTTCTCCTAACTCTCCTCTCTGTTTTAGGATATTCACCTATATATATATATATATGTAAATCCATATAGGTGTGATCTCCTATATGGATGTTGGCCTTCAGTGGCATGTTTTGTTGATTACGATGTTAATTTGGCCTGAGGATTTTCCGGGTTTGTTTATGCCCACCATGTGTTTGATGAAATGTCTGTGAGGCCTGCACACCATGTGTTTGATGAAATGTCCGTGAGGCCCGCACACTATGTGTTTGATGAAATGTCTGTGAGGCCCGCATGCCATGTATTCAATATAATGCCCGTGAGACCTTGTATATGGGTGTTTGATGATATACCTGTGATCTGGTGTGTCTTGTGTTTGATTTGTATTTGATTTTAAGCCTATGAGGCTGATGTGTGTGGCTTGTATCTGACCATGTTGGTCCTTCGAGATAAAGTGTAAATGATGTGCTGAGTTTACATGTTGAGATGTAATGTTATCTTGTTTCGTTGATCTGTTTGAGATTGAGCTGAGATATGGGCCAGGCACAATAGCTGGACCCCTTTGAGATTTGGCCAGGACGTGGTCCTGAGTCTCGGTGTAGCACTCACAACGGTGGGCTAAGTCTACACCCATTCCCGAGGGTAGGTATGGCGCCCGAGGAGGTGGTTGACCATATCCGACTCGGGTGGAAAATGTTGCATTGGTGTCCATGCAACATTCGCCTGAATGTGGTATGTCATGTCGCCGTGGTGGCGGGGTGTCCTCTACCCTTCGGTGCGGGTTCGGGTAAAGAGTGTTTCCTGGGTGATGTTTACTGCGTTAGCCTTAGGCACGACACGAGCACAAGCATACACATATCATGCATGTTGTAGAGCGGGATGGGTCTGGGGAGACCGGATCCCCTGCGAAGCCGTGGTTTGCTCACCCCTCCTATAAATTGTTCTTTTGCAGGGTTTAGGAAAGCGGTAGGTGAAGGGCTGAGGAGCTAGGCCCCTGAGGCTGAAAGTTTTATATTATTTCCTTTGTTGTATTTTGGTTTTATGTGTTTGGATTTTGGTTTGGTTTTATTGATGGCTTCATAGGGTTTTTCCCCACCTGGGTTGTAATAAACAGTTAGTCTTTGAAATGAAATAAAATGAGATGTTGTTATTCAATTTGTGTTTGTGTGCATGGTTTGGGAGCGGGAGCATGCCCCTTGGCATGTTAGCTGATTGTGCGGGTTTGGGACAGCACCCGTGCTAGAAGTCCTTTTAAGGTGCTTGCACCAACCCCTTGTCCCTTCGGGTGCGGGCATGGGCGATCCACTACTCATTTCCAAGTGGAAGGAAATTGGGGCGTGACAATATGGTATCGAGCGATAGTTCATGGTCTAGTGGACCTAGGATAGTGGGGAGGCACTGTCGCTTCTGAGACTCTTAGGAGGCGGTATAGGACACGCCCGATCAACGTGGTCCTATTTGGTTTTCGGGGTGTACTCGGGGGTAGTTAGACCAAGGAGTAGGGCATTTGTATTTGGGTTGAGGGTGCATACATGCATTGGCATTAGGGCACTAGTTTAATTTCAGTATAAGTATTGTGATTAGACATGCTTATATTCTTTGAAACTTGTTGCTAAAAAAAAACAAAATGTTGTTCTTTGTGAAATTCGGTGATTTTCTCGTGAAGCTTGTTGCTTATGAATAAGCTCTTTGTGTACTTGTGATTTACCTGTGTGTTTAAATGTAAAATGTTGCTTGAGTACCTCATGGCCCATGGGGATGAGGGTGTGTAGAGCTTGAGAGAAGCTGATCCTAGTTTGGTTTAAATTATGTAGACTATGCCTCCTAGGAGAGTAACCCGAGCTACTCCAAGCGTAGAAGATGAATCTTACGCCCGTGCCGGAGAGGGAAGAGGACAGCGTGTAGAGGCGATGATCCCCTGGAGCGGATCATGGCCCAAGTCCGGGCCCTAAGTGAGAACGTGCAAGGCATGCGTGAGGACCTCGGGGGAGAGATCCTAAACGAGGTGCGTCAGGAGATGATGGCACGACAGGCGGTGCCACCCCCTCCACCCCGTGGGCGGAACCTCCGTGTGGGCGGGGAAGTGTCGGTGAGGCGGGAAGAGGGAGACGTGTTGGACAGCGGTTCCGAAAGGAACATCCACCGAGGTTCAAGGGAGGAGCCGAACCTCTAGGGGAGCGAGCACGTCGCGGCGGATCGAGCATGTGTTCTCCTTTCTTCGACCCCCGAGAGGAAGACAAAGTGAGACTAGCAGTCCGGCAGTTGGAGGAGGAAGCCTTGGAATGGTGGCTTAGCATCTCGGAAGCCGGGACATGGAGACCATGGCCTGGAATGAGTTCCTCCAGCTGTTCCATGAGGAGTTCTTTCCGAGTCATTGCGGTGGCGAAGTGGGAGGAGTTCGCCTTGGAAACGGGGATCGCGCTCGATAGCAGAGTATGAGCGAGATTTCCAGGGGGCTGAGTCGGTTTGCTCCGAAGCAATATCAAGGGAGGACCCGGAGGCCCATAAGTTTACCATGGGTCTCAAACCTGCCCTTAAGCAAAGGGTGGAGATCTTGCAGCCAAGACCTATCTTTGAAGTCGTGGACACCGCCAAGATTGTTGAGAGAGGATTAGAGGAGGGAAGACAGGCTCACCAGGAGCGGATGGGGCAGGCGCGCGCGACAAGCACGGTGAAAACAAGAGGCGGAAGGTTGAGCCCGGGAGTGGGACTTTTCCCAAGGATAGGGGCCAAGCTTCAATGGCTCCCTGGATCCCGTTACTTTGGAGGGACGGGGAGTCTTCGCCGGGAACTTCCCAAGCGGGTGTACTGTTGTGGCCTATCGGGGCACGTCAACGTGAGTGCTGCAGCGATCTTGACGTGTCATAGCTGTGGGAAGGTGGGACACATCAGCAAGGTGTGTTTGACAAGGGGAACCGCGGGGGAGCTGGAAGCTTAGCACAAGGGAGCGGGGGTGGAACCCAATTTCGAGCCCCGGCCCAAGCCAGCACATTCGTGGCAGGCCGGTCGGCTGGTTCCGGTCCACACTAGGCCACGGGGGAGAGGCAACCACAAGGAGGATCGGAGGGGCGTCCCAGTGGACTCAAGCGGGAGCAAAGGGAAGGCAAGTGAAGCTAGTGGTGGGGCAGGCCAAGGCGAGTGTTCAGCGCTTACCTCGCGACCAGCCGGAATGGAGGATCTACCATCACCCCCGAGGAAGGTGGAGCTGGACCTTCGGTGGTTCGAGGTACTATTCTAATATCTCGCACCGTTGTTCTTGCATTGTTTGATCTGGGAGCTTCGTGCTCCCCGATTGCTAAGTCCTTGGTGGAGAGCCTTGGACTTGATTGTGTGGAGGGCGATAGACCTCGAGGGTCGAGTCCCCAATGGGAGGTGTGGAGTTGATCCACCAAATGTGTCGAGAGTGTGCGTTACGATAGGAGAGGTTGACCTCTCATTTGATTTGTACGTAATGCCCATGAGGACCTTTAGTTTGATTACGGGGATGAAGCTGGTTGATGGCCTTTAAGGCTAAGATTGACTATTATAGGCGACGAGTATCGTTTACTACACCCACGGATCTTCCCGTGCCATAGTGGGTGAATGGGATAGGGATCTTTGGAGAGCTGGACCGACGAGGGAGCTATGGGGCAATATTACCCATAGGCTTGCCACCCTAACCTTTGAGGAGGAAGGTAACTTAGAGAAAAGGGTGTGGCCAGATGTAGTCGAGAATTTCCGGGATGTCTTTCCTGGGAGTTGTTGGAGTTGCCTCCACACGAAGTGTCGAGTTCACGATTGAACTGTTGCCGGGGTGGGACCCATCTCACAAGTAGCATACCGGATGGGACCTCGTTGAGTTGCGGGAGCTTGAAGCGAGATAAAAGGCGGGAGATAAAGGTTTTATCCGTCCTAGTACCTCACCTTGGGGTGCACCGGTCTTGTTTGCTAAGAAGGCGGATGGTTCGTTGCGACTTTGCATTGATTATCGGAAGTTTGAATCAAGTAACGGTAAAGAACAAGTACCCTTTGCCGCGGATTGATGACTTATTCGACCAGTGAGTGGAGCACGGTGGTTCTCAAAAATCGTCTGCGTTCGGGATATCACCAATTGAGGGTCGGGGAGCGAAGACATCCCTAAGACGGCGTTCAGGTGCGGATACGGACACTATGAGTGGTTAGTGATGCCTTTTGGGCTCACAAACGCACCTCCTTGTGTTCATACATCTAATGAATCGGTATTTGCCCCATACCTGGATTCCTTCATGGTGGTATTTATTGACGACATCCTTGTGTACTCCAAAACCCAAGTGAGCATGAGGAGCACTTGGGCGTAGTGCTGCAGGCACTACGAGATCATCACTTGTATGCTAAATTTAGCAAGTGTGACTACGGATGCGAGAGGTGCATTTTCTTGGGCATGTAGTATCTGCCGAAGGAGTTAGAGTGGACCCAACCAAGATTGAGTCCGTAGCATCTTGGAAGAGGCCCACAAATGTTTTTGAGATCCCGGAGTTTCTTGGGTCGCGGGGTATTATCGGCGTTTTGTGGAAGGGTTTTTCTCGGTTGGCGCACTTATGACGGCTCTTACACGGAAGGGAGCCAACCGAGTGGACGGACAAGTGCCGGCAGGCATTCGAGGGAGTTGAAGACTCGCCCGACTACCGCACCGGTGTTGAGTCTACCGCAGGAGGGAGTGCCATTCGAGGTGTATTGTGATGCGTCTCGCGTTGGACTAGGTGTGTGTTCGATGCAAGAGCGCCAAGTCATAGCATATGGCTCGCGGCATACCGAAGTCCCATGAGCAAAACTACCCAACACACGACACTGGAGTTAACAGCGATTATTTTTGCCCGAAGTCTTGGCGACATTACCTGTTGGGGAGAGAAATTTGTGGTATATACCTGACCACAAAAGCCTACAAGATATCTTCACCCAAACGAGACCTAAATTTGCGACAACGGAGGTGGGTCGAGTACCGCAAATGTTTGACTTCACGCTCTCTACACGCCTGGGAAAGGAAATTTAGTGGCCGACGCGCTAAGTAGAAAAGGAAAGCTGAGGTTTCCATGAGAGAATGGAAAATGATGGAGCAGTTGGCAAGTTGCTTAGGTGCAACCTCTTCTTTCGAGTGAGGGAGCTATCTGTGTCCTCTCACCGTGATACCCAGAGTTGTATCAGCGTGTCCGTGAGGGACGGTTAGGGCGACGTGGGATGGTGAGGGTGATCCGGGCCCGAGATAGGCCGGAGTGAGACCGTCGAGGATCGACCAGAAGGAGTTGAGCATGAGCTGAAATTTCGAGGGCGTCTGATAGTACCACCTCCCTTGCGTGAGGATGTCTTTGAGGAATTTCATCATTCCCGTTTGGCTGTACATCCAGGAGGAACTAAGATGTATCATGCCGTTCGCGCACGATTCCGGTGGCCGGGGCTGAAACGGAGCGTAGCGAATTTGTTTCCGTGTGCCTTACCCTGCGCCAAGTGAAGGCAGAACACCAACGACCCGCCGGTCGATTGCGGCCTTTACTGTGGGTGAGTGGAAGTGGGAGCATATTACCATGGACTTCGTGTGGGACTTCCTACCACTTGGGAGAAAGGACATGATTTGGGTCATAGTGGACCGCTTAACTAAGTCAGCCCATTTCTTGGCAATTCGAGAGCGCGACTCTATCGGCACGTTAAGCGATTTGTATGTTGATGAGATTGTCCGCTTCACGGAGTGCCTTGTCTATTGTTTCGGGCGGATCTTGCGCGGTTTACATCCCGGTTTGGGGAGGTCTCACAGAAGCATTGGGAACCCAACTTAATTTGAGTACCGCATTCCATCCTGAGATCGATGGTCAGTCCGAGAGGACCATTCAAACATTGGAAGACTTGTTGAGGGCTTGTGTACTTGATTTTGGAGGATCATGGGCTTCCCACCTTCCTCTGGTGGAGTTTGCCTATAATAACGATTACCGGTCTTCGATTGGGATGGCCCCATTTGAGGCATTGTATGGCCCGACCGTGCCGGTCTCCATTATGTTGGGCAAGGTTGGAGAGAGCGACTATGTTAGGACCTCAATTGGTCCAGGAGGCTACGGCAAAGTTCAAGATTCGGCAACGCCTTTATAGCTCGGAGCGGGAAGTCTTATGCGGATAGCGACGCCGACCGTTGGAGTTTTTGGTGGGATACCACGTATTCCTTCGTGTTTCTCCACGGAGAGGGCATAAGAGATTTGGGACCGGGTCCAAGTTGTCCCCTCGGTACATTGGACCGTTCGAGATTTTGAGCGAAGTTGGACTGTTGCTTATCGGTTGGCGTTACCACCTAGTTTGAGAGAGTTCATAATGTTTTCCATGTATCCCAATTACGGAAATATCATCCAGATCCGCCACACGTGCTAGATTGGGGTACCCTGGATCTTGGAGAGGATGTGTCGGTTGTCGAGGCCCCCATCCGTATTGTAGATAGGCGCGGCAATTGCTTGAGGTAAGACTATTCCGTTGGTTCGGGTGTTGTGGCAACACCGAGGAACGGAGGAAGAGACCCGGGAATGTGGAGGCGAGATGCGTGCTCATTATCCCGATTTGTTCGAGATCGAACAACTCGAAGGGAGGGGAGGAGGGCAAGCATCAAACTTCAACATAATCAGGTACTTGCCCAACTAGTTATGACCATGTAGAGTGTATAAATGTGTGAAATAATTTGTGCTTTGTTGTGTATTAATTTGTGCTAGTGGGTGTTAGAGGCCTATGCTTTGGTTGTGATTGTTTTCTTTCATTCCACCTTTTCTTTTCGAGGACGAAAAGTCTTAAAGGGGAGAGGATGTAAGGACCCGTACCTTGAGTTAGTCACGGTTAGTCATAGTTTTGCCTTCGAGTAGAGTTTTTCTAGATTTTCACCTAGTGAATGGGCTCAAATGAATTCCGTGCAAAAGGAAAGATGCTTAGAATGATGTCCTACATTCACCACGAAGTTTCAGGCCAAACAGACGTGTATGTGAGGTGCACGTGATATGGGTCCAATTCACGTGCAAGTGTGATTGTCTTCTAAATGATGCAAGGAGGCTAGGGTGAAGTTTGAGAGCATTTGAGTCCATTTGAGTTGGTGCGAATTGGGAATTCACGTGCAAATTGGCGTGCAGCCATATTTTTGCATGGTTCCTTGGTTTTGACATTCTAATGATCTTTCTCCAAAGGACCATGTTGAAATTGAGTATTTTGGCCCATATGGGTGGAAAGGTGTTACTTGTGTGATCAAAACTACGTCGTTTTGATCCTGGGTTTACTTAATCAAAACTACGTCGTTTTGATGTGGGTAGTGTCTATATAATGAGGGCTTGAGTTTGAGTTTAGGGTTATTGTGTCCCTTTCTTCTGCAATTCTTGCCAGGAGAGAGAGAGAGAGAGAGAGAGAGAGAGAGAGAGAGATCTCGGGCGGGCACGTGTTGGTTCGCGTCGTTGGGAGCTATCTAGCGTGGAGGTTAGGACAAAAGCCCGAGGTAGGGGTTCATGTTCTCTAACTCTCCTGTTTTTAGGATATTCACCTATATATTTATCATTCTCCATATCAAGAATCACAAAATCTGCCGAAATATGAATTTATCCACCTTGACTAGTACATCTTCAATAATTCCTTCAAAGCTTGCTGATTTGTCCGCTAACTATAATGAAATAGAAGTAGGTTTCATCCCAGCTTAAACCCAACAGCTGATAGACCGCAAGTGGCATTAAATTTATGCTTGCTCCAAGATTACATAAAGTCCTCGGGAATCGTGATTCTCCAATAGTACAAGGAAGAGTAAAACTCCTGTGGTCTTTCAACTTTGGAGGCAAGACATGTTGGACAATAGGACTAGTTTCCCTGGTTAGAGTGATCAAGCTCACAATCTTTCTAGCCTCCTTTTTGAGATACAAAGTCTTTTAATACTTTGTCGCTTTAGGAATACTCAGAAGACATATACAAGAGGGATATTAATCTCCGCTTTCTTGAAAAGTTCCAAAACTTAGCTAAACCCGCATCCACCATTTGTTTCTTTAACTCTTTGTGGAAATGGTAGAGGTGTCTTCAACAAAGAGGTTTGTCTACAAATCGAATACCCGGTTGATAATCCTCAAACCTCTCTTCAATAAGCTTGGAAGTCTCCTCTACTATTTCATCTTCCGGTATTATTTCTCTTGTATTCTGCCCCGATCCTTCCTCTACTTCGTGTTCGAGCTGCTCAAGAATCGGTCGTGGTAATTCCTTATTAACTTGGGATGACAACTCTTTTCCACTTCTTAATGTAACTCGCCTTGCAATATTCCTTTGGATTCACTTTAGTATTATTGGGGAAAGATCCTTTTTGCCGTGCATTAACTATATTGGCAAGTTGCCCCATTTGTTACTCCAACCCTTTTCATAGCATCTAAATCATTCATCCCGACTTTCATTTCATTGAGCTTAACATCTGTGCTCTCAAGTTGGGAGTGGGTTTGCTGTGCAAATTTATGAAAAAATTGCTTCATCTCATCATCGTAGCCTTCTCCTTTCCAGGCCGTTGTTGGTATTGTCGCCGTGGATCGAAATCGTTGAGGTCGAGATGGTCGTTGGACAATCCCTAGTGGTGTGGAAGGAAATGGATGAGGGTTTAAAGTATTCTTCGATTTGACCATGAAAAATTCTCATGATTCCCGTTGCTTGGATGATAAGTCCGGGGAGGTGGGCCACCATGAATATTCTACTTCGATAATACCCCTTGCCTCCCACATACAAAGCCTCCTCCACCGGAATCATGGTAGAAGAATTTGTCTCCAAAACCGTGTTATCAATAGGACCTCCCATTCTCACTACCATAGCCGTCATGTGTTGTGTAAGAAGATCCACTTAATTTGTGAGTTCACCCAACCGATTATCAGTCATTGCAGCTATACTCTTGCTAGGAACAGACCTCGCTCATTTGGCCATTGATAATTATTAAGAGCCATTCTCTCTAATAGCTCCCTTGCTTCAGCCTAGTTCTTTTAACATAAAAGCCCCTCCGTCGCCGCATCAACATTTCCCTTCATTTGAGGTGTTAAACCCACAAACAAAGACCGAATCCAAAACCATTCGGGGAACCCATCTAGTGGGCATCGGCGTACTAGATCCTTGAATCTTTCCCACGCTTCATAAAGAGATTCAGTATCTTTTTGTTGAAAAACCCCAATCCCTCCTCTCAACCGTATCAACTTAACTCGGGGAAAGAACTTAGATAAGAATTTGTCCGCAAGATCAGCCCATGTGTGAATGCTGCCTGGTTGTAGTGAATGAAGCCATTGCTTAGCTCTATCCTTAAGAGAAAAAGGAAAGAGTTTAAGCCTTGGAGCATCTTCGTAAACACCATTCATCTTTAAGGTATCACATATTTCCGTAAAATGGTGTAAATGACCATGCGGATCCTCAACTGCCCATGCCTCCATATTGTCGCCGACTAACCATATGAATTAGAGCGGGCTTCACTCAAAATTAGCCGCTTGCATCGGCTGCCTATGAATGCCCGAATAATGATCAGAGATAGATGGTCTAGCAAAATCCATCAAAGTCCTTGGTCGAGTATCTCCATTGTGAGTCTCTCCATTATGAACCTACCCTTCGCCATACTATCTAGAACAAAGATGCTAGTATGGTTAACTTCTGTTTGATCACACCGCTTCGTCTTAACCCGGCTCTCAATGTCCTTTCATGTTTTAAATCAAATGGCATTAATTCTCGCAATCGAGATCGATGCATACACGAAGGAAACACCTGAAGTGAATGAAAGTAATCGCAAAAAGTAACAAAGAAAAGAAAAGAAACCCGGTGATATTGCTCAACAAAGAAGTAAAAGAAATTAAATTGCGAAAAACACAATACAAACAACCCAAAGCACAAATATTATTCTTAGTCTTAATGTTCTTCAGACTTAACACAATTAATCCCTGGCAATGGCACCAAAAACTTGATCGAAGAAATTTTACGGCTTACTGCAGTGCACAGGTCAAGTAATAAAGAGAGGTATATCTCGACCTCAGTGTATTGATCCCTCGAGGATTAATTATATTAATTAATAAGCACTAAGATTGGCAAACTCTAAATATGTTTGGGAAATCATGTATTTTGTTCAAATACTTATATGAATTAAACAAAGTTATTCAAACTAACAATTTGACAAATGGAGAAATATAACAATGTAATGACGACGATATGAGAGTCTAGGGATGAAGCCAATAGAGCTGAATTTCTCTATGTTTTACCAATAATTTATTCTTCCTATCTGGTCACATTAAGATTAATCTTCCTTTAAATGTAATACCCTTTTCCCGTGATACACACCTTTAGGTTGATATAATAAAGTTAAATGGGTTTGTTCATTCCTCACTCTTCTTTATCAAGCTTTAGTTGTATTTCAGCTAATCACACTAAAATCAATTCTCTCCATCAACCTTTGTAAGATGAGAGCATTATGCACCCAACCAAAGCAAATCCAATGTTATAACCATTTAGAAGATATTAAGCCATTAAAATCATGACAGGAGTAATCCAGCCCTAAGACTTCCTCCCTAGAATGGAAACTTAGCCTATCATGCTTGTCATAACAACAATCAAAATAAATATAAATTCCATTAAAAGGGTTGACAAATCAAAGCACAAAGTTCAATTAACATAAACTGTTTTACAATCAATGAATGTTCTTCTATCAAAGATACAGTAAAACAACCAAGAGAAATCGTCCCGTCCCCCCTCTACCAAAAACACAAGTTGTTGTAATTAAATAATAGGGTTTAAAACATTAGAGCCCAAATCGAACACAAATAACCCACGTTGATCATTTACCAAAGCACATTGACTATGTTGATCATTATCTCAGGTCGACCAGCCTTCACATCGATCCAAAGCGAACCACATCGAGCCACATCAACCGCATTCTCGTGTCGGCCGGTTACATTAAATGTTGGCATCGATCTACATTGAGCCACATCGATCTTCCATAGCGCGCCAACCGCACAGTAAAGAACTTTACACATTGATCATACATCGACTATATATCGATCTTCTCTCTTCGCTTTCCAAAACTCCATTCAAATATTGACCATAAAATCCAACTTCCCCTACATTGATCTCGATTCCCGCCAAAAATAGAGAAAACACTACAAAAACTCCAAAACAAGACTAGGGGTAAAACGGGAAACAAAGTTCCCAAACCATGCAAATAAAGGATAAAATAGGGGAAATAAATATTAAAACTCATGCAAAATATAGATAGGATGCAATCCTATCAACACTGCAAGTTATGTAAGAGCACCAGCTCCTAGACCAAGTCGAGCAGCACCTGGTCCTCAGACTTCTTGAGCATCCTCTGTGTCTACTGCAACGGTCCATATAGCTGAAGTGATGGAGAACATTGTCCGAACTTGTTTCCGCACTGATCCTATACCAGAGGAAGCTCATCCTGTTGATAGGCCCAGTAATAATGCAGAGATAAGAGAGCCTACAACCGGAGGCCACCACCAGACCGAAAACCCCGAGGTTAGGGGTACATTACCTGTCTCGCTAAGTTCTCTTGGACAGTCCGAGCTAGAGGACTCTTATGTTGAGTATGACAAAGCTCACATGACCCCCACTAAGTTGAGGAAGGTATGGATAACCTTTGGCAAGCGAGATGGTAGATAGAGACCATCTAATCGGTTGGTTGGTAGAGCAGGGTCTTGTGAGGAGAGACCCAGTGGAAGCTATCTCGATGGTTGCCCCATCTCCTATCATGGGCGAAACTCCTGACATATTAACTCCCCATGATGCTGAGATGGCTAAGAATGCTGAGGAAGAGGAGGAGGCACCTATTGTTGAAGCCGAAAGTGACTCTGATGCAGAGGAAGTACCACCTGCTTCTGAGCATGTAGAGGTGCCTGAGATGACCACGCCACTTGAATCGGAGACTCATCAAGTGGTCACTCAGAGGAGTGAGGACTTAACCTCCCATATCCCATCAACCATTCCATTAGCTTCCACCTCTCACTTGCGCTCCTTTACTGCTGAGGAAGTGGACTGTATTGCTGACAAGGTATTGGAAAAACTGACCACGTCTGGACTGTTAAATTTCACACCTACCATTCAAGCAACCGAGGGACGGTTTTTTGCGGTGGAGGAGGGAATGGAGAAGCTCGTAAATGAAGTTGAACTTTCTAACTTTGAGTTAGAAAGGGTCAAGACTCGAACCGGAATCCCTCATCGAGTAAGCACCGAAGGGTTTAAACACATTGAGAACCACAGTGAAGACATAAAGGAGGCGTACAAGAATCATCATGAGGGATTTCTTAAAACTATGGGTCCTATCTTCGAAGCCTCGCGGCCGATCGGATCGTGGAGAGATCACTCTCACCATGAAGCCACCTCAAAAGATTTCTAAGGACAGACCTGAGCCGGTTCCCATTGATGAACCTATAACCTCAACCAGCCCTGCTCCCGGCCCTACGGCACCTCATACTACTTCACCTCAACCTTCTCCTTCTCCACAACCGCGACATGAAGCTACCTATACTTGTGGGCGAAAGTGTGCACACTGATTCTGATGATGATGATGTGCCCATCGGAACCCACATGAAGACACATCTGGCTACTCCAGGCCAAACCTCATCCTCCACTCAACATGGTCCCTCAATAACCCATCCAAGTATGGCTGAGTATACCATGCCCGCTTCCCCTACTAAACCAGCCGCTACTACCACCACCACACTAATGGTACCACTGCGCACTATGACTACAGGAGCCAGCTCAGTTGAACTTTCTGCTTTCAATAGCTATATTGTTAGGGACACCACCGTGCGGACTTGTGCCTATGAAGCACTCTTTATTGGACCTGACCTGTGTTGATTACTATACGACGGTGAAGAGTGATGATATATGGTTTGTAAAGACTCGTATTGGGGTAGTTTTGAGAGATAGCCATTCTATGGGAATGCAACTATCTAGACGGTAGTGTAGTCGTCGATGTGAGCATTTTGACTGTACTTGGGCCCGATTCCGAGTCGGGGCCCCGTTTGACCCGATTATTGACTTTTTAGGGTTTATTGGTTGACTTTATCTTTGGGCAGTCATTTGAGTGTGATAATATCTGAATACTGTTGTGCTCGTCATTTCGAGCGTTTTGACAGTAATTGGGCTCAATTTGGAGTTCGTTGTCACGCCCCGGATTTCCAACCCGAGGAAACCGGTACGTGACTCCCTTTACCCACACGGAGGGCAAAGGGGTTAGGGTGCAAACCCCGAATATAACATTTTAAACATCCACAACACATTCAAGAAAGTAATGTTCATAAAGCGATCCACAATCCAAACCAGTCTTTATTACAACAAAATCCTCTTTTCAATCCATCCCCACTTGGGTTACATCAATTCCCATAAAAATAACATAAATGGAAGACAATAAAGTAAATAAGGTCTTCCACCTTGGGGTCCCACCTAACGCCTGTATGTTCCTGAAAGAAAACACAACATAGAGGGAGGGGTGAGCAACCACGACTCAAGTATGGATCATGTCTCCCCAAGCCATCCCATGCTCCTAGCGTCTACATGAGGGTGTGTAAAAAGTGTAGTGACAATAAGATATAAATAGGTTGTGTTCCACAATCACACAGGCACACACATATCCACGGCCATACAAAGCTAGCCATATAGGCTAACATATCCACTGACCTCTAAGGCTTAGCCACACGGGCTAACAGCTCCACGGCCTCTCAAGGCTTAGCCACACGGGCTAACATATCCACGGCCATATAGGCTTAGCCACATGGGCTAACAGGTTCCACGGCCATATAGGCTTAGCCACACGGGCTAACATATCCACGGCCACTCAGGCTTAGCCAAACGGGCTAACAGTTCTAGTCCCGGGCTTCCACAGCCACCGGGTTCCACAAACACAAAGATACAAGGTCACACAGGCATTAAACCAAACACGTAGCATACACACTTTCACAGGCATAATACCAAACACTTAGTTCGCACAACTAATCAGGCATAAAATCAAACACCTGGCATACGTAGTCTCACAGGTATTTTACCCTAACGCTTGACATGCATACATTCACAAACCCACAAACCCAGCCACACAGGCATATTATCAAACACCTACTAGGCATATTCACACAGACATATTCACACAGGCATTTTATCGAACACTTAATATGCACTCACCATCCAACACCGGAAAACATCAAAAATCGCCATTGAAGGCCAACATTCATATAGGAGGTCACACCTATTTGAATTTACATATAAATATTATAACAATAACAAGAGAAGCTCTATAAATCCTCTACACAGGGCCTAACCCCCGCAACGGATCAGGTGAGATAGAACCCTTACCTTAAAGCAGATCTTCCTTGCTCCCTCGCTAAATGCCGTCCTCCCCACGCAAGATGCTCCGGCAAGAACCCAGCAACTCCCCTTCCTCTCTCTCTCTCTAGCTCTCTCTCTCTCCACGACGGGCCGCAGCACTCGAAGAGAACCCTAAACCTAAAACAAGGAGTCTCCTCATCCTTATATAGACTTCCCACTATCAAAACGACGTAGTTTTGATTAAGTGAAACCCAGGATCAAAACGACGTAGTTTTGATTACACAAGCTACCACCTTCTCGCATCCATACACACCAAAATACTCACTATTCCAACCTGGTCCTTTGGGAAAAGATGATTAGAATAACAAAACTAAGGTAACCATGCAAAAATATGCCTGCACGCCAATTTGAACGCCAATTCCCCAATTGGCGTGTAGCTCCAAATGCACTCAAACTTTACCCCAAGCCTCTTTGCATCTTGTAGAGGCCGAGAAGCAAAAATATGCTTGCACGTGAAATGGGTGAATTCACGTGCAACTCCAAATGCTCTGAAATTTCTGTGGTAGGTAGAGGACCTCATTCTAAGAAACTTTTGTTCTTGCACGCCAATTGTTTGAGGCCATCTACCCTATCAAAAGTGAGCTCCAAGATCAGCCAAAACAAGCCTTAAAACCGCATGTATACGCATAGCATCTTCCTAGGGCATAAAGGTACGTTATCACTTGTCACATGCACCTCCCAAAAGTCCCCTCTTGGGCTCATCTCCTACCTCAAACTTGTGCACCAACATCCAAGGTGTTTGTGGTTAACTTCTTACACACGGGTCATTACATCCTCTCCCCCTTAAGACTTTTCGTCCTCGAAAAGAAATGACATACGAGGAAAATAAACACAAGCTACCCATTTGCCACACGGTGAGCCACAACACCCAAATGGGTCATACACCGCGCATAGTACATAACGGCAAATAACAAAGTACCACCATTATCCATAACCACATGCATCACAATAATGCATATAACACATATCCGCATGTCACAAATACACATCTCAAAACACATCACAAATATGAACACATGTCTAAAAGACAAAACAAATACACCAAATCATACACAACTAATACAAGAAAACACATCACTATCCCTTGGCCAACAGCCACCAACAGCCACCTCCCACGTTTAAGATTGTTCGTCCTCGAACAATGCTGGGTGTTGTTCACGCATCATGGACTCACATTCCATGTCTCCTCTGCAGGACGTGTCGGCTTCTAAAAGACAACACACCTTCCAAAACGCACATGCTGATGCACATCGCCCACAACCATTCACATACCCGCGATTGAAGATATCACACCATAACACACATGAAGGCACGTACCCACGTGACCCAATACAACACAAGCATGATAGGGAAACACATATTCGAATCTCACAAACAACCCTTTGGCCAACCGGTCTTGGGCCTCGACCTCATGGCTCGCTCCGCACGGTTTTGTCTTTGGGCCTCGCCCAAAACGCGTCCCCCGTGAGGTGAGGTATCCGTCCCCTCCTATAAGGCGGACTTTGTTCTCCCTCACCAAGCAATGTGAGACTAACACCCACTCATGGGTCGTTACAATCCACCCCCCTTAGGAGGCCCACGTCCCCATGGGACCATGGCACACCGCTTCGGGTCTCGCTCTGATACCATCCGAGATAGCCCAGCCCATACCCGTCACAAGAATTTTGTCCGCTTTGGCCAACCAGTCTTGGGCCTCGCCCTCATGGCCCGCTCCGCACGGTTTTGTCTTTGGGCCTTGCCCAAAACGCGTCCCTGTGAGGTGAGGTATCCGTCCCCTCCTATAAGGCGGACTTTGTTCTCCTCACCAAGCAATGTGGGACTAACACCCACTCATGGGTCGTTACATTCGTGACCTCGGGAGGTCAATTATTACGTTCGGGTCAATTATTCCTGGGAGGCCAATTATTGGCAGCAATATAAATAATTAAGAAACTGCATTATCCCTTTATTTTGCTTGGTGCGTGCGTGTTTGAGCAAGAGAGAGAAAGAGAGAAGGTAAAGAGCTTTACTTGGCGATTTTGGAGCGATTGGAGCTCGTGGATCACAAATAATCTTCTAGGTAGGTGTCCTTGAACCTCTTATCTCGATTCTGTCTTGGAATATGCGTGAATTTATCATGATTTATGAATTTGATCATGAAACCTAGGTTTTGGGGAAAACCCAATTTTGGGGTTAGATATGATGATTTAGCATAAAATCTATGGTTAAGAACGGATTTATATCAGTTTGGTTACGTAATTTTGTACTCTATTTAGTAAAACGCGTGTTTGTGAGTGCCTAGGGGTTGCTGGGCTGATCCCAGATGAAAATCAGGCCAAAAACGATGATGAACAGTACCCTGGGCGGACTGTAGGGTCGAAGTTCGTAGTCAGCAGCCGTGGAGTCAGCAGCTTCGTTAGTCCGGATCGTAGTCCGGAGTAGTTAGTCCGGATCCAGAGTCCGGAGCGATTAGTCCGGAGTAGTTAGTCCGGATCGCAGTCCGGATCGGGCGATGATCCGTAGCATCGCTCCGCTGAAGTTGTTTCCGTAGCATCCGTTCCATGACTGTTTTCCAAGTGATGATCTCACAGCAGATGTTCCGCAAAGAAGGCATCGCACTAGACATTTACATTGTAAACCATTATGCCAAGTATTATACTTAAGTTATAATGTAAATAACGAAATACCCCCCATTTGGATTCAAAGAAAAATACTAGAAAAATTAATTCCCACTATTTCAAAATGTGAAAATTGGGTTTTAGTGTAAAATCTCGGAAAAATCCAAAAGTTCATAGTGGTGACTTTTTGGAAAGTGGGGTTAGACATCTCAGAAAAATCCCCAAAAATCAGATTATCTTATTTATGATATGGGAACCCAATGCCGGTACTTTTGATTTCAAGAAAATAGCTACTATGGGTACTTCCTTCATAAATCAAGGCTTGAGGATTTACTTGTGAAGACTGGCTATAGTTCTAAACGAAATATTGAGAATGACATGTCATACTAATGTTAGTATGTTGGTGTGAGGTATTGGGGCATGGACTCCGTGACTTGTTTAGGTTCTCACCGTGGTGCACCGATGGTGCTATGTGGTTGACGTGGCAAGCATATGCGCCGATGGCAGGCCTGTGTGGTGATTGTGGCCGGGCATATTGCGCTGTGGACAGGCTAAGGCCTGAGTTGAGCCGTTGAGCTCATGGAGCTAGGGCTGAGTGCCCTGAGCTGGGATCCCATGGAGGATTGTGGACAAGCTGTCCTGTGTGGGCAGGCTAGGTCCTGATGTTTGTTTGCAGGCTGAGTCGTGATGATTGTGCACACTACACAGTGCACGAGTACACAGAGCATGTAGTATAGACTTGTATATTTGCATGATGTGGAGTATTGGGGTCACCTATCGAGCTTGTCGCTCACCCCTACTTGTTGCTTATCTCTTTCTAGGTGTGACCCGAGACTAGTGGAGGACTTTCTTCCAGGAGGACGCCCACTACTCTGATGTATCATACAGTATTAGATTTTGTATTATTTTGTGTGATATCCCGGACATGGGTCCATGGATAGTTATATTTGCGTACTGTTTGTGATGTGATGTCTGTATGACTGTTCGACTCATTGTATGCATGATAATATATGAGAAAGTACAGGATTACCCTTGATGTATGACTGTACAGGGTTGTATATTTGAGACAGTACCCGCGTTGTAGTCTCCATTGGTGCTAGTCACCAACCCCTTGACCTTTCGGGCGCGGGCAAGGGGAACTCATGTTCCTAGTTCCGGGTTCCCTGGAATTTGGGGGCGTGACACGTTGGTATCAGAGCATGGTCTAGCGGACCTAGGTTAGTGAGGGGTGGTTAATTGATTCTATGTGACTTGGAAAACTGTAGGGAGGGCGCCTGATCAACGCAGTCCTTACATGTATTCTAGGTTATGTTGGTGTTAGTTAGATCATCCTAGGAGCATATGTAGGCATGGATGCTTTCCTAGTGGTATGATTGTGTGCAGTTAGGGTACTAGATTTGTCTTTGTGTGTGATGTGATTGCATTTGGTGCTGAAGGGCACGTGGCCGTGAGAGCCAAGATCGGATTGTGGTGTACCCTATGGGGTGACACGATGCTATATGTATGGTTGTGGACCTACGGGTCATGTGGTGTACCCTGATGGGGGACACGATGCTCTATGCATGGTATGGACCTACGGGTCGTGTGGTGAGAACTTACAAGTTAGTTGTGCCTTTGATGGTCGTTGGTCTTAGCGATGCTAGTATTGATTATTTCTTGTTTGTTGTTATGACCAGGTGTGATGGCACCACCGAGGAGGGTTGCCCGAGGCCAGGGCTCGGCGGAGGAGCCCACGATAGAGTCGGGGCACCAAGGGCGCAGAGAGCTGCAGCGAGAGATCATCGGCTCCCATTGTGGGACCTAATTTGGCTCAGGCGTTGATTCAGTTGCAGGAGGCCATGCAAGGTATGCAGGGCTCGATGAGGGTTATGGCTAGAGAGGTGGATGAGCTGAAGAGGCAACAGCAGCCTCAGCAGCAGGAGGCGAGGGTGGTGCAGGATGTGCACCAGCAGGAGGTCGTGATAGAACCAGCACGACGAGGAGTGGACTAGGCTACACAGTTTTTGAAACATGCACCCAGGACTTTTGAGGATGGTTCACGGCCAGAGGCAGCCAAGGACTAGATTAGGTGGACAGAGGACATCTTTGAGATGATCGGGGTGCCTGATGAGGAGAGAGTGCGTGTGGCGACACACTATTTGTTGGGTATCCCACGCAGGTGGTGGGAAGCCACTAGAGCTGTCCACGACAGTCAAATGAGCTGGAGAGAGTTTGTGGAGCGCTTCTTTGGGGAATCTTTTCCCAGCTTGTTGCAGTATGCACGACGGAGAGAGTATTATGAGCTTCAGCAGGGTAGCCAGACTATGGGTGAGTATGTGCAAGCCTTCACAGATTTAGGGCGGTTTGCTCTTGAGGCTTGGGAAAAGGAAGCCCGTAAGACACAGGATTTTATTCAGAGCTTGAGGCCATCTCTGAAAAGACAGCTAGAACCGATGCAGTTGACCAGTTACCGGGAGGTGGTCGACAAGGCACTCATTATTGAGCGAGGTCAGGATCAGTCGAGAGCTTATAGATCGGGAGGTTCGGTAGGTCCAAGCAAGAAGAGACAGAGTGGGGAGAGCAGTGTAGTTCAGCCTGAGAGGAGGCAGGTGCAAAAGGTTTCCAGCTAGGCGGTGGGACCCCGGGAGAGTTCAGCCAGTAGGAGGCCAGGTACTTGTTGGAGTTGTGGTTTAACCGGGCATGTATCGAGAGACTGTCCGAGGAAAAAGATGACATGCTTCCGATACGGGAAGGTGGGACATGGAGCTAGGGAATGTGTTACCCTTAGCTCGACCAGGCGGTGTAGGCCCTCGTCCGAGAGCGAGGGCAGAGGAGTGGGGCTCCACCTCCGAGGTGGGACATGCACGCAGACGTGACTGCGGGTCATGCAGCCTCCACGGGAGGCGCAGGGTCATGTTGATCGGCGGGGCAAGGCCCCAATGGGCCAGGCTAGTGGCAGTGGGCCACGAGGGAGGACTTTTGCCCTTACCGGGAGAGAGGCAGAGGTTCCATCGCCCGACGAGGCAGGAGCAGGGCCTTCAGTGGTGAGAGGTACCATCATCATTTCTCATACTTTTTGTTCAGTTTTGATTGATACTGGTGCTACCCATTCTTTTATTTCGTATGCTACGGTGGTTGGATTGGAGTTAGACCAGTAGACATTTAGTCAGTCTCTGATGGTTGCTTCACCTTTGGGTGGAATTATGATACTTGAGAGTATCTGTCGTGCTTGTCAGGTAACACTTGGGGGTGTTAACCTATTGTGTGATTTGTATATCATGGAGTTAGATGATTTTGATGTTATCTTGGGTATGGATTGGTTGGTCTCCATGAAGGCCAAGATTGATTGTTTTCGACGGCGCATGACGTTCCTCACGCCAGAGGGCACACGGGGTGTCTTTGTGGGTGAATGGACTGAGGAGGCATGTAGGTTGGGACCTTTAAGGCATGGGTGGGGTGATGTGACCCACCAGTTAGCCAGCTTGACGTTGGTTGACTGGAGGAGAGAGGAGAAGGCTGTTTTGCCACCCATTGTAGATCAGTTCCCGGATGTGTTTCCCGAGGACTTGGTTAGTTTGCCACCCGTGAGGGAGGTAGAGTTTTCGATTGAGTTGTTGCCAGGGACAACACTGATCAGGTTAGCGGCCTACAGGATGGCACCGATAAAGCTTGGAGAGCCCAAGAGATAGATAGATGATCTATTGGCATGAGGCTTTATTAGACGGAGTAGCTCACCGTGGGGTGCTCCAGTGTTGTTCGCCAAGAAGGCGGATGGTTCGCTTCGGCTATGTATCGACTACCGGAAGCTGAACCAGGTGACTGTGAAGAACAGGTACCCATTGCCAAGGATCGATGACCTGTTTGATCAGTTTCGCGGTGCGAGGTGGTTTTCCAAGATAGACTTGAGGTCTGGATACCATCAGTTGAGGGTTAGGGAGACAAACATCCCTAAGACCGCGTTCAGTTGTCGTTATGGGCACTATGAGTGGCTTGTCATGCCGTTTGGGCTCACGAATGCTCCAGCAGTATTTATGGGATTGATGAACCAGGTATTTACTCCGTATTTAGATATGTTCATTGTGGTGTTCATCGACGATATTTTGGTCTATTCAGCGACCAAGAGGGAGCATGAGGAGCATTTGCAGGTTGTGTTGCAGACCTTGCGGGAGCACCGATTGTAAGCAAAGTTCATGAAATATGACTTTTGGTTGCAACAGGTGCACTTCTTGGGGCATGTGGTATCTTCGGAGGGTATCACAGTGGATCCTGAGAAGATCGAGGCGGTTATGTCATGGAAAAGGCCCACAAATGTGTTTGAGATTCATAGCTTCCTTGGTTTGGCAGGCTACTATCGGAGGTTTGTGGAGGATTTTTGCCGGTTGGCAGCTCCTATGACACACTTGACTAGGAAGGGAGTTTCTTTTGTTTGGTCGATGCGTGTGAGAGTGCTTTCATGGAGTGAAGGCACAATTGACCCTAAGCACCTATCTTGATTCTCCCACAGGAGGGTGTGCCTTTCGAGGTGTATTGTGATGCTTCCAGGGTGGGACTGGGTTGTGTGTTGATGCAGGCTCGGCAGGTGATTGCTTATGGATCTAGACAGTTGAGGCCACATGAGCAGAACTATCCCACGCATGATTTGGAGTTGGCTGCAGTGATCTTTGCACTTAAGAGCGGCGTATTATCTCCTTGGGGAGAAGTTTGTGGTGTATACGAACCACAAGAGCTTGCGATATATCTTTTCTCAGGGAGACCTGAACCTTAAGCAGAGACGGTAAGTGGAGTACCTGCAGCAGTTTCAGTTTGATATGATGTATACCCCTGGGAAGGGTAATGTGGTGGCAGATGCTCTGAGTAGGAAGAGCAGGGCCGTGGTTGCCCATTGTGCCATTAAGGAATGGGAAATGATGGGCCAGTTGGCAGCGATGAGGTTGCAGATGGTGACCAGTGGGGGACGGGGGACCCTTAGTGTTATTGTCCCAGTCCCTGAGTTGCAACGTAGGATCATAGAGGATCAGCTGGGGGACGTTGACTGTGAGGTCATCAGGGACAGGATTCAGACTAGTGCTGGCATCTTTTGATTTGACTGAAGATGCAGAGCATATATTGAGGTATAGGGGTAGACTGATAGTTACCACTTCTCTTCAGAAGGAAGTTCTTCGGGAATTTCACCAGTCGAGGTTAGCTGTACATCCTGGTGGGACCAAGATGTACTATGCCTTGAGGAGGCAGTATTGGTGGCCAGGCCTGAAGAAGGCTAGTGCTGATTTTGTGAGGAGGTGTTTGACCTGTCAGCAGGTCAAGGCAGAGCACCTGAGATCAGCTGGTGAGTTGCAGTCATTGCCAGTGCCAGAGTGGAAATGGGACCACGTAACTATGGATTTTGTCACTGGACTTCCTCGTTCCAGGGGACACGACACTATATGGGTTATTGTGGACCGGTTGACCAAATCAGCTCATTTTATCCCGATTCGGGAGACAGACCCAGTGAGGACTTTGGGACAGAGGTATCTTGATGTCATTGTGCGGTTGCATGGAGTCTCCTTGTCTATTGTATCTGATCGGGACGCGAGGTTCACCTCTCAGTTTTGGAGACAGTTGCAGCGAGCCTTGGGTACTAGGGTGAACCTCAGTACAGCCTTTCATCCGTAGATGGATGGTCAGTCGGAGCGGACGATTCAGACACTTGAGGATATGTTGCGTGTCTGTGTCCTAGATTTTGGAGGTTGTTGGGAGACTCACCTTCCTTTGGTAGAGTTCTCTTACAACAACAGTTATCAGGCCATGATTGGGATGGCTCCGTATGAGGCGCTGTATGGGCGGCCTTGTAGATTACCCTTGTGTTGGGCACAGACGGGAGAAACAGCAGTTCTCGGTCCCGATATGGTTCGAGAAACCACGGAGATAGTGCAGCTGATTCGACAGCGGATGTTGACAGCACAGAGTAGGCAGAAGTCCTACGCAGACCAGAGGCATCGACCTTTGCAGTTTGAGGTGGGTGACTGTGTATTTTTGCGGGTTTCACCGCGTCGAGGGCATCGGAGGTTTGGGCGTGGATCCAAACTTTCCCCTCGTTTTGTGGGGCCATTTGAGATTGTTGCCACCGTGGGCGCAGTGGCTTACCAATTAGCTTTGCCACCAGAGTACATGATGTGTTTCATGTGTCTCAGTTGAGACGATATCACCTAGATCCTTCTCATGTGTTGGACTATCGCGAGATAGACTTGGCTGATGATGGTGCCATTGTTGAGATGTCGGCACAGATTTTGGACAGGAGGGACCAGGTCTTGCGGGGCAAGATGATCCCACTAGTTCGGGTGTTATGCCGACACCGAGGCATGGAGGAGCAGACTTGGGAGAAAGAGAGCCAGATGCGGGTTCTTCATCCTGAGCTGTTCGAGGACGATCAGTCCTGAGGTGGGGAGGATGTGAGGACCTTCCCTGAGGTATGAGTTATGTTTTATGCATTTATTTTGCATATGTTGTTTGAGATATTGTGTAGCTTGTTGATTGTTGGCATCCTGGCATCGTGTGAGCCTTTTTGGCTTGTTGTGAGTTGCATTGCACATGTGTGGTTGGTGATCATGTTGATGATCATGTGTTTGTGTCTTGTAGTTGTGCGGAGCTTGAGCTTGAATTTTGCAATGTCCTTTGGGCATGTGTTTTATTTTCGAGGACGAAAAGTCCTAAGGTGGGGAGGATGTAAAGACTCGTATTTGGGTAGTTTTGAGAGATAGCCATTCTATGGGAATGCAACTATCTAGACGGTAGTGTAGTCGTCGATGTGAGCATTTTGACTGTACTTGTGTAATGGCCCGTGTGTAACCCGTGTGTAAGAAGTTAACCACAAACACCTTGGATGTTGGTGCACAAGTTTGAGGTAAGAGATGAGCCCAAGAGGGGACTTTTCGGAGGTGCATTTGACAAGTGATAACGTGCATTTATGCCCTAGGAAGATGCTATGCATATACATGCGGTTTTAAGCTATTTTGGCAGATTTTGGATCTCACTTTTGGTATAGTAGATGGCCTCAAACAATTGGCGTGCAAGAACAAAAGTTTCTTAGAATGAGGTCCTCTATCTACCACATAAATTTCAGGGCATTTGGAGCTGCACGTGAATTCACCCATTTCATGTGCAAGCATATTTTTGCTTCTCGAGACCTCTACAAGATGCAAGGAGGCTTGGGGTGAAGTTTGAGTGCGTTTGAGAGCTGCACGCCAATTGGGGAATTGGCGTTCAAATTGGTGTGCAGGCATGTTTTTGCATGGTTACCTTGGTTTCGTCGTTCTAATCATCTTTTCCCAAAGGACCATGTTGGAATTGTGAATATTTTGGTGTGCATGGATGTGGGAAGGTCATAGCTTGTTCCATCAAAACTACGTCGTTTTGATGTTGTGTTGTCTATATAAGGAGGAGAAGCCCCTCTGTTTTAGGTTTAGGGTTTGTTGCTCCGCCAGCCGTCGCAGAGAGAGAGAGAGAGAGAGAGAGAGAGAGAGAGAGAGAGAGGGAAGGAGAGCTTCTGGTGGCTGCCGGAGCGTCTTGCGTGGGTGGTCGGAGTCTTGCGTGGAAGCGGGAGTAGGAGAACATACAAGGTAGGGGTTCTATTTTTTCTAAATCCTCCTCTGTCCTAGGGTTCTAGGGCAGATTATGGATTATATCTGTTTATATATATATATGTAATCCATATAGGTGTGATCTCCTATATGGATGTTGGCCTTTAGTGGCATTTTGGTGTGATTCTGTTGTTACATGCTATATGTTCGATGAAATGCCTGTGTGAATATAGCTGTGTGTATATGCCCATTACGTGTTTGGTAATATGTCCGTGTGGCTGGACTTGTGATTTGGTGTATGCATGCCTGGGTGTTTGTTCTATTGCCTGAATGGTCGGGTTTGTGCACTTGTGAATGGGTGCACACCAAGTGTTTGGTTTTATGCTTGAGTGACCGTGGTGTGTGTTGTGTGCATGATCGTGGTATCCGGCCTGAAGAGGCGGTTAAACTACTTTGCTCGAGAGGCGGTTAAACCAAAGGGCCTGAAGAGGCGGTTAAACTACTTTGCCTGAGAGGCGGTTAAATCGTGGGCCTGAAGAGGCGGTTAAATTACTTGCTTGAGATGTGGTTTGTTAGCCACCGTGGCCGGGGCTGGGGTTACGCCGCTTGTGTGGAATGTTTTATTTTCTTTTTCCTAATATTGTCACGTCACTACACCTGTGCACATGCATGTAGCCGCTAGGAGCATGGGAAGGGTTGAGGAGACTTGATCCCTACTGAGCTGTGGTTGCTCACCCCTCCTACTGTGTTTGCTTGTTTTCCAGGGACTTACAGGCGTTAGGTGGATACACCAAGGTGGAAGACCTTATTTATTTTACTCTCTTCCATTTATGTTATTTTTTTTATAGGAATTGATGTAACCCCAGTGGGGATGGATTGGAAAGAGGATTTTGTTGTAATAAAGGCTGGTTTGGATTGTGGATTGCTTTTATGAACATTACTTTCTTGAATGTGTTGTGGACGTTTAAAATGTTAAATTCGGGGTTTGCATCCTAACCCCTTTGCCCTCCGTGTGGGTACAAGGGGAGTCACGTACCGGTTTCCTCGGGTTGGAAATCCGGGGCGTGACAACTTGGGCCCGATTCCGAGTTAGGGCCCCGTTTGACCCGATTGTTGACTTTTCAGGGTTAATTGGTTGACTTTGTGTTTGGGCGGTCATTTGAGTGTGATAATATCTAAACAGTGTTGTGCTCGTCATTTCGAGCGTTTTGACAGTAATTGGGCTCAATTTAGAGTTCATGACCTCGGGAGGTCAATTATTGCGTTTGGGTCAATTATTGCTGGGAGGCCAATTATTGGCAGCAGTATAAATAATTAAGAAACTGCATTGTCCCTTTATTTTGCTTGGTGCATGCGTGTTTGAGCAAGAGAGAGAAAGAGAGAAGGTGAAGAGCTTCACTTGGCGATTTTGGGGCGATTGGAGCTCGTGGATCGCAAATAATCTTCCAGGTAGGTGTCCTTGAACCTCTTATCTCGATATTGTCTTGGAATATGCGTGAATTTATCATGATTTATGAATTTGAGCATGAACCCTAGGTTTTGGGGAAAACCCAATTTTGGGGATAGATATGATGATTTAGCATAAAATCTGTAGTTAAGAACGGATTTATATCAGTTTGGGTACGTAATTTTGTACTCTGTTTAGTAAAACGCGTGTCTGTAGGGTCGAAGTTCGTAGTCAGCAGCTGTGGAGTCAGCAGCTTCGTTAGTCCGGATCAGTAGTCCGGATCAGCAGCAGTGATCCGTAGCATCGCTGCAGCATTGTTTCTGTAGAATCCATTCCGCAGCAGTGATCCGCAGTAGTGTTCCGCAGTAGTGCACTGCACTGGACATTTACATTGTAAACCATTATGCCAAGTATTATACGTTACAATGTAAATAACGAAATAGCCCCCATTTGGATTCAAAGAAAAATACTAGAAAAATTAATTCTCACTATTTCAAAATGTGAAAATTAGGTTTTAGTGTAAAATCTCGAAAAAACCGAAAAGTTCGTAGTGGTGACTTTTTGGAAAGTGGGGTTAGACATCTCAGAAAAATCCCCAAAAAATCAGATTATCTTATTTATGATATGAGAACCCAATGCCGGGACTTTTGATTTCAAGAAAATAGCTGCTATAGGTACTTCATTCATAAATCAAGGCTTGAGGATTTACTTGTGAAGACTGGCTATAGTTTTAAAGGAAATATTGAGAATGACATGTCATACCTGTAAGGACCCGTACCTTGAGTTAGTCACAGTTTTGCCTTCTAAGTAGAGTTTTTCTAGATTTTCACCTAGTGAATGGGCTCAAATGAATTCACGTGCAAAAGGAAAGATGCTTAGAATGATGTCCTCTATCTACCACAGAAGTTTCAGGCCAAACAGACGTGTATGTGAGGTGCACGTGATATGGGTCCAATTCACGTGCAAGTGTGATTGTCTTCTAAATGATGCAAGGAGGCTAGGGGTGAAGTTTGAGAGCATTTGGAGTCCATTTGGAGTTGCACGTGAATTGGGAATTCACGTGCAAATTGGCGTGCAGCCATATTTTTGCATGGTTCCCTTGGTTTTGACATTCTAATGATCTTTCTCCAAAGGACCATGTTGAAATTCTGAGTATTTTGGCCTATATGGGTGCGGAAAGGTGCTAACTTGTGTGATCAAAACTACGTCGTTTTGATCCTGGGGTTTACTTAATCAAAACTACGTCGTTTTGATGTGGGTAGTGTCTATATAATGAGGGCTTGAGTTTGAGTTTAGGGTTCTTGTGTCCCTTTCTTTGCTGTTCTTTGCGAGAGAGAGAGAGAGAGAGAGAGAGAGAGAGAGAGAGAGAGAGAGAGAGAGAGGATCTCCTGGGCGGTTGTCGTGGTGGTTCGCGTCGTTGGGAGCCGTCTAGTGTGGAGGTTAGGACAAAAGCCTGAGGTAGGGGTTCATGTTCTCCTAACTCTCCTCTCGTTTTAGGATATTCACCTATATATATATATATATGTAAATCCATATAGGTGTGATCTCCTATATGGATGTTGGCCTTCGGTGGCATGTTTTGTTGATTCGATGTTAATTTGGCCTGAGGATTTTCTGGGTTTGTTTATGCCCACCATGTGTTTGATGAAATGTCCGTGAGGCCTGCACACCATGTGTTTGATGAAATGTCCGTGAGGCCCGCACACTATGTGTTTGATGAAATGTCCGTGAGGCCTGCATGCCATGTATTCAATATAATGCCTGTGAGACCTTGTATATGGGTGTTTGATGATATACCTGTGTGACTGGTGTGTACTTGTGTTTGATTTGTATTTGATTTTAAGCCTATGAGGCTGATGTGTGTGGCTTGTATCCGACCATGTTGGTCCTTCCGAGATAAAGTGTAAATGATGTGCCGAGTTTACATGTTGAGATGTAATGTTATGCTCGTTTCGTTGATCTGTTTGAGATTGAGCTGAGATATGGGCCAGGCACAATAGCTGGACCCCTTTGAGATTTGGCCAGGACGTGGTCCTGAGTCTCGGTGTAGCACTCACAACGGTGGGCTAAGTCTACACCCATTCCTGAGGGTAGGTATGGCGCCCGAGGAGGTGGTTGACCATATCTCGACTCGGGTGGAAAATGTTGCATTGGTGTCCATGCAACATTCGCCTGAATGTGGTATGTCATGTCGCCGTGGTGGCGGGGTGTCCTCTACCCTTCGGTGCGGGTTCGGGTAAAGAGTGTTTCTTGGGTGATGTTTTCTGCGTTAGCCTTAGGCACGACACGAGCACAAGCATACACATATCATGCATGTTGTAGAGCGGGATGGGTGCGGGGAGACCGGATCCCTACCGAGTGTGGTTTGCTCACCCCTCCTATAAATTGTTCTTTTGCAGGGTTTAGCGGCGGTAGGTGAAGGCCGAGGAGCTAGGCCCCCGAGGCTGAAAGTTTTATATTATTTCCTTTGTTGTATTTTGGTTTTATGTGTTTGGATTTTGGTTTGGTTTTATTGATGGCTTCATAGGGGTTTTTCCCCGATCGGGTTGTAATAAACAGTTAGTCTTTGAAATGAAATAAAATGAGATGTTGTTATTCAATTTGTGTTTGTGTGCATGGTTTGGGAGCAGGAGCATGCCCCTTGGCATGTTAGCCTGATTGTGCAGGTTTGGGACAGCACCCGTGCTAGAAGTCCTTTTAAGGTGCTTGCACCAACCCCTTGTCCCTTCGGGTGCGGGCATGGGCAGTCACTACTCATTTCCAAGTGGAAGGAAATTGGGGCGTGACAATATGGTATCAGAGCGATAGTTCATGGTCTAGTGGACCTAGGATAGTGGGGAGGCCTGGGCGCTTCGAGACTCTTAGGAGGCGGTATAGGACACGCCTGATCAACGTGGTCCTATTTGGTTTTTCGGGGTGTACTCGGGGGTAGTTAGACCAAGGAGTAGGGCATTTGTATTTGGGTTGAGGGTGCATACATGCATTGGCATTAGGGCACTAGTTTAATTTCAGTATAAGTATTGTGATTAGACATGCTATATTGCTGAAACTTGTTGCTAAAAAAAAACAAAATGTTGTTGCTGTGAAATTCGGTGATTTTCTGTGAAGCTTGTTGCTATGAATAGCTGCTGTGTACTTCTGTGATTTACCTGTGTGTTTAAATGTAAAATGTTGCTTGAGTACCTCATGGCCCATGGGGATGAGGGTGTGTAGAGCTTGAGAGAAGCTGATCCTAGTTTGGTTTAAATTATGTAGACTATGCCTCCTAGGAGAGTAACCCGAGCTACTCCAACCGTAGAAGATGAATCTTCGCCTCGTGCTGGAGAGGGAAGAGGACAGCGTGTAGAGGGCGATGATCCCCTGGAGCGGATCATGGCCCAAGTCCGGGCCCTAAGTGAGAACGTGCAAGGCATGCGTGAGGACCTCAGGGGAGAGATCCTAAACGAGGTGCGTCAGGAGATGATGGCACGACAGGCGGTGCCACCCCCTCCACCCCGTGAGGCGTAACCTCCGTGTGGGCGGGAAGTGTCGGTGAGGCGGGAAGAGGGAGACGTGTTGACGCAGTTCCGAAAGGAACATCCACCGAGGTTCAAGGGAGGAGCCGAACCTCTAGGGAGCAGAGCACCGGTGCGCGCGGATCGAGCATGTGTTCTCCTTTCTTCGACCCCGAGAGGAAGACAAAGTGAGACTAGCAGTCCGGCAGTTGGAGGAGGAAGCCTTGGAATGGTGGCTTAGCATCTCAGGAAGCCGGGACATGGAGACCATGGCCTGGAATGAGTTCCTCCACTGTTCCATGAGGAGTTCTTTCCAGAGTCATTGCGGTGGCGAAGTGGGAGGAGTTCGGCGGCTTGAAGCAGGGATCGCGCTCGGCAGCGAGTATGAGCGAGATTTCCGGGGCTGAGTCGGTTTGCTCCGAAGCAATATCAAGGGAGGACCTGGAGGCCCATAAGTTTACCATGGGTCTCAAACCTGCCCTTAAGCAAAGGGTGGAGATGCTTGCGACCGAAGACCTATCTTTGAAGTCGTGGACACCGCCAAGATTGTTGAGAGAGGATTAGAGGAGGGGAAGACAGGCTCACCAGGAGCGGATGGGGCAGGCGCGCGCGACAAGCACGGTGAAAACAAGAGGCGAAGGTTGAGCCCGGGAGTGGGACTTTTCCCAAGGATAGGGGCCAAGCTTCAATGGCTCCGCCCGGATCCCGTTACTTTGGAGGACAGGGAGTGCGCCTGGGAACTTCCCAAGCGGGTGTACCTGTTGTGGCCTATCGGGGCACGTCAAACGTGAGTGCCCCAAGCAAGCACTTGACGTGTCATAGCCGTGGGAAGGTGGGACACATCAGCAAGGTGTGTTTCAGCAAGGGGAACAGCCGGGGGAGCTGGAAGCTTAGCACAAGGGAGCAGGGGTGGAACCCAATTTCAGGCCCCGGCCCCTAAGCCAGCACATTCGTGGCAGGCCGGTCGCCGGTTCCGGTCACACTAGGCCACAGGGGGAGAGGCAACCACAAGGAGGATCGGAGGGGCGTCCCGGTGGACTGCAGCAGGAGCAAAAGGGAAGGCAAGTGAAGCTAGTGGTGGGGCAGGCCAAGGCAGAGTGTTCGCGCTTACCTCAAGACCACTGGAATGGAGGATCTACCATCACCCCCGAGGAAGGTGGAGCTGGACCTTCGGTGGTTCGAGGTACTATTCTAATATCTCGCACCGTTGTTGCCGCATTGTTTGATACCTGGAGCTTCGTGCTCCCCGATTGCTAAGTCCTTGGTGGAGAGCCTTGGACTTGATTGTGTGGAGGCCGATAGACCTCTGAGGGTCGAGTCCCCAATGGGAGGTGTGGAGTTGATCCACCAAATGTGTCGAGAGTGTGCGCTACGATAGGAGAGGTTGACCTCTCATTTGATTTGTACGTAATGCCCATGAGGACCTTTAGTTTGATTCTGGGGGATGGATGGTTGATGGCCTTTCAGGCTAAGATTGATCGTTATAGGCGACGAGTATCGTTTACTACACCCACAGGATCTTCCCGTACCCTAGTGGGTGAATGGGATAGGGATGCTTGGGAGAGCCGGACCGACGAGGGAGCTATGGGGCAATATTACCCATAGGCTTGCCACCCTAACCTTTGAGGAGGAAGGTAACTTAGAGAAAAGGGTGTGGCCAGGATGTAGTCGAGAATTTCCAGGATGTCTTTCCTGGGAGTTGTTGGAGTTGCCTCCACACGAAGTGTCGAGTTCACGATTGAACTGTTGCCAGGGGTGGGACCCATCTCACAAGTAGCATACCGGATGGGACCCGCTGAGTTGCGGGAGCTTCGAAGCGAGATAAAGGAACCGGGAGATAAAGGTTTTATCCGTCCTAGTACCTCACCTTGGGGTGCACCGGTCTTGTTTGCTAAGAAGGCGGATGGTTCGTTGCGACTTTGCATTGATTATCGGAAGTTGAATCAAGTAACGGTAAAGAACAAGTACCCTTTGCCGCGGATTGATGACTTATTCGACCACGGTGAGTGGAGCACGGTGGTTCTCAAAAATCGATCTGCGTTCGGGATATCACCAATTGAGGGTCGGGAGCGAAGACATCCCTAAGACGGCGTTCAGGTGCGGATACGGACACTATGAGTGGTTAGTGATGCCTTTTGGGCTCACAAACGCACCTCTTGTGTTCATACATCTAATGAATCAGGTATTTGCCCCATACCTGGATTCCTTCATGGTGGTATTTATTGACGACATCCTTGTGTACTCCAAAACCCAAGCCGAGCATGAGGAGCACTTGGTCGTGGTGCCGCAGGCACTACGAGATCATCACTTGTATGCTAAATTTAGCAAGTGTGACTTCGGATGCGAGAGGTGCATTTTCTTGGGCATGTAGTATCTCGCCGAAGGAGTTAGAGTGGACCCAACCAAGATTGAGTCCGTAGCATCTTGGAAGAGGCCCACAAATGTTTTTGAGATCCGGAGTTTCTTGGGTCCGGAGGGTATTATCGGCGTTTTGTGGAAGGGTTTTCTCGGTTGGCGGCACCTATGACAGCTCTTACACGGAAGGGAGCCAACTTCGAGTGGACGGACAAGTGCCGGCAGCATTCGAGGAGTTGAAGACTCGCCCGACTACCGCACCGGTGTTGAGTCTACCGCAGGAGGGAGTGCCATTCGAGGTGTATTGTGATGCGTCTCGCGTTGGACTAGGGTGTGTTCTGATGCAAGAGCGCCAAGTCATAGCGTATGGCTCGCGACAGCTGAAGTCCCATGAGCAAAACTACCCAACACACGACCTGGAGTTAGCAGCAGTTATTTTTGCCCTGAAGTCTTGGCGACATTACCTGTTGGGAGAGAAATTTGTGGTATATACTGACCACAAAAGCCTACAGTATATCTTCACCCAGCGAGACCTAAATTTGCGACAACGGAGGTGGGTCGAGTACCTGCAAATGTTTGACTTCACGCTCTCCTACACGCCTGGGAAAGGAAATTTAGTGGCCGACGCGCTAAGTAGAAAAGGGAAAGCTGAGGTTTCCATGAGAGAATGGAAAATGATGGAGCAGTTAGCGGTGCTTCAGTGCAACTTGCTTTCAGCGATGAGGGAGCTATCCTGTGTCCTCTCACCGTGATACCAGGAGTTGTATCAGCGTGTCCGTGAGGGACAGTTAGGCGACGTGGATCGTGAGGTGATCCGGGCCCGAGATAGAGGCCGGAGAGCCGTCGAGGACCGGACGAAGGAGTTGAGCATGAGCTGAAATTTCGAGGGCGTCGATAGTACCACCTCCCTTGCGTGAGGATGTGCTGAGGGAATTTCATCATTCCCGTTTGGCTGTACATCCAGGAGGAACTAAGATGTATCATGCCGTTCGCGCACAGTTCTGGTGGCCGGGGCTGAAACGGAGCGTAGCAGAATTTGTTTCCAGGTGCCTTACCCGTCGGCAAGTGAAGGCAGAACACCAACGACCCGCCGGTCAATTGCAGCCTTTACCTGTAGCCGAGTGGAAGTGGGAGCATATTACCATGGACTTCGTGACGGGACTTCCTACCACTTCGGGAGAAAGGACATGATTTGGGTCATAGTGGACCGCTTAACTAAGTCAGCCCATTTCTTGGCAATTCGAGAGCGCGACTCTATCGGCACGTTAAGCCAGTTGTATGTTGATGAGATTGTCCGCTTGCACGGAGTGCCCTTGTCTATTGTTTCGGACAGGGATGCGCGGTTTACATCCCGGTTTTGGGGAGGTCTGCAGGAAGCATTGGGAACCCAACTTAATTTGAGTACCGCATTCCATCCCGAGACCGATGGTCAGTCCGAGAGGACCATTCAAACATTGGAAGACTTGTTGAGGGCTTGTGTACTTGATTTTGGAGGATCATGGGCTTCCCACCTTCCTCTTGGTGGAGTTTGCCTATAATAACGTTACCGGTCTTCGATTGGGATGGCCCCATTTGAGGCATTGTATGGCCGACCGTGCCGGTCTCCATTATGTTGGGCGAGCTGGAGAGGCAGCTATGTTAGGACCTCAATTGGTCCAGGAGGCTACGGCAAAAGTTCACTGATTCGGCAACGCCTTCTTATACTCAAGCGCACGAAGTCTTATGCAGATCGCCGACGCCGACCGTTGGAGTTTTTGGTGGGATACCACGTATTCCTTCGTGTTTCTCCACGGAGAGGGCATAAGAGATTTGGGACTGGGTCCAAGTTGTCCCCTCGGTACATTGGACCGTTCGAGATTTTGAGCAGAGTTGGACCTGTTGCTTATCGGTTGGCGTTACCACCTAGTTTGAGCAGAGTTCATAATGTTTTCCATGTATCCCCGATTGCGGAAATATCATCCGGATCCCGCACACGTGCTAGATTGGGGTACCCTGGATCTTGGAGAGGATGTGTCGGTTGTCGAGGCCCCCATCCGTATTGTAGATAGGCGCGAGAAGCAGCTGCGAGGTAAGACTATTCCGTTGGTTCGGGTGTTGTGGCAACACCGAGGGCTGGAGGAAGAGACCTGGGAATGTGAGACTGAGATGCGTGCTCATTATCCTGATTTGTTCGAGGACGAACAACTCTGAAGGAGGGGAGGAGGGCAAGCATCAAACTTCAACATAATCAGGTACTTGCCCAACTAGTTATGACCATGTAGAGTGTATAAATGTGTGAAATAATTTGTGCTTTGTTGTGTATTAATTTGTGCTAGTGGGTGTTAGAGGCCTATGCTTTGGTTGTGATTGTTTTCTTTCATTCCACCTTTTCTTTTCGAGGACGAAAAGTCTTAAGGGGGAGAGGATGTAAGGACCCGTACCTTGAGTTAGTCACAGTTAGTCATAGTTTTGCCTTCTGAGTAGAGTTTTTCTAGATTTTCACCTAGTGAATGGGCTCAAATGAATTCACGTGCAAAAGGAAAGATGCTTAGAATGATGTCCTCTATCTACCACAGAAGTTTCAGGCCAAACAGACGTGTATGTGAGGTGCACGTGATATGGGTCCAATTCACGTGCAAGTGTGATTGTCTTCTAAATGATGCAAGGAGGCTAGGGGTGAAGTTTGAGAGCATTTGGAGTCCATTTGGAGTTGCACGTGAATTGGGAATTCACGTGCAAATTGGCGTGCAGCCATATTTTTGCATGGTTCCCTTGGTTTTGACATTCTAATGATCTTTCTCCAAAGGACCATGTTGAAATTCTGAGTATTTTGGCCTATATGGGTGCGGAAAGGTGCTAACTTGTGTGATCAAAACTACGTCGTTTTGATCCTGGGTTTACTTAATCAAAACTACGTCGTTTTGATGTGGGTAGTGTCTATATAATGAGGGCTTGAGTTTGAGTTTAGGGTTCTTGTGTCCCTTTTGCTGCTCTTGGCCGCCAGGAGAGAGAGAGAGAGAGAGAGAGAGAGAGAGAGAGGATCTGGGCGATTTGCCGTGGTGGTTCGCGTCGTTGGGAGCTGTCTAGCGTGGAGGTTAGGACAAAAGCCTGAGGTAGGGGTTCATGTTCTCCTAACTCTCCTCTGTTTTAGGATATTCACCTATATATATATATATATATATATAAATCCATATAGGTGTGATCTCCTATATGGATGTTGGCCTTCAGTGGCATGTTTTGTTGATTCTGATGTTAATTTGGCCTGAGGATTTTCTTGGGTTTGTTTATGCCCACCATGTGTTTGATGAAATATCTGTGAGGCCTGCACACCATGTGTTTGATGAAATGTCGTGAGGCCTCGCACACTATGTGTTTGATGAAATGTCCGTGAGGCCCGCATGCCATGTATTCAATATAGTGCCTGTGAGACCTTGTATATGGGTGTTTGATGATATACCCGTGTGATTGGTGTGTCTTGTGTTTGATTTGTATTTGATTTTAAGCCTATGAGGCTGATATGTGTGGCTTGTATCCGACCATGTTGGTCCTTTCGAGATAAAGTGTAAATGATGTGCCGAGTTTACATGTTGAGATGTAATGTTATCGTTTCGTTGATCTGTTTGAGATTGAGCCGAGATATGGGCCATGCACAATAGCCGGACCCCTTTGAGATTTGGCCAGGACGTGGTCCTGAGTCTCGGTGTAGCACTCACGACGGTGGGCTAAGTCTACACCCATTCCTGAGGGTAGGTATGGCGCCCGAGGAGGTGGTTGACCATATCGACTCGGGTGGAAAATGTTGCATTGGTGTCCATGCAACATTCGCCTGAATGTGGTATGTCATGTCGCCGTGGTGGCGGGGTGTCCTCTGCCCTTCGGTGCGGGTTCAGGTAAAGAGTGTTTCCTGGGTGATGTTTTATCGCGTTAGCCTTAGGCACGACACGAGCACAAGCATACACATATCATGCATGTTGTAGAGCGGGACGGGTCCGGGGAGACCGGATCCCTACCGAGCCGTGGTTTGCTCACCCCTCCTATAAACTGTTCTTTTGCAGGGTTTAGCAGGCCGTAGGTGAAGGCTGAGGAGCTAGGCCCCTGAGGCTGAAAGTTTTATATTATTTCCTTTGTTGTAGTTTGGTTTTATGTGTTTGGATTTTGGTTTGGTTTTATTGATGGCTTCATAGGGGTTTTTCCCCGACTGGGTTGTAATAAACAGTTAGTCTTTGAAATGAAATAAAATGAGATGTTGTTATTCAATTTGTGTTTGTGTGCATGGTTTGGGAGCAGGAGCATGCCCCTTGGCATGTTAGCCTGATTGTGCAGGTTTGGGACAGCACCCGTGCTAGAAGTCCTTTTAAGGTGCTTGCACCAACCCCTTGTCCCTTCGGGTGCGGGCATGGGCAGTCACTACTCATTTCCAAGTGGAAGGAAATTGGGGCGTGACAATACCAATGTTAGTATATTGGTGTGAGGTATTGGGGCATGGACTCTGTGACTTGTTTAGGTTCTCACCGTGGTGCACCGATGGTGCTATGTGGTTGACGTGGCAGGCATATGCACTGATGGTAGGCCTGTGTGGCGACTGTGGCCGGGCATATTGCGCTGTGGATAGGCTAAGGCCTGAGTTAAGCCGTTGAGCTCGTGGAGCTAGGGCTGAGTGCCCTGAGCTGGGATCCCATGGAGGATTATGGACAAGCTGTCCTGTGTGGGCAGGCTAGGTCCTGATGTTTGTTTGCAGGCTGAGTCCTGATGATTGTGCACACTACACAGTGCACGAGTACACAGAGCATGTAGTATAGACTTGTATATTTGCATGATGTGGAGTGTTGGGGTCACCTACTGAGCTTGTCGCTCACCCCTACTTGTTGCTTATCTCTTTTTAGGTGTGACCCGAGACTAGTGGAGGACTTTCTTCCAGGAGGACGCCCACTGTTCTGATGTATGGACTTTTTAGGTGTGACCCCTACTTGTTGCTTATCTCTTTCTGTATTATTTTGTGTGATATCCCGAACATGGGTCCGTGGACAGTTGTATTTGCATACTATTTGTGATGTGGTGTCTGTATGACTGTTCGACTCATTGTATGCATGATAATATATGAGAAAGTACAGGATTACCCTTAATGTATGACTGTACAGGGTTGCATATTTGAGATAGCACCTGCGGTGTAGTCTCCATTGGTGCTAGTCACCAACCCCTTGACCTTTCGGGTGCGGGCAAGGGGAAGTCATGTTCCTAGTTTCGGGTTCCCTGAAATTTGGGGGCGTGACATGGTTGCATGATGATATATGGCTGTCACGCCCCCGAATTCCAGGGAACCCGGAACCGGGTACATGACTTCCCCTTGCCCGCACCCGATAGGTCAAGGGGTTGGTGACTAGCACCAATGGACTGCGGGTGCTGTCTCAAATATGCAACCCTGTACAGCCATACATCAAGGGTAATCCTGTACTTTCCCATATATCATCATGCATACAATGAGTCAAACAAACATATAGACATCACATCACAAACAGTATGCAAATACAACTGTCCACGGACCCATGTCCGGGATATCACATAAAACAATATAGAATATAATACTGTATCATACATCAGAGTAATGGCGTCCTCCTGGAAGAAAGTCCTCCACTAGTCTCGGGTCACACCTAAAAAAGCTAAACAACAAGTAGGGGTGAGCGACAAGCTCAGTAGGTGACCCCAACACTCCACATCATACAAACATACAAGTCTATACTACATGCTCTGTGTACTCGTGCACTATGTAGTGTGCACAATCATCAAGACTCAGCCTGCAAACAAACATCAGGACCCAACCTGCCCACACAGGACAGTTTGTCCACAATCCTCCACGGGATCCCAGCTCAGGGCACTCAGCCCTAGCTCCACGAGCTCAACGGCTCAACTGAGGCCTTAGCTTGTCCACAGCGCAATATGCCCAGCCACAGTCGCCACACAGGCCTGCCATCGGCGTATATGCCTGCCACATCAACCACATAGCACCATCGGTGCATCACGGTGAGAACCCAACAAGTCATGGAACCCAAGTCCCAAATTCGCAACCCAACATACCAACACCAATATGGTCTTAAGGTGTACAACACTCCCTTTAGAACTGTAGCCAGTCTTCACAAGTAGATCCTCATTCCTTAACTAAGGAAGGAGATACCCATATCAGCTATTTTGTTGAAATAAAAAGTCCTGGCATTGGGTTCCCATAGCATAACTAAGATAATCTAATTTTTGGGGATTTTTCTGAGATGTCTAACCCCACTTTCCAAAAATTCACCTCTACGAAAAATTGGATTTTTCCGAGATTTTACACTAAATCCCAATTTTCACATTTTGAAGGAGTGGGAATTAATTTTTCTAGTATTTTTCTTTGAATCCAAAAGGGGGTATTTCATTATTTACATTGTAACTTAAGTAATACTTTATGGGTTACAATGTAAATAGTCCAGTCTAGTGCAATCCAGTGTCCAATTACACTGTTGGTGCTGCGACTCGTAACGCGGAACTGCTGTGAGCTTCGGAGACTCGTAGCTGGAGCTGCGACTCGTAGCTACGTAGCGCGCCTCGAAGACTCGAAGCCGGTCTTGGATCTTCGACCTTCGGACTATGAACTACGAACTATGAACCTTCAAACTACGAACCTTCGAACTACGAGTCTACGAACTATGAGTCTATGAACTACGGGTCTACGAACTACGAGTCTACGAACTACGACCCTACGACGCAGAACTTCGGATTTTCGTCAGTTCGACCCAGTAACGCGCCCAGGGTACTGTTCATCATCGTTTTTGCCTATTCTTCGTCTGGAACCAAACCCAGCAACCCCCAGACGCTCCCAAACACACGTTTTACGCAATAGACGACTATATCTACCTAAAAATGCATCCAGAATGCCTCTAAATCGCACAGTAACAACAGAAATACGCACATATAATTGCAGATTCGATAAATCTAGATCTATACCCAGATTTCCGTGGTTGACTTCTCAAACATCCTGGAATACATCGTTATACACCACCAAAATCACAGAAACACATCTCTACAATGATCTAAATCAGTTCTTAACCATAGATCTTATGCTAAACCATTAGATCTAACCCAGAATTAGATTTCCCCCAAAATCTAGGGTTCATGCTCAGTTTCATAAATCATCATAAATTCGTGCAGATCCAAAACAGAATCAAGATAAGGAGTTTAAGGACACCTACCTAGAGTGATTCTTTGAACTCCACGAACCCAAATCGCGCCAAGGCTTCAAGCTTCCAAGCTCTCTCTCTCTCTCTCAAACGCACAAATGTGATAGCGTAAAGTGAAAGCTCTTTCTTTTCCTACTATTTATATTTCTGCCAGTCATTGACCAATAACTGACCTAGTTAATCATTGACCTAGTCAATAATTGACCTCCAAGGTCCCGAACTCCAAATTGAGTCAAATTACAGTCAAAATGCTCGAAATGACGAGCACAACACTAAACAGATATTATTACACCCAAATGACCGACCAAACGCAAAGTCAACCAATAAACCCCGAAAAGTCAACAATCGGGTAAAATGGGGCCCCGACTTGGAATCGGGCCCAAGTAAAGTCAAAATGCTCACATCGACGACTACACTACCGTCCAGATAGTTGCATTCCCATAAAAAAGACTATCTCTTAAAACTACCCAAATATGAGTCTTTACAATCTCTAAAGGATATTTCTATATATATTGTAACACTTGTACATATTAAAAAAAAGAACAAGATCGTTCGTGAGTTAAGTGTACAAGAGCTCATTGAGATCTAAAAAGGCTAGTGTGGGAATCATTTCGAAAACACAGTGTAAGAGAGTTTTGCAGTAGATCTAAAGGCTTTTCAAGCTTTAATCTGCTTCTATTTTGTTGTACTTATCCTTCAATAATAAAATAAAATACTTCCACTATCTGGTTTATCTTTTGCATTGATTATATCTCTTAACAAGATAAGTGTAGTGCCAAAGAGTGAGAAAAGAGTTTTCGATAAGAGCCTATTCACCCCCCTCTAGGCTCCTAGGGACCAACAAGTGGTATCAAAGCAAGTTCTACCTGCTCAAAGTAGAGATCCCACTCTTTCTCTCTCTCAGAAATGGCCGAAGAAAGCAGCATGCTGTTCAATACTCGACTCAACTCTGGAGGAGCTAAAGAGCCCATCCCAAATCGAAACAGCAGTGAAAATGTCAATCCACCTCAACCTGCTGCTGCCGCTGCTCCACCACAACGGAGTTCCAGTTTCACTCTGACTAAACCTCCCAAGTTCACACCTGAGCTTCTCTCCCAGTAGAAAGCTCGCATAAGGATGTTCATGGTCTATCATGATCATTTCATGTGGCCGTGTCTTCATCAGGAGATATCGATTCCAACAACTATCGGAGAACACGAAGTAAGAAGGCCAAAGATTGATGCTAAACTTACCCATGATGAAAGAGCCTGGCAGTGTGCTAGCGAAAAGGCTCTGGCATATGTAACATCGTCTTTGTACTCCGAAGCCTTCATGGACGTCCAGGGCTGCACAAAAGCAAGAGCTGTTTGGGATAAGTTGACAATCCTCTATGAGGGAAGTCAGGCAGAACATCATCTGTGCTCTCAGGCAGAACTTCAAGAGCTTTAATCACAAACCTGGTGAATCCCTCGAAAGCATCTATCGGAGATTCGGCAAGCTCATCCTTGAGCTAAAAACTATCAATGAGCATTACTCTCAATCCCAAATCAATGATAAGTTTTTTCGCTCCTTGCCAGATCGCTACTACTCCAAGCAGCTCTAGATGCAAGCCAACAAGAACTGGCAGTATGTTCCCCTTGAAGAATTATACGGAGAGCTACAGACTCATGAGGTCGGGTTCAAAATTTGGCCGGGATAAGAAAATAGCCAAGAAAGAAAAGGGGGTAACTTTCAAAGCTACAGAGTGCTTCAGCATACAATGAAATGATGATACGGAAGAGTCAAAGAACTATGACTTAAACATTGAAGAAGAAATAGCTCTTTTGGTCAAATCCTTCGAGCGATTCCTACGGAAAAGCAGAAAAGGATTCAGAAGAGGTTCGTCATCATCCAGAAGGAAGGAGCGATCGGAGTCAAGTTCCCAAGAATGCTACAACTGTGGGAAACCCAGTCACTGGGCCAAGGATTGTAAATCCAAATCTAAGACGGCCGAGAAGAGTGACAAGGTTACTCCCCGACGCTCCACCTCAGACAACAGCAAGAACAAGAGGAAGGTGTTCGTCACAAAGTATGACAGTGGCTTGGAAGAAGAGGAGGAATACTCTGACGATGAGCCAACCCCAAAGCCGAACATCTGCCTCATAGCTAATATTGAGGTACCTTCTATCTCTGAGCTCATGAGAAAATTAGAATCTCTTACTACTGAACGTGATCATGAAGAGAATGAGAGACTAATAATTACTCAAATGTACAAAGATATGGAAAGTCAGAATAAACGTCTTGAATTTACTGTTGCTAGACTTGAAAAAGACATAGCTGACTTTAGAAGTAAAGAGGCTTGGTATCATGACTTAAGAGCAGAAAATCATCTGCTAAATACCAACCTAACTGGCCTAAAAGTTATTTTAAAAAGACTCGAGAATGAACTTGAAAAGGAAAAGGAAATAAATCGCAAGTGGCTAAAATCCAGAGAAATAGCCTTTACCTTTAGGACTGAGCCGGATGACATCCGAGTTAAACCTGGCTTTGGTTCCTGTTGGAAATATAGGATTTGATGAAGCTGCCAAAATATAGTCTAAGTCTGGAGACTCGAAGAACCGAAGGTCGTAGGGTCGAAGAGTCAAAATTCGTAGAAGTGAAACTATCATAGGACGTATTGACATGAGACTCGTAGACCTGTAGAGTCTGGAGACTCGAGGCGAAACAGTGACAGAACATTGCGACTCGTAGATCCAGGGTCGAAGGTTGTAGAGTCATAGTACGGAAAAGAGAGTGTTACTGTAAGTATCAATAAGCTCGGAGACTCGTAGAGTCGAAGAAGTGTTAAGAACAGTAACCAAAGCTAAATGACTCGTAGAGTCGTAGAGTCCCCATAAATACTTAAGTCAATTAACAGAACTTCAATTGTCACTAGACTCGAAGACTTGTAGAGTCGTAGGGTCGAAACCTTCGAACACTGTTAAGAAAATAGGACTCGTAGACTCGTAGATCGAAAGTCGCAGAGTCGAAGCCTTCAAACAGTGTAAAGAAAACTGGACTTGTAGACTCGTAGGTTGAAGGTCAAAGAGTCGATGCTATAAAGACTGGCAAACAAATGAAGCTATAACTCAAGGGTCGTAGAGTCGTAGACTCGTAGACTCAAGGGACAGTCACTATAGAGAAATTGCCAACACTTCCAGACTCGGAGATCGATGACGGAGAGTTGTAGCTAAAGGGTCGTAGCTATACAGGAACTTAGTTTATGAGCCTCTGAAATACTAAGGAAGAAAAGCGAAGTTGAAGACTCGTAGAGTCGAAGATTTTCAGACCACTTAGTCAAATATAGTAAACTGAGAGACCCGAAGAGTCACAGACTCGTAGAGTCGTAGACTCACAGAGTCGTAGACTTCAGTTAATAGACTAACACAAAAGACTAATCTAACCTAAACTCTAGCCTCGAAGACTTGAAGATATGAGTCATAGACTCGCAGAAACGTGGTAAAGCCTGAAGCAAACTTTCGCCACTTTCAACAGGTTCTAACTGAAATCTTCGAGTCACCGAACCTACGAGGCATCTACCTCCGAGGCAAACTTACAACCCTAAACACAACAACTTAGCGATATTAGCGATATTGTCAGCTAGGGTTTGTACAGCAAGACTGCGTTGTCCCGAGCAGTTGAGCGCATTAATGACGCATTAATTATTGCCAACTACCATCCATGGATGAACGGCCAAGATCGACTGCATTCCAAATACGCAGTATGGGCATCTGATCTGCAATTCATAGCAGATCAACCCATCCCTTGACATTCCGCATTTTCAGTGGCGGGAAGTCAGTCTATCGGGATGGACATCATGGCGCACGAGCACTTTAATCTTAAAAATATATCTCTCACGCACTTAACGACAAAATCAAGAGTTTAACCTCTCTCTCAAAAGAAGAAAACACACAGAACACAAGATATTGGTTCTGACGGACTTAGATGAAAAGGAATCCTTGGCAGAACTAAGAAGATAAGGTTTTCCAACACAAGAAAGAGAGAGACTTGGAGAGAAATTGAAAAAGTGCTGTGCGCCGCGGTGAATCAAGAACAAGAGAGTCATCCATCTGATTATTCAAGAATCATTTGTTCATCAAAGATCTAGCACTTCCATTAAGTCTAATCTCTGTGTTGTTTTCCAAACATCGATCTATCATAAACCATCACTTTCATAACTGAGATCTATGGAGAAAAGAGCATTTACTCTCTTCTCAGTTTTGTCTGATAGTTCATCATCACTCACGTTATCGCTCACAAAACTCCTGTCATCTTCTCCATAAATACTTCCATCATAGTGATCTGTAGAGGAATCCAAAACCAACTAACAGCCTAGCTTCCGCAAACGAAGAAAGTCTATTCACCCCCCCCCCTCTAGACTCACTTTGGGACCTACAATTGGTATCAGAGTAAGTTCTTTAACTCTGTAGAGATCCCTATTGGCCGACATGGATTCCAACAGTGCAGCTCTAGCTCCCGAGCAAACTCCAGTTCCTATTGAGGAACTTGAAGCCCGTCGTGTTCCAGAGGAAGGAGCGACTGGAGACCAGGAACAGGAAGAACCGAGTACCAGCAGCAATAAGAAAGAACAAGAAGACTTCTATGATGTTTTTCCTAGCTCATCCTCCCAAGTACCTATGTGCACACCCGCGCGCTTTTCCAAATAGAAAGCGAGAATGAGAGCACACCTAGACATGCTCGACACCTATCTCTGGGAAACGATAAAGAACGGACCTTTCACACCAAAGAGTATGCAGAGAGGTCGGCTAATGACGAATGACCCAGACAGTTGGTCTAAGGTGGAGTAGAGGAAAGTAAAGCTCGGCTTCAAGGCAAAAGCCATACTTTTCTCTGCACTCGATGATGACATGTTCACGGATGTGCAAGATCTTGAGACTGCTAAAGAGGTATGGGACAAGCTCTGTCTCATATACAAAGGAGATGAGCAAATTCAGGACAACAAGATCTCCATGCTCAAACAAGAGTATGAAGCCTTCAGATGTGAACCGAAAGAGTCATTGGACAGTATCTATAAATGGTTCACCGGTTTGATTCAATGGATGAAGACTTACAACATTGAGATCTCTCAAAAGGACAAAAATGACAAATTTCTGAGATCTCTACCCTTGAGACTGCTGATAAAGACATCAGCCATCCGTCAGCTGAAGGAATGGAAGACTTGTGCCTTGGAAGCATTATATGGGGACCTCAAGACGTTCAAAATGCAAAAGGAAGAACTTGAGGCATTTGAGAATCCTTCCAAGAAAAAGGAGAAGTCTGATGGCTTTAAGGCTACTGCTGAGCCACGGGAACCGTCTTCAGAAGAGGAAGAAGATGAAGCTGATAAACTTGGCTCAGATAGTGCCTCAGATGAAGAAGTCACATTTCTGAGTCAAGAAACTGCTGAAGAGAAGGGGGAACTACAGAAGGAAAGCAAGGCAGTCTTCCTTATCTTTCTCTAAGGGAAAAGAAAAGGACAAGTTGCAACGTCATCACTGCAACAAGCCCGGCCATTTCGTCGCCTGGATCGTTATAAGTCGAAGAGGGAGAAAAAGGAGGCAGCTGAGCAGAAGAAGAAGATCAAAGGCTCCTCAAGCAGAAAGGATGACAAGAGGAAGAAGGCTCTTGTCACCAACAAGTTTAATAGTGAAACCGATGAGGAAGAAGAGTCATCTGATGAGGAGAAGAAGGAAAAAGGTCTCATCTGTTTCATGGCTGACCATTCACCTCCCCTCAAGGTAAGAACTTATGAACAGCTCTACATTGAATATGAAGATACCTATAGAGCTCTTAAAGAAATGGAGGAACAATTTCTTCCTATGAAAGCTGACAAAGAAAGATACTATTCTAAACTAGAATGGCTTTCATGTGAACATAGAGATTCTATAGATGATTATGAAAGAACAGAGAGAAGATTAAGGGCTAAAGTGAGTGAGATGAGAAGCACACACGATGATCTTTTGGACAAAGTTGGCCAACTAAAAATAGCTAATAAAGACATCGATAGGCTTGAAAAGGAACTAGCTGAAACCAAAGAAGAACTGGAAAAGGAAAGACAAATCCGTCAAAAGTGGCAAGACTCTGCTGAGATTGCAGCCCACTTTAGGACTACTCCAGATGTTAAAAGTCTAGCCTTAGGTCTAGGTTTCTCTGAAGACCAAATAGCCAAGGCCCAAACTTACCTTGTTCAGACCAAGTGTCTTGCTGGCTTTATTCCTGCTGGCAGTGTGCTCATTGAGTGTGGAAAGGAGGTACAAATGGCTGTTGCTAGTTCACCCAAACAAGTAACACTCGAACTCAAAGACCTGGGTACTGTTGCATCTCAGGATAGTGATGCAGTAGTTGCTAAGAAAGAACTGAAAGCTGAACCTTCAGTCAACCTGTCCTCTACATCCCAATACAAGGGTAAGGGTGTAGTTATCTCAGAGACAAAACCAAGTAGACACAACAAAATTTGAGACTGGTTCATCCAAAGAAGGTGCTGCCTCTCACCCTAAGTTTGTCTCCTGAAGAAAGAGTTAAGCACGGTCTAGGATATGTGAGAAAACCTAGGAAACCTCTTAACACTCTAGCAAAACCCTTGAGACAGAGTGTTCAACCTAAAACCCGTCACATGCCCCATCTCTCGTGAAGTTGGACACCTCTCCTATCGCGTGCGATTCTACCCTGAGTATCTCATGAAGGAGATTGCCATAGAAATCAGGGTAAACCTTAAACAGCTTAATGTCACTAAAAATCTGCAGTGCAATAGTATCTCTGATAGGAAGAAACACACTAGGCACACACAGGCTACCCATTCAAAAGACTTAAAGACCAAGCCTGTGAAGAAAGCTGTCAAACCTGTGCCTATTAAAGCTACCAAAGATAACAATATGAAAGGAAAACATGCTGAAAATCTCAAGATTAACCCTGCAAATGAATCTAATGAAGGATCGCCAAGATTAGCATGAAAAGTTAAATCTGCCCCTTTTTATTGGAAACCTAAATTGTCAACTGTAGCTTTCACTTACCCAAAGCCCAATCTTAATTGGGCCCCCAAGACTTAGTTGCTCGTTGTGCAGACAAGTGCACTGAGTGAAAGCAGCCACTAGAAACAAAAGATTAATTCCAGCCAGGTGGTATCTTGATAGTGCTATTGTGCACATGACAGATGATGCAGCTCTATTGAATGAGGTAAGAGAGGTTGCAGCTTCATCTGTCACTTTCAGGGACAATAAAAAGGGTAAGATTATTGGTAAGGGTACTCTCTCTAATGGTTCGGTGTCCATTCAGAATGTATCTGTTGTTCAAGGTCTTAAACATAACCTGTTGAGCATAAGTCAATTGTGTGACAAGGGTTATGAAGTCTTGTTCACTAAACACACCTGCACAGTTATGGACCCTATCTCCAAAGAGGTGAAACTAAATGGGCATAGAGAAGGTAATGTCTACAAGTTGGTCTTTGGTAATGCTCAATCTGATGAACCAATTTGTTTTCTGTCCAAAGCTTCACCTGACATTAGTTGGTTGTGGCACAAGAGATTCGGCCATTTAAACTTCAAGACTATGTCTAAACTGGCATCTTTGGACTTGGTTGAGGGCTTACCCAAGCATGTTTATGAGAAAGAACACCCGTGTAGGGATTGTCAGCTGGGTAAGCAGGTTAAACATTCTTTTAAGAGTGTAGATAAAACCTCAATCACACAACCACTCGAACTTCTGCACATGGACCTATGTGGACCAATAAATGTGTCTTCCCTATCTAGTGCATGATACTTTCTTGCAGTAGTAGATGACTATACCAGATACACATGGGTCATGTTTCTCAAAAACAAAACTGAAACATTCGAGAATCTTGTTGAACTCTTCAATTGGGTCACAAATGTTAAGAGTCTCTCTATTAAGTACATTCGTAGCGATCATGGCAAGGAATTTGAATTTTTTGATATGTTAGAGTTTTGTACTGAACATGGTATCGAGCATAATTTCTCAGCACCAAGAACTCCACAACAAAATGGAGTAGCTGAAAGAAAGAATCGAACATTAGTTGAAGTAGCTAGAACCATGTTAACAGGAGCTCAGTTCCCAAAATCCCTATGGGCTGAAGCTGTTGCCACTGCTTGTTATGTACAAAACAGAACTCTAATTAATAAACAAGCCATGAAAACACCCTATGAGTTATGGAAAGGGAGGAGACCAAACATTGGTCACCTAAGGATCTTCGGGTGTACTTGCTATATTCTGAATAATGGCAAGGATTACTTGAACAAGTTTGATGCCAAATCAGATGATGAATATCTTGTTGGATATTCTATGACTAGCAAGGCTTATCGTGTATTTAATAGAAGAACCAAAGTTGTTGAAGAGTCTATTCATGTTTCTTTTGATGAGACTAACCATGGAATGCAAAAAGGAGACACAAATGTAAATGAAGTGCAGGACACTGTCATTATAGAAGACCAAGACACAGATAATCCTACAACAACAAAGACAAGGGAAGATGCACCCGAACTTGATGAACAAAGAGTTGAACCGGCTGCTGAGGAACCAAGTCAAAAATCAGCAAAAAACCATGAATTTAACATTCAACCTGTTTAGACTCAGCCACTTTTATCAGCCCAAGAACCTGACTTTGAGCAATTGGGCATCCATCATGAAGAAAGAGAAGACCTTCCAAAGATAAGAAGAAGGTTAAAGGACCACCCTTCTGAACTGATAATTGGAGATCCAGCTGAACGAGTTAAAACAAGGGCTGCCACACTTCATGAAAATATGTATATGTGCTTCCTATCACAAGTGGAGCCAAAATCAGTTGACGATGCAGTTTAGGATCACCATTCGATTGATACAATGCAAGAAGAATTAAATCAGTTCAAAAGACAGAAAGTATGGGAGTTGGTCAACAAGCCCAGATCACAGCAAGTCATTGGCGTGAAATGGATTTTTAGAAACAAACTTGATGCTGATGGTATTGTAATCAGAAACAAGGCCACACTGGTTGCAAAAGGATACAAACAAGAAGAAGGAATCGACTATGATGAAACCTTTACACCAGTTGCTAGACTGGAGGCCATTCGCATATTCTTAGCATATGCAGCATTCAAGGACTTCAAAGTTTATCAGATGGATGTCAAGAGTGCTTTCTTGAATGGAGACCTCCAAGAAGAAGTCTATATTGCACAACCTCCCGGATTTCTAGAGCCAAACCAAGAGCACAAGGTATACAAAACTGAAAAAGGCTCTTTATGGACTAAAACAAGCTCCCAGAGCGTGGTATGAAACATTGTCAGAGTTTCTGATCAAAAATAAGTTCAGAAAAGGTAAAATTGACCCCACACTATTTCTCAAGGAAGGAAAAGGATCACCCTTGATAGTCCAAATCTATGTGGATGACATCATATTCAGATCAAGGGACAAAAAGCAATGTGAAGACTTCTCTTATCTAATGAAAAGTGAATATAAAATGAGTATGATGGGAGAACTCTTATTCTTCCTTGGATTGAAGGTCAAGCAGTTAGAGGATGGGATCTTTATCAGTCAAACCAAATATACAAAGGAGATTCTGAAGAAGTTTAAGATGACTGATGTGACACACATGAAAACTCCCATTCCTACAAACGCCAAACTGGATATGGATGAAGCAGGGAAGGAGGTGGATATCTCAGAATACAGAAGCATGATTGGATCCTTGTCATCGACGACAGAAGCGACTGACATAATGTTTGCAACATGTATTTGTGCCAGATACCAAGCTAATTGCATGGAATCCCACTTGTCACATGTTAAGAGGATCATGCGGTATCTGAAGGGAACTGAGAATTTGGGACTATGGTATCCAAAAGAGTCTGATTTCAAATTGAGAGTATATTCAGATGCAGACTTTGCCAGATGCAGGATTGATAGAAAGAGCACAAGTGGAACATGCCAAATTTTAGGCAACAGACTTGTATCCTGGTTTAGCAAGAAACAGAATTCAGTTTCAACCTCCACAATTGAGTGAATATATTCGTCGCAGGAAGTTGTTGTGCTCAATTGCTTTGGATGGCCAGTCAACTATCAGATTATGGGTTTGACCTGAAGACCGTTCCTTTGTATTGTGACAATACAAGTGCCATTGTAATTTCCAACAATCCTATTATGCATCCCAAAACCAAGCACATTGAGGTCAGACATCACTTCATACGTGATCATGTGTTAAAGAAAGACATTTCTCTGAAGTATATATCCACTGATGATCAGCTTGCCGACATATTCACCAAACCACTGCAAGAAGCCAGGTTCAATGAACTTCTGGCAAAACTTGGCATGTTAGATTTAAATTCATAAGTCTCACGGCATGTCTTGTGTTTCATTTCTATCTAATTACCTGTGCATGAACATAAGTATGACACTGTTAATTACTATCTATGTCTCCATGCAAATTAGTAATGGCTAAGTGTGATTTATGCATATCTACTATGGGAAAGTGAGAAATCACATGGATAAAACTTGCCACCTCTGAACCTGGTTTAAGTCTTTTGTGCAACCTGTCATGAATCCTCAAGTCTTGAGTGAAATGAGTGCAATTCCCATTATGTTAAATTAAATGACATTCCCACTACTAGTCATTTTATTCTGAGTGAATATCACATGTGTGGTATTGCTTTCTTTAACTAGCAGGAACTATTGTATCTCATGGTACTGTTGGCTTACACGGAAAGGATCCTCAATGATTTAATGCTCAAAGGATGACTGAGACTGTAGTATTTGAGAATCATAAAAAGCCTATTACTTAAGAAGAGCCACTAACTTTCACTAGAAAAAGGCAAGGTGAAAAAGGCAAAAGCTAGACAATAGATTGACTGCCTATCTTAGGGGGAGTCCTCACTATTCTCCCAGTTTGTGTCTCTGTTAGAGTAATAGCTGGAGGTAAAATTGTATGATCATGTGATTCAAAAAGAGATTGCGTTGAGCTCTGTCCTTGTAAAAAGGCTCATGAATAGGCGCTGAAAATTGGTGCTCTACAAAAGCAAAGAGACAACTCACGCAGACAATCTGAATGATCAATCTCCAAACTCTACCTATACTGTGTTGTAAATTAGACAAGGATAGAGTGTGTGTTCTGATTCTCAATAGGGCCATCTTGTCTCTCAAGTCATCTATGCTGAACTAAAAATCATTGTTGGATCAGGGTTATGGTAAGATTCGGTTGACCATGAGCTTACCAAACAGTGTAATTCTAGTTCCTGAATCATACTCACATGCTGATCCGAGAGTGAGAGGGTGAGGCCTCCGCTGTGTGAGTTTTGCTAAATATGTGAGGAGACTCAAAATTCATGACTGGGTTGTTACAATTGATAAATCATGGTTTACTGGTTGCTATGTTAACATAGTGATCATCTTCTCGCACAAGATGTAGTGTGATGAAGTACTTAGTCATTTCTAAGGTAAATGGAGAGTTAAATGGTAGTGATGCAATAGGCATACATGTAAACCAGGCATTACGGATGAAAGAAATCAAGTTCTGGATATGTAATTTCAATTCCACTCACAACACTGTTCATCATGAATAATATGATGTAAATTGTCATATGCATCTCATGTGTGTTGTTAAGTGTTGAAAAGTCCAGAAAAATCCACCGCTCGCTGAATTCGCAGTCGACCTTGAAGCAAACTGCATTGAAGAACTGCGGGATCGAAGACTGCTGCTTCGAAGCCTCGAGGGTCGTAGCCTCGAAGCATCCTAATGCAGCTTCGTAGCGTCGTAGTCCAAAGTATCGAAGCGAGACGGAGTTTGTCACTTACTATTCAAGCATCGCAGACACGTCAGCACGTCACTATGCAGTTAAAATGGGAGTTACACCGACTTAAGGGGTGACGTGGATTCATTGCTTGAATATTCCATCGGGTGGATCCGAATAATCAAATGACGGGTCATAGAAAAGAACGCGGACCATGAGGATGAACCGACAGAGTGAGTGACTTCTACGATACACTTCTCAACTCACATATAAGTCACTGATAGAAACGGAGCTCAAAGGTAAGTTTGTCGTTTTCAAACTCGAACCCTAACCCTAGAACTCTCTCTTTCTCTCTCTCTTCGATTCTGTCTCTTTCTCTCTTTCTCTCTCCCCTGACCAACTTCGAACCTTACAATATCTCTCTACGAGTGTCTCTTTCTCTCTCTACAAGCTTAATGGCAGGACCAAGCTCATCGATGGCCGACGACATACGCAACATCATCCCGGGATTCATCATCGACTGGGAAGCCATAGGCGACGCCAAAGTCAGCAGGCTGGACGAGTTTAAAAACCGCCTCGATGAAACCGGTATTGCATCCGTCTACTCAGGGGTGCAAGACTTACTGATAGAAGATGTCTCGGAATTGTACGAGACCGTGGCATTCGCTGGAGACGACCTGGTGGGAATTGTACACGGAGTGGAGGTTCGTATCTCTGCCGAAATAATCCGAGATGCACTCCCACTCCCAAAAGGTATCCTAGTCTTTCCAGAGAAGAGTGTAAGTCCTTTCTTGGGTACTCCAATCCCAGAAAGCAAGGTCGGGCAGCCCTTGTAATGACCCGTGTGTAAGAAGTTAACCACAAACACCTTGGATGTTGGTGCACAAGTTTGAGGTAAGAGATAAGCCCAAGAGGGGACTTTTCGGAGGTGCATGTGACAAATGATAACGTGCATTTATGCCCTAGGAAGATGTTATGCATATACATGCGGTTTTAAGCTATTTTGGTAGATCTTGGAGCTCACTTTTGATATGGTAGATGGCCTCAAACAATTGGTGTGCAAGAACAAAAGTTGCTTAGAAAGAGGTCCTCTACCTACCACGGAAATTTCAGAGCATTTGGAGCTGCACGTGAATTCACCCATTTCACGTGCAAGCATATTTTTGCTTCTCAGGCCTCTACAAGATGCTAGGAGGCTTGGGGTGAAGTTTAGGTGCATTTGGAGCTGCACGCCAATTGGGGAATTGGCATTCAAATTGGCGTGCAGGCATATTTTTGCATGGTTACCTTAGTTTTGTTATTTTAATCATCTTTTCCTAAAGGACCATGTTGGAATTATGGAAATTTTGTCGAGTATGGATGCGGAAAGGTTGCAACTTGTGCAATCAAAACTACATCGTTTTGATGTTGTGTGGTCTATATAAGGATGAAGAGCCCTCTGTTTTAGGTTTAGGGTTTGTTGCTCCACCAGCCGTCGCAGAGAGAGAGAGAGAGAGAGAGAGAGAGAGAGAGAGAGCTGCTGGCTTGCTGCCGGAGCATCTTGCGTGGGGAGGACGGCGTCTAGCGTGGGAGCAAGAGCAGGAGGACGTTTCCAAGGTAGGGGTTCTGTCTCACCTGATCTGTTCTGGGGTTAGGCCCTGTGTAGAGGATTTATAGAGCTTCTTCTGTTATTGTTTATACTATCTATATGTAAATTCATATAGGTGTGACCTCCTATATGAATGTTGGCCTTCAGTGGCAAGTATGGGTTGAGAATAGGCCTGTGTGGCACTGCACACTAAGTGTTTGATATTATGCCTGTGAGACCATGCATGTTATGCGATTGTTGTTATGCCAGCGTGGTTATGCCTGAATGGTGTTTGATGTAATGTCTGTGAGGATATGCATGCTAGGTGTTTGATGTTATACTAGGGTGGACATGCATGTTAAGTGTTTGTTGTTATGCCTGAATAACTGAGATATATGTTAAATGTTTGTTGTTGTCTGTGGAGCCTAAGAAGCCTGAGAGGCTGAGGCAATGCTTGTTAATCTGTGGAGCCTGAGAGGTTGAGTTGATGTCGGTGAGATCGACCGTGGAGCCCGAGAGGTCGAGTTAATGTCGGTGAGACCGATTGTGGGAAACTATGCCTGAGAGGCGGTTAAATCATTGGCCTGAAGAGGCGGTTAAATCACTTGTGGCTTGTGTGGTAGAGAATTGTAACTACTGGTGTGGTTTGTTATTATCTGTTGAAGTGATTGTAACACGACACTGCACTTGTACACATGGCATGTAGATGCTAGGAGCATGGGATGGGTTGGGGAGACTTGATCCCTACTGAGTTGTGGATGCTCACCCTTCCTACTATGGTGTGTTTTCTTGCAGGAACCTACAGGCGTTAGGTGGGAACACCAAGGTGGAAGAGTTCTGTTAATAAAGGCATATGGTTTCAATTAAATAATTGTGCGATTTTGTTTTCTGAAGTGTATGTTGTGTTCCACCCCTTTATCCAAACCCGGGTAAAGGGAGGGTCACGTTCCGGTCTCCTCGCGTTGGAAAACCGGGGCGTAACAATATGGTATCAGAGCATGGTCTAGTTGGCCTAGGGTAGTGGGCGGATCTGGTTATCTTGAGTCCTTTGGAGGAACCTGGAGGGACGTGCCTGATCAACACGGTCCTCTTGGAGCCTCTAAGGTGTACTTGGGGTAGTCCAGACCTGAGGTAGGATTTGCATGCATTGGCATTAGGGCACTGTGGAAAATGTGAATAGTGTGATAAGGTGTGAAATGTGCAACTCTGATTTTATTTGAGGTACCTTGAGCATGACTACAAGGAAAGGTCCTTGTTTATGTGAACTATGTGCAATGTTGATTGGTGCAATGTGTAAAATGTGTGTGATACCATGTACTACTTGACTTGATAATGGGTGGAGGTAGTGAAACTTGATAGTAGTCGAACGCGTTTTGACGTTTGTGCTTCTTACTTCATGTAGTAAGAATGCCACCGAGGAGAGTGACTTGTGCGTCCGGGGCAGTGGCTGATGAGTCATCTGCCCATGAGGGCCCGGGTGCGGGGCAGTCCATTGGAGGACATGCACTGTTGCTGGCGCAGCTGCGAGAAGCCATCCGGCTGGAAGTCCTAGAGCTGAGGGAGGGTAACCGGCAAGAGGTACGGGAGGAGGTGCACCGCGAGATGGTAGCCCAGCAGGTGGTGCCACCACCACCACCACCAGTGGGGGAGCTACCCCGGGAGCGTGAGGGTTCGCTGAGTGGTATACCGATCCGTGCAGAGGATGATGTGGTGACACGGTTCCGAAAGGAACAACCTCCGCGATTCAAAGGAGAGGAGGACCCAATGTTAGCTGAGCACTGGCTGAGGCAGATCGAACATGTGTTTTCCTTTCTCCTACCCCGGGAGGAGGATAAGGTGAGGCTGGCCATTCAACAGCTAGAGGGGAATGCTCTGGAGTGGTGGTAGAGTGTCACGGGGAGCCGTGCAGTACAGTTTATGCTGTGGGAGGAGTTCTTGCAACTCTTCCATGATGAGTTTTTCCCTGAGTCCTTGCAATGGCAGAAGAGAGAAGAATTTGGCAGCCTAAAGCAAGGATCAAAGACGGTGCTCGAGTATGAGCGGGAGTTCCGGAGCCTGAGTAGATTCGCCCCCGAGACTGTGGCAAAGGAGGACCTGAAAGCCCACAAGTTCACCTTGGGTCTCAGGCCAGCTCTTAGGCAGAGGGTGGCGATTTTGCGTTTGAGGACCTATGCTGAGGTTGTTGAGACAGCGCGCATAGCTGAGAGGGAACTGGATGATGGGAGGCAGGTTCACCAGGGTCGCCAGTTGCAAGGTGGGTCTGAACGCGATTCTGGGTCCAAGAGGCCCAAGACTGAGGAGAGAGATAATAGCTCTTTCCACAGCCGGGGTCTACCATCTGTGAACCCAGGGAGGTTCACCCTTGGCAGTAATGGGCAGGGAGGTTCAGCAGGAGGTTCCCCCAGCGGTTGTCTTTGTTGTGGGAGGCAAGGTCACTTCAAGAGGGAATGTCCCAAGAAGGACTGGCGGTGTAACAACTGTGGGCGAGAGGGCCACTTGAGCCGGGTGTGCAGTAGTGGCAACAGGGGAGCAGGAGGTGTGGCATCCAGCATGAGGAGCGACGCCAGTTTCCGTACACCTGCAGAGAGACCAGCCCGTCAGTGGCAGGCTAGTCAGGTAGGATCGAGTCAGACCCGACCCCAGGGGAGGCCGGAGCGGCAACAGACTGAAGCTGGAGGCAACCTTAGCGGGAAGCGTGCAGTGAGTGAGCCGACCAGTGGCACGGGCCAAGGAAGGGTGTTTGCGCTGGAGGCGACATACCAGGAGGAGGCTGAGCTACCACCCCCACCAGCTGAGGGTGGAGTACGACTATCGGTGGTTAGAGGTACTCTTTTGATCTCCCGCATGCTTGCTTATGTTCTTTTCGATACAGGTGCATCGCGTTCTTTTATTGCTGAGCTTATAGTTGAGGGCTTGGGGTTAACGTGTGTTGAGGCGGAGAGGCCCTTAGTTGTAGAGTCTCCGGTGGGAGGTATGATTGAGGTGCGACATGTTTGCCACGGTTGTGTGTTAACCATCGGTGATGTGGAACTGAGCTTCGACTTGCATGTGATGCCTTTGCGTACTTTTGACATGATCTTGGGTATGGATTGGCTTATGGCTTTGCAGGCCAAGATAGACTGTTACCGGCGGCGTGTATCCTTCGTGTCACCCGCAGGAACCTCTTGTACCCTGCAAGGGGAGTGGGATCGTGAGGCGAGTCGAGCCGGGCCAGTGTTGGACCAGTGTGGTGCCATTACCCATAGGTTGGCGGCCCTGACCTTTGCTGAGGAGGGGAAGGTGGAAAAGAGGGTGTGGCCCGCTGTTGTGGACCAATTTCAGGATGTTTTTCCTGAAGAGTTGAGGAGTTTGCCACCTAAGAGGAGTGTGGAGTTCACCATTGAGTTGGTGCTGGGGACGGGTCTGATTTCCCAAGTAGCGTATCATATGGGGCCAGCCGAGTTGAGGGAGCTTCAGAGGCAAATCGAGGAGTTGGGGGACCAGGGGTATATCAGACCGAGTACCTCACCTTGGGGTGCTCCGGTGCTCTTTGCTAAGAAGGCTGATGGCACGCTTCGTCTCTGCATCGACTACAGGAAGCTGAATTCAGTGACTGTGAAGAACAAGTACCCGTTGCCTCGGATAGATGACCTGTTTGACCAATTGAGTGGGGCCTAGTGGTTTTCGAAAACAGATTTACGGTCGGGGTATCACCAGCTCCGGGTTAGGGAGGAGGACATCCCTAAGACGGCTTTTCGGTGTAGGTATGGGCATTATGAGTGGGTAGTGATGCCTTTCGGGCTCACTAATGCGCCAGCGGTGTTCAGGCATTTGATGAACTAGGTCTTTGCTCCATACTTGGATTCTTTTGTGGTGGTGTTGATTGATGATATCTTGGTGTATTCCAAGACCGAGAGGGAGCATGTGGAGCATTTGGCAACAGTGTTGCAAACCTTGAGGGACCAGCAGCTGTTTGCTAAGTTTAGCAAGTGTGCGTTTTGGCTGTAGGAGGTTCACTTTCTTGGCCATGTGGTGTCATCTGAGGGAGTTAGGGTGGACCCAACCAAGATTGAGGCTGTGGCATCGTGGGCAAGGCCAACCAACATTTTTGAGATCCGTAGCTTTCTTGGCTTGGCAGGGTACTATCGTCGTTTTGTCGAGGGGTTCTCCCGTTTGGCAGCTCCTATGATAGCGTTGACTCAGAAGGGAGTGAAGTTTGAGTGGACTGACAAGTGCCAGCAGGCGTTTGAGGCTCTCAAAACCCGTTTGACCACTGCACCGGTGTTGAGATTACCTCGGGAGGATATCCCATATGAGGTGTATTGTGATGCGTCCAGGGTTGGTTTGGGGTGTGTACTTATGCAGGAACACAGTGTGGTAGCATATGGGTCGAGGCAGCTAAAGCCTCATGAGCAGAATTATCCTACTCATGACCTTGAGTTGGCGGCTGTCATCTTCGCCCTGAAGAGTTGGCAGCATTACCTCTTGGGGGAGAAGTTTGTGGTGTTCTCAGATCACAAGAGCCTTCAGTACATCTTTACTCAGAAGGACTTGAATTTGAGGCAGAGGAGATGGGTGGAGTATTTGCAGACTTTTGACTTTACGCTTGCCTATACCCCGGGCAAGGGTAATGTTGTGGCTGACACGTTGAGTAGAAAAGGGAAAGCTGAGGTGGCCGTGAGAGAGTGGAAGCTGATGGAGCAGTTGGCGATGTTGCAACTGCAGCCTGTTGTTCATGATGGTGGGACAGTCCTGAGTCCTTTGGTGGTTGTGCCTGAGTTGTACCAGCACGTCCGGGAGGAACAGTTGGGTGACATTGAGTGTGAGGGTCCTGAGCATGAGTTGTCTTTCCAGGGGCGGTTGGTAGTGGCTTCTTCCCTCAGGGATGAGGTGATGAGGGAGTTTTACCAGTCTAGAGTTGCTGTGCATCCAGGGGGTATGAAGATGTACCATGCGCTTTGAGGACATTTTTGGTGGCCTGGGATGAAACGCGATGTGGCTGCTTTTCTTTCGCGGTGCCTCACGTGTCAGCAGGTGAAGGCTGAGCATCAGCGGCCGGCGGGCATTTTACAGCCCTTGCCCATAGCGGAGTGGAAATGGGACCATATAGCGATGGATTTCGTGACTAGTTTTCCACCCACCACAGGGAGGAAAGATATGATTTGGGTGATTGTGGATCGACTCACAAAGTCGGCCCATTTCCTGGCTGTTCGCGAGCGGGACTCTATCGGGACCTTCAGTCATCTATACATGAACGAGATTGTGCGACTGCATGGAATACCATCATCGGTTGTGTCTGACCGGGATTCGAGGTTCAATTCCCGTTTTTGGGTAGGTTTGCAGGAGGCTGTGGGGACCAAGCTTCACTTGAGTACAGCCTTTCACCCTGAGACTGACGGTCAGATAGAGGGGACGAATCAGACTTTGGAGGACATCTTACGGGCCTGTGTGTTAGATTTTGGGGGTTTGTGGGCAACTCACCTTCCTTTGGTGGAGTTTGCCTACAATAACAGTTATTAGGCATCCATTGGGATGGCTCCTTTTGAGGCGTTATATGGGCGGCTGTGTCGATCACCTTTGTGTTGGACCGAGGTGGGGGAGACAGCTCTCTTGGGACCACAGATGGTTCCAGAGGCTACCGAGAAGGTTAAGTTGATTCATCAGCGGTTGTTATCATCTCAGAGTCAGCAAAAATCTTATGCGGATCAGCGGCGGCGACCTTTGGAGTTTTCTGTTGGTGATCATGTGTTCATTCGTGTCTCTCCACGTCGTGGACATCGACTATTTGGGCGAGGTTCCAAGCTATCTCCCCGGTTTGTTGGTCCTTTTGAGATTCTGGATCGTGTGGGGCCTGTGGCCTATCGGTTAGCGTTACCACCGCGGCTGAGTCGAGTGCACAACGTGTTTCACGTGTCCCAGTTGCGGAAGTATCACCCTGACCCCACTCATGTGATCGATTGGGGGACATTAGACATTGAGGATGACATGTCCGTTGTTGAGGCCCCTATCCGTATCCTAGATCGGCGAGAGAAGCTTTTGCGTGGTCGTGCTATTCCTTTGGTTCGCGTGCTGTGGCAGCACCGTGGCATTGAGGAGGAGACATGGGAACGTGAGTCCGTGATGCGTGAGCAACACCCAGAATTGTTCGAGGACGAACAATCTTAAGCGTGGGAGGTGGCTGTTGGCCAAGGGATAGTGATGTGTTTTCTTGTATTAGTTGTGTATGATTTGGTGTATTTGTTTTGTGTTTTAGACATGGGTTCATATTTGTGATGTGTTTTGAGATATGTATTTGTGACATGCGGATATGTGTTGTTATGGATTATGGTGGTACCTTGTTATGTGCTGTAATGTGCTGTGCGCGGTGTATGACCCATTTGGGTGTTGTGGCTCGCCGTGTGGCAAATGGGTAGCTTGTGTTTGTTTTCCTCGTATGTCATTTCTTTTCGAGGACGAAAAGTCTTAAGGGGCAGAGGATGTAATGACCCGTGTGTAAGAAGTTAACCACAAACACCTTGGATGTTGGTGCACAAGTTTGAGGTAAGAGATAAGCCCAAGAGGGGACTTTTGGGAGGTGCATGTGACAAGTGATAACGTGCATTTATGCCCTAGGAAGATGCTATGCATATACATGCGGTTTTAAGCTGTTTTGGCAGATCTTGGAGCTCACTTTTGATATGGTAGATGGCCTCAAACAATTGGCGTGCAAGAACAAAAGTTGCTTAGAATGAGGTCCTCTACCTATCACCGAAATTTCAGAGCATTTGGAGCTGCACGTGAATTCACCCATTTCACGTGCAAGCATATTTTTGCTTCTCAGGCCTCTACAAGATGCCAGGAGGCTTGGGGTGAAGTTTGGGTGCATTTGGAGCTGCACGCCAATTGGGGAATTGGCGTTCAAATTGGCGTACAGACATATTTTTGCATGGTTACCTTAGTTTTGTTATTCTAATCATCTTTTCCCAAAGGACCATGTTGGAATTGTGGATATTTTGTCGAGCATGGATGCGAAAAGGTTGCAACTTGTGCAATCAAAACTACGTCGTTTTGATGTTGTCTATATAAGGATGAAGAGCCCTCTGTTTTAGGTTTAGGGTTTGTTGCTCCACCAGCCGTCGCAGAGAGAGAGAGAGAGAGGGAGGGAGAGTTGCTGGCTTGCTGCCGGAGCATCTTGTGTGGGGAGGACGGCGTCTAGCGTGGGAGCAAGAGCAGGAGGACGTTTCCAAGGTAGGGGTTCTGTCTCACCTGATCTGTTCTGGGGGTTAGGCCCTGTGTAGAGGATTTATAGAGCTTCTACTGTTATTATTTATACTAACTATATGTAAATTCATATAGGTGTGACCTCCTATATGAATGTTGGCCTTCACTGGCAAGTATGGGTTGAGATTAGGCCTGTGTGGCACTACACACTAAGTGTTTGATATTATGCCTATGAGGCCATGCATGTTATGCGATTGTTGTTATGCCAGCGTGGTTATGCCTGAATGGTGTTTGATGTAATGTCTGTGAGGATATGCATGCTAGGTGTTTGATGTTATACCAGGGTGGACATGCATGTTAAGTGTTTGTTGTTATGCCTGAATAACTGAGATATATGTTAAATGTTTGTTGTTGTCCGTGGAGCCTAAGAAGCCTGAGAGGCTGAGGCAATGCTTGTGTACCTGTGGAGCCTGAGAGGCTGAGTTGATGTCAGTGAGACTGACTGTGGAGCCTGAGAGGCTGAGTTAATGTCAGTGAGACTGACTGTGGAAACTATGCCTGAGAGGCGGTTAAATCATTAGCCTGAAGAGGCGGTTAAATCACTTATGGCTTGTGTGGTAGGGAATTGTAACTACTGGTGTGGTTTGTTATTATCTGTTGAAATGATTGTAACACGACACTGCACTTGTACACATGGCATGTAGATGCTAGGAGCATGGGATGGGTTGCGGAGACTTGATCCCTACTGAGCTGTGGATGCTCACCCCTCCTACTGTGGTGTGTTTTCTTGCAGGAACCTACAGGCGTTAGGTAGGAACACCAAGGTGGAAGAGTTCTGTTAATAAAGGCATATGGTTTCAATTAAATATGTAAGGACCCGTGTTTAAGGGGCCTTAGAGACAGCATTGAGTTAGAGACCTTATTTTAACAAATGAATATCAGCACAATGATGTGCTTGTCAAATGGTGAATTTTGACTGTACTTGGACTAAATTTGGGATTTGAGGCCCTGAGGGGTATTTTTGGGATTTCACAAATAATTTTATATTCCCTTTTAAATTACCTAGGTTTGTATTTTGAGCTTTGGGCCTCCCTTCAAGGGAAAAACCCAATATGAGATAGGGTGGGCTGTTTTGCCTTTGTTCTTGGGTTTACTTAACCATTGGGCTGCATTTGGTCTTGGGCTTCTATTAAAAACAAAATAAAAAGAAATAAAATAGGAGAAAAGAAAAGGGGACCAAACCCTACCTTCCCTGCAGCTGTCACACACATACACGCCCAGAGAGAGAGAGAGAGAGAGAGAGAGAGAGGGAGACGATCCAGAGGGAGACGACCCAGAGTGGAGTGGTTTCTGACGATCAAGGATCTCCTACAGACGACGGGAGGCCGGAGGCGTTGTGGCAGCAGGGATACAGATCGCTCCATTCTTTTCCCCTATTCTTTTCTGCAACACTTGAGGTAGGGATTTCAAGTTTTTCTCTAATTGTCGTCTCTCTCTTACAGATTTCTAGAATAAAATTTATGTGATGATCTGGGATGTTGAGAATGGACCTTTTATATATATATTGAGTTTCTAAATTCTACCTTGAACCTATGGATGATCTGGGGCTTTTGTCTGAGTTTTCTAAATTTCTGAATTTCCGTGTGAGATTATTTATACTTTTGGGTTAGGGGTCATTTGTATGCCCATTGTCTTGGGATTATTTAGATGAAAAGTTTTGGGAAAACCCTATATTTGGCTTGGCTAAGGCCTCTGGTATTGGGAAATCATATGAGAGTGAGGCCAGAGTTGGTTTTAGACCCGGTTTATGGGCTTAGAACCTCAATAACTTCTAAACTAAGACGAATTTGAGGTTGGTTCTTTAGGGAAAAATGATTAGAATGATAAAAGGAAGGTTTTGGAGCCTGCACGTGAAAAAGCCTTTTTCACTTGCAGATTCATTCTTGCTCCAAATAGCCCCAAATTTTAGGTGGAGCTTCCTTAAAGGCATATGAGTTGAAATACCTTTGCACGTGAAAATGACCTTTTCACGTGCAACCTTGTTTCTGGATAAAAATCGACCCTGAACCTTCTGGGATGGTTAGAATGATGTTTGGAGTTAATTTGCCTCTGCACGTGACAATAGGTTGTCACGTGCAGCTTGTTTTGGGCTCCCCTTGAGGTGGATAAGCTTCCTTTGAAAGGTTGTTTATGATCTAGACTATGAGTGAGAAATGTGTGGACTTCAGGGACCATGAGGAGTTAGGTGATGTTATATGTAATGATTTGATTGTTCTGAGACTATCTGTTGTTTTACATTCTGAGTTGAGTTTTTGTATGCTAAATGAGTTGCATGTTTGTACTGTGTTTGTTGGGTTATGTTTATTGAGTTGTATATGTTGAAATGTGTATGCTGAGGACCCCAGAAACGCGGGGAGTTGAGATAAGAACCCCAGAAATGCGGGGAATTGAGCTGAGTATGGGACAGTCATTATACTGTACCCCTTGAGATGAGATTCACATTTGCCTGGTGTGGCATGTCACGTTGCCGTGGTGGTGGGGTGTCCTCTGCCCTCCTGTGCAGGCAGAGGTATGAGGCGTGTTTACAAGGTGATGATTATTGTTTTAGCTTAGGTCACTACACGAGCACATGCATCCACTTGACATGCATAGTTTTAGAGTGGGACGGGATTGGGGAGACTTGATCCCTACGGAGCTGTGGTGTGCTCACCCCTCCCATGAACTATTCTTTGCAGGACCTAGCAGGCGATAGGCGGAAGAGCTGAGTTGGTAGGCCGCTGAGGCTGTATGGCCTTATATATATATACTTTTGGTTATTTCGTTGTATTTGAGATTCTGTTTGCTTGAACTGTGTACCCTGGTTTTATTATTGGGAGCTTGTTCCCTAGTGGGTTGTAGAAGGGCTGGAAGCCTCTAAGCAATGTAATTGATGTATTGTGTTGTGAGTACTGTATGTATGTATGTTGTGGTGGTGTGCTTGGCATGGAAACAGGTACGTGCCCCTTGGCATGTTGACTTGTATTACAGGGATAGGACAGCACCCGTAGTAGGTGTCCTCACTTTGGTGTTTACACCGAACCCTTGACCCTTCGGGTGCGGGCATGGGCAGTCATTACCCATTTCCTGGGAGAAGGAAACTTGGGGCGTGACAATATGGTATCAGAGCCCAAGTTCATGGTCTAGTGGACTTAGGATAGTGGGGAGGGATAATCGCTTCGAGACCCTTAGGAGGCAGTATAGGACACGCCTGATCACCGTGGTTCTATCTGGTTTTCTAGGGTGCACTCAGGGGTAGTTAGACCAAGGAGTAGGGCATTTGCATTTGGGATGGGGTGCATACATGCATTGGCATTAGGGCACTAGCTTAATCATAATATGAGTGTCATGGTTTGAAATGAGTAATTAATTTCAAATGAGCCTACAATGAATTGAAATGTGAATACTGTGGAATGTGTTGAGACATGCTGATTTGGGAAACTATGATGTGTGGAAAATTTTAAAGTATGAGATTGTAATATGTATGTTGAGATCCTGTGAACATGATGTGTATCTTATGAGATGTTATTTGAGTACCTCATGGTCCTAGAGGTGAGGGTGTATTGAGCTTGAGAGATATTGATTCCAGCTCCACTTGTTTTTGAAATGTGTAGACAATGCCTCCTAGGAGAGTTACTCGGGCTACCCCAGCTGTAGAGGATGAGTCTTCTGCACGTGCTGGACAAGAGGGAAGGCAGCAAACGGAGGGCGATGATCCCATGGAGCGAATCATGGCCCAAGTTAGGGCCTTGAGTGAAAATGTACAAGGCATGCGAGAGGATCTCAGGGGAGAGATCCGAGATGAGATTAGGCGGGAGATGATGGCACAGCAGACAGTGCTACCTTCTCCACCCCGTGAGACAGAGCCTCCACGTAGACAAGAGATACTGATGAGACGGGAGGAGGAAGATGTGGTGACCCGGTTCCGGAAGGAACAACCACCGAGGTTCAATGGAGGAGCTGATCCTCTAGCGGCGAGCATTGGGCTGCGACAGTTGAGCACGTGTTCTCCTTTCTCCGACCCCGGGAGGAGGATAAAGTGAGGTTAGCAGTCAGGCAGTTGGAAGAGGAAGCCTTAGAGTGGTGGCTCAGCATTTCAGGTAGCTGGGACATGCAAACCTTGTCATGGGAGGAGTTCCTTCAGTTGTTCCATGAGGAGTACTTCCCAGAGTCCTTGCGGTGGCAGAAACGGGAAGAGTTCAGTGGTTTGAAACAAGGATCACGCACTGTGTCTGAGTATGAGCGTGAGTTCCGAGGACTGAGCCGGTTTGCCCCTGAGGCAATCTCTAGAGAGGACCTGAAGGCCCATAAGTTTACCATGGGACTCAGGCCTGCCCTGAAGCAGAGGGTGGAGATGCTGCGGCTGAGGACATATGCTGAGGTCGTGGAGACAGCTAAGATTGTGGAAAGAGGACTGGAGGAGGGTAAACAGGCTCATCAGGAGCGGCTAGCACAGAGTACGCGCGATAAGCAAGGAGACTCAAAGAGACCGAGAGTTGAGCTTGGAGGTAGCAGTTTTCCCAGGGACAAGGGCCAATCACCAATGGCTCCACCAAAGTCCCATTACTCTGGAGGACTGGGGAACTCAGCTGGAGGTTTCCCACGTGAGTGTACTTGTTGTGGCCAAATTGGACACATGAAACGTGAGTGTCCCAAGCAGCACCTGCAATGCCATAGCTGTGGGAAGACAGGACACCTTAGTACGGTGTGTTTCAGTAAGGGGAACAGCCGGGGCGCTGGTGGATTCGCATCAGGAGGGAGGAGTGAGACCCACTTTCGGGCCCCAACTCCGAGGCCAACACGTTCATGGCAGGCGAGTCAGGCTGGTTCCACACATGCAAGGCCACAGGGAGACAAGCAACCACAAGGCGGTTCAGAGAATCGTCCTAGTGGACATCAGACAGGGATCAAAGGACAAACAGGAGAGGCTAGTAGCAGGGCAAGCCATGGCAGAGTATTCGCGCTCACTTCAGCACCACCCGAGCGGGAGGAGTTGCCACCATCCTCCGAGGAAGGCGAAGCCGGACCTTCGGTGGTTCGAGGTACGGTTTTGATATCTCGCACTATAATTGCTGTCTTGTTTGATACCGGAGCTTCGTGCTCCTTGATTGCTAAGTCGTTGGTTGAGAGCCTTGGACTTGATTGTGTGAGGGCAGATAGGCCCTTGAGTGTTGAGTCACCTGTGGGAGGTGCATCGACAATAAACCGAGTGTGTCGTGAGTGTATGCTTATGATAGGAGATGTTGAGGTCACATTTGATTTGTATGTGATGCCCATGAGGACCTTTGATTTAATTTTAGGGATGGACTGGTTAATGGCCTTCCAGGCTAAGATTGATTGTTATAGGCGGCGGGTGTCATTTATTTCACCCACAGGATTACCCTGTACCCTAGTGGGGGAATGGGATGAGAATGCCGGGAGGGCTGGACTGACGAGAGAGCTATGGGGTAATGTTACCCATAGACTTGCTACACTTACTTTTGAGGAGGAAGGTAATATTGAAAAACGAGCGTGGCCAGTTGTTGTTGAGAATTTTCAGGATGTGTTTCCTAGGGAGTTACTGGAGTTGCCTCCACACAGGAGTGTTGAGTTCACAATCGAGTTATTGCCAGGAGTGGGACCTATCTCACAAGTGGCATACCGGATGGGACCTGCCGAGTTGAGGGAGCTTCAAAAGCAAATAAAGGAGCTGGGAGATAAAAGTTTCATTCGCCCAAGTACATCACCTTGGGGTGCACCAGTCTTGTTTGCTAAAAAGGCAGACGGTTCACTACGACTCTGCATTGATTATCGAAAGCTGAACCAAGTGACGGTAAAGAACAAATACCCTTTTCCGAGGATTGAGGATCTGTTTGACCAGCTGAGTGGGGCACGGTGGTTTTCAAAGATTGATTTGCGTTCTAGGTTTCATCAGGTGAGGGTCAGGAGCGAGGATATTCCTAAGACTGCTTTCAGGTGTAGAGATGGGCACTATGAGTGGTTAGTGATGCCTTTCGGGCTCACGAACGCACCGGCAGTGTTCATGCACCTGATGAATCAGGTATTTGCCCCGTACCTAGATTCCTTTGTGGTGGTATTTATTGATGATATCCTTGTATACTCAAGGACCCGAGAGGAGCATGAGGAGCATTTGACTGTGGTGTTACAGACGCTCCGAGACCACCAGTTGTATGCTAAATTCAGCAAGTGTAACTTCTGGATGCAAGAGGTGCATTTCCTTGGGCATGTGGTATCTGCCGAGGGAGTTAGAGTGGACCCAACCAAGATTGAATCTGTATCATCTTGGAAAAGGCCCACGAATGTTTTTGAGATCCGTAGTTTCTTGGGTCTGGCAGGATATTACAGGCGTTTCGTGGAAGGGTTCTCTCGGTTAGCAGCACCGATGACAGCCCTGACCCGAAAAGGAGTTAAATTTGAGTGGACAGACAAGTGTCAACGAGCTTTTGAGGAATTGAAGACTCGTTTGACTACTGCACCAGTTTTGAGTCTACCACGGGATGGAGTGCCTTACGAAGTTTATTGTGATGCATCCCGCGTTGGATTGGGGTGTGTTCTGATGCAGGAACACAAAGTCATAGCTTATGGCTCACGACAACTTAAGCCGCATGAGCAGAATTATCCAACGCATGATCTGGAATTAGCAGCAGTTATCTTTGCCTTGAAGTCGTGGCAACATTACCTGCTGGGGGAGAAATTTGTGGTATACACCGACCACAAAAGCCTACAGTATATCTTCACCCAGAGGGATCTGAATTTGAGACAGAGGAGATAGGTGGAGTACTTGCAGATGTTTGACTTTACACTCTCCTACACACCTGGAAAGGGGAATGTAGTCGCAGATGCACTGAGTAGGAAGGGAAAAGCTGAGGTTTCCATGAGAGAATGGAAAATGATGGAACAGTTAGCAGTGCTACAGGTACAGCCTGATTTTAGCAGTGGGGAAGTAGTCCTATGTTCTATTGCTGTAATGCCAGAGTTATACCATCGTGTCCGTGAGGGACAGTTGGGGGACGTGGACTGTGAAGTGATCCTGGCCCAGATAAAGGCCGGTGAACTGTCTGAGGAATGGACAGAAGGAACTGAGCATGAGCTGAGATTTCAGGGGCGTTTGATAGTACCGTCCTCCTTACGCGAGGATGTGATGAGGGAGTTTCATCATTCCCGTTTGGCTGTGCATCCAGGAGGAACTAAGATGTATCATGCCGTGCGAGCACAGTTCTGGTGGCCAAGGCTGAAGAGGTGTATAGCAGAGTTTGTTTCCAGGTGCCTTACTTGTCAACAAGTAAAGGCAGAGCACCAACGACCTGCTGGTCAGTTACAGCCATTGCCTGTGGCTGAGTGGAAGTGGGAGCATATTACCATGGATTTTGTGACAGGACTTCCTACCACTTCTGGGAGGAAGGATATGATTTGGGTCATTGTAGACCGATTGACTAAATCGGCCCATTTCTTGGCTATTCGGGAGCGAGACTCCATTGGAACATTGAGCCAGCTGTATGTTGATGAGATTGTGCGAGATGCTGAGATGCGTGCTCACTACCCTGACCTGTTCGAGGACGAACAACCTTGAAGGGGGGGAGGAAGGCAAACATCAACATAGTCAGGTACTTGCCCAACTGGTTGTTTGATGCGTGTATTGATTTGTGTTAGTGGTCTATTCATTGGTTATGGTTGTTGTTTCCTTTCATTCTGCATTTTCTTTTCGAGGATGAAAAGTCTTTAAGGGGGAGAGGATGTAAGGACCCGTGTTTAAGGGGCCTTAGAGACAGTATTGAGTTAGAGACCTTATTTTAACAAATGAATATCAGCACAATGATGTGCTCGTCAAATGGTGAATTTTGACTGTACTTGGACTAAATTTGGGATTTGAGGCCCTGAGGGGTATTTTTGGGATTTCACAAATAATTTTATATTCCCTTTTAAATTACCTTGGTTTGTATTTTGAGCTTTGGGCCTCCCTTCAAGGGAAAAACCCAATATGAGAGAGAGTGGGCTGTTTTGCCTTTCTTCTTGGGTTTACTTAACCATTGGGCTGCATTTGGTCTTGGGCTTCTATTAAAAACAAAATAAAAAGAAATAAAATAGGAGAAAAGTAAAGGGGACCAAACCCTACCTTCCTTGCAGCCGTCACACACATACACGCCCAGAGAGATAGAGAGAGAGAGAGAGAGAGAGGGAGACAATCTAGAGGGAGACGACCCAGAGTGGAGGGGTTTCTGACGATCAAGGATCTCCTACAGATGACGGGAGGCCGGAGGCGTTGTGGCAGCAGGGATACAGATCGCTCCATTCTTTTCCCCTATTCTTTTCTGTAACACTTGAGGTAGGGATTTCAAGTTTTTCTCTAACTGCCGTCTCTCTCTTACAGATTTCTAGAATAAAATTTATGTGATGATCTGGGATGTTGAGAAGGGACCTTTTATATATATATTGAGTTTCTAAATTCTACCTTGAACCTATGGATGATCTGGGGTTTTTGTCTGAGTTTTCTAAATTTCTGAATTTCCGTGTGAGATTATTTATACTTTCGGGTTAGTGGTCATTTGTATACCCATTGTCTTGGGATTATTTAGATGAAAAGTTTTGGGAAAACCCTGTATTTGGCTTGGCTAAGGCCTCTGGTATTGGGAAATCATATGAGAGTGAGGCCAGAGTTGGTTTTAGACCCGGTTTATGGGCTAAGAACCTCAATAACTTCTAAACTAAAACGAATTTGAGGTTGGTTCTTTAGGGAAAAATTATTAGAATGATAAAAGGAAGGTTTTGGAGCCTGCACGTGAAAAAGCCTTTTTCACTTGGTGATTCATTCTTGCTCCAAATAGCCCCAAATTTTAGGTGGAGCTTCCTTAGAGGCATATGAGTTGAAATACCTTTGTACGTAAAAATGACCTTTTCACGTGCAACCTTGTTTCTGGCTAAAAATCGACCCTGAACCTTCTGGGATGGTTAGAATGATGTTTGGAGTTAATTTGCCTCTACACGTGACAATAGGTTGTCACGTGCAGCTTGTTTTGTGCTCCCCTTGAGGTGGATAAGCTTCCTTTGAAAGGTTGTTTATGATCTAGACTATGAGTGAGAAATGTGTGGACTTCAGGGACCATGAGGAGTTAGGTGATGTTATATGTAATGATTTGATTGTTCTGAGACTATCTGTTGTTTTACATTCTGAGTTGAGTTTTTGTATGCTAAATGAGTTGCATGTTTGTACTGTGTTTGTTGGGTTATGTTTATTGAGTTGTATATGTTGAAATGTGTATGCTGAGGACCCCAGAAACGCGGGGAGTTGAGATAAGAACCCCGAAATGCGGGGAATTGAAGCGAGTATGGGACATCATTATCTCGTACCCCTTGAGATGAGATTCACATTTGCCTAGTGTGGCATGTCACGTCGCCGTGGTGGCGGGGTGTCCTCTGCCCTCCTGTGCAGCCAGAGGTATGAGGCGTGTTTACTAGGTGATGATTATTGTTTTAGCTTAGGTCACTACACGAGCACATGCATCCACTTGACATGCATAGTTTTAGAGTGGGACGGGATTGGGGAGACTTGATCCCTACGGAGCTGTGGTGTGCTCACCCCTCCTATGAACTGTTCTTTGCAGGACCTAGCAGGCGATAGGCGGAAGAGCTGAGTCGGTAGGCCGCTGAGGCTGTATGGCCTTATATATATCTACTTTTGGTTATTTCGTTGTATTTGAGATTCTGTTTGCTTGAACTGTGTACCCTGGTTTTATTATTGGGAGCTTGTTCCCTAGTGGGTTGTAGAAGGAGCTGGAAGCCTCTAAGCAATGTAATTGATGTATTGTGTTGTGAATACTGTATGTATGTATGTTGTGGTGGTGTGCTTGGCATGGAAACAGGTACGTGCCCCTTGGCATGTTGACTTGTATTACAGGGATAGGACAGCACCCGCGGTAGGTGTCCTCACTTTGGTGTTTACACCGAACCCTTGACCCTTCGGGTGTGGGCATGGGCAGTCATTACCCATTTCCTGGGAGAAGAAAACTTGTGGCGTGACAAAATAATTGTGTGATTTTGTTTTCTGAAGTGTATGTTGTGTTCCACCCCTTTATCCAAACCCGGGTAAAGGGAGGGTCACGTTCCGGTCTCCTCGGGTTGGAAAACCGGGGCGTGACAGCCCTGAAGATGGGTTTTTCCGGTCAGGCACTGGCGACTCTTATAGTCACAGGACAGTGCCTACTGTGTAGAAAGACGGCTCTTGACTCTGCAAGTCATGAGCAGATGAAGATCATGTGCAGTGTTCTATAGGGAAGACGAGTAGACTGGGGAACACAGATACACTCCATGATCAAAAGCAAGAAGGGACACTTTGGACTTCTTCTCACCAAAGTCCTTAGGTTTCTGCACCCTGACGTATTCTGCAATAGGCCCTCAGTACCACTGCCGACCAAATACATATTTAAAAGTATTTATGAGGTTGGTCGGCTGGAGATCAAGTCGATGAGGAGGACTGAGTCAGGTGCAAGAAGTCGTGCAGGAGACACTGCCAGCTCTGTACGAGCCCTAGCTCGCATACCACGACAGCCGGTTCGTGTCTCACAAACTTCTAGGGGCTCCTCTGCATCTGCCGCAACAGTACATATAACTGAAGTGGTGGAGAACATTGCCAGAACTCATCTCCCCACTGATTCTGCACCTGAGGAGACCCCTACTGTCGAGCAGCCCAAGGATACTGCAGAAGTAAGAGAACCTGCAGTTGGAGGGCAGACACCAGCACAGGAAACCCCAGAGGATAGGGGTACTTCATCTATACTGTTGAGCACCCTTGGGGAATCTGAGCTAGAAGAGTTTTATATGGAATATGCCAAGGCTCATATGACCCCCGCTGATCTACGAAAAACATGGATCGCTTTTGGTAAACAGATGGTAGATAGAGACCATCTTATTAATTGGTTAGTCGAGCAGGGTCTTGTAAGTAGAGACCCAGTGGATACCGTATCAATGGTTGCCCCATCTCCCATCATGGTGGACTCACCTGTCATAACTACTCCACATGATGCTGAGGTGGTAGGCATTGTGGTAGAAGAGGTAGTAGAAGAAGAAGACACTCGTCGTGCTGCAGCCAATGACTCCGATGGCGGATCTATCCCATAAGTTCGTGAGACTGTGGAAGGGACTGCGATGGCCACACCATCTGTACATGTCGCTCCTCAGGTCGCCACTCAGGTGAGTGAAGAGTTCGCAGCCAATATTCCTGTTGGATCAAGCCCAGAATTTGGATAATGCTGATAAAGCCTTATGTAATTTGATCTGAGATCTTTTGTGTTTCTTTGATCGTTGCAGAAGATATGTTATTAATCCGGAGATACACTCGTGAGAGCAAAGCTATGGACAGGATACATAATCCTAATCCGGACAAGAGTGAGTGTCGTCAAACACTTGGTAAATAACCAAGTCACCAATACATACGGAATAAGAAACATTCGTGCGGATTAAGAACTTAAAAGCTACGGATTGCGGAATATGTTCCTAGTGCCTCAAACGGACTAAGTCAAACTGATGCAGAGTAAGAGTCTTGGTCTACAAGGTCGCACGAAGTAAAAGGTTAAGTCTTCCCCTCAAGCGAACTAAAGAAGACACGGAGTAAGGGATCCGAGTCTTTCATAGACACGGAGTAAGGAAATATTGATGCGGAATAAGGACCCGAGTCTTTATTCGAATGGAGTAAGGAAATTAGACACGGAGTAAGGAAATTAGATGCGGAGTAAGGAATCTGGGCCACTCACTCATACGGAGTAAGGAACTTACATACGGAGTAAGGAACTTACATATAGAGTAAGGAACTTACATACGGAGTAAGGAACTTACATGCGGAATAAGGAAGCACTGACACGGACTAAGGATTCCAGTACCTAATAGATACGGAGTAAGCAACCACTGACACGGAGTAAGGTTCCGAGCTTCATTAGCAACGGAGTAAGGAAAATTACACCGGATCAAGAAGATGCTACTTCAAACTACCGCATTTAAAGTTATCAACTCGTGGTGTCCCAATGTAAGACAAACTCATTGAGAACCTGAAGAATCTTACACGTGGATCACCCGAATATGTGGACACAACCTCAATTAAATTTGGGAACTCACAAGGCACTTATACTCTTCAAACCCAAGATCTTGAGCTTCACAAACTGCAGCAGTCAAGGCAGAGAGATTACCGAGGAATAGTTAGTGCTGAACGCATTCCGGAACTATAAGTTCCAAGGTTGTCTCTTAGGAATGTTTGTATAAATATTCATACTTGTACATATGTGAAGGAGTACGTATGTGTGCGAACGAGCCTGAATAACCTGTGTATGCACAAGAGCTCAAAGAGATAATCTAGGCTAGTGTGTGAATCCCTTTGTAAACAGAGTGTAAGAGAGTCTTGCTTCTATTTTGTTGTATTTATCTCTTGATAATAAAACAAAATACTTCCACTATCTGGTTATCTTCCGCAGTGATTCTATCACTTGACTAGATTAGTGTAGTTCCTTAAGAGATCAAAAGAGTTTCGATAAGAGCCTATTAACCCCCCTCTAGGCTCTAAGGGACCATCAAGTGGTATCAAAGCAGTCTATTTGTTCAAAAGTAGAGATCCCACTCTTTTACTCTAAGCAATGGCCAAAGAAAGCAGTATGCTATTCAACACTCGCCTTAACTCCGGAGGTGCACAAGAGCCCATCCCAAATCGAAGCAGTAGTGAAAACGTCGACCCACCTCAACCTGCTGTTGCCGCCGCTCCTCAACCACGGAGTTCTGGTTTTACTTTGACGAAACCGCCCAAATTCACACTTGAGCTTTTCTCCCAGTGGAAAGCTCGCATGAAGATGTTTATGGTATGCCATGATCATCTCATGTGGCCATGTCTTCATCAGGAGATTCTAATTCCGATGACTATCGGAGAACTTGGAGTTAGGAGGCCAAAGACGGATGCTGAACTTACCAATGATGAAAGAGCCTGGCAGTGCGCTAGTGAAAAGGCTCTGGCTTATGTTACATCATCTTTGGATTCCGAGGCTTTCACGGACGTCCAGGGCTGCACGACAAGAAAAGTCGTTTGGGACAAACCGACAATCCTCTATGAGGGGAGTCGGTCCCAAATGCAAAATGTGATATGTACTCTCGGGCAGAACTTTGAGAGTTTCAATCATAAACCAGGCGAATCACTCGAAAGTATCTATCGGAGATTCGGCAAGCTCATTCTTGAGTCAAGACCGTCAATGAGCATTATTCTCAATCTCGGATCAATGACAAGTTCTTTCGCTCCTTGCCGAATCGATACTACTCCAAACAACTCCGGATGCAATCGGACAAAAGCGCGGTATGTTCCCCTTGAAGAACTATATGGAGAGCTGCGGACTCACGAAGTCAGGTTTAAGTACTCGACCGGGATGAGAAAATAGCTCGGAAAGAAAAGGGGGTAGCTCTCAAAGCTACGGAATGTTTAAACATACCTGAGGAATGATGATACGGACGTGTCCGAGAATTCTGACTCGACGAGGAGGAGGAGATAGCTCTTCTCGTCAAATCCTTTGAGCGATTCCTACGGAAAAGCAGAAAAGGATTCAGGAGACGCTCATCATCAACTTTTCAAAGGAAGGAGAGACCGGAGTCCAGTTCCCAGGAATGCTACAACTGTGGGAAAACCGGTCATTGGGCCAAAGAATGTAGATCCAAATCAAAAGTGGCCGAGAAAAGTGACAAGGTAACTCCTCGCCGCTCCACCTCAGACAACAGCAAGAACAAGAGGAAGGCGTTCGTGACAAAGTACATCAGTGGCTCGGAAGAAGAGGAGGAATCCTCGGATGATGAGCCAACTCCTAAGCCAAACGTTTGCCTCATGGCAAATACTGAGGTACCTTCTATCTCTGAGCTCATGAGTCAATTAGAATCTCTTATTAGTGAACGTGATCATGAAAAGAATGAGAGACAAATAATTACTCAAATGTACAAAGATGTGGAAAGTCAGAATAAACGCCTTGAATTTACTATCACTAGACTTGAAAAGGACATAGCTGACTTCAGAGGAAAAGAGGCTTGGTATCATGATCTAAGAGCTGAAAATCATCTGTTAAATACCAACCTAACGGGCCTAAAAGTTATTGTGAAACGACTCGAAAATGAACTGGAACAGGAAAGGGAAATAAATCGTAAGTGGCTAAAATACGGGGAAATAGCCTCTACCTTTAGGACTGATCCTGACAACATCCGAGTCAAACCTGGCCTAGGTTCCGAACCATCGACTTCCATAGCTCAAGCTACTGAGTGCCCTCCGGATTTCACTCCTAAACTAACCAACTTATATCCTGTTAGTACATCTAAATTGTTGGATGGTTTCATTTCAGGTGGCACCATAGTTTATGACTGTGGAGTTGAGGCTGTTACTGCACTTCCCGAAGCAGTAGCACCCGTAACTAATGATGAAGGGAAGGCTGCTGCAGTTAAAGCCAAAATTGTAGCACCCAAAAAGAAAGAAAAGGCTAAGGCTGACGCATCTAGGGCCAAGAGCGCGTCACCCAAACGCAATGGATTAGGCCACAGGGAACAGAGTAGAAAGTCTGTAAAATCTAAGAGACCTGTATCCCCTATTTGTACTTCACATTATAGTGTCTGTTCCATCTGTAGGGAAATGGGTCATTATCACTATGAATGTTGGAGTTTATCTGATAACTGGCTTTGTAATCAAATTCGAACCAATAAAGATCAGTTTAATAAAAAGATTTCTTCGAGCAAAACAAAATCTAAACCACAAAGGAGTGTCTCTCCCAAGAAAACCCAAATAAAAGAGGCAGTTGAAACTAACAAGCTAAAGTCAACTTGGAGAGCTAAAAGTCCTAGCAAAATCAAATCCGGAACTGTTGACATTAATGCTGCTCTTACTAACCGCCCGAAACAAGTTTGGGCACCAAAAGTGTAAACTGTTGTCTTTTAGGAGCATCTCTGGAATGCATTGCCGGATCACTTGAAGTTAAAGATCAATCAAAGCAAGTGGATCCTCGATAGTGGATGCTCCGGACATATGACGGGTGATCAGACTCTGCTTGTAGAAGTTAATAAAAAACGAGGTCCATCCATTTCATATGGTGACAACAGCAAAGGTAAGACTGTCGGGTATGGCACATTAACTAACGGCTGTGTATCAATCACTAGAGTTGCACTAGTCGAAGGTTTGAAGCATAATTTGCTAAGTGTCAGTAATTTATGTGACAAAGGATTTTCTTGTTTCCTTTATGTCCAACACCGTACAAGAAGAGAAAACTTATCCGGAGATGTTAAGTTATCCGGATCAAGAGATGGGGACATATACTCAGTGGTCTTAAGAAATAATTCTTCTGACCCTGTATGCTTCCTCACTAAAGCATCAGATGAAGATTGTTGGCTATGGCACAAGCGATGCGCACATTTAAACTTCAAGACTCTGTCTAAATTAGCGTCACTTGATCTTGTCACTGGTTGTAAGGACCCGTACCTTGAGTTAGTCAGTTTTGCCTCCTGAGTAGAGTTTTTCTAGATTTTGACCTAGTAAATGGACTCCAATGAATTCACGTGCAAAAGGAAAGATGCTTAGAATGGTGTCCTCTATCTACCACAGAAGTTTCAGGCCAAATGGACATGTATGTGAGGTGCACGTGATATGGGTCCAATTCACGTGCAAGTGTGGTTGTCTTCTAAATGATGCAAGGAGGCTAGGGGTGAAGTTTGAGAGCATTTGGAGTGCATATGGAGTTGCACGTGAATTGGGGAATTCACGTGCAAATTGACGTGCAGGCATATTTTTGCATGGTTCCCTTGGTTTTGACATTCTAAGGAACTTTCTCCAAAGGACCATGTTGAAATTCTGAGTATTTTGGCCTATATGGGTGCGGAAAGGTGCTAACTTGTGTGATCAAAACTACGTCGTTTTGATCCTGGGTTTCACTTAATCAAAACTACGTCGTTTTGATAGTGGGAGGCCTATATAAGGATGAGGAGACTCCTTGTTCTAGGGTTAGGGGTTTTTCGGCCATTGCGGCCGTCGTGGAGAGAGAGAGAGCTAGAGAGAGGGAAAGGGGGGAGAAGCGTGGTTCCTGCCGGAGCATCTTACGTGGGGAGGACGGCATCTAACGCGGGAGCAAGGAGGATCTTCTTTAAGGTAGGGGTTCTGTTTTCTTATACCTGATCCGGGGTTAGGCCCTGTGGTGAATTACCCGTTGGATATTGTCCTTGTTATCATACTATTTATATGTAAATTCATATAGGTGTGATCTCCTATATGAATGTTGGCCTTCAATGGCGTGTTGTTTGGATATATGTATATATGCCTGCAAGTGTTTGACATAATGCCTGTGAGGCCGTGCATGTTATGTGTTTAGGTTGCTTGAGGTAGTGCATGTTAGATTTGAGGTAATGCCCGTGAGGCGTGCATGTTATGTGTTTGAGGTAATGCCTGTGAGGCGGTGCATGTTATGTGTTTGAGGTAATGCCTGTGAGGCCACGCACGTCCGGTGTGTTAGATTATGTCCGTGTGTGCTGGGTTTATGAGCTTGTGGATATATACATGCTAAGTGTTCGATGTTATTCCTGTGTGACTAAGCATACTAAGTGTTTGATGTTATGCCTGTATGGCCATGTGTGTTGCGTGTTTGCTTGTACACCCGGTGGTGTGGAAGCCCGGGACTGTTTTGTGGAACCCGGTGGTCGTGGAAGCCCGGGACTGTTTTGTGGAACCCGGTGGCCGTGGAAGCCCGGGACTGTTTTGTGGAACCCGGTGGTCGTGGAAGCCCGGGACTGTTTTGTGGAACCCGGTGGCCGTGGAAGCCCGGGACTGTTTTATGGGACCCGGTGGCCGTGGAAGCCCGGGACTGTTCTTGAAACCCGGTGGTCGTGGAAGCCTGGGAGTGTTTATGTACTAGCCCATGTATGATTGTGTTTCGTTGTTATCGCCTGTAACTATATCTGGTGGAATAATTGTATCACGACACAGCACTTGTACACAAGGCATGTAGATATTAGGTGCATGGGATGGGTTGGGGAGACATGATCCCTACTGAGCTGTGGTTGCTCACCCCTCCTACCATGTTGTTTTCTTTACAGGAACCTACAGGCGTTAGGTGGGACCCCAAGGTGGAAGACCTTATTTATTTTATTGTTTATGTTATTTCATTATGGGAACTGATGTAACCCCAATGGGGATGGATTGAAAAGAAGACTTTGTATTAAAGACGATTTGGTTTGTGGGTACTTGATGGACTTTATTTTTCTTGAATGTGTTGTGAATGTTTAAAATGTTCGGTTCTTGGTTTGTATCCTAACCCCTTTGCCCTCCGTGTGGGTAAAAGGGGAGTCACGTACCGGTTTCCTCGGGTTGGAAATCCGGGGCGTGACAATATGGTATCGAGCATGGTCTAGTTGGCCTAGGGTAGTGGGCGGACTTGGTTATCTTGAGTCCTTTGGAGGAGCCTGGAGGGACATGCCTGATCAACATGGTCCTCTTTGAGCCTCTAAGGTGTACTTAGGGTAGTCCAGTCTTGTGGTAGGATTTGCATGCATTGGCATTAGGGCACTAGTTGCATTTGTTGTCATGTGTGAAGGATGTGCATAACATGATCATGTGTGAACCGTGCAACCTGAATATTCTTGGAATGCCTTGGGTATGACTACAATGTGGATGTCTTGTGTGCAATATTGATTGATGCAATGGTTAAAATGTGTGTAATGCCATGTACGGCTTGACTTGATAATGAGGTAGAGGTAATCAACTTGTTAGTAGTCAAACGCGTTCGACGTTTGTGCATCTTACTTCATGTAGTAAGAATGCCACCGAGGAGAGTGACACGTGCGTCCGGGGCGATGGCCGATGAGTCATCTGCCCATGAGGGTCCGGGTGCGGGGCCATCCGTTGGGGGGCATGCGTTATTCCGGCACGATTACAAGAAGGCATCCGGCTGGAGGTACGAGAGCCGCGGGAGGGACTCCGGCAGGACGTTCGGGAGGAGGTGCGCCGTGAGATGGCAGCACACCAGGTGGTGCCACCACCACCACCACCAGTAGGAGAGCTGCCTCGTGAGCGTGAGAGTTCGCTGGGTGGTGTACCGACCCGTGCAGAGGATGACGTGGTGACACGGTTCCGAAAGGAACAACCTCCGCGATTTAAGGGGGGGAGAAGATCCTGTGGTAGGCGAGCGGTGGTTGAGGCGGATTGAGCATGTGTTCTCCTTTCTCCTGCCCAGGGAGGAGGATAAGGTGCGCCGGCAATTCGGCGGCAGGAGGGGGGATGCTTTGGAGTGGTGGACGAGTGTTGCGGGGAGCCGTCTTCGTGCAACTCATGTTTTGGGAGGAATTCTTGCAACTCTTCCATGATGAGTTCTTCCCGGAATCAGTGAGATGGCAGAAGAGGGAGGAATTTGGCAGCCTGAAGCAAGGATCAAAGACGGTGCCCGAGTATGAGTGGGAGTTCCGGAGCCTGAGTAGGTTTGCCCCCGAGACAGTGGCAAAGGAGGACCTGAAGGCCCATAAGTTCACTCTGGGTCTTAGGCCAGCCCTTAGGGAGAGGGTGGCGATTCTACGCTTGAGGACCTATGCTGAGGCTGTGGAGACGGCCCGTATAGCTGAGAGAGAGCTGGATGGTGGGAGGCAGGCCCATCAGGGTCGCCAGTTGCAGAGTGGGCCTGATCGAGATGCAGGGTCCAAGAGGCTCAAGACGGAGGAGAGGGATAGCAGTTCCTTCCGCAGCAGGGGACAGACATTGGTGAACCCGGGGAGGTCTAGCTTTGGCGGTGGCGCACGGGCGGTCCAGCGAGGGGTCTCCCCGGCGGTTGTTCTTGCCGTGGGGAGCAAGGCCACTTGAGAAAGGGGTGTCCAAAGAGGGACCGGAAATGCCATAGATGTGGACGAGAGGGCCATCGAGCCGGGTTTGCCGGAGTGGCAATAGGGGAGTTGGAGGCATGACATCCAAGACAAGGAGTGATGCCGGTTTCGTGCACCAGCGAGAGAGACCAACTCGTCGGTGGCCGGCTAGTCAGGCAGGATCGAATCGGACCCGACCTCGGGGGAGGCCGGAGCGGCAGCAGACTGAAGCTAGAGGCAGCCTTGGCGGGAAGCGCCCAGTGAGTGAGCCGACCGGTGGCACGGGCCAAGGGGAGGGTGTTTGCGGCTGGAGGCGACGTACCCGGAGGAGGTTGAGCTACCACCCCCACCAGCGAGGGTGGAGCAGGACCATCGGTGGTTAGAGGTACCCTCTTGATCTCCCGTACCTTAGCTTCGTTCTTTTCGATACAGGTGCATCATGTTCGTTTGTCTTGCGAGCTTGTAATAGACGGCTTGGGGTTAGCTTGTGTGGAAGCCGCAAGGCCCCTAGTTGTGGAGTCTCCTGGTGGGAGGCATGATTGAGGTACGGAGAGTGTGTCGTAATCGTGTGTTAACCATAGGCGAGGTGGAGCCGAGTTTTGACTTGCATGTAATGCCTTTGAGGACGTTTGACCCGATCTTGGGTATGGATTGGCTTATGGCTTTCCAGGCCAAGATAGATTGTTATCGGCGGTGTGTGACCTTCGTGACACCTGCAGGGACCTCTTGCACCCTGCAGGGGGGAGTGGGATTGTGAGGCGAGTCGGGCCGGGCCGGTGTTGGACCAGTGGGGTGCCATTACCCACAGGTTAGCAGCCCGACCTTTTGCCGAGGAGGGTAAGGTGGAAAGGAGGGTGTGGCCCGTTGTTGTGGACCAATTTCGGGATGTTTTTCCTGAGCGGTTGAGGAGTTTGCCACCTAAGAGGAGTGTGGAGTTCACCATTGAGTTGGTGCCGGGGACGGGTCCGATTTCCCAAGTAGCGTATCGTATGGGGCCAGTGAGTTAAGGGAGCTTCGGAGGCAAATCGAGGAGTTGGTGGGTCGGGGGTATATCAGACCGAGTACCTCACCTTGGGGTGCTCCGGTGCTCTTTGCGAAGAAGGCCGATGGTACACTACGTCTCCGCATCGACTACAGGAAGTCGAATTCGGTGACAGTGAAGAACAAGTACCCGTTGCCTCGGATAGATGACCTGTTTGACCAATTGAGTGGGGCCCGGTGGTTTTCCAAAATAGATTTACGGTCGGGGTATCACCAGCTCGGGGTTAGGGAGGAGGACATCCCTAAGACGGCTTTTCGGTGCAGGTATGGGCATTATGAGTGGGTAGTGATGCCTTTCGGGCTCACTAATGCGCCAGCGGTGTTCATGCATTTGATGAACCAAGTCTTTGCCCCATACTTAGACTCGTTCGTGGTGGTGTTTATCGACGATATCTTGGTGTATTCCAAGACCGAGAGGGAGCATGTGGAGCACTTGGCAACGTGTTGCAAACCTTGAGGGACCAGCGGCTGTTTGCTAAGTTTAGCAAGTGTGAGTTTTGGCTGCAGGAGGTTCACTTTCTTGGCCATGTGGTGTCACCGAGGGAGTTAGGGTGGACCCGGCCAAGATTGAGGCCGTGGCATCGTGGGCGAGGCCAACCAACGTTTTTGAGATCCGTAGTTTTCTTGGCTTGGCGGGGTACTATCGTCGTTTTGTAGAGGGGTTCTCCCGTTTGGCGGCTCCTATGACGGCGTTGACTCGAAAGGGCGTGAAGTTTGATTGGACCGACAAGTGTCGATGGCGTTTGAGACTCTTAAAACCCGTTTGACCACCGCACCTGTGTTGAGGTTGCCTAGGGAGGATATTCCATATGAGGTATACCGTGATGCGTCCAGGGTTGGTTTGGGGTGTGTGCTTATGCAGGAGCACAGTGTGGTAGCTTATGGGTCGAGGCAGTTGAAGCCTCATGAGCAGAATTATCCTACTCATGACCTTGAGTTAGGCTGTCGTTATCTTCGCCCTGAAGAGTTGGCAGCACTACCTCTTGGGGGGAAAAGTTTGTGGTGTTCTCGGATCACAAGAGCCTTCAGTACATCTTTACTCGAAGGACTTGAATTTGAGGCAAAGGAGATGGGTGGAGTATTTGCAGACCTTTGATTTTACTCTTGCCTATACCCCGGGCAAGGGTAATGTTGTGGTCGATGCATTGAGCGAGAAAAGGGAAAGCCGAGGTGGCCGTGAGAGAGTGGAAGGCGATGGAGCGGTTGGCGACGTTGCAGTGCGGCCCGTTGTTCGTGATGGTGGGACAGTCCTGAGTCCTTTGGTGGTAGTGCCTGAGTTGTACCAGCGCGTCCGGGAGGAACACTGGGTGACATTGAGTGCGAGGTTCTCCGTGCCCGTATTGAGGCCGGGGAGCTATCCTGGGGACTGGACGAAGGTCCTGAGCATGAGTTGTCATTTCAGGGGCGGTTGGTAGTGGCTTCTTCCCTCGGGGATGAGGTGATGAGGGCGTTTCACCAATCTAGAGTTCTTGTGCATCCAGGGGGGTACGAAGATGTACCATGCGCTTCGCGGACATTTTTGGTGGCCTGGGATGAAACGCGATGTAGCTGCCTTTGTTTCACGGTGCCTCACGTGTCGGTAGGTGAAGGCCGAGCATCGGCGGCCGGCGGGCATGTTACGACCCTTGCCCATAGCGAGTGGAAGTGGGACCATATCGCGATGGATTTTGTGGACCGGTCTTCCACCCACCACCTGGGAGGAAGGATATGATTTGGGTGATTGTGGATCGACTCACAAAGTCGGCCCATTTCCTTGCTGTTCGTGAGCGGGACTCTATTGGGACCTTGAGTCAGCTGTACATGAACGAGATTGTGAGACTGCATGGAGTACCATCATCGGTTGTCTCAGACCGGGATTCGAGGTTCACTTCCCGTTTTTGGGCAGGTTTGCAGGAGGCTATGGGGACCAAGCTTCATTTGAGTACAGCCTTTCACTCTGAGACTGATGGCCAGACAGAGAGGACGAATCAGACGTTGGAGGATATGTTACGGGCCTGTGTGTTAGATTTCGGGGGTTCGTGGGCAACTCACCTTCCTTTGGTGGAGTTTGCCTACAACAACAGTTATCAGGCATCCATTGGGATGGCTCCTTTTGAGGCGTTGTACGGACAGCCGTGTCGGTCACCTTTGTGTTGGACCGAGGTGGGGGAGACAGCTCTCTTGGGGCCACAGTTGGTTCAAGAGGCTACTGAGAAGGTCCAGTTGATTCATCAGCGTTTGTTGTCAGCTCCGAGTCGGCAGAAATCTTATGCGGATCAGCGGCGGCGACCTTTGGAGTTTTCTGTTGGTGATCATGTGTTCCTTCGTGTCTCTCCACGTCGTGGACATCGACGGTTTGGGCGAGGTTCCAAGCTATCTCCGCGGTTTATTGGTCCTTTTGAGATTCTGGATCGTGTAGGGCCTGTGGCTTACCGGTTAGCGTTGCCACCGCGGCTGAGTCGAGTGCACAACGTGTTTCATGTGTCTCAGTTGCGGAAGTATCACCCTGACCCCACTCATGTGATTGATTGGGGGACGTTGGACATTGCGGATGACATGTCCGTCATTGAGGCCCCTATCCGTATCCTAGATCGGCGAGAGAAGCTTTTGCGTGGTCGTGCTATTCCTTTGGTTCGCGTGCTGTGGCAGCACCGTGGCATTGAGGAGGAGACATGGGAACGTGAGTCCGTGATGCGTGAGCAAGCACCCGGACTTGTTCGAGGACGAACAATCTTAAGCGTGGGAGGTGGCTGTTGGCCAAGGGATGGATAGTGATGTTTTCTTGTGATGTGTTTTCTTGTATTAGTTGATGTATTTGTATTGTCTTTTAAAGACACGTGTTCTTATTTGTGATGTGCCTTGAGATGTCATGTGGACATGTGTTATGTGCATTATTGTGGTTATGGATTATGGTGGTACTGTTATGTGCTGTTGTGCTGTGTGTGGTGTATGACCCATTTGGGTGTTGTGGCTCGCCGTGTGGCAAATGGGTAGCTTGTGTTTGTTTTCCTCTTATGTCATTTCTTTTCGAGGACGAAAAGTCTTAAGGGGGAGAGGATGTAAGGACCCGTACCTTGAGTTAGTCAGTTTTGCCTCCTGAGTAGAGTTTTTCTAGATTTTGACCTAGTAAATGGACTCTAATGAATTCACGTGCAAAAGGAAAGATGCTTAGAATGGTGTCCTCTATCTACCACAGAAGTTTCAGGCCAAATGGACATGTATGTGAGGTGCACGTGATATGGGTCCAATTCACGTGCAAGTGTGGTTGTCTTCTAAATGATGCAAGGAGGCTAGGGGTAAAGTTTGAGAGCATTTGGAGTGCATATGGAGTTGCACGTGAATTGGGGAATTCACGTGCAAATTGACGTGCGAGCATATTTTTGCATGGTTCCCTTGGTTTTGACATTCTAAGGAACTTTCTCCAAAGGACCATGTTGAAATTCGAGTATTTTGGCATATATGGGTGCGGAAAGGTGCTAACTTGTGTGATCAAAACTACGTCGTTTTGATCCTGGGTTTCACTTAATCAAAACTACGTCGTTTTGATAGTGGGAGGCCTATATAAGGATGAGGAGACTCCTTGTTCTAGGGTTAGGGGTTTTTCGGCCATTGCGGCCGTCGTGGAGAGAGAGAGAGCTAGAGAGAGGGAAAGGGGGGAGAACTGCCGGTTCGTTGCCGGAGCATCTTACGTGGGGAGGACGGCATCTAACGCGGGAGCAAGGAGGATCTTCTTTAAGGTAGGGGTTCTGTTTTCTTATACCTGATCCGGGGGTTAGGCCCTGTGGTGAATTACCCGTTGGATATTGTCCTTGTTATCATACTATTTATATGTAAATTCATATAGGTGTGATCTCCTATATGAATGTTGGCCTTCAATGGCGTGTTGTTTGGATATATGTATATATGCCTGCCAAGTGTTTGACATAATGCCTGGTGAGGCCGTGCATGTTATGTGTTTGAGGTAATGCCTGTGAGGCTGTGCATGTTATGTATTTGAGGTAATGCTGGTGAGGCCGTGCATGTTATGTGTTTGAGGTAATGCCTGTGAGGCCACGCACGTCCGGTGTGTTAGATTATGTCCGTGTGGCCGGGTTTATGAGCTTGTGGATATATGCATGCTAAGTGTTCGATGTTATTCCTGTGTGACTAAGCATACTAAGTGTTTGATGTTTTGCCCGTATGGCCATGTGTCTCGCGTGTTTGCTTGTACACCCGGTGGTCGTGGAAGCCCTGGGACCGTTTTGTGGAACCCGGTGGTTGTGGAAGCCCGGGACTGTTTTGTGGAACCCGGTGGCTGTGGAAGCCCGGGACTGTTTTGTGGAACCCGGTGGCTGTGGAAGCCCGTGACTGTTTTGTGGAACCCGGTGGCTGTGGAAGCCCGGGACTGTTTTGTGGGACCCAGTGGCTGTGGAAGCCCGGGACTATTCTTGAAACCCGGTGGCTGTGGAAGCCCAGGAGTGTTTATGTACCAGCCCATGTATGATTGTGTTTGTTGTTATCGCCTGTAACTATATCTGGTGGAATAATTGTATCACGACACAGCACTTGTACACAAGGCATGTAGATATTAGGTGCATGGGATGGGTTGGGGAGACATGATCCCCTCGAGTTGTGGTTGCTCACCCCTCCTACCATGTTGTTTTCTTTACAGGAACCTACAGGCGTTAGGTGGGACCCCAAGGTGGAAGACCTTATTTATTTTATTGTTTATGTTATTTCGTTATGGGAACTGATGTAACCCCAATGGGGATGGATTGAAAAGAAGACTTTGTATTAAAGACTGATTTGGTTTGTGGACTGCTTGATGGACTTTATTTTTCTTGAATGTGTTGTGAATGTTTAAAATGTTCAGTTCTTGGTTTGTATCCTAACCCCTTTGCCCTCCGTGTGGGTAAAAAGGGGAGTCACGTACCGGTTTCCTCGGGTTGGAAATCCGGGGCGTGACACTGGTCTACCTAAACTCAAGTTCTCCAGAGACACTCTCTGTCGAGAATGCCAATTGGGCAAGCAGACCAAACATAGCTTTAAGAGCGAATCAGTTAATTCAATAACTGCTCCTCTACAACTTCTTCATATGGATCTCTGTGGTCCTATTTCTGTTCCGTCACTGGCTGGTGCGAGATATACCCTTGTGGTTATCGATGATTTCACCAGGTACACATGGGTGATGTTCCTGAAATCAAAGGATCAAACTTTTGAGCATCTTGTAGATCTTTTCAACTGGATAAGCAACTCACAAGGACTGAGCATAAAGTGCATCAGGAGTGATCATGGTACAGAATTTGATTTTTCAGAAATGAGATCATATTGTTCGAGACGGGGCATTCAGGCATGACTTCTCTGCGCCCAGAACTCCACAACAAAATGGGGTAGCTGAGCGCAAGAATCGTACTTTAGTCGAGGCTGGCAGATCTATGTTAGCAGGGGCAACGCTTCCTCTCAGTTTATGGGCTGAAGCTGTGTCCACTGCCTGCTATGTTCAGAACAGAACTCTAATAAATAAATCTACCATGAAAACACCCTATGAGATGTAGAGAGGACGAAAGCCTTCAATTTCACATTTCAGAGCCTTTGGGTGTACATGCTATATATTGAACAACGACAAAGAACCCCGGAATAAATTTGAACCAAAATCTGATGATGGGATCTTTGTCGGGTACTCATTACATAGCAAAGCTTATCAGGTCTTCAATAGAAAACTTTTTAAAGTTGAAGAATCTATCCATGTGACCTTTGATGAAACTAATCTTAATTGGCCAAAAGTTGCTTCTTTAAGTTCTAACGTACAGGTTCTAGACAACAACATCGACTATTCAAAGTTTATGACTGTTCCTGTTATACATACTGACCAACCAAGCGGCACCAGCGGAGCACAAAGAAATGATATGGACGATGCTACGGATGACTCGGACTCTGGACTACCGTTTAGCTCCGGACATACTCCTACGGATACCCAAAATTCCAGAGCACCTTCAAGTCCGTCCGGACTAGTTAACACTGACAGAAATAGTGTTGAAGAACCATCTAGTTCTATCGTACCATCTAATATGGAAACATCTGGTCCGGAAGAAGCTCAACCAGCAGATATACGTGAACCACCTACTCTGGCAGAGCTTCAAATTATTCACGATCAACCATCACATGCACAGAATTACAGATGGACCCGAAACCATCCCTCAGATCAAGTGATTGGTGATCCTACTGTTGGTGTAAGAACAAGAGCAGCCACCTCCAACATGAGTCTTTACTCGTGTTTTCTATCACAAATAGAACCAAAGGTGGTAGATGAAGCTCTTCTGGATTCGAATTGGATAGAAGCCATGCAAGAAGAGCTGAATCAATTTAAGAGAAATAATTTGTGGACCTTAGTACCAAGGCCTACGTCTCAGCAAGTCATTGGCGTTAAATGGGTGTTCCGGAACAAACTTGATACGGATGGAATAGTAATCCGGAACAAAGCCAGACTGGTAGCCGAAGGATATCGTCAAGAAGAAGGAATAGACTATGATGAGACCTTTGCTCCAGTAGCAAGACTTGAGGCAATCCGGATGTTTCTGGCGTATGCTTCATATGAAAACTTCATAGTATATGAAATGGACGTCAAGAGCGCATTCCTGAATGGAGATCTTCAAGAGGAGGTTTACGTAGAACAACCTCCCGGTTTCATTGAACCTAAAGCAGGACATCTAGTCTACAAGCTTCGGAAAGCTTTATATAGTTTGAAGCAAACTCCAAGAGCCTGGTACGACACACTGTCAGAACTCCTACTTGCTTACAACTTCCAAAAAGGGAAGATTGACACCACCTTATTTCTACAAAAAGAGAAAGGGCACACTCTAATCGTACAGATATACGTGGATGATATCATTTTCGGATCAACGAATCCGAAGCTTTGTGAAGAGTTTGCTAAGTTGATGACAGGCAAGTTTGAGATGAGCATGATGGGAGAGCTGTCCTACTTCCTCGGAATAGAAGTTAAACAATTGAAGGAAGGAATCTTCATTAATCAAGCTAAGTACACTCGCGATCTTATTAAGAAGTTTTGTATGGAAGGTTCATCTCCCGTCAAAACTCCCATGCCTGTCAGTGCCAAGTTAGATCCTGATGTGGATGGCATATCAGGAAATGTGACTGACTACAGAGGGATGATAGGATCATTGTTGTATCTTACAGCAAGTCGCCCAGACATTATGTTTGCAACTTGCATTTGTGCACGATATCAGGCGAATCCCAAGGAGTCACATATGCTTCATGTTAAACGGATATTAAGGTATCTCAAGGGAACGATGAATTTGGGACTCTGGTACCCAAAGGAGTCCAACTTCACCTTATCCGGATACTCTGATGCCGACTTCGCTGGATGTCGCATCGACAGGAAGAGCACAAGTGGTACGTGTCAGTTTCTTGGAAATAGATTAATTTCATGGTTCAAGAAAAGCGAATTCCGTATCAACCTCTCTGCGGAGGCGGAATACATAGCTCTTTGGGAGTTCGTTGCGCACGCCTACTCTAGATGCAAAATCAACTTACTAACTACGGTTTCAACATGTCATCTATTCCACTCTCTCTGCGACAACACTAGTGCAATTGCTATCAGCAACAATCCTGTCATGCACCCTAAGACGAAGCATATTGAGGTCAGGTATCACTTCATACGCGACCATGTTCTCAAAAATCACATTTCCTTGGAACATGTTGCTACTGAAGGTCAATTGGCAGACATACTTACAAAGCCCCTACCTGATGCAAGATTCTCTGAACTACTCATCCGATTAGGTATGCTTGACTTCTCTGCATAGCTTCACATTTAAATTACCCAATAGTATTCTTACTATCAGAACATGCATTGTATTTTTATTGAAAGTAGAGGATACATACTGACTTTAATGTTGATCATACTTACTGATTAACGGCCTCATGCTTCTGATATTAATATCAACTTCATACTGGGAGGATGCTTGCGTTTCCCGACTGAAGTCGTTTAAGCAAACATGATTAAAGTTTATATGATTCACCTCTTTCTGGTTTCATGATCTTAATTTCCACTGATCACCACATGACAAAAGCATGTTCATTTAGATTACTCTATTAACATGTATAGTTGAAGAAATGAAATGGGTTAGCTCGGAATGCCTAGTGGATGAATACTCAATCGCAGTCTGATCAGCTTCTGAAGTATAGTTTTTTAAGAAGATAGACAGTGCTGTATTTCTACAAACCGGAAAGGTCAACCGAGAGGATTGCACAATCTACGGGGGAGAAAATGCTTTATATATTATTCGAGTAATACCCCCCGTATATGTCTCATGACCTCTTTCCTGGATGTCTATTTGAGGGGGAGTCTTTCATTGAGAGGATCAAATGATCTACGGGGGAGCTTACATTTCATCTATTACCTCAGTAATGACCCCCTAATATGTCTCGGATACTCCCTCCTCTAAACCTTTACTTCCGGATCTGACTGGACATGCTGTTTTGAATCGGAATAGTGGCATGCTTGGATGTATTTTCCTTCTTCAACCATGCATTTTAATCGGATAATCACCTGCTTACTTTTGACATGTGTCCGCTTACTCATCTTTCACTCATGAATCCTAATTTGGCCAAATCATATGATTTTTAATTAATCTTAGCTACGTCGTTCAGCAGGACAGTTTCGCTATGTTTACCTATATGAACTTGTGTATTTTTATCTGACATATGCCCTGATTCAGTAATATGATCATTCTCTTGTATGTATATGTCTATTACATTCTTTGTCATGCATAAGTTCTGTTTCTCATTAGTTCGGGTTATGTCGTTCTTCACAGCCTACTTTCTCTTATCCGTACTAATCCTTACCTGTTAAGCTTTTGTATTTTTTAGTTTATCTTGTTTTAAGCTACAGGTTCAGATTCTCTTTGCAACCTTATCGGTAAATCTAGTCCATCATCTTGGATTTGAAGTGTTGTGGTACTTCTCTTCTCTTCGACTTTTTGACAAGCAAAGGAATCTATTTCTCTCTTACCGCACTTTGTTACTATGGAAACGGTCTACTTTTCATCCGGATACTCGTCACACGACTATCGTTAATTCCGGATGATTGTCGGTTCATTCCTCCGGACTCCATACACTGTCACATTGCGATAATCCATGTCCTCTCTTATATCGCGTGCTTTTGAGGAGGAATCATGATGATTCATTAAATGCAAATCTCGGGATGCACACATTTCTCTGGATGGCAAACAGCTATTACCTTTACTTGGTCATGCGGTCTCCACGACATCATTTCATTCGGAGGCGCATCGATATCCAGACTAATGACATTGGCCTGTCAAGCGGTTCCCTGTTTCACTCGCCAAATCCCTAGACCCACTAACATTTACGGACTCGGTCTTATATATTCTGGTCATTCCTGCGAAGCACGAGTATAGCAAATTCCAAATCACTAAACCTCTCGTTACTCCTTTGATACCCAAGACCTCACCTTTCCTCTCGTCCTTCAATCCTTCATCTACAATGGCACCCAGAATCTCTCTATCCGGCATTAATCCTAGCCATCTGGTTGATTGGAGTGCTGTCTCCAACCCGCCGGACTGGTTTTTCCATCTTCGCCCTCTACTAGAAGCCTCGTATATACTCAACTTGATCTCCAATCCTGTCGATCTTATTATAGATGACATTCGTGAGTATTACCAACGGATCCGCTGTACCACCGACTCAATCATCTCCTATGTTCACGGTGAATCCATTCTCATCACTCCCGCCGTACTCCGCGCTGCTCTTCATCTTCCCCCCAGTGAACCACAGCGCCCTGATGCCGATCTAATGGCGGCTTGTATGGGTTGCACCCAAAAAGGCAAGGAATACAAGGTGAAATCCTTTCAAGGTCGCTATCGCTATATGGCGACCATACTGAGTTGCTGTTTACTGGCTCGCACTTCAGCTCTGGACTCGGTTCCTTACGATCTTCTCCTGGCCATGTACGGCGTTTTTGAAGGTCTTTCGATGGACTGGGGGACGTTTTTGTTCCAACTGCTGCAGAATGATCCCAAGAACCATTCTTTCGGGCGCATACTAAGCATCGTCTTCCAGCACCTTAATCCGAACCATTTCGCCCGCTATGATGCTGTTCCATTTCCCTCGGCTTATTACCTCCGTTATCTTACGCCGGAAGGGAACATCACAGCCCGCCGTCCCTCTGCAGCTCTCCACATTCTCCCTGCCTCGGAGCAACAAGGCAGTTCTGTTGGTGACCCCTCCGACAGCCAAGCCCCTGACGTCAGTTCTGCTCCCCGATCCTCCCGGATTCGGTCCGTTGCAGCACCCTCCCTTTCTCGGGCCTCCCAGCGGAGCGTCCGTGCCGAACCGTCCGAGGTTGCGGGGCCATCTCAGCGCAGTGCCCCTAAAGCTGTTTCCTCCGCCCCCTCTGCTGCGGATGTCCCCACTCCCTCCACCTCCGCTGTTGCTGCCGCGGTTGATACCACTGTTGCTACCGTCATTGCTGATGTCCCGGAATCTACTCCTGAAGCTCCTTTGCCTCCCCTACCTCAACCCCGAGATTAACTTGACCATCTCTCCGCCGACACCTTAACGGACCTATGGCTCCGTTTCAGCCTTGCCCACACTGCCTCCATTCCTGACAATGATCTCCGGGTGTTTTTCACACGCCATACCCAATCCCCGGAGACCATGATCATCTGGAACTTGGATCACGGCTTTCTTACGCTGGCCTCCATTCCAGATGTGCCGTTCCCTACCCCCTCCAGCCCAGTCCCCTCCGCCCGGGGTCCTTCCCCTGCTAAAGCTGGCCCCACTTCTCCTGCTGACGCCATTCCCGTGGTTGACCTATCTGGTCAAAGCGGGTCAGCTGCTTCGGATGCCTCTGATGCTCCGGATGCCCCTTCTGCTGCTGCTGCTGATACTCCTGCGGACTCCTCTACCCAGCGCACTCCTGCTCCTGTTCATGCGGGGGAGTCCTCCAAAGCTCCGGAGTTGGTCCTTGGGCGTGCCTCTTTTGGCACGGTCCACTCCGACGCTGTGCTCTCTGCCCAGTTGGACCGCCACGCTCAGGCTCACAGCGCCCAAATATCCGCCATCGCCGCCATGGTTGATGCACTCGGCGCCCAACTCCTCTCCGCTCTCACTGACTCCTCCACTTCTATGGAGCAGAAAATGGATCTCGTCACCTCGTCCATCCATTCCTTGTTTACTTCCTTCGCGGACCTGGCGCACACGATGGCTCGCCCTCCTGTTGCTTCCCGGCGATCTGCCAAACCGGGGGAGAGAGTGTCATCTGATCCTGCTCCTTCTGCACCACAACCATCCACTCCTGCTGAGAAGCGGTCTGCCTCTTCATTGCTTCCGAGAGTTCAAATTCCCAAACGTAGTCGTTTCTCTCAGCCAAGCTCCTCGAGTGCAGCTCTTCCTCCATCCTCCTCTCCATCCGCAGCTGATACCTTCCTCCCATCATATGCGGCGTGTGATCCTTCTGATGCGGATAGAAGCGTGCGTAAGGCAATGAAGTCCTATGCTGAGTCTTCTGCCGAGAGAAGATGTCTCTCTGACATGTACCCTTTTTCCCCGGATGACATTCAGACCCTTTGTTCGGAAAAAGGACTCTTTACAACAGAAGACATTGACAACTTCTCCAGGGCTCCTAAAATGGAGATGAGGCTGTTTCCATCTCTATACAAGGATGGGCACTTGTTTGAAGTTCTGCCGTGCTGGAATGAAGGTTATCTTCCCAGTGTGGATCTCATTCAGTCCTTCATTGACGGAACTGCTGAGGATAGCAAGTCATGGAAAACTCTCTCAACTATCCTCATTCCGTACCGGATCATGTCGCCACATTTCATGATGGCTGTCTTCATGATTCAGTCCAAGCAAATGATTCTGATTGATTCTCATCAGATTGTGAAGCATTTTGTAAGAAAGAATCAATGGGAACCACTGTGTCTTAGGCTGACTGAAGCTGTGAAGAAAGCTGGATTATATGAAGAGTTGGGCATCACTCCCCTGAGTCCAACTGAAAAGCTGAAGGCGACATTCCGGGGCAAGAAGCAAGTGCCACAATAGCCGGATGGAGATAGTTGCGGGGCATTTGTCTGTTACTTCATCAAGTCATTCTTGACTGTGGACAAATCTTGGAGCCAACACACTACTTATACGATGAAGCAGACAATGGAGCTTAGAGAGAAAGCAGCAACTATGATCTTCAAGTATAGTAAGCCTTATGTACCTTAGTGAAAATCTTGTATTAAGGCTATATTGTATTTTGTTGCTGATAAATGAAAATTGGTTGTGATGCGTATTCTGTATGTTATCTTTTTGCACTGCTTACCAGATCAGATTACAAAGGGTTTGGGCATATCCATAATTGGGGGAGATTGTTGGATCAAGCCCAAAATTTGGATAATGCTGATAAAGCCTTATGTAATTTGATCTGAGATCTTTTGTGTTTCTTTGATCGTTGCAGAAGATATGTTATTAATCCGGAGATACACTCGTGAGAGCAAAGCTAAGGACAGGATACATAATCCTGATCCGGACAAGAGTGAGTGTCGTTAAACACTTGGTAAATAACCAAGTCACCAATACATATGGAATAAGAAACATTCGTGCGGACTAAGAACTTAAAAGCTATGGATTGCGGAATATGTTCCTAGTGCCTCAAACGGACTAAGTCAAATTGATGCAGAGTAAGAGTCTTGGTCGACAAGGTCGCACGAAGTAAAAGGTTAAGTCTTCCCCTCAAGCGAACTAAAGAAGACATAGAGTAAGGGATCTGAGTCTTTCATAGACACGGAGTAAGGAAATATTGATGCGGAATAAGGACCTGAGTCTTTATTCGCACGGAGTAAGGAAATTAGACACGGAGTAAGGAAATTAGATGTGGAGTAAGGAATCCGGGCCACTCACTCATACGGAGTAAGGAACTTACATACAGAGTAAGGAACTTACATACGGAGTAAGGAACTTACATGCGGAATAAGGAAGCACTAAGACGGACTAAGGAGTCCTGTACCTAATAGATACGGAGTAAGCAACCACTGACACGGAGTAAGGTTCCGAGCTTCATTAGCAACGGAGTAAGGAAAATTACACTGGATCAAGAAGATGCTACTTCAAACTACCGCATTTAAAGTTATCAGCTCGTGGTGTCCCGATGTAAGACAAACTCATTGAGAACCTGAAGAATCTTACACGTGGATCACCCGGATATGTGGACACAACCTCAATTATATTTGGGAACTCACAAGGCACTTATACTCTTCAAACCCAAGATCTTGAGCTCCACAAACCGCAGCAGTCAAGGCAGAGAGATTACCGAGGAATAGTTAGTGCTGAACGCATTCCGGAACTACAAGTTCCAAGGTTGTCTCTTAGGAATGTTTGTATAAATATTCATACTTGTACATTTGTGAAGGAGTGCGTATGTGTGCAAACGATCCTGAATAACCTGTGTATGCATAAGAGCTCAAAGAGATAATCTAGGCTAGTGTGTGAATCCCTTTGTAAACAGAGTGTAAGAGAGTTTTGCTTCTATTTTGTTGTATTTATCTCTTGATAATAAAACAAAATACTTCCACTATCTGGTTATCTTCCGCAGTGATTCTATCACTTGACTAGATTAGTGTAGTGCCTTAAGAGATCAAAAGAGTTTAAATAAGAGCCTATTCACCCCCCTCTAGGCTCCAAGGGACCATCAACTCCAATGGCTATTCTAGTACCAACTGCGACCCACTCACGTTCTCTGACGGCTGAAGAAGCAGATCTTCTGGCCAGCAAGGTCATTGAGAAACTAATCTCCTCTGGTATCCTTAAGACATCAGTTTCTTAAGCCTTTGAAGAACGACTGGCTACTATGGAGTCCAGCATGGAAGAGGTACGAATGTAAGTTGAATCATCAGACCGTACCCTCGATAAGGTGCAGCAAGAAATGACATCACTCACAAGTGCAGCCACAGATGGATTTAGACATCTGGAGGAGCACTGTGAAGACCTCAAGGGAGCTTACCAGAGACAATACAAAGGACTCAGTACAACTTTGGGAGCTATTTTGTCCGAATGTCATCGTCTTGCCAGTGGTGAAATATCTCTAACTGTCAAAAACACACTCCCACAAGCATCCGACCGACTTGTACTTGAACCAGTTGATACTCCACAGCCAGCCGTACCGTCTCCGAGTCACTCTCAACCTACTGCTACTTACATGCGAGGGAGAAAGCGAGCACACAGAACCACCGTCATCTCAGATTCTGATGATGATGATGATGTTCTCATTACAACCCGCATGAAGAAGCAGCCGACAGCTCCCTACCAACCATCCTCTTCCACTCAGCCAGGCCCCTCAACTTCACATCCAAGTACGGTTGAGTACACCATGCCTGCTTCACCTACCAAACCAACCGCTACCACTGCTGACCAACCTTTAGCCCCACCTCGCATAGTAACTACTGGAGGCACCTCAGCTGAATTGGCTGCGTTCAACACCTATATTGTTGGGGATACCACTGCGAGGACCTGCGGCTATGAAGCCTTCTTCACCGGATCTGATCTTTGTCGACTACTCCATGACGGTGAAGAAATGGATAACATAGAGATGACTCAGTTCATCTTCGCCCATAAGTCTTTTCTCGAGAAGCTACCTCTCCACATTCGCAGAGATACCACGGTGGAACTCTGTTTTCCGATCATGCAGGCTCAGCTGCTCGAGGATTCAGCAATGATCGAGATTATACAAGGTCGCCGATATGCAAACTCCTTCCGTCCCTGGAATGAGGTAGATCATGTGCTTATTCCCTACTTGTCCACATCCCTGCACTGGTTTCTTCTCGACATTGATTTCAAGAACTAACGGATCGTCATCTTCGACTCCAAACCTAGTACCTTACTACTCCATCGGCGTGAACAACTGCGTGAATTCAATCGCACTCTCACCTGTGTCATGCAGGGATACTCGCATGGATGTGGTGGTTATCATCTCTCCAAACCGATGGAAATTACGCGAGTTAAGCAAGGCGTTCCTGCTCAGGATGATGCTCATAGCTGTGGCTTCTATGTTTGCCATTACATCCGCATCCTGACTACCAACGGGGTTCCAGCTCTCGTGCCTGAATTTGATCGTGTGAGCAGTCGAGTGGCCTCGTTACACTTGACTCTTGCTCAACTCCTGCGCGAGCAAGCTGCTGTTTTTCTCTTTACACAGAGTGTCTTGTACTCTGCATTTAACCCATAACTGTCCTGTACTCTAATTCCTTGTAGACTGCATTTCTTGCCTTTCACTTTTTTGTGTACTTACTATTTGTCAGTTATCTTTTCTGTATGTCTTTGCTATGCTGCCTGCTGTTCTGTGCTTTATTTCCTTGCTCCCCTACGGTTTATGTTCTGGTGCTTGTTCCTCACCCCAGAAAGGGGGAGTGTTTCTCTCTCAGGGGGAGCAAGCTCGTAGGGGGAGTTATCTCTAACAGGAGCCAGCTAACGCAACTTTCATGCCTACGGGGGAGAGAAGTGTGTCTCTTTGAACTATTGAACTCCTTCAAATTCTTTATATGTAAAGACATCCTCTGATTAACCTAAAATTGCCTATCAAATTCGTAGTCTCAGACTTCATGTATTTACCTGGTGTCAGCTTACATTAAATAGGGGGAGATTGTTGGAAATATAGGATTTGATGAAGCTGCCAAAATATAGTCTAAGTCTGGAGACTCAAAGAACCGAAGGTCGTAGGGACGAAGAGTCGAAATTCGTAGAAGTGAAACTGTCATAGGACGTATTGACAAGAGACTTGTAGACTCAAGGCGAAACAGTGATAGAACATTGCGACTCGTAGATCCAGGGTCGAAGGTCGTAGAGTCATAGTACGGAAAAGAGAGTGTTACTGTAAGTATCAATAAGCATGGAGACTCGTAGAGTCGAAGAAGTGTTAAGAACAGTAACCAAAGCTAAATGACTCATAGACTCGTAGACTCGTAGAGTGCCCATAAATACTTAAGTCAATTAACAGAACTTCAATTGTCACTAGACTCGAAGACTCGTAGAGTCGTAGGGTCGAAACCTTCGAACACTGTTAAGAAAATAGGACTTGTAGAGTCGTAGGGTCGAAACCTTCGAACACCATTAAGAAAATAGGACTCGTAGACTCGTAGATCGAAAGTTGCAGAGTCGAAGCCTTCGAACAGTGTAAAGAAAACTGGACTCGTAGACTCGTAGGTTGAAGGTCAAAGAGTCGATGCTATAAAGACTGGCAAACAAATGAAACTGTAACTCAAGGGTCGTAGAGTCGTAGACTCATAGACTCAAGGGACAGTCACCATAGAGAAATTGCCAACACTTCCAGACTCAGAGATTGATGACGGAGAGTTGTAGCTAAAGGGTCGTAGATATACAGGAACTCAGTTTATGAGCCTCTGAAATACTAATGAAGAAAAGCGAAGTTGAAGACTCGTACAGTCGAAGATTTTCAGACCACTTAGTCAAATATAGTAAACTGAGAGACCCGAAGAGTCGCAGACTCGTAGAGTCGTAGACTCGTAGAGTCGTAAACTTCAGTTAATAGAGTGACACAAAAGACTAATCCAACCTAAGCTCTAGCCTGACTTGAAGATATGAGTTGTAGACTTGCAGAAACGCGGTAAAGCCTGAATCAAACTTTCGCCACTTTCAACAGGTTCTAACTGAAATCTTTGAGTCACCGAACCTACGAGGCATCTACCTCCGAGGCAAACTTACAACCCAAAATGCAACCACTTAGCGATATTAGTGATATTGTCAGCTAGGGTTTGTACAGCAAGACTGCGCCGTCCCGAGCAGTTGAGTGCATTAATGACACATTAATTGCTGCCAACTACCATCCATGGATGAACAGCCAAGATTGACTGCATGCCAAATACGCAGTATGGGCATCTGATCTGCAAATCAAAGCAGATTAACTCATCCCCTGACATTCTGCATTTTCAGTGGCAGGAAGTCAGTCTGTCGGGATGGACATCATGGCGCACGAGCACTTTAATCTTAAAAATATTTCTCTCACGCACTTAACGACAAAATCAAGAGTTTAACCTCTCTCTCAAAACAAGAAAACACATAGAACACAAGATATTGGTTCTGACGGACTTAGATGAAAAGGAATCCTTGGCAGAACTAAGAAGATAAGGTTTTCCAACACAAGAAAGAGAGAGACTTGGAGAGAAATTGAAAAAGGGTCGTGGCCCGTAATGAATCAAGAACAAGAGAGTAATCCATCTGATTATTCAAGAATCTTTTGTTCATCAAAGATCTAGCACTTCGATTAAGTCTAATCTCTGTGTTGTTTTCCACACATCGATCTATCATAAACCATCACTTTCATAACTGAGATCTATGGAGAAAAGAGCATTTACTCTCTTCTCAGTTTTGTCTGACAGTTCATCATCACTCACGTTATCGCTCACAAAACTCCTGTCATCTTCTCCATAAATACTTCCATCATAGTGATCTGTAGAGGAATCCAAAACCAGCTAACAGCCTAGCTTCCGCAAACGAAGAAAGTCTATTCACCCCCCCCCCCCTCTAGACTCACTTTGGGACCTACAGCTCCGAACCATCAACCTCCACACATGTTATTGAGTGTCCTCCGGATTTCGTTCTGAAACTAACCATCCCATGCTCCTAACATCTACATGTTGACGTGCATGAGTGCAGTGTCATGGCAATACTATACAGACAGGCCATAATTAAAATTTATACACAAACAAGCCACATCAACAGGTACAACCATTGCCACAGCCACACAGGCTCCATAACCAGCCATGGGCTTCCACAGCCACCGGGCTCCATAACCAGCCACGGGCTTCCACAGCCACTGCGCTCCATAACCAACATCGAAGGCTCCAGCCACACAGGCATACAATCAAACACATAACATACATCACAACCACACAGGCATATAATCAAACACATAGCATGCATCACAGCCACACAGGCATATAATCAAACACGTAGCATGCATCACAGCCACACAGGCATATAATCAAACACATAGCATGCATCTCGATTAACAATCATTATATCAAGTATATTTTCCCCAGAAACCTCAAGGTTTCCCCACGTGAACCTACAACGGAACAAAGCCTAACAAACAACATTGACATTCCCAACCACCTCCAAGGCCCACTGCCACGCAACGAACCCCGAGAGTTCCCAGACCCGGGACGCAACATCAAAACCAAACAAAATATGCCATTGAAGGCCAACATCTATATAGGAGATCACTTATATGAATTTACATATATATATATATATTATAACAACATCGACAATACTCAACAAATCATCCACCACAGGGCCTAACCCCGGAATGGGTACTAGAAGAGACAGAACCCCTACCTCAAAAGGTTCCTCCTTGCTCTTGCTCCCACGCTAGACGCCATCCACCCACGCGAATCACCACAGCAGCAACGATTAGAAACTCTCTCTCTCTCTCTCTCTCTCTCTCTCTCTCTCTCTCTCTCTCTACGACGGCTGCGGCGGCTAGTGGAAAGAAACCCTAAACCTAAAACAAAGAGACATCCACCTCCTTATATAGACACCTCACTTATCAAAACGATGTAGTTTTGATAAGTGAAACCCAACATTAAAATGACAGAGTTTTGATAAATGAAATCCCACCCTCAAAACGACATAGTTTTGATAAATAAAATCCCACCATCAAAACAACGTAGTTTTGATAAAAGGAATATCCCACAACCTTCATGCATCCACACAGGACAAAATACCCACAATTCGAACATGGTCCTTAAGGAAAAGATGATCAGCATAACAAAACGAAGAAGACGATGCAAAACCATGGCTGCATGTGACAAAGACCATTATCACGTGCAATCTCCAAATGCCCTAAGATTTTGCCACAAGACTTAGAATAACTTTTGGAAGGCTCCCATGCAAAAACACCACTGCCCGTGACAAGCCATTATCACGTGCACCCCCTAAAGGTTCCCTCTTGGGCTCATCTCTTACCTTAACCTTGCCCATCATCATACAAAGTGTTCAAGCCAATGTGTGTGGGAATAAGACTCCCTAAAACCCAACAATTACCACCCCAAAAGGCAAAATTATGACTCACTCCACATCCCAAAACACGAGTCATTACCTCCTCTCCCCCTTAAGACTTTTCGCCCTCAAAAAGAAACATGCAAGGAATAACCAACACATGCTACCCATTTGCAGAACAACAAGCCACACCACCCCAAATGGCTCATACACCGCACATAGCATATGACGGGACATACGTCCACAAACTCAACAAAGCACCCCCACAATTCATAACCACATGCATCACAATGCATATAACACATACCCGCATGGCACAAATACACATCTGAAAACATATCTCAAATATAAATACTTGTCTAAAGGACAATACAAATACTCCATATTATGAACAACTAATACAGGAAAGCACATCACAATCCCTTGGCCAACAGCCACCTCCCACCCTTAAGATTGTTCATCCTCGAACAACTCTGGGTGTTGCTCACGCATCATGGACTCACGTTCCCATGTCTCTTCCTCAATGCCACGGTGCTGCCATAGCACACGAATCAAAGGAATAGCACGACCACGCAAAAGCTTCTCCCGCCAATCTAGGATACGGATAGGGGCCTCAATAACGGACATATCATCCTCAATATCCAATGTTCCCAAATCAATCACATGAGTTGGGTCAGAATGATACTTCCTCAACTGGGACACATGGAACACATTGTGTACCCGACTCAACTGCGGTGGTAACGCTAACCGGTAGGCCACTGGCCCCACACGATCCATAACCTCAAAAGGACCAATAAACCACGGAGATAGCTTGGAACCTCTCCCAAATCACCAATGTCCACGACGTGGAGAAACATGGTGAAACACATGATCTTCCACAGAAAACTCCAAAGGTCACCACCACTGATCTGCATAAGATTTCTGTCGACTCTGAGCTGACAACAAGCACTGACGAATCAACTTGACCTTCTCCGTAGCCTCCTGAACTAAACGTGGTCCGAAAAGAGCTGCCTCTCCTACGTCAGTCAAACACAAAGGTGATCGGCACAGTCTACCATACAACGCCTCAAAAGGAGTCATCCCAATGGATGCCTGATAACTATTGTTGTAGGCAAACTCCACCAAAGGAAGGTGAGTTGCCCATGAACCCCCAAAATCTAACACACAAGCCCGCAATATGTCCTCCAATGTCTGATTTGTCCTCTTAGTCTGATTGTCAGTCTAAAGGTGAAAGGTTGTGCTCAAGTTAAGCTTTGTCCCCAAACCCTCCTGCAAGCCTATTTAGAAACAAGAAGTAAACCTCGAATCTCTATTGGACACAATCATTGATGGCACTCCATGTAATCGCACAATCTCATTCACATACAATTGGCTCAATGTCCCGATGGAATACCACTCTTGAACGGCAAGAAAATGGGCTGACTTGGTTAGCCGATCCACAATCACCCATATCATGTCTTTCCTCCCAGTGGTGGGTGGAAGACCAATCACAAAGTCCATCGCTATATGGTCCCACTTCTACTTGGCTATTGGCAACGGTTGTAATATACCTGCTAGTCGCTGATGCTCCGCTTTCACTTGTTGACAAGTAAGGCACCTTGCAACAAATGCTGCCACATCACGTTTCATCCCAAGCCACCAAAAATGCCCCCGAAGTGCATCGTACATCTTCGTACCCCCTCGATGCACAGCAACTCTAGACTGATGAAACTCCCTCATCACCTCTTCTCTGAGAGAAGAAGCCACTACTAGCCGCCCCTGAAAAGACAACTCATGCTTAGGACCCTCTGTCCAGTCCTCAGATAGCTCACTAGCCTCAATACGGGCACAGAGAACCTCACACTCAATATCACCCAACTGTCCCTCCCGGACTCGTTGGTATAACTTAGGCACAACAACAATATGACTCGGCACTGTCCAACCATCACGAGCAATAGGCTGCAACTGCAACATTGCCAACTGCTCCATTAACTTCCACTCTCTCACTGCCACCTCAACTTCCCCTTTCCTGCTCAACACATCAGCCACGACATTGACCTTGCCTGGGGTATAGGCAAGAGTAAAGTCAAAGGTCTACAAATACTCGACCCATCTCCTCTGCCTCAAATTTAAGTCCTTCTGAGTAAAAATGTACCGAAGGCTCTTGTGATCTGAGAACACCACAAACTTTTCCCCCAAGAGATAATGATGCCAACTCTTAAAGGCAAAGATGACAGCAGCCAACTCAAGATCATGGGTAGGGTAATTCTGCTCATGTGGTTTCAACTGCCTTGACCCATAAGCGACCACACAGTACTCCTGCATAAGCACACACCCCAAACCAATCCTAGATGCATCACAATACACCTCATATGGGACGTCTTCGCTTGGTAACCTTAATACTGGTACAGTGGTCAAACGGGTTTTGAGAGCCTCAAACGCCTATTAACACTTGTCAGTCCACTCAAACTTCACTCCCTTCCTGGTCAACGCCGTCATAGGAGCTGCCAAACGATAGAACCCCTATACAAAACGACAATAATACCCCACCAAGCCAAGGAAACTACGAATCTCGAAAACATTGGTTGGCCTCTCCCACGATGATACAGCCTCAATCTTAGCTGGGTCTACTCTAACACCCTCAACTGACATGACATGGCCAAGAAAATGAACCTCCTGCACCCAAAACTCACATTTGCTAAACTTAGCAAACAATTACTGGTCCCTCAAGGTTTGCAACACTATTGCCAAATGCTCCACATGCTCCCTCTCAATCTTGGAATACACCAAAATATCATTTATAAATACTACCACAAAAGAATCCAAGTATGAAGCAAAGACATGTTTCATCAAATGCATGAACACTACGGGTGCATTAGTGAGCCCAAAAGGCATCACTACCCACTTATAGTGCCCATACCTGCACCGAAAAGTAGTCTTAGAGATGTCCTCCTCCCTAATGCTTAACTGGTGATACCCCGATCACAGATCTATCTGGGAAAACCTCTGGGCCCCACTCAACTGGTCGAAGAAGTCATCTATCCGAGCCAATGGATATTTGTTCTTTGCAGTTACCAAGTTCAACTTCCTATAGTCAATGCAAAGACGAAGCGTACCATCTGCCTTCTTTGCAAAGAGCACTGGAGCACCCCAGGTTGAGGTACTCATCCTGATATACCCCTGGTCCACCAACTCCTCTATCTGCCTCTGAAGCTCCCTTAACTCAGCTGCTCCCATACGATAAGCCACTTGGGAGATTGGACCCGTCCCCGGTACCAACTCAATAGTGAACTCCACACGCCTCTTAGGTGGTAAACTCCTAAACTCTTCAGGAAAGACATGCTGAAATTGGTCAACAACTACAGGCCACACCCTTTTTACCATCTTTCCCTCCTCAGTAAAAGTTAGGGCTGCCAACCTGTGGGTAATGGAACCCCACTTGTCCAACACTGGTCCAACCCGACTCGCCTCACAATCCCACTCCCCCTGTAGGGTGCAAGAATCCCCCATTGGTGACACGAATGATACATGGCACCGATAACAATCTATCTTGACCTAGAAAGCCATAAGCCAATCCATACCTAAGATCAGGTCAAAGTTCCTCAATGGTATCACATACAAATTGAAGCTAAGCTCCACATCTCCTATGGTTAACACACAGTCACGACAAACACGCCGCACCTCAATCATCCCTCCCATCGAAGACTCAACAACTAGGGGTCTCGCTGCCTCAACACATACTAATCCAAAGCCATCAATTACAAGCTCGGCAACAAAATAACATGATGCACCCATATCGAAAAGAATAGAAGCAAGCGTACGAGAGATCAAAAGGGTACTGTAATATCCCGTATCAAGAACTAACATAAGATAGCCGTAATTGGGGATGAGGGTATCATTTTGTGATAGTAATTATGAATATAGTTGTTTTGACTGCAATTTTGGTCTAATTTGAGGCTTGGATGACCCAGGAGCATTATTATAATTTTTAGTGGCAAGTTAAAGGGTTAATTGGTCAATTTGGTTATTTGGGGATTTGAAAATATTAATATTTAATAAAAATATGAATTTTCATTAATAAAGGGCTTTTTGGTATTTTAATTTGATTTAAGATAGGAATTTTAGTATATTAGGAAATCTAGTCTAATTAGGTTTCTTAATCAGCAAGAAGTCTAAGCTAAATTAGACTCCTACTCACCTCTATAAATAGGGAGGCTGGTCAGGGAGTGTTGGCTGTTGTTTCTATGTGTATTCTGAGCCTTAGCCGTCCTTGGAGCATAGGAGAGAGCAAAAGGTCGTGGCTTGAAGCTTTTGGGCGTTTTAACAAGTGAAGTCTGTTGGACCCCATTTTGTCTGGGTTGGACATACTAACCCCATTTGATGTATATACCTTTTCGCCCATGCTATATACCTTGTTGAACAGGTCCTTAGAGATTCCCTGTGATTTGCACAAGATGGATGCATTGACACGAACCGGGAAGCCCAAAATGGATAACCACTACTACAAGTCCCTGAAGTACCCCAAGACCAATACTAGGGGATAGAGGAGGAAATTTGGAGAATAACGCACTTGACTAAGCTCAATTCCGATGAAAAACAAAGAAATTATGACTAAAAAAATTTTCATTGAAAAGAGTCAAACTTGCCAAAAGATGATCAATGCCCCTGGTCAAACTGCCCAGAAAAGTGACTATGCGAAATTCTCCAAAACATCTATTTAGGCAAATACAGGTCTTCCCAAACAATCTCCCAAAGTTCACCCATTTCGGCATTTTTGGTGGGGGTAAAAAGGTAATTAAAAGTTAAAAGAAAAAAAAAACTTGACTCGTAGCCTCGAAGTGTCGGCAGGTTGAACCCTTGAAGCCTGTAAGCCTGCTGACACTCCAACCTGCCGACACTTCAACCTATTGACCGTTGACCTTCGACCTGCCAACACTTCGACCCGTTGACCGTTGACCTTTGACCCATTGACCTTTGACCAATTGACCGTTGACCTTCGACCCTACCGACACTTCGACCCTTTGACCCGTTGACCTTCACTATTTGGCTTCTTTCGCTGGCTTTTTTGCTATTTGATCATGGGATACGTTTTATTAGCTGGCTATTTTTGTTAGAGATGCTTTTCAACGCCTGTCAGTCACATGTGTCAAATACAAACTTAAAAAAGGACAATCACGAGCTGTAGAGGTCGCTATTCCCTTCGACAAAAGGCAGAATCTAAAAATAAAAAATATGGCATCAATAATACAGCATTAAATGCTGCAATCAATGCAATCCAACCAATTCTTTTAAAAGCAGTCTTCTGTCCACGCGAAAAAGGGGAGTTCGGCAGAAAGAAAAAAACAGAGTTCAGCCCCAGAAAAGAAAAAAGAAGAGAAGGACTGACACATACAAAAAAAAAAAAAGAACATCTAGAGATTACGCCCAAAAAATCCCCTTTCTAGTTTTGCTGCCATTCACCCAACTACTGCATTCAAAAAAAAAAAAAAAAAAAAACAACTTTCTGCTATTTTGCAATCAAAAATCACCCATTCTTTCTGCGTCCTCTTTCCCTCTTATCTCGTTCCAGCCCTCTTTTTCCCAGAAAACGAAAAACACAAAAAATAACTCCAGTCCTGCCTTTTCCTTACGTTTCCCTCATTAAAACAAAAAAACACAATTCCTTTTCATTCCCTATTCCTTACACCCACTCTCCTCAATTCCAACTGCAAAAAATCTTAATCCCAAAAAGATACATCATCCTCCTTTCCCACATTTTCTACCCAAAACCCAGAAAAAAAATTTCATCTTCTCTCATCTCCACACATCACTGCAATCTCCAAATCAAAATCCCAACTGATTTTTGCCATTTGCGTTATTGGAACTTGGCGATTTGGTAATTCAAGCAGGCAACTGTCGGTGCAGACAAGGATCCAAGCAGAAGTCTGGGTGGAAGCCCCAAAGTCGGTTCTATATTTATTACCTTTTTTACTTATGTATATTCATATTTGATGTAATATGTTTTCCTGTATTTTGTTTTTCTATGTTGTATGTTTCTTGTACTATTTATTTTTTATTTATTTTATTTGTTCGTTTTTTTTCTGAAGTTGTAGGTATATGTTGTATATGTTGTAATTGTAATAGGTGAAGAATAGCAAAAAAAAGAAAAAAATAGACAAAAAGGAGAGATATGAGAAAGAAAAAGAAAAAAAAGAAAAAAAAAAGAGAGAGGATGGTTTTGTGCTTTATGTTATTTTTGTTTGTCACAACCACACAATTCACGTTTTATTTTGATATACATGTCTTTTGATATGGCAATTCTAAAAAAAACAAACAAAAAACAACAAAATGTTTTCCACAAAATGTTTTTCAAAACATTTTCAATAAAAAGTTTTCAAAATGTGTTCAAAAATGTCTCCTTGAAAAACAAACAAACAAAAAAAACAAAACAAAACAAAACAAAAACGTTGTGCAATAAAATGTTTTCAATAAAAGATTTTGAAAAGGTTTTAATAAAATATTTTCCAAAATGCCTTCCAAAAAAAAACAAAAAAAAACAAAAAAAGAAAAAGGAAAAAGAAAACAAAAGAAAACAAAAATAAAACAAAACAAAAACAAAATGTTTTTTTAACAAAACACAAAAAACAAAAAATGATTTCTAACCCAAAAACCAAAAAAAGGAAAGTAAAAAAAACATATTTCCATTTTTTAGGGCTTCAATTTCCAAAATAAAACCAAAAACCAAAACAAACCCCTAGGATCTCATTCCCACTTCAAACAAAAAACCAAAACTTTTAGGATTCCCTTTAGAAATGTAGGGTAAATCCATTTTAACCATGACTTTAATAAATAATTTAGCTAAATAAAAATCATAGACTTTTTAGGGAATCTAACCCAGTCGTGGCAGTGCAAATAAAATAGAAAACCTCCTCCTCCGAAAATAGATACCGAAAGGGCGCTGTAGGGGTGCTAATCCTTCCATATACGTAACCAACTCCCGAACCCTTCTCTGATAACGCAGACCACACCTTTAAACTACTCAAAGTAGAGGGTATCCAACTATACCCCAAAAATAGTTGGTGGCGACTCTAAATTTTCTCACCATTGGTTTAGTTTGGGCTCACCCCAAACGGGCCCGGACGAAAACCAATGATGACAATGTCTATCGCACCGTGTTAGAGGTAGGTGTTTCTATCCTTCTCAAACACTCCTAGAGTCATATAACATCTAGGGTTGGTATAGTTTTTGGGAATCAAAATTAGAACGAACAACTTTGCATGTAATTGAGATAGGGAGTCTAAATAAAGATGTCTGACTTTCAAGGTCGTTGTTGAGAATGTATATATATCATTTTAGGGCGGATTCTTCGTATGTTGGAACTGTATGAACAGTAAAGTGGTCAGGTGAAGCTAATTTTTATACTGATGAAATATTCGTGGTATTTAAAGGAACTTTTCCTTCTGGTCGGGTGAATTTTGAGGTGGTCAGGTGAACAGTAACTGGTCGGGTGATGCTAATTTTTATACGACTAGAATACTCGTGGTATTTAGATGAACTTTCCCTTCTAGTCGATTGAATTTTGAGGTGGTCGGGTGAACAGTAACTGGTTGAGTGAAGCTAATTTTAATACGGCTAGAATATTCGCGGTATTTCGATAAACTTTCCCTTCTGGTTGGGTGAATTTTGAGGTGGTCGGGTGAACAAAAATGTGGTCTGGTAAATAGTAACTTGATCGTATGATTTTTGTGGTATTTTTCTTTGATAGCCAGTTAAAACCCTTCGAAACGGTGGGTATTAATAGTGAATCGGAGTTCTGTAGAATTAGTTATGATTTTTCAAAGTTGGGACAGAATCTGCATTGTTTTATTAGCCAGTTCGGTTTATTTTAATCTGTTAATGGGAATCTAAGCTTGAAACCTTTAGAGTGAAACCCTAATGAATGTTTGGATATTGTGGTGTGCCTTTCATTGTTATAATTGGTGTGCATATATTTATTTATATGCTGCAAACATGTTCGTAATGATTGTACACTGGTATGATTTTATTGCGGATGTTATGTATTGTTGATGTGTGATCTTGTTACATAGTGCACTATATTTGTTGTGATGAGGTCCGATAAAGGACAGAGGCCCAATTTAGGGAAACAAGGGTACGATGGATCCAGTCAAGGACATTGGTGCAGTAAAGCACAATTTGCACGGTGAAGTGCGTGATTGAATTTGTTGGATCAAACCCAGAATTTGGATAATGCTGATAAAGCCTTATGTAATTTGATCTGAGATCTTTTGTGTTTATTTGATCATTGCAGAAGGTATGTCACTAATCCAAAGATGCACTCGTGAGAGCAAAGCTAAGGACAGGATACATAATCCTGATCCGGACAAGAGTTAGTGTCGTCAAACACTTGGTAAATAACCAAGTAACAAATACATACGGAATAAGGAACAATCCTACGGACTAAGAACTTAAAGGATAAGTGCGGAGTAAGGAAAATAAGTGCGGAGTAAGGAAAATAGATGCGGAGTAAAGAAACCAGATGCGGAGTAAGGAATCCGGACTTATTACTCGCCCGGAGTAAGGAACTTACACACGGAGTAAGGAACTTACATACGGAGTAAGGAACTTACACACGGAGTAAGGAACTTACATACGGAGTAAGGAACTTACATGCGGAGTAAGGAACTTACATGCGGAGTAAGGAACTTACATGCGGAGTAAGGAAGCGCTGACACGGACTAAGGATTCCAAGATCGAATAGATACGGAGTAAGCAACCACCGACACGGAGTAAGGTTCCGAGCTTCATTAACTACGGAATAAGGAAAATTACACCGGACCAAGAAGACACTGCTCCAACAAAACCGCATTTAAAGTTATCAGCTCGTGCTGTCCCGATGTAAGACGAATGCATTTAGATCAAGAAGAATCTTACACGTGGATCATCCGGATATGTGGACACAACCTTAATTGTATCTCGGAACTCACAAAGACACTTATACTCTTCAAATCCAAGATCTTGAGCTCCACAATCCGCAGCAGTCAAGGCGCGATGACACGAGGGATAGTTAGTGTGGAACGCATTCCGGAACTTCAAGTTCCAAGGTTGTCTCTTAGGAATGTTTTGTATAAATATTCATACTTATACTTCATGTAAATTAGTGCTTAGGCGGGCAAAAAAAAATAGAAAAGGAACTTGGCTAGCGTGTGAGTTCATTGTTGTAAACAAAGTGTAAGAGAGTGTTTGCTTCTATTTTGTTGTAATCACCTTGTGATAATAAAACAAAATACTTCCACTATCTGGTTATCTTCCGCAGTGATTCTATCACTTAAACTAGATAAGTCTTTGTGTCTTGAGAGAAAAGAAAGAGTTTGAATAAGAGCCTATTCACCCCCCCCCCCTTTAGGCTCCAAGGGACCATCAAGTGGTATCGAGCAAGTTCTACTTCGTTCTAAGTAGAGATCCCACTCTTTCAATCTCGAAATGGCCGAAGAAAGCGGTATGCTATTCAACACTCGCCTTAACTCCGGAGGTGCACAGGAGCCCATCCCGAATCGAAGCAGCGGTGAAAATGTCGACCCACCACAACCTGCTGCTGCCGCCGCTTCTCAACCACGGAGTTCGGGTTTACTCTAACGAAACCGCCCAAATTCACACCTGAGCTTTTCTCCCGGTGGAAAGCTCGCATGAAGATGTTTATGGTTTGCCATGATCATCTTATGTGGCCATGTCTTCATCAGGAGATTCCAATTCCGATGACTATCGGAGAACATGGTGTAAGGAGGCCAAAGAGCGATCTTTGAACTTACCAACGATGAAAGAGCCTGGCGGTGCGCTAGTGAAAAGGCTCGGCTTATGTTACATCGTCTTTGGATTCCGAGGCTTTCACGGACGTCCAGGGGCCGCACGACAGAAAAGTCGTTTGGGACAAACCGACAATCCTCTATGAGGGGAGTCGGTCCCCGGATGCGAGAATGTGATCTGTACTCTCGGACGGAACTTTGAGAGTTTTAATCATAAACCGGGCGAATCACTTGAAAGCATCTATCGGAGATTCGGCAAGATCATACTTGAACCGAAGACTGTCAATGAGCATTACTCTCAATCCCGGATCAATGACAAGTTCTTTCGCTCCTTGCCGGATCGCTACTACTCCAAACAACTCCAGATGCAATCGGACAAAAAGCGCGGTATGTTCCCCTTGAAGAACTATATGGAGAGCTGCGGACTCACGAAGTCGGGTTTAAGTACTCGACGAGAGATGAGAAAATAGCTCGGAAAGAAAAGGGGGTAGCTCTAAAAGCTACGAATGTCTAAACATACCTGAGGAATGATAATACGGACGTATCCGACAATTCGATTTCGACGAGGAGGAGGAGATAGCCCTTCTTGTCAAATCCTTTGAGCGATTCCTACGGAAAAGCGAGAAAAGGGATCGGAAGACGCTCATCATCATCGTTCCAACGGAAGGAGCGACAGGAGTCCGGTTCCCAGGAATGTTTCAACTGTGGGAAAACCGGTCACCTGGGCCAAGGAATGCAGGTCCAAAGCAAAGGTGGCCGAGAAAAGTGACAAGGTAAATCCTCGCCGCTCCACCTCGGATAACAGCAAGAGCAAGAGAAAGGCGCTCGTGACAAAATACATGAGTGGCTCGGAAGAAGAGGAGGAATCCTCGGATGATGAGCCGACCATTAAGCCGAACGTCCGCCTCATGGCAAATGCCGAGGTACCTTCTATCTTGAGCTCCTGAGTAAATTAGAATCTCTTACTATTGCATGTGATCATGAAAAGAATGAGAGACTAATAATTACTCAAATGTACAAAGATATGGAAAGTCGAATAAACGTCTCGAATTTACTATTAATAGACTCGAAAAGGACGTAGGCGACTTCGGAGGAAAGGAAGCTTGGTATCATGATCTAAGAGCTGAAAATCATTTGTTAAATACCAATCTTTCAGGCCTAAAAGTTATAGTGAAAAGACTCGAAAATGAACCGGAACAGGAAAAGGAAATAAATCGTAAGTGGCTAAAATCCGGGGAAATAGCCTCTACCTTTAGGACCGACCCTGACGACATTCGAGTCAAACCTGGCCTAGGTTCTGAACCATCAACCTCCATAGCTCAAGCTACCGAGTGTCCTCCGGATTTCACTCCTAAACTAACCAACTTATATCCTGTTAGTACATCTAAACCGTTGGATGGTTTCATTTCAGGTGGCACCATAGTATATGATCGTGGAACAGAGGTCATTCTCGCACTTCCCGAAGCAGTAGCACCCGTAACTAAAGATGAAGGGAAGGCTGCTGCAGTTAAAGCCAAAACCGTAGCACCCAAAAAGAAAGACAAGGCTAAGGCCGACGCATTTAGGGCCAAGAGCGCGTCACCCAAACGTAATGGATTAGGCCACAGGGAACAGAGTAAAAAACCGTAAAATCTAAGAGACCTGTATCCCCTGTTTGTACTTCACATTATAGTGTCTGTTCCATCCGTAGGGAAATGGGTCATTATCACTATGAATGTTGGAGTCTATCTCGATAGCTGGCTTTGTAATCAATTTCAATCAAATAAAGATCAGTTTAATAAAAGGGGTTCTTCGAGCAAAACAAGATCTAAATCTAAAAGGAGTGTCTCTCCCAAGAAAACCCAAACAAAAGAAGCAGCCGAAACTAACAAGTTAATGTCAACGTGGAAAGCTAAGAGTCCTAACAAAATCAAATCCGTAAATGTTGACAATATCTCTGCTCACTCTAACCGCCCGAAACAAGTTTGGGCACCAAAAGTGTAAACCGTTGTCTTTCAGGAGCATCTCTGGAATGAATTGCCGGATCACTTGAAGTTAAAGATCAATCAAAGCAAGTGGATCCTTGATAGTGGATGCTCCTGGACATATGACGGGTGACCAGACTCGCTTGTAGAAGTTAATGATAAACAAGGTCCATCCGTTTCATATGGCGACAACAACAAAGGTAAGACTGTCGGGTATGGCACTTTAACTAACGGCCGTGTATCAATCACTAAAGTTGCACTAGTCGAAGGTTTAAAGCATAATTTGCTAAGTGTCGGTAAACTATGTGACAAAGGATTTCTTGTTTCCTTTTTGTCCAACACCTGTACAAGAAGAGAAAACTTATCCAGGAGATGTTAAGTTATCCGGATCAAGAGATGGGGACATATATTCAGTGGTCTTAAGAAACAATTCTTCGACCCGTATGCTTCCTCACGAAAGCAACGAGATGAAGATAGTTGGTTATGGCACAAGCGATGCGCACATTTAAATTTTAAGACTTTGTCTAAATTGGCGTCACTTGATCTTGTCACCTGGTCTACCCAAACTCAAGTTCTCCAGAGACACTCTCGTCGAGAATGCCAACTTGGTAAACAGACCAAACACGGCTTTAAGAGCAAATCGGTTAACTCAATAACGCTCCTCTGCAACTTCTTCATATGGACCTATGTGGTCCTATATCTGTTTCGTCACTAGCGGTGCGAGATATACTCTTGTGGTTATCGATGATTACACCAGATACACATGGGTGATGTTCCTGAAATCAAAGGATCAAACTTTTGAACATCTTGTAGATCTCTTCACCTGGATAAGTAACTCACAAGGACCGAGCATTAAATGCATCAGGAGTGATCATGGTACGGAATTTGACTTTTCGGAAATGAGATCATATTGTTCGAACAGGGCATACAAGCATGACTTCTCTGCTCCCCGAACCCCACAACAAAATGGGGTAGCCGAGCGCAAGAATCGAACTTTAGTTGAAGCTGGTAGATCCATGTTAGCAGGGGCAACGCTTCCTCTCGGCCTATGGGTCAAGTCGTGTCCACCGCCTGCTATGTTCGAAACGGAACTCTAATAAATAAATCTACCATGAAAACACCCTATGAGATGTGGAGAGGACGAAAACCTTCAATTTCACATTTCGAGCCTTTGGGTGTACTTGCTATATCTCGATAAATGGCAAAGAGACCCGGAATAAATTTGATCCAAAAATCGATGATGGGATTTTTGTCGGGTACTCACTTCATAGCAAGGCTTATCGGGTCTTCAATAGAAAACTTTTTAAAGTTGAAGAATCTATCCATGTAACCTTTGATGAAACTAATCTTGTTTGGTCAAAAGTCGGTCCGTCAAATTCCAATATGCAGGTCATGGACAGCAACGTCGATTACTCGAAGTTTATGAATATTCCTGCTACACATCCTGACCAACCACGTGGCATCAGCGAAACACAACGAAATTCTATGGATGATGCTACGGATGACTCTGACTCCGGACTACCATTTAGCTCCGGACAAACTCCTACGGATACACAAAATTCCGGAGCACTTTCAAGTCCGTCCGGACTAGTTAACACTGGAAGAAATAGTGTTGAAGAACCAACTAGTTCATCCGTACCTCTAAATACGGAAACATCTACTCCGGACGAAGCTCAACCAGTCGATACAACTGATCCACCCAATCTGGAAGAGCTTCAAATTGTTCAAGATCAACCAACACATGCACAGAATTATAGATGGACCCGAAACCATCCCTCAGATCAAGTGATTGGTGATCCTACTGTTGGTGTAAGAACAAGAGCAGCCACCTCAAACATGAGTCTTTACTCATGCTTTCTATCTCAAATAGAACCAAAGGTGGTAGATGAAGCTCTTCAAGATTCAAACTGGATAGAGGCCATGCAAGAAGAGCTGAATCAATTTAAGAGAAATAATGTGTGGACCTTAGTACCAAGGCCTAAGTCTCAGCAAGTCATTGGCGTTAAATGGGTGTTCCGGAACAAGCTTGATACGGATGGAATAGTAATCCGGAACAAAGCCAGGACTGGTAGCCAAAGGATATCGTCAAGAAGAAGGAATAGATTATGATGAAACCTTTGCTCCGGTCGCAAGACTTGAGGCAATCCGAATGTTTCTGGCGTATGCTTCATACGAAAACTTCATAGTTTATCAAATGGACGTCAAGAGCGCATTCCTGAATGGAGACCTTCAAGAGGAGGTGTATGTTGAACAACCTCCCGGCTTCATTGAACCTAAGGCAGGACATCTTGTCTACAAACTTCAGAAAGCTCTATATGGTTTGAAGCAAGCTCCAAGAGCCTGGTACGACACAATCGTCGAATTCCTACTTGCTCATAACTTCCAAAAAGGGAAGATAGACACCACCCTATTTCTACGACAAGAGAAAGGACACACTCGATCGTACAAATATACGTGGACGATATCATTTTCGGATCAACGAATCCGAAGCTTTGTGAAGAGTTTGCTAAGTTGATGACAGGCAAGTTTGAAATGAGCATGATGGGAGAACTGTCCTACTTCCTTGGAATTGAAGTCAAACAATTAAAGGAAGGAATCTTTATCAATCAGGCTAAGTACACTCGCGATCTTATTAAGAAGTTTGGTATGGAAGGTTCATCTCCCGTCAAAACTCCAATGCCTGTCGGTGCCAAGTTAGATCCGGATGTGGACGGCATATCGATAAATGTGACCGACTACGAGAGGGATGATCGGATCCTTGCTTTATCTTCACAGCAAGTCGCCCGGACATTATGTTTGCAACTTGCATTTGTGCTCGATATCAGGCAAATCCCAAGGAGTCACATATGCTTCATGTAAAACGGATATTAAGGTATCTCAAAGGGACGATGAATTTGGGCCTCCTGGTACCCAAAGGAGTCCAACTTCACCTTATCCGGGTACTCGATGCCGACTTCACTGGATGTCGCATCGACAGGAAAAGCACAAGCGGTACGTGTCGGTTTCTTGGAAATAGATTGATCTCATGGTTCGGAAGAAGCAGAATTCCGTATCAACTTCTACTCTGCTGAGGCGGAATATATAGCGCTTGGAAGTTGCCGCACAGACTACTTTGGATGCAAAGTCAACTTACCGACTACGGATTCACCATGTCCTCTATTCCACTTTACTTGTGACAACACTAGTGCAATTGCCATCAGCAACAATCCTATCATGCATCCTAAGACGAAGCACATTGAGGTCCGATATCACTTCATACGCGATCATGTTCTCAAAAACCATATTTCACTGGAACATGTTGCCACCGAAGATCAATTAGCAGACATATTTACAAAGCCCCTACCTGATGCGAGGTTTTCTGAACTACTTTTCCGACTAGGTATGCTCGACTTCTCTGCATAGTTTCTCATTTGAATTACACAACAAGTATATTTACTCACAGGACCATGCATTGTATGTTTACCGAAAGTAGTAAAAACTCTCTGCCTGTATTGCTGATCATACTTATTGTTCAACGGTTTCATGCTTCGATATTAATCTCAACCTCATTATGGGAGGATGCTTGCGTTTCCCGATCAAGTCGTTTAAAGCTAACATAATTACAGATTATATGATTTACCTCAGTCGGATTCATGATCTTCACATCCATTAATCACCACATAACCAAAGCATGTTCATTTAGATTACTCTATTAACGTGCATAGTTGAAGAAGTGAAATGGGCTAGCTTGGAATGCCTGGTGGATGAATACACAAACGCATTTTGATCAGCTTCGAAGTATAGTTTTCTAATAAGATAGACGAGTGTTGAACTACGAATTGGAACGGTCAACCGAGAGGATTGCACAATCTACGGGGGAGAAAATGCTTTATATTTTATTCAAGAATACCCCCCGTATATGTCTCATGACCTTTTGCCTTGACCGTCTATCCGAGGGGGAGCTTTTCATTGAGAGGATTAAATGATCTACGGGGGAGCAGCAATGAACCCCTAATATGTCTCGGATTCTCCCTCCTCTACGCTGTTACTTGGGATCTGACTGGACATGCTTGTTTTAAATCGGAAAAGTGGCATGTGTGGATGTATTTTCTTTCTTCAACCATGCATTTTAATCGACTAATCATCTGCATTCTTTTGACATGTGTTCACCTTATCATTTCACACTCATGAATCCTAATGAAGCCAAATCATATGATCTTTAATTAATCTTAGCTACGCTGTTCAGCAAGACGGTTTCGCTATGTTGACCTATATGAACCTGTGTATTGCTATCTGACATATGCCCTGACTCAGTAATATTGATCACTTTCACATTGCGTACGTCTACTACATTCCTTGCCATGCATGAGTTCTGTTTCCTATTAGTTCGGATTATGTTGCTTTTCACCGATTATCTTCTTTAATCCGTACTAATCCTTGCTTGTTCAGCTTTTGTATTTTCCGTATATCTTTATTTAGCTACAGGTTCAGATTTTCTTTGCAACCATATTGATAAATCCAGTCCATAGTCTCGGATTTGAAGTGTTGTGGTACTTCTCTTCTCTTCGACTTATTGACTGCAAAGGAATCTACTCTACATTCTCACCAAACTCGTTTATGACGGACAAGGTCTATTATTCATCCGGATACTCTTTCACGACTATTATTAACTCCGGATGAGTGTCGGCTCTTTCCTCCGGACTCCTGACTTTGTTCAATTGTGACAATCCACGTATACTCATATGTCGCATGCTTTTGAGGAGGAATAATGATGATTCATTAAATGCCTATCTCGGGTTGCACATACACTTCTCTGGATGGCAACCAGCTGTAATCTCTACTTGGTCATGCGGTCTCCACGACATCGTTTTATTCGAAGACGCCTCGATAACCAGACATATGACATCAGCATGTCGCGCGGGTCCCCACCTAACTCCCACATTCCTAGACCCGCTGACATTTGCGGACTCGGTCTTATATGTTCTGATCATTCCTGCGAAGCACGAGTATTGCTCATTTCAAATCCCTAACCCTCTCGTTGCTCCTTCTACTGTCAAGACCTCACCTTTCCTCTTTCCCTTCCCATCAAATCTGCAATGGCACCCCAGAATCTTTCTTTCCGGGCGTTACTCCTGGCCATCTAGTTGATTGGAATGCTGTTTCTGATCCTCCGGATTGGTTTCTCCAGCTTCGCCCTCTTCTTGAAGCCTCGCACATACTCAACCTAGTCTCCAATCCCATCGATTTTCTTATCGATGACATTCTTGAGTATTACCAACGGATTCGCTGCACCAAAGATTCCATAACCTCTTATGTCCGCGGTGAATCCATCGTCATCACTCCGGCTGTTCTCCGCGCCGCTCTTCATCTTCCTCTTGGTGAACCACAACGTCCGGATGCCGAACCGATGGCGGCTTCTATGGGGTGCACGATCAAAGGAAAGGAATACAAGGTGAAATCCTTCCAGGGTCGCTATCGATGTATGGCGACTATTCTAAGTCGATGCCTACCGGCTCGCATATCCGCCCTGGACTCGGTTCCGTACGATCTTCTACCTGGCCATGTACGGCGTCTTTGAAGGTCTTCCAATGGATTGGGGGATGTTCTTATTTCGTTTGCTACAAAATGGTCCCAAAAACCATTCCTTCGGGCGCATCCTCGGCATTGTCTTCCTGGCATCTTCGTCCGGACCATTTCGCCCAAGTTGATGGTGTCTCGTTTCCCTCGGCTCTTTATCTTCGTCACCTTACGCCGGACGGGAACATGACCGCTCGCCGACCCAATGTAGCTCTCCGCGTTCTCCCTGCCCCGGAACAACAAGGCGGCTCCGTTGGGGACCCCTCCGACGCCCAAGCCCACGAGGTCGCTTCGCACACCGATCCTCTCGGATTCGGTCCGTTGCTGCGCCCTCCCACTCACGGGCTTCCCAGCCAAGTGTCCGTGCTGAACCGTCCGAGGTTGCGGGGCCCTCTCGGCGCGGTGCGTCTAAAGCCGTTTCCTCCGCCCCCTCGCCGCTGATGTCCCCACTCCCTCTCCATCCGCTATAGCTGCTGCGGTTGATACCGCTGTTGCCGTCGCCACCGCTGATGTCCCAGCTGCTTCTCCGGAAGCCCCCTTGCCTCCTCTACCTCAACCCCGAGATTACCTTGACCATCTCTCCGCCGTCACCTTAACGGACCTCTGGCTCCGTTTCAGCCTAGCCCACACCTCTTCCATTCCTGACACCGATCTCCGGGTGTTTTACACCCGTAATACCCAATCCCCGGAGACTATGATCATCTGGAATCTGGACCACGGCTTTCTTACGCCGGCCGCCATTCCCGATGTGTCGTTCCCTACACCCTCCGGCCCGGTCCCTGCTACCCAAAGTCCCTCTACCGCTAAGGCTGGACCCTCTTCTCCTGCCGCCGCGATTCCCGTGGTTGACTTGTCTGGTCAAAGCGGGTCTCTTGCTCCGGATGCCTCCAATGCTCCGGATGCCTCCGAAGCTCCGGATGCCTCGATGCTCCGGATGCTCCCTGCTGCTCGTTGCTACTCCCTGCGGACTCCTCGCCCACCGCACTCCTGCTCCTGTTCATGCGGGGGAGTCCTCCAAAGCTCCAGGAGTTAGCACTTGGGCGTGCCTCTTTTGGCACGGTCCACTCCGATGCCGTGCTTTCCGCTCACTGGACCGCCATGCCCATGCTCAAAGCGCCCAAATTTCCGCCATCGTCGCCAAAGTTGATGCCCTCGGCGCCCAACTACTCTCCGCCCTCACCGACTCCTCCACTTCCATTGAGCAGAAAATGGATCTTGTCGCCACCTCCGTTCATTCACTATCTACTTCCTTCGCGGATCCGGCGCATACGATGGCTCGTCCTCCCGTTGCTTCCCGGCGATCCGCCAAACCGGGGGAGAAAGTGTCATCTCGATCCGTCTACTCCTTCTCGCCCCCACAACCATCTTCCTGGACCGAGAAGCGGCCCGCCACTTCAGTGCTTCAGGGAGTTCAAATTCCCAAACGAAGCCGCTTCTCTCAACCAAGCTCCTCTATCGCACCTCGAGCTCCTCCTCCATCCTCCTCATCCCATGCTGATACCTTCCTCCCATCCTATGCGGAGTTTGACCCGTCCGATGCGGATGGAAGCTTGCGCAAGGCAATGAAAGCCTATGCCGCGTCTTCGCCGAGAGAAGATGTCTTTTCGAAATGTATCCTTTCTCTCCAGCCGACATTCGGACTCTTTGTTCGGAGAAAGGACTCTTTACTACGAAGACATTGACAACTTCTCGAGGGTCGCTAAGATGGAGATGAGGCCGTTTCCATCTCTTTACGAAGATGGGCACTTGTTTGAAGTTCCGCCATCTTGGAATGAGGGCTATCTTCCCAGTGTGGAGTTAATTCAGACTTACATTGACGGACTCGCCGAGGATAGCAAGCCATGGAAAACTCTCTCAACCATCCTCATTCCGTACCGGATCATGTCGCCACACTTCATGATGGCTGTCTTCATGATTCGGTCCAAGCGAGATGATTCTCATCGATTCTCATCAGGTTGTGGAACACTTCGTTAGGAAGAATCAATGGGAACCTCTGTGTCTCAGACTAACTGAAGCCGTGAAGAAAGCCGGATTATATGAAGAGTTGGGTATCACACCCCTGCGTTCGACTGAGAAACTCAAGGCGACATTCCAGGGCAAGAAGCAAGTGCCACAACAGCCGGATGGAGATAGCTGCGGAGCCTTTGTTTGTCATTTCATCAAATCGTTCTTAATTGTGGACAAACATTGGAGCCAACACTCCACCTTTACGATGCAGCAGACAATGGAGCTAAGAGAGAAGGCAGCAACTATGATCTTCAAGTATAGTAAGCCTTATGTACCTTAGTGAAAAATCGTATTAAGGCTGATTTGTATTTAGTTGCTGATTAATGAAATTGGTTGTGTTGCGTATTCTCGTATGATATTCTTTTGCATCGCTTACCGGATCAGATTACAAAGGGTTTGGGCATATCCATAATTGGGGGAGATTGTTGGATCAAACCCGAATTTGGATAATGTTGATAAAGCCTTATGTAATTTGATCTGAGATCTTTTGTGTTTATTTGATCATTGCGAAGGTATGTCACTAATCCAAAGATGCACTCGTGAGAGCAAAGCTAAGGACAGGATACATAATCCTGATCCGGACAAGAGTTAGTGTCGTCAAACACTTGGTAAATAACCAAGTAACAAATACATACGGAATAAGGAACAATCCTACGGACTAAGAACTTAAAGGATAAGTGCGGAGTAAGGAAAATAAGTGCGGAGTAAGGAAAATAGATGCGGAGTAAAGAAACCAGATGCGGAGTAAGGAATCCGGACTTATTACTCGCCCGGAGTAAGGAACTTACACAAGGAGTAAGGAACTTACATACGGAGTAAGGAACTTACACACGGAGTAAGGAACTTACATACGGAGTAAGGAACTTACATGCGGAGTAAGGAACTTACATGCGGAGTAAGGAACTTACATGCGGAGTAAGGAAGCGCTGACACGGACTAAGGATTCCAGTACTGAATAGATACGGAGTAAGCAACCACTGACACGGAGTAAGGTTCCGAGCTTCATTAACTACGGAGTAAGGAAAATTACACCGGACCAAGAAGACACTGCTCCAACAAAACCGCATTTAAAGTTATCGGCTCGTGCTTTGTCCCGATGTAAGACGAATGCATTTAGATCAAGAAGAATCTTACACGTGGATCATCCGGATATGTGGACACAACCTTAATTGTATCTCGGAACTCACAAAGACACTTATACTCTTCAAATCCAAGATCTTGAGCTCCACAATCCGCAGCAGTCAAGGCCGATGACACGAGGGATAGTTAGTGCGGAACGCATTCCGGAACTTCAAGTTCCAAGGTTGTCTCTTAGGAATGTTTTGTATAAATATTCATACTTATACTTCATGTAAATTAGTGCTTAGGCGGGCAAAAAAAAATAGAAAAGGAACTTGGCTAGCGTGTGAGTTCATTGTTGTAAACAAAGTGTAAGAGAGTGTTTGCTTCTATTTTGTTGTAATCACCTTGTGATAATAAAACAAAATACTTCCACTATCTGGTTATCTTCCCTGATGATTCTATCACTTAAACTAGATAAGTCTTTGTGTCTTGAGAGAAAAGAAAGAGTTTGAATAAGAGCCTATTCACCCCCCCCCCCTTTAGGCTCCAAGGGACCATCAGAATTGTTATGAATAATGATTTTATATGTGATGTGATTTTTGAACACTACACTCGCATATTTACACTTTGCATATAGAATTTGTTAGTTAAACTGAGCAGAGAGTGTTGAGGGATAGTCACCTACTAAGCTATGAAGCTCACACCTATGTTGCTAAATCTCTTGCAGGTACTGAAGGGAGATTGAAGGAGCACTAGTAGTCAAGTGGATCATGATTTTGATGTGATGCTTATGTCATTATAGGACTTATGATTATTTTGTTATTTGTTTGGATTGTGATTTCCCGAACATGGGTTCGTGGACATTGTAAGACAGTATAATTATTTATAGTTTGCTTGTTTTAGAGTATTTTGTTTAATGGATATCATTGAGGAAGTACTATCATATCCTTGTTGTGTGAAAGTACAGGGGAGCATGAGACAGTGCCCGCTTTGTAGTCTCTATTAGGTGCTAGTCACCTGTAAAGACTCGTATTTGGGTAGTGTTGAGAGATAACCATTCTATGGGAATGCAACTATCTGGACGGTAGTGTAGTCGTCGATGTGAGCATTTTGACAGTACTTGGGCCCAATTCCGAGTCGGGGCCCCGAGTGGCCCGATTGTTGACTTTTTGGGGTTTATTGGTTGACTTTGTGTTTAAGCAGTCGTTTGAGTGTGATAATATTTGAATAGTGTTGTGCTCATCATTTCGAGCATTTTGACTGTAATTTGACTCAATTTGGAGTTCGGGACCTTGGAGGTCAATTATTGTGTTGGGAGGTCAATGGTTGACTGGGTCAATTATTGACTAGTCAATTAGTGGTCAATGATTGGCAGAAATATAAATAGAAGGAAAAGAAAGAGCTTTCATTTTACGCTATCACGTTTGTGCGTTTGAGAGAGAGAGAAAGAGCTTGGAAGTTTGAAGCCTTGGCGATTTGGAATAATTTGGGTTCTGGAGCTCAAAGAATCACTCTAGGTAGGTGTCCTTGAACTTCTTATCTTGATTCTATCTTTGGTATGCACCAATTTGTCATGATTTATGGAATTAAGCATGAACCCTAAGTTTTGAGGGAATCCAATTTTGGGTTAGATCTAATGGTTTAGCATAAGATCTATGGTTAAGAACAGTTTTATATCGATTTTGATATGTGTTTCTGTGACCTGGGATTGTTTAACTGCATATTCCATGAGGGTTGAGTAGTCAACCATGGAAATCTGTATTTAGATCTAAATTTCTGGAAATCTGCAATTATGTGTGTATTTCTGTTGTTATTGTGCGATTTAGAGGCATTCAGGATGCGTTTTGAGGTAGATATTGTAGTATGTTACGTAAAACGTATGTTTGGGAGCGTCTGGGGGTTGCTGGGTTGATTCCAGGCAAGGAACAGGAAAAAACGACGATGAACAGTACCCTGGGTGAACTATTGGGCTGAAAGGATGAAGACCCGAAGATTTGGGTTGTAGGGTCAAAGGTTCGTAGACCCGTAGTCGTAGGGTCGAAGATCCGAAGGTCGAAGGTCGAAGGTCGAAGGTTGCAGGTCGCAACTTTGAGTCTTCGAGGCCGCATTTCTGCAGCTACGAGTCGCGGTTCCGCAGCTACGAGTCGCAGTACTGAAGCTACGAGTTAGGTAGTTCTGTGGCTTCGAGCCAATGCAACTGCAACTAAACTGGACCATTTACCATTGTAAACCATTAAACTTAAGTTACAATGTAAATAACAAAATACCCCCCATTTGGATTCAAAGAAAAATACTAGAAAATTAAATTCTCACTCCTTCAAAATGTGAAAATTGGGATTTAGTGTAAAATCTCGAAAAAATCCAGTTTTTCGTAGAGGTGAATTTTTAGAAAGTAGGGTTAGACATCTCAAAAAAATCCCAAAAAATCAGATTATCTTACTTATGATATGAGAACCCAATGCCGGGACTTTTTATTTCAAGAAAACAATTCCTATGGGTATCTCCTTCCTTGGTCAAGGAATAATGATCGGTTTGTGAAGACTGGCTTCAGTTATAAAGGGAGTATGGTGAACCTTAATGCCATATTGGTGTTGGTATGTTGGTTTGATGAATTGGGGCTTGGGCTCTATGACTTGTTGGGTTCTCACCGTGAAGCACAGATGATGCTATGTGGTTGACGGGGTAGGCATATCTGCAGGCCGCAGATGCCCCAAACCTTCGTGGCCGGGCATATTGCGCTGTGGCCGTGGCAAGCATATGTGCCAATGGCAGGCCTGTGTGGCATTGTGTTCGGACATATAGCGTTGTGGTAGGGCTGAGTGCCTTGAGCTGGGATCCTGTTGAGGATCGTGTTGAGCCGTTGAGCTTGTAGAGCTTGAGCTAAGTGCCCTGAGCTGGGATCCTGTGGAGGATCGTGGACAAGTTGTCCTATGTGGGCAGGCTGGGTCCTGATGTTTGTTTGCAGGTTGTGTCCTGATGATTGTGCACACTACACAATGCATGAGTACACTGAGCATATAGACTTGTATGTTTGTGACCCGTATAAATTGTGTCTATAGGTTTTGCAGCAAGTGCACTGGTTAAGTAATAAAATGGAGTATTAAGACTCCGGTTATCGAACCCACAGGGAGGTAGCTAATGTTGTTAAGCAGCAAGCACTAAGCTAACAAGTTGTTTTTATGTCTGGACAATTGATTTTTGTTGGACAAATAATGTGAACGAAAGGTGATTAAATCAGAAAGTTGGCAAGCTATTGGTACAGAAATTTCAGTGATTAAGGATCTAGGGTCACAATGTTTACCACCCAATCGATTGTAATAGTCTGGTTATGTCTCTCGTTCTTGATTGATGTCGTAGTTCACGTTCATGTTGATTATCTCCTACCTATCTTACATTTGGTCCATGCTAAGATAGATTTAAGGCTTTTATCCCATTTGGTCCATGTGAATAAAAGTGATCAAGGTAGATAAACAATCTAATAGTTGCAGACTTGGTCCATCATGCAATATTAAATCTAAATTACTAGTGTTCCACCCTAGACAAGGGCTAAGATTACCTAATTATGCATAAACTAGGCATTTCCATTCAAGCAAGTGAATTAAACAAGAACTGAATTCTATTTTATTGAACAACCATAACCAAACTGACTACAATTTATTGGGGGCTACATTGCTCCCCTAGACTAACAAGACTACTCCATAATCATGACAAAAACAATAACAATCACAAGAAAGAACATGATTACAGTACCAGGACAATAAAGGAAGACCCCAAGATGAACCAGGACTCCAGCCTCCAAAGACTCCAGGCGTCCTGCCCAAACTCACTCCTTGCCAAGGACAATCCGATCTTTTAGCAATGGCTATAGCTCTTTTTAGAACTCAGATCAGATTCTCCCACTCAAGATGATTTACAATGCCTCCAAAGACCCCTATTTATAGGTTTTAGTGGGCCAAATTAGGGTTACAAAAGGTGTGCCCTAATTATAAATGTGGTCGCAGCCAAAACGACGTCGTTTTGGTTAGTTACACTAATTGACGTTCTAGGCGAAATAAAACTCAAACTACACCAAATTTGACCCCAGTTCTTTAGAGGAAAATGATTAAAACAACAAAATACATCATTTGGAGCGCAAAAATGCTTGCACGTGAGAATGCACGTGAGAAGACCCTTTTCACGTGCAGCTCCAATTTGACTCAAATTTGCTCCAAAGCTTCCTCTTGAGTTATAGAAGGCATCCATGCAATAAAATCCTTGCACGTGAGAATGCACGTGAGAAGGCTTTTCACGTGCACCTTGATTTTGCCTTCATTTTGCTTCCATCTTCTTCCTATAGCTTCCTTGTGAGTTGATGGAGTGATGTAGCCAAAGTGTGTGGGAAAAGGTTGCTCCAAAACCTGCCAAAAACACTCAAAAAGTAGCACTATACACCAAACAGGGTCTTCCTAGGGGTTAGAGCAAATATGTGGAAAATAACATGCAAATAGGTACAAAACATACGCTAAAACACCCTATATAAGGCATAGGATAACGGCATAAATGCACGTTATCAAATTCCCCCATACTTGAACCTTTGCTTGTCCTCAAGCAAAAAGAAATAAACACACAGTCAAACGGAAAAGAACGAATAAACTAACAAACAAGAGAGGCATGGTTTCCCAAGGCATACAATTCTATCATGATGAAGTAGACATTCCAATAGCTAAAAATGAATCATAAGTTAATCAAAACATGCCCTTACTATCAAGTCCAACAACCATGTAATATCGTTACTAACAGTTCAGATAGAAGCAAACATGCCAGGATAAAATGAACTTAGCTCCCCCTGAAAGTCCTCACGAAGGTTAGAGCAGCCTCACTCAACTATAACTGTCTTTGCTCTCCTCTCAGGCCCTACTATCAATGCCTAACAACTAAGGGTTACTCTTACACCCACTACTAGCTATTGATTAAGTTTTTGCCAAGTAAACATGAGAGATCCCCATTGTGCTCGTCAAAGAAAACACACACGCTATTCTACTTATTGATAAACACTGAGAGCTAAAGATTTAAGCTCACATTTGTGACACAAATTGCACAGCAAAACAGCTTAGCCATTATGGCTGCAACACGAAAACAAAAACACATATAAACAGTAAGCCATTGTGGCTTTTATTCGGGCAAACACTTTTTTCTGTTTCTTTTTTTTTTTAAACTTATTTTTAGTAATAACCTTACAAGGTTGCATTTTATGCTCTCCCTTGATGGATTATTCACTCTACTATTGTCCTCACACAAGCCCTTTTTTTTTTAAACAACAACGGAGCGGAAATACTGGAATCACTAATATCATACACCAAACACTGAGCACAAACAGGTACTTCTTATGCCTAAGTAACTCCAACTATTAAATAGCTAGTAATGAATATTAAGAGCGAATTGGTAACCCAATAACCCATAAAATACACTCAAAGGCAAGATAATGGTGCTCTCAAAAAGTATATGCCTATTCTGCACTCAACTTCAGGGTTTACAAAGTTCATCCTAACATAACATGCTCAGCGTACTATTCAAATGTCAGCTCCAAAATCATGGTGATATCATTCAAAAAGTAAAGACATGCTCAACTAACTTATAACACACCTTAACAAGTGAAACATCTTTATCATAACAAGATACTAAGGTGGTCAGTATAGTCAACCAGAATTGTCATACCTTGGTAGCCATTGCACCTCACAGGCAAACAAACAAGCAACCGGTTCAAGGGAAATCCCCCCCCCCACACTTAAACAATGCGATGCCCTCAGAGCAGGGGAAAAGGAAAAAGGGAGAAGACCGTTACCGGTTGGTGGGGACGCTGTAGTAGAAGATAACATGGGCCACCATTCTTCTAAGACGTGCGACAAAGTCAGTTGAGGTTTCTCCTGTGAGCGCCCAAGTATCCTTATGCTGCAATAGAGCTATCAAATAATAGCAGACAAAAATCCCACAACTGAATTGATCTGGTTGTTGGGGAAGCTCTATTTCATTAAAGTGCACCAGAGGAAACTTGGATGTCAACAGCCCTTCTTTTCTGAGTGCATTTTTGATTTTTTTTCAAGAAACCATGGACAAGCTTCTTCTTTCGTGTGGAAAACCCATGGGCTTGGCTCGGGTCATAAAGGATGGCATGGCTCACAGTCAGGTCCAACTGCAAGAGTACAAAGTGTCGATCAAGGAGGACCGGTATAAGAACCTCGTTGGACCTGGTGCCGAGAGCGATGTCCTTCTGCTGCTCCATTCATCCGCCGGCGGAAGATATGTTCCTCTAACGGCTGCTCATAAATCTCACACAGCATGATAGAAGTGTACTGAGCCATAGGGTAGTCGTTGGGCTCGGCTTCCACCACGTGTCGCATCGTACGGCAGAATAAGTCAACGTCATCGGACGATAAAAACTCATCAGTTAGGATACGCTGCAAATAGGATGACGTGAAGACTTCTGAATCACGCGTAAAACGCGCTTGCAAGGTGTCTCCATAAGTAAAGCTGCTGGCAGTCGTGGCATCAGCGAGTGGAGAGGGCCGGATGAAGATGAATATAGATGGGCTCCCCTAGGTTATCTTCCTGGGGAGCTTCGGATGATGCGCCAGACCACCATTGCAACGGCTGGATGAAGGGAACTAGGGCCTGTGAAGAGCGGGGCCCTGCTGATGGTGTGAAATAAACCGGAACTGCTGGAGGGAAGGGTGGCGCGGTGTAGGGCTCCGCCTCTTGCGGATACTGTGGATACTCCGGTGTCTCTTCGCTATGTGCAGCGTGCTGCTGTACCGGAGGTGATGGTGCATCAAATGGATCCTCCACAGGAGGTGTAGGAGTATTCTTCTTCTTCTTCCCCAGGGCTTTCCAGATCTTACCGAGCAGCCCTTTGACTTCCTTCTGCTCCTTGAGGATAAGAGTTTGATTTTTCTTCAGTAGCCCGATCTCCTGAACGGTTTCCGCCTGTGCCTCTTGTAGTTGAGCAGTTTGCTTTCGTAAGTCTTCATAAGAAGCAGCAGGAGTTGGCTCCGGGGCTTCCCATGGTCGGGCAGATGGACGAGACGTTGCTTGTTGATCTTGAGTGATGTACTCGAGCAGCTCATCCAGCTGAAGTCTTGTGATGTGGCCATTAGTGAAAGCCCAGTTAAGAACGTCAACTTCACTGATAACTTGGCCACTGATGCCTTGGAAGAAATTGTAGATTTTCTCCTTGTGAACATTGAACTGCAACTGGAAAATGTGCTGTCGGCAGGCATTCATGGGAGTGGAGGTGTCCCTAAACTGCTCCGTGGGTCGCTCCATATGCACGCTATGACGTGAAGGTTGTGGTGCGACGTGGATACTATCTCCCCATTTGCCCTTGTAGCTAACTCCTAAGGCACCCTCTGGATGGAGAACTCGTAACCGCAAGTTATCCGGGAAAACAAGTGGGGACTACTTGAGCACTAAGATGACCATATTGATATTGCAGAAGCATGCTAAGTAGTCGACCATATAAGCATTTATGAATGTCCCGTTTCCACAATTTAAAAATTTCCGCAGCCCAATCAATGTGTAACTGACGATCGATGCAAAACATAAACTCCAAATGGATTTAGGGACTGAGTCTACGCCACTAGTTTGTAACAGTAAGTACCTCCCTACTAAATTGGCAAGGCAACGGTATTTCCCGTGAAATCCGTTTTTAGTAAATTGCCGACGTTTCCCAAATTCCTTATTATACTGTAAAGCTCTACCATATTCTCCTAAGGTCAATGCAGGCTTTGCGTGCATGGGATTTGGCAGATCAAAGCAATCTCTCAACATAGCAGGGGAAATAGAAATTAAGACACCTTGAACCTCCCCAATTATCTCATCATCTTCCTCATTGACATAGACTCGAATTATAAAAGTCTAACATGGCAGGGTAATACAAATCATCTGCGAGCGCATACTAACCTTCTCGGTCCCAACGCTGCGGCTTGGTCATAACTTCTTCGGTCCGGTCAAGGGTGGAGGACTCCAGGATCTCCCAATCAAGCACATTCCCCACGAAGATAGTGTCGGCGTCTCTCAATGCCGAAGGCATAGAGGTGGCAGAGGCTTCAGGACTGCCTTCTCCTTGGCGGGCTCTCCTTGTGTGCACCATGACTAACCAAAGAAGGGATTTTGCTCTCAACAAGAAAGGAGAAGAAAGTATGAGATGTGAGTTTGAAGCTTGGAACTCATCCTTATTTATAGTGATTCGCCACAAGGGGAAAAGACGAAAATAACCCTCTTAAAGTGCTCCATCATTTTCACGTGCAGACCAAAGAAGACTCTAGAAGGTGCCAGCTAGTGCCCATCGAAATTTCAGACTGATTGGCCAAAGGTAGGTGTGCACGTGAAAAGCGTGTTTTCACGGTCAGAGCTTGGATGACTCTAGACACTGCCAGCTATCGTCAACCAAGATTTTAGATCGAAAAGACGCATCTATCCCTGTGCATGTGAAAAGTGTTTTCACGGGCAGGTCTCAGAAGGGTCTAGAAGATGCCAGTTGCCTCTGTGCAAAATTTCAGATCGATTGGACCATTCTACCCTTGTGCACGCGAAAAGCCTTTTCATGGGCAGGGCCTTTTTTGTCCAAATTTCACCTGTAGGTCACGGATGAACTGTAGATTCATTATAGATGTGAACGTGACATACTGCTTCTCACGGGCAAGCTGGTTGACACCCTAAATGAAGCCCAATGTTGTTGAAATTTGACAGGCTAGTAGCCCATCTCCCAAGGACAAAAACGTGTCAGTTAGTGGGCCCAAAATACCATCATATAATCCATAACTTCATCTCCTTGGTTTGGCAATAGATTGGAGTGGGCCCCTCGATTTAATTCAACTGAGCTTGGATGTGGGCCTGAGAAAATTTAGTTGAAGTTCTGATACACAGGCCCAAGTAAGCCCAAGCATAAAGAAGCTCCATCAAGGAATTTGGGCCTAGGCCCTGGTTCAAATGCTGCAAATAAAAGTTAAAACAAAACAGATATGCACTCCCTATAGACTATGGGTTAAAGCACACAATAACAATATCCCAATAAAATAAAATAAAATAAAATAAAAAGGAAGAGAAATCACCATGGGTTGCCTTCCATGAAGCGCTGAGTTTAGGTCTTTAGCTTGACCGTCCCCGCTGTCAAGTTGTGATCAGAGTGAAATGATCAACATCCTTAACATGGTCCTGCATGTAGTATGGCTTCACACGCTGACCATTTACTTTGAATATTTGTCTAGAGGTTGATTGGAGTTCAACACTACCATATGGAAAAACCTTTGTAACAGTGAAAGGCCCCATCCATTTAGATCGCAGCTTCCCAGGGAAGAGTTTAAGTTTGGAATTAAAGAGAAGCACCTTCTGCCCTGGTTCAACAGTAGAGGGGCTGATCTTCTTATCATGTTTGAGCTTAGACCTCTCCTTGTACAGCTTCGCACTCTCATAGGCATTGAAGCGAAATTGCTCCAACTCATTTAGTTGGTGCAATCGTAGTTCAGCAGCAACATTGGGATCCATATTAAGCTTTTTAACTGCCCAAAATGCCTTGTGTTCCAATTCAACAAGCAAGTGGCAGGCCTTTCCGTACAGTAGACGATAAGGAGACATTCCAATGGGCGTTTTCAATGCTGTGCGATAAGCCCACAACGCCTCATCGAGTTTTAGAGCCCAATCTTTTCGGTTGCCTCCCACTGTCTTTTCCAAAATGTGCTTGATCTCACGGTTGGAAACTTGACTTGACCGTTTGCTTGTGGATGATAGGCTAAGGTGCGCCTATGTTGAACTCCATATTTGTTTAAGAGCTTGTCGAAAAGTTTATTGTAGAAGTGACTCCCTTCATCATTGATAATTGCTCTCGGTGTTCCAAACCGGCTGAATATGTTGTGACGAAGGAACTTGGTAACCACTTGAGCATCATTCTTCCTAGTGGGTATAGCTTCAACCCACTTTGAGAGGTAGTCAACAGCCAGAAGGATGTAAGAAAATCCATCTGATGGTGGGAAAGGTCCCATGAAATCGATTCCCCATATGTCAAAAAGTTCGACTGGCATAATGCCAGTTTGGGGCATCTCTTGCTTCCTTGTAATCCCTCCTGTTCGTTGACACCGATCACATGACTTAACAAAGGTGTATGTGTGTCCGTGAACATGGTTGGCCGGTAAAACCCGCTTTGTAGGATCTTTGCCACCGTTCTCTGCACTCCTAAATGGCCAGCATAGTCGGATGAATGACAATGCTTCAAATATCTTATCCACTTCCTCTTCTTGGCACACACTTTCTGATGATCTGATCAGCACATTGCCTGTATAGAACAGGCTCATCCCAAATGTATCTTCTTGCATTAAAGAGGAACCTCTTCTTTTCCTGATAAGTAAACTCGGTAGGTACATAGTCACATGCATGGTAGTTCACGATATTAGCAAACCATGGCGTCTTTGCGTCAGCTACAAAGAGCTGCTCATCAGGGAAGGTGTCAGAAATAGTAGCACCTTGAGTACTACCTTCCCTTAGCTCCAGCCTTGACAAATGGTCTGCCACAGTGTTGGAAGTCCCCTTCAAGTCTTTAATCTCCAGATCAAACTCTTGGAGTAACAAAACCCATCTGATTAACCTGGGTTTCGCATCCTTCTTGCTGAACAAGTATCTCAAGGCAGCGTGGTCGGTATAGACAATGACCTTAGTGCCCAAAAGATATGACCGAAACTTATCACACGCAAATACCACAGCAAGTAACTCTTTCTCTGTAGTGGTGTAATTGAGCTAGGCCTCATTGAGTGTGCGACTGGCATAATATATTGCCCTGAAAACTTTGTCCCGTTTCTGCCCAAGCACCGCTCCGACTGCAAAGTCACTCGCATCACACATCAGCTCAAAGGGTTGCGACCGGTCCTGGAGCTACTATCACCGGTGCTTGAACCGAGCTTCTCTTCAAGCCTCGTAAAGGCCTGAAGGCGCTCTTCCGAAAATATGAAAGGAACATCCTTCTCTAAAAGCATGCTTAGGGGCTTGGCAATTTTTGAGAAATCTTTGATGAACCGCCGATAAAACCCTGCATGACCCAGAAAGCTCCGGATGCCCTTCACATTAGTGGGAGGAGGTAGACTCTCAATGGTGGAGATCTTTGCTCTATCTACTTCCAACCCAGCTGCGGACACTCTATGCCCAAGGACCACTCCTTCCTTGACCATGAAGTGACACTTCTCCCAGTTCAAGACCAGGTCCTTTTACTTGCATCGGACTAACACGGTTTCCAGATTTCTGAGGAAGATGGAAAAAGATGAACCAAATACCGAGAAGTCATCCATAAAGACTTCCATAATGTCCTCCACCAACCCTTGAAAAATGGCCATCATACACCTCCGGAAGGTAGCGGGTGCGTTGCGAGACCAAATGGCATACGCCGGAAAGCATACGTGCCAAAAGGGCACGTGAATGTAGTCTTCTCTTGATCCTCCTGGGGCAACCGCTATCTGGTTGTATCCAGAATAACCGTCCGAAAACAATAATACGGGTAGCCAGCTAACCGATCTAGCATTTGATCAATGAAAGGTAACGGAAAGTGGTCCTTACGCGTGGCTTTATTCAGCTTGCGGTAATCAATGCACACGCGCCACCCGGTCACTGTGCGGGATGGAATAAGCTCGTTCTTCTCATTGCGTATCACTGTCATGCCGCCCTTCTTGGGAACCACTTGTCTTGGACTAACCCAGGAGCTATCTGAAATGGCATATATGATGCCCGCTTTCCTCCACTTGGAATCTCCTTGCCAACGACTTCCTTCATTGCAGGATTGAGCCTGCGTTGGCGCTCTACAGTAGGAGTATAAGACTCCTCCATCAGTATCTTGTGCATGCAGACCGCTGGACTTATACCTTTTATATCATCCAGAGACCACCCCAGGGCCTACTTATGCTCTCGTAAGACTTCTAGTAGCTATCTGGTTTCTTCTACTGTTAAGGACGCAGCTACTATCACAGGGTAATGCCCTTGTGTATCCAAAAACTCGTACCTCAGATGTTCTGGGAGTTGCTTCAAAACTGGCAAGGGTTCCGTGATTGCTGAGGATTCGGTTGAGGAAGGTCGTCGCTCGATTCGTTCTTTCAAGACTTCATAAGTCTCTTCCGGTTCCACCTCCGCAAAATCCACCTTGCCGCAATTCGTGATCCAAGCTTTCAGTGATCAAGCTCTCTTCGAAGTAGCTGTCCACGAATTCAGCAATCTGATCAATCCAATAACAGCTGGAATGATCATTTGCCTTGCGCATCGAACGCTCCATGTTGAACACTACTGCATCTTCATCCACACGCAGCGTCAACTCCCCTGAGTTTACATCGATCAAGGCCCTTCCAGTACTCAGGAATGGCCTTCCAAGAATCATTTGGACTCCTTTATCTTCTTCCATTTCCAATACAACAAAATCCACTGGGAAGATAAAGCGATCCACCTTGATTAAAACATCTTCAATAATGCCCGCCGGCTTTCCTATCGATCGATCAGCAAATTGTAAAGATATGGAAGTGGGCTTTATTCCAGTCAAGCCCAGTCGCCGATAGATGGACATTGACATCATATTTATACTCGCCCCTAAGTCACATAGGGCTTGCTCCAATTGCGAGGTGCCAATGGTACAGGTCAGCGTGAAACTACCCGGATCTTTAAGCTTGGGCGGTAGCTTGTCTGCACCATCGCACCGATGTCATTTGTGAGAGCCACTATCTCACAATCAGTGTAGCTTCTCCTCTTGGACAGTAGATCCTTTAAAAATTTGACATATCCAGGCATCTGTTCCAAGGCTTCTATGAATGGGATGTTCACCTCCAGCTTTTTGAATACATCTAAGAATTTCTGGAACTGAGCATCTAATTTCTGTTTCCTCAGCCTTTGAGGATACGGCATAGGAGGTTTATACGGAACAGGAGAGCTAATTTCAGGCTGACGGATTGTCGGTTGACTACTCCCCACCTTTTCCTTCTGGTCCTTACGTTGCTCAGCATCTCCTTCTTTAGCTTCCTCCTGGGTGTGCTGTTCCGACTCCTCCTTGGTTGGCTCGATTTTCTTCTCTCTAGCTGGTAGTTCTTTCCCACTTCGAAGCATTATAGCTTTGCATTGCTCCCTTGGGTTACCTCCGTATTGCTAGGAAAAGTGTTTGATGAAGATGACCTAACTGCATTTGCTAGCTGGCCAATCTGGCCGCTCTATATTATTCATGGCAGCCCCAAGATCCCGGGACGAAGTGGTAAGGGACTCGGTCCTCGTCTCCCCCTTACTCATTCTGTCGGTTGCTTGCTTAGCAAATTGATAAAAGAAGTTCCGCATCTCTTCATCCTTTGCCTTCTCTTTGTCTTCCTCCTTCGTTGAGGCATCTTCTGGAACCCCAGAAGGAAGTTGTGGCCGAGAATGTTCTCCATCTTGTGTTGCTCCAATGAGAGACCTTATTCTGCCTTGGCCATAAGTAAGGCCGTTGTTGAAATTGGTGAGGTCCTCTTTGATTCTGGAAGTTGTTGAGGTGAGGAGGATTCAGCACTGGTTTGGATTCGAAATTGTCGCTGAAATCCTCCACCTCGATTCCCAACATATTGGGCTTCTTCGTATAGTGGGGCGCAACAACGGCGTCTTCGAATCGCCTTGGGTTGTTCGGTTTGCCCTCCATGCGAACAGCCATCACCGACATTTGCTCCGTCGGTAACTCCATCTTCCTTGTCAACTCATCAAACCGAGTTGAATTTGATGAATTTGATACCCAGCGACCACCACGCTCGGCTCTGGGGCGTCCGTCATTAGACCATTGGCGGTTGGACAACGCCATTCTCTCTATAAGCTCTACGTGCAGAAGGTTCCATCATCATGAACGCTCCTCTCCGGCCGCATCTATCATGCTCCTTGTATTTGCGTGCAGAACCGCATAAAAAGATTCGACTTGTAACCATTCTTGGCTTGCCATGATTAGGACACCTCCTAACCAAGTCTTTGAATCGCTCCCAGGCCTCGTATAGCGACTCATCACCGTCTTGGGTGAATTGATTTATTTGGCTCCTTAAATGAATAACTCTTGTTGGTGGAAAGTACTTGGAGAGAAACTTCTCCACCATTTGGTCCCATGTGTGTATCTCTTGCGCCAGGGTAGGACTGGAACCAACCAAGAGCTCGGTCCTTCAGGGAAAATGGGAAGAGTCGCAGCTTAATGGCGTCATCCGAGACTCCATTAATTTTGATGGTGTCGCAAATTTGCAAGAATCGCGCTAGATGGTTGTGTGGATCATCTAGTGCCGAGCCTCGGAATGCATCTTGCCCAACCATTTGCAGTAGCGCAGGCTTCAGCTCGAAGTTGTTTGCTTGGACCGGCGCCCTTCTAATGCGTGAATACTCATCCGATAAGACAGGTCTAGCATAATCCATGAAGGTCCTCGGCTGATAACCGCCTTGGCCGTTGTGTCCCCGATCTTCCCTTGCTCTGTTTTCGGCCATGATTTCTTCACACAAGGTATGTAAGCCTTCCAAGCTTGTTGCACTGCAGCTAATACCCTCTGAGCCCTTCGCTGCTCTCGCAACGTCCGTTCGATTTCGGGATCGTATGGTAATAACTCACCCCTGGTGTGACGCATACACAGAGGAATTTTCTCAAACACCTAGGGTGCACCCCTGCAACGTAGCAAAAACAAAAAGATACCAGGTAACACCGTACTAGCAAAATTACAAGAAAATAAAATTCCAGATCACAAATAAACTTAAGCACCTAATGTCACTTAGTCCTAACAACGTTTGGCTTGCCTCCCCGGCAACAGCGCCAAAAACTTGACCCGTATAAATTGTGTCTATAGGTTTTGCAGCAAGTGCACTGGTCAAGTAATAAAATGGAGTATTAAGACTCCGGTTGTCGAACCCACAGGGAGGTAGCTAATCTGTTGTTAAGCGGCAAGCACTAAGCTAACAAGTTGTTTTTATGTCTGGACAATTGATTTTTGTTGGACAAATAATGTGAACGAAAGGTGATTAAATCAGAAAGTTGGCAAGCTATTGGTACGAAATTTAGGTGATTAAGGATCTAGGGTCACAATGTTTACCACCCAATCGATTGTAATAGTCTGGTTATGGCTCTCGTTCTTGATTGATGTCGTAGTTCACGTTCATGTTGATTATCTCCTACCTATCTTACATTTGGTCCATGCTAACATAGATTTAAGGCTTTTATCCCATTTGGTCCATGTGAATAAAAGTGATCAAGGTAGATAAACAATCTAATAGTTGCAGACTTGGTCCATCATGCAATATTAAATCTAATTTACTAGTGTTCCACCCTAGACAAGGGCTAAGATTACCTAATTATGCATAAACTAGGCATTTCCATTCAAGCAAGTGAATTAAACAAGAACTGAATTCTATTTTATTGAACAACCATAACCAAACTGACTACAATTTATTGGGGGCTACATTGCTCCCCTAGACTAACAAGACTACTCCATAATCATGACAAAAACAATAACAATCACAGGAAAGAACATGATTACAGTACCAGGACAATAAAGGAAGACCCCAAGATGAACCAGGACTCCGGCCTCCGAAGACTCCGGCGTCACGCCCAAACTCACTCCTTGCCAAGGACAATCCGATCTTTTAGCAATGGCTATAGCTCTTTTCAGAACTCAGATCAGATTCTCCCACTCAAGATGATTTACAATGCCTCCAAAGACCCCTATTTATAGGTTTTAGTGGGCCAAATTAGGGTTACAAAAGGTGTGCCCTAATTATAAATGTGGTCGCAGCCAAAACAATGTCGTTTTGGTTAGTGACACTAATTGACGTTCTAGGCGAAATAAAACTCAAACTACACCAAATTTGACCCCAGTTCTTTAGAGGAAAATGATTAAAACAACAAAATACAACATTTGGAGCGCAAAAATGCTTGCACGTGAGAATGCACGTGAGAAGACCCTTTTCACGTGTAGCTCCAATTTGACTCAAATTTGCTCCAAAGCTTCCTCTTGAGTTGTAGAAGGCATCCATGCAATAAAATCCTTGCACGTGAGAGTGCACGTGAGAAGGCTTTTCACGTGCACTGGATTTTGCCTTCATTTTGCTTCCATCTTCTTCCTATAGCTTCCTTGTGAGTTGATGGAGTGATCTAGCCAAAGTATGTGGGAAAAGGTTGCTCCAAAACCTGCCAAAAACACTCAAAAAGTACCACTATACACCAAACAGGGTCTTCCTAGGGGTTAGAGCAAATATGTGGAAAATAACATGCAAATAGGTACAAAACATACGCTGAAACACCCTATATAAGGCATAGGATAACGGCATAAATGCACATTATCAGTTTGCATGATGTGGAGTTTTGGGGTCACCTACTGAGCTTGTCGCTCACCCCTACTTGTTGTTTACCTTTTTCAGGTGTAACTCGAGACTAGTAGACTTTCTTCCAGGAGGATGTGCCCACTACTCTGATGTATGATACAGTATGGTATTCTGTATTGTTATGTTTTGTATCCTAGACATGGGTCCGTGGAAAGTTGTATTTGCATATTGTTTATGATGTGATGTCTGTATGATTGTTTGACTTATTGTATGCATGATGACATATGGGAAAGTACAGGATTACCCTTGATGTATGACTGTACAGGGTTGCATAATTGAGACAGCACCCGCGGTGTAGTCTCTATTGGTGCTAGTCACCAACCCCTTGACCTTTTGGGTGCGGGCAAGGGGAAGTCATGTTCCTAGTTTTGGGTTCCCTGGAATTTGGGGGCGTGACATCACCAACCCCTTGACCTTTCGGGTGCAGGCATGGGGCAGTCATGTGCTCAATCTCAGGCTTTCGAAATTGGGGGCGTGACAAGTTGGTATTAGAGCCTTTGTTCTAGATAGACCTAGGTTAGTTAGGGTGATTGATTGATACCTTGGGACTCGGGAGACATTAAGGAGGGTGCCTAACCAACGTAGTCCTTAATGGTGTCCTTAGTCACCTTAGGGTCAGTCAGATCACCTAGGATGCATTGGGAAGGGTGCATACATGACATTGTGCATTATAGGCACTAGAAAAATATATTGTTTGCTGCCACTTTGTTGTAATATAATTTGATGTGGTTGATTTGTGATATGATGTGGTATATGCTTATTTGTATGTGATATGAACTATGGGTAGGGAAACATGGGCCCTACTAACTGATGTGGACCTTAGGGCCATTATTGAGTAATGAAAACTTTTTCCAAAGTTGTTTGGAACTATAGTTAATTAGCATTTATGTGGTTGGTGCAGAATGCCACCAAGAAGGAGTACAAGAGGTAAAGAACCAATGGAGGAACCTTCCGTCGAGTCTGGGGCTCAGGAGCAGCAAGGCACCCAAGGCCCAGATTTTGGTGAGGATTTTGCTTCCCAGTTAGGGGCGCAACTCTTCAATCAGATTCAGGGAGCCTTAGAAGGCACCGTTGAGGATGTGGTTAAGAGAGTGCTGCAGAGGCAACAACATCAGCCGGATGTACAGCATAGAGGACAACAAACTGAATTGCGACAGGCATCTCGACCTGTTGTAGAACGTGATGATGCAGACTGGGCGAACCAATTTAGGAAGTATAACCCGAGGACCTTTGAAGACGGAGCAAAGTCAGAGGATGCCGAGAACTTGGTCAAGTGGACTGATGACATTTTCTCACTGCATAGGGTGCCGGATGAGATCAGGGTTTGTTTAGCAACCCACTATCTTCTAGGGGCTGCTCGCAAGTGGTGGGAATTATTTCGCGATGTGCATGGTGAGAATGTCACATGGGATGAGTTTGTGGAGCTCTTTTATGCAGAATATTTTCCACAGTCTAAGCAAAAGGCAAAAATGAGGGAATATGATGCACTTGAGCAAGGAACCAAGTCAGTGGCTGAGTATGTGAAAGCTTTCACCGAATTGGGAAGATTCGCTCCTGAATCTTGGCAGGTAGAAACCAAGAAGGCCCAGGATTTCGTGGAAGGCTTACGACCAACCCAACGAACTCGGCTGAAGGTGTGGGAGTTAGCCACATATCGTGAAGTATTTCACAAAGCAATTATTACAGGGAGAAGCTTGGAGCAGGCTAAGATTCAGAGGTCTGGAAGGGCTACGGGGTTTGTTCATAAAAGGCCCCGAGAAGAAAAAGGTTCGGGGCAGGCGAACAAAAGACCTGTACCAAAATTTTCAGCTTGCTCAGGACCAATGAGTGGCACCTCCTTAACAGTGGGAGACCCAAGGGCATGTTGGGTTTGTGGCATGCCAGGTCACACAGAGAAAGATTGTAATAAGAAACACTTACGCTGTCGTAAGTATTGTCAAGTGGGGCATCTGGAGAGGACTTGTCAATCGGCGACTTCAGTCAGTGTAGTAGGGTCGCAACAATCCCGAAATATGGGGCAACGGGGTGGAAACTCGTATCAAAGACTGACACAGTCAGTTCAAGCCTCCTAGGCCCGGCCTGTGGCACAGCAGGCACAGAAAGAGAGTCAGACACCGAGGGTCCATGCAGGTGGAGCTCCCACGGAGCAAGCTGGTGGTGGTCCTCAGCGTGGAAGGAACTATGCGATTACTGATACTAGGACCGGGGAATCTTTCATGGAGGAAACTGAATTGGGGCCATGTGCGGTTCGAGGTACAATTCTTGTTTCTCATACTATATGTGTAGTATTGATAGACACTGGTGCCACACATTCTTTTATCTTAGAGAGAATTGTCGATAAACTAGAATTAGATTATAAGGTGGTGGCTCGACCCTTGATTGTTCAGTCACTAGTAGATGGAGAAGTAACTCTAAACCGTGTTTGTGAGAATTGTCCACTTTTGCTTGGGGGTGTGAACCTCCAATGGGATTTGTTTGTAATGGTGTTAGTGCATTACGATGTACTCCTGGGAATGGATTGGTTGGTTTATACAGGGGCTAAATTTGATTGTTAAAGACGTCGAGTGACTTATCACACACTTGAAGGTATTAGAGTACGTTTGTTGGGGAATGGACAGTGGAAGCATGCAAATTAGGGCCGATGAGGCAGTGATGGAGCAAGGTTACCCAGCAGTTAGCCAATTTAACCTTGGTGGATGAAAGGAGGGAGGGCAAAGCAGCATTGCCCTCAATTGTGGATCAATTTCTGGATGTTTTTCCGGAGGAGCTGGAAAGCCGACCACCAAGGAGATGTGTGGAATTTTCAATAGAATTGCTTCCTCAAATAGCGCCTATAAGGTTGGCAGCATACAGGATGGCACCTACAGAGCTTAAAGAACTCAAGAAGCAACTGGATGAATTACTGGCTAAGGGATTTATTAGGAGAAGTACCTCTCCTTGGGGTGCTCCAGTATTGTTCGCTAAGAAATCCGATAGTTCTCTTTGTTTATGTATTGATTATCAGAAATTGAATCAAGTGATAGTGAAAATCGGTATCCATTACCAAGAATTGATGATTTATTCGATCAATTTAGGGGTGCTAAATGGTTCTCCAAAATTAACCTGCGATCTGGATATCATCAATTGCGAGTGCGGGAGGAAGACATTCATAAGATGGCATTGAGTTGTTGATATGGGCACTATGAATGGTTGGTCATGTCATTTGGACTCACGAATGCACCAGCTGTGTTTATGGGCTTAATGAACCAGCTCTTTCCTCCCTATTTGGATCTATTCATTGTGGTTTTTATCAACGATGTCCTGGTATATTCCCGAACAAAAGAGGATCATGAGGAGCATCTTCAAGTAGTATTGCAAATCTTACGGGATCAATAGTTGTATGCAAAGTTCACCAAATGCGACTTTTGGCTACAAGAGGTAAAATTTCTTGGGCATGTGGTGACACTGGAGGGTATATCTGTGGATTTGGGGAAAATAGAGGCAGTAATGTCTTGGAAGAGACCCACAAATGTCTTTCAAATACGGAGTTTTCTGGGTTTAGCAGGTTACTATAGAAGGTTTGTGAAGGGTTTCTCCAAATTAGCCACTCCCATGACTGGACTGACTCGGAAGAGAGTTCGCTTTATATGGATAGAAGCTTGTGAGGAGGCGTTTAAATAGTTGAAAACACGATTGACTTTAGCACCTATTCTTATTCTCCCTGAAGAAGGTGTTCCCTATGAAGTCTATTGTGACGCATCCAAGATTGGATTGGGGTGTGTGTTAATGCAGGAGGGTAAGGTAGTTGCTTATGGGTCCCAACAGTTGAAACCCCATGAGCTGAACTACCCTACACATGACCTGGAATTAGCAGCGGTGATTTTTGCACTAAAGTCTTGGAAGCATGATCTTTTAGGTGAAAAGTTTAATGTGTATACGGATCATAAGAGTTTACAATATATATTCTCTCAAAAGGACTTGAATTTGCGTCAACAAAGATGGGTGGAATTCAAGCAGCAGTTTGAGTTTGATCTGGCATATACACCCAGAAAAGGCAATGTGGTAGCTGACGCCTTGAGTCGAAAGGATGTGGCCACCATATGTCACTATGCTCCCAAGGAATGGGAGATGATGGGGCAGTTGGCAGACTTAGGGGTACACTCCATAATTGACAGGGAGTATGGGACTCTTAGTGTTATTGTAGCTACCCTAGAGTTACAACAGTGAATTATCGAGGCTCAAGTAAATGATGTTAATTGTGAGAAGATTCGGGAAAAGATTCATGCTACTGATGCAACAATTGATTTGATGGAGGACACAACCCATGTACTACGATTTAAGGGTCGGTTGGTAGTTCCAATTTCGCTCCGAGAAGAGGTTCTGAGGGAATTTCATCATTCCCGTCTAGCTGTGCATCCTGGAGGAACCAAAATGTACCACGTGGTGAAGAGGCAGTACTGGTGGCCTAATTTAAAAAGGGCGGTAACGGATTTTGTAAGGCGATGTTTAACTTGTTACCAGGTCAAGGCTCAACATATTAGACCATTCGGAGAGTTGCAACCTTTAACAATACCGGAATGGAAATGGGATCATGTGACAATGGACTTTGTGACTGGACTTCCTCACTGTGGAGGACATGATGCGATATGGGTTGTCGTAGATCGGTTAACAAAGTCAGCTCGTTTTATTCCTATCAAAGAGACTGATCCTGTTCGAGTTTTAGGGCAACGATATGTTAATGAAATTGTAAGGTTGCATGGTGTACCTGTTTCCATTGTGTTAGATCGAGACACCCGATTTACTTCTTAGTTTTGGTGGCAATTACAACGAGCTATGGGTACCTAGTTGAATATGAGTACGGCGTATCACCCGCAGACAGATGGACAGTCTAAGCGCACCATCCAGATATTGGAAGATATGTTAAGAGCTTATGTGATGGATTTTGGTGGACATTGGGTGTCGCACCCACCCATGGTGGAGTTTGCCTATAATAATAGCTATCAAGCAACTATAAGGATGGCTCCATATGAGGCTCTGTATGGGAGGCCTTGTCGATCCCCATTGTGTTGGGCACAAGCAGGTGAGGCTACAGCAATTGGTCCAGACCTCGTTCAAGATTCAACAGAAATAGTGCAGTTGATCAAACAACGGATGTTAACAGCCCAGAGTTGTCAGAAGTCATATGCTGATAAGAGGCGTTCACCACTACGTTTTGAGATAGGTGACCATGTGTTCTTGCGTGTCTCACCACAATGAGGACATCAGAGGTTTGGTCGAGGGTCAAAGCTCTCACCACGTTTTGTTGGACCTTTTGAGGTCATAGCTGTTGTTGGCAATGTAGCATATTGTATGGCATTGCCACAGGAATTAGCACGTGTTCATAATATTTTTCATGTCTCACAATTGCATAAATATTATCTAGACCCATCTCATGTATTAGATTGTCGTGAGATAGAATTAGCCGATGATGGAACAGTGGTGGAGGTTCCTGTTTAGATAATTGATCGACGTGAGAAAATTTTACAAGGCAAAGTCATTCCTTTAGTTCGAATCCTGTGGAAGCATCGTGGGTTAGAGGAGCAAACTTGGGAGCGGGAGAGTCAGATGCGTGTTCTTCATCCGTAGTTGTTCGAGGACGAATAGTCCTAAGGTGGGGAGGATGTCATGTTTCTCCATATTTGTTTTGTTCCTTGCTCTGGTGGATATATGTATTTGTTATGAGGATATTTGGTTCGATGGTATTTTATTGTGATATAATGTTACATAATTTTGTTGTGACTTCTATACTGGTATGTGACATATAGTGATTGAGGTTGTTGCTTTCTGAGGATGAAAAGTCTTAAGGTGGGGAGGATGTGATATCCCGTATCAAAAAATAACATAAGATAGCCGTAATTGGGGATGAGGGTATCATTTTGTGATAGTAATTATGAATATAGTTGATTTGACTGAAATATGGGTCCAATTTGGGGCCTGGATGACCTAGGGGCATTATTATAATTTTCAGTGGCAAGTTAAAGGGTTAATTGGTCAATTTGGTTATTTGGGGATTTAAAAATATTAATATTTAACAGAAATATGAATTTTCATTAATAAAGGGCTTTTTGGTATTTTAATTTGATTTAAGATAGGAATTTTAGTATATTAGGAAATCTAGTCTAATTAGGTTTCTTAATCAGCAAGAAGTCTAAGCTAAATTAGACTCCTACTCACCTCTATAAATAAGGAGGCTGGTCAGGGAGTGTTGGCTGTTGTTTCTGTGTGTATTGAGAGCCCTAGCCGTCCTTCGAGCAGAGGAGAGAGAAAAAGGTCGTGGTTTGAAGCTCCCGGGTGTTTTAACAAGTGAAGTCTATTGCACCGTGTTAGAGGTAGGTATTTTTATCCTTCTCAAACTCTCCTAGAGTCCTATAACATATAGGGTTGGTATAGTTTTGGGAATCAAAATTAGAACGAATGACTTTGTATGTAACTAAGATAGGGAGTCTAAATAAAGATGTTTGATGTTCAAGGTCGTTGTTGAAAATGTATATATATCGTTTTATGGCGGATTCTTCGTGTGTTGGAACTATACGAACAGTAAAGTGGTCGGGTGAAGCTAATTTTTATACTGATGAAATATTTGCGGTAGTTAGAGGAACTTTCACTTCTGGTCGAGTGAATTTTGAGGTGGTTGGGTAAAGCTAATTTTTATACGGTTAGAATACTCGCGGTATTTAGATGAACTTTACCTTCTGGCTGGGTGAGTTTTGACGTGGTCAGGTGAACAGTAACTGGTCGAGTGAAGCTAATTTTTATACGGCTAGAATATTCGCGGTATTTCGATAAACTTTTCCTTCTAGTCGAGTGAATTTTGAGGTGGTCGGGTGAACCAAAATGTGGTTGGGTAAACAGTAACTTGATCGGATGATTTTTCTGGTATTTGTCATGGATAGCCAGTTAAAAACCCTTCAAAACGGTGGGTATTAATAGTAAATCGGAGTTCTGTAGAATTAGTTATGATTTTTCGAAGTTGGGACAAAATCTGTACTGTTTTATTACCCTGTTTGGTTTATTTTAATCTGTTAATGGAAATCTAAGCTTGAAACCTTAAGAGTGAAACCCTAATGAATGTTTAGATATTGTGGTGTACCTTTCATTATTATAATTGGTGTGCATATATTTACTTATATGTTGAAAACATGTTCGTAATGATTCTACACTGGTATGATTTTACTGCGGATGTTATGTATTGTTGATGTGTGATCTTGTTACATAGTGAATTATATTTGTTGTGATGAGGTCCGATAAAGGACAATGGTCTGGTAAAGGACAGAGGCCCAATTAAGGGAAACAAGGGTACGATGGATCCGGTCAAGGACATCGGTGCGGTAAAGCACAATTTGCATAGTGAAGTGCGTGATTGAATTGTTATGAATAATGATGTTATATGTGATGTGATTTTTGAACACTACACTCGCACATTTACACTTTGCATATAGAATTTGTTAGTTAAACTGAGCAGAGAGTGTAGAGGGATAGTCACCTACTAAGCTATGAAGCACACACCTATGTTGCTAAATCTCTTGCAGGTACTGAAGGGAGATTAGAGGAGCACTAGTAGTTAAGTGGACCATGATTCTGATGTGATGCTTTTGTCATTATAGGACTTATGATTATTGTGTTATTTGTTTGGATTGTGATTTCCCAAACATGGGTTCGTGGACATTGTAAGACCGTATAATTATTTATAGGTCCCAAAGTGAGTCTAGAGGGGTAGGGGGGTGAATAGACTTTCTTCGTGTGCAGAAGCTAGACTGTTAGCTGATTTTGGATTCCTCTACAGATAACTATGATGGAAGTATTTATGGAGAAGACGACAGTAGTATTGTGAGGATAACATGAGTGATGATGAACTATCAGACAAAACTGAGATAAGAGTAAATGCTCTTTTGTCAACAGATCTCAGTTGTGAAAGAGAAGGTTTATGATAGATCGAAGTGTGGAAAACAAACAACACAGAGATTTCGACTTAATGGAAGTGCTAGATCTTTGATGAACAAGAGGTTCGTGAATAGTCAGATGGATTACTCTTGTTCTTGATTCAACGCGGCGCACAACACTTGGAAGGATTCTCACAGAGTCTCCTTATCGTTGGAACACTTGTTTTGTTCTGCAAAGGATTGTTTCTTCCAAGTCTGTCAGAGCCACCTTCTTGTGTTCTGTGTGTTTCCTTCTTTTGAGAGAGAGGTTAAACTCTTGATTTTGTCGTTAAGTGCATGAGAGATATATGTTTAAGATTAAAGTGCTCGTGCGCCATGATGTCCATCCCAACAGACTGACTTCCCGCCACTGAAAATGCAAAATGTTAGGGGATGGGTTGATTTGCTTTGATTTGCAGATTAGATGCCCATACTGCGTATTTGGCATGCAGTCGATCTTGGCCGTTCATTCGTGGGTGGTAGCTGGCAGCAATTAATGTGTCATTAATGCGCTCAACTGCTCGGGATGGCGCAGACTTGCTGTACAAACCCTAGCTGACAATATCGCTAAGTGGCTATGTTTAGGGTTGTAAGTCTGCCTCGGAGGTAGATGCCTCGTAGGTTCGGTGACTCAAAGATTTAAGTTAGAACCTGTAGGAAGTTGCGAAGTTTTACTTCAGGCTTTATAGTGTTTCTGCGAGTCTACAACTCATATCTTCGAGTCTTCGAGGCTAGAGTTCAGGTTAGCCTTTTGTGTCACTCCGTTAACTAAAGTCTGCGACTCTTCGAATAATCGCTTAGAGTGACTTCTTCGTAGTCTGTCTCATCTACCTGTTATTATAGCTACAAGTCTACGACCCTAGTTCTACAGGTCTACGACCTTCGGGTCTCTCAGTTTACTATATTTGACTAAGTGGTTTTGAAAATCTTCGACTCTACGAGTCTTAAACTTCGCTTTTCTTACTTAGTCTTTCACAGAGGCTCATAAACTGAGTTTCTGTATGGCTACGACCCTTCAGCTACAACTCTCAGCCATCGATCTCCGAGTCTGGAAGTGAGGCAATTTCTTTATAGTGACTGTATCCCTTGAGTCTACGAGTCTACGACTCTAGGACCCTTGAGTTACAGTTTCATTTGTTTGCCAATCTTTATAGCATTGACTCTTTGACCTTCAACCTACGAGTATACAGGTCCTGTTTTCTTAACAGTGTTCGAAGGCTTCGACTCTACGACTTTCAATCTACGAGTCTACGAGTCCGGTTTTCTTAACACTATTCGAAGGCTTCGACTCTGCGACTTTCGATCTACGAGTCGCAATGTTCTGTCACTGTTTCGCCTTGAGTCTCCAGACCCTACGAGTCTCTTGCCAATACCTCCTGACAGTTGCACTTCTACGAACTCGACTCTTCGACCCTACGACCTTCGGTTCTTCGAGTCTCCAGATTTAGACTACATTTTGGCAGCTTCATCAAATCCTATATTCCCAACAATCTCCCCCTATTTAATGTAAGCTGACAATGGGTAAATACATGAAGTCTGAGACTACCAGTTTGATGGGGAATTTTAGATTAATCAGAAGATATCTTTGCATATAAAGAATTTGGAGGAGATCAAGATTACAAAAATATACACTCCTCTCCCCCGTAGGCATGAAGGCTGTGTTAGCTGGCTCCTATCAAAGATAACACCCCCTACGAACTTGCTCCCCCTGAGAAAACACTCCCCCTTCTGGGGTGAGGAACAAGCACCAGAACACAAACCTCAGGGGAGCAATGGAATAAATCGTAGAACAGCAGGCAGCAGAGCAAAGACATACATGAAAGGTAACTGACAGAAAGTAAGTACACAGAGAAGTGAAAAGCAAGAAATACAGTGTACAAGGAATTAGAGTACAAGACAGTTATGGGTTAAATTCAGAGTATAGTACACTCTGTGTAAACAGAAAAACAACAGCTTGCTCGCGCAGGAGTTGAGCAGGAGTCAAGTGTAACGAGGCCGCTCGACTGCTTACACGATCAAATTCAGGCACGAGAGCTGGGAACCCGTTGGTGGTCAGCATGCGAATGTAATGGCAAACATAGAAGCCGCAGCTATGAGCATCATCCTGAGCAGGGATGCCTTGCTTGACTCAAGTAATTTCCATTGGTTTGAGAGATGATAGCCACCACACCCATGCGAATATCCCTGCATGACACTGGTGAGAGTGCAATTGAATTCACGTAGTTGTTCACGCTGATGGATTAGTAAAGTACTAGGTTTGGAGTCAAAGATGACAATCCATTGGTTTTTGAAGTCAATATCGAGAAGAAACCAGTGCGGGGATGTTGGCAAGTAGGGGATGAGCACATGGTCTACCTCATTCTAGGGATGGAAGGAGTTCTCATATCTGCGACCCTGTATAATCTCGATCATTGCTGCATCATTGAGGAGCTGAGCCTGCATGATCGGCAAACCGAGTTCCACCCTAGTATCTCTGCGGATATGGAGAGGTAGCTTCTCTAGGAATGACTTTTGTACGAAGATGAACTGAGTCATCTCAATATTATCCATTTCTTCACCGTTATGTAGTAGTCGAGGTCAGGTCCGGTGAGGAACGATTCATAGCCACAAGTCCTCGCAGTGGTATCCCCAGCAACATAGGTGTTGAATGCAGCCAGTTCAGCTGAGGTGCCTCTAGTTGTTATAATGTGAGGTGGGGCTAATGGTTGGTCGGTGGTAGTAGCGGCTGGTTTAGTAGGTGAAGCAGGCATGGTGTACTCAGCCGTACTTGGATGGGTAGTGGAAGGACCAGGCTGAGTGGAAGAAGAGGGTTGGTAGGGAATAGCTGTCTGCTTCTTCATGCAGGTTGCAATGGGAACATCATCATCATCATCAGAATCGGTGATGACAGTGGTTCTGTGTGCGCGCTTTCTCCCCTGCATGTAAGTGGCAGTAGATGGTGGTGGTGAGTGACTCGGGGAAGGCACTGCTGGCTGTGGAGTATCTACAGGTTCAGGTGCAGGTTGGTCGGATGGCTGTGGGAGTGTGTTTTTGACAGTGAGAGATATTTCGCCACTGGCAAGACGATGACATTCCGAAAGAATAGCTCCCAAAGTTGTACTAAGTCCTTTGTATTGTCTCTGGTAAGCTCCTTTAATGTCTTCACAGTGTTCCTCCAGATGTCTAAACCCATCGGTGGTCACACGTGTGAGTGATGTCATTTCTTGTTGCACCTTGTCTAGGGTACGGTCTGATAATTCAACTTGAGTTCGTACCTATTCCATATCTGACTCCATGGTAGCCAGCCGTTCTTCAAAGGCCTGAGAGATTGATGTTTTAAGGATGCCAGAGGAAATCAGTTTCTCAATGACCTTGCTTGCTAGAACATCTACTTCTTCGACCGTCAGGGAACATGAGTGAGACGCAGCTGGTACTAGGATAGCCATTGGGATATTGGCTGCGAACTCCTCACTCACTTGAGTGGCCACTTGATGAATTACAGGTGCAGATGGTGTGGCCATCTCAGTCCTTTCCACAGGCTCAGGGACCTGTGGGACAGCTCCTGCATCGGAGTCACTAGCTGCAGCACCAAGGTTTTCTTCTTCTTCAGCTTCTTCTTCCACCGCACTTGGTACCATCTCAGCATCATGAGGAGTAGATGTGGCAAGCGAGTCCACCATGATGGGAGATGGGGCAACCATTGATACGGCTTCCACTGGGTCTCTTCTTACAAGACCCTGATCAACCAACCAACTAATCAGATGGTCTCTATCTACCATCTGCTTACCAAAGGCGATCCATGCCTTTCATAAATCTGCGGGGGTCATATGAGCCTTGGCATATTCCATATAAAAATCTTGTAACTCAGACTCCCTAAGAGAGCTCAACAGAATAGGTGTAGTACCCCTATCCGCTGGGATTTCCTGTGCTAGTGTCTGCCCTCCATCTGCAGGTTCTCTAACTTCTGCAGTATCCTTGGGCAGCTTGGTAGTAGAGGCCTCGTCAGGTGTAAAATCAGTGGGGACATGAGTTCTGGCAATGTTCTCCACCACTTCAGCTATATGTATTGTTGCGGCGGGCGCAGAGGAGCCCCTAGAAGCCTGTGGGACACGGACCAGCTATCGTGGTATGCGAACTGGGGCTCATACAGAGCTGGATGTGTCCCCCGCATGACTTCTTGCACTTGACTCAGGCCTCTTCATCGACTTGATCTCCAGCCAGCCATCCTCATAAATGCTTTTGAAGATGTATTTGGTCGGCAGTGGCATTGAAGGTCTGTTGCAGAATACGTCAGGGTGTAGGAACCTTAGGACTTTGGTGAGAAGTAGTCCAAAGTGTCCCTTCTTGCTTTTGATCATGGAGTGTATTTGAGTTCCCCAGTCTACTCGTCTTCCCTGTAGAACACTACACATGATCTTCATCTGCTCATGGCTTGCAGAGTCATGAGCAGTCTTCTTACACAGTAGGCATTGTCCGGTGACTATGAGAGTCGCCAGTGCCTAACCGAAAAACCCAATCTTCAGGGCTCCCGACCTTGCTATCCGGGATTGGAATACCCAAGAAAAGACTTACACTCTTCTCTGGACAGACTAGGAAGAGGATCAAAGTTACTGATGGTCCCTTGGAGCCTAGAGGGGGGGGGGGTGAATAGGCTCTTATCCAAACTCTTTATATTCTCTTATGACACAAACACTTATCTAGTTAAGTGATAGAATCACTGAGGAAGATAACTAGATAGTGGAAGTATTTTGTTTTATTATCAAAAGATAAATACAACAAAATAGAAGCAAGACTCTTTTACACTCTGTTTACAAAAGGATTCACACTCTAGCCTATATTATCTCTTTGAACTCTTGTGTATATACAGTATTGATTCAGGCTTTTTCGCACACTACTTTACATATACAAGTATAAATATTTATACAAAAACATTCCTAATAGACAACCTTGGAACTTGTAGTTCCGGAATGCGTTAAGCACTAACTATTCCTTGGTAGTCTCTCTGGCTTGAATGCTGCGGTTTGTGGAGCTCAAGATCTTGGGTTTGAAGAGTATAAGTGCCTTTGTGAGTTCCCAAATATAATTAAAGTTGTGTCCACATATCCAGGTGATCCACGTGTAAGATTCCTCAGGTTCTCAACAAGTTTGTCTTACATCGGGACACCACGAGCTAATAATCTTAAATGCGGTTAAGTTGAAGCAGCATCTTCTTGGTCCGGTGTAATTTTCCTTACTCCGTAGCTAATGAAGCTCGGAACCTTACTCTGTGTCAGTGGTTACTTACTCCGTATCTATTTGGTACTGGAATCTTTAGTCCGTGTCAGTGCTTCCTTACTCTGTGTGAATGAGAAGGTCGGAGTGCTTATTCCGTATCAGCGCTTCCTTACTCCGTATGTAAGTTCCTTACTCCGTATGTAAGTTTCTTACTCCATGCGAGTTTAAAGGATCGGATGGCTTACTCCGTACTAGCACATCCTTACTCCGCGTGAGTGAGTGGTCCGGATTCCTTACTCCGCATCTAAGTTCCTTACTCTGTGTGAATAAGGACTCGAGTCCTTATTCCGCATCAGTACTTTCTTACTCCGTATGTATGGAAGACTCGGATGCCTTACTCCGTGTCTTCTTTACTTTAGTTCACTTGAGTGAAAGACTTAACTTTTAGCTCTGTGTCGACTCTTTTACTTCGTGCGACCTTGTAGACCAAGATTCTTACTCCGCATTAGTTTGACTTAGTCCGTTTCAGATATTAAGAGCAGATTCCGTAATCCGTAGCTTTTAAGTTCTTAGTTCGCACGAATGTTCCTTATTCCGTATGTATTGGTGACTTGGTTATTACCAAGTGTTTGACGACACTCACTCTTGTCCAGATCAGGATTATGTATCCTGCCCTTAGCTTTGCTCTCACGAGTGTATCTCCGGATTAATAACGTATCTTCTGCAATGATCAAAGAAACACAAAAGATCTCAAATCAAATTACATAGGGCTTTATCAGCATGATCCAAATTCTGGGCTTGATCCAACAATCTCCCCCAATTATGGATATGCCCAAACCCTTTGTAATCTGATCTGGCAAGCGATGCAAAAAGATAACATACGGAATACACATCACAACCATTTTCATTTATCAGCAACAGAATACAATTCAGCCTTTACACAAGATTTTCATTAAGGTACATAAGGCTTACTATACTTGAAGATCATTGTTGCTGCTTTCTCTCTAAGCTCCATTGTCTGCTTTATCGTATAAGTGGTGTGTTGGCTCCAAGATTTGTCCACACTTAAGAATGACTTGATGAAGTAACAAACAAAGGCTCTGCAGCTATCTCCATCTGGCTGTTGTGCCACTTGCTTCTTGCCCTGGAATGTCACCTTCAGCTTCTCAGTTGGTCTCAAAGGAGTGATGCCCAACTTTTCATATAATCCGGCTTTCTTCACAGCTTCAGTCAATCTGAGACACAGTGGTTCCCATTGATTCTTTCTTACATACTGCTCCACAATTTGATGAGAATCAATCAGAATCATCTGTTTGGACTGAATCATGAAGACAACCATCATGAAATGTGGCGACATGATCCGGTACGGAATGAGGATAGTTGAGAGAGTTCTCCATGGCTTGCTATCCTCAGCAGTTCCTTCGATAAAGGACTGAATGATATCTATGCTGGGAAGATAGCCCTCATTCCAGAACGGCAGAACTTCAAACAAGTGGCCATCCTTGTACAGAGATGGAAACAGCCTCATCTCCATTTTAGCAGCTCTAGAGAAGTTGTCAATGTTGTCTGTTGTAAAGAGGCCTTTCTCCGAACAAAGGGTCCGAATGTCGTCCGGGGAGAAGGGGTACAGGTCAGAGAGACATCTTCTCTCGGCAAAAGACGCAGCATAGGAAAGCATTGCCTTACGCATGCTTCCGTCCGCATCAAGAGGGTCACACACCGCATATGATGGGAGGAAGGTGTCAGCTGCGGATGGAGAGGATGGAGGAAGAGCTGCACTCGTGGAGCTTGGCTGAGAGAAGCGGCTACGTTTGGGGATTTGAACTCCCTGAAGCAATGAAGAGGCAGGCCGCTTCTCAGCACGAGTGGAGGTTTGTGATGCAGAAGGAGCAGAAGGATCAAATGACACTCTCTCCCCCGGTTTGGCAGATCACCGGGGAGCAACGGGAGGGCGAGCCATCGTGTGCGCCAGGTCTGCGAAGGAGGTAGACAAGGAGTGGATAGACGAGGCGACTAGGTCCATCTTCTGTTCCATGGAGGTGGAGGAGTCGGTGAGGGCTGAGAGGAGTTGGGTGCCAAGAGCATCAACCTTGGCGGCGATGGCGGATATTTGGGCGCTTTGAGCTTGGGCATGGCAGTCCAGCTGGGCGGAGAGCACAGCGTCGGAGTGGACCGTGCCAAAAGAAGCACGCCCAAGGACCAACTCAGGAGCTTTGGAGGACTCCCCCGCATGAACAGGAGCAGGAGTGCGCTGGGCAGAGGAGTCCGCAGGAGTATCAGCAGCAGCAGCAGAAGGGGCATCCGGAGCAGCAGAGGCATCCGGAGCAGCGGACCCGCTTTGACCAGATAGGTCAACAACCGGAATGGCGTCAGTAGGAGAAGAAGGTCCAGCCTTAGCAGGGGAAGGACTCTGTGCGGCATGGACCGGGCTGGAGGGGTTAGGGAACGACACATCTGAAATGGAGGCCGGCATAAGAAAGCCTTGGTCCAAATTCCAGATGATCATGGTCTCCGGGGATTGAGTATGGCGAGTATAAAACACCCAGAGATCGGTGTCAGGAATGGAGGTAGTGTGGGCAAGGCTGAAACGGAGCCATAGGTCCGTTAAGGTGTCGGCGGAGAGATGGTCAAGGTAATCTCGGGGTTGAGGTTGGGGAGGCAAAGGAGCTTTCGGAATAGATTCCGGGACATCGGCAATGACGGCAGCAACTACGGTATCAACTGCGGCAGCAACAGCGGAAGTGGAGGGAGTGGGGACATCCGCAACAGAAAGGGCTGAAGAAACAGCTCTAGGGGCACTGCGATAAGATGGCCCCTCAACCTCGGAGGGTTCGGTACGGACGCTGTGCTGGGAGGCCCGAGAAATGGAGGGTGCAGCAACGGACCGAATCCGGGAGGACCGGTGAGCAGAGCTGACGTCAGGGGCATGGCTATTGGTGGGGTCACCAATAGAACTGCCTTGTTGTTCCGTGTTAGGGAGAGGGCGGAGAGCTGCAGAGGGATGATAGGCTGTCATGTTCCCATCAGGCGTAAGATTGCGAAGGTAATAAGCCTGAGGAAATGAAACAGCATCAGAGCGGGCGAAATGGTCCGGATGAAGATGCCAGAAGACAATGCTAAGGATGTGCCCGAAGGAAAGGTTCTTGGGCCCAGTCTGCAGCAGTCGGAACAGAAACGTCCCCCAGTCCATCGGAAGACCTTCAAAAACGCCGTACATGGCCAGAAGAAGATCATACGGAACAAAGTCCAGAGCGGAAGTGCGAGCCAGTAAACAGCGACTCAGTATGACCGCCATACAGTGATAGCGGCCGTGGAAGGACTTCACCTTGTATTCCTTGCCTTTATAGGTGCAACCCATAGAAGCCGCCATGGGATCGGCATCGGGGCGTTGTGGTTCACCGGGGGGTAGGCTGAGGGCAGCGCGGAGAACGTCGGGGGTAATGAGGATGGATTCACCGCGAACATAGGAGATGATGGAGTCAGTGGTACAGCGGATCCATCGGTAGTACTCGAGAATTTCGTCTACAAGAAGATCGACAGGATTGGAGATCAAGTCGAGGATGTGAGAGGCTTCTAGAAGAGGGCGAATATGGAAAAACCAGTCCGGAGGGTTGGAGATAGCGCTCCAATCGACTAGATGGCCGGGATTGACGCCGGAAAGAGAGGTTCTGGGTGCCATTATAGATGAAAGGTGAAGGGCGAGAGGGAAGGCGAGGTCTTTGGGGATTGAAGGAGCAACGAGAGTTTTAGGGATTTGCAAAGAGTAACACTCGTGCTTCGCAAGAATGACCAGAATATATAAGACCGAGTCCGTAAATGTCAGCGGGTCTAGGAATGTGGCGAGTGAAACAGTAAACCGCTTGACAGGCTGATGTCATTAGTCTTGATATCGATGCACCTCCGAATTAAAAGATGACGTGGAGACGGCATGACCAAGGGTAACAGCTGTTTGCCTTCCGGGGAAGTGTGAGCATCCCGAGACATGCATTTAATGAATCATCATGATTCCTCCTCAAAAGCATGCGATATATAATAAGACATGGATTATTGCAATTTGATAGTGTCAGGAGTCCGGAGGAATGAACCGACAATCATCCGAAATTAACGATAGTCGTGTGACGAGTATCCGGATGAAAAGTAGGCCGTGTTCGTAGTAACAGAGTGTGGTTAAAGAGAAGTAGATTCCTTTGCTGTCAATAAGTCGAATAGAAGAGAAGTACCACAACACTTCAAATCCAAGACTATGGACTGGATTTATCGATAAGGATACAAAGAAAATCTGAACCTGTAGCTTCACAAAAATAAGCTAAAAGTACAAAAGCTTAACAAGCAAGGATTAGTACTGATAGGAGAAAATAGGCAGTAAAGAGCTATATAATCCGAACTAATGAGTAGCAGAACTTATGCATTACAAAGAATGAAATAGACATATACATATGACAGACAAGGTTTTTAGCCTCTCTAAAAGAGCTAGCTAATGTCGTTAAATCCCTCTTCAAAATAATAAATTCCCTAAGTTTGCACTAAAAGAATAGCAGCAAAGAAAGGGGTCGAACCCACAGGGATTAACCTAGTTCTCTAGTTCTCAAATCAAATCACCCAATTACTCTTGTTCTATAAAATGTCTTGGCAAAAAGTTTTCTTTTTTAAACTAAAGATCTAATTTTTATTTGGTTTTCCGAACAAACAAAGAAAGTAAACCGATTTTAGGATTAAGTTTCAAGGATTAAAGGCATCTAGGGTCACAATTTCACCTCCCTATGTTATCTCTTCTGGTTCATGATATTAGGGTTGTCCGATTGAAAACATGCTAAACATAAGCCAAGGACAACAAATGGTCATTGAGGTCCTTTTTAAGAGTTGTATGCCGGAATGGTCATCTAAACACACAAACATGCAAAGCCAATAAATCATACTTGCAAAAGGATAATGATCACACCAATCACAAATAAGTTATGAATCTCAATCCGCCCCGGACTAGGGCTAAAAATACCAAGGTGTACATCCAAAGATAGAATTAAGAACAGATTCATAAAACATGCAAAACTCAATCATCCAAACCCAATATTCATAAACACAAGCAAAACAACAAGGGGGCTACATTGCTCCCCTAGATTAAAAGAACTACTCACGCATGATTACAAGCAAAACCATAGCAGAAAAGCTAAACATCTTCTTCTTGATCACGCGCACAGCAAAGCTTCAAATCCAGGCTCCAAAATCCGCGACGGCTGCTGCGACGGCTGCTCTCCTAGGTCAAGGAGCACCTCCAAGTCGTGGAGCCTCTCTCTCTCTCTAAAAACGTGTAGGGGGGTTAGGCTTGCATAGCAGAGGGCGTGGAGCTCTTATTTATAGAGTTTGGATGGGCCTTGAGGTGTGTAACCTAGCCCACTTATCAAAACGACGTAGTTTTGATAAGTAACACTCGAAACATTAAAAACTCTATCTTCCATCCACAATTTGGACTTGGGCCTTTAGGAACAAATGATCAGCATGGAAAAACGATTGGATCGGTCCAAAAATATCTCTGCACGCCAATTTGCACGTGATATGGTGAATTCACGTGCACCTCCAAATCAGCTCAAACTTCACCCCAAGCTTCCTTGCATCATGTATAGGCCTGAGAGGCAAAAATAGGCTTGCACGTGATATGGGTGAATTCACGTGCAACTCCAAATTAGCTCCAAATGCTCTGAAATTTCTCTGGTAGGTAGAGGACATCATTCCAAGCAACTTTTTGTTCTTGCACGCCAATTGTTTGAGGTCATCTACTATGTCAAAAGTGAGGTCCAAAACCTGCCAAAACGCTTAAAAGCGCATGTATTTGCAACTAGCATCTTCCTAGGGGTTAGAGCAAATATATATGATATATGAAGCAATAAGGCTCTAATCATGCTCTTAAACATCCTAAATAAACACTAGAATAACGGCATAAAATGCACGTTATCAAATACACCACACTTGAACCATTGCTTGTCCTCAAGCAAAAACATACAAGCATGCAAAAATAAAATAAACACGCAGTCAAACGGAAGAAAAATAAAATAACAATCAAGGAGAATCATGGTTTCCTAAGCATGCAACTCTATCATGATGAAATGGAAATTTAAGCATCAAAATGAGTCATAACTTAGTTCATTCATGTCCATATCCCTAGTCCAACAACCATGCAATATCACCACTTAAATTTCAGATATGAGTAAGCAATCCATGATAAAATAGCACCTAGGTTCCCTTTAAGTTGTTACCAAGGATAAGCAGCCTCACTCAAATATAATAATGCTCAAGCCCAATACCTATCAATGAACAATGGATGGAAAACTCTATCTCAACACTCACCATCAGCTATTGATTAAGTACTTGCCAAGCAATCATGAGAGTTCCCTATTGTGCTCATCAAAGAAAACACACTCTCTATTCTACTTTATTTGAACTCACACTCTAGTCTAAACTCAATAAACTCACACTCTAGTCTAATAACCGATAAAACAAAACCATGAGCTAAGGGTTGAGCTCAACACTCTCAAAACAAAACACAATTCAGCCAATGTGGCTTCACAAATCTAAACAATCACACAAACATCAGGCCATTGTGGCTTTTATTCTGAGTCTTTTTTTTTTTTTCTTTTTTTTTTTTTTTTTTTTTTTTTTTTTTAGTAATAACCTTACAAGGTTGCATTTTATGCTCTCCCTTGATGGATTATTCACTTTTTTTTTTTTTTTTTTTTTTTTTTTACTCACATAACACATAAATAAGACCGATTTTTCTAATGCAAACCCCTTGCCATTTTGCTACATAAGGAGAGACAATAATTCATTGAAGTCTCACATCCCATTTCCAATTAAGTGATGGCTTTTTCACATTCTCGTATCACGACCTTTTCCAATAATATCACACAATAAAGAAAAGAATGCAAAGACAATCACAATGACTAAGAGGTCTTGCATCCTAACTAAACACCAAACACTGAGCACTAATAAGTAATCACATGCTTACTTGACTCCTACCATTAAATAACCAATGTTGAATGCAAGATGAGTAGCAAATCAAACTATTACCCATAAACCAGAAATGTCACTCAAGGGCTAAAAAGAAGGTTGTTCTCATTTTTCATTTCTTTTTCACTCAACTTTAAGGGTTACTTAGGTCTATCATAGCATTTCATGCTCAGCTAATATTCAAAACTCAGCTCCAAAAACATGGTGATATCATTCAAGAGATATAGACATGATTAAACCAATTCAGAGCACATTTTAACTACTTTAACACCCTTATCACAACATGATACTAATGTGGCATAAAAATTAAATTTTAAGCCAAAATTGCATACTTAATATCCATGTCTCCACAAACAAATCATTCAAGCAAACAACTCAAACAATCATGCAAATAAAAACAGTTTTTTTTTTTTTTTTTTTTTTTTTTTTTTAATTATAAATAAAACATGCAATCACAACATAAAAGACAAGCAAGTGGCTCAAGTCACTCCCCATACACCACACTTAAAATATGCTATGTCCGCATGGCATAAAAGAAGGAGTAGGAAAAACAGTTACCCCTGGTTTGGCACACTCGTAATAGTAGATGACATTGGCCACCATTCGTCGCACCTGAGCCACAAAGTCGCCCGACGTCTCGCCGCGCACTTCCCAATTTTCCTTCCCTTGCAGAATACCCATCATGTAGTAGCAAACAAAGATCCCACAACTGAATTGGTCAGGCTGTTGGGGAATTTGCATTTCATTGTAGTGAATAAGAGGGAGCTTGTCCGCCAACAAGCCTTCTTTGATCATTGCCACTTTCATGCGTTTGATGAACCCATGCACTAGTTGTCTTTTCCGTTTAGCAAACCCTTCGCCTTGGCTTGGATCATATAGCACAACATGGCCTACATCCAGATTCACACGGACAAGTACATAGTGGCGGTCAATGTGCACCGGAATTAGCACCTCATGCACACCATGCCAAGGGCGGTGCCCTTCATTCTCTCCATTAATGCGTTGGCGCCACACCTCTTCGGACAAGGGTTGATTGAAAAGCTCACACAAGCATGATGGAAGTGTACCCAGCTAAGGGGTAATTATGAGGCTCGGCCCTCCACTACATACCGCATGGTCGGCCAGAAGAGGTCTATCTCGTCGGCATAGAGATATTCATTCTCCGAGATCCTCTTCAAGCTAAAAGGAGTGAAGATATCATTATCCCGTATAAATCGAGCCCTATGACCTGTGGAATTGATGAATTCTTCAAATGCCGCTTGGCTCTCTTCGGACGATAAAGCCGGATTAATGAGTAAATGAACAGGAGGGCCAAGTAGATCTTCAGGTTCAGCAGGCATGTATGCACCCCAAGATATCGGAAGTATAGCAGGCACCGGTGCTGAGAATATGCAGGATCCGTAAAAGGCCGGAAGGGTGAATACCCTGTTGCTGGCGCTGCCTCCTCCGGGGTGAGAGTAAGATGGCCGAGCTGAAAGTTCTTGTTGAGGTGGATCTTCCTGGGCTGGATAAGCATCTTCAGGGGATGGAGAGGGTTCTTCATCAGATATCTCCACTATAGGAGAACGTTTTGATGCTTTCCTCTTGCTCAAAGCCTTCCAGATTTTGCCTAGGAGGCCTTTGACTTCTTTGTTGTCCTTCCTCGGGGCTTCCACCTCGCGCCGGGTTCTGGCATTGGCCTCCCTGAGCTGCTGTGTTTCTTCCCTCCAAGCTTCGATAGATGCGCCAGGAGGAGCTTCGGGGCCTCCCATGCTCTAGGTGATGCATGAGCGACTACATCCTGGGGCCTCCCATCCTCTGGTTCTAGGTTGTGAAGTAGCTTGTTGGTCTCCGAGAGATGAGTGCCATTAATTCTTCAAATTGGGCATGAGTGATGTGCCCATTAGTGACCGCCCAATTGATGACCTCCACTTCACTCACCACCTGCCCACTAATGCCTTGAAAGAAATTGAAAATGTCTTCTTTGTGTACATTGAACCGCATGTACATGGCGGTGAGTCCGTATAGAGTCCGCTTCCTTTGATCCAAATGAGGAGAGGTCTCCCTTGCAAAGTCCGTGGATCGCTCCACATGAACACCGTGCCTAGCGGGTCGTGATGGAGGAGGAACATTGGTTGCCCAATGACCTCTGGGTGCTGACCCCCAAACCTCCTTCACCTTGCAATACTCTTAACACCCAGGTGAGAAGGAAAAGTAATGCTCTCCATGGAGGAAAAATGCAAAGCAGGCATGCTTTGAAATATCACACACAAAATTCTCGCCATTGATCCGCTTGGATGAGTTTTTCTTCCACCAGGTTAAAAATGGTAGTGGCCCAATCCACATTTAGCATATGATCAATGCTATACATGAACTCCAGGTGTGGCTTAGGCACACTATCTAGCCCATCGGTCTCAATCAATAAGCATTTCCCTACCAGGTAAGCTAGGCATCTAAATTTTCCAACAAAACCATTCTTGGTATACCGCCTTCGACTTTGAAATTTTCTAGCATAGTTACATGCAGTACCAAATTCTCCTAGGCTTAGGCGAGGGAAACTACTACCGGGTTCAGGGAGGTTAAAGCAATTTCTAATAATATCGGGGGTTATTTCGACATAAACCCCTTGCACAACCCCTATCGGTTCATCCTCATTCCCAGAGACAGATGCATAGAAGTCTTGTAAGGCAGAATAGGAAATAGCCGGGTCGGGCGGATACTAACCTTTGTAATCCCGAGTTTGAATTTTAACAGCCACCTCTCTAGCCCAACCCGCCTCCGAAGCCTCCAAAGCCTGCATGTCAAGAGCATGCCCCAAGAGTATCTCCTCCTCAGGTTGGCTATCAGCACTAGGTGAGTGCACCTCCTCCTGGCCAGTCCTCCTTGTGCGCACCATCTTTGGAATGAGAAAATAAGAACAAGAGCAGAAAACCGAAGAGCAAGAGAGCAAAAGGGCGGAGCTTCTCTAATACTCGGATCTGGAGTGATTTTGGTGTGGAAGCCTTTGAAGATGGCCTCCCTTTATATAGCGTGCGAAGGAAAGAGGCTCCAATTGGCGTGATACACGTGCCCCTAACTTTTCGAGTGTTCGACCAAAATACCCTCTGCACGTGAATTGGCTGAATTGGCGTGCAAGTCGAATCGTCCCAAACTTTGGTGGTGGGTCCCCACCGAGCCGGGCAAGCAATACTTCCTTCGCACGTGAATTGTGGGAAGCTTCTAGGAGGGCTAAAATCGGTATTTTGCATTTTTGGGCCTCCATATGACACCTATCAATTCGCGTGCAAGAGTAAACGTGAATCACATGGTCTTCATCTACCATTCCAGAAAGTTACAACTCAAAAGGAGGTGCACGTGAATTGGGCAATTCACGTGCAAATTCACGTTCAGGCCCAAACGGCCCAAAGTTCTCCACCGAGTTGCTTATGCATTATGGACCATCTTTAAGTCTTGCACGTGAATTGTTTGAGCCCATCTTCAAGCACTTTTGGGCTTCACTTGCTCCTTTCTCCTTGACTTTGACTTTAAAAACAATTCCACAAGTTCAGGACCCAAAAATTTGCTCATCCTGCACATGGTTAGCTAAGAAAGGAACAAAGTCTCCTGCACAATGGTTAGCTTGCAAACAAATTTATTGAAGAAAACAAATAAGAGAAAATAACATAAAATAAAACACGCAATAAACATTGGGTTGCCTCCCAACCAGCGCTTTATTTAAAGTCTCGTAGCTAGACTTTCAGTGATGATCAAGCAATGGTGAAAGAGAGGGAATCAACTATCTCCCTCTGAGTTGAATCAAAGTAAGGTTTCACCTATTGCCATTCACCCAAAATTTCTTGCCATCTCCAACTTGGAGCTCAAAGCTCCCATATGGCTTCTTATCAACTATCACAAAAGGTCCCATCCACTTGGACCTTAATTTGCCAGGAAATAACCTCAACCTTGTGTTAAATAGAAGAACTTTCTGCCCTAAGGTTAAAGGTTCATTGTTGAGTTGCCTATCATGCCATTTTTTAGTTCTTTCTTTGTAAAATTTAGCACTATCATAGGCATCCAACCTAAGCTCGTCTAACTCAATTAATTGAGTCATCCTAAGTTCCTTGATCTCTTGTGGGTTGAAATTTAACTTCTTCAAGGCCCAATGAGCCTTGTGTTCTAGTTCCACAGGCAAGTGACATGCCTTACCATATAGAATACGGTAAGGTGACATCCCAATGGGAGTTTTGTAAGCTGTCCTATATGCCCATAAGGCTTCATCAAGCCTTTGAGACCAATCTTTCCTATTGGCTCCAACAGCTTTTCTCTAAAATGGCCTTAATCTCCCTGTTGGACACTTCGCTTGTCCATTAGCTTGTGGGTGGTAAGCTAAAGACTTCCTATGAGTGACACCATACTTGTTCAATAATTTATCAAACAATTTGTTGCAGAAATGACTACCCTCATCACCGATTATAGCCCTTGGTGTCCCAAAACGGCTAAAGATGTTCCTAGTAAGGAAATGACTCACAACCCTAGCATCATTCACTCTAGTAGGAATAGCTTCTACCCACTTAGACACATAATCCACAGCAAGCAAAATGTATGAGTACCCATCGAATTGGGGAATGGCCCCATGAAGTCAATGCCCCAAATGTCAAAAATTTCAACCGAAGGATTCCAGTTAAGGGCATCTCATTTTTCCTAGACAAACCACCTACCCTTTGACATCGATCACACTTTTTGATGTAGACATAGGTGTCTTTCACCATGTGAGGCCAATAAAAGCCACACCTGCATGATCTTAGCCACGATTCTTTGCACCCCAAAGTGGCCCCCATAATGTGATGCATGACAATGATGTATTATGTCATCTACCTCCTCCTCAAGGACACACTTTCTAATGATTTGGTCTGGACACCTCCTATAAAGAATTGGGTCTTCCCAAATGTATTTCTTAGCATCCACTACCAATTTCTTTCTCTTGGTGGTAGTCTAACCGCTTGGGTATGAACCCAGGTGGCTAAATAATTTGCTATGTCAGCAAACCAAGGAAGATGATGCACCTCAAACAACTTCTCATCAGGAAAGTCATCTACAATGGGTAGAGACTTAGGTGCATTCTCCACACGGGAGAGGTGATCAGCCACGAATTTAGGGCTCCCTTTGTGTCTCTAATTTCAAGGTCAAATTCCCGTAAAAGGAGAACCCATCTAATCAAGCGTGGCTTAGCTTCTTTTTTAGCAAACAAATATTTCAATGCAGCATGATCGGTGTAAACAATGACTTTAGACCCCAAAAGGTAGGGTCTAAACTTGTTGCGACCATAAACCACAACTAACAACTCTTTCTCGGTGGTGGTATAGTTCTGTTGAGCATCATCTAAGGTCTTACTAGCATAGTAAATGACCCTAAACACCTTTTCTCGCCTTTGCCCTAAGACTACCCCCACAAAGATAATCACTCGCATCGCACATTAGCTCAAAAGGTTGAGCCCAGGTCAGGTGTAACTATAACAGTGCAGTGACTAACTTACCCTTGAGAATGTTAAAAGCTTCTAAGCAATCTTCATTAAACTCAAAGCTTGTGTCTTTTTCTAACAACCTACTCATGGGTTTTGCAATTTTTGAGAAGTCCTTAATGAATCTCCTATAAAAGCCAGCATGGCCAAGGAAACTTCTCACTCCTTTTTCATTAGTTGGAGGTGGCGAGTCTCAATAGTGGAGATTTTTGCCTTGTCTACCTCCAAACCATGTGCGAGACACCTTGTGCCCTAGAACTATCCCCTCGTTACCATGAAATGGCATTTCTCCCAATTTAGGACTAGTTCCTTCTCCTCACATCTCTCTAAGACCACATCTAGATTTCTCAAGCACCGTTGGTAAGAGGAACCAAACACCGAGAAGTCATCCATGAAGACCTCCATGATCTCCTCAACCAAACCCTGAAAAATAGCCATCATACACCTTTGAAAGGTGGCAGGGGCATTACAAAGCCCAAATGGCATTCTCCTAAATGCAAATGTGCCAAAAGGGCACGTGAAGGTGGTCTTTTCTTGGTCCTCGGGCTTAACCATGATCTGATTATACCCGGAATATCCATCTAAAAAGCAGTAGTGACTATAGCCAGCTAACCTATCCAACATTTGGTCAATGAAAGGAAGAGGAAAATGATCCTTCCTAGTGGCCTTGTTCAGCCTTCCTATAGTCAACACACACTCTCCACCCCGTCACGGTGCGAGATGGAATCAATTCATTTTTCTCATTCTTAATCACGATCATGCCCCCTTTCTTGGGCACAACATGCAATGGACTCACCCACTCACTATCAGAAATAGCATAAATTATACCCGCATTTTTCCATTTTAAAATTTCTTTTCTAACAACTTCTTTCATGGCAGGGTTTAATCTTCTTTGTCTTTCAGCAGTGGGTTTAAAATCATCATTCATCAAAATCTTATGCATGCAAATCCCTGGACTAATACCCCTAATGTCTTCAATGTTCCATCCTAGGGCCTTTTTGTGTTTCCTAAGGACTTCTAACAATTGAGTACACTCCACATCATTCAAATTAGAAGCAACAATGACAGGGAATTGATTTGTAGAGTCTAGAAATTCATACCTTAGGTGTCCAGGCAGCTCCTTCATTCCGGAGAGTTGGAGGCATGTCATCTTCTTTCTCCTCCTCGGCTTGCTCCAAAGAGTTTGTAATTTGCTCATTTTCCTCAGTTGTCAAGTACATCTCTTCATCTTGTTGAGCTTCTATAGTCGAAGGGCTCCATCATTGGTGGTGGTAATTTCTTCCGCCAAGTAATCTTCCACCAATTCCTCAAGGTCTTCAATCCAAAGGCAATCCTCCTCCTCTTGACCTTGCAGAGCCTTCCCCATGTGAAAGACTAAGGTCTCCTCATTAATTCTCAGAGTTAGCTGCCCTTGAGCAACATCAATTAATGCACATCCCGTTCGAGAAACGGTCTTCCAAGGAGTATTGAACTCCTCTATCTTCTTCCATCTCCAAAACAACAAAATCCGCTGGAAATATGAAGGAGCCCACTTTAACTAACACATCTTCAATGATTCCTTCAGGCCTTCCAGGTGGACCGGTCTGGCAACCGCAATGATATGGAAGTGGGCTTCATGCCCTTAAGCCCAAGTCGCTTATACAAAGCGAAGGAAATCAAATTGATGCTGGCCCCTAAATCACATAGGGCCTCGTCTGCGGTGCATTGCCAATCACACAAGGGAGATTAAAGCTGCCCGGATCTTTATGCTTGATGGGCAAACTCGTTGAACAACACTGCTCACCTCGTTAGGATCGCCACCGTCTCATGATCCCCATATTTCCTCTTCTTTGTCACAAAATCTTTGATGTATTTTTCGTACCTAGGCATCTGCTCCAAAACTTCCACAAATGGAATGTTAATCTCAAGCTTCTTGAACAAACTCAGGAAGCGCTCATACTCTTCTTCAACCCTCCGGTTCCTCGACCTCCGAGGAAATGGCATACTAGGCCCGAGTTCTTGCTTCTGTTCTTCACCTATTCTGTCTTGACTCACTGCTTGTCCTTCTTCTCTTGCACTCTTTCTTCACTTTATCTGATTTTCCTTGGTCATCGCCTTCCAAGGGACTTCTCTGTTCTTCCTGGATTTGCCTTCTTCTTAGGCTCCTCGGCTTCATTCAGTGTCTTCCCGCTCCTTAGAGTGATAGCCTTGCAACTCTCCTTGGGGTTCACCTCGGTGTCACTTGGAAAAGTGTTGGTGGACACCCTTTGATTAGCATTCTGTGCCATGCTCACAAGTAACTTCTCCATACTTTTAAATGAAGTCTCCATATTCTGAATTGAAGATTCCAGTGTGACTACCCTTTCCTCCAAATTATCCTCTCTTTTGGTTGGCTCATCCACATTCGATATACCCTTCCTCTTTGCCGTTGAGGCCGAGGCCGTTTTCGCTCGAATCCTGGAGGTGGGTGTAAATAATTATCCGTAGCATACGGATTTTGCTTCATCCCTGGAGGCACATATTTGTCTTGAAATGAGGTATCTCCCCCTCGGTTCGAGTTCTCGAAATGGTTGAGATTGCTGCTGATTCTGGTTGTACCCTAGTTGTTGTTGTTGAGGATAAAATTGCTGTTTTTGGTACAAGCCCTTTCCTCCAACATAATTTGCTTCTTCAGCTCCACTCCAGCCCTCGCTCAACTACCGGTAAAGCTTGTGATCCTTCAACTTTAAGAGCCAATACTTCCATGCCTTTCACTAAAGCTTGAATCTGTGTTTGCACATCATTGGAAGAATTTTCAATCGAAGCAATCTTCTCCCTTGGCTTTGAAGTACGCACATTAGACCACCGCCAATCAGCTAATGACAGCCTCTCCAATAGCTGCTCTCGCCGCATCAGGCTCTAGGTTCATCAAGCATCCTCCCAGACTCGCATTCACCTTGTCTTGTGAATGGGACTGAAGACCTGTGTAGAAAGATTCAATTTGAATCCATTGGGGCCTTCCATGATCAGGGCATCTTCTCACTAAGTCTTTGAAACGCTCCCAAGCTTCATGAAGAGTCTCCATCTCATCTTGCCTGAACCTGCTAATCTCTCCTCTAAGCTGGATCACCTTGGAAGGAGGGAAGTATTTTGACATGAACTTGGTCCGCATCTCCTCCCAAGTGTTGATTGAACTTGTTGGCGGATCGTTGAACCAGCCAAGAGCTCTATCCCTTAAAGAGAAAGGGAAAAGCCTTAGCTTTATGGCCTCCTCCGACACGTTGTTGATCTTGATGGTGTCACACACCTGGTAGAACCTCATCAAATGCTGGTGTGGATCATCCACGGCTGTTCCTCCAAATGCGTTGTTGCTCACCATGTTGATCAATGCCGGCTTCACTCGAAGCTATTCGCTTGGACTCTTGTCCGCCGAATCCCGAATAATGGTCCGACATCATCGGCCTCGCATAATCTAAGAAGGTTCTGGGCATAAACCTATTACCCTCTTCTTCTTGGATATTGGCCATTGTAATTGGCCCCTCCTTGCGGTGCACCACCATCAGGTCCGAGATCTGCCATCGGATCGCCTACGGATTGCTCCAAGCCTTGTAGTGCTTCTTCCGCCTCACGTCTTGCTTCCCTAGCCGCTCTACGACGAGCTCGAACAACCTTTCAGGTTCCCGCGTAAATTGTATATCCTCCTCTCTTTGCATGCACAACTAGGAATCCTTGATGTATGTTCCCGTAAACAACAACAAGAACACACCCAGCAGCTCCGAACAATGCAAAATAAACAAATAAAGAACACAAAATAACAGAAAATAAAAGACAAAATAAAACACCAAGATCGGAATTCAAACAATTTCACTCAATGTTGATTTTAAAAACTAGTTAACCGTTGAATCCCCGGCAACGGCGCCAATTTGACAGGACAAGGTTTTTAGCCTCTCTAAAAGAGCTAGCTAATGTCGTTAAATCCCTCTTCAAAATAATAAATTCCCTAAGTTTGCACTAAAAGAATAGCAGCAAGAAAGGGGTCGAACCCACAGGGATTAACCTAGTTCTCTAGTTCTCAAATCAAATCACCCAATTACTCTTGTTCTATAAAATGTCTTGGCAAAAAGTTTTCTTTTTTTAAACTAAAGATCTAATTTTTATTTGGTTTTCCGAACAAACAAAGAAAGTAAACTGATTTTAGGATTAAGTTTCAAGGATTAAAGGCATCTAGGGTCACAATTTCACCTCCCTATGTTATCTCTCCTGGTTCATGATATTAGGGTTGTCGATTGAAAACATGCTAAACATAAGCCAAGGACAACAAATGGTCATTGAGGTCCTTTTAAGAGTTGTATGCCAGAATGGTCATCTAAACACACAAACATGCAAAGCCAATAAATCATACTTGCAAAAGGATAATGATCACACCAATCACAAATAAGTTATGAATCTCAATCCGCCCCGGACTAGGGCTAAAAATACCAAGGTGTACATCCAAAGATAGAATTAAGAACAGATTCATAAAACATGCAAAACTCAATCATCCAAACCCAATATTCATAAACACAAGCAAAACAACAAGGGGGGCTACATTGCTCCCCCTAGATTAAAAGAACTACTCACGCATGATTACAAGCAAAACTATAGCAGAAAAGCTAAACATCTTCTTCTTGATCACGCGCACAAGCAAAGCTTCAAATCCAGGCTCCAAAATCCGGACGGACCGCTGCTGCGACGGCTGCTCTCCTAGGTCAAGGAGCACCTCCAAGTCGTGGAGCCTCTCTCTCTCTCTATAAAACGTGTAGGGGGGTTAGGCTTGCATAGCAGAGGGCGTGGAGCTCTTATTTATAGAGTTTGGATGGGCCTTGAGGTGTGTAACCTAGCCCACTTATCAAAACGACGTAGTTTTGATAAGTAACACTCGAAACATTAAAAACTCTATCTTCCATCCACAATTTGGACTTGGGCCTTTAGGAACAAATGATCAGCATGGAAAAACGATTGGATCGGTCCAAAAATATCTCTGCACGCCAATTTGCACGTGATATGGTGAATTCACGTGCACCTCCAAATCAGCTCAAACTTCACCCCAAGCTTCCTTGCATCATGTATAGGCCTGAGAGGCAAAAATAGGCTTGCACGTGATATGGGTGAATTCACGTGCAACTCCAAATTAGCTCCAAATGCTCTGAAATTTCTCCTGGTAGGTAGAGGACATCATTCCAAGCAACTTTTGTTCTTGCACGCCAATTGTTTGAGGTCATCTACTATGTCAAAAGTGAGGTCCAAAACCTGCCAAAACAGCTTAAAAGCGCATGTATTTGCAACTAGCATCTTCCTAGGGGTTAGAGCAAATATATATGATATATGAAGCAATAAGGCTCTAATCATGCTCTTAAACATCCTAAATAAACACTAGAATAACGGCATAAAATGCACGTTATCAACATACTAGAGAATGATCAACGTGATCGAATCAGGGCATATGTTAGATAATAAATACACAAGTTCATATAGGTCAACATAGCGAAACTGTCCTGCTGAACGACGTAGCTAAGATTAATTAAAAATCATATGATTTGACCAAACGAGGACTCATGAGTGAAAAATGAGGAAGTGGACACATGTCAAAAGCAAGCAGTTGATTATCCGATTAAAATGCATGGTTGAAGAAAAAAAACTACATCCAAGCATGCCGCAATTCTGTTTCAACAACGCATGTCCAGTCAGATCCGGAAGTAAAGGATCAGAGGAGGGAGTATCTGAGACATATTAGGGGAATATTACTGAGGTAATAGATGAAGCTTAGGCTCCCCCGTAGATCATTCAATCCTCTCATTGAAAGGCTCCCCCTCGAATAGACAACCAGGAAAGAGGTCATGAGACATATACGGGGGGTATTACTTGAATAATTTATAAAGCATTTTCCCCCGTAGATTGTGCAATCCTCTCGGTAGACCTTTCCGGCTTAAAGAAATTCAGCACGGTCTATCCTTTTAGGAAACTATACTTGGTGATCGATCGCGATTGTGTATTCATCCACCAGGCATTCTCGAGCTAACCCATTTCATTTCTTCAAGAATACATGTTAATAGAGTAATCTAAATGAACAAGCATGTGGTGATCAGTGAAAATTAAGATCATGAAACCAGGAATGAGGTTAATCATATAAACTTTAATCATGTTTGCTTAAACGACTTCAGTCGGGAAATGCAAGCATCCTCCCATTTATGAAGTTGCTATCAATATGAGAAGCATGAAGCATATTAAACAGTAAGTATGATCATCATAAAGATCAGTATGTATTTACTACTATCGATAAAAGCACAATGCATGTTCTGAAAACAACTACTGATGGATAACAGGTGAGAAGCTATGCATAAAAGTCAAGCATACCTAATTTGAGAAGAAGTTCAGAAAATCTTACATCAGGTAGGGGCTTTGTAAGTATATCCGCCAGTTGATCTTCAGTAGCAACATGTTCCAGGGATATGTGCTTTTTATGAACATGATTGCGAATGAAATGATGCCTGACCTCAATATGTTTTGTCTTTGGATGCATGATGGGATTATTGATGATAGCAATAGCACTGGCATTGTCACAGTAGAGTGGAACAGATGTCATGTTGAAGCCGTAGTCAGTAAGTTAACTCTACATCCAGAGAAGCTGTGTGCAGCAACTCCCAGCAGCTATATATTCCACTTCAGCAGTAGATGTTGATACGGAATTCTGCTTCTTACTGAACCAAGAGATCAATCTGTTTCCAAGGAATTGGCATGTACCACTGGTGCTTTTCCTGTCTATGCGACACCCGGCAAAATCAGCATCAGAATATCCGGATAAGGCGAAGTTGGACTCTTGTGGGTACCAAAGTCCCAAATTAATTGTCCCTTTGAGATACAGCAAGGATCCAATCATCCCTCTGTACTCAGTCACATTCACTGATTTGCCATCAACATCTGGGTCTAACTTGCCATTGACTGGCATTGGAGTTTTGCCGGGAGACGAACCTTCCATACCAAACTTCTTGATTAAGTCGCGAGTATACTTAGCTTGGTTTATGAAGGTCCCTTCCTTCAGTTGTTTGACTTCGATCCCAAGGAAGTAGGACAGTTCTCCCATCATACTCATCTCAAACTTGTCAGTCATCAACTTGGCGAATTCATCACAAAGTTTTGGATTAGTTGATCCGAAAATGATATCATCCACGTATATCTGTACAATCAGAGTATGTCCTTTCTCTTTCCATAAGAATAGCGTGGTGTCAATCTTCCCTTTTTGAAAGTTGTGAGCAAGTAAGAATTCCGAAAGTGTGTCGTACCAGGCTCTTGGAGCTTGCTTCAATCCATACAAAGTCTTCCTTAGTTTGTAAACCAGATGTCCAGCCTTGGGTTCAATGAAACCTGGAGGTTGTTCAACGTACACCTCCTCCTGAAGATCCCCATTCAGGAATGCACTCTTGACGTCCATTTGATAAACTATGAAGTTTTCATATGAAGCATACGCCAGAAACATTCGGATTGCCTCAAGTCTTGCCACCGGAGCAAAGGTCTCATCATAGTCTATTCCTTCTTCTTGACGATATCCTTTGGCTACCAGTCTGGCTTTGTTCCGGATTACAATTCCATCCGTATCAAGTTTGTTCCGGAACACCCATTTAACTCCTATGACTTGCTGAAACTTAGGCCGTGGTACTAGAGTCCACACATTATTTCTCGTAAATTGATTCAACTCTTCTTGCATGGCTTCTATCCAATTCGAATCTCGAAGAGCTTCATCCACCACCTTTCGTTCGATTTGAGATAGAAAACACATGTAAAAACACATGTTGGAGGGGGCTGCTCTTGTTTTTACACCAACAGTAGGATCACCAATCACTTGATCTAAGAGATGATTTCAGGTCCATCTGTAATTCTGTGCATGTGATGGTTGATCTTGAATAATTTGAAGCTCTCTAGGTTAGGTGGTTCAGGCGTATTTGCTGGTTGAGCTTCTTCTGGACCAAATGTTTCCGTATTAGAAGGTACGGTAGAGCTAGGTGGTTCTTCAACACTGTTTCTTTCAGTGTTAACTGGTCCGGACGGACTTGAAGGTGCTCCGGAATTTTGGGTATCCGTAGGAGTATGTCTGGAGCTTAACGGTAGTCCTGAGTCCGAATCATCCGTAGCATCATCCATATAATTTCTTTGTGCTTCGCTGATGCCACGTGGTTGGTCAGAATGTGTATCAGGAACATTCATAAACTTCGAGTAATCGATGTTGCTGTCCGGGACCTGCACATTAGAACTTGAAGAAACAACTTTTGACCAATCAAGATTAGCTTCATCAAAAGTCACATGGATAGATTTTTCAACTTTAAAAAGTTTTCTATTGAAGACCTGATAAGCCTTGCTATGTAATGAGTACCCGACAAAAATCCCATCATCAGATTTTGGTTCAAATTTATTCCGGGTTTCTTTGCCATTTATCAATATATAGCAAGTACACCCAAAAGCTCTGAAATGTGAAATTGAAGGCTTTCATCCTCTCCACATCTCATAGGGTATTTTCATGGTAGATTTATTTATTAGAGTTCTGTTCTGAACATAGAAGGCAGTGGACATAGCTTCAGCCCATAGACTGAGAGGAAGCGTTGCCCCTGCTAACATAGATCTACCAGCCTCGACTAAAGTACGATTCTTGCGCTCAACTACCCCATTTTGTTGTGAAGTTCTGGGCGCAGAGAAGTCATGCTGAATGCCCTATTCAGAACAATATGATCTCATATCTGAAAAATCAAATTCTGTACCATGATCACTCCTGATGCTCTTTATGCTCAGTCCTTGTGAGTTGCTTATCTAGTTGAAAAGATCTACAAGATGCTCAAAAGTTTGATCCTTTGATTCCAGGAACATCACCCATGTGTATCTGGTGAAATCATCGATAACCACAAGGGTATATCTCGCACCAGCCAGCGAAGGAACAGAAATAGGACCACAGAGGTCCATATGAAGAAGTTGCAGAGGAGCAGTTATTGAATTAACTGATTTGCTCTTAAAGCTATGTTTGGTCTGTTTGCCGAGTTGGCATTCTCGACAGAGAGTGTCTCTGGAGTATTTGAGTTTAGGTAGACTAGTGACAAGATCAAGTGATGCTAACTTAGACAGTGTCTTAAAGTTTAAATGTGCGCATCGCTTGTGCCATAACCAACTATCTTCATCTGAAGCTTTAGTGAGGAAGCATACAGGGTCAGAAGAATTATTTCTTAAGACCACTGAGTATATGTCCCCATTTCTTGATCCGGATAACTTTACATCTCTGGATAAGTTTTCCCTTACTGAACAGATGTTGGACATAAAGGAAATAGTAAATCCTTTATCACATAAATTACTGACACTTAGCAAATTATGCTTCAAACCTTCGACTAGTGCAACTCTAGTGATTGATACACAGCCGTTGGTTAAAGTGCCATACCCGACAGTCTTACCTTTGCTGTTGTCACCATATGAAACAGATGGACCTCGTTTTTCATTAACTTCTACAAGCAGAGTCTGATCATCCGTCATATGTCCGGAGCATCCATTATCGAGGATCCACTTGCTTTGATTGATCTTTAAGTTCAAGTGATCCGGCAGTGCATTCCAGAGATGCTCCTGAAAGACAACAGTTTACACTTTTGGTGCCCAAACTTGTTTCGGGCGGTTAGAAAGAACAACAGTAATGTCAACAGTTTCGGATTTGACTTTGCTAGGACTTTTAGCTCTCCAAGTTGACTTTAATTTGTTAGGTTTAGCTGCTTCTTTTATTTGGGTTATCTTAGGAGAGACACTCCTTTGAGGTTTAGCTTTTGTTTTGCTCGAAGAACCCTTTTTATTGAACTGATCTTTATTGGTACGAATTTGATTACAAAGCCAGTTATCAGATAAACTCCAACATTCATAGTGATAATGACCTATTTCCCTACAGATGGAACAGACACTATAATGCAGAGTACAAACAGGGGATACAGGTCTCTTAGATTTTACAGACTTTCTACTCTGTTCCCTGTGGCCTAATCCATTGCGCTTGGGTGACGCGCTCTTGGCCCTAGATGCGTCAGCCTTAGCCTTTCCTTTCTTTTTGGGTGCTACAGTTTTGGCTTTAACTGCAGCAGCCTTCCCTTCATCATTAGTTACGGGTGCTACCCTTCGGAAGTGCAAGATCAGCCTCAACTCCATAGTCATAAACTATGGTGCCACCCGAAATGAAACCATCCAACGGTTTAGATGTACTAACAGGATATAAGTTGGTTAGTTTTGGAGTGAAATCCGGAGGACACTCGGTAGCTTGAGCATTGGAGGTTGATGATTCTGAACCTAGGCTAGGTTTGACTCGAACATTATCCAGGATCAGTCCTAAATGAAGAGGCTATTTCCCCGGATTTAAGCCACTTGCGATTTATTTCCTTTTCCTGTTCTAGTTCATTCTCGAGTCTTTTTACAATAACTTTTACGCCTAAGAGATTGGTATTTAGCAAATGATTTTCAACCCTTAGATCCCGATACCAAGCTTCTTTTCCTCTAAAGTCGCCTATGTCTTTTTCAAGTCTAGCAATAGTAAATTCAAGACGTTTATTCGACTTTCCATATCTTTGTACATTTGAGTAATTATTAGTCTCTCATTCTTTTCATGATCACGTTCAATAACAAGAGATTCTATTTTACTCATGAGCTCAGGAGATAGAAGGTACCTCAAGATTTGCCATGAGGCGGACGTTCGGCTTAGGAGTTGGCTCATCATCCGAGGATTCCTCCTCTTCTTCCGAGCCACCGATGTACTTTGTCACGAACGCCTACCTCTTGTTTTTCTTGTTGTCCGAGGTGGTACGTCGAGGAGTAACCTTGTCACTTTTCTCTGCCGTCTTAGTTTTGGATCTGCATTCCTTGCCCAAGAATCGGGTTTCCCACAATTAAAGCATTCTTGGGAGCTCGACTCCGATCGTTCCTTCCTTCGATGATGAGGAGCCTCTTCTGAATCCTTTTCTACTTTTCCGAAGGAAACGTTCAAAGGATTTAACAAGAAGAGCTATTTCCTCTTCGCGTCCCAGTCGAATCTTCGACTCATCCGTATCATCCTCTTGATGATTCTTGGAGCATTCCGTAGCTTTGAGGGCTACCCTTTTTTCTTTCCAAGCTATTTTCTCATCACGGTCAGTGTATCTGAATCTGACCTCATGAGTTCGAAGCTCTCCGTATATCTCTTCAAGGGCGCGAAACGGCCGTTTTGTCGGCTTGCATCTGGAGTGCTTGGAGTAGTAGCGATCCGGCAAGGATCGAAAGAACTTGTCATTGATTTGAGACCGAGTGTAGTGTTCATTGATAGTTTTTAGCTCTAGAATGAGCTTGCCAAATCTCCGATAGATACTCTCAAGGGATTCGCCAGGTTTGTGATTGAAACTCTCAAAGTTCTGTCTAAGAGCACATATCACGTTTTGCATCTGAGACTGACTTCCCTCATAGAGGATTGTCAGTTTATCCCAGACAGCTTTTGCTGACGTGCAGCCCTGGACGTCCGTGAAAGCCTCGGAATCCAAAGAAGATGTAACGTAAGCTAGAGCCTTTTCGCTAGCACACTGCCAGGCTCTTTCATCGTTGGTAAGTTCGGCATCCGTCTTTGGCCTTCTAACTCCATGTTCTCCGATAGTCATCGGAATTGGAATCTCCTGATGAAGATAGGGCTACATGAGATGGTCATGGCATACCATGAACTTCTTCATGCGAGCTTTCCACTGGGAGAAAAGCTCATTGTGAATTTGGGCGGTTTTGTCGAGTAAAACCGAACTCCGTGGTTGAGCGGTGGAGGCAGCAAGAGGTTGAGGTGGGTCGACGTTTTCACCGCCGCTTCGATTCGGGATGGGCTTTTGTGCACCTCCTGGAGTTAAGGCGAGTGTTGAATAGCATACCGCTTTCTTCGGCCATTCTTGAGAGTGAAAGAGTGGGATCTCTACTTAGAACAAATAGAACTTGCTTTGATACCACTTGATGGTCCCTTGGAGCCCGAGGGGGGGGGGGGTGAATAGGCTCTTATCCAAACTCTCTATATTCTCTTATGACACAAACACTTATCTAGTTAAGTCATAGAATCATCTGGAAGATAACCAGATAATGGAAGTATTTTGTTTTATTATCAAAAAATAAATACAACAAAATAGAAGCAAGACTCTTTTACACTCTGTTTACAAAAGGATTCACACTCTAGCCTATATTATCTCTTTGAACTCTTGTGCATACATAGTATTGATTCAGGCTTTTTCGCACACTACTTTACATATACAAGTATAAATATTTATACAAAAACATTCCTAAAAGACAACCTTGGAACTTGTAGTTCCGGAATGCGTCAAGACTAACTATTCCTCGAAGTCTTTCCGCCTTGACTGCTGCGGTTTGTGGAGCTCAAGATCTTGGGTTTGAAGAGTATAAGTGCCTTTGTGAGTTCCCAAATATAATTAAAGTTGTGTCCACATATCTGGGTGATCCACGTGTAAGATTCTTCAGGTTCTCAACAAGTTTGTCTTACATCGGGACACCACGAGCTGATAATCTTAAATGCGGTTAAGTTGAAGCAGCATCTTCTTGGTCCGGTGTAATTTTCCTTACTCCGTAGCTAATGAAGCTCGGAACCTTACTCCGTGTCAGTGGTTGCTTACTCCGTATCTATTTGGTACTGGAATCCTTAGTCCGTGTCAGCGCTTCCTTACTCCGTGTGAATGAGAAGGTCGGAGGTGCTTATTCCGTATCAGCGCTTCCTTACTCCGTATGTAAGTTCCTTAATCCGTATGTAAGTTCCTTACTCCGTATGTAAGTTTCTTACTCTATGCGAGTCTAAAGGATCGGATGGCTTACTCCGTACTAGCACATCCTTACTCCGCATGAGTGAGTGGTCCGGATTCCTTACTCCGCATCTAAGTTCCTTACTCCGTGCGAATAAGTACTCGAGTCCTTATTCCGCATCAGTACTTTCTTACTCCGTATGTATGGAAGACTCGGATGCCTTACTCCGTGTCTTCTTTACTTTAGTTCACTTGAGTGAAAGACTTAACTTTTAGCTCCGTGTTGACTCTTTTACTTCGTGCGACCTTGTAGACCAAGATTCTTACTCCGCATTAGTTTGACTTACGTTTCAGATATTAAGAGCAGATTCCGTAATCCGTAGCTTTTAAGTTCTTAGTCCGCACGAATGTTCCTTATTTCGTATGTATTTGTGACTTGGTTATTTACCAAGTGTTTGACGACACTCACTCTTGTCCGGATCAGGATTATGTATCCTGTCCTTAGCTTTGCTCTCACGAGTGTATCTCCGGATTAATAACATATCTTCGCAATGATCAAAGAAACACAAAAGATCTCAAATCAAATTATATTGGGCTTTATCAGCATGATCCAAATTCGGGCTTGATCCAACAGGTTACCTTTCGGGAGTGGAAGTGCATTTCGGAGCGTTTCGGCAGAGATTCGAATCTCCACTCCGTGTACAGTTCCTACAAGGTCGTCTCCAGCGAATGCCATGGTCTCATACAATTCCGAGACATCTTCTATCAGCAAGTCTTGCATCCCTGAGCAGACAGATGCAATACCGGTTTCATCGAGGTGACTTCTGAATTCGTCTAGCCAGCTGACTTTGGCGTCGCCTATGGCTTCCCAATCGATGATGAATCCCAGGACAATGTTGCATATATCATCGGCCATCAATGAGCTTGGTCCTGCCATTGAGCTTGTAGAGAGAGAAAGAGACACTCGTAGAGAGAGATTGTAAGGTTCGAAGGTGGTCGGGGAGAGAGAAAGAGAGAAATAGACAAAATCGAAGAGAGAGAGAGAGAGTTCTAGGGTTACGGTTCGAGTGTGAAAACGACAAAGATACCTTCGAGCTCCGTCTCTATCAGTGACTTATATATGAGTTGAGAAGTGTACTGTAGAAGTCACTTACTCGTCGGTTCATCTTCATGGTCCGCGTTCTTTCTCTCGACCCGCCTCTTTATTATCCGGATCCACCCGTTGGAGTACTCAAGCAACGAGTGCACGTCACCCCTTAAGTCGGTGTAAATTTAATTTTAAGTGCACAGTGACATACCGACGTGTCTACGATGCTTGAGTAGCAAGTGACAGATTCCGTCTCGCTTCGATCCTTTGGACTATGACTCTATGAAGCCGCATTAGGATGCTTCAAGGCTTCGACCTTCGAGGCTTCCAAGCAAGAGCTTCGAGCCCAGGTTCTTCGATGTAATTTGCTTCGAGGTCGACGACGAATTCAGCGAATGGTGAATTTCTCTAGACTTTTTTAACACTTAACAACACATATGGGATGTATATGACAATTCACATAATATTATTCATGATGAACAATGTTGTGAGTGGAATTGAGATTACGTGCCCGAACTCGATTTCTTTCAACCGTAAGACCTGGTTTACATGTATGGCTACTGCATCACTACCATTTAACTTTCCATTTACCTTAGAAATGATTAAGTATTTCATCACACTACATCATGTGCCAGAAACTGATCACTATGTTAACATAGCATCTAGTAAACCATGGTTTATCAATTGCAGCAACCCAGTCATGAATTTAAAGTCTCCTCACACATTTAGCAAAACTCACTCAGCGGAGGCCTCACCCTCTCACTCTTGGATCAGCATGTGAGTTTCATTCAGGAACTAGAATTACACTGTTTCGTATGCTCATGGTCAACCGAATCTTACCACAAACCTGATCCAACAATGATTTTCAGTTCAGCATAGATGACTTGAGAGACAAGATGGCCCTATTGAGAATCAGAACACACACTCTATCATTGCCTAATTTACAACATAGTATAGGTAGAGTTTGGAGTTTGATCATTCAGCTTGTCTGTGTGAGTTGTCTCTTTTCTTTGTGGAGCACAATTTTTCAGTGCTTATTCATGAGCCTTTTTACAAGGACAGAGCTCAACACAGTATCTTTTTGAATCACATGATCATACAATTTGACCTCCAACTATTACTCTAACAAAGACACAATCTGGGGGAATAGTGAGGACTCCCCCTAAGATAGGCAGTCAATCTATTTTCTATTATACTTTTTGCCTTTTTCACCTTGCCTTTTTCTAGCGAAAGGTAGTGGCTCTTTTTAAGTAATAGGCTTTTTATGATTCCCAAATACTACAGTCTCAGTCATCCTTTGAGCATTAAATCATTGAGGATCCTTTCCGTGCAAGCCAACAGTACCATGAGATACAACAATTCCTGCTAGTTAATGAATGTAATACCACACAGGTGATATTCACTCAGAATAAAATGACAAGTAATGGGAATATCATTTAATTTAAACATAAAGGGAATTGCACTCATTTCACTCAAGACTTAAGGATTCATGACAGGTTGCACAAAAGACTTGAACTAAGTTCAGAGGTAGCAAGTTTCATCCATGTGATTTCTCACTTTCCCGCAGTGGACATGCATAAATCACATTTAGTCATTACTAATTTTCATAGAGATATAAACAGTTATTAACAGTGTCATACTTATGTTCATGCACAGGTAATTAGGTTGAAATGAAACACAAGACATGCTGTGAGACTTATGAATTTAAATCTAACATGCCAAGTTTTGTCAGAAGTTCATTGAACCTGGCTTCTTGCAGTGGTTTGGCGAATATGTCGGCAAGCTGGTCATCAGTGGATATATACTCCAGGGAAATATCTTTCTTTAGCACATGGTCACGTATGAAGTGATGTCTGACCTCAATGTGCTTGGTTTTGGGATGCATAACAGGATTGTTGGAGATTGCAATGGCGCTTGTATTGTCACAATATAGAGGCACGACCTTCAGGTTAAACCCATAGTCTGAAAGTTGACTAGCCATCCAAAGCAATTGAGCACAATAGCTTCCTGCAGCAATATATTCAGCTTCAGCTGTGGAGGTTGAAACTGAATTATGTTTCTTACTAAACCAGGATACAAGTCTATTTCCAAGAAGTTGGCATGTTCCACTTGTGCTCTTTCTATCAATCCTGCATCCTGCAAAGTCTACATCTGAATATCCTCTCAGTTTAAAATCAAACTCTCTTGGATACCATAGTCCCAAATTCTCAGTTCCCTTCAGATACCGCATAATCCTCTTGACATGTGACAAATGAGATTCCTTGGGATTAGCTTGGTATCTGGCACAGATGCATGTTGCAAACATTATGTCTGGTTTGCTTGCTATCAGGTATAGCAAGGATCCAATCATGCTTCTGTATTCTGAGATATCCACCTCCTTGACTGCTTCATCCATATCCAGTTTAACGTTTGTAGGAATGGGAGTTTTCATGTGTGTCACATCGATCATCTTAAACTTCTTCAGGATCTCCTTTGTGTATTTGGTTTGACCGATAAAAATCCCATCCTCCAACTACTTGACCTCCAATCCAAGGAAAAATGAGAGTTCTCCCATCATACTCATTTCATATTCACTTTTCATTAGATAGGAGAAGTCTTCACATTGCTTTTTGTCCCTTGATCCGAAAATGATGTCATCTACATAAATTTGGACTATCGAGGGTGATCCTTTTCCTTCCTTGAGAAATAGTATGGGGTCAATTTTGCCTTTTCTGAACTTATTCTTGATCAGAAACTCTGACAATGTTTCATACCACGCTTTGGGAGCTTGTTTTAGTCCATAAAGAGCCCTTTTCAGTTTGTATACCTTGTTCTCTTGGTTTGGCTCTAGAAATCCGGGTGGTTGTTCAACATAGACTTCTTCTTGGAGGTCTCTATTCAAGAAAGCACTCTTGACATCCATCTGATAAACTTTGAAGTTCTTGAATGCTGCATATGCTAGGAACATGCGAATGGCCTCCAGTCTAGCAACTGGTGCAAAGGTTTCATCATAGTCAATTCCTTCTTCTTGTTTGTATCCTTTTGTAACCAGTCTGGCCTGTTTTCTGATTATGACACCATCAGCATCAAGTTTGTTTCTGAAGATCCATTTCACGCCAATGACTTGCTGTGATCTGGGCCTGTTGACCAACTCCCATACTTTCTGTCTTTTGAACTGATTTAATTCTTCTTGCATCGCATTAATCCAATGGTGATCCTGAATTGCATCATCAACTGATTTTGGCTCCACTTGTGATAGGAAACACATATACAAATTTTCATGAAGTGTGGCAGCCCTTGTTTTAACTCGTGCAGCAGGATCTCCAATTATCAGTTCAGAAGGGTGGTCCTTTAACCTTCTTCTTGCCTTTGGAAGGTCTTCTCTTTCTTCATGATGAATGCCCAATTGCTCCATGTCAGGTTCTTGGGCTGGTAGAAGTGGCAGAGACTGAACAGGTTGAGTGTTAGAGTAATGATTTTCTGCTAGTTTTGGACTTGGTTCCTTAGCAACCGGTTCAGTTCTATGTTCATCAGGTTCAGGTACATCTTCCATTGTTTATGTTGTAGTGGGATTATCTGTGTCTTGGTCTTCTACAATGACAATGTCCTACACTTCATTTACATTTGGGTCTCCTTTCTGCATTCCATGGTTAGTCTCATCAAAAGAAACATGAATAGACTCTTCAACAACTTTGGTTCTTCTATTAAATACACGATAAGCCTTGCTAGTCATGGAATATCCAACAAGATATCCATCATCTGATTTGGCATCAAACTTGTTCAAGTAATCCTTGCCATTGTTGAGAATGTAGCAAATACACCCGAAGATCCTTAGGTGACTAATGTTTGGTCTTCTTCCCTTTCATAACTCATAGTGTGTTTTTATGGCTCGTTTGTTAATTAGAGTTCTGTTTTGTACATAACAAGCAGTGGCAATAGCTTCAGCCCATAGTGATTTTGGGAACTGAGCTCCTATCAACATGGTTCTAGCTACTTCAACTAATGTTCGATTCTTTCTTTCAGCCACTCCATTTTGTTGTGGAGTTCTTGGTGCTGAGAAATTATGCTGGATACCATGTTCAGTACAAAACTCTAACATATCAGAAAAATCAAATTCCTTGCCATGATCACTGCGAATGTACTTAATAGAAAGACTTTTAACATTTGTGACCCAATTGAAGAGTTCAACAAGATTCTCAAATGTTTCAGTTTTGTTTTTGAGAAACACGACCCATGTGTATCTGGTATAGTCATCTACTACTGCAAGAAAGTATCGTGCACCAAATAAGGAAGACACATTTATTAGTCCACATAGGTCCATGTGCAGAAGTTCGAGTGGTTGTGTGATTGAGGTTTTGTCTACACTCTTAAAGGAATGTTTAACCTGCTTGCCCAGCTGACAATCCCTACAAGGGTGTTCTTTCTCATAAACATGCTTGGGTAAGCCCTCAACCAAATCAAGAGATGCCAGTTTAGACAGTCTTAAAGCTCAAATAGCCAAATCTCTTGTGCCACAACCAACTAATGTCAGGTGAAGCTTTGGACAGAAAACAAATTGGTTCAGCAGATTGAGCATTACCAAAGACCAACTTGTAGACATTGCCTTGTTTATGCCCATTTTGTTTCACCTCTTTGGAGACAAGGTCCATAACTGTGCAGGTGTGTTTAGTGAATAAAACTTCATAACCATTGTCACACAATTACTTATGCTCAACAGGTTATGTTTAAGACCTTGAACAACAGATACATTCTGAATTGAAACAGAACCATTAGAGGGAGTACCCTTACCAACAATCTTACCCTTTTTATTGTCCCCAAAAGTGAATAGGTAGCCTGTGTGTGCCTGGTTTGTTTCTTCCTATCAGAGTTGTTGTTGCGCTGCAGATTTTTAGAGAAATTCAGCAGTTTATGGTTTACCCTGATTTCTGTGGCAATCTCCTTCCTAAGATACTCAGGGTAGAATCTGCACTGATAAGAGAGGTGTTCAACTTCACAACAGATGGGGCATTTGATAGGTTTGGGTTGAACACTCTGTCTCAAGGGTTTTGCTGGAGTGTTAAGAGGTTTCCTAGGTTCTCTCACATATCCTAGACCGTTCTTAACTCTACCATCAGAGACAAACTTAGGCTGGAATTGCTACCTTGCTGGATGAACCAGTCTCAAATGTAGTAGTGTGTTTACTTGGTTTTGTCTCTGGAATTACTACACCCTTACCCTTGCATTGGGATGTAGAGGACAAGTTGACTGAAGGTTCAACTTTCAGTTTTATCTTAGCAACTACTGCATCACTGTCCTGAGATGCAACAGTACCCAGGTGTTTGAGTTTGGGTGTTAGTGGTTTGGGTGGACTAGCAACAGCCATTGGTACCTCCTTTCCACACTTAAGGAGCACACTGCCAGCAGGAACAAAGCCAGCAAGACACTTGGTCTGTACAGGGTAAGTCTGGGCCTTGGCTATTTGGTCTCCAGAGAAACCTAGACCTAAGGCTAGACCTTTAACATCTGGAGTGGTCCTAAAGTGGGCTGCAATTTCAGCAGAATCTTGCCACTTTTGATCGATTAGTCTTTCCTTTTCCAGTTCACCTTTAGTTTTAGCTAGTTCCTTTTCAAGCATATCGATGTCTTTATTCGCCATTTTTAGTTGTTCAACTTTGTTCAAAAGATCATCGTGTGTGCTTCTCATCTCTCTCACTTCAGCTCTTAATCTTCTCTCTGTTCTTTCATAATCATCTATAGAGTCTCTATATTCACATGAAAGCTGTTTGAGTTTAGAATAGTATCTTTCTATGTCAGCTTTCATAGGGAGAAATTGTTCCTCTATGTCTTTTAGAGCTCTATAGGTATCTTCATATTCAATGTAGAGCTGTTCGTAGGTTCTTACCTTGAGGGGAGGTGAATTATCAGCCATGAAGCGAGATGACACCTTTCTCTTTCTTCTCAACGTTAGAAGATTCTTCTTCCTCCTCAGTTTCACTGTTAAACTTGTTAGTGACAAGAGCCTTCTTCCTCTTGTCATCCTTCCTACTTGAGGAGCCTTTGGTCTTCTTCTTTTGCTCAGCTGCCTCCTTTTTCTCCCTCTTCAGCTTATAACAGTCGGCAGCGAAGTGGCCGGGCTTGTTGCAGTGGTAGCATTGCAACTTCTCCTTATCCTTTCCCTTAGAAAAGGATGAGGATGACTACCTTGCTTTTCTCTTGTAGTTCTCCCTTCTCTTCAGCAGTTTCTTGATCAGAAATGCCACTTCTTCATCTGAGGCTCTATTTGAAACAAGTTCATCAGCTTCATCTTCTTCCTCTTCTGAAGATGGTTCCCGGGGTTCAGTAGCAGCCTTAAAGTCAACAGACTTTTCCTTTTTCTTAGAAGGGTTGTCAAATGCCCCAAGCTCTTCTTTTTGCATTTCAAACGTCTTGAGGTCCCCATATAATGCTTCCAAGGCACAAGTCTTCCATTCCTTCAGTTGACGGATGGCTGATGTCTTTATCAGCAGTCTCAAGGGTAGGGATCTCAGAAATTTGTCATTCTTGTCCTTCTGAGAGATCTCAACGTTGTAAGTCTTCATCCGTTGAATCAGACCTGTGAACCGTTTATAGATACTGTCCAATGACTCCTTCGATTCACATCTGAAGGCTTCATACTCTTGTTTGAGCATGGAGATCTTGTTGTCCTGTATTTGCTCATCTCCCTCGTAGATGAGACAGAGCTTGTCCCATACCTCTTTAGCAGTCTTAAGATCCTGCACATCCGTGAACGTGTCATCATCGAGTGGAGAGAAAAGTATGGTTTTTGTCTTAAAGCCGAGCTTTACTTTCCACTGCTCCACCTTAGACCAACTATCTGGGTCTTTTGTCATTAACCGACCTCTCTGCAAAATCTTTGGAGTGAAAGGTTTGTTCTTTATCGTTTCCCAGAGTTACGTGTCGAGCATGTCTAGGTGTGCTCTCATCCTTGCTTTCCATTTGGAAAAACAAGCAGGTGTGCACATAGGTACTTGGAAGGATGAGCTAGGCAAAACATCATAGAAGTTTTCTTGTTCTTCGTTGTTGCTGCTGGTACTCGGTTCTTCCTACTCCTGGTCTCCAGTCGCTCCTTCCTCTGGAGCACGACTGGCTTCAAGTTCCTCAATAGGAATTGGAGCTTGCTCAGGAGCTGGAGCTGCACTGCTGGAATCCATGTCGGCCATTAGGGATCTCTACGGAGTTGTAGAACTGCTCTGATACCAATTGTAGGTCCCAAAGTGAGTCTAGAGGGGGGGGGGTGAATAGACTTTCTTCGTGTGTGGAAGCTAGACTGTTAGCTGGTTTTGGATTCCTCTACAGATGACTATGATGGAAGTATTTATGGAGAAGACGACAGTAGTATTGTGAGGATATCGTGAGTGATGATGAACTATTAGACAAAACTGAGATAAAAGTAAATGCTCTTTTCTCAACAGATCTCAGTTGTGAAAGAGAAGGTTTATGATATATCGAAGTGTGGAAAACAAACAACACAGAGATTTCGACTTAATGGAAGTGCTAGATCTTTGATGAACAAGAGGTTTGTGAATAGTCGGATGGATTACTCTTGTTCTTGATTGAACGTGGCGCACAACACTTGGAAGGATTCTCACAGAGCCTCTCTATCGTTGGAACACTTGTTTTGTTTTGCAAAGGATTGTTTCTTTTAAGTCTGTCGGAACCACCTTCTTGTGTTTTGTGTGTTTCCTTCTTTTGAGAGAGAGGTTAAACTCTTGATTTTGTCGTTAAGTGCGTGAGAGATATATGTTTAAGATTAAAGTGCTCGTGCGCCATGATATCCATCCCGATAGATCGACTTCCCGCCACTGAAAATGCGAATGTCGGGGGATGGGTTGATCCGCTTTGATTTGTAGATTAGATGCCCATACTTGCGTATTTGGCATGCGATCGATCTTGACCGTTCATCCGTGGGTGGTAGTCGGCAGCAATTAATGTGTCATTAATGCACTAAAGCGCTCAGGACGGCGTAGACTTGCTATACAAACCCTAGTTGACAATATCGCTAAGTGGCTATGTTTAAGGTTGTAAGTCCGCCTCGAAGGTAAATGCCTCGTAGGTTCGGTGACTCGAAGATTTAAGTTAGAACCTGTAGGAAGTTGTGAAGTTTTGCTTCAGGCTTTGTAGTTGTTGGATCAAACCGAGAATTTGCATAATGCAGAACAAACCCTATGTAATTTGACTCGAGATGTTTCATGTTTACCATTAAGTCTCGTAAGATGAGTTAACTCTAAATCCGGACCTACTCGTGTGAGAACAAAGCTAAGGACAGGATACATAATCCTGATCCGAATCATGATGAGTATCGTCATTCACTTGGTACATAACCGAGTCTTTACCCGGAGTAAGGACTTTTCGTGCGAACTAAATACTTGACAAAATGACTTAAGGAACCCGTATCTAATTCTTAATTTGGCTAAGTCAATTGATATGGAATGAGATTCGAAGTCTACCACTCGCACGGAATAAGAGAGACCTGTTGTGAAGAGAGAATCGAAATTGTCACTCCACTGAACTAAAGAAAAGGAAGACACGGACTGAGAAATCCAAGTCTCATTTGAACGGAGCAAGGACAATTGTTGCGGAGTAAGGACATCAAATGCGGAATAAGGAATCCGAACCATTATTCATGCGGAGTAAGGAAGCGCTGATGCGGAGTAAGCTCTCCGAACCACTACTCATGCGGAGTAAGGAAGCGCTGATGCGGAATAAGCTCTCCAAACCACTACTCATGCGGAGTAAGGAAGCGCTGATGCGGAGTAAGCTCTCTGAACCACTACTCATGCGGAGTAAGGAAGCGCTGACATAGAGCAAGGATTCCAGGACTTCATTCACACGGAGTAAGCAACCACTGACACGGAGTAAGGATCCGAGCTTCGCTGATACGGAGTAAGGAACCTTATGACGGACTAAGAAGACGCTGCTTCATCATTTCCGAGCCGCATTAATTACAATCAGCTCGCTTCATCCTGATGTAAGACAAACCTGTTGTAGACCTGAATTACCATACACGTGGGTCACGCGGAGATGTGGACGCGGTCTCAAATGCACTTGGAATCAAGCAAAGAATTCATTACAACTTATGCTTCCAATATTTCGAGCTCCACATCCGTAGCAATTAAAGCTTCAGCATTTTCCGATGAAGAACTTCAATGCTTTACACTGCTCGGAAAATGCAGTTCCAAGATAGATTTCTAGAGTGTCTATATATATGCCTGAAGCAATGTAAATTAGATATGCGCGCATGCTTACTTGTACTTATACACTTACAAGCGTATATCTTGTAAAGAGCCAATAGACAGAGACTTTCTGCCAAGTGTGTGTATCTATAACAGAGTGTTGTGTTGTAATCATCTAAAACGCTGTTTTGCCTTGTTGTAATTATCTTCAAATAATAAAGCAACATACTTCCACTACCTGGTTAACCTTTCGCACTGATTTTATCCGTTTAACCAGAGTGAGTGTCTAAGCCATTAAGAGAGAGAAAGATTTTTTAGAGAGCCTATTCACCCCCCCCCTTTAGGCTCTCCGGGACCAACAAGTGGTATCAAAGCAAGTTCTACCTGCTCGTAGAGATCCCTAACTCCCTCTCAACTTAAAAATGGCCGAAGAAAGCAGCATGCTATTCAATACCCGCCTCAACTCCGAGGGAGCTCAAGAGCCCCTTCCCAACCGAAGCAGCAGTGAAAATGTTGATCCACCTCAACTTGCTACTACCGCTGCTCCTCAACCACAGAGTTCAGGCTACACTTTAAGCAAACCGCCAAAGTTCACACTAGAGCTTTTCTCCTAGTGGAAAGCTCGCATGAAGATGTTCATGACCTGTCATGATCATCTAATGTGGCCGTGTCTTCATCAGGAGCTTCCCATTCCGATGACCATTGGAGAAAATGGGGTCAGGAGACCAAAGACTGATGCTGAACTCACTCACGATGAAAGAGCCTGGCAATACGCCAGTGAAAAGGCTCTAGCTTACGTGACATCGTCCTTGGATTCAGAGGCTTTCACGGACGTCTAGGGTTGCATGACAGCAAAAGCTGTGTGGGACAAATTGACTATTCTATATGAAGGAAGTCAGTCCCAGATGCAGAACGTCATTTGTGCTCTCAGACAGAATTTTGAGAGCTTCAACCACAAACCTGGTGAATCCCTGGAGAGCATCTATCGGCGATTCGGCAAGCTTATCCTGGAATTGAAAACTATCAACGAGCACTACACTCGGTTCCAAATAAATGAAAAGTTCTTTCGTTCCATGCCGGATCGCTATTACTCCAAGCGACTCCGAGATGCAATCCAAAGACAATCGCGTATGCTCCCCTTGAAGAGCTATATGGAGAGCTATGGACTCATGAGGTCAGATTCAAATACACTGACCGAGATGAGAAGATAGCTCAGAAAGAAAAGGGGGTAGCTCTTAAGGCTACGGCTGGACCAAACATGCTGACGGAGGATGATACGGAAGAGTCAGAAAACTCTGACTCGGACATGGAAGAAGAAATAGCACTTTTGGTGAAATCCTTCACACGATTCCTGCGGAAAAGCAGAAAAGGATTCAGAAGAGGCTCTTGCTCTTCCTCGAGAAGGAAGGAGCGGTCGGAGTCGACATCCCAAGACCGCTACAATCGCGGGAAACCTGGTCATTGGGCTAAGGACTGTAGATCCAAACCCAAGATGGCCGACAAGGATGACAAGGTCAAACCCCGACGCTCCACCTTAGACAACAGCAAAATGAAGAGGAAGGCGTTTGTCTCAAAATACAACAGTGGCTCGGAAGATGAAGAGGAATATTCAGACGACGAACCAATGGAAAAGGCGAACGTCTGCCTCATGGCAAACACTGAGGTACCTTCTATCTCTGAGCTCTTGAGTAAACTAGAATCTCTTACTAAGGAACATGATGATGAAAAGAATGAGAGATTAATAATTACTCAAATGTATCAAAATATGAGCGGTCAGACTAAACGCCTAGAACTTACTGTTTCTAAACTTGAATAGGACATAGCTGACTATCGAAGTAGGGAGGTTTGGTATCACGACCTAAGAGCTGAGAATCACCTGCTGAATACCAACCTCACAGGCATGAATGTAAATCTTAAAAGACTCGAGATTGAACTTGAGAAGGAAAAGGAAATAAATCGTAAATGGCTAAAATCTGGAGAAATAGCCTCTACATTTAGAACTAATCCTGACAATATCCGAGTCAAACCTGGCCTAGGATCCGAATCCACTTCCACTGCTCCAACTACTGAGTGCCCTCCGAACTACACTCCAAAACTAACCAACCTATATCCCATTAGTACATCTAAACCGTTGGATGGTTTTGTTTCAGGTGGCACCATAGTTTATGATTGCGAAACGCAGGCCGCCTCGCTAATCCCGAAGTAGTAGCACCCACACCAAACGATGAAGGGAAGGTTACCGTAGTTAAAGCCGAAACTACAAGCACCCAGAAACAAAGAAAAGGCTAAGGTTGACGTATCTAGGGCCAAGAGTGCGTCACCCGTTCGCAAAGTATTAGGCCATAGGGAACAGAGAGAAACCTGTTAAGCCAAAGAAACCTGTATCCCCTGTTGTAACTCCACATCATAGTGTCTGTTCGATATGTCGTGAAATAGGCCACTACCATTATGAATGTTGGAGTCTAACTGATGACTGGTTTTGTAATCACTTTTCAATCAATAAAAATCAGGTTGTCAAAAAGGGTTCTTCTCGGAAATCTAAATCTAAAACTCCTAGAAGCGTCTCACCTAAGAAAACCCAAGTTAAAGAAGCAACTAATACGAAAAAATCTAAGTCAACCTGGAAAGCTAAAGTTTCGAGAAACGTAAAATCCGGAATAGTTGACACTGTTGTTGCTTCTCCTAACCGCCCGAAACAAGTCTGGGCACCAAAAGTGTAATCTGTTGTCTTGCAGGAGCATCTATGGAATTCATTGTCATCTCACTTGCAGTCAAAGATCAATCAAAGCAAGTGGATACTCGATAGCGGATGCTCCGGACACATGACGGGTGATAAGTCTCTGCTTGTGGATATTACCGACAAACGAGGCCCATCCGTAACATATGGCAACAACAGTAAAGGTAAGACTGTGGGGTGCGGCACTTTAACCAACGGCTGTGTATCAATTACTAAGGTTGCATTAGTCGAAGGTTTAAAGCATAATCTGCTGAGTGTCAGTAATTTATATGACAAAGGATTCACGATTTCCTTTTTGTCAAACACCTGCACAGTTAGAGATAACTTATCCGGAGACATTAAGTTATCCGGATCAAGAGATAGGGACATATAGTCTGTGGTCTTGAGAAACAATTCTTCTGACCCTGTATGCTTCCTCATTACAGCATCACATGAAGATAGTTGGCTATGGCACAAGCGTTGCACACATTTAAATTTTAAGACCTTGTCTAAATTAGTGTTGCTTGATTTGGTCACTGGTTTTCCTAAACACAAATACTCCAGAAACACTCTTTGTCGAGAATGCCAACTAGGCAAACAGACCAAACATAGTTTTAAGAGCAAATCAGTTACTTCAATAACTGCTCCTTTACAGCTTCTTCACATGGACCTTTGTGGTCCCATTTCTGTCTCTTCACTTGCTGGTGTGAGATACACTCTAGTGGTTATCGATGACTTCACCAGATACACATGGGTGATGTTCCTGAAATCTAAGGATCAAACTTTTGAACACCTTGTCGATCTCTTCAACTGGATAAGCAATTCACAAGGATTGAGCATTAAATGCATCAGGAGTGAACATGGTACAGAATTTGATTTCTCAGAAATGAGGTCGTATTGTTCTGAACAGGGCATTCAGCACGACTTTTCTGCGCCCAGAACTCCACAACAAAATGGGGTAGCTGAGCGCAAGAATCGCACTTTAGTCGAGGCTGGAAGATCAATGTTAGCAGGGGCAAAGCTTCCTCTCAATCTATGGGCTGAAGCGGTGTCTACTGCCTGCTATGTTCAGAACAGGACTCTTATAAATAAATTAACCATGAAAACACCCTACAAGATGTGGAAAGGCCGAAAGCCTTCTATTTCACATTTCAGGACTTTTGGGTGTACTTGCTACGTACTGAACAATGGAAAAGAATCCTGGAATAAATTTGAACCAAAATCCGATGATGGGATATTTGTTGGGTATTCATTTCATAGCAAGGATTATCGGGTTTTCAATAGAAAACTCTTCAAAGTTGAAGAATCTATCCATGTGACTTTTGATGAAACTAACACGGATTGGTCGAAAGTTGGTTCTTCAAGTTCTAATGTGCAGGATCAAGACGACAACGTTGACTACTCAAAGTTTATGAATGTTCCTGTCACCTCTACTGACCAACCACGTGGCACCAATGAAGAATGAAGAAATGATGCAGATGATGCTACGGATGAATTGGACTCGGGACTTCCACATAACTCCGGATATATTCCTTCGGATATTCAAAATACCGGAGTACCTTCCAGTCCATCCGAACCAGTTGATACGGAAATGAACAGTAATGGAGAACCTCAAAATACTCTAGAACCTGTTAATTTTAATAACGCTGGCCCTGAAGAAGCTCAATCAGTGGACGACCAAGGACCACCTAATCTGACAGAGCTTCAAATCATTAAGTATTCACCACCACTTACTAGAAAACTATAGGTGGACTCAAAGCCACCCTCAAGAACAAGTGATTGGTGATCCTATTGTTGGTGTTAGAACAAGAGTAGCCACCTCCAACATGTGCCTCTACTCTTGCTTTTTGTCGCAAATAGAGCCAAAAGTGGTGGAAGAAGCTCTTCAAGACTCAAATTGGATAGACGCCATGCAGGAAGAGTTAAATCTGTTCAAAAGGAATGATGTGTGGACTCTTGTACCAAGGCCAAAGTCTCAACAAGTCATTGGAGTTAAATGGGTGTTCCGGAACAAACTTGATACGGACGGAATCGTAATCCGAAACAAAGCCCGACCGGTAGCCAAGGGTTATCGTCAAGAAGAAGGAATAAACTATGACGAAACTTTTGCCCCAAGTAGCGGACTTGAGGCAATCGGAATGTTCTTAGCATACGCTTCATACGAAAACTTTAAAGTTTATCAAATGGATGTCAAGAGTGCATTTCTAAATGGAGACCTTCAAGAGGAGGTATATGTTGAATAACCTCCAGGCTTCGTTGAACCAAAGGTTGGACATCTGGTCTACAAACTAAGGAAAGCCTTGTATGGATTGAAGCAAGCTCCAAGAGCCTGGTACGACACACTTTCGGAATTCTTACTTGCTCATAACTTCCAAAAAGGGAAGATTGACACCACGCTATTCTTATAGAAAGAGAAGACACATACTCGATCGTACGGATCTACGTGGATGATATCATTTTCGGATCAACTAATCCAAAACTTTGTGATGAGTTCGCCAAGTTGATGACCGGCAAGTTTGAGATGAGTATGATGGGAGAACTGTCCTACTTTCTTGGGATTGAGGTCAAACAACTAAAGGAAGGGATCTTTATCAACCAAGCTAAGTACACTCGTGACTTAATCAAGAAGTTTGGTATGGAAGGTTCATCTCCCGTCAAAACTCCAATGCCAGTCAGTGCCAAGTTAGACCCAGATGTTGATGGCAAATCAGTGAATGTGACTGAGTACAGAGGGATGATTGGATCCTTGCTGTACCTTACAGCAAGTCGCCCGGACATAATGTTTGCAACTTGCATCTGCGCAAGATATCAGGCGAATCCAAAAGAGTCACATATGCTTCACGTAAAACGGATATTAAGGTATATCAAAGGGACAATTAATTTGGGACTCGGTACCCAAAAGAGTCCAACTTCGCCTTATCCTGGATATTCGATGCTGATTTTTTTGGGTGTCGCATAGACCAGAAAAGCACCAGTGGTACATGCCAATTCCTTGGAAACAGATTGATCTCTTGGTTCGATAGAAGCGAATTCCGTATCAACATCTCTCTGAAGTGGAATATATAGTCTTGGGAGTTCTTTCGCACGACTTCTCTGGATGCAAAGTCAACTTACTGACTACGGTTTCAACATGACATATGTTCCACTTTATTGTGACAATACCAGTGCTATTGCTATCAGCAATAATCCCGTCATGCATCCAAAGACAAAACATATTGAAGTCAGGCATCATTTCATTCGCGATCATGTTCTTAAAAAGCACATATCCCTGGAACATGTTGCTATTGAAGATCAACTGGCGGATATACTTACAAAGCCCCTACCTGATGTAAGATTTTCTAAACTTCTTCTCAAATTAGGTATGCTTGACTTTTCTGCATAGCTTCTCACCGGTTATCCATCAGTAGTTATTTTCAGAACATGCATTGTTGTACTTCATGGTTAGTGATAGATACTGAACTTCATGTTTAACTATCTTACTTTAATCGTGTAAATGCTCTGATATTTCTTACTAAGTTCAGATGGGAGGATGCTTGCTTATCCTGGATCGACAAGTGAATCAAGTAAACATAATTAAATTTATATGACATAAATCCTATTCTGATGTCATGAATTCAATTCATCTTCCATCACATGTCTTATGATTTAATGACTGACTGAAATATCTAAGATGCATGGTTAAGGAATGATTTGGGATAGCTCGGATTGAAAGTGGAAATTCACTGGGTCTGCCAATCAGCTGCTTGGGTGAAGTAAATGAAGGATAGGCAGCAGTTTCTCACGATTCATGTTAAACAGGAAACGTCTTGACAGGCTCTAAAAGTCAACGAGGGAGAAATTGCTCTCTCTATTATTTAAGTAAAACCCTCGGATTCGTACTTCATGACCTCTTTCCTGGTTGTCTATCTGAGGGGGAGTCATCCTCGAGAAGATCGCATCAAAATGATTCGCTGATCTCAGGGGGAGAGAATACTTCATTAAATCTTAAGTAAGGCCTCCTGTTTCAGCAAAAGGCAAGACTACAGGGTGAGAGAATGCTTATTATTAAGTAATGCCTCTCTAATATGTCTCGGATGTTCCACCCTATAACTCTCACTCATAAAGCTGATTGGATTTGGCACTGTTGAATCGGAATTGCGGATTGCTTGACTGTTATCTTCCTCTTCCTAGCATTGTAGGCATGACAGTCGGTTGTAACATCATACATCATGTGCTCTTCCTTCCATTTTCACTCATACAATCTCTGATGGATGAAGTCATATAAATCTAATTAATCTTTGCTCTCATTGTCAATATGAAGGATTGGCTATGTTGACCTATTGGATTTATGTGTTAATTATCTCACACATACATTGATTTCAGTATGATGGCTTTCACTTTGTTTGTATGTGCCTAGCACTTAACTTTTTATGCATAAGTTTTGTTTCTTCTTAGTACAGATTGTGTGTTACACTCTTATATTGTTTATCTGGACTAACCCGAACCTGACGAGACTTGCTCTTCAAAGCATCTATTTGTTAAGTCACAGGTTCAGATTCTCTTTGCACTTTATTGCTCTATCGTATCAGATGTCTCGGATTTCTGAGGTGTTGTGGTACCTCATACTCCCTTGACATCAAGACCGCAAAGGAATCATCTCTTTTCAACACTCTGTTATCATGGTTACAGTTAGTCAGTCTCATCCGGATGTTCTTTATATGGATTATCCTTCTCCTGGATGAACGTCGGTTTATTTCCTCCCGACTCTTGGAAATCTCAATTTGCGATAAACCAAGTAATTATCTTTCATCGCTTATTTTTGAGGAGGGCTAATGATGGTTCATTTAATGCACGCATCGAGCCTGATACTTATCTTTTCAAAAATCCGGAAGTATGCCTACAACTGTCATCTTTGAATGGTTAGCATAGCCACCACGTCATATATCTATTCGACGGCGCTAATCCATCACTTCTAATGACATAAGGAAGTCGGGTAGCACACTGTTCATTTCGTTTAAACTCGAGACCCACTTGCTTCCATGGAAAGTATCCTACTTATACTACACTATCGGTGTCAACCGAGGTTATCACTACGAACTCTCAAAACCCTAAATCCTCGGCGCACCTATTCGGGCAAAGCTCTTCTCTCCTTCTTCCTCACCCTTTCACTCTCAATGGTATCACAAGCTCTTTATGGTGTTGTTCCTGGCCATCTTGTCGATTGGTCTGGAATCTCTGATCCTCCAGCATGGCTCCACGAGGTTCGCCAGCTACTTGAGCACAGCAACCTTTTCACGCTTGTCTCTGCCCTGGCCGATCTTCTAGTGTTGGACGTCCTGGCCTTCCATCACCACTCCACCTCCACTGAGGAGTTTATCCTTTCTGTGGTTCAAGGGGAAACTATCAAGATCACGCCTCAGGTGATCCGGGATGTTTTCAATCTTCCTGCTGGCGATGACATTCGACCAAACGCTGCTGCCATGGCTGCTTCCATGGGGTGTCCTAATAAGGTGAAGGAGTACAAAATGAAGTCCTTCATAACGTGCATTTATGCCGTTATCCTAGACCTTATTTAGGGTGTTTTAGAGTATGCTTTGTACCTATTTGCATGATATTTTACACATATCTGCTCTAATCCCTAGGAAGACCCTGTTTGGTGTATAGTTATACTTTTTGAGTATTTTTGGCAGGTTTTGGAGCAACTTTTTCCCACACACCTTCACTAGATCACTCCATACACTCAAGAGGAAGCTATAGGAACAAGATGGAAGCAAAATGAAGGCAAAATCAAGGTGCACGTGAAAAGGCTTTCTCACGTGCATTCTCACGTGCAAGGATTTTATTGCATGGATGCCTTCTAAAACTCAAGAGGAAGCTTTGGAGCAAATTTGAGTCGAATTGGAGTTGCACGTGAAAAGGGTCTTCTCACGTTCATTCTCGCGTGCAGGCATTTTTGAGCTCCAAATGATGTGTTTTGTTGTTTTAATCATTTTCCTCTAAAGAATTGGGGTCAAATTTGGTATTGTTTGAGTGTTATTGAGCCTAGAACGTTGAATATTGTCACTAACCAAAACGACGTCATTTTGGCTGCGACCACATTTATAATTAGGGCACACCTTTTGTAACCCTAATTTGGCCCATTAAATCCTATAAATAGGGGGCTGTGGGGGCATTGTAATACATCTTGAGTGGGAATTTGATCTGAGTTCTGAAAAAGAGCTATAGCCATTGCTAAAAGATCGGATTGTCCTTGGCAACGAGTGATTTGGGGCCACAGACGCCAGAGTCTTTGGAGGCTGGAGTCCTGGTTCATCTTGGGTTCTTCCTTTATTGTCCTGGTACTGTAATCATGTTCTTTCTTGTAATTGTTATTGCTTTTGTCATGATTATGGAGTAATTTTGTTAGTCTAGGGGAGCAATGTAGCCCCCAATAAATTGTATTCAGTTTGGTTATGGTTGTTCAATAAAATAAAATTCAGTTCTTGTTTAATTATTTGCTTGAATGGAAATGCCTAGTTTATGCATAATTAGGTAATCTTAGCCCTTGTCTAGGTTGGAACACTAGTGAATTAGATTTAATATTATATGATGGACCAAGTCTGCAACTATTAGATTGTTTATCTACCTTGATCACTTTTATTCACATGGACCAAATGGGATAAAAGCCTTAAATCTATCTTAGCATGGACCAAATGTAAGATAGGTAGGAGATAATCAACATGAACATGAACTAGAACATAAACCAAGAACAAGAGCCATAACCAGACTATTACAATCGATTGGGTGGTAAACATTGTGACCCTAGATCCTTAATCACTGCAATTTCTATACCAACAACTTGCCAACATTCGGATTTAATCACTTTTGCTTAAACAAAAATCAATTGTCCAGACATAAGTTCAACTTGATAGCTTAGTGCTTGCAGCTTAATAGCATTAGCTACCTCCCTGTGGGTTCGACAACCGAAGTCGCAATACTCCATTTTATTATTTGACTAGTGCACTTGCTGCAAAACCTATAGACATAATTTATACGGGTCAGTCCTTCCATGGTCCTCACCGCTGTATGGCCACCATACTCAGCCGGTGTCTTCTGGCTCGCTCCATGGCTCTCGACTCGGTTCCGTACGATCTCCTGCTAGCGATGTATGCGGTTTTTGAGTCACTGCCACTTGACTGGGGCAACTTTCTCTTCCGGGTGTTGCGGAATGGGAAACGAAACTCATCTTTTGGATGGATTCTGTCCCAAATCTTCCGGCATCTTCACCCCGTGCACTTCCAGGGTGAACTGGTGATTCCCTTCCCGGCGTCCTACTACTTCCGCCATCTTACTGCCGACGGGACCCTCACCGTTCGCCGCCCTCCAGTCTCCCGTGCCCTTGCTGTCGCTTCAGAACAGCAAGCGAGTTCTGTTGGTGAGCCTGTTGCCAGCTCGGGCCATGAAGCTAGTTCTGCTCTACGGTCAGTTCACTCCCGCATCCGGTCTGTTGCCGCTCCGGCATGCTCCCGCAGCTCGCTGCACAACGTTCGGGCTGACCCGTTCTGTGCGCGGGCCCTCTCAGCCGCCCTTCCATGAGGTTTCCACCTCCGTCTCTCTTGCTAATGTCCCTGCCTCTCTTCCTGCTGATGCTGCTGCTGCTGCTCCTGATGCTGCTGCTGATGCTCCCGCACCCATCTCTCCGGTCACAGCGGCTATTGTTGCTGTTCTTCCGGATCTTCCATCTCCGGCGGAAGCCTCTCCCGCTCACTCTCTAGCCATCCAGGACTATCTCGACCATCTCTCCACCGACATACTGAATGACTGCTGGCTGCGCTTCAGCCTTGACATTACTGCTGACGTCCCAGAGCCTACCCTCCGGGTGTTTTATGCTCAACACACCCAGACCCCGGAGGAAATGCTTATTTGGAAATACAATCACGGCTTTGTCACGCCGTCGCTCCTAAAAGCTGCATCTCCTGCTGCTGCCTCTTCCGGGCCTGCCCATGACGCACGGACACCTGTCCCTGCTGAGGCTGGTCCCTCTTATCCTACGGATATCCCTACCATTGACCTCTTCGGTCAAAGTTGTAATGACCCGTGTTTGTGGGATGTACGGAGTTAATCACAGATGCCTTGTGAGTAGAAATTGTTGGGTTTTAGGGAGCCCAAGAGGGGACTTTTGGGAGGTGCATATGACAAGTGATAACGTGTATTTATGCCCTAGGAAGATGCTATGCATATACATGCGGTTTTAAGCTGTTTTGGATGATCTTAGAGGTCACTTTAGATAGGGTAAATGGCCTCAAACAATTGGCGTGCAAGAACAAAAGTTTCTTAGAATGAGGTCCTCTACCTACCACAGAAATTTCAGAGCATTTGGAGCTGCACGTGAATTCACCCATTTCACATGCAAGCATATTTTTGCTTCTCAGACCTCTACAAGATGCAAGGAGGCTTGGGGTGAAGTTTGAGTGCATTTGGGGAATTGGCGTTCAAATTGGCGTGCAGGCATATTTTTACAAGGTTACCTTAGTTTTGTTATTCTAATCATCTTTTCCCAAAGGACCAGGTTGGTATAGTGAGTATTTTGGTGTGTATGGATGCGGAAAGGTTGTAACTTGTGTAATCAAAACTACGTCGTTTTGATGCTGGGATTCACTTAATCAAAACTACGTCGTTTTGATGTTGTGTTGTCTATATAAGGAGAAGAAGCCTCTCTGTTTTAGGGTTAGGGTTTGTTGCTCCACCAGCCGTCGCAGAGAGAGATAGGGAGGGAAGGGGAGCTCCTGGTTGCTGCTGGGCGTCTTGCGTGGGTGGTCGGAGCCTCGTGGGTGGACGGCGTTCGGCGTGGGAACAAACTATTGCTTTGTTGTTGCGTCTTACTTGAGGTAGGGGTTCTGTTCTTCCTAAATCCTCCTCTGTCCTAGGGTTCTGGGCAAATTATGGATTCTATCTGTTTATATATATATGTAATCCATATAGGTGTGATCTCCTATATGGATGTTGGCCTTCAGTGCCATTTTGGTGTGATTCTGTTGTGGCATGCTATATGTTCGATGAAATGCCTGTGTGAATATAGCTGTGTGTATATGCCCATTACATGTTTGGTAATATGTCTGTGTGGCTGGACTTGGGATTTGGTGTATGTATGCATACTGGGTGTTTGTTCTATTGCCTGAATGGCTGGGTTTGTGCACTTGTGAACGGGTGCACACCTAGTGTTTGGTTTTATGCTTGAGTGACCGTAGTGTGTGTTGTGTGCATGACTGTGGTATCTGGCCTGAAGAGGCGGTTAAATTACTTTGCCTGAGAGGCGGTTAAACCAGTGGCCTGAAGAGGCGGTTAAACTACTTTGCCTGAGAGGCGGTTAAATCAGTGGCCTAAAGAGGCGGTTAAATTACTTATTTGAGTTGTGGTTTGTTAGCCAATGTGGCTGGGGCTGAGGTTACGCCCGTTATGTGAAATGCTTTATTTTCTTACTACTGCCACATCACTACACCTGTGCACATGCATGTAGCCGCTAGGAGCATGGGAAGGGTTGGGGAGACTTGATCCCCTACCGAGCCGTGGTTGCTCACCCCTCCTACTTGTGTTTGCTTGTTTTCCAGGGACTTACAGGCGTTAGGTAGATACACCAAGGTGGAAGACCATCTTCATTTTATTGCTCTTCCGTGATGTAATTTTATGACTTATGTAACCCCATGGGGGGAAATGTACTAAGAGACCGAATTGTAGTACGGAACATGGTTGGTTTGTGAACCTTTGAGGTTTGGAATTAAATAAAGATGTGGCTTGTTTGATTTATTATAATTGTTAGTTTTGCTCGTGTGGCATCTAGTAATCCAACCCCGTTGCCCTCCGTGTGGGTGAATGGGGAGTCACGTACCGGTTTCCCGAGTCGGAAATGCAGGGTGTGACAATATCGTATCAGAGCAAGGTCTAGTTGGCCTAGGGTAGTGGGCGGACCTGGTTATCCTAAGTCCTTTGGAGGAGCCTGGAGGGACATGCCTGATCCACATGGTCCTCTTTGAGCCTCCAGGGTGTACTTAGGGTAGTCCAGTCTTGTGGTAGGATTTGCATGCATTGGCATTAGGGCACTAGTTGCATTTGCTGTGAATGTGTGCTAAACTATGGAAATTGTGGATAAGATAATATCATTAAGTGCCATGTGCAAATCTGATTTGTTTGGCAATGCGTACTGAACTGTGAAACGTGATTGATACAATGTATGTGTGTAATGTCATGTGATAGTGGAATTGATCAGTGGGGTAGAGGTAGTGACGCGATAGATTATAAATTCGTTTTGACGTTTGTGCTTCTTACTTCGTGTAGTAAGAATGCCGCCGACGAGAGCGACACGTGCGTCCGGGGCAGTGGCTGATGAGTCATCTGCCCATGAGGGCCCGGGTGCGGGACAGTCCGTTGGAGGGCATGCATTGTTGCTGGCACAGCTACGGGAAGGCATCCGGCTGGAGGTACGAGAGCTACGGGAGGGACTCCGGCAGGAGGTTCGGGAGGAGGTGTGCCGTGAGATGGCAGCACAGCAGGTGGTGCCACCGCCACCACCAGTAGGCGAGCTGCCTCGTGAGCGTGAGAGTTCACTGGGTGGTGTACCGACTCGGGCAGAGGACGACGTGGTGACACGGTTCCGAAAGGAACAACCTCCGCGATTTAAGGGGGAAGGAGATCCCGTGGTAGCTGAGCAGTGGTTGAGGCAGATCCAGCATGTGTTCTCCTTTCTCCTGCCCCGGGAAGAGGATAAGGTGCGACTGGCCATTCGGCAGCTGGAGGGGGATGCTTTGGAGTGGTGGACGAGTGTCGCGGGGAGCCGTGCGGTGCAACTCATGCTTTGGGAGGAGTTCTTGCAACTCTTCCATGATGAGTTCTTCCCAGAATCAGTGAGATGGCAGAAGAGGGAAGAATTCGGCAGCTTGAAGCAGGGATCCAGGACGGTACCTGAGTATGAACGGGAGTTCCTGAGCTTGAGTAGGTTTGCTCCTGAGACTGTGGCAAGGGAGGACCTGAAGGCCCACAAGTTCACTTTGGGCCTTAGGCCAGCCCTTAGGCAGAGGGTGGCAATTCTACGCTTGAGGACCTATGCGGAGGTTGTGGAGACGGCCCGTATAGCCGAGAGAGAGCTGGATGATGGGAGGCAGGCCCATCAGGGTCGCCAGTTGCAGAGTGGGCCTGATCAAGATGCAGGGTCCAAGAGGCTCAAGACGGAGGAGTGGGATAGCAGTTCTTTTCGCAGTCGGGGTCAGACATCTGTGAACCCCGGGAGGTTCACCTTTGGTGGGGGAAGACAGGGTGGTCCATCTGGGAGTCTACCTAGCAGCTGTCACTGCTGTAGAGAGCAGGGTCACTTCAAGGGGGAGTGCCCCAAGAAGGACTGGCGATGCAACAACTGTGGATGAGAGGGCCATTTGCGCCGGGTTTGCAGGAGTGGCAACAGGGGAGCGGGGGGCGTGGCATCTAGCGTGAGGAGTGATGCTAGCTTCCATGCACCAGCTGGGAGACCAGCTCGTCAGTGGCAGGCCAGCCAGGCAGGATCCTACCAGACCCGACCTCAGGGGAGGCCAGAGCGACAGCAGGCTGATGCTAGAGGCAGTCTGGGCGGGAGCCGCCCAGTGAGTGAGCCAACCAGTGGCACTGGCCAAGGGAGGGTGTTTGCACTGAATGCGACACCCCAGGAGGAGGCTGAGCTACCACCTTCACCGGCAGAGGAGGGAGCAGGACCATCGGTGGTTTGAGGTACTCTTTTGATCTCCCGCATGCTTGCTTCTGTTCTTTTCGATACGGGTGCATCGCGTTCTTTTATTGCTGAGCTCATAGTTGAGGGCTTGGGGTTAACGTGTGTTGAGGCGGAGAGGCCCTTAGTTGTAGAGTCTCCGGTGGGAGGTATGATTGAGGTGCGACACGTTTGCCGCGATTGTGTGTTAACCATGGGTGATGTGGAACTGAGTTTCGACTTGCATGTGATGCCTTTGCGTACTTTTGACCTGATCTTGGGTATGGATTGGCTTATGGCTTTCCAAGCCAAGATAGACTGTTACCGGCGGCGTGTATCCTTCGTGTCACCCGCAGGAATCTCTTGTACCCTGCAAGGGGAGTGGGATCGTGAGGCGAGTCGAGCCGGGCCGGTGTTGGACCGGTGGGGTGCCATTACCCATAGGTTGGCAGCCCTGACCTTTCGAGGAGGGGAAGGTGGAAAAGAGGGTGTGGCCCGTTGTTGTGGACCAATTTCGGGATGTTTTTCCTAAAGAGTTGAGGAGTCTGCCACCTAAGAGGAGTGTGGAGTTCACCATTGAGTTGGTGCCGGGGACGGGTCCGATTTCCCAAGTAGCATATCGTATGGGGCCAGCCGAGCCGAGAGAGGCTGCAGAGGCAAATCGAGGAGTTGGGGGACCAGGGGTATATCGGACCAAGTACCTCACCTTGGGGTGCTCCGGTGCTCTTTGCTAAGAAGGGCGATGGCACGCTTCGTCTCTCGCATCGACTACAGGAAGTCGAATTCGGTGATCGTGAAGAACAAGTATCCGTTGCCTCGGATAGATGACCTGTTTGACCAATTGAGTGGGGCCCAGTGGTTTTCTAAGATAGATTTACGGTCGGGGTATCACCAGCTCAGGGTTATGGAGGAGGACATCCTTAAGACGGCTTTTCGGTGCAGGTATGGGCATTATGAGTGGGTAGTGATGCCTTTCGGGCTCACTAATGCGCCAGCGGTGTTCATGCATTTGATGAACCAGGTCTTTGCTCCATACTTGGATTCATTTGTGGTGGTGTTCATTGATGATATCTTGGTGTATTCCAAGACCGAGAGGGAGCATGTGGAGCATTTGGCAACAGTGTTGCAAACCTTGAGGGACCAACAGCTGTTTGCTAAGTTTAGCAAGTGTGAGTTTTGGCTGCAGGAGGTTCACTTTCTTGGCCATGTGGTGTCAGCTGAGGGAGTTAGGGTGGACCCAGCCAAGATTGAGGCTGTGGCATCGTGGGCGAGGCCAACCAACGTTTTTTAGATCCGTAGTTTTCTTGGCTTGGCGGGGTACTATCGTCGTTTTGTCGAGGGGTTCTCCCATTTGGCGGCTCCTATGACGGCGTTGACTAGGAAAGGAGTGAAATTTGAGTGGACGGACAAGTGCCAGCAGGCGTTTGAGACTCTCAAAACCCGTTTGACCACTGCACCGGTGTTGAGGTTACCTCGGGAGGATATTCCATATGAGGTGTACTGTGATGCGTCCAGGGTTGGTTTGGGGTGTGTGCTTATGCAGGAGCACAGTGTGGTGGCTTATGGGTCAAGGCAGGTGAAGCCTCATGAGCAGAATTATCCTACACATGACCTTGAGTTAGCGACTGTCATCTTCGCCCTGAAGAGTTGGCAGCATTACCTCTTGGGGGAGAAGTTTGTGGTGTTCTCAGATCACAAGAGCCTTCAGTACATCTTTACCCAGAAGGACTTAAATTTGAGGCAGAGGAGATGGGTGGAGTATTTGCAGACCTTTGACTTTACTCTTGCCTATACCCCGGGCAAGGGTAATATTGTGGCTGATGCGTTGAGCAGAAAAGGGAAAGCTGAGGTGGCCGTGCGAGAGTGGAAGCTGATGGAGCAGTTGGCGATGTTACAGCTGCAGCCTGTTGTTCGTGATAGTGGGACAGTCCTGAGTCCTTTGGTAGTTGTGCCTGAGTTGTACCAGCGCGTCCGGGAGGAACAGTTGGGTGACATTGAGTATGAGGTTCTCCGTGCCCATATTGAGGTTGGGGAGCTATCTGAGGACTGGACAGAGGGTCCTGAGCATGAGTTGTCTTTTCAGGGGCGGTTGGTAGTGGCTTCTTCCCTCAGGGATGAGGTGATGAGGGAGTTTCACCAGTCTAGAGTTTGTGCATCCAAGGGGGTACGAAGATGTACCATGCGCTTCGAGGACATTTTTGGTGGCCTGGGATGAAACGCGATGTGGCTGCTTTTGTTTCGCGGTGCCTCACGTGTCGGCCAGGTGAAGGCCGAGCATCGGCGGCCGGCGGGCATGTTACTGACCCTTGCCCATAGCGGAGTGGAAGTGGGACCACATCGCGATGGACTTTGTGACTGGTCTTCCACCCACCACTGGGAGGAAGGATATGATTTGGGTGATTGTGGATCGACTCACAAAGTCGGCCCATTTCCTGGCTGTTCGCGAGCGGGACTCTATTGGGACCTTGAGTCAGCTATACATGAACGAGATTGTGCGACTGCATGGAGTACCATCATCGGTTTTCTCTGACCGGGATTCGAGGTTCACTTCCCGTTTTTGGGCAGGTTTGCAGGAGGCTATGGGGACCAAGCTTCACTTGAGTACAGCCTTTCACCCCGAGACCGACGGTCGGACGAGAGGACGAATCGAAGTTGGAGGACATGTTACGGGCCTGTGTGTTAGATTTTGGGGTTCGTGGGCAACTCACCTTCCTTTGGTTGAGTTTGCCTACAATAATTTTCAGGCGTCCATTGGGATGGCTCCTTTTGAGGCGTCGTATGGCAGACCCTACCGATCACCGTTGTGTTGGACTGAGGTCGGCGAAGCCGCTCTCTTGGGACCACAGAAGGTTCAAGAGGCTACTGAGAAGGTTAAGTTGATTCGTCAGCGGTTGTTATTAGCTCAGAGTCGGCAGAAATCTTATGCGGATCAGCGGCGGCGACCTTTGGAGTTTTCTGTTGGTGATCATGTGTTCCTTCATGTCTCTCCACGTCATGGACATCGACGGTTTGGGCGAAGTTCCAAGCTATCTCCCCGGTTTATTGGTCCTTTTGAGACTCTGGATCGTGTGGGGCCCGTGGCCTACCGGTTAGCATTACCACCGCGGCTAAGTCGAGTGCACAACGTGTTTCACGTGTCCCAGTTGCGGAAGTATCACCCTGACCCCACTCATGTGATTGATTGGGGGACATTGGACATTGAGGATGACATGTCCGTTTTTGAGGCCCCTATCCGTATCTTAGATCGGCGAGAGAAGCTTTTGCGTGGTCGTGCTATTCCTTTGGTTCGCGTGCTGTGGCAGCACCGTGGCATTGAGGAGGAGACTTGGGAGCGTGAGTCCTTGATGTGGGAGCAGCATCCAGCGTTGTTTGAGGACGAACAATCTTAAGAGTGGGAGGTGGCTGTTGGCCAAGGGATAGTGATGTGTTTTCTTGTATTAGTTGTGTATGATTTTGGTGTTTGTATTGTCTTTTAGACATGTGCTCATATTTGTGATGTGTTTTGAGATGTATATTTGTGACATGCGGATATGTGTTATATGCATTATTGTGATGCATGTGGTTATGGATTACGGTGGTACCTTGTTATGTGCTGTTATGTGTGGTGCGCGATGTATGACCCATTTGGGTAGCTTGTGTTTGTTTTCCTCGTATGTTGTTTCTTTTCGAGGACGAAAAGTCTTAAGGGGGAGAGGATGTAATGACCCGTGTTTGTGGGATGTACGGAGTTAATCATAGATGCCTTGTGAGTGGAAATTGTTGGGTTTTAGGGAGCCCAAGAGGGGACTTTTGGGAGGTGCATATGACAAATGATAACGTGTATTTATGCCCTAGGAAAATGCTATGCATATACAGGCGATTTTAAGCTGTTTTGGCTGATCTTGGAGCTCACTTTAGATAGGGTAAATGGCCTCAAACAATTGGCGTGCAAGAATAAAAGTTTCTTAGAATGAGGTCCTTTACCTACCACAGAAATTTCAGAGCATTTGGAGCTACACGTGAATTCACCCATTTCACGTGCAAGCATATTTTTGCTTCTCAGACCTCTACAAGATGCAAGGAGGCTTGGGGTGAAGTTTGAGTGCATTTGGAGCTGCACGCCAATTGGGGAATTGGCGTTCAAATTGGCATGCAGGCATATTTTTGCATGGTTACCTTAGTTTTGTTATTCTAATCATCTTTTCCCAAAGGACCAGGTTGGTATAGTGAGTATTTTGGTGTGTATGGATGCGGAAAGGTTGTAACTTGTGTAATCAAAACTACGTCATTTTGATGCTGGGATTCACTTAATCAAAACTACGTCGTTTTGATGTTGTGTTGTCTATATAAGGAGGAGAAGCCTCTCTGTTTTAGGTTTAGGGTTTGTTGCTCCACCAGCCGTCGCAGAGAGAGAGAGAGAGAGGGAAGGGGAGCTCCTGGTTGCTGCCGGGCGTCTTGCGTGGGTGGTCGGAGCCTTGTGGGTGGACGGCGTTCGGCGTGGGAACAGACTATTGCTGTGTTGTTGCGTCTTACTTGAGGTAGGGGTTCTGTTTTTCCTAAATCCTCCTCTGTCCTAGGGTTCTGGGGCAAATTATGGATTCTATCTGTTTATATATATATGTAATCCATATAGGTGTGATCTCCTATATGGATGTTGGCCTTCAGTGGCATTTCGGTGTGATTCTGTTGTGGCATGCTATATGTTCGATGAAATGCCTGTGTGAATATAGCTGTGTGTATATGCCCATTACATGTTTGGTAATATGTCTGTGTGGTTGGACTTGTGATTTGGTGTATGTATGCATGCTGGGTGTTTGTTCTATTGCCTGAATGGCTAGGTTTGTGCACTTGTGAACGGGTGCACACCAAGTTTTTGGTTTTATGCTTGAGTGACCGTAGTGTGTGTTATGTGCATGACTATGGTATCTGGCCTGAAGAGGCGGTTAAATTACTTTGCCTGAGAGGCGGTTAAACCAGTGGCCTGAAGAGGCGGTTAAACTACTTTGCCTGAGAGGCGGTTAAATCAGTGGCCTGAAGAGGCGGTTAAATTACTTATTTGAGTTGTGGTTTGTTAGCCAGGTGTGGTTGGGGCTGAGGTTACGCCCGTTATGTGAAATGCTTTATTTTCTTACTACTGCCACATCACTACACCTGTGCACATGCATGTAGCCGCTAGGAGCATGGGAAGGGTTGGGGAGACTTGATCCCTACTGAGCTGTGGTTGCTCACCCCTCCTACTGTGTTTGCTTGTTTTCCAGGGACTTACAGGCGTTAGGTGGATACACCAAGGTGGAAGACCATCTTCATTTTATTGCTCTTCTGTGATGTAATTTTATGACTTATGTAACCCCATGGGGGAAATGTACTAAGAGACTGAATTGTAGTACGGAACATGGTTGGTTTGTGAACCTTTGAGGTTTGGAATTAAATAAAGATGTGGCTTGTTTGATTTATTATAATTGTTAGTTTTGCTCGTGTGGCATCTAGTAATCCAACCCCGTTGCCCTCCGTGTGGGTGAATGGGGAGTCACGTACCGGTTTCCCGAGTCAGAAATGCAGGGCATGACAAAAGTGGATCTGCCGCCCCTCCTACTGCTGCTGCTGTACAACCACCGTCCTCTCCTGCTGCCGCCAACTCTGCCCTGCCCACACTTGCCCCTCTTAATGCCAGCGAGTCCTCGAAAGCTCCCGCCTTTGGTCTGGGGCGTGCCTCTTTTGCCACGATTTTATCTGAGGCTGCTTTCTTAGCCCAACTCAATCGCCTTGCTGAGGACAGTCATCTTCAGACCCAGGCTCTTTCCGACCATGTCCGGGCCTTGGATGCCGAGCTTCTTTCTGCCTTCTCCTCTACCTCTCTCTCTATGGATCAAAAGCTTGAGCGGCTTGCCACGTCTTTCTCGGACTTGTCTACCTCTATTGCAGACTTAACGCAAGTCGTGGCCAGTCCCTCCCACTCTCGTCGATCTACCAAACCGGGGGAGAAATCATCTGATCCTTCCCCTCCTTCCACTGCTGGCGTTGCCTCTCACAAACGGTTTGCACCTGCTCTTCCTCCGGGCCTTCCCGTGCCTAAACGCAGTCGTTTCTCCACTGGCCAGACTAGCTCTCCCACTCCTGTTGTTCCATCTGGTGCCATCACCTTCCTCCCATCATACGCGGAATTGCGTCCGGATGATGCTGATGGGAGCATTCTTGCTGCGGCCAAGGCCTATGCCTCCTCCACTGCCGAGCACTGATGTGTGTCTGCCTTGTCCCCCTTCGAACCTCAAGATATCCAGACCATACTGTCTGAGGAGGGACAATTTTCCACTGATGACATCGATAACTATGCTCTGGCGGTAAAAATGGAGTTGAGGCTATTTCCCTTTTTACTTGAGGAAGGCCTTGATTTTGATATTCTTCCTTGCTGGGTTGAAAACCAGTTTCTTGCTGTGGATGTTATTCTATCCTACATCAATGGTACAGCAAAGAACAGCCGACCATGGACCTCTCTGTCCATCGTTTCATTCCCTTCCGGGTCGACTCCCCACATTTCATGCTGACTGTTTTCCTAATCAAAGAGAAGAAAATTTTGCTTCTGGATTCTCATCAAGTTGTTGACCGCCCGATTAGAAAGAATCAGATGAGGAGTCTCGTTCGAACCTTGTCGGATGCAATCAGACAGAGTTCTCTCTATGAAGACTTGAATCTACCGCCTCTTGGTCAGGATGAAGTACTCATGGGGACGATCCGGAACAAGAAGAATGTACCCCAGCAACCCGATGGAAACAGCTGTGGAGCCTTTGTCTGCTACTTCTTGAAATCCGTTATCTCCTTTGATGATGACTGGAAAAATATCATCGAGTTCTCCAAGAAGCAGACAATGGCACTACGAGAGCATGCAACAAGGATGATCTTCAAATATAGTAAGCCGTATGTACCATAATTTATATCTGTACTAAGGCTTAATGTATTCCTGCTGTATCTGAGTGGAACTGTTCTCTTTAATCCTTACCTCTGTGTTATTTCTTGCTGCCTTACCGGATCAGATTACAAAGGGTTTGGCATATCCATATTGGGGGAGATTGTTGGATCAAACCGAGAATTTGGATAATGCGGAACAAACCCTATGTAATTTGACTCGAGATGTTTCATGTTTACCATTAAGTCTGTGCAGATGAGTTAACTCTAAATCCAGACCTACTCGTGTGAGAACAAAGCTAAGGACAGGATACATAATCCTGATCCGGATCATGATGAGTATCATCATTCACTTGGTACATAACCGAGTCTTTACCCGAAGTAAGGACTTTTCGTGCGAACTAAATACTTGAAAAAACGACTTAAGGAACCCGTGTCTAATTCTCAATTTGGCTAAGTCAATTGATATGGAATGAGATTCGAAGTCTACCACTCGCACGGAATAAGAGAGACCTGTTGTGAAGAGAGAATCGAAATTGTCACTCCACTGAACTAAAGAAAAGGAAGACACGGACTGAGAAATCCAAGTCTCATTTGAACGGAGCAAGGACAATTGTTGCGGAGTAAGGACATCAAATGCGGAATAAGGAATCCGAACCATTACTCATGCGGAGTAAGGAAGCGCTGATGTGGAGTAAGCTCTCCAAACCAATACTCATGCGAAGTAAGGAAGCGCTGACATGGAACAAGGATTCCAGGACTTCATTCACACGGAGTAAGCAACCACTGACATGGAGTAAGGATCCGAGCTTCGCTGATATGGAGTAAAGAACCTTATGACGGACTAAGAAGACGCTGCTTCATCATTTCCGAGCCACATTAATTACAATCAGCTCGCTTCGTCCCGATGTAAGACAAACCCGTTGTAGACCTAAATTACCTTACACGTGGATCACGCGGAGATGTGGACGCGGTCTCAAATGCACTTGGAATCAAGCAAAGAATTCATTACAACTTATGCTTCCGATATTTCGAGCTCCACATCCTCCGCAGAGTTAAAGCTTCAACATTTTCCGATGAAGAACTTCAATGCTTTACACCGCTCGGAAAATGCGGTTCCAAGATAGATTTCTAGGGTGTCTATATATATCCCTGAAGCAATGTAAATTAGATATGCGCGCATGCTTACTTGTACTTATACATTTATAAGCGTATATCTTGTAAAGAGCCAATAGACAGAGACTTTCGCCAAGTGTGTGTATCTATAACGAGTGTTGTGTTGTAATCGGCTAAAACGCTGTTTTGCCTTGTTGTAATTATCTTCAGATAATAAAGCAACATACTTACACTACCTGGTTAACCTTCCGCACTGATTTTATCCGTTTAACCAGAGTGAGTTTCTAAGCCATTAAGAGAGAGAAAGATTTTTTAGAGAGCCTATTCACCCCCCCACCTTTAGGCTCTCCGGGACCAACAATAGTGTTTCATGGAGTCTACGACTCATATCTTCGAGTCTTCGAGGCTAGAGTTCAAGATGGATTAGCCTTTTGTTTCACTCCGTTAACTAAAGTCTACGACTCTACGAGTCTGTAACTCTTCGAATAATCGCTTAGAGTGACTTCTTCGTTGTCCGTTTAATCTACCTGTTATTATAGCTACGAGTCTACGACCCTAGTTCTGCAGGTCTACGACCTTCGGGTCTCTCAGTTTACTATATTTGACTAAGTGGTTTTGAAAATCTTCGACTCTACGAGTCTTAAACTTCGCTTTTCTTACTTAGTCTTTCACAGAGGCTCATAAACTGAGTTTCTGTATGGCTACGACCCTTCAGCTACAACTCTCAGCCATCGATCTCCGAGTCCTGGAAGTGTGGCAATTTCTTTATAGTGATCGTATCCCTTGAGTCTACGAGTCTACGACTCTACGACCCTTGAGTTACGATTTCATTTGTTTGCCAGTCTTTATAGCATCGACTCTTTGACCTTCAACCTACGAGTCTACAGGTCTTGTTTTCTTAACAGTGTTTGAAGGCTTCGACTCTACGACTTTCAATCTACGAGTCTACGAGTCCGGTTTTCTTAACACCTGTTCGAAGGCTTCGACCTGCGACTTTCGATCTACGAGTCGCAATGTTCATCATTGTTTCGCCTTGAGTCTCCAGGACGCTACGAGTCCACGAGTCTCTTGCCAATACGTCCTATGACGGTTGCACTTCTACGAACTCGACTCTTCGACCCTACGACCTTCGGTTCTTCGAGTCTCAGGACTTAGACTATATTTTGGCAGCTTCATGAAATCCTATATTCCCAACATTATTTTATAGTTTGCTTGTTTTAAAGTATTTTGTTTAATGGATATCATTGAGGAAGTACTATCATACCCCAGTTGTGTGACAGTATAGGGAAGCATGAGACAAAACCCGCTTTGTAGTCTTTATTAGGTGCTAGTCACCAATCCCTTGACCTTTCAGGTGTAGGCATGGGGCAGTCACGTGCTCAATCTCGGGCTTTCGGAATTGAGGGCGTGACAGGTACCTCTAACCACCGAAGGTCCTGCCCCACCCTCCACCGGTGGAGGTGGTAGCTCAGCCTCCTCTTGTGGTGTCGCATTCAACGCAAACACCCTCCCCTGACACGTGGCACTGGTTGGCTCACCTACTGGACAGTTCCCGCCATGGCTGCCTCCAGCTTCAGTCTGTTGCCGCTTCGGCCTCCCCTGAGGTCGGGTCTGACAAGATCCTACCTGACTAGCCTGCCACTAACGAGCTGGTCTCTCTGTTGGTGCACGAAAACTGGCATCACTCCTCATGCTGGATGCCATGCCTCCTACTCCCTTCTTATTGCTCCTACAAACTCGGCTCAAATGACCATCTCGTCCACAACTCTTGCATCGCCAGTCCTTCTTGTGGCACTCCCTCCTAAAGTGGCCTTGCTCCCCACAGCAATGACAACCGTTGGGAAGACCCCCTATTGAACCGCCCTATCTACTTCCGCCAAAGGTGAACCTCCCCAGGTTCACTAAGGGTTGACCACTGTTGCGGAAGGAACTGCTACCTCCCTCCTCGGTCTTGGGCCTCTTGGACCATGAATCACGGTCAGACCCTCCCTGTAATTGTCGACCCTGATGGGCATGCCTCCCATCATCAAGCTCCCTCTCAATTATACGGGCTGTCTCAACAACCTCAACATAAGTCCTCAAACACAGTATCGCTACCCTTTGCCTAAGGGCTGGCCTGATATCCAAGGTGAACTTGTGGGCGTTCAGGTCCTCCTTTGCCACAGTCTCGGGAGCAAATATACTTGTAAGGACCCGTACCTTGAGTTAGTCACAGTTTTGCCTTCTGAGTAGAGTTTTTCTAGATTTTTACCTAGTGAATGGACTCCAATGAATTCACATGCAAAAGGAAACATGCTTAGAATGATGTCCTCTATCTACCATAGAAGTTTCAGGCCAAATGGACGTGTATGTGAGGTGCACGTGAAATGGGTCCATTTCACGTGCAAGTGTGGTTGTCTTCTACATGATGCAAGGAGGCTAGGGGTGAAGTTTGAGCGCATTTAGAGTGCATTTGGAGTTGCACGTGAATTGGGGAATTCACGTGCAAATTGGCGTGCAGGCATGTTTTTGCATGGTTACCTTGGTTTTGTCATTCTAATCATCTTTTCCCAAAGGACCATGTTGGAATTGTGACTATTTTGGTGTGTATGGATGTGGGAAGGTCATAGCTTGTTCCATCAAAACTACGTCGTTTTGATCTCTGGGATTCACTTAATCAAAACTACGTCGTTTTGATGTTGTGTTGTCTATATAAGGAGGAGAAGCCCCTCTGTTTTAGGGTTAGGGTTTGTTGCTCCACCAGCCGTCGCAGAGAGAGAGAGAGAGAGAGAGAGAGAGAAGGAAGGAGAGCTCCTGGTTCTTGCCAGGCGTCTTGCGTGGGTGGTCGAGTCTCGTGGGTGGACGGCGTTCGGCGTGGGATCGGACTATTGCCGGTGTTGTTACGTCCTACTTGAGGTAGGGGTTCTGTTCTTCTTAAACCCTCCTCTGTCCTAGGGTTCTAGGGCAGATTATGGGTTATATCTCGTTATATATATATATGTAATCCATATAGGTGTGATCTCCTATATGGATGTTGGCCTTTAGTGGCATTTTGGTGTGATTCTGTGGATTACATGCTATATGTTTGATGAAATGCCTGTGTGAATATAGCTGTGTGTATATGCCCATTACGTGTTTGGTAATATGCCTGTGTGGCTGGACTTGTGATTTAGTGTATGTATATATGCTGGGTGTTTGTTCTATTGCCTGAATGGCTGGGATTGTGCACTTGTGAACGGGTGTACACCAAGTGTTTGGTTTTATGCTTGAGTGACTGTGGGGTGCGTTGTGTGCATGACTATGCTATCTGGCCTGAAGAGGCGGTTAAAGTACTTTGCCTGAGAGGCGGTTAAACTAGTGGCCTGAAGGGGCGGTTAAACTACTTTGCCTGAGAGGCGGTTAAATCAGTGGCCTGAAGAGGCGGTAAAACTACTTGCTTGAGATGTGTTTTGTTAGCCAGTGTGGCTGGGGCTAGGGTTACGCCTACTTGTGTGATGTTTTATTTTCTTTTTCCTAATACTGTCACGTCACTACACCGTGCACATGCATGTAGCCGCTAGGAGCATGGGAAGGGTTGGGGAGACTTGATCCCTACTGAGCTGTGGTTGCTCACCCCTCCTACTGTGTTTGCTTGTTTTCCAGGGACTTACAGGCGTTAGGTGGATACACCAAGGTGGAAGACCATAATTAACTTTACTCTCTTCCCTTTATGTTTTGTTTTTCTTATGGGAATTGATGTAACCCCAGTGGGGATGGGATTGGAAAGGATTTTGTTGTAATAAACTGGTTTGGATTGCTTTTATGAACATTACTTTCTTGAATGTTGTGGATGTTTAAAATTGTAATATTCTTGGTTTGTATCCTAACCCCTTTGCCCTCCGTGTGGGTAAAAGGGGAGTCACGTACCGGTTTCCTCGGGTTGGAAATCCGGGGCGTGACAATATGGTATCAGAGCATGGTCTAGTCGGCCTATGGTAGTGGGCGGACCTGGTTATCCTAAGTCCTTTGGAGGAGCCTGGAGGGACATGCCTGATCAACATGGTCCTCTTTGAGCCTCCAAGGTGTACTTAGGGTAGTCCAATCTTGTGGTAGGATTTGAATGCATTGGCATTAGGGCACTAGTTGCATTTGCTGTGAATGTATGCTAAACTGTGGATAAGATCATATGATTAAGTGAAATATGCAACTCTGATTTGTTTGGCAATGTGTACTGAACTGTGCAATGTGATTGATGCAATGTATGTGTGCAATGTATGTGGGGTAGAGGTAGTGACGCGATAGATTATAATTGTTTTGACGTTGTGCTTCTTACTTTGTGTAGTAAGAATGCCGCCGAGGAGAGTGACACGTGCGTCCGGGCAGTGCTTGATGAGTCATCTGCCCAAGAGGGTCCGGGTGCGGGACCGTCCGTTGGAGGGCATGCGTTGTTACTGGCACAGCTACAAGAAGGCATCCGGCTGGAGGTACGAAAGCTACGGGAGGGACTCCGGTAGGATGTTCGGGAGGAGGTGCGCCGTGAGATGGCAGCACAGCAGGTGGTGCCACCACCACCACCACCAGTAGGAGAGCTGCCTCGTGAGCGTGAGAGTTCGCTGGGTGGTGTACCGACTCGTGCAGAGGATGACGTGGTGACACGGTTCCGAAAGGAACAACCTCTGCGATTCAAGGGGGAAGGTGATCCTGTGGTAGGCGAGCGGTGGTCGAGCGGATCGAGCATGTGTTCTCCTTTCTCCTGCCCCGGGAAGAGGACAAGGTGCGACTGGCAATTCGGCAGCTGGAGGGGGATGCTTTGGAGTGGTGGACGAGTGTCGCGGGGTGCCGTGCGGTGCAACTCATGCTTTGGGAGGAGTTCTTGCAACTTTTCCATGATGAGTTCTTCCCAGAATCAGTGAGATTGCAGAAGAGGGAAGAATTCGGCAGCTTGAAGCACGGATCCAGGACGGTACCTGAGTATGAGCGGGAGTTCCGGAGCTTGAGTAGGTTTGCTCCTGAGACTGTGGCAAGGGAGGACCTGAAGGCCCAAAAGTTCACTTTGGGCCTTAGGCCAGCCCTTAGGCAGAGGGTGGCAATTCTACGCTTGAGGACCTATGCTGAGGCTGTGGAGACGGCCCATATAGCTGAGAGAGAGCTGGATGATGGGAGGCAGGCCCATCAGGGTCGCCAGTTGCAGAGTGGGCCTGATCGAGATGCAGGGTCCAAGAGGCTCAAGACGGAGGAGAGGGATAGCAGTTCTTTTCGCAGTCGGGGTCAGACATCTGTGAACCCCGGGAGGTTCACCTTTGGCGACAGAAGACAGGGTGGTCCATTTGGGAGTCTACCTAGCAGCTGTCACTGCTGTGGAGAGCAGGGTCACTTCAAGGGGGAGTGCCCCAAGAAGGATTGGCGATGCAACAACTGTGGATGAGAGGGCCATTTGCGCCGGGTTTGCAGGAGTGGCAACAGGGGAGCGGGGGGCATGGCCTCTAGCGTGAGGAGTGATGCTAGCTTCCGTGCACCAGCTGAGAGACCAGCTCGTCAGTGGCAGGCCAGCCAGGCAGATCCGGTCGGACCCGACCCCGGGGGAGGCCGGAGCGGTAAGGCGAAGCTAGAGGCAACCTTAGCGGGAACCGTCCGGTGAGTGAGCCAACCAGGTGGCACGGGCCAAGGAAGGGTGTTTGCAGACCGGAGGCGACGTACCAGGAGGAGGCCGAGCCACCACCTCTACCACTGAGGGTGGAGCAGGACCATCGGTGGTTAGAGGTACCCTCTTGATTTCCCGTACGTTAGCTTCGTTCTTTTTGATACGGGTGCATCGTGTTCCTTCGCCGCCGAGCTTCTTATTGATGGCTTGGGGTTAGCTTGTGTGGAGGCCGCAAGGCCCCTAGTTGTGGAGTCTCCGGTGGGAGGCATGATTGAGGTACGGCGTGTGTGTCGTGGACCGTGTGTTAACCATTAGCGAGGTGGAGGCGAGTTTTGACTTGCATGTGATGCCCTTGCGTACTTTTGACCTGATCTTGGGTATGGATTGGCTTATGGCTTTCCAAGCCAAGATAGACTGTTACCTGGCAGCGTGTATCCTTCGTGACACCTGCAGGGACCTCTTGCACCCTGCAGGGGGAGTGGGACTGTGAGGTGAGTCGGGCCGGGCCGGTGATGGACCAGTGGGGTGCCATTACCCACAGGTTGGCAGCCCTGACCTTTGCTGAGGAGGGTAAGGTGGAAAAGACGGTGTGGCCCGCTGTTGTGGACCAATTTCAGGATGTTTTTCCTGAGGAGTTGAGGAGTTTGCCACCTAAGAGGAGTGTGGAGTTCACCATTGAGTTGGTGCCGGGGACGGGTCCGATTTCCCAAGTAGCGTATCGTATGGGGCCAGCCGAGCTGAGGGAGCTGCAGAGGCAAATCGAGGAGTTGGTGGGCCAGGGGGTATATCAGACCGAGTACCTCACCTTGGGGTGCTCCGGTGCTCTTTGCTAAGAAGGCTTATGGCACACTTCGTCTCTCGCATCGACTACAACAAGTCGAATTCGGTGGATCGTGAAGAATAAGTACCCATTGCCTCGGATAGATGACCTGTTTGACCAATTGAGTGGGGCTCAGTGGTTTTCCAAAATAGATTTACGGTCGGGGTATCACCAGCTCAGGGTTAGGGAGGAGGACATCCCTAAGACGGCCTTTCGGTGCAGGTATGGGCACTATGAGTGGGTAGTGATGCCTTTCGGGCTCACTAATGCGCCAGTGGTGTTCATGCATTTGATGAACCAAGTCTTTGCCCCATACTTAGACTCATTCGTGGTGGTGTTTATAGACGATATCTTGGTATATTCGAAGACCGAGAAGGAGCATGTGGAGCACTTAGCAATGATGTTGCAAACCTTGAGGGACCAGCATTGTTTGCTAAGTTTAGCAAGTGTGAGTTTTGGCTGCAGGAGGTTCACTTTCTTGGCCACGTGGTGTCACTGAGGGAGTTAGGGTGGACCCGGCCAAGATTGAGGTTGTGGCATCGTGGGCGAGGCCAACCAACGTTTTTGAGATCCGTAGCTTTCTTGGCTTCGTGGGGTATTATCGCCGTTTTGTAGAGGGGTTCTCCCGTTTGGCGGCTCCTATGACGGCGTTGACTAGGAAAGGAGTGAAATTTGAGTGGACGGACAAGTGCCAGCAGGCGTTTGAGACTCTCAAAACCCGTTTGACCACTGCGCCGGTGTTGAGGTTACCTCGGGGGGATATTCCATATGAGGTATACTATGATGCGTCCGGGGTTGGTTTGGGGTGTGTGCTTATGCAGGAGCACCGTGTGGTGGCTTATGGGTCAAGGCGGTGAAGCCTCATGAGTAGAATTATCCTACTCATGACCCTGAGTTAGCGGCCGTCATCTTCGCCCTGAAGAGTTGGCAGCATTACCTCTTGGGGGAGAAGTTTGTGGTGTTCTCGGATCACAAGAGCCTTCGAGACATCTTTACCCGAAGGACTTGAATTTGAGGCAAAGGAGATGGGTGGAGTATTTGCAGACCTTTGACTTTACTCTTGCCTATACCCGGGCAAGGGTAATATTGTGGCCGATGCGTTGAGCGAGAAAAGGGAAAGCCGAGGTGGCCGTGCGAGAGTGGAAGCCGATGGAGTAGTTGGCGATGTTGCAGTGCAGCTTGTTGCTCGTGATAGTGGGACGATCCTGAGTCCTTTGGTGGTTGTGCTTGAGTTGTACCAGCGCGTCCGGGAGGAACACTGGGTGACATTGAGTGTGAGGTTCTCCGTGCCCGTATTGAGGCTGGTGAGCCGTCCGAGGATCGGGACAGAGGGTCCCGAGCATGAGTTGTCATTTCGGGGGCGGTTGGTAGTGGCTTCTTCCCTCGGGGATGAGGTGATGAGGGAGTTTCACCGGTCTAGAGTTGTTGTGCATCCAGGGGGTACGAAGATGTACCATGCACTTCGGGGGACATTTTTGGTGGCCTGGGATGAAACGCGATGTGGCTGCCTTTGTTTCGCGGTGCCTCACGTGTCGGCAGGTGAAGGGCGAGCATCGGCGGCCGGCGGGCATGTTACGACCATTGCCCATAGTGGAGTGGAAGTGGGACCACATAGCGATGGATTTTGGGGATTGGTCTTCCACCCACCACGGGGAGGAAAGATATGATTTGGGTGATTGTGGATCGACTCACAAAGTCGGCCCATTTCCTGGCTATTCGCGAGCGGGACTCTATTGGGACCTTGAGTCACCGTACATGAACGAGATTGTGCGACCGCATGGGGTACCATCATCGGTTGTCTCGACCGGGATTCGAGGTTCACTTCCCGTTTTTGGGCAGGTTTGCAGGAGGCTATGGGGACCAAGCTTCACTTGAGTACAGCCTTTCACCCTGAGACCGACGGCCGACAGAGAGGACGAATCGGACTTTGGAGGACATGTTACGGGCCTGTGTGTTAGATTTTGGGGGTTCGTGGGCGACTCACCTTCCTTTGGTGGAGTTTGCCTACAACAACAGTTATCAGGCATCCATTGGGATGGCTCCTTTTGAGGCATTGTACAGGCGGCCGTGTCGATCACCTTTGTGTTGGACCGAGGTGGGGGAGACAGCTCTGTTGGGAGGTGGCTGTTGGGCAAGGGATAGTGATGCGTTTTCTTGTATTAGTTGTGTACGATTTGGTGTTTGTATTGTCTTTTAGACATGTGTTCTTATTTGTGATGTGTTTTGAGATGTGTATTTGTGACGTGCGGATATGTGTTATATGCATTATTGTGGTTATGGATTATGGTGGTACTTTGTTATGTCTTGTTATGTGCCGTGTGCGGTGTATGACCCATTTGGGTGTGGTGGCTTGCCGGGTGGCAAATGGGTAGCTTGTGGTTGTTTTCCTTGTATGTCATTTCTTTTCGAGGACGAAAAGTCTTAAGGGGGAGAGGATGTAAGGACCCGTACCTTGAGTTAGTCACACTTTTGCCTTCTGAGTAGAGTTTTTCTAGATTTTGACCTAGTGAATGGACTCCAATGAATCCATGTGCAAAAGGATAGATGCTTAGAATGATGTCCTCTATCTACCACAGAAGTTTCAGGCCAAACGGACGTGTATGTGAGGTGCACGTGAAATGGGTCCATTTCACGTGCAAGTGTGGTTGTCTTCTACATGATGCAAGGAGGCTAAGGGTGATGTTTGAGCGCATTTGGAGTGCATTTGGAGTTGCACGTGAATTGGGGAATTCACGTGCAAATTGGCGTGCAGGCATGTTTTTGCATGGTTACCTTGGTTTTGTCATTCCAATCATCTTTTCCCAAAGGACCATGTTGGAATTGTGACTATTTTGGTGTGTATGGATGTGGGAAGGTCATAGCTTGTTCCATCAAAACTACGTCGTTTTGATGCTGGGATTCACTTAATCAAAACTACGTCGTTTTGATGTTGTGTTGTCTATATAAGGAGGAGAAGCCCCTCTGTTTTAGGGTTAGGGTTTGTTGCTCCACCAGCCGTCACAGAGAGAGAGAGAGAGAGAGAGAGAGAGAGAGAGAGAGAGAAGAGAAGGAAGGAGAGCTCCTGGTTGCTGCCAGGCGTCTTGCGTGGGTGGTCAGAGTCTCGTGGGTGGACGGCGTTCGGCGTGGGATCAGACTATTGCCGTGTTGTTGCGTCCTACTTGAGGTAAGGGTTCTGTTCTTCTTAAACCCTCCTCTGTCCTAGGGTTCTAGGGCGATTGTGGGTTATATCTGTTATATATACATATGTAATCCATATAGGTGTGATCTCCTATATGGATGTTGGCCTTTAATGGCAGTTTTTGATGTATTTTGGTGTTGGATGGTGAGTTGTAGTGATCTCCTATATCAGACTATTGCCGTGTTGTTGCGTCCTACTTGAGGTAGGGGTTCGTTTCTTCTTAAACCCTCCTCTGTCCTAGGGTTCTAGGGCAGATTATGGGTTATATCTCATTATATATATATATGTAATCCATATAGGTGTGATCTCCTATATGGATGTTGGCCTTCAATGGCATTTTGGTGTGATTCTCGTGGATTACATGCTATATGTTTGATGAAATGCTTGTGTGAATATAGCTGTGTATATGCCCATTACGTGTTTGGTAATATGCCTGTGTGGCTGGACTTGTGATTTAGTGTATGTATATATCGTTGGGTGTTTGTTCTATTGCCTGAATGGCTGGGATTGTGCACTTGTGAACGGGTGCACACTAAGTGTTTGGTTTTATGCTTGAGTGATCGTGGTGTGCGTTGTGTGCATGACTATGCTATATCGGCCTGAAGAGGCGGTTAAACTACTTTGCCTGAGAGGCGGTTAAACCAAAGGGCCTGAAGGGGCGGTTAAACTACTTTGCCTGAGAGGCGGTTAAATCGGTGGCCTGAAGAGGCGGTTAAACTACTTGCTTGAGATGTGTTTTGTTAGCCGGTGTGGCTGGGGCTGGGGTTACGCCTACTTGTGTGATGTTTTATTTTCTTTTTCCTAATACCGTCACGTCACTACACCCGTGCACATGCATGTAGCCGCTAGGAGCATGGGAAGGGTTGGGGAGACTTGATCCCTACTGAGCTGTGATTGCTCACCCCTCCTACTGTGTTTGCTTGTTTTCCAGGGACTTTCAGGCGTTAGGTGGATACACCAAGGTGGAAGACCATAATTAACTTTACTCTCTTCCCTTTATGTTTTGTTTTTCTTATGGGAATTGATGTAACCCCAAGTGGGGATGGGATTGGAAAGGATTTTGTTGTAATAAACTGGTTTGGATTGCTTTTATGAACATTACTTTCTTGAATGTTGTGGATGTTTAAAATTGTAATATTCTTGGTTTGTATCCTAACCCCTTTGCCCTCCGTGTGGGTAAAAGGGGAGTCACGTACATGGTTTCCTCGGGTTGGAAATCCGGGGCGTGACAATATCCGAGATAGCCCAGCCCATACCCGTCACAAGAATTTTGTCCGCTTTGGCCAACCAGTCTTGGGCCTCGCCCTCATGGCCTGCTCCGCACGGTTTTGTCTTTGGGCCTCGCCCAAAACGCGTCCCCGTGAGGTGAGGTATCCGTCCCCTCCTATAAGGCGGACTTTGTTCTCCTCACCAAGCAATGTGGGACTAACACCCACTCATGGGTCGTTACAATCCACCCCCCTTAGGACGCCCACGTCCCCGTGGGACCATGGCACACCGCTCCGGGTCTGGCTCGATACCATCCGAGATAGCCCAGCCCATACCCGTCACAAGAATTTTGTCCGCTTTGGCCAACCGGTCTTGGGCCTCGCCCTCATGGCCTGCTCCGCACGGTTTTGTCTTTGGGCCTCGCCCAAAACGCGTCCCTGTGAGGTGAGGTATCCGTCCCCTCCTATAAGGCGGACTTTGTTCTCCTCACCAAGCAATGTGGGACTAACACCCACTCATGGGTCGTTACACTACTCAAGCTCCGGAACTCCCGCTCGATACTCGGGCACTATCCTCCATCCCTGCTTTAGGCTACCGAATTCTTCCCTCTTTTGCCACCTCAACGACTCGGGGAAGAACTCATCATGTAAGAACTCCTCCCATAGCATGAACCGCACCGAACGGCTTCCCACTACACTCGCCACCACTCCAAAGCATTCCCCTCTAACCGCTGAATGGCCAGCCTCACCTTATCCTCCTCCCGGGGGTAGGAGAAAGGAAAACACATGCTCAATCTGCCTCAACCAATGCTCAGCCACCACGGGACCCACTTCTCCCTTGAACCTCAGAGGTTGTTCCTTTCGGAACCTCATCACCACGTCATCCTCTACATGAATTGGTACGCCACCTAGCGAACTCTCACGCTCACGGGGTAATTACCCCACTAGTGGTGGTGGTGGCGGGCTGCCCCGCACCCGGTCCCTCATGGGTAGATAACTCACTAGCCATTGCCCCGGACGCACGCGTCGCTCTCCTCGGTGGCATTCTTACTACACGAAGTAAGAAAGACAATCGTCAAAATGGATTCGAATCTATCAAGTCTTACTTCCTCTACCCCATTTATCAATTCTACTATGACATAGCTTTACACACTTTGCACACATTTCAGTTGTCATTAAGTCACATTGCACAAGCAGCAATTCCACAAGCACACAGCTCAAGTTATCACAAAATTAGAGTTACACAGATTAAATCACATTCCTCGTATATCACATGCTTTATCTCAGTTATCCACATAATCACACATAGACAACAAATGCAACTAGTGCCCTAATGCCAATGTATGCAAAGCCTACCACAGACGGACTACCCCAAGTACACCTTAGAGGCTCAAAGAGGACCATGTTTGTCACGCCCCGGATTTCCGACCCGGGGAAACCGGTACGTGACTCCCCGTTCACCCACACGAGCAAAACTAACAATTACAATAAACTAACAAGCCACATCTTTATTTAATTTCAAACATCAAAGGGGTCACAAACCAGCCATGTTCCATACTACAGTTCAATCCCTTATTACATTTCCCCCCCTTGGGGTTACATAAATTATAAAATTACATTACTGAACTGAACAATAAAAATGAAGATGGTCTTCCACCTTGGTGCATCCACCAAACGCCTGTAAGTCCCTGGAAAACAAGCAAACACAGTAGGAGGGGTGAGCAACCACAACTCAGTAGGGATCAAGTCTCCCCAACCCTTCCCATGTTCCTAGCGGCTACATGCATGTGCACAGGTGTAGTGACGTGGCAGTATTAGGAAAAAGAAATTTAACCGCCTCTTCAGGCCACTGGTTTAACCGCCTCCCAGGAAAAGTAATTTAACCGCCTCTTCAGGCCAGATACCACAGTCATGCACACAACACACACTACAGTCACTTAAACATAAAACCAAACACTTGGTGTGCACCCATTCACAAGTGCACAAACCCAGCCATTCAGGCGATAGAACTAACACCCATCATGCATACATACACCAAATCACAAGTCCAGCCACATAGGTATATTACCAAACATGTAATAGGCATATACACACAGCTATATTCACACAGGCATTTCATCGAACATATAGCATGCGACAACAGAATCACACCAAAATGCCATTAAAGGCCAACATCCATATAGGAGATCACACCTATATGGATTACACATATATATATATATAAACAGATATAATCCATAATGTGCCCTAGAACCCTAGGACAGAGGAGGATTTAGGAAGGACAGAACCCCAACCTTGTATGTTCTCCTGCTCCCGCTTCCACGCAAGACTCCGACCACCCACGCAAGACACTCCGGCAACCACCTGGAAGCTCTCCTTCCCTCTCTCTCTCTGTCTCTCTCCCTCTCTTTCTCTCTCTCTGCGACGGCTGGTGGAGCAACAAACCCTAAACCTAAAACAGAGGGGCTTCTCCTCCTTATATAGACAACACAACATCAAAACGACGTAATTTTGATGGAACAAGCTATGACCTTCCCACATCCATACACACCAAAATATTCACAATTCCAACATGGTCCTTTGGGAAAAGATGATTAGAATGACAAAACCAAGGTAACCATGCAAAAACATGCCTGCACGCCAATTTGAATGCCAACTCTCCAATTGGCATGCAGCTCGAAATGCACTCAAACTTCACCCCAAACCTCCTTGCGTCTTGTAGAGGTCTGAGAAGCAAAAATATGCTTGCACGTGAAATGGGTGAATTCACGTGCGGCTCCAAATGCTCTGAAATTTCTGTGGTAGATAGAGGACCTCATTCTAAGAAACTTTTGTTCTTGCATGCCAATTGTTTGAGGCCATCTACTATACCAAAAGTGAGCTCCAAAATCTGCCAAAACAGCTTAAAACCGCATGTATATGCATAGCATCTTCCTAGAGCATAAATGTACGTTATCACTTGTCACATGCACCTCCCAAAAGTCCCCTCTTGGGCTTATCTCTTGCCTCAAACTTGTGCACCAACATCCAAAGTGTTTGTGGTTAACTTCTTACACACGGGTCATTACATCCTCTCCCCCTTAAGACTTTTCGTCCTCGAAAAGAAATGACATACGAGGAACACAAACACAAGCTACCCATTTGCCACACGGCGAGCCACAACACCCAAATGGGTCATACACCACGCACAAAGACAAAACAAAGACATAACAAGGTACCACCATAATCCATAACAACACATATCCGCGTGTCACAAATACACATCTCAAAACACATCACAAATATGAACACATGTCTAAAAACAAAACAAATACACCAAATCATACACAACTAATACAAGAAAACACATCACTATCCCTTGGCCAACAACCACCTCCCACACTTAAGATTGTTCATCCTCGAACAATGTTGGGTGCCGCTCACGCATCACGGACTCACGTTCCCATTTCTCCTCCTCAATGCCACGGTGCTACCACAAAGACGCGAACCAAAGGAATAAGACGACCACGCAAAAACTTCTCTCGCCGATCTAGGATACGGATAGGGGCCTCAACAATGGACATGTCATCCTCAATGTCTAATGTCCCCCAATCGATCACATGAGTGGGGTCAGGGTGATACTTCCGCAACCGGGACACGTGAAACACGTTGTGCACTTGACTCACCCGCGGTGGTAACGCTAACCGGTAGGCCACAGCCCCACACGATCCAGAATCTTAAAAGGACCAATAAACCGCGGAAATAGCTTGGAACCTCGCCCAAACCGTTGATGTCCACGACGTGGAGAAACACGAAGAAACACATGATCACCAACGAGAAAACTCCAAAGGTTGCCGCCGCTGATCCGCATAAGATTTTTGCCGACTTTGAGTTGATAACAAACGTTGACGAATCAACTTAACCTTCTCGGTAGCCTCTTGAACCAACTGTGGTCCCAAGAGAGCTGTCTCCCCCACTTCGGTCCAACACAAAGGTGATCGACACGGCCGCCCATACAACGCCTCAAAAGGAGCCATCCCAATGGATGCCTGATAATCGTTGTTGTAGGCAAACTCCACCAAAGCAAGGTGAGTCGCCCACGAACCCCCAAAATCTAACACACAGGCCCGTAACATGTCCTCCAAAGTCCGATTCGTCCTCTCTGTCTAGCCGTCGGCCTCGGGGTGAAAGGCTATACTCAAGTGAAGTTTGGTCCCCATAGCCTCCCCGCAAACCCGCCTGAAACGGGAAGTGAACCTCGAATCCCGGTCAGAGACAACCGATGATGGTACTCCATGTAGTCTCACAATCTCGTTCATGTATAGATGACTCAAGGTCCCGATAGAGTCCCGCTCGCGAACAGCCAGGAAATGGGCCGACTTTGTGAGTCGATCCACAATCACCCAAATCATATCTTTCCTCCCTGTGGTGGGTGGAAGACCAGTTACAAAATCCATCGCTATGTGGTCCCACTTCCACTCTGCTATGGGCAGGGGCTGTAACATGCCCGCCGGCCGATGATGCTCAGCCTTCACCTGCTGACACGTGAGGCACCGCGAAACAAAAGCAGCCACATCGCGTTTCATCCCAGGCTACCAAAAATGTCCTCGAAGCGCATGGTACATCTTCGTACCCCCTGGATGCATAGCAACTCTAGACTGGTGAAACTCCCTCATCACCTCATCCCTGAGGGAAGAAGCCACTACCAACCGCCCCTGAAAAGACAACTCATGCTCAGGACCCTCTGTCCAGTCCTCAGATAGCTCCCCGGCCTCAATACGGGCACGGAGAACCTCACACTCAATGTCACCCAACTGTTCCTCCCAGACGCGCTGGTACAACTCAGGCACAACCACCAAAGGACTCAGGACTGTCCCACCATCACGAACAACAGGCTGCAGCTGCAACATCGCCAACTGCTCCATCAGCTTCCACTCTCTCACGGCCACCTCAGCTTTCCCCTTTCTGCTCAACGCGTCAGCCACAACATTACCGTTGCCCGGGGTATAGGCAAGAGTAAAGTCAAACGTCTGCAAATACTCCACCCATCTCCTCTGCCTCAAATTCAAGTCCTTCTGAGTAAAGATGTACTGAAGGCTCTTGTGATCTGAGAACACCACGAACTTCTCCCCCAAAAGGTAATGTTGCCAACTCTTCAGGGCGAAGATGACAGCCGCCAACTCAAGATCATGGGTAGGGTAATTCTGCTCATGAGGCTTCAGCTGCCTTGACCCATAAGCTACCACACTGTGCTCCTGCATAAGCACACACCCCAAACCAACCCTGGACGCATCGCAAAATACCTCATACGAATATCCTCCCTAGACAACCTCAACACAGGTGCAGTGGTCAAACGAGTTTTGAGAGCCTCAAACGCCTGCTGGCACTTGTCCGTCCACTCAAACCACACTCCCTTCCGAGTCAACGCCGTCATAGGAGCTGCCAAACGGGAGAATCCCTCTACAAAACGACGGTAATAGCCTGCCAAGCCAAGAAAACTACGAATCTCAAAAACGTTGGTTGGCCTCGCCCACGATGCCACAGCCTCAGTCTTGGCTGGGTCCATCCTAACTCCCTCAGCTGACACCACATGGCCAAGAAAGTGAACCTCCTGCAGCCCAAAACTCACACTTGCTAAACTTAGCAAACAATCCTGGTCCCTCAAGGTTTGCAACACTGTTCCCAAATGCTCCACATGCTCCCTCTCGGTCTTGGAATACACCAAGATATCATCAATAAACACCACCACAAACGAATCCAAGTATGGAGCAAAGACCTGGTTCATCAAATGCATGAACATCGCTGGCGCATTAGTGAGCCCGAAAGGCATCACTACCCACTCATAATGCCCATACCTACACCGAAAAGCCATCTTAGGGATGTCCTCCTCCCTAACCCTGAGCTGGTGATACCCCGACCGTAAATCTATTTTGGAAAACCACTGGGGCCCACTCAATTGGTCAAACAGGTCATCTATCCGAGGCAATGGGTACTTGTTCTTCACGATCCATCGAATTCGACTTCCTGTAGTCGATGCAGAGACGAAGCGTGCCATCAGCCTTCTTAGCAAAGAGCACCGGAGCTCCCCAAGGTGAGGTACTCGGTCTGATATACCCCTGGTCCCCCAACTCCTCAATTTGCCTCTGCAGCTCCCTCAGCTCGGCTGGCCCCATATGATACGCTACTTGGGAAATCGGACCCGTCCCTGGCACCAACTCAATGGTGTACTCCACACTCCTCTTAGGTGGCAAACTCCTCAACTCTTCAGGAAAAACATCCTGAAATTGGTCCACAACAGCGGGCCACACCCTCTTTTCCACCTTCCCCTCCTCAGAAAAGGTCAGGGCTGCCAACCTGTGGGTAATGGCACCCCACTGGTCCAACACTGGCCCGGCTTGACTCGCCTCACGATCCCACTCCCCTTGCAGGGTACAAGAGGTTCCTGCAGGTGACACGAAGGATACACGCCGCCGGTAACAGTCTATCTTGGCTTGGAAAGCCATAAGCCAATCCATACCCAAGATTAGGTCAAAAGTACGCAAAGGCATCACATGCAAGTCGAAACTCAGTTCCATATCACCCATGGTTAACACACAATCGTAGCAAACATGTCGCACCTCAATCATACCTCCCACCGGAGACTCTACAACTAAGGGCCTCTCCGCCTCAACACACGTTAACCCCAAGCCCTCAACTATAAGCTCAGCAATAAAAGAACGCGATGCACCCGTATCGAAAAGAACAGAAGCAAGCATGCGGGAGATCAAAAGAGTACCTCTAACCACCGATTGTCCTGCTCCCTCCTCTGCCGGTGAAGGTGGTAGCTCAGCCTCCTCCTGGGGTGTCGCATTCAGTGCAAACACCCTCCCTTGGCCCGTGCCACTGGTCGGCTCACTCACTGGGCGGCTCCCACCCCCGATCGCCTCTAAGCATCAGCCTCTTGTCGCTCTGGCCTCCCCCGAGGTCGGGTCCGACCGGATCCCCTGCTGGGGCTTGCCATCGACGAGCTGGTCTCTCAGCTGGTGCACGGAAGCTAGCATCACTCCTCACGCTGGATGCCACGCCCCTTGCTCCCCTGTTGCCACTCCTGCAAACCCGACGCAAATGGCCCTCTCGTCCACAGTTGTGGCAGCGCCAGTCCTTCTTGGGGCACTCCCCCTTGAAGTGACCCTGTTCTCCACAGCAGTGACAACTGCTAGGTAGACCCCCAGATGGACCACCCTGTCCTCCGCCGCCAAAGGTGAACCTCCCAGGGTTCACAGATGTCTGACCCTGACTGCGAAAAGAACTGCTATCCCTCTCCTCCGTCTTGAGCCTCTTGGGCCCTGCATCTCGGTCAGGCCCACTCGCAACCGGCGACCCCGATGGGCCTGCCTCCCATCATCCAGCTCTCTCTCGGCTATACGGGCCGTCTCCACAGCCTCAACATAGGTCCTCAAGCGTAGAATTGCCACCCTCTGCCTAAGGGCTGGCCTAAGGCCCAAAGTGAACTTGTGGGCCTTCAGGTCCTCCCTTGCCACAGTCTCAGGAGCAAACCTACTCAAGCTCCGGAACTCCAGTTCATATTCAGGTACCGTCTTGGACCCCTACTACAGGCTGCCGAATTCTTCCCTCTTCTGCCATCTCACTGATTCCGGGAAGAACTCATCATGGAAGAGTTACAAGAACTCCTCCCAAAGCATGAGTTACACCACACGGCTCCCCACGACACTCGTCCACCACTCCAAAGCATCCCCCTCCAACTGCCGTCGCACCTTATCCTCTTCCCGGGGCAGGAGAAAGGAGAACATATGCTCGATCTGCCTCAACCACTGCTCAGCTACCACGGGATCTCCTTCCCCCTTGAATCGCGGAGGTTGTTCCTTTCAGAACCGTGTCACCACGTCATCCTCTGCACGAGTCGGTACACCACCCAGCGAACTCTCACGCTCACGAGGCAGCTCCCCTACTGGTGGTGGTGGTGGTGGTGGTGGTACCACCTGCTGTGCTGCCATCTCACGGCGCACCTCCTCCCAAACCTCCTGCCGGAGTCCCTCCCGTAGCTCTCGTACCTCTAGCCGGATGCCTTCTCGTAGCTGTGCCAGCAACAACGCATGCCCTCCAACGGACTGTCCCGCACCCGGACCCTCATGGGCAGATGACTCATCAGCCACTGCCCCGGACGCACGTGTCCCTGTCCTCGGCGGCATTCTTACTACACGAAGTAAGAAGCATAAACGTCAAAATGAATTTATAATCTATCGCGTCACTACCTCAACCCCACTGATCAATTCCACTATCACATGACATTACACACATACATTGTATCAATCACATTTCACAGTTCGGTACGCATTGCCAAACAAATCAGAGTTGCACATTTCACACTTAATCATATTATCTTATCCACAATTTCCATAGTTTAGCACACATTCACAGCAATGCAACTAGTGCCCTAATGCCAATGCATGCAAATCCTACCACAAGACTGGACTACCCTAAGTACACCTTGGAGGCTCAAAGAGGACCATGTTGATCAGGCATGTCCCTCCAGGCTCCTCCAAAGGACTTAGGATAACCAGGTCCGCCCACTACCCTAGGCCAACTAGAGCATGCTCTGATACCATACTGTCACGCCCTGAATTTCTAACCCGGGGAAACCGGTACGTGACTCCCCGTTCACCCACACGAAGGGTAAGGGGTTGGATTACTGGATGCCACACGAGCAAAACTAACAATTACAATAAACAAACAAGCCACATCTTTATTTAATTTCAAACATCAAAGGGGTCACAAACCAACCATGTTCGATACTACAGTTCCCCCCCTTAGGGTTACATAAATTATAAACTTACATTACGAACAATAAAAATGAAGATGGTCTTCCACCTTAGTGTATCCACCTAACGCCTGTAAGTCCCTAGAAAACAAGCAAACACAGTAGGAGGGGTGAGCAACCACAACTCAGTAGGGATCAAGTCTCCCCAACCCTTCCCATGTTCCTAGCGGCTACATGCATGTGTACAGGTGTAGTGACGTGGCAGTATAAGGAAAAAGAAAATAAAACATTCCACACAACCGGGCGTAACCCCAGCCCCAGCCACACTGGCTAACAAACCACATCTCAAGCAAGTAATTTAACCGCCTCTTCAGGCCACTGATTTAACCGCCTCTCAGGCAAAGTAGTTTAACCGCCTCTTCAGGCCACTAGTTTGACCGCCTCCAGGCAAAGTAATTTAACCGCCTCTTCAGGTCAGATACCACAGTCATGCACACAACACACACTACGGTCACTTAAACATAAAACCAAACACTTGGTGTGCACCCATTCACAAGTGCACAAACCCAGCCATTCAGGTGATAGAACAAACACCCAGCATGCATACATACACCAGATCACAAGTCCATCCACACAGGTATATTACCAAACATGTAATAGGCATATACACACATCTATATTCACACAGGCATTTCATCGAACATATAGCATGCGACAACAGAATCACACCAAAATGCCATTGAAGGCCAACATCCATATAGAAGATCACACCTATATGGATTACATATATATATATAAACAGATATAATCCATAATCTGGCCTAAAACCCTAGGACAGAGGAGGATTTAGGAAGGACAGAACCCCTACCTTGTATGTTCTCCTGCTCCCGCTTCCACGCAAGACTCCGACCACCCACGCAAGACGCTCCGGCAGCCACCAGAAGCTCTCCTTCCCTCTCTCTCTCTCTCTCTCTCTCTCTCTCTCTCTCTCTCTCTCTCTCTCTCTCTCTGCGCCTGGTGGAGCAACAAACCCTAAACCTAAAACAGTGGGGCTTCTCCTCCTTATATAGACAACACAACATCAAAACGACGTAGTTTTGATTAAGTGAACCCCAGCATCAAAATGACGTAGTTTTGATGGAACAAGCTATGACCTTCCCACATCCATACACACCAAAATATTCACAATTCCAACATGGTCCTTTGGGAAAAGATGATTAGAATGACAAAACCAAGGTAACCATGCAAAAACATGCCTGCACGCCAATTTGAACACCAATTCCCCAATTGGCGTGCAGCTCCAAATGCACTCAAACTTCACCCCAAGCCTCCTTGCATCTTGTAGAGGTCTGAGAAGCAAGAATATGCTTGCACGTGAAATGGGTGAATTCACATGCAGCTCCAAATGCTCTGAAATTTCTGTGGTAGATAGAGGACCTAATTCTAAGAAACTTTTGTTCTTGCACGCCAATTGTTTGAGGCCATCTACTATACCAAAAGTGAGCTCCAAAATCTGCCAAAACAGCTTAAAACCACATGTATATGCATAGCATCTTCCTAGGGCATAAATGTACGTTATCACTTGTCACATGCACCTCCCAAAAGTCCCCTCTTGGGCTCATCTCTTACCTCAAACTTGTGCACCAACATCCAAAGTGTTTGTAGTTAACTTCTTACACACGGGTCATTACAATGTTGATCAAGCATGTCCCTCCAGGCTCCTCCAAAGGACTCAAGATAACCAAATCCGCCCACTACCATAGGCGAACTAGACCATGCTCTGATATCATATTGTCACGCCCCAGATTTCCAACTCGAGGAAACCGGTTTGTGACTCCCGTTTACCAACCCAGTGGGCAAGGGATTGAGATTACTTCCACATAGGACTTTACGCAAATCCACAATTAATATTCACAAAAACAAAATCATATTGTTAATTTCAAACCACAATAAATGTTACAAACCAAACGTGCCTTTATTACAATTAAATTTCCCCTTATAATATCTCCCCACTGGGTTACAAAGGTCCCACAAAATTTAACAACACAAAATAGTATTAAACAAGGCAAAGTAGAACTGTCCTCCACCTTGGTGTTCCCCCCTAACGCTTGTAGGTTCCTGAGAAGTAAACAAAACATAACGGGAGGGGCGAGCAACCACAGCTCAGTAGAGATCAGGTCTCCCCAACCCATCCCAAGCTCCTAACATCTACATGTTGACGTGCACGAGTGCAGTGTTATGGCAATACTATACAAACAGGCCATAATTAACATTCATACACAAATAAGCCACATCAACAGATACAACCATTGCCACAGCCACACAGGCCCCATAACCAGCCATGGGCTTCCACAGCCACCGGGCTCCATAACCAGCCTCGAAGGCTCCAGCCACACATGCATACAATCAAACACATAGCATGCATCATAGCCACACATGCATATAATCAAACACATAGCATGCATCTCGATCAACAATCATTATATCAAGTATATTTCCCCCGGAAACCTCAAGGTTTGCCCACGTTAACCTACAACGGAACGACGCCTAACAAACAACACTGACATTCCCAACCGCCTCCAAGGCCCACTGCTATGCAATGAACCCCGAGAGTTCCCATACCCCGGACGCAACATCAAAACCAAACAAAATATGCCATTGAAGGCCAACATCCATATAGGAGATCACACTTATATGGATTTCCATATATATATATATATATATATATAGTATAATAACAATGACAATACTCTACAAATCATCCATCACAAGGCCTAACCCCATAATGGGTACTAGAAGAGACAGAACCCCTACCTCAAAAGGTTCCTCCTTGCTCTTGCTCCCATGCTAGACGCCGTCCACCCACGCGAATCACCACAGCAGCAATGATTAGAAACTCTCTCTCTCTCTCTCTGCAACGGCAATGGCGGTTGGCGGAAAAAACTAAAACAAAGAGACCTCCACCTCCTAATATAAACACCTCACTTATCAAAACGTCGTAGTTTTGACAAGTGAAACCCAACATTAAAGAGACATAGTTTTGATAAATGAAATCCCACCATCAAAACGACGTAGTTTTGATAAAGGGAACATGCCACAACCTTCCCGCATCCACACAAGACAAAATACCCACAATTTGAACATGGTCCTGAAGGAAAAGATGATCAACATAGCAAAACGAAGAAGACGATGAAAAAACATGGTTGCACGTGACAAAGGCCATTATTCAGTGGAAGCTCCAAATGCCATAAGATTTTGCCACAAGACTTAGAATAACTTCTGGAAGGCTCCCATGCAAAAACACCACTGCCCGTGACAAGCCATTGTCACGTGCATTGTCACGTGCACCCCCTAAAGGTTCCCTCTTGGGCTTATCTCTTACAACAACCTTGCCTATCATCATACAAAGTGTTCAAGCCAATGTGTGTGGGAATAAAACTCCCTAAAACCCAATAATTGCCACCCCAAAAGGCAAAATTGTGACTAACTCCACATCCCAAAATACGGGTCATTACAAATAGACACCACACTATTTCTACGAAAAGAGAAAGATCATTCTCTAATCGTACAAATCTACGTGGATGATCATTTTTGGATCATCAAATCCGAAGCTTTGTAAAGAGTTTGCGTAGTTGATGACTGGAAAATTTGAAATGAGTATGATGGGAGAATTAACGTACTTCCTTGGAATAGAGGTTAAACAAATGAAGGATGGAATCTTCATCAACCAAGCCAAGTACACACGGGATTTAATCAAGAAGTTCGGTTTGGAAAACTCATCTTCCGTAAGAATCCCATGCTAGTTAGTGCAAAGTTAGATCCTGATACTGACGGAAAATCAGCAAATGTGACTAAATATAGAGGTATGATTAGATCAATGTTGTATTTTACAGCAAGTCGCCCGGACATAATGTTTGCAACTTATATTTGTGCAAGATATCAGGTGGATCCCAAAGAGTCACACATGCTTCATGTAAAACGGATATTGCGGTATCTTAAAGGGACAGTGAATTTGGGACTCTGGTATCCAAAGGAGTCCAATTTCTCTTTATCCGGATATTCAGATGCTGATTTTGCCGGGTGTCACATTGACAGAAAGAGCACTAGCGGTATTTGTCAGTTTCTTGGAAACAGATTGATCTCATGGTTCAGTAAGAAGTAGAATTCCGTATCAACCTCTACTTCTGAGGCGGAATATATAGCTTATGGGAGTTGCTGCATACAACTTCTCTGGATACAAAGTCAGCTTACTGACTACGGTTTCAACATGACATCTGTTCCATTATACTGCAATAACACCAGTGCAATTGCTATCACCAACAACCCTGTTATGCACCATAAAACAAAGCACATTGAAGTCAGGTATCACCTCATCTGAGATCATGTTCTCAAAAAACACATATCACTTGAACATGTTGCTACGGATGATCAACTCGCAGATATACTTACCAAGCCCCTACCTAATGCAAGATTTCCTGAACTTCTCTTAAAACTAGGTATGCTTGATCTTACTGTATAGGTCCTTATTTATGTATCCAACAACATTTCTTTCAGAACATGCATCGTGGTTCTTAGTGGGCATTAGACACTTACTGTTTTTCATGCTAATCATGTTTACTACTGATATGCATCATGTTTCTGATAATTTTCTCATATCCTCATGTTGGGAGGATGTTTGTGTTTTCCTGATTGAAGTTGTTCAGCTGACATAATTAACATTATATGAGTATACTCTTCTTCGGATCTCATGATTCATATTTTCATGTATCACCTCATGTCCAATGCTGTTTCATATTGATTACACTATTAACATGTCTAGTTGAAGAAATGAAATGGGTTAGCTCGGAATGCTGGTGGATGAAATCACAGTGGCAGTCTGGTCAGCTTCTGAAGTGGAGTTTCCCAAAAGATAGACAACCCTATTCTCAAAATCCAAATGACTTAGTTGGAAATGTCTATCAAGAGGATTGCAAGATCTAAGGGGGAGAAAATGCTTATTAATTACCCAAGTAATACCCCCCTTATATGTCTTGTGACCTCTTTCCTGGCTGTCTATCTGAGGGGGAGTTCATCACTAAGAGGATCACATGATCTACGGGGGAGCAAAAGCTTTATCTATTATTTTAGTAATCACCCCCTAATATGTCTCGGATGCTCCTCCCTCTAACTTCTCACTTCCGGATCTGACTGGACATGCATTGTTGAATCAGTTTTATGGCTTGTTTGGATGTTTTTATTTCTTCAACTGTGCATCTTAATCGGACAATCAATTGATTGCATCTAGCATGTGTTCTTTCTTCCATTCTCACTCATGAATCTTAATAAGAGTAAGTCATATATAGTTCATTTATCTTGGCTACGATGTTCAGTATGAGGGTTTCACTGTGTTGACCAATGTGAACTTATGTGTTTCTAATTTGACATATGCTTATTTTTTAGTAACTTTGATTCAGTCATTCGTTTGTATGTGTCTAGCATTCATTTTCAATGCATGAGTTCTGCTTTTTCATTAGCTCAGATTATGCTAATTTTCCATATCTGTTTACATCCATACTAACGCCAACCTGTACAAGCTCTGTGTTCCTTTTAGTTTATCTTTGTGCAGCTACAGGTTCTGATTCACTTTGCCTTCTCACCGAAATAATCTTGTCTAAAGTCCCGGATATGAAGTGTTATGGTACTTCGTCCTTCTTCGACTTTAAGACTACAAAGGAATCATTTTCTCTCTTACCACACTCTATTTCTATGGACACACTCTGTTGCTCATCCGGATATTCTTCTACGGATTATTTTTCATCCGCATGATCGTCAGTTAATTTCCTCCGGACTCTTGAAACACTCGAGTCTCATCGCGTGTTTTTGAGAAGGAATAATGTCATGCCCCCAAATTCCGGAAACCACGGAGTTGGAAACGCGACGCCCCTCACTCCCACTCTAGGGGTCGAGGGGTTAGTGACAAGTTCCCATTCTTACAATACTACAACGGGGGTAGCATTGTACTTACCAATGACCCAATACAACTTACAAGCAATCAATAATTATTCCAGTGCAATCAATATTACTAAAATGAATCATTACTCATAAACATAGATTAATAAGGTCCAGCAAATCAAGTTAATACAACTGTCACGGATCCAAGTCCAGAATAGAAAATAATCAAATAGGAAATAAGTCCATAAAATGAACCCTACATCGAAAATGCTCCAACTAGCTCTGCTAAGGCCCCACCAGCTACTCCTTACAACCTGTAGGAAAAAATAGAAATAAAGGAGGGTGAGCACGAGTGCTCAGTAGGTGACCCCTATCTCTTTATCCTATTACATAAATTCCTAAGTCTATATGATCAGTCTATGCCTGTGTCTGTGTAGTGCCTCATTCTATTAAACTAAATTTCATTCAACCACAAATTAAATGTCACATCACATTTCATTAATTTAAGGCTCGCGCCGACAAACCAACCAACCACAGAAATTCCCGCTAATTACTCCAAGAATCTTAATCACTGCCAGACAGCCATATGTGGGACCTGTGGTGTCCTTAGCGACAACCCGCCACATATGGGACCGGGATTAACTAGCCACATAGGGGATCTGCTATATCTTGCCAGCCCTATGTGGGACCCATGGTTAACCCAACCATCTTCACCACCAAAATTTACCCCATATAAATGTTAAACAAAGTTCTTTAACAGCCAGTGTTCGTTACATCAACCATACAAGAACATTTCAATCAATCAAGCTAGATATAATGTACCACGAATGACAACTCTATTCTAATAAGCAAAAGCAGGTCCAGACCCACATTAATACAACAGTCAGGATTATAACATACAAAAGATTTAATTTTCTAAATCAACAAATAACACGCCACAAATGATAATTAATTCGTCAACAACAGTATTAGGTCCAATATTTCACATTTATATTATCAAACTAACAATATTAAGCTCAAACATTATTTATATGATTAACTAATAATATTAAACCAAACAGTATTTTTTTATTATCAAACTAAAAATATCGAATCCAGACAATATTTATAAATATTTTAAACTAATAATATCAAATACAATAATATTTATAGATATATATATATATATATATTATATGATATATATATATATATTCAATTGATCCATTGAATATATTTAGATAAATGATCTTTTATATATGTATATATTAGTCACAGCAAAATATATATATATATATATGTATGTATATTACAGCCGATGGCATCATTTTAAGGTCGCACCCTTAGTTTTGATATGGATGACGAATATATCTGCATGAGCCTAATATATATATATATATATATATATTCCACCCTATCACACCTAAATATATTTTGTTAGAAGAATATCAAGCGGATTCGAGTACAAGGGCGCCGCCACCACTACTTGCAACCAACCATGCCGCCCCGCCACCACACCTGCAGAATGATGCAACGGGGTCCCCCCCACCCTCCCCCCCAAGATCTGGCTAGGCTGCCGCGGCAGCCCTAGCGTCTACGTCTTACGGGAAAGGCCAGGCCAACTAGCCTGGCAAGCAGAATAATAATAATAATTGTAGTAATTAATAAATCATAATAATAATAATAATAATAATAATAATAATAATAAATAATCATAAATATAACAAAACAGGTAACCAGCGTGTTGAAGCCATCGTCTCGCACCAGAAGCAATTGGAAAATCAACCGGAAGAAGAAAAGCAAGCTGGAACAAAGCCACACAACACCGGCGTAGATCTGCCTAGAGGAAACAAGTGACCCTTATGTCAGCCCCCAACGCCACCGCAAATCTGCCCAAAGGTAGAAACTACAGATCTACGTCGCCCATGGAAACAAAACTCCCAACCCGTCCACAGCCATAGAAGGTGAACACCCGGGTATATATATATATATTTCACATACAATATTAGAATTAAACTTTTATTTCTTTTTCTCTAAATCTGCGTTCATGCAATGGAATAACAAAGGAACAGGAATCACCTACCTAGATCAAGTTTCGAGGGACCGGTAGAACAGTCTATTTTAAACCCCACTGCTCCTCCCTTGTCAATTCACTGCTCTTCCCTACTAGATTGCGCATGCACAACGAATGTAGGGTTTTACCCTAGGCTCCCCTCTATTTATACCTATATATATATATATATATATTAATTGATTTATAATATTAATAATAGTAATAATTGTAATAATAATAATAATTTGATTAATAACAATAATTATAATAATTAATAATAATAATTCACCATAATAAATAATAATAATAATGTTACAATTAATATTTATAGTCTAAATATTAAAATATCTACAGTAACAATCATAATCCCATAATAAAAATTTCCAACATTAATAATTAATAATAACGCATACTAATAAATTCCAGATATTAAAATAATATTAATAATAACTCAAACACTCGCTCTAAGACCACATTGTCGAAGAAATATTCCAAACTCTTATTCGGGCCTAACTCAAACACTCGCTCTAAGACCACATAGGTACGGGTCTCTACAAATAATGATGTCTATTTAAAATGCAAGTCTTGAGACAAGCAATTTCTAGAAGAAGGCATACAGTTGTCATCAATACTTGATTCTGCAGCCTCCAAGTCACTTTTAAATTCGAAGGCGCTCAAATATCAAGATAAATTACATCGGCACGTCATACGGATCACTATTCATCTCGCTTAATCCCTAGACCCACTGGCAACCACGGACTCGGCCTTATATATACTGGATTTTACCACACAGCTCGAGTTTACATTTCTAAATCCCTAAAGCCTCGTCACTCTTCAAATCTCTAAGACCTACCTTCCTCGTCCCTCTCACTCTCACTCGAAATGGCACCCAAGCTCTCTCTTTGTGGCATTAATCCTGGCCATCTAGTCGATTGGCCTGCAATTTCAGATCCTCCGGCTTGGTTTTTGGACCTCCGCCCTCTCCTGGGAAGCCTCCCATATTCTAAATCTGGTCTCCAATCCTGTCGACCTGCTTATCGACAATATTACTGAGTACTACTAGCGTATCCGTTGCACCACCGATTCCATCTTTTCCTATGTTCGGGGTGAATCCATCGTCATCACCCCCGCCATCCTCTGCACTGCTATCAACCTATCCCCCGGTGAACCTTAGCGTCCGGACCCAGAATCGATGGCATCTTCCATGAGCTGCACTTACAAAGGGAAGGAATACAAGGTGAAGCCCTTCCAAGGTCGCTACCAGTGTATGGCGACTATTCTGAGCCGATGTCTACTGGCTCGCACATTCGCTCTGGACTCCGTCCCATATGACCTCCTCCTGGCCATGTACGCCATCTTTGAGGGTCTCCCGATGGACTGGGAACTTTCTTGTTCCGATTGCTGAAGAATGGTCCCAAGAACCAATCTTTCGGGCGAATTCTCAACATTGTCTTCAGGTATCTACATCCATCCCATTTCAATGGAAGTGGGACTATACCTTTCCCCCAGGCTTACTATCTTAGCCATCTTATGCTTGATGGGACCATGACGGCACGTCGGCCTTCTGCTGCTCTCCACCTTCTTCCTGCCTCGAAACAACAGGGGAGTTCGGTTGGTGACCCAGCCGACAGCCATGCCCATGAAGTCAGCTCCACTCACTGGTCCTTGCAGATTCGGTCCGTTTTTGCCCCATCCATCTCTCGAGCCTCCCAGTATAGCGTCCGTCCCAAACCATCCGAGGTTACGGGGCCCTCTCATCCAAGTCCTCATCCGGCTGATTCTTTAGCGCCTTCTCTCGCTGATGTCCCCATACCCGACTTACCTGTTGTTGCTACTGTTGTTGATACTGCAGCTGTTACGGCAATGGCAGATGTCCCTCCTTCTCCTCCGGAAGCACCCTTACCTCCCTTAGTTTAACCTCGTGACTACCTTGACCATCTCTCCACCGACACCTTAACGGACCTATGGTTTCGTTTTAGCCTAGCCTGCATCACCTCCATCTCTGACAACGACATCCGGGTGTTTTATGCCCAACACACCCAAAGCTCGAAAGATATGATCATCTGGAACCTGGACCACGGCTTCCTTATGTCGGCCTGTCACGCCCTGCATTTCCGACTCGGAAAACCGGTACGTGACTCCCCATTCACCCACACGGAGGGCAACGGGGTTGGATTACTAGATGCCACACGAGCAAAACTAACAATTATAATAAATCAAACAAGCCACATCTTTATTTAATTCCAAACCTCAAAGGTTCACAAACCAACCATGTTCCGTACTACAATTCAGTCTCTTAGTACATTTCCCCCATGGGGTTACATAAGTCATAAAATTATATCACAGAAGAGCATTAAAATGAAGATGGTCTTCCACCTTGGTGTATCCACCTAACGCCTGTAAGTCCCTGGAAAACAAGCAAACACAGTAGTAGGGGTGAGCAACCACAGCTCAGTAGGGATCAAGTCTCCCCAACCCTTCCCATGCTCCTAGCGGCTACATGCATGTGCACAAGTGTAGTGATGTGGCAGTAGTAAGAAAATAAAGCATTTCACATAACGGGCGTAACCTCAGCCCCAGCCACACTGGCTAACAAACCACAACTCAAATAAGTAATTTAACCGCCTCTTCAGGCCACTGATTTAACCGCCTCTCAGGCAAAGTAGTTTAACCGCCTCTTCAGTGTAAGGACCCGTACCTTGAGTTAGTCGGTTTTGCCTCCTGAGTAGAGTTTTTCTAGATTTTGACCTAGTAAATGGACTCCAATGAATTCACGTGCAAAAGGAAAGATGCTTAGAATGATGTCCTCTATCTACCACGAAGTTTCAGGCCAAATGGACGTGTGTGTGAGGTGCACGTGATATGGGTCCAATTCACGTGCAAGTGTAATTGTCTTCTAAATGATGCAAGGAGGCTAGGGGTGAAGTTTGAGAGCATTTGGAGTTCATATGGAGTTGCACGTGAATTGGGAATTCACGTGCAAATTGGCGTGCAAGCATATTTTTGCATGGTTCCCTTGGTTTTGACATTCTAAGGAACTTTCTCCAAAGGACCATGTTGAAATTCTGAGTATTTTGGCCTGTATGGGTGCGGAAAGGTGCTAACGTGTGTGATCAAAACTACGTCGTTTTGATCCTGGGTTTCACTTAATCAAAACTACGTCGTTTTGATATGGATGGTGTCTATATAAGGAGGGCTTGAGTTTGAGTTTAGGGTTCTTGTGTTCCTTTCTTTGCTGTGCTGCGCCGAGAGAGAGAGAGAGAGCTAGAGAGAGAGGGAAGGGGAGTTGCTGGTTCTTTGCCAGGAGCATCTTGCGTGGGGAGGACGGCGTTTGGCGCGGGAGCAAGGAAGATCTGTTTTAAGGTAGGGGGTTCTGTTCTTCCTAAACCCTCCTCTGTCCTAGGGTCCTAGGGCAGATTCTGGGCTGTATCTGTTTATATATATATATGTAATCCATATAGGTGTGATCTCCTATATGGATGTTGGCCTTCAGTGGCGTTTTGGTGTGATTCTATGGAATACATGCTATATGTTTGATGAAATGCCTGTGTGAGTATTGCTGTGTGTATATGCCTGCCAAGTGTTTGAAATTATGCCTGTGAGGCTGTGCATGTTATGTGTTTGAGGTAAAGCCTGTGAGGCTGGGCATGTTATGTGTTTGAGGTAAAGCCTGTGAGGCTGTGCATGTTATGTGTTTACGGAAATGCCTGTGAGGTCACGCACGTCAAGTGTGTTAGATTATGTCTGGGTGGCTTGGTTATGAGCTTGTGAATATATGCATACTAAGTGTTTGATGTTATGCCTGTGTGACTAAGCATGCTAAGTGTTTGACGTTATGCCTGTATGGCCATGTGTCTTCGCGTGTTTGCTTGTACACCCGGTGGTGTGGAAGCCCGGGACTGTTTTGTGGAACCCGGTGGCTGTGGAAGCCCGGGACTGTTTTGTGGAACCCGGTGGCTGTGGAAGCCCGGGACTGTTTTGTGGAACCCGGTGGCTGTGGAAGCCCGGGACTGTTTTGTGGAACCCGGTGGCTGTGGAAGCCCGGGACTGTTCTTGTAACCCGGTGGTCGTGGAAGCCAGGGCGTTATTGGAAACCCGGTGGCCGTGGAAGCCCGGGAGTGTTTATGTACCAGCTCATGCATGATTGTGTTTCTTTGTTATAGCTTGTAACTACATCTGGTGGAATAATTGTATCACGACACAGCACTTGTACACAAGGCATGTAGATATTAGGTGCATGGGATGGGTTGGGGAGACATGATCCCTACTGAGCTGTGGTTGCTCACCCCTCCTACCATGTTGTTTTCTTTACAGGAACCTACAGGCGTTAGGTGGGACCCCAAGGTGGAAGACCATCTCCATTTTATTGTTTATTTCAGTAATGTAATTTTATGATTTATGTAACCCCAGGGTGGGAAATGTACTAAGGGATTGAATTGTAATAAGGAACATGGTTGTTTTGTGAACCTTTGATATGTGGAATTAAATAAAGATGTGGCTTGTTTGATTTATTGTAATTGTTAGACTTGTTTGTGGCATCCAGTAATCCAACCCCTTTGCCCTCCGTGTGGGTGAATGGGGAGTCACGTACCGGTTTCCTCGGGTTGGAAATCCGGGGCGTGACAATATGGTATCAGAGCATGGTCTAGTTGGCCTAGGGTAGTGGGCGGACTTGGTTATCTTGAGTCCTTTGGAGGAGCCTGGAGGGACATGCCTGATCAACATGGTCCTCTTTGAGCCTCCAAGGTGTACTTAGGGTAGTCCAGTCTTGTGGTAGGATTTGCATGCATTGGCATTAGGGCACTAGTTGCATTTGCTGTGAATGTATGCTAAACTGTGGATAAGATCACATGATTAAGGGAAATGTGCAACTCTGATTTGTTTGGCAATGTGTACTGAACCGTGCAATGTGATTGGTGCAATGTATGTGTGTAATGTCATGTGTTAGTGAAATTTGATCAGTGGGGTAGAGGTAGTGACGCGATAGATTATAAAATTTGTTTTGACGTTGTGCTTCTTACTTCGTGTAGTAAGAATGCCGCCGAGAAGAGTGACACGTGCGTCCGGGGCAGTGGCTGATGAGTCATCTGCCCATGAGGGTCCGGGTGCGGGGCCGTCCGTTGGAGGGCATGCGTTGTTACTGGCACAGCTACAAGAAGGCATCCGGCTGGAGGTACGAGAGCTACGGGAGGGACTCCGGCAGGACGTTCGGGAGGAGGTGCGCCGTGAGATGGCGGCACAGCAGGTGGTGCCACCACCACCACCACCAAGTAGGAGAGGCGCCTCGTGAGCGTGAGAGTTCGCCGGGTGGTGTACCGACCCGTGCAGAGGATGACGTGGTGACACGGTTCCGAAAGGAACAACCTCCGCGATTTAAGGGGGGAGAAGACCCTGTGGTACGCGAGCAGTGGTTGAGGCAGATTGAGCATGTGTTCTCCTTTCTCCTGCCCAGGGAGGAGGATAAGGTGCGACTGGCAATTCGGCAGCTGGAGGGGGATGCTTTAGAGTGGTGGACGAGTGTAGCGGGGAGCCGTGCAGTGCAACTCATGTTTTGGGAGGAATTCTTGCAACTCTTCCATGATGAGTTCTTCCCGGAATCAGTGAGATGGCAGAAGAGGGAGGAATTTGGCAGCCTGAAGCAAGGATCAAAGACGGTGCCCGAGTATGAGCGGGAGTTCCGGAGCCTAAGTAGGTTTGCCCCCGAGACAGTGGCAAAGGAGGACCTAAAGGCCCACAAGTTCACTCTGGGTCTTAGGCCAGCCCTTAGGGAGAGGGTGGCGATTCTACGCTTGAGGACCTATGCTGAGGCTGTGGAGACGGCCCGTATAGCTGAGAGAGAGCTGGATGGTGGGAGGCAGGCCCATCAGGGTCGCCAGTTGCAGAGTGGGCTTGATCGAGATGCAGGGTCCAAGAGGCTCAAGACGGAGGAGAGGGATAGCAGTTCCTTCCGCAGCAGGGGACAGACATTGGCGAACCCAGGGAGGTCTAGCTTTGGCGGTGGCAGACAGGGCGGTCCAGCAGGGGGTCTCCCCAGTAGTTGTTACTGCTGTGGGGAGCAAGGCCACTTGAGGAAGGAGTGTCCAAAGAGGGACTGGAAATGCCATAGATGTGGACGAGAGGGCCATCTGAGCCGGGTTTGCCGGAGTGGCAACAGGGGAGTTGGAGGCATGACATCCAGCACAAGGAGTGATGCCCGGTTTCGTGCACCAGGCCCGAGAGACCAGCTCGTCGGTGGCAGGCCAGCCAGCGCAGATCCAGTCGGACCCGACCTCGGGGGAGGCCGGAGCGGCGGCAGCAGACCGAGGCCGGAGGCAACCTTAGCGGGAAGCGTCCGGTGAGTGAGCCGACTAGTGGCACGGGCCAAGGAAGGGTGTTTGCGCCGGAGGCGACATACCAGGAGGAGGCCGAGCTACCACTCCCACCACCGAGGGTGGAGCAGGACCATCGGTGGTTAGAGGTACCCTCTTGATCTCCCGTACCTTAGCTTCGTTCTTTTCGATACGGGTGCATCATGTTCGTTTGTTTGCCGAGCTTGTAATAGACGGCTTGGGGTTAGCCTGTGTGGAGGCCGCGAGGCCCCTAGTTGTGGAGTCTCCTGGTGGGAGGCATGATTGAGGTACGACGAGTGTGTCGTGACCGTGTGTTAACCATAGGAGAGGTGGAGCTGCGTTTTGACTTGCATGTGATGCCTTTGAGGGCGTTTGACCCGATCTTGGGTATGGATTGGCTTATGGCTTTCCAGGCCAAGATAGATTGTTATCGGCGGCGTGTGTCCTTCGTGACACCTGCAGGGGACCTCTTGCACCCTGCAGGGGGAGTGGGATTGTGAGGCGAGTCGGGCCGGGCCAGTGTTGGACCAGTGGGGTGCCATTACCCACAGGTTGGCAGCCCCGACCTTTGCCTGAGGAGGGTAAGGTGGAAAAGAGGGTGTGGCCCGTTGTTGTGGACCAATTTCAGGATGTTTTTCCCGAGCGGTTGAGGAGTTTGCCACCTAAGAGGAGTGTGGAGTTCACCATCGAGTTGGTGCCGGGGACCGGTCCGATTTCCCAAGTAGCATATCGTATGGGGCCAGCCGAGCTGAGGGAGCTTCAGAGACAAATCGAGGAGTTGGTGGGCCAGGGGTATATTAAACCGAGTACCTCACCTTGGGGTGCTCCGGTGCTCTTTGCGAAGAAGGGCCGATGGCACGCTTCGTCCTGCATCGACTACAGGAAGTCGAATTCGGTGACTCGTGAAGAACAAGTACCCGTTGCCTCGAATAGATGACCTGTTTGACCAATTGAGTGGGGCCCAGTGGTTTTCCAAGATAGATTTACGGTCGGGGTATCACCAGCTCGGGGTTAGGGAGGAGGACATCCCTAAGACGGCTTTCGGTGCGGTATGGGCATTTTGAGTGGGTCGTGATGCCTTTCGGGCTCACTAATGCGCCAGCGGTGTTCATGCATTTGATGAACCAAGTCTTTGCCCCTTACTTAGACTCGTTTGTGGTGGTGTTTATCGACGATATCTTGGTGTATTCCAAGACCGAAAAGGAGCATGTGGAGCACTTGGCAATAGTGTTGCAAACCTTGAGGGACCAGCAGCTGTTTGCTAAGTTTAGCAAGTGTGAGTTTTGGCTGCAGGAGGTTCACTTTCTTGGCCATGTGGTGTCAGCTGAGGGAGTTAGGGTGGACCCAGCCAAGATTGAGGCCGTGGCATCGTGGGCGAGGCCAACCAACGTTTTTGAGATCCGTAGTTTTCTTGGCTTGGCGGGGTACTATCGTCGTTTTGTCGAGGGGTTCTCCCGTTTGGCAGCGCCTATGACAGCGTTGACTCGGAAGGGCGTGAAGTTTGAGTGGACGGACAAGTGTCAGCAGGCGTTTGAGACTCTCAAAACCCGTTTGACCACTGCACCGGTGTTGAGGTTACCTCGGGAGGATATTCCATATGAGGTGTACTGTGATGCGTCCAGGGTTGGTTTGGGGTGTGTGCTTATGCAGGAGCACAGTGTGGTAGCTTATGGGTCAAGGCAGTTGAAACCTCATGAGCAGAATTATCCTACTCATGATCTGGAGTTAGCGGCTGTTATCTTCGCCCTGAAGAGTTGGCAGCACTACCTCTTGGGGGAAAAGTTTGTGGTGTTCTCAGATCACAAGAGCCTTCAGTACATCTTTACTCAGAAGGACTTGAATTTGAGGCAAAGGAGATGGGTGGAGTATTTGCAGACCTTTGACTTTACTCTTGCCTATACCCCGGGCAAGGGTAATGTTGTGGCTGACGCGTTGAGCAGAAAAGGGAAAGCTGAGGTGGCCGTGAGAGAGTGGAAGCTGATGGAGCAGTTGGCGATGTTGCAGCTGCAGCCTGTTGCTCATGATGGTGAGGCAGTCCTGAGTCCTTTGGTGGTTGTGCCTGAGTTGTACCAGCGCGTCCGGGAGGAACAGCTGGGTGACATTGAGTGCGAGGTTCTCCGTGCCCGTATTGAGGCTGGGGAGCTATCTGGGGACTGGACAGAGGGTCCTGAGCATGAGTTGTCGTTTCAAGGGCGGTTGGTAGTAGCTTCTTCCCTCAGAGACGAGGTGATGAGGGAGTTTCACCAATCTAGAGTTGCTGTGCATCCAGGGGGTACGAAGATGTACCATGCGCTTCGGGGACATTTTTGGTGGCCTGGGATGAAACGCGATGTAGCTGCCTTTGTTTCGCGGTGCCTCACGTGTCAGCAGGTGAAGGCAGAACATCAGCGGCCGGCGGGCATGTTACAGCCCTTGCCCATAGCGGAGTGGAAGTGGGACCATATAGCGATGGATTTTGTGACTGGTCTTCCACCCACCACTGGGAGGAAGGATATGATTTGGGTGATTGTGGATCGACTCACAAAGTCGGCCCATTTTCTTGCTGTTCGCGAGCGGGACTCCATTGGGACCTTGAGTCAGCTGTACATGAACGAGATTGTGAGACTGCATGGCGTACCATCATCGGTTGTCTCTGACCGGGATTCGAGGTTCACTTCCCGTTTCTGGGCAGGTTTGCAGGAGGCTATGGGGACCAAACTTCACTTGAGTACAGCCTTTCACCCTGAGACGGACGGTCAGACTGAGCGGACGAATCAGACCATGGAGGACATGTTACGGGCCTGTGTGTTAGATTTCGGGGGTTCGTGGGCAACTCACCTTCCTTTGGTGGAGTTTGCCTACAACAACAGTTATCAGGCATCCATTGGGATGGCTCCTTTTGAGGCGTTGTACGGACGGCCGTGTCGATCACCTTTGTGTTGGACCGAGGTGGGGGAGACAGCCCTCTTGGGGCCACAGTTGGTTCAAGAGGCTACTGAGAAGGTCAAGTTGATTCGTCAGCGTTTGTTGTCAGCTCAGAGTCGGCAGAAATCTTATGCGGATCAGCGGCGGCGACCTTTGGAGTTTTCTGTTGGTGATCATGTGTTCCTTCGTGTCTCTCCACGACGTGGTCATCGACGGTTTGGGCGAGGTTCCAAGCTATCTCCGCGGTTTATTGGTCCTTTTGAGATTCTGGATCGTGTGGGGCCTGTGGCCTACCGGTTAGCGTTACCACCGCGGCTGAGTCGAGTGCACAACGTGTTTCACGTGTCCCAGTTGAGGAAGTATCACCCTGACCCCACTCATGTGATTGATTGGGGGACGTTGGACATTGAGGATGACATGTCCGTCGTTGAGGCCCCTATCCGTATCCTAGATCGGCAAGAGAAGCTTTTGCGTGGTCGTGCTATTCCTTTGGTTCGCGTGCTGTGGCAGCACCGTGGCATTGAGGAGGAGACATGGGAACGTGAGTCCGTGATGCGTGAGCAAGACCTGGACTTGTTCGAGGACGAACAATCTTAAGCGTGGGAGGTGGGGCGTTGGCCAAGGGATAGTGATGTGTTTTGTGTTTTCTTGTATTAGTTGTGTATGAGTTGGTGTATTTGTATTGTCTTTTAAGGACATGTGTTCTTATTTGTGATGTGTTTTGCGATGTGTATTCGTGACATGCGGACATGTGTTATATGCATTATTGTGATTAAGGATTATGGTGGTACTGTTATGTGCTGTTGTGCTGTGTGTGGTGTATGACCCATTTGGGTGTTGTGGCTTGCCGGGTGGCAAATGGGTAGTTTGTGGTTGTTTTCCTCGTATATCATTTCTTTTCGAGGACGAAAAGTCTTAAGGGGGAGAGGATGTAAGGACCCGTACCTTGAGTTAGTCAGTTTTGCCTCCTGAGTAGAGTTTTTCTAGATTTTGACCTAGTAAATGGACTCCAATGAATTCACGTGCAAAAGGAAAGATGCTTAGAATGATGTCCTCTATCTACCACAGAAGTTTCAGGCCAAATGGACGTGTGTGTGAGGTGCACGTGATATGGGTCCAATTCACGTGCAAGTGTAATTGTCTTCTAAATGATGCAAGGAGGCTAGGGGTGAAGTTTGAGAGCATTTGGAGTTCATATGGAGTTGCACGTGAATTGGGAATTCACGTGCAAATTGGCGTCGGCATATTTTTGCATGGTTCCCTTGGTTTTGACATTCTAAGGAACTTTCTCCAAAGGACCATGTTGAAATTCGAGTATTTTGGCCTTGTATGGGTGCGGAAAGGTGCTAACGTGTGTGATCAAAACTACGTCGTTTTGATCCTGGGTTTCACTTAATCAAAACTACGTCGTTTTGATATGGATGGTGTCTATATAAGGAGGGCTTGAGTTTGAGTTTAGGGTTCTTGTGTTCCTTTGCTGCAGCTGCTGCCTGAGAGAGAGAGAGAGAGCTAGAGAGAGAGGGAAGGGGAGTTGCTGGTTGCTGCCGGAGCATCTTGCGTGGGGAGGACGGCGTTTGGCGCGGGAGCAAGGAAGATCTGTTTTAAGGTAGGGGTTCTGTTCTTCCTAAACCCTCCTCTGTCCTAGGGTCCTAGGGCAGATTCTGGGCTGTATCTGTTTATATATATATATGTAATCCATATAGGTGTGATCTCCTATATGGATGTTGGCCTTCAGTGGCGTTTTGGTGTGATTCTATGGAATACATGCTATATGTTTGATGAAATGCCTGTGTGAGTATTGCTGTGTGTATATGCCTGCCAAGTGTTTGAAATTATGCCTGTGAGGTCGTGCATGTTATGTGTTTGAGGTAAAGCCTGTGAGGCTGGGCATGTTATGTGTTTGAGGTAAAGCTTGTGAGGCCGTGCATGTTATGTGTTTACGGAAATGCCTTGTGAGGCCACGCACGTCAAGTGTGTTAGATTATGTCTGGGTGGCTTGGTTATGAGCTTGTGGATATATGCATGCTAAGTGTTCGATGTTATTCCTGTGTGACTAAGCATGCTAAGTGTTTGACGTTATGCCTGTATGGCCATGTGTGCTGCGTGTTTGCTTGTACACCCGGTGGCTGTGGAAGCCCGGGACTGTTTTGTGGAACCCGGTGGCTGTGGAAGCCCGGGACTGTTTTGTGGAACCCGGTGGCTGTGGAAGCCCGGGACTGTTTTGTGGAACCCGGTGGCCTGTGGAAGCCCGGGACTGTTTTGTGGAACCCGGTGGGCGTGGAAGCCCGGGACTGTTCTTGTAACCCGGTGGCTGTGGAAGCCCGGGGCTGTTATTGGAAACCCGGTGGCTGTGGAAGCCCGGGAGTGTTTATGTACCAGCTCATGCATGATTGTGTTTGCTGTTATAGCCTGTAACTACATCTGGTGGAATAATTGTATCACGACACAGCACTTGTACACAAGGCATGTAGATATTAGGTGCATGGGATGGGTTGGGGAGACATGATCCCTACTGAGCTGTGGTTGCTCACCCCTCCTACCATGTTGTTTTCTTTACAGGAACCTACAGGCGTTAGGTGGGACCCCAAGGTGGAAGACCATCTCCATTTTATTGTTTATTTCAGTAATGTAATTTTATGATTTATGTAACCCCAGGGTGGGAAATGTACTAAGGGATTGAATTGTAATAAGGAACATGGTTGTTTTGTGAACCTTTGATATGTGGAATTAAATAAAGATGTGGCTTGTTTGATTTATTGTAATTGTTAGACTTGTTTGTGGCATCCAGTAATCCAACCCCTTTGCCCTCCGTGTGGGTGAATGGGGAGTCACGTACCGGTTTCCTCGGGTTGGAAATCCGGGGCGTGACATTCAGGCCACTGGTTTAACCGCCTCTCAGGCAAAGTAATTTAACCGCCTCTTCAGGCCAGATACCACAGTCATGCACACAACACACACTACGGTCACTCAAGCATAAAACCAAACACTTGGTGTGCACCCGTTCACAAGTGCACAAACCCAGCCATTCAGGCAATAGAACAAACACCCAACATGCATACATACACCAAATCACAAGTCCAAAGAACACGGACATATTACCAAACATGTAATGGGCATATACACACAGCTATATTCACACAGGCATTTCATCGAACATATAGCATGCCACAACAGAATCACACCAAAATGCCACTGAAGGCCAACATCCATATAGGAGATCACACCTATATGGATTACATATATATATATAAACAGATAGAATCCATAATTTGCCCCAGAACCCTAGGACAGAGGAGGATTTAGGAAGAACAGAACCCTACCTCAAGTAAGACGCAACAACACAGCAATAGTCTGTTCCCACGCCGAACGCCGTCCACCCACGAGGCTCCGACCACCCACGCAAGACGCCCGACAGCAACTAGGAGCTCCCCTTCCCTCTCTCTCTCTCTCTCTGCGACGGCTGGTGGAGCAACAAACCCTAACCCTAAAATAGAGAGGCTTCTCCTCCTTATATAGACAACACAACATCAAAACGACGTAGTTTTGATTAAGTGAATCCCAGCATCAAAACGACGTAGTTTTGATTACACAAGTTACAACCTTTCCGCATCCATACACACCAAAATACTCACTATACCAACCTGGTCCTTTAGGAAAAGATGATTAGAATAACAAAACTAAGGTAACCATGCAAAAATATGCCTGCACGCCAATTTGAACGCCAATTCCCCAATTGGCGTGCAGCTCCAAATGCACTCAAACTTCACCCCAAGCCTCCTTGCATCTTGTAGAGGTCTGAGAAGCAAAAATATGCTTGCACGTGAAATGGGTGAATTCACGTGCAGCTCCAAATGCTCTAAAATTTCTGTGATAGGTAGAGGACCTCATTCTAAGAAACTTTTGTTCTTGCACGCCAATTGTTTGAGGCCATTTACCCTATCTAAAGTAAGATCCAAGATCAGCCAAAACAGCTTAAAACCGCCTGTATATGCATAGCATCTTCCTAGGGCATAAGTACATGTTATCACTTGTCATATGCACCTCCCAAAAGTCCCCTCTTGGGCTCCCTAAAACCCAACAATTTCCACTCACAAGGCATCTGTGATTAACTCCGTACATCCCACAAACACGGGTCATTACACGGCCCACATTCCGGACGTTCCCTTCATTGTCACCTCCGGCCTGGCCCAGGACGCACGAGTTCCTTCTCCTACTGAGGCCCGTCCTGCCTCTCCTGCCACAGCCATCCCCGTAGTTGACCTCTCTGGTCAAAGTGGATCTACTACTCGAGATGCATTTGATGCTCTGGATGCCCCTTCTACTGCTGCTGCTGATGCCCCCTCCACTCCTGCTGACTTCTCTGCCCAGCGCACTCCTACACCTATTCCCATGGGGGAGTCCTCGAAAGCCCCAGAGTTGGCACTTGGATGTGCCTCATTCGGCACGGTCCACTCTGATGTTGTGATCTGCACTCAGCTGGACCGCTACGCCTGTAAGGACCCGTACCTTGAGTTAGTCACAGTTTTGCCTTCTGAGTAGTTTTTCTAGATTTTGACCTAGTGAATGGGCTCAAATGAATTCACGTGCAAAAGGAAAGATGCTTAGAATGATGTCCTCTATCTACCACAGAAGTTTCAGGCCAAACAGACGTGTATGTGAGGTGCACGTGAAATGGGTCCAATTCACGTGCAAGTGTGGTTGTCTTCTAAATGATGCAAGGAGGCTAGGGGTGAAGTTTTAGAGCATTTGGAGTGCATATGGAGTTGCACGTGAATTGGGGAATTCACGTTCAAATTGGTGTGCAGCCATATTTTTGCATGGTTCCCTTGGTTTTGACATTCTAATGAACTTTCTCCAAAGGACCATGTTGAAATTCTGAGTATTTTGGCCTATATGGGTGCGGAAAGGTGCTAACTTGTGTGATCAAAACTACGTCGTTTTGATGCTGGGATTCACTTAATCAAAACTACGTCGTTTTGATGTTGTGTTGTCTATATAAGGAGGAGAAGCCCCTATGTTTTAGGTTTAGGGTTTGTTGCTCCACCACCATCGCAGAGAGAGAGAGAGAGAGAGAGAGAGAGGGACGGAAGGAGAGCTCCTGGTTGCCGGCCTGGGCGTCTTGCGTGGGTGGTCAGAGTCTCGTGGGTGGACGGCGTTCGGCGTGGGATCAGACTATTGCTGTGTTGTTGCGTCTTACTTGAGGTAGGGTTCTGTTCTTCCTAAATCCTCCTCTGTCCTAGGGTTCTAGGGCAGATTGTGGGTTATATCTGTTATATATACATATGTAATCCATATAGGTGTGATCTCCTATATGGATGTTGGCCTTCAATGGCGGTTTTTGATGTATTTTGGTGTTGGATGGTGAGTGCATATCAAGTGTTCGATAAAATGCCTTGTGTGAATATGTCGTGTGAATATGCCTAGTAAGTGTTTGGTATTATGCCTGTGAAAGTGTGTATGCTACGTGTTTGGTTTAATGCCTGTGTGACCTTGTAAGCTGTGCTTGTGGAACCCGGTGGCTGTGGAAGCCCGGGACTGGAACTGTTAGCCCGTGTGGCTAAGCCTATATGGCCGTGGATATGTTAGCCCGTGTGGCTAAGCCTATATGGCCGTGGATATGTTAGCCCGTGTGGCTAAGCCTATATGGCCGTGGATATGTTAGCCTATGTGGCTAAGCCTGAGTGGCTGTGGATATGTTAACCTATATGGCTAAGCCTGTATGGCTGTGGATAGGTGTGTTCCGTGTGATTGTGGAATACAACCTGTTTATACCTTATTGTCACTACACTACACTTGTACACACCCTCATGTAGACGCTAGGTGCATGGGATGGGTTGGGGAGACATGATCCCTACTGAGCTGTGGTTGCTCACCCCTCCCTCTATGTTGTGTTTTCTTTCAGGAACATACAGGCGTTAGGTGGGACCCCAAGGTGGAAGACCATCTCCATTTTATTGTTTATTTCAGTAATGTAATTTTGTGATTTATGTAACCCCAGGGAGGGAAATGTACTAAGGGATTGAATTGTAGTAAGGAACATGGTTGTTTTGTGAACCTTTGATATGTGGAATTAAATAAAGATGTGGCTTGTTTGATTTATTGTAATTGTTAGACTTGTTTGTGGCATCCAGTAGTCCAACTCCGTTGCCCTCCGTGTGGGTGAACGGGGAGTCACGTACCGGTTTCCTCGGGTTGGAAATCCAGGGCGTGACAACGCCCAAGCCCAGAGCGCCCAAATTTCTGCCATCACCGCCAAGGTTGATGCTTGAGGCGCCCAACTCCTCTCTGCCTTGACCGACTCCTCCACTTCCATCGAGTAGAAGATGGATCTTGTTGCCTTGTCTGTTCATTCCCTGTCTACCTCTTTGGTGGACCTGGTGCACACCATGGCTCGTCCTCCTACCGCACCGCGGTGATCTGCCAAAACGGGGTAGAAAGTGTCATCTAATCTTTCTGCACCTTCCTCATGTCACGGGGTCAGCCATTATAGCATCTTAACCCGTGCGGCACCTAGTTCCCACCCATACGAAGGAACGCAAGGTCAGCCTCACTCGTTGCATTTGGATCGGAACGCATCGATTCATTGTAAAGCAATTGTGTAGGGAAGCGTTTAGCAGAAAAACGATTGAACGAAGGCAACAAACGATTGTATTGATTGCTTGAAAGCTTTACAACATCACTCCCCTACATATAGATGTTAACACTTTTCTGGTTATGACACCAGGAGACATCATTTCTAACCGAGCAGTAAAATCTCTACAACTTACTCTATAAACTAAGTTGCAACACTTTACAAGGGGGAAATACCCCAAAATAGCCTAAGTGTGCTAGGATAAGCCTCGGTCCGTGACACTCAGTTCGTGCTGAGAAGCGTCCTGCATCTTCACTGCTTCCAGGAGTTACAATTCCCAAACGCAGCCGCTTCTCTCAGCCCAGCTCCTCAAGTACAGCTCCTTGTTGGATCAAGCCCAGAATTTGGATAATGCTGATAAAGCCCTATGTAATTTTATTTGAGATCTTTTGTGTTTTGTCTTTAATCATTGCAGAAGATATGTTATTAATCCGGAGATACACTCGTAAGAGCAAAGCTAAGGACAGGATACATAATCCTGATCCGGACGAGAGTAAGTGTCGTCAAACACTTGGTAAATAACCAAGTCCCCCATACATACGAAGTAAGGAAGTACTAATGCGGAATAAGGACCCGAGTCTTTATTCGCATGGAGTAAGGAAACCAGATGCGGAGTAAGGAATCCGGACCACTCACTCATGCGGAGTAAGGATGTGCTAGTACGGAGTAAGCCATCCGATCCTTTAAACTCGCACGAAGTAAGAAACTCGTACGAAGTAAGGAACTTACACGCGGAGTAAGGAAGCGCTGATACCGAATAAGCACTCCGACCTTCTTATTCATACGGAGTAAGGAAGCGCTGACACAGACTAAGGATTCCGGTACCAAATAGATACGGAGTAAGCAACCACTGACACGGAGTAAGGTTTCGAGCTTCATTAGCAACGGAGTAAGGAAAATTATACCGGATCAAGAAGATGCTACTTCAACTTACCGCATTTAAAGTTATCAGCTCGTGGTGTCCCGATGTAAGACAAACTCATTGAGAACCTGAAGAATCTTACACATGGATCACCAGAATATGTGGACACAATTTTAATTATACTTGGGAACTCACAAAGGCACTTATACTCTTCAAACCCAAGATCTTGATCTCCACAAACCACAGCAGTCAAGGCAGAGAGATTACCGAGGAATAGTTAGTGCTGAACGTATTCCGGAACTACAAGTTCCAAGGTTGTCTCTTAGGAATGTTTGTATAAATATTCATACTTGTACATTTGAAAAGGTGTGCGAGCTAGCCTGAATTAACCCTGTGTATGCACAAGAGTTCAAAGACATAATATAGGCTAGTGTGTGAATCCTTTTGTAAACAGAGTGTAAAAGAGTCTTGCTTCTATTTTGTTGTATTTATCTTTTGATAATAAAACAAAATACTTCCACTATCTGATTATCTTCCGCAGTGATTCTATCACTTAACTAGATAAGTGTTGTGTCATAAGAGAATCAAAAGAGTTTCGGTAAGAGCCTATTCATCCCCCTCTAGGCTCCAAGGGACCATCAAGTGGTATCAGAGCTACTAAAGATCTATTGGCAGACATACTTACAAAGCCCCTACCTGATGCAAGATTCTCTGAACTACTCTTCCGATTAGGTATGCTTGACTTCTCTGCATAGTCTCACATTTAAATTACCCAACAGTATACTTACTTTCAGAACATGCATTGTGCTTTTATTGATAGTAGTACATACATACTGATCTTAATGTTGATCATACTTACTGTTTAACGTGCTTCATGCTTCTGATATTGATATCAACTTCATTGTGGGAGGATGCTTGCGTTTCCCGACTGAAGTCATTTAAGTAAACATGATTAAAGTTTATATGATTAACCTTATTCTGGTTTCATGATCTTAATTCCCACTGATCACCACATGACAAATGCCTGTTCATTTAGATTACTCTATTAACATGTATAGTTGAAGAAGTGAAATGGGTTAGCTCGGAATGCCTGGTGGATGAATACACAATCGTGATCCGATCACAAGAAGTATAGTTTCCTAAAAGGATAGACAGTACTGAATTTATTTATGCCGGAAAGGTCTATCGAGAGGATTGCACAATCTACGGGAGAGAAAATGCTTTATAAATTATTCGAGTAATACCCCCCGTATATGTCTCATGACCTCTTTCCTGGCTGTCTATTCGAGGGGGAGCCTTTTTTTTTGAGAGGATTGAATGATCTACGGGGGAGCCTAAGCTTCATCTATTACCTCAGTAATAACCCCCTAATATGTCTCAGATACTCACTCCTCTAAACCTTTACTTCCGGATCTGACTGGACATGCGTTGTTGAAACAGAATTGAGGCATGCTTGGATGTTTTTTTTCTTCAACCATGCATTTTAATCGGATAATCAACTGCTTACTTTTGACATGTGTCCGCTTCCTCATTTTTCACTCATGAATCCTAGTTTGGTCAAATCATATGATTTTTAATTAATCTTAGCTACGTCGTTCAGCAGGACGGTTTCGCTATGTTGACCTACATGAACTTGTGTATTTATTATCTGACATATGCCCTGATTCAGTCACATTGATCATTCTCTAGTATGTATATGTCTATTTCATTCTTTGTAATGCATAAGTTCTGATTCTCATTAGTTCGGATTATATAGCTCTTCACTGACTATTTTCTCCTATCCGTACTAATCCTTGCCTGTTAAGCTTTTGTACTTTTAGTTTATTTTTTTGTGAAGCTACAGGTTCAGATTTTCTTTGCAACCTTATCGATAAATCTAGTCCATAGTCTTGGATTTGAAGTGTTGTGGTACTTCTCTCCTATTCGACTTATTGACAGCAAAGGAATCTACTTCTCTCTCACCGCACTCTGTTACTACGGACACGGTCTACTTTTCAACCGGATACTCGTCACTCGACTATCGTTGATTCCGGATGATTGTCGGTTCATTCCTCCGGACTTTTGACACTGTCAAATTGCGATAATCCATGTCTTATTATATATCGCGTGCTTTTGAGGAGGAATAATGATGATTCATTGAATGCATGTTTCGGGATGCACACACTTCCCCAGGAAGGCAAACAGCTGTTACCCTTTCTTGGTCATGCCGTCTCCACATCATCTTTTAATTCGGAGGCGCACCGATATCAAGACTAATGACATCAGCCCGTCAAGCGGTTTACTGTTTCACTCGCCAAATTCCTAGACCCGCTGACATTCACGGACTCAGTCTTATATATTCTGGTCATTCCTGCGAAGCACGAGTGTTACCCTTTTCAAATCCCTAAACCTCTCATTGCTCCTTCAATCCCCAAGACCTCGCCTTCCCTCTCGCCCTTCAACTTTCATCTACAATGGCACCCAAAACCTCTCTTTCCGGCGTCAATCCCGGCCATTTGGTCGATTGGAGCACTGTCTCCAACCCTCCGGACTAGTTTTTCCATATTCGCCCTCTTCTAGAAGCCTCTCACATACTCGACTTGATCTCCAATCCTGTCGATCTTCTTATAGACGACATTCTCGAGTTCTACCAACGGATCCGCTGTACCACCGACTCCATCATCTCCTCTGTTCGTGGTGAATCCATCCTAATCACCCCCGTCGTTCTCCACACTGCTCTCAATCTACCCCCGGTGAACCACAGCGCCCCGATGCCGATCCCATGGCGGCTTCTATGGGTTGCACCCATAAAGGCAAGGAATACAAGTAAAGTCCTTCCAAGGTCGCTATCGTTGTATGGCGATCATACTGAGTCGATGTTTACTGGCTCACACTTCTGCTCTGGACTCTATTCCGTACGATCTTGTTCTAGCCATGTATGGCGTTTTCGAAGGTCTTCCGATGGACTGGGGGACGTTTTTGTTCCGACTGCTGTAGAATGGACCCAAGAACCATTCCTTCGGGCGCATCCTAGGCATTGTCTTTTGGCATCTTCATCCGGACCATTTCACCCGCTCTAATGTTGTTCCATTTCCTCCGGCTTATTATCTTCGCCATCTTACACCTGATGGGAACATGACGGCCCACCGTCCCTCTGCAGCTCTCCGCCTTCTCCCTGCCACGGAACAACAAGGCAGTTCTGTTAGTGACCACTCCGACAGCCATGCCCCTGACGTCAGCTCTGCTCACTGCTCCTCACGGATTCGGTCCGTTGATGCCCCCTCCATTTCTCAGGCCTCCCAGCACAGCGTCCGTGCCGAACCCTCCGAGGTTGTGGGGCCATCTCAGCGCAGTGACCCTAAAGCTGTTTCCTCAGCCCCTTCTGCTGCGGATGTTCCCACTCCCTCCACTTCCGCCGTTGTTGCCGCGGTTGATACCGCCGTTGCTGCTACCATTGCTGATGTCCCGGAATCTATTCCGGAAGCTCCTTTGCCTCCCCTACCTCAACCCCGAGCCTACCTTGACCATCTCTCCGCTGACACCTTAACGGACCTTTGGCTCCGTTTCAGCCTTGCCCACACCGCCGCCATTCTTGACACCGATGTCCGGGTGTTTCACACTCACCATACCCAATCCCCGGAGAACATGATCATCTGGAATTTGGACCAAGGATTTCTTACGCCGGCCTCCATTCCAGATGTGCCGTTCCCTAACCCCTCCAGCTCGGTCCATGCTGCACGGAGTCCTTCCCCTACTAAGGCTGGACCTTCTTCTCCTGCTGTTGACATTCCCGTTGTTGACCTATCTGGTCAAAGCGGGTCCGCTGCTGCGGATGCCTCTGCTGCTCCGGATGCCCCTTCTGCTGCTGCTGCTGATACTCCTGCGGACTCCTCTGCCCAGCGCACTCCTGCTCCTGCTTATGCGGGGGAGTCCTCCAATGCTCCAAAGTTGGCCCTTGGGCATGCTTCTTTTGGCACGGTCCACTCCGACGCTGTGCTCTCCGCCCAGCTGGACCGCCACGCCCAAGCTCAAAGCGCCCAAATATCCGCCATCGCCGCCAAGGTTGATGCTCTTGGCGCCCAACTCCTCTCCGCCCTCACCAACTCCTCCACTTCCATGGAACAGAAGATGGACCTAGTCGCCTCGTCCGTCCACTCCTTGTCTACCTCCTTCGTGGACCTGGCGCAAACGATGGCTCGCCCTCCCGTTGCTCCCCGGTGATCTGCCAAACCGGGGGAGAGAGTGTCATCTGATCCTTCTGCTCCTGCATCACATTCCTCCACTCGTGCTGAGAAGCAGCCTGCCTCTTCATTGCTTCAGGGAGTTCAAATCCCCAAACATAGCCGCTTCTCTCAGCCAAGCTCCTCGAGTGCAGCTCTCCCTCCATCCTCTTCATCCGCAGCTGACACCTTCCTCCCATCATACGCGGCGTGTGACCCTCTTGATGCGGAAGGAAGCGTGCGTAAGGCAATGATTTCCTATGCTACGTCTACTGCCGAGAGAAGATGTCTCTCTGACCTGTACCCCGTCTCCCCGGACAACATTTGTACCCTTTGTTCGGAGAAAGGCCTCTTTACAACAGACGACATTGACAACTTCTCTAGGGCTGCTAAAATGGAGATGAGGCTGTTTCCATCTCTGTACAAGGACGGCCACTTGTTTGAAGTTCTGCCATGCTGGAATGAGGGCTATCTTCCCAGTGTAGATATCATTCAGTCCTTTATCGACGAAACTGCTGAGGATAGCAAGCCATGGAGAACTCTCTCAACTATCCTCATTCCGTACCGGATCATGTCGCCACATTTCATGATGGCTATCTTCATGATTCAGTCCAAACAGATGATTCTGATTGATTCTCATCAGATTGTAGAGCAGTATGTAAGAAAGAATCAATGGGAACCACTGTGTCTCAGGTTGACTGAAGCTGTGAAGAAAGTCGGATTATATGAAAAGTTGGGCATCACTCCTTTGAGACCAACTAAGAAGCTGAAGGCGACATTCCGGGGCAAGAAGCAAGTGCCACGATAACCAGATAGAGATAGCTGCGGGGCCTTTGTCTGTTACTTCATCAAGTCATTCTTAAGTGTGGACAAATCTTGGAGCCAACACACCACTTATTCGATGAAGCAGACAATGGAGCTTAGAGAGAAAGCAGCAACAATGATCTTCAAGTATAGTAAGCCTTATGTACCTTAATGAAAATCTTGTATAAAGGCTGAATTGTATTTTGTTGCTGATAAATGAAAATGGTTGTGATGTGTATTCTATATGTTATCTTTTTGCGCTGCTTACCAGATCAGATTACAAAGGGTTTGGGCATATCCATAATTGGGGGAGATTGTTGGATCAAGCCCAGAATTTGGATAATGCTGATAAAGCCCTATGTAATTTGATTTGAGATCTTTTGTGTTTTGTCTTTAATCATTGCAGAAGATATGTTATTAATCAGGAGATACACTCGTAAGAGCAAAGCTAAGGACAGGATACATAATCCTGATCCAGACGAGAGTGAGTGTCGTCAAACACTTGGTAAATAACCAAGTCCCCCATACATACGAAGTAAGGAAGTACTGATGCGGAATAAGGACCCGAGTCTTTATTCGCACGAAGTAAGGAAACCAGATGCGGAGTAAGGAATCCGGACTACTCACTCATGCGGAGTAAGGATGTGCTAGTACGGAGTAAGCCATCCGATCCTTTAAACTCGCACAGAGTAAGAAACTCATGCGGAGTAAGGATGTGCTAGTACGGAGTAAGTCATCCGATCCTTTAAACTCGCACGGAGTAAGAAACTCATACGGGGTAAGGATGTGCTAGTACGGAGTAAGCCATCCGATCCTTTAAACTCGCACGAAGTAAGAAACTCGTACGGAGTAAGGAACTTACACGCGAAGTAAGGAAGCACTGATACGGAATAAGCAGTCCGACCTTCTTATTCACACGGAGTAAGGAAGCGCTGACACAGACTAAGGATTCCAGTACCAAATAGATACGGAGTAAGCAACCACTGACACGGAGTAAGGTTTCGAGCTTCATTAGCAACGGAGTAAGGAAAATTATACCGGATCAAGAAGATGCTACTTCAACTTACCGTATTTAAAGTTATAAGCTCGTGGTGTCCCGATGTAAGACAAACTCGTTGAGAACCTGAAGAATCTTACACGTGGATCACCCGGATATGTGGACACAACTTAAATTATACTTGGGAACTCACAAAGGCACTTATACTCTTTAAACCCAAGATCTTGATCTCCACAAACCACAGCAGTCAAGGCAGAGAGATTACCGAGGAATAGTTAGTGTTGAACGCATTCCAGAACTACAAGTTCCAAGGTTGTCTCTTAGGAATGTTTGTATAAATATTCATACTTGTACATTTGAAAAGGTGTGCGAGCTAGCCTGAATCAACCTTGTGTATACACAAGAGTTCAAAGACATAATATAGGCTAGTGTGTGAATCCTTTTGTAAACAGAGTGTAAAAGAGTCTTGCTTCTATTTTGTTGTATGTATCTTTTGATAATAAAACAAAATACTTCCACTATCTGGTTATCTTCCATAGTGATTCTATCACTTAACTAGATAAGTGTTGTGTCATAAGAGAATCAAAAGAGTTTCGATAAGAGCCTATTCACCCCCCCTAGGCTCCAAGGGACCATCACTCCTCCTTCGACCACTCCATCCGCGGCTGACACCTTCCTCCCATCATACACGGATCATGATCCTCTTGATGCGGATGGATGTGTTTTCGATGCAATGACCAAGTATTCCGCGTCCAATGCCGAGCAAAGATGTCTATCAGATTTGTACCCCTTCACTCCTCGAGACATTCGGACTATTCATTCTGAGACGGGTCTACTTACCACAGAAGACATAGACAACTTCTCTCGAGAAGTTAAGATGGAGATGAGGTTGTTTCCATCTCTGTACAAAGACGGACACATGTTCGATGTCTTGCCGTGTTGGAATGAGGGCTATCTTCCAGATGTAGCCCACATTCAAACATTCGTCAACGGAACTGCTGAGGATAGCATACCCTGGAAAACTCTCTCATCTATCCTCATTCCATACCGGGTTATGACACCGCACTTCATGCTAGTTGTTTTTATGATTCTGTCCAAGCAGTTGATCTTAATTGATTCTCATCAGATTGTGGAAAGCTATGTTAGAAGGAATCAATGGGAGCCACTGCATGTCACGCCCCGGATTTCCAACCCGTGGAAACCGGTTCGTGACTTCCCTTCACCCACCCGGTGCGCAAGGGGAAGATGTACAGAATCCAACATCCAAGCAGGACAACAAGCACATTCATAATAATCCACAATAAACCGAAAGGCAAACCTCTTATCTTTATTAAATTCCAAAATCCATTACATCATCTCCATTTGGAGTTACAATAGTCTCAACATAACATTTGACAAAACACTCAAACAACAAAAGGAGTAAAGCCACAAGGCAGAAAGTCTTTCACCTTGGTGTTCCCACCTAACACCTGTAGGTCCCTGTAAAGAAAACAAACACAGTAGGAGGGGTGAGCAACCACAGCTCAGTAGGGATCAAGTCTCCCCTAACCCATCCCATGCACCTATCATCTATATGAGAGCGTGTACCAGTGCAGTGTCGTGATACAATAATTTCAATAGATACAATAACAAACCACATCAGCAAATACAATCTTTCACTTTAACCATCTCAAGCAAGTGATTTAACCGCCTCTTCAGGCCAATGATTTAACCGTAAGTGATTTAACTGCCTTTTCAGGCCAATGATTTAACCGCCTCTCAGGCAAATAGTTCCCACAGCCTCACAAGCTAACATAAACAGTCCCGGGCTTCCACAGCCACCGGGTATAAAAGCAAACACACAGCACAACATGGCCATACATGCATAATATCAAACACTTAACATGCATCTCAGCCACACAGGCATATAATCAAACACATAGCTTGCATCTCAGCCACACAGGCATAAAGTCAAATATATTCCACCCCAGAAACCTCAAGGTTTCCCCACGTGAACCTACAACGAAACGAAGCCTAATGAACAACACAGACATTCCCAACGGCCTCTAAAACCCACTGCCATGCAACGAATCCAAAGAGTTCACTCCAAACAAAATATGCCATTGAAGGCCAACATCCAAATAGGAGATCACACCTTTATGGATTTACATATATATATATATATATATATATTATAACAATGACAATACTCTACAAATCATTCACCACAGGGCCTAACCCCAGAATGGGTACTAGAAGAGACAGAACCCCTACCTCAAAAGGTTCCTCCTTGCTCTTGCTCCCACGCTAGACGCTGTCCACCCACGCGAGTCACCCCAGTAGCAGCGCTCAAGAACTCTCTCTCTTTCCCTCTCTCTCTCTCTCTCTGCGACGGCTGACAACAAAAACCCTAAACCTAAAACAAAGAGAGCTCCTCCTTATATAGACCTCACTTATCAAAACGACGTAGTTTTGAGAAATGAAATCCCACCATCAAAATGATGTAGTTTTGATAAATGAAATCCCACCATCAAAACGACGTAGTTTTGATAAATGAAACACACTACCAAAACGACGTAGTTTTGATAAATGAAACACATTATCAAAACGATGTAGTTTTGATAAATGAAACACACTATTAAAACGACATAGCTTTGATAAATGAAACACTCCCTCGAACACTTGTAGAACACTGCCTCGAAGATCACCGCCTCAGAGCCTCGTAGTTGCAGCCTCGAAGATCGCTAGAAACACAGCCTCAAAGATCTGTCTTGAAGATCAAACGTTCGACCCTCAAACCTTCGAACTTTGACCCTTAGACCTTTGGCCCTCGGTCTTTGACCCTACGACACAAATCTTTGGGTCTTTCACCTTTCGACCTAAGCGTTCGCCTAGGGTACTGTTCATCTTCGTTCCAGCTTGTTCTTCCCAAAACACGGGTCATTGCACTGCATCTTCAACTGACGGAAGGCATAAAGCAATCTGGACTTTATGAAGAAAGGGGCCTAACTCCATTAGGTCCAACTGAAAAGCTAAAGGAGACGATCCAGGGGAAGAAGCTAGTACCACAATAGCCCGATGGAGATAGCTATGGAGCATTTGTCTATTTGTTCATCAAATCGATTATAAAGGTGGATAAAGGCTAGAACAATATCCAAGCCTATACGAAGGAACAGACAATGGAGCTTAGAGAGAAGGCAGCAACAATGATCTTTAAGTATAGTAAGCTTTATGTACCTTAATGTAAAACTCATGTATTAAGGCTGATTTGTACTGTATTGCTGATAAAATGAAAATGGAAGTTATTTCTATTCTGTGTACTGTCTTCATGTTTTGCTTACCAGATCAAATTACAAAGGGTTTTGGCATATCCATAATTGGGGGAGATTGTTGGATCAAGCCCAGAATTTGGATGATGCTAATTAAACCCTATATAATTTGATTTGAGATATTGGTTGTTTTATCTTAAGTTATTACAGAAGATATGATCTTTATTCGGACCTACACTCATGAGAGCAAAGCTAAGGACAGGATACATAATCCTGATCCGGACGAGAGTGAGTGTCGTCAAAAGACTTGGTAAATAACCAAGTCTTTACTTTATACGGAATAAGGATCATTAGTGTGGACTAAACATTTAAAGCTACAGACTAAGGAAATTGCGCCAAACACCTTAAATGGACCAAGTTAAATAGATGCGGAGTAAGAATCCTAGTCTACAAGTCACACGGAGTAAGACAAAGTTATCGCGGAGTAAAAGACTAAGTCTTCCACTCAAGCAGACTAATGAAAAGAAGACACGGAGTAAGAAATCCGAGTCTTCCATACATGCGGAGTAAGGAATGACTTGTACGGAATAAGGACCCGAGTCTTTATTCCCACGGAGAAAGGAAACTAGATGCGGAGTAAGGAATCGAAACTACTCACTCATACGGAGTAAGGATGTGCTGATATGGAGTAAGCCATCCATTCCTTTTAACTCATGCAGAGTAAGGAACTCTCATGGAGTAAGAAAGCGCTGATGCGAAGTAAGCACTCCGACCTTCTCATTCATACGGAGTAAGGAAGCTAACACGGAATAAGGATTCCAATATTGAATTGATACGGAGTAAGCAATCACTGACACGGAGTAAGGATCCGAGCTTAGTTAACACGGAGTAAGGAACCTTACACCGGATTCATAAGACGCTGCTTCAACTTATCTCTTCGTATTTAAAGTCATCAGCTCGCTAAGTCCCGATGTAAGACAAACTCGTTGAGAACCTAAAGAACCTTACATGTGGATCTCCCGGATATGTGGACACAACATTAACTGAATTTGGAACTCACAAAGGCACTTATGCTTTGCAAACCGAAGACCTTGAGCTCCACATCCGCAACATTCAAGGCAAAGAGAATCCAGAGGAATAGTCAATGCTACAAATAGTTTGGAAGAACGAGTTCCAAGATTGTCTCTCAAGGATGTTTCTATAAATATTGTAACACTTGTACATATTAAAAAAAAAAAAGAGAACAAGATCGTTCGTGAGTTAAGTGTACAAGAGCTCCTTGAGATATAAAAAGGCTAGTGTGTGAGTCATTTCGAAAACAGAGTGTAAGAGAGTTTTGTAGTAGATCTAAAGGCTTTTCAAGCTTTAATCTGCTTCTATTTTGTTGTACTTATCCTTTGATAATAAAACAAAATACTTCCACTATCTGGTTTATCTTCCGCATTGATTCTATCTCTTATCTAGATAAGTGTAGTGCCAAAGAATGAGAAAAGAGTTTTCAATAAAAGCCTATTCACCCCCATCTAGGCTCCCAGGGAAGACTCGGATTCCTTACTCCATGTCTTCTTTTCCTTAGTCCACTTGAGTGGAAGACTTAGCTTTTTATTCTGCGATGACTTTCTCTTACTCCATGCGAGTTGTAGACTCGGATTCTTATTCTGCATCAATTTGACTTAGACGTTTAAAACTCTATGATGCAGATTCCTTAGTCTGTAGCTTTAAGTGTTTTATCTGAACGAATGATCCTTATTCCATATTAAGTGTAGACTTGGTTATTTACCAAGTGTTTGACGACACTCACTCTTGTCCAGATCAGGATTATGTATCCTGTCCTTAGCTTTGCACTCACGAGTGAAGGTCTGAATTAAGATCTGTTGGGATTATAGGATTTGATGAAGCTGCCAAAATATAGTCTAAGTCTGGAGACTCGAAAACCGAAGGTCGTAGGGTCAAAGAGTCGAGTTCGTAGAAGTGAAACTGTCTAGGACGTATTGGCAAGAGACTCGTAGACTCGTAGGGTCTAGAGACTCAAGGCGAAATAGTGACAAAATATTGTGACTCGAAGATCCAGGGTCGAAGGTCACAGAGTCGAAGCACAGAAGAGATAGTTACTGCAAGCACCAATATGTTCAGAGACTCGTAGAGTCAAAGAATTCTAAAGAACAGTAACCAATGTTAAATGACTTGTAGACTCGCAGCCCGTAGAACTGTGGAGTCCCTAAAAAACACTTACGTCAATTAACAGAACTTAAACTGCCACTAAACTCGTAGAGTCGTAGAGTCAAAGCCTTTGAATACTGTTAAGAAAACAGGACTCGTAGACTCATAGGTTGAAGGTCGAAGAGCCGATGCTATAAAGACTGGCAAACAAATGAAACTGTAACTCAAGGGTCATAGATTCGTAGAGTCGTAGACTCAAGGGATACAGTTATTCTAAAGAAATTGCCAAACTTACAAACTCGGAGATCGAAGGCTGAGAGTTATAGCTGAAGGGTTATAGTCATACAGAGACTCAGTTTATGAGCATCTGCGAAAGACTAAGGAAGAAAAACGAAGTCTAAGACTCGTAGAGTCGAAGAATTTCAGAACCACTTAGTCAAATAAAGTGAACTAAGAGACCCGAAGGTCATAGACCCGTAGAGCTAGGGTCGTAGACTCGTAGCTATAATAACAGGTGGATTAGGCAGACTGCGAAGAAGTCTCTCTAAGCGCCATTCAATGAGTCGCAGACTCGTAGAGTCGTAGACTTCAGTTAATAGAGTGACACTAAAGACTAATCCAACCTAAACTCTAGCCTCAAAGACTCGAAGATATGAGTCGTAGACTCGCAGAAACACTGTAAAGCCTGAAGCAAACTTTTGCAACTTCCAACAGGTTCTAACTGAAATCTTCGAGTCACCAAACCTACGAGGCATCTACCTTCGAGGCAAACTTATAACCCTAAGCATATTCGCTTAGCGATATCTTCAGCCAGGGTTTGTACAGTAAGCATGCGCCGTCCCGAGCAGTTGAGCGCATTTAATGACACAATAATTGCTGCCAACCACTCCACACGGATGAGCGGCCATGATCGACTACACAAGTATGGCCATACAACGGCACAGTATGGGCATCTAATCTGTAAATCAGAGCAGATCAACCCATCCCCTGACACTCCGCATTTTCAGTGGCGGGAAGTTAGTCTGTCGGGATGGACAACATGGCGCACGAGCACTTTAACCTTAAAAATATATCTCTCTCACACTGAACGAAAAAAATAAAGAGGTTAACCTCTCTCTCAAAAGAAGGAAACACACAGAACACAATATAATGATTCTAACATACTTAATATAAAATAATCTTTTGCAGAACCAACGCAAGAGTTCCAACGCTAAAGAGAGAGACTCTGAGAGAATTCTTCCAAGTGTTGTGCGCCGCGTTGAACCAAGAACAAGAATAATCCATCTGATTATTCAAGAACCTCTTGTTCACCAAAGATCTAGCACTTCCATTAAGTTTAATCTCTATGTTGTTTTCCACACGTTGATCTATCATAAACCATTACTTTCACATCTGAGATCTATTGAGAAAAGAGCATTTACTCTTATCTCAGTCTTGTCTGATAGTTCATCATCACTCACATTATCGCTCACAATATTACTGTCGTCTTCTTCATAAATACTTCCATCATAGTTATCCATAGAGGAATCCAAAACCAGCTAACAGTCTAGCTTCCACAAACGAAGAAAGTCTATTCACCCCCCCCCTCCCCCCCTCTAGACTCACTTTGGGACCTACAAGATCATATCTTCTGCAATAACTTAAGATAAAACATGCAATGTCTGAAATCAAATTACATAGGGTTTTATCCACATTATCCAATTTCTGGGTTTGATCCAACAATCTCCCCCAATTATGGATATGTCAAAACCCTTTGTAATCTGATCTGGTAAGCGAAGCATAAAGATAATATACAGAATAAAGATAACTTCCCTTTTCATTATATCAATAACAAAGTACAATCCAGCCTTAATACATAAATTTTCATTAAGGTACATAAGGCTTATTATACTTGGAGATTATTGTTGCAGCCTTCTCTCTAAGCTCCATTGTCTGCTCTAATGTATAGTTGTGGATGTTGTTCCAGTCTTTATCCACCTTTATAAATGATTTCATGAAGAAGCAGACAAAGACTCTGCAGCTATCTTCGTTGGGCTATTATGGCACTTGCTTCTTGTTCCGGACCGCCGCCTTTAGCTTTTCATTTGGAGCCAAGGGAGTCTGGCCCATTTCTTCATAAAGCCCGGATTGCTTTACCGCTTTGGTTAGTTGAAGACGTAATGGTTCCCAATGATTCTTTCAAATGTTGTTATCCACAAGCTGATAAGAATCAATGAAGATAAACTGCTTGGACAGAATCAGAAAAGCAACCAGCATGAAGTGCAACATCAAGACCCGTACGGAATGAGGACAATTGAAAGATTTTTCCAAGGTTTGCTGTCCTTAGTAGTTTCGTCGATGAAGGTTTGGACGAGGTCTACTTCTGGAAAATAACCCTCAGACCAACATGGCAAGACATTAAACAAGTGTTCGTCCTTGTACAGAGACGGAAACAGCCTCACCTCTACCTTAATTGCCCAAGAGAAGTTGTCTATGTCTTCTGTGGTAAACAGACCCTTCTCAGAATATAGAGTCTGAATATCTTTTGGGAAGAAGGGGTACAAATCAGATAGACATCTTTGCTTGGCAGTGGACTCGGCATACTTCTTCATTTCATTGAAAACACTTCTATCTGCATCAAGAGGATCACGATCCACATATGATGGGAGGAAGGTGTCAACCGCTGATGGAGAGGTCGAAGGAGGAGCTGCACTGGTGGAGTTGGGGTGAGAGAAGCGGCTGCGTTAGGGGATAGAAACTCTCGGAAGCAGTGTAGATGCAAGAGGATCAGATGACACTTTCTCCCCCATTTTGGCAGATCGCCGAGGAGCGGTAGGAGTATGAGCCATCGTGTGCACCAAGTCCATGAAGGAAGTAGACAAAGAATGCACGGACGAGGCAATGAGATCCATCTTCTACTCAATAGAAGTGGATGAGTTAGTGAGGGCGGATAGGAGTTAGGTGCTGAGAGCATCAACCTTGATGGCAATGGCAGAGATTTGGGCACTCTAGGCATGGGCATGGTGGTCCAGTTGAGCAGAGAGCACAACATCGGAGTGAACCTGTGAGGACCCGTGTCCTAGTCCTGAGAGTTAGAGGTTGTGAGGTGCCTTATCTTGCATCGACACGTGTTTGGGCTTGGATGAATTAGTCTTTTTTTTTGTGTTTGGGCAAGCACCATGACCCGATAGCTAGCGGGAGTCCGAGGGCGCAGTGCCTCGACAGGGGTCTCGCTGTGGATTCTGGGGCAGTGCCCCAGAAGCCAAATTATTTTGGAGGAAGCTAAGTTGGAATTTCGTGTGTAGCTTGGTCGATGTGGCCTTGGTTGGTGTAGCAAGGGTCGACATGGTCGACTTGGCAGAATCAGCGGTCGACGTGCGTCGATGTGTGTGGTCGATGCGAGATTCTTGTGTGACGTAGGTCGATGTGTGGTCGAGGTCGACCAAGAGCAATTTCCCTAGAGCTTTTCCATGTGTATTGGTCAACGTGAGAAATGCTTGACGTGGGTCGATGTGAGGTCGACATGCTCGATCCAGCTTGAGATTGACCTGATGTGATGTGAGTTTTGGTCGACGTTGAGGCCTGGTCAATGCGAGAAGGGCGGTCCATATGGGTCGATCCTGCCTGTTTTTGGGTCGATGTCGCCTCTGTGACAACGTATTTTCGATACGACTTCTGTCTTTCAATTTTTAGGGTTCTTTTTCCATAGAGAGAGAGAGATTGTCGTCTGTACAATCATTGTGGGTGCGTTCTTGGAATTAGGAGACGCCATTGGAGAGGAGCAAGGAGGAAGGAGGATCATCCAATTTCTTGATTTCCAAACCCTAACACAATCGGAACTAAGGTAGGTGGTTCTATCTCCTGGAATCCGTTTCATGGTTATAACTGATAATGTGATGGTTGTGGAGAGATTGAGATATGCGTGTCTACATATATGTACACACACACACACACACACACATATATATATATATATGCTTTGTGTTGAGAAAAGTGAGAATGAGATGTTGTTGAATCAAGTTGATGTGTGTTGTGAATTTGAGTACATGCACGAGAATTGTTATTCTTTAACAGAGTTATCCCATGAGTTAGTTTTATGTTTTGTTATTGTGCTTGAAAATATGAGATATTGAGAGTCCATGGAATGGACACAAGATACTGAGAGTCCATGGAATGGACACAAGATACTGAGAGTCCATGGGATGGTCATGTGATATTGAGGTCCCACTGAGGGGACAGTCCTGGATTGGACATGAGATATGAGGTCCCAGTGAGGGGACAGTCCATGGGATGGACATGAGACATTGAGGTTCCATTGAGGGAACCTCCTGTGAATTTCTTGTGTGTATTTCATTGTACTTTAATTACACTATACTGCACATATCTACGCATAGCATTTTGTAGAGGAGATGTTGGGTTGGTCCAGGGAGACATAACCCCTACTGAGCAGTGGTTTGCTCACCCACCTTTAATGTCTTTTTCTGCAGGACCTAGCAGGCGTTAGGAGATTGTCACACCGTGGATGCATGAGTGTTGTTTTATTGTTCTCTTTGATATATTGTAATTGAGGAGACTGAGACTCTTGTATTTGCTTGAGATTGGTATACTTATTTGAGACACCGTGTTTAGGGGCTGGTGACCCTATTTATTATGTGACACAGTTTTATTACATGGAGTATTATATTGTGTGGTTTGTGCATTTCATGTGTGAGATTGTGATAGGTTTGGGGCAGAACCCTAGAGGGAGCCCTATTAGGTAACCATTCACCAACCCCTTTGTCCTCCTGGGTGTGAGGCATGGGGTATCACTAACCGGTTTCTCGGTGTTGGGAAATCCGGGGCGTGACAGGGCATGTGTTATATTTTTGAGGACGAAAAGTCCTAAGGTGGGGAGGATGTATAGACCCGTATTTGGGTAGGGCTGAGAGATAGTCTTTCTCTATTGCTTAAAACATCTGGACAATATTGTTTTCATCAATGTGAGCGTTTTGACAGTAATTGGGCCCAATTCTGGGTCGGGGCCCCTGATAACGTGCATTTTATGCCGTTATTCTAGTGTTTATTTAGGATGTTTAAGAGCATGATTAGAGCCTTATTGCTTCATATATCATATATATTTGCTCTAACCCCTAGGAAGATACTATTTGCAAATACATGCGTTTTTAAGCTGTTTTGGCAGATTTTGGACCTCACTTTTGACATAGTAGATGGCCTCAAACAATTTGCGTGCAAGAACAAAAGTTTCTTAGAATGATGTCAACTACCTACCACAGAAATTTCAGAGCATTTGGAGCTGAACGTGAATTCACCCAATTCACGTGCAAGCCTATTTTTGCCTCTCAGGCCTCTACAGGATGCAAGGAAGCTTGGGGAGAAGTTTGAGCTGAATTGGAGGTGCACGTGAATTCACCATATCACGTGCAAATTGGCGTGCAGAGATATTTTTGGACCGATCCAATCGTTTTTCCATGCGATCATTTGTTCCTGAAGGCCCAAGTCCAAATTGTGGATGGAAGATAGAGTTTTTAATGTTTCGAGTGTCACTTATCAAAACTACGCCGTTTTGATAAGTGGGCTAGGTTACACACCTCAAGGCCCATCCAAACTCTATAAATAAGAGCTCCACGCCCTCTGCTGTGCAGACCTAACCCCCCTACACGTTTTAGAGAGAGAGAGAGGCTCCACGACTTGGAGGTGCTCCTTGACCTAGGAGAGCAGCCGTCGCGGATTTTGGAGCCTGGATTTGAAGCCTTGCTGTGCGCATGATCAAGAAGAAGATGTTGAGCTTTTCTGCTTTGTGTTTGCTTGTAATCATGCGTGAGTAGTTCTTTTAATCTAGGGGAGCAATGTAGCCCCCTTGTTTCTTTGCTGTGTTTATGAATATTTGGGTTTGGATGATTGAAGTTTTGCATGTTTTATGAATCTGTTCTTAATTCTATCTTTGGATGTACACCTTGGTATTCTTAGCCCTAGTCTGGGGCGGATTGAGATTCATAACTTATTTGTAATTGGTGTGATCATTATCCTTTTGCAAGTATGATTTATTGGCTTTGCATGTTTGTGTGTTTAGATGACCATTCTGGCATACAACTCTTAAAAGGACCTCAATGACCATTTGTTGTCCTTGGCTTATGTTTAGCATGTTTTCATTCAGACAACCCTAATATCATGAACCAGTAGAGATAACATAGGGAGGTGAAATTGTGACCCTGGATGCTTTTAATCCTTGAATCTTAATCCTAAAATCACTTTACTTTCTTTGTTTATTCAGAAAACCAAATAAAAATTAGATCTTTAGTTTAAAAAAGAAAACTTTTTGCCAAGACATTTTATAGAACAAGAGTAATTGGGTGATTTGATTTGAGAACTAGAGAACTAGGTTAATCCCTGTGGGTTCGACCCCTTTCTTCTGCTTATTCTTTTAGTGCAAACTTAGGGAATTTATTATTTTGAAGAGAGATTTAACGACATTAGCTAGCTCTTTTAGAGAGGCTAAAAATCTTGTCTGTCAAATTGGCGCCGTTACAGGGGATTCAACGGTTAACTAGTTTTTAAAATCAACATTGAGTGAAATTGTTTTGGGCCCGATCTTGGTGTTTTATTTTGTCTTTTATTTTCTGTTATTTTGTGTTCTTTATTTGTTTATTTTGCATTGTTCGGAGCTGTTGGGTGTGTTCTTGTTGTTTTACAGGAACATACACCAAGTGTTTGAGGTATTGCTAGTTGTGTGTGCGATGAGGGGAAATTGTGTCCTTTAATCCAGAACCTGAACAGCACTCCAATAGATAGACAGTTTGGAGATGAGGAGGAGCTAACCGTGGAAGAATGTTTGGAAAGGATGATCCAAGGCAACAAATATTTGTGGGAAAATCAAAGGAGAGATGAGGAGAATTCAATGATGGCAGACCAAAATGTTTATGTTCCAGGCCATGCACAGATCAATTTTCATATAGTGCTTGGGATTTGACTGTCTATGATCCTCCCACAAGCGATTATTCATACCAGGAGCCTCCTTGTTATGGTGGGAGTATTAATGGAGATGGTAGAGAAGTATGGCCAACTTACACCCAACCCGAGGGTGACTACTATCCACAAGAGCCACCACTTGAGGAGTTTAATGGTTTCTTCAATGGATATTCGAGAATAGATGGGTTGGGCAATATCAAGATGAAGCTTACTATGAAGCCCCACTCTATGGCAATTATTGTCCATATCAACAACAAGAGTGGCAGCCCCAAGTCAAGATGAAGAAACCAGAAGAGAGGTAAAGGATTTGAATGAAAGGCTAGGACGTATGGAGACTACCATGAAAAATATGGAGCAATTATTGATGAGTATGGCTCAAAATGCAAATCTTTGGAGTCTCATCTCACTCCTTTGCCGCCGACATAGAGATAAAAACTCGAAGAGAATTGCAAAGCCATCACCCCAACTTCCAGGAATCAATCTTTGACGTCCGCCTCACAAGAATGGGAGTTTTCTGCTAATAATGATTCGAAGATGAAGCTCGCATTCTAGCTGGTCAAACCATTAATGATGCTATAGACCAAGAAGTGGATACAAGGGCAATGGTTCATTATGATGAGGTTGTCCCTCCACCACAATTTAATAGCCCATGTGATGTATCCACTTCAACTCTTCCCATGGTTGGAGCTTATGAGGACAATTTTTCCATCCAAGAAGAAGAGGAAGACTTGAATTGTTCTAGGGTGTTAGAAGAACATGAGAAACCAATAAATGACAACCCAATGATGCAGGAACAAATCTTGGATGATGATGCTATAATTCTCATATCTGAAGGCACATCAAACCAAGGTACTCTTTATGAAGACAAGCTACATGAGCCCACCACTACTATGTTTGCTTTGGAATCATCTTCCCTTATACAAGAGAAGGAAGTGCTTGACAAGGGAGGTAACCATGCGTGCATCATGACTACTCCAATTGTGGAGTATGTTGAATTTGTGTTACCACCTCGATGGAATGAGAGGAAGGAGAACCATAAGTTTGTGGAGGTGTCTCCCTATCAACAATTGAATCAGGAGTTCAAGTGGCTTCCACGGTTCATTCATCCGATTGCTATGGTCTATGAGACTGCCGAGGTTTACAATGCAAGGATGAAAGCCTTTCATACATTGGTTGAGTTTAGTATGACAAGGTCTAGCTACAGACCTTAAATAAAGCCCTGGTTGGGAGGCAACCCAATGTTTATTGTTGTGTTTTATTTTATGTTATTTTCTTTTATTTATTTTATTCAATAAATTGTTTGCAAGCTAACCATTGTGCAGGAGACTTTGCTTCTTTCTTAACTAATAAAGAGAGGCCATCTTCAAAGGCTTCCACACCAAAATCACTCCAAGTGGGATCTTTGCTTGCTACTACATGATGGCTATTCGCAAGGGAGAGAAACTTGGGAAGTGCCTGCGAGACGTCGGTTGACTTTGTGGCTCAGTACGACAAATGGTGGCCAATGTCATCTACTATTACAGTGTGCCAAACCAGAGGTAAGTATTTTCCTACTCCCTATTTTATGCCATGAGGACATAGCATATTTTAAGTGTGGTGTATGGGGAGTGACTTGAGCCACTTGCTTGTCTTTTATGTTGTGATTGCATGTTTTATTTAAAAAAAACTTGTTTTTAGTTGCATGATTGTTTGAGTTGTTTGCTTGAATGATTTGCTTGTAGAGACATGGATATTAAGTATGCAATTTTGGCTTAAAATTTAATTTTTATGCCACATTAGTATCATGTTGTGATAAGGGTGTTAAAGTAGTTAAAATGTGCTCGAATTGGTTTAATCATGTCTTTATCTTTTGAATGATATCACCATGTTTTTGGAGCTGAGTTTTGAATATTAATTGAGCATGAAATGCTATGATAGACCTAAGTAACCCTTAAAGTTGAGTGAAAAAGAAATGCAAAATGAGAACAGCTTCTTTTCAGCCCTTGAGTGACATTGAGGGTATGGGTAATAGTTAGATTTGATACTCTTCTTGCATTCAACATTGGTTATTTAATGGTAGGAGTCAAGTAAGCATGTAATTACTTATTAGTGCTCAGTGTTTGGTGTGTTTAGTTAGGATGCAAGACCTCTAAGTCATTGTGACTGTCTTTGCATTCTTTTCTTTATTTTGTGATATTATATAAAAGGCTGTGATATAGAATGTGAAAAAGCCATCACTTAACTGGAAAATGGGATGTGAGACATCAATGAATTTTTCTCTCTCCTTATGTAGCAAAATGGCAATGGGGTATGCATTAGAAAAATCAGTCTTATTTATGTGTTATGTGAGTAAAAAAAAAAAAGGAGTGAATAATCCATCAAGGGAGAGCATAAAATGCAACCTTGTAAGGTTATTACTTAAAAAAAAAAAAAAAAAAAGAAAAAGAAAAGAAAGAAAGATTCAGAATAAAAGCCAGAATGGCCTAATGTTTATGTGTGATTGTTTAGATTTGTGAAGCCACATTGGCTGAATTGTGTTTTGTTTTAAGAGTGTTGAGCTCAATTCTTTGGCTCATGGTCTTGTTTTATCAGTTATTAGAATAGAGTGTGAGTTTATTGAGTTTAGACTAGAGTGTGAGTTCAAATTAAGTAGAATAGAGGGTGTGTTTTCCCTTTGTGAGCACAATAGGGAACTCTCATGATTGCTTGGCAAGTACTTAATCAATAGCCGATGGCGAGTGTAGAGATAGAGTTTTCCATCCATTGTTCATTGATAGGTATTGGGCTTGAGAATTATTATATTTGAGTGAGGCTGCTTATCCTTGGTAAGAACTTAAAGGGAAACTAGGTGCTATTTTATCATGGATTGCTTGCTCATATCTTGAAATTTAAGTGGAGATATTGCATGGTTGTTGGACTTAGGGATATGGACATGAATGAACTAAGTTATGACTCATTTTGATGCTTAAATTCCCATTTCATCATGATAGAGTTGCATGCTTAGGAAACCATGATTCTCCTTGATTGTTATTTTATTTTTCTTCCGTTTGACTGCGTGTTTATTTTATTTTTGCATGCTTGTATGTTTTTGCTTGAGGACAAGCAATGGTTCAAGTGTGGTGTATTTGATAACGTGCATTTTATGCCGTTATTCTAGTGTTTATTTAGGATGTTTAAGAGCATGATTAGAGCCTTATTGCTTCATATATCATATATATTTGCTCTAACCCCTAGGAAGATACTATTTGCAAATACATGCGTTTTTAAGCTGTTTTGGCAGATTTTGGACCTCACTTTTGACATAGTAGATGGCCTCAAACAATTTGCGTGCAAGAACAAAAGTTTCTTAGAATGATGTCAACTACCTACCACAGAAATTTCAGAGCATTTGGAGCTGAACGTGAATTCACCCAATTCACGTGCAAGCCTATTTTTGCCTCTCAGGCCTCTACAGGATGCAAGGAAGCTTGGGGAGAAGTTTGAGCTGAATTGGAGGTGCACGTGAATTCACCATATCACGTGCAAATTGGCGTGCAGAGATATTTTTGGACCGATCCAATCGTTTTTCCATGCCGATCATTTGTTCCTGAAGGCCCAAGTCCAAATTGTGGATGGAAGATAGAGTTTTTAATGTTTCGAGTGTCACTTATCAAAACTACGCCGTTTTGATAAGTGGGCTAGGTTACACACCTCAAGGCCCATCCAAACTCTATAAATAAGAGCTCCACGCCCTCTGCGTGCAGACCTAACCCCCTACACGTTTTAGAGAGAGAGAGAGGCTCCACGACTTGGAGGTGCTCCTTGACCTAGGAGAGCAGCCGTCGCGGATTTTGGAGCCTGGATTTGAAGCCTTGCTGTGCGCATGATCAAGAAGAAGATGTTGAGCTTTTTCGCTTTGTGTTTGCTTGTAATCATGCGTGAGTAGTTCTTTTAATCTAGGGGAGCAATGTAGCCCCCTTGTTTCTTTCTTGTGTTTATGAATATTTGGGTTTGGATGATTGAAGTTTTGCATGTTTTATGAATCTGTTCTTAATTCTATCTTTGGATGTACACCTTGGTATTCTTAGCCCTAGTCTGGGGCGGATTGAGATTCATAACTTATTTGTAATTGGTGTGATCATTATCCTTTTGCAAGTATGATTTATTGGCTTTGCATGTTTGTGTGTTTAGATGACCATTCTGGCATACAACTCTTAAAAGGACCTCAATGACCATTTGTTGTCCTTGGCTTATGTTTAGCATGTTTTCATTCAGACAACCCTAATATCATGAACCAGTAGAGATAACATAGGGAGGTGAAATTGTGACCCTGGATGCTTTTAATCCTTGAATCTTAATCCTAAAATCACTTTACTTTCTTTGTTTATTCGGAAAACCAAATAAAAATTAGATCTTTAGTTTAAAAAAGAAAACTTTTTGCCAAGACATTTTATAGAACAAGAGTAATTGGGTGATTTGATTTGAGAACTAGAGAACTAGGTTAATCCCTGTGGGTTCGACCCTTTCTTGCTTCGTTATTCTTTTAGTGCAAACTTAGGGAATTTATTATTTTGAAGAGAGATTTAACGACATTAGCTAGCTCTTTTAGAGAGGCTAAAAATCTTGTCTGTCCCTGCTGAGTGACTTGATTGTTGACTTTTGGGGTTTATTGGTTGACCTTGCGTTTGAAGCGATCAATTGGATTGGAAAATATCTGGATAGTGATGTGCTCATCATTTTGAGCGTTTGATCGCACTTGGGCTCAATTTGGAGTTCATGACCTCGGGAGGTCAATTAATATTTTTGGGATTTATTAATAAAAGAAAATACAGAAATATAAATAGGGGAAAGAGAGCTTCCACGTTACGTTTCAGCATTTTTGCATTGGAGAGAGAGAGAGAGAGAGAGAGAGAGAGAGAGAGAGAGAGAGAGAAGGAAGCTTGGAGCCTTCGATTTGGGGCGTTTGAGCTCGTTCAAGCATCAAGAATCATTCCAGTAGGTGTTCCATTGATTCTTCACCCTTTTCTTCTTGTTTTATTAGATTAACATGTAAGAATTAGATGAAATCATGCAAATTCGTGATGGACCCTAGGAATTGGGAAAAATGGAAATTGAGCATGAAACCTAGATGATTTAGGTCGTTTGGTAGCCTAATGTGGCTAGATGATGTTAGAAACCCTTAATAGGGACGAATTATTGCTTAAAAATGGAGATTTAACGAGTATAATTGGGTTTTTGAGATGAATTGGGGAAGAACATAGTTGGTAGTTCACGACTGGGAACCTGCTCCAAGCTAGCTTCGAGCAGCTTCAAGGAGAGTCTTGAGCAAGAGGCCTCGAACAAAGAGCGTCGAGCAAAATGTAGCCTCGAGCAAGTGTCTCGAGCGAGTCTCGAGCGAGGTTTCGAGCAAGGAGTGTCGAGCGAGAATGTAGCATCGAGCAGGTGTTTGAAGCGATCTCGGCGGTGTCTCGAGCGATTGTACACTACGGTTCAGTTTGATGGCTGGACCATTTACATTGTTACCATTATGCCTCTCCATATTTAAGTATTATACCTAAGTTACAATGTAAATAACGAAATACCCCCCATTTGGATTCAAAGAAAAATACTAAAAAATAAATTCCACTCTTTGAAAATGTGAAAATTGGGATTTAGTGTAAAATCTTGGAAAAATCCAGTTTTTAGTAGAGGTGGATTTTTGGAAAGTGGGGTTAGACATCTAGAAAAATTCTCAAAAATCAGATTATCATAGTTATGATATGGAGACCCAATGCCGGGACTTTCTATTTCAAGAAAACAACTCCTATGGGTATCTTCTTCCTTGGTCAAGGAATGATGATCGGTTTGTGAAGACCGACTTCGGTTATAAAGGGAGTATGGTGAACCTTAATGCCATATTGGTGTTAGTATGTTGGTTTGAGGAATTGGGGCTTGGGCTCTATGACTTATTGGGTTCTCACCGTAGCTACGGATGATGCTTTATGTGGTTGAGGGGCAAGCATATGCGCCGATGCGGTCCGTGTGGCACGTGGGTCGGGCATATTGCGATGGGGCCGTGGTGAGCATATGCGCCGATGGCAGGCCTGTGTGGCACCGTGTCCGGGCATATAGCGTTGTGGTAGGCCGAGTACCCTGAAGTGGGATCTGTTGAGGATCGTGTTGAGCCGTTGAGCTCGGGAGCCGTTGAGCTCGTGGAGATAGGGCGAGTGCCCCGAGTGGGATCTTGTTGAGGATCGTGGACAAGCCGTCTGTATGGGTAGGATGAGTATTGATGATTGTGCACACTATACGATGCACGAGTACACTTAGCATATAGACTTGTATGTTTGCATGATGTGAGTTTTGGGGTCACCTACTGAGCTTGTCGCTCACCCCTACTTGTTGTTTACCTTTTTTAGGTGTGACTCGAGACTAGTGGACTTTCTTCCAAGAGGACGTGCCCTTTACTCGATGTATGATACTATTGTATTCGTATTGTTGTGCATTGTATCCCGGACATGGGTCCGTGGACGATTGTCTTTGCATCTGTTTGTGGTGTCATGTCTATATGATCTGTTTGACTTATTGTATACATGATGATTTATGGGGAAGTACAGGATTACCCTTAATGTATGACTGTATAGGGTTGCATGATTGAGATAGCACTCCTGGTGTAGACTCTAATGGTGCTAGTCACCAACCCCTTGACCTTTCGGGTGCGAGGTAAGGGGAAGTCATGTTCCAGGTTCGAGTTCCCTGGAATTTGGGGGCATGACAACGTACATCTACAACAGACTCTTAGAGATTAAATTGGTTAGTGTGTGAGTAATTATAAAAGCAGTGCAAGAGAGTTTTAGCGAGATCGAAAAGCTCTTCATCGGCTTTAATCCGTTAATATTTTGTTATAATTATCTTCTCGATAATAAAACAGAATACTTCCATTATCTGGTTATCTTCCACACTGATTTTTATCGTTTAACTAGATAAGCTCCCAGGGACCAACAAGAGTATTTCTTCTAAAGCTCAGAAAAGTCATAACTTTAAGCGAAGTTAAGGTTAATGAGAGCTGGAAGAAGGATGTATCTAAGGTTGAGAGTCCAAACTTTGAAATAAAAGAACCTCGGGAAAGAAGAAAAGTCCGAGCATGAAAAAAGAAAAGAAGAATGAGGACACAAGACTTTGAGAAGTCCGATGAGGGAAGAGAAGGGAGACATGATCCCTACTCTTTGCAGATGGAGTATACATTAAAAGAAGTTTCAGCAAAGGAACATTAAGCAACCAGATGGAGTACGGATCGCCGATGAGGAGACATATGTGTGCGATTGAAGAAAAGCCTTGTATGGCACGAAACATGCTCCCGGAGCATGGTATAGCCCACTGGATGGATATCTAAAGAGAATGAGTTTCAGCAGAGGAACCGTAGATCATAATCTTTATATTCTGAATTCAAACAAAGGTTAGCGGTGTAATGACTGTGTTTTGGGATGTGGAGTTATTCACGGTTTTGCCTTTTGGGGTGGCAATTATTGGGTTTTAGGGAGTTTTATTCCCACACACATTGGCTTGAACACTTTGAATGATGATGGGCAAGCTTGAGGTAACAAATGAGCCCAAGAAGGAACCTTTTGGGGGTGCACGTGACAATGCACGTGATAATGACTTGTCACGTGCGGTGGTGTTTTTACATGGGAGCCTTTGGACTAAGTTATAAAGCTTCGGCAAAATCTTAGGCCATTGTCATGTGCAGCCATGTTTTTGCACCGTCTTCTTCGTTTTGTTATCCTGATCATCTTTTCCTTATGGACCATGTTCAAGTTGTGGTATTTTACCCTGTGTGGATGCAGGAAGGTTGTGGCATGTTTCCTTTATCAAAACGTCATTTTGATGGTGGGATTTCATTTATCAAAACTACGTCGTGTTGATGGTGGATTTCATTTATCAAAACTACGTCGTTTTAATGTTGGGTTTCACTTATCAAAACTACGTCGTTTTGATAAGTGAGGTGTCTATATAAGGAGGCGGAGGTGTCTTTGTTTTAGGTTTAGGGTTTCTTTCCGCATGCCGCCGCAACCGTCGAGAGAGAGAGAGAGAGAGAGTTCTTGATTGTTGTTCTTTGTGGTGATTCGCGTGGGTGGACGGCGTCTAGCGTGGGAGCAAGAGCAAGGCGGAACCTTTTGAGGTAGGGTTCTGTCTCTTCTAGTACCCATTCCGGGGGTTAGGCCCTGTGGTGGATGATTTGTAGAGTATTGTCGTTGTTGTTATAATATATATATATATATATATATATATATATATATGTAAATCCATATAGGTGTGATCTTCTATATGGATGTTGGCCTTCAATGGCATATTTTGTTTGGTTTTGATGTTGTGTCCGGGGTATGGGAACTCTCGGGGTTCGTTGCGTGGTAGTGGGCCTTGGAGGCGGTTGGGAATGTCAGTATTGTTTGTTAGGTCTGAGAAGTCTAATGAGTGTCAACTAGCAGTGTTGCGAGTCGAAGTTTACGAGGTCGAAGATTAGTAGACTTGTTGAGGTGGACAAATGATTAGCCAAGGAAGAGTGCGGTTGTAAGCGATACGAGCGGAGACTTGGAGAGTTCAAAGGCTCATAGAGTGAGATGTCAATTGAGCACTGGGTTCTAACCTAGCTTGAAGCTAGAGAGCGGGCAGAAGAATTGGAAGATCGATTCTCAAGGTTCGAAGACTCAGACTCGAAGATTCGTAGCTAAAGACTCGAAGGTAGCTTGAAGTAACAGCGAAGCTAAGAGGCATATATATATCTACGAGGCTGTGGCTAGTCGAAGATGCAAAACGCACTGAAGATCGCGTCTAAGTAAGTTATCACTCAGACGACATCTCTGAGTACGCTAAGTGTTGGAAAACACGCGGATGTCATCCAAGGCTAGTGTAACAAGTTTCAACGGTGAAGATCAAACTGTGAAATATGCTTAACCCTAGCAGAAGGGTTTCTTACCGAGGCAAACCTATAAAAGTAAGGGATATGCCTTACTTTAAGTATAGTGTCGAAATATCACAGAAGACAAGAAACATATTAGCGGCGAAATAAGAGAGGTAGAGTAGTTCGTTTCATATACGAGAGACGCGGTGAGTTAATCGTTCTTCTTCCTTATACATTCGACAAACAGAGTGTAAGTTCGGCGAAGGAGTGGTTGAAGGTCAAGCGGTGCAAACAATTGAATGCGCGAGGAGTAGATTATGCTAGACAGTTCTTCACGGTGAGTGAGTAATGAAATAATCTTTTTTGTATTTGCATTTAAAAGAAGAGAGAGAGTTAATCCTATTGTAATAAGGGCTAGACCTTACTGTACTGAAAGCATATAGTGGATTAGTGTCACACCCCAGATTTCCAACCCGAGGAGACCGGAACGTGACCTTCCCTTTACCCGAGTTTGGATAAAGGGGATAGAATACAACATGCTCACACAGGATACCATACACTTCACATTTTATATTTAGAGAGACAAAAGTCATATTTTTATTAAGTCCAAACATACAAAAGTGTCCAAACATGCTTTTATTACATAAAACTCCTCATTACAATATCTACCCACTGGAGTTACATCAATTTCCATAAAATAACATAATCGAAAAGAAACGATAAAGCAAATACAGTCTTCCACCTCAGGATTCCACCTAACGCCTGTAAGTTCCTGAAAGAAAACACATCACGTAAGAGGAGGGTGAGCAACTCCGACTCGGTAGGGATCATGTCTCCCCAACCCATCCCATGCTCCTAGCATCTACATGCCGTGTGTACAAGTGCGGTGTCGTGATACAATTATTTCAACAAATATAATAGTAAGCCATCAGCAAGAACAAATATTTCAAACAGCCACACAAAGCTAGCACATGAACAGTTCCGGGCTTCCCACCACCGAGTTTCCAAGAGCAATCCGGGCTTCCCACGACCACCGGGTTTCACAAAACGATCCGGGCTTCCACACCACCGGGTTTCATAAAACAATCCCGGGCTTCCACAGCCACCGGGGTTCACAAAACAGTACACATAGCCTCTCGGGCATAAAACCAAACACTTAGTAGGCACACATTCACAAATGTACAAACCCAGCAACTCAGGCATAAAAACAAACACTTGGCTTGCACACCTTTACCAACTCAAAATTCTAGCCTTAATGGCATATTATCAAACACATACTGGGCATATTCACACAGACATATTCACACAGGCATTTTATCGAATACTTAACATGCACTGCCCACCCAACATCAGAATCACACCAAAATGCCATTGAAGGCCAACATTCATATAGGAGATCACACCTATATGAATTTACATATAAATATTATAGCATTAACAATAGAAACTTTACAAAACATCCACACACGGCCTAACCCCGGAACAGACCAGGAAAGAGAACCCCTACCTTAAAGAAGATCCTCCTTGCTCCGGCTAGACGTCGTCCCTCCTCACGCAAGACGCTCCGGCAGCAACCAGCAGCTCTCTTTCCTTCCCTCTCTCTAGCTCTCTCTCTCTCTCTCTCTCTACGACGGCTGCAGCAACTGAAGAGAACCCTAAACCTAACACAAGGAGCCTTCACCTCTTTATATAGGCAACTCAAACCCCAAAACGACGTATTTTTGATTAAATGAATCCCAGCATCAAAACGACGTAGTTTTGATGATAGACTATAACCTTTTTGCAACTACACAGGACAAAGCACTCATAATTTCACCATGGTCCTTTAGCAAAAGAGGATCGAACAACAAAACAAGGGTAATGGAGGCTGCACGTGAGAAAGACCTTTCTCACGGGCACCTCCAAATGCTCTAGAATTTCAGCACAAGCCTTGGAACAACATCGGAAGGCTCCCATGCAAAAATCTCCTTTGCACGTGAAAAGCCCTTCTCACGTGCACTCCCAATTGGGCTCAAACTTTGCCTCTTGCTTGTTCGTCAACATACAAGATGATTTAGCCAAAGTGTGTGGAAAAAAAACTCCCTAAAACCCAACAATTTCCACCTAAAAAAGGCAAAACCGACTAACTCCTCACATCCTAAAATACGGGTCATTACGTCCTCTCCCCTTAAGACTTTTCGTCCTCAAAAGAAACAACATGCAAGGAAAACCACACAGCAAGCCACAAGACCGAAATGGGTCATACACCGCACATTGTACACAATAGCACATAACACAGTGCCACCACAATCCATAACTACATGCATCACCATCCATGGAAACACCTCCACATATCACAAATACCCATCACAAGCACATTTCATTAACACATTCTATATAAATAAAAGTCAAAAGTTGAAAGGAAATACAAATACACCAACCAATGACCACCCCTCCACCCTTAAGAGTGTTCATCCTCGAACAACTATGGGTGTTGCTCACGCATCATGGATCCACGTTCCCATATCTCCTCCATAGGACGTGTCATCCTCGAAAAGACAATACACTTTCCATAATGCGCATGCTAATGCACATCGCCCACAACCATTCACATACCTGCGATGAAGATATCACACAATAACACACATGAAGGCACGTACCCATAGACCCAATACAACACAACATGAATGGGGAACACATATTCTAATCGCACAAACAACCCTTGTTCTCCTCACCTAACACATGTCACAAGTATTCACATGTCACAATGGTGTAAGACATATACGCTCATCCCAACACGTTTAACAAATCACAAAACACTACTACACGTTTAACGGTCCACCGCCCATTCGCCAACACCATACAAACTCATCCGCATGGAGTTTCCTCACACCCTTCCCCCCTTTGGACTTTTCGTCCCCGAAAAGAGAAACCAAGTAGCAAACATCACGAGAATATCAAAGCAACACATAACACCCATGAGCAAATCACGAACTAGAGCTTGGCCAATTAGCGCACTAACAACTCTTGTGAGCAAGTCGACAACATTGAGGTCGAGAAACCTCCACGGATTCGTTAAGACCCGACAACCGAACAAGGCCAACACCATAAGCCTATGCGTGAAGCATCCATTCACGAGAATTCATATGATTGAACGAGAAGTCATTGCATCGTCATAGTAGGGTACTCGGCATTAGACGCCTACTCGTGTCACAATAGGACCAACACTCCACAATGTAAAATACCCAACAATGACACCATTGAGATTGGATGTCAACAGACACTAACAATTTACAACGCAGCCACCTCCATGTGTAGACCTTACCACGACAACAAACACAATGAGGTCATAAGGAAACACAAACAAACAAGAGAAAAGCATTATGCAAACCACAATCACATTTCCACACATGGAGATCACCACGGTGACACCATCATCTTCTGCTAAAACCCGCCTCACTCTATAGTGATACATGCAACAACGGAACCCAACCAATGCCAAAGGGAACTCAAGATGACTTACAATCCAGGACACAACTACATCGGGATAAAGTTTGCCCTCCACCAATTCGGTCACGATCAACAAGACGCCCAACGAGTCCAAGGAGTAACTCAAGATAACAAATTCAAGTACCATACACAACCACGACAAGACCAAAATCTACCATCCGGCTATCACACGTCATGACCTTGAGGATCGACTAAAAGAAGTCCATGAACCAGAACACCACACAAATAACGCCTCTCGGACACCTCGTACTAGCATCCTTGATCCGGTCAAATAAGTATCCACCAAGGTCCCACGACTGCATACTAAGCCGAGGTGTACATTACGGCCCAAGAGATAACACCTTCCGAGTCGGCAAACACCATACACAATGAAATGTGACTTATCTGCGACGTCAATTATGTATAAATAACATAGCTCTCGTCGTGGAGAAATCCTCCTGTAACAATACGGTTGATAACTCTGTGTCACCACTCCTGAGTCACAAGGGAATCCCTTGCCTCCGGGACATACTCCACCTCATGAACCACTAACTCCGCTACACCAATCATCACGTTCTATCTCAACACACCGACAAAACACTCAAATGGACCAAGAAATACTCGGGCTTTAGCCTCGACAATGTGATCACTACAATTTCTCCGGGTAGGCACAGGCAACATGACATGCAAACTCCTGATTCGGGACTTTCATGTAGCTCCCAAATACCAACACCTCGATGGCATGAACCATCTCACTTACCACGTGTTACCGCACATGAAAAGTTTGCAAGGAGGACATATATAGGTCATTCGCCTACCACCACCGCTCTAATGTATACACCTTTTGATATCCACCCGACATAAATCTCTCCCCAAGGAGTAGCACTAATACCCCGTCCTAGCAAAACTATCACAATTGACTCAACTCGGGAGATCAAACAACTTTTTTCGAACATCGACACTCTTACGCATTCCCACACCCCATATATTATACTAATGCATCACCTCCTACTCCTCTACATATGGATGCCATGATAATAAGACCTCTACTATACACCTATAGCACATATGTAACACTTGCAACAAAACAAAGCAACCAAGACATATGAAATAAACTATAGGGCGGAACACATGTAGAGAGAACATAATAGCCTCCCGCCTCCTCGCCTCTTTTAAGCCCATTGCCCACAAGACATGGATTAATGGAATGGTCCTACCACCAAGTACATCCTCGACCCCTCGGGAGATATCTCCCAAATGTGGGGAAAAACCCGAACAAGGCCTGCCCAATCTCACTCGCTCACCCACTTGCACTTGATTGGATTCCTGGGTACGATTTTATAAACCCACTCGGCCGATAGTTGAGTTCCGAATACTTCACATTTCACACATGTGCATACCTATTTCACAACATATCCTATAAAATCACTAAACGTCTCTCACACACCACAAGCATGACTCGTGGTCAACATTTGGCCACCCGAGAACGTGCGGCTGTCTCCACCACGGACCCCCACAAGAACGTTAAAATCACATACCACCCTGACCAACCAATTTAATCTCAATGACTCAAGGAGTGGGGTATACTAAGGGCAAGCTCCTCCTCAACCCCAATACTTGGGAAATGTTAACATCCCTCCCCGGTGGCACTCTACCCATACCTCCATCCAAATAAAAACATACTTCTATTAGTCAAGGTTGCCAAAATGGCTACCACACAAAGATACGGTTAACACTTTAGACCACATCAAAACAATCAAACTCTTTACAACAACTATTTATTATCATAACTATTAGTAATTCATTATTTGTTTGGTATCATACATTTATTTATTTATTTATTTATTTATTTCTAATAGGTCACTCACCTCGTCCATTTCGAAACGGTAACACAAATGACCTTCTAAGCCTCACCTAATGAAAACGTGGCAAAGAGTCCTCTCAACAAGAATACCCTTATATCACAAACGTCTTAATTAAATTGCTAGAAACTCAGTAATCAAAGGTTCACTCATCCTCACATAAGCCAATATGAGACTCAACCGATCAATATCCTTAAAGGAAAGTTTTTCCCACGCTCTCTACTAGCCTCACTAGGTAGTCCTCGGCCCCATGCCTTGCTCGTTGAGCGAGTCCTCTAGCACCATGCCCTGCTTTCCAAAATAGATTGTGCGGAG